>CP125979.1:406929837-408260464 GCA_030063025.1 Avena longiglumis | reverse complement strand
CTTCATCTACTTTAGGACATCTGGACAATGCATCTGCCACATTATTTGTTGATCATTCCTTGTACTTAACTTGGTAATGCAATAATAACAACTTGCAAGATGATTTATGTTCGATGGAGTTGGTGAGATGCTAAGATTCCAAGTGTGTCAAGCTTTTATAATTAGTATAGATTGTGAATTGTTTATGCTGAAGATAAGCTTTCCATTTTGCCATTGCAAAAATCAATGCTAAAAAATTCTTCCGCGTAGGTAGATAATGTGTGAGCAGTAGAACTGAGAGATTTAGTAAGATAAACAATTGGACGTCCTTTATGAGATCATAGTGCACGCACTCCAACACCTGAAACATCTCTGTGAATATCAAATGCCACTTTAAAATATGGTAATGCCGGTATTAGTGCAACAATTAATGGTTGTTTCATAGTCTCAAAAGTTGTTTGGGATATTGATTACCAAACAAATTGTACATTCTTTTTTAGTAATTCATTCAATGGATATTGATACTTCCATAATGCTCAATAACCTTCCTGTAATATCCTGCTAACCATAGAAATGATCTTACTTGTTTGACTAGTGAAGGAGTAGGCCATGCTTGGATAGCCTAAATTTTGGTTGGATCATAGGCAACCCCTTGAGCACTAATAATATAACCTAAATACTCTAATTGAGATTGTGAAAAATAATTTTTTGGATCATTTTACATAAAGTTTATTATCAGCCAAAATTTGGAACACTTTATATATAACAACTCATGCTCTGTTAATGTGGTTATATGGAGGAGAATGTCATCCACGAAGATTAACACTCCTCTCCTTAACAGGGAAGCAATATTGTGTCCATGGCTGCTTGAAATGTTGATAGAGCATGTGTAAACCCAAATGGCATTAGTTTAAATTTCCAATGTCCATTATGTGTATTGAAGGCAGTCTTGTACTCCTCTCCTTAAACCAACCTTATCCGATGATACCCACATGCAAGTCAAGCTTGGTGGAAAATTGTGCTCCTGATAATTCATCCAACAAATCATCCACCGCTAGCAAGGACTATTTATTATTTACTATAAGTGCATTGAGGTATCTATAATCTACACACATGCACTGACCCCCATCCTTCTTTCTCACTAAGATAACTGGTAAGGAAAATGGACTATGACTTTGTTGGATAGTTCCTTTTTGCATCATTTCAAGAATTTGTTTCTATAACTCATGTTTCTGCGATAGTGCATACCTGTATGGCTTATTTTGATCCGCAATGTTGTTAGTGTCGGTGAAGTGTATCTACAAAACATAGCCAATTTTATATCCCTTGTGGGAGGTTAGTACAATGCTAGCTCTAGCACCATCAATATTCTTGGACCCATCAAAGAAGACAGTCCAGTCCATTGTCTTGATGTGTGCTGGGTGTTGCTGCGTCTCCATCCAGTCGATAAGGAAATCCACAAGAGCCTATGATTTGATACCACTGCGTGACAGATAGGTGATGGAATGGACTCCGGTTTCCACCGCCCATTTGGCGACTCGACTAGTCCCTCACGATTGTGGATGATGTCCGCCAAAAGAGATGAGTTGATGATTGTAATGGGGTTCTCGTGGAATTAGTGTCAAAATCGTCATTGCACCACGAAGACCGCATAAACCAGATTTTGGTGTTATGGGTAGTTCTTCTTAGACTTATAGAATAACTCGTTGATGTAGTAGACATACCACTAGGTCGGATACTCCTTTCCCTCCTGGCAGCTCGATGACCATGGCGATGCTGATGACGCAAGAGGTTGCAGTTATGTAGAGAAACATGGTCTCCTTCTCCTTTGGAACGGCCAAGACTGGTGCTTCCTTTAGCACCTTCTTTAGGACATCCAGGGCCAAGTTGGCTTCCTCTATCTAGGTGAAGGAGTCAAACTTCTTCAGGAGTTGGTACAAAGGCATGGACTTCTCGCTGAGTCGTGAAATGAAGTGACTGAGGGTCGAGAAGCATCCGGCGAGTTGTTGAACATTAGGAATACACTTGGGTTTTCCCAAGCCAGCGGTTGTAGTGATATTTTCTTGATTCGCCTCGATGTCATAGTGGTAGACGATGATGTCGCATCTGCGGGAATCGGGGTCTCCCAGGTGAAAGTGCAATGGATGTCGCCTAGAGGGGGGGGTGAATAGGCTTTTAAAATCATTACAGTTTAGGCTCAAGTAAATGCGGAATAAAACTAACGTTTAATTTATTGAGCACAAAACCTAGCCACTAAGTTCACCTAGGTGCACCAACAACCTATGCTAAGCAATACAAGCAACAAGGTGATAGCAAGATATAAATACTTCAAGCATGATGGCTATCACAATGTAAAGTGCATAAGTAAAGGACTCGGTTGAGAGATAACCGATGGACGCGGAGACGAAGATTTGTTTCCCGAAGTTCACTTCCAAAGAAGCTACATCTCCGTTGGAGAGGTGCGATGGCGCAATGCTCTCCGAACGCCATAAATGGCTCACCTAGAGGTTTGGTGGCTCGATGCTCACCCAACGCCACACAAGGCCTCACCCCGGATGCGGAAGCACGCAACTCACCGACGCCACAAAAGGCTCACCCTATTCTCTCGAGTGCGCACCATAAAAGGCGGGCACTCGCTCCACTATGGGACGCTTGAGGGCGGTCACCGAACCCGTACAAGATTGGGGTTAACTCCACAACTTAATTGGAGGCTCCCAACAACAAATCCACAAAAAGCTACAATGCCACAAAAGGCCAACAAAGCCACAAAAGGATACAAGTCCACAAAACGTCAACAGTCCAACCACACGACCGTCTAGGGTTCCAAGGAACCCAAAAGTAACAAGCCCACAAGTTTGTACTCGCCGAATCTCCGAGGAGAGCTCAAACCTATGCAACAAATGCGAGGGTAAGTCCTTCACTCCCAAATTCCAACAAAGCTACAAAATCTATTGGGGGAATAAGGGAGGAAGAACAAAAGAGGAGAACACAAAACTCTCCAAGATCTAGATCCCAATGATTCCTTCACAAAGAAGGGATTTGGCTTGGGGGGTGTAGCACCCCGGGTAAAACCACTACTACAAAATCGCCTGCCTGTATCGCTATGTATCATCATGCCATCATCATGCATATTTTTTTTGCCTAAACCTATTTCATTAAAAGCCTATTTTGTTTTTTTAATTGGTCTCCTTTATTTCAAACTCATTCCCCGGCCGCTCCGGATATTTTATTTGTGTAACAAAATGTCTACAAAATCTTTTATTAAAAATAAAAACAAACAAAATAAATAAATTATTTTGTCCAGGAAACAGCCACCGGTCAGGCCCAACCGGAGCCCGCCTACCACCCAAACAAACCCTAGATCTACCCTGGAAACCCTACCTACCCTAGACCCTCCCTCATCCCCTGCCGCCGCCACCCCTGTCGCTGGCCTCACACGCACTTAGCGCACGCTCAGATCCCACCCCGACCCACCTGCATAGCCCCTACCCGACTCCGCGATCACACGACCTCCTCACCTAGCCCGCTCGACACGAATGCATTGCCCCACGCTCGGTAACGCAACACACCAACCCACACTGTCACGTCTCCCTGCCCAGCCCTACCCCGTCGCCCACGCTCCCCAACCCCGCATCCCCAATCCCGAGCCCACGCGCCTCCCCTCATCCTCCCGTCCCTGTCCGTCGCTAGGAGCTCCGTTGCTCCCTCCCTAGAGCCAGACACCACTCTCTCGGCCGCAGGAATGTCAGAGAATGGTATTAGTATATAATATGGGGTTACTAGTGCATTATTAGCTATAAGGGTAGTATTGGTATTTTCTTGTGATGCCATCCTGTAGCTGGCCACACTCCATATAAGGTTACCTTTGTATTCTGTGATATCAATCAAGAAATCAAAACCCTAATTCTATCATTTATTTCCAGCAATTTACCTTTAATTTAGTTCTTGCAATTTATCCTTTTTATCTGCAATTTCCCTCAAATCCTAGTTTACTTGATCCTCTTCCTGTCAGATCCATCGGGATCCTGACAAAGTGGTATCAGTGAGTCCTCGACAGAATTTTTTTTCCGGCGGCTTCTTCTTGTTCCGGATTCACATCCATGGCGACCTCGCCGTTCTCCACCTCCTTCCCTACCAACGCACCCGTGTACGCGCCCACCACTGTTTTTCCCCTGCCCCCGTTTGGCTTGGAAGCACTAGCGTACAACCACCACATCTTCCCCTCCGCCGCCACCTACCCACCTCCTCTTTCTACTGGCGGTTACTCGACCTCCCCTTTCCCCTTCTTTTACAGTGCCCCGCCCGCCTTCCCCTACGCCGCCACCTTCCCCTACCAGCCTCCTGTCTCAGCGTACACACCCACGTTCGGCTTCTCCCCAAATTGGCCAACTTGGCCATCGCCTTCTCCAGAGCCGACTCCAAAGCCCACCGCCCCGATCGCTCCAGATCGCGAGGACCGTCTGCCCCAGCGCCACGCCTCCACTCTCACTGTGGATTTCGCGCGATTCTCACAGTCGTCGCCATTAGGGATGTTGGACACGCCCCTACGCGGCCCCGACCAGGACCACGGTGCCCTCCTTCCTACCGACCTCTCCAGCCCGACGTCACGACTGTTCGACGCTAGCGCCAGGATGGAGGACAAAGCAGCTCTTCTAGCGGCAGCGCAGGAATGGACTCAAGCGGAGGACGCGATCCATGGTCGTCGCCCACGCGAGCTCCTCAACAACAGGCAGTTTCGTTTGGATCAGCAGTTGGCACGTGAGCGGGTCTCCTTCGACAAAATCCAAGGTGAAATTTCTGGCCTTTCAGAAGCAGTCTCTCTGTTAGCTACTTCAGTCGGCCAGCCGGAAAATTCCGTATCCTCTGCTCGTCCGGAGCTTGACACGGTCTCTGGTCTGGCAGCGACCATGGAGCAACCAACCACGAGTCTGGGCATCAACGGACAGTCCCCTGCACACAAAAATTGCCTCTTTTCAACACAACCAGCCGCAGCCAATAACCTGCCTCCGGTTGCTGAAATTAACACTCTTGCGTCTGGTATCGCTGCTATGGCTAGGAACACACAGCACCCTCAAGGCCAACCCGTCCACTTCAGAAATTTACAGGTGCCAATGAGTAGGCCACATGCATCCAGTATGTTCGATGAATTGCCCCAGTCTTATGGTTTCCATAAACTCAAACGCCAAAGCATATCCCTAGCGGATGGAACCGAGCGCAGCTATTTTACCTTGCCGGCAGAGTATCCCTTGGAGCAGGCTAGTGCACCGATGTCACTTTCAGCAAGGGAAAAAGTTGGTGTCACAGCTCCACCATCTGTAGCAGCACATCTAGCTCCAGTTATCTGCTACAAAGCCGCCAACACTGCTGGTTCTGAATCACTGCTTGTTAATGACGTGAAGCCACAAAAAACTATGCAAGATGCTTCCAGTGTGTTCAATGAAATGCCTGTATATGATATTTATGAAGAAGACAATTCTTTTCTGAATTGTATGGATGAACAGCTTGCTACACCATTCCACAATGCATCTGAAAATGCATCAAGTGAACAGCTTCTCACGTGTTTTGGCAAGGCACCGGAAACTGAACAACCAAGTGTTTGCCTGGACATTGTCACTGATATGTTGGTTGTCACTCTTGAGCTGCAGCAACTAGATGATGAGAGGACATGCAATTGTTTAGTCCTAAAATCCTCCGAATCATTTGTCACAGGGTCCAGGCAGCTCAGTATTGAACAAAATATGAGAGAATTGAGGCTACTATGGGATCCGGGAGCTTCATCATTTCTTCACTCAAGCAAAGGTTCTGCTGTAAGTATTCTCCAGCAATTACACAACAAGAACATCTCTTCAATGCAGGAATTCTCACTTGAAAAAGGCAGTCACGTGTTAGGGGATCCAGGTATCAAATTAATCTTATATGAGCTCTGGTGGTTGAGTAAAATGAATGAATATGCTGCTTTAAGGCATCTACTCGCTGTGAAGTTTGATACACGTAGTTACACTTACTTGATTGACACTGCTGCCATTATGTGTGATCCTCCTGCAAATTTGATTCAGCAAAGAAGACCCATTGCAGCCCTACTTCATGTTTGGCCATACAAATTACTAAGCAGTCTTGTATATACATGGGACCCTGGAATTGCATTGTCCTCGTACAGATATAGCTGGTTAGAAAGTGGCACAGCCTGGCATAAGGCGGTGCCAGCATGGGTTTGGTCATCAAGTCCTTTTTTCGCTGACCTGCAATATCACTTACCAATGATTAAGGCATATTCTTTCTGGGATCCAGGCATTGTGAACCAATTGGATATGATGTTGGACAAATCTGTAGTGCCAAATCTATTTCATAGTACCCGGACAATTTTTGTTGGGCAGCCTATTGACCTGAAGCAATTCCGGGCTCAGTTGTTATTGTTGCAGTCTCATTCCTGGTACAATACTCTGAATGCTTTCCTCCAGGTACACTATTGTTGCTTACCATTTGATACACACTGTGCATATTCAGAACGAGTTCAGCAGCTAGTCTGCTACTCTCGCATGTTCAGTTCGACAAACGCAGTCCTGTCTGCAATGTGTATGTCAACTGCTATTATAGTGTGCAAGATGCTGGTCCTGATTTCTGGGGAAATAGCTCAAGAAGGAAGAGATGCGACAGTTGTGTACCATGACTTAAAAATTCAATTACCAATGATCAGAACCTCTCACATACCCGACCCTAGAGTTAAAGGGTACTGCTGGCTGGATATTTGGACAGAACAGAGTGATTTGGTTAATCCATTGTCTTGCATAAATATTCCAGAACTACCAACATGGCAAAGTCAAGTGATCAGTGCTTCTTATGTATGGGACCCTGGTACTATATTACCATGGTACAGGTCCATATTGTTGTTGCTGCTCACAGAAGAAAAGGGCACGGGTAGACAGATTCTTAAACAATGGAGCTGGTGGTGCAATGCTTATTGCAAGATTTTTCAGAGATGCACTGCAATGAGTTCACTATTTCAGTGTCACGGAATTCCTCTTTGGCTGATCAATTTTAAAGTTCCTTAAGGAGGATGAAAGTTTCTGAAGAAACTTGTTTATCCATTACTGAGCAATGGTCTCAAGGGGGAAGGAATGTCAGAGAATGGTATTAGTATATAATATGGGGTTACTAGTGCATTACTAGTTATAAGGGTAGTATTGGTATTTTCTTGTGATGCCATCCTGTAGCTGGCCACACTCCATATAAGGTTACCCTTGTATTCTGTGATATCAATCAAGAAATCAAAACCCTAATTCTATCATTTATTTCCAGCAATTTACCTTTGATTTAGTTCTTGCAATTTATCCTTTTTATCTGCAATTTCCCTCAAATCCTAGTTTACTTGATCCTCTTCCTGTCAGATCCATTGGGATCCTGACACGGAAGACCTCTCCCACCCTGCACCTTCCCGACGTGTCGCCCCGCCTCCCCTGCTTCCACCTCCCCGGCAAGCATCCGCCGTCGTTTTCCCTGCGAGCCGTGGCAGCGCCTCCTCCCCACGCAGGAGCACCGTCGTCATCTCTCTTCGCGGCCACCTCGCCCATCCGGCACCTCGCCTCCGCGCCTACTCGGTCGCCTCCCGTCTTCCCCATAAGCTCGGCCACCCAGTCGACCCCGCCTCGCCGTTACCGCTTTTCTCAGGTGCGTCGGCGTGTCCGCGCCTACTCCTTCCTTGTCGGCCAGCGTGCGCCTCTGCAGAACCCGTCGTCCCTGCTGCGTCGCCATGCCCCATCGTCGTGGCCGTCCTGCAGCACCGCCCTCCCGAGCGCCCTCGCCCGCGAGCTTCACCGCCGCGTTCATCCTCGTCCATGTGCAGGACGCCTCTACAGCGCTGCTCGTCAAGCTCATGGGCCATCGCCCTTCCTCTCGGTAGTGCTCTCCTTCGGCGCTCTTCATGTGCTGGGGATGCCAAGTTCGCTTGACCCTCCCGATGTTCCTTGTGCTAGTGTCAATGAGAAGGGTGTGTGCAGGTGATGTGTTACTGATTAACGGCCAATTGGAATGATGCCTCGTATACAAATCTCGTGTAGCGATGTGAGTGCCGTGCTCCCTAAGACAAGATCGACATCGACCCGAAAATAAACCCGGAGAACCATCGGCGCCGAATCTGAGCCTGACACCGACACTCAAGCACATCGACCCGGAACACCAAGATCTCTTACACAGAAACCTCGATGCCCTCGGCACGGAGCATTGAGGATGCCGTCATGGAAATCGAAGACCCCTCTCTTGGAATCTGAAGACTGATCCCGGCATCGAGACCAAACCGAACCCTCTCCAAACCAAGTTCGCCGAGACCCGTAAGTGTGACCCCTTTTCGAGCCTCTACTTTATAAATGCTATATACCTCGATGCATATTAAATATCATGCTTGCATACATATAGTGTGGTTTGCGGGATTTATGATGATTCACCTCATAATTAAATATGGAGACCATATGCGAGCACATCTAGTCTAATATTGATCCCATTTAAATTTATGCATTGAACTGGTGAAATATTTTGCCTTGATAAGACAACATTTAAATTGCAGGTATCTAAATATCACGAACTTAATAATTAATTGTGGGGACCCCGGTTCCGCTTAATATGGCCTAATTGCATCGTATTCTTGCCATGCCATACATCATACATGCATCATGCCCAATCTTTTGCCGTAGCATTAAATAGTGCATCTGATGTTTCTTCTAGTGCTTTGCTTCTTCGCGGATTAGGCCGATGAGTTGATGCGAGTGACGACCCGATCTTCGGATGAACCTTCGGCAATGTTTTTAGGCGAGCATTCTCCCTCTTTCTACCTATTTTACATTTCTAGTATTTACTCCCTCCTATTGATCTATTGCTATATGTGTTGCGATGTTATAGATTTCGTACCCCTTTATATTTTCCTGCAGCCCATATATTGCCATGGACACATCCTACTACCTATTGTTTGGTAGTTAGTCGGCCCTGCGAGTCGTAGTTGCTTACGCCGGTGATGCGTCGCGCCGTCGATGTTCCACAGCTGTTGGAGTAATGCCTCATGCTTAATGTTGGAGATGATCATGGCTGTAATTACCGTTTAATAACTAAAAATGAAGTAGCTAAATAATGCAGAGGCACAGGTGGGCAATAGATGTTATTTGATTTTTAACCGTCCACTTGTGTCCCGTAGGACCCCGAGTACTTGATACCTGTTCCTTGAATATTCGCACTATCCTCATGTGGGCCCATGAATCCCCTTATCATGAGCTTGAGTCATATCTTATTTCTTGGGGCCACAAAATAGTTTGGGGCTTTATTACTATCCTGTACTTATGCCATGATTATACCATGCGTTACTGCTTTATTTACTGTTGCGCGTGGAGCGCCTATACTGTTTTGGAACCCCGTGCCACGTTTTGTGATGTCGACAAGCCAGTCACACTTTCGGTTTCGATCGTTCTGTACCGTCACAAACCTCTGGGTCCGTCTCGGAGCCGGCCAACTTCGTCGCGGGTAGCTTAGTGGGGTGTCCCCCTAAAATATTGTATGAATCTTGTGATTTCTTTGTCGTGATGCCTCGTTGGGTTTTCATTTGGTTTTTCAGAGGTTGATCGTGCCTGTGTTGCTATTTGTGCCCCCATGCAGGGTAAAACTTTCTAAAAGCCGTGTCCGCGGTTATGGAAGACTTGGAGCACAGTATCTCGATCATAGACAACTATAACTAAAGTAGTGCTATAAATTTGACTTTATAATGACTAGTAATCAGCTTCACTATAATGGAATGGCTAAATAAAAGTGCCAACAACTGCTGGATTTGGGTTGTCACCTGTTACCATTGTATCTGACTAGTAAGTATTGCAACTACAACGGAATGGTTAACTAAAACTGCCCATTGTTTATAATATCAGGATGACTCATGCTATCTATATCTGACTAGTAATTGCCTCAACTATAGCGGAATGAATAGAACTGCCAACTGTGTGAGTTTCTCGGTTGACTTCCTTGTTTGGTCTCGAGGGGGAAATACCAGGATGGGTATGCTTGGTGATAGTTTCAGGTTGGATCCGAATAGGTCTTTCTTACCCCTATCTGATAGTCGCCAGTTGTATTGAGTCTCTATAGGTTGTTTAGTGCATGCTGCGATGCCGCCTCAGTCCACCATACCTATGTAGGCGAGGACCGCTGAATTCTAGTCTCGCCGTGTACTGGCCTCAATACTGACCGCTGTCTTTTTCTTTTGCCCTTTGCCGGCACCCTTTTTGTTTAAGCAGGTTTTGAGATCGACGTTGTTAGTAGGGTTACCCTTCCGGCTTGGCCTGGGCAGGGTTATGGACTCCATTGGTTATTCTTCAGGGCTCTTAGCTCAATTTGCATCTTGTCTGTACTCGGACGCTGTATCGTTTTAAAGGTGATTTGGATCTTTGTATTGTATATATGTATTCTTGACTCTTTGATTCATTGTTGTATATATCTGTTCTGTGGGTTCCATCGTGGACTATTGTGTAATGGTATTACTTCGTTTCCCACCCGCGTGAAAGTGCCTAGTGGGCACCTTTGAATCGTTTCTATGCGGGTTTGGCGGGAATCGTTGAAACTTGCATAGGGCCGATTCTGAGGGTGTTACAGGGGGATTGTAGATCTAGATCTCCTCTCTCAAATCCCTCAAAAATATGCAAGAATCATAGGAAGGGAAAGGGGAGAGGGAAAGCTTCTTCAAGGTCAACAATGGAGGAGAGAGAGAAAGCCAAGAACCAAGAAGAAAAGCTAGTACCCACGGAGGGGAAGAGGATCCCCTTTTAAAGGGCTCCCAGATCTGCCCGTTATGGGCATTCACGACCCCTGGCCGTAACTTTCGGTGGGAGGCCGGAAGTTCTGGTGGCACATGACCAGCAAAATCAGATGCGAGAGACTGAAACGCGAGTCTGGTGAACTTCGCGGTCCACCGTAACTTTCGTGGAAGTTCAAGTCAAGTCAAATAGACACATACAAAACAGAAGGTTACTGAACGTGAGCAGAACAAGAGCCGGATTTTCAATCAGTACTTCCGGTGCCAACTAGGCCCGAGCGGAACTTCCAGTCCCTGGTCGGAACTTCCGGTGGGGGCGGTATTACCGCTGTAACTTCCGGCCCAAATTCCGTCAAAAACAACAAACCAAATAGCGAGGATACAGTACGTGAGCGGAAGAAGAACAAGAACTTCCACCGGAACTTCCGGCGGCAAAATGCCCTAGTGGAACTTCCGATGAGAAGCCGGAACTTCCGGTCAGGGAAATTCCAGAAACCAGAAAGGCAATAACTTTCGCATCCGAACTCCAAACGAGATGAAACCAATTTTGTTGGAAAGATAACAACGAATAGAATGCAAGATCAATAACTTTCGCTTAATCGAAATAATGGGTATCACCTAGGGGATAGAATACCATGAATATATATGTGGATTATCTCCCAAGGTGTGGAGCCGGAAAACTCGCAAGATCAAAAAACCGCAATAAGATATGCAAGTGAAATCCTTATTTGATGAACTAGAGCTTGTTATAATGATGACCACGAGCTCTAGATCCTCTCATGGACAAGAACCAAATAACAACCGAGAAATATGATGCTATGAGTGCAAAGGTTTGAGCTCTCTCTGAACGATGAAAACGAAACACCCGCTTGAGAGCCCCTCTTGATAGTACGGCTATCTACCCTAAACCCGGTCTCCCAACTAACAACATGAGACCGGCAAAAGAGAAGCCCTATCAAGAACATACCTTTGCCTTTAGCATCCCACTTGAACTTGATGTAGACCGTCTTGTTCTTCTATAGTGGGAACACCTTTCTTGTTTGATCTTGCTTGATGGAGATGAAGTCAAGCAAATTTCTCCCCCATACTCCATGGGGAAACCTCTTCTTTGAACTTGTCTTCATCACCCCATGATCATGAGTATGGCAAGCTTCAATCATGAGATCTTCTAGAGATGGTGCATCTTGAGCTTGCCCTTCTTCATCCCTTCTTGAGGTTGATCCATCTTGATGCAACTCTTTGCACTTGTCTTGATCAACCATCAGGCTCCTTCTTTCTTCATGATTCCAATGGCACAAATCCCTTGGACATTTCTTCATCTTTCAACCTTGAGACCAACACATGGCCCAAGTGATGCCAATGGACAAACCTACAAGTGAAACTCAATTTACACATTAGTCCATAGAGATTGTCATTAATTACCAAAACCACACATGGGGCATACATGCCCTTTCACCAGGGCGTGCGGGCGGTGCGTGACCCAGAATCAGTGACCGCTCGGGGGGCTCAGGAAGGGCCTTTCACAGGATCCCGATAGAACCCCTGGCGGCAGGACAACCCCAGGAAGTCGCCAAGGAAAAGGACCTGACTGGTACATGTCCTAGCATCAGTCTACACCAGGTAGACTCCGAGTGACACATGGTGCTAAGGCAGGAGCGCCAAGCCACGTTGTAGGTCAAGGCTAGCCGCATGGCACGATCGCACCGCCGCGTATGTTTTGACCCTTGTGGTGTCCCCTTTCCATATAAAAGGAGGCCCAGGTTGAGATAGGGAGAGGAAGATAGTTGGCTGAGAAGAGAGAACCTTCCCAGAGAAGGAACCCATCATAACCTAGTGATAATATGGTAGAAGATAGTTATAGGATGTAGGGCTCTGCTCACTACGGACCTAAACCTGAGTAAAAACATTATCTCTCTGTGTGATTCTGTTCGTCTAGCTCGCTGATTGAGCTCGCTGGACGTTGTGCCCCTAGATGAACAACAAAGGGGGACTCATACCCCCTATGTCAAAAATCAAGACACGACATCTGGCACGCCAGGTAGGGGGCGCACCTCCGGCAGCACCTCATTGGCATAGCTCCCATGCCCGGCCTCCTGCGGCCGGGCGCCTAGGCAATTTTACGGCACCTCGGTTCAACCGAGGAACTAGAGGAAGACTCCGCTATGTCATCAAGCTCTTCACCCACCAGCGGCTGATCCCTCACCAGGGACATACCTCGGGGGGATCATTTAGAAGAAACTTCGCTTCTCCCTTCGAGGCCTCCCCAACAAGGTGTGACCGGGCGAAGAAGGGAGTGATGGGGCGTCACCTACCTCAACCTCTCTTGCGGATGCGACAGCGGGCGGGCGAACGGTTGAGTGTTTACACCCGGTGGTTTGCCCGGGTGTTTGTTGCCCTCCCCCGGGAGCCAGGGGGTCAGGTGGAGCCCGCCTTCTTTAGGGGGAGCCGCCCCAGCTTCTCTAACCATGGGCATGCTACTCCGCCCCTCCTCTTTTGATAATCTCCGGTGTGGACCTCCTCCCAATCTGCGCGGGAGGGGCCATGCCAGGGAGTATGACCAGATGGGTTAGGAAAGGAGATGGCTCGAGAGCCATTGCTGGCGGTCTCGGCAGTGCGCTGGATCGGGAGAACCTACCCGAACTGTGTCAGGTAGGGCTAACGTCCCCGGAGACCCGCCGGCACCTCTTTCCACCCCAGCATGTGCAGGAACCTTGAAGGGATATGACGTGTCATCACCCAGGGGCCTGAAGGAAACTATGATCCATTAACGCTACCCGGGTTCAGACCAGTAATGTCGCAATGGATACCCGACGATGCCCCCTTTCTGGTTCCCATGACCTTGTTTCCGCCGTCTGACGAGGTTTAATCTCATCAATGCCCATTGTTATGGACTTGGGTTTTGGAGAAGATGGGGATGCTGGAGATCGCGGAACGGTTAACAGACAAGCAACCAGGGGACACGAGATTTACCCAGGTTCAGGCCCCCGGAGGGAAAACCCTACTCCTGCTTGTCTGCTCTTGATTACGGCGGAACCGAAGGTTACAAGGTGCGCAGATTCGATCTGGCGTGAAGATGCGTGTGCGAAAGTATGAGTCGAGAGATTGTAAGAGAGATCTAGATCTGTGGATTTGTTGTGGTCTAGTCTATCGAGGGGTGCCCTCCTCGTTGGCCCCTCCTAGCCTTTATATATGGGGAGGCTAGGTCTCAGGTACCGATACGAGTAGGTTACAAGTTAGATTCGAACTCTAGTCTTGAGGTTTCCTTGTCTTGTGCGCTTGGGACTCCGTGTCCATATGGGCTTCGTTCCAGCCGAACCATCATAGGCGTCATGGACCCGGGCAGGTCGTCGAGTGGGCCTTCCGTCAGGCTGGACCAGGTAGGCTAACATCGGGTACCCGTAGGGCATATCCATGTCACCGTCCCCGCTTTTGTAAAGTAGATTCGGTGGAACCCCTTCAAGAAATGAAAAGCTAAAAGAACCAATCTCCCATGACCTTCAGGGCACACACCCTTCCATATGAGGCCTGATAGAGGGAGATGGCCCCGACCATTGTCAAGGGCCCCAGATTAAACCTGTTGAGGGTGATGGGGGAATACCAATCGGGGTATACCCACGAAGCAGATTCGCCAGCTGGATTGAGCCGACTGAAGCCAAGTCCAGAGCGGGTCGACTTCATATCTGGCGCGATCTTTGCACCAGCGATGGCGCCGCTGGAGTCCCAAGACGACGACTTTAATACAAAGCCCACTAGCACTTGTAAACCCTAGCTGGTTGCATATATAAAGCCACCAGGGGCACCCCCACGGGGACAGATCTCATTAGATCTAATCTCCCTCCCCCTACGGCGGCTGCCTTGTAAACCAATCTATGATCACATACTAGATTGATAGCAGGATGTAGCGATTCTTCACCGAGGGGACGTGAACCTAGGTACATCGTGTGCCAATCTCGCTTCCGGATTCTCCTACGTCGCCTTGCTCCCTCTATGCAAGCTACCCACAATAGCATCTGGCTGCAATACCACGACAGTTGGCGCCCACCGTGGGGCAAGCGGTGCTTGGAGACGATAATCCGGGCGGGATCCCTCCCCATTGACGCGGACCAGATCCGCTCCGACCAATTGCCGTCCAACACTAGTTCGCTCTGATGAAGATCGGTCATCCGATCACGCGCGGCCTGCCGGTTCTTCACGATAGCTAAGTTTTAATTGAATCCCTTCTCTCACCGATCACCATGCTAGTTGATTATTTTATTCATATCTACGTATACGTATTGGTGCGATCGATTTTATCACGCAGCACAGACGGTCAGGCCGGCACCGATCGAGAGTTTGGATCGGAGAAACAAGAGGCTTGTGAAACTATGTGATCCATACAAGGATAGAATAATAATTCTTCACAAAACCTTCTCCTGTTTATTCAATTTTATTTTTCCTATCTACCGATCGCTTTGTGTGTGCAAGTATGAGAAGGGATCGATGAAATTACAGCCGCCGACTTGAGTGCGGTCAACTCGCGTTCTCTACGCACATGCGTCAAGGAATAGCTTTGTCTACAAAGAATCTCGATCTCAATCTCAGTGCCGCTCCTCACAACGGCGTCGACTCGTCCGAAAAAAATCAGACTTCATCCAAGTAAAACAGCAAAGGGCCGTTGGGTTTGTTTTATTCCTTTAGATGCAATCACTTTCCCCCTCTCTTATTGATTATCTTATTCGGACTGACTCACCACATATGTGGATATTTATTTGCTATGCATGTCTCGAGCAATCGGCCAATCTAAGATTTAATCAGAGCAGGCGGATGGTAAAATTCAGGCTACTTTCCATTTCCGACGCCATACCTACAACTGCCATGAGGAGATCACCAGATAGATATACAAAAACATCTGGTGATAACTATTCAACTATTGTTTTATCATAATATAATTATATGAAGATTTTTGTACTTTCAGACTTGTATATATACACAGATTAGTTGGTTTAAGACCATCATGGCGCATCCGTCAATCGGAGACTCGCCTCGCCTCTCGCGATTCGCCTCACGCGGACTCGCCACGCTCGTGGATCCTCCCGTCGCGGACTCGCCACGCTCGTGGATCTGCCTGCCGCGGACTCACCACGTCCGGCGACTTGTTCATCGCGGACTCGCCATGCTCCGGACCTCGCCTAAACACGGACACGCTTAAACACGGATTCGCTAGACTCGGGGACTTGCCTATTGCGACCCGTCCGCCTCGTCTATTTTGCCATAGGACGACCTCCATCCGCCGCATTGACCCCGTGTCTGCCGCGTCGACTTTGCCATAGCGTGACCATACGTCTGCCGTACGACCCCGTCCGCTACGTCGAATGCGTACGTCGCGCCTACTAAGATACCTTCATCGTCTGAGTCGCCAGAGAGGGTCTCTTGCCACGCTGCATGGACTCACCACTGGGCGTCTCTTCCCCTCGGGAAAAATCAATTCGCCTTTGTCAACCATTGAAAGAGCGACTCGCAATGGCCAAGTAGTGCGGACGAGGACTCGCAAACCGAGCCTCGGGTCGTCCACGAAAAACTCTAACCGAGAGCCATCATTGGAGTCGCCTTGCTCGACTGGCCTTCCGGGCCAAGAAAAATGGTAGTGCTACACAAAAAAACACCATGTCCTCCTCAACCTTAGGTAGCGCGACTCACACGGCCAAGTACCGCGGATGAGGACTCGCAAACAGAGCCTCGGATCGTCCAGGAAAAATGCCCAGCCGAGAGCCATCTTTGAAGTCGCCATGCGACTGGCCCCCCGGGCCAAGACGAGAGACTCGCTAACAAAAACAGCGCAATCAACATCATCGCAGACTCGCTATCATCGCGGACTTGCCACACTCGGGGACTCTCCCCTCGCGAACTCGCAATCATCGCGGACTCGCCACACTCGAGGACTCTCCCCTCACGGACTCGCTATCATCGCGGACTCGCCACGCTCGTGGACTCGCCACCGCGGACTCTCCACTCGCGTACTCAACGCGCTCGGGGACTCGGCGCCGCGGACACTTGCCCTCGCGTCCTCAACGCGCCCGGGGACTCGCCACCGCGGACTCGCCCTCGCGTACTCAACGCGCTAGGGGACTCGCCACCGGGGACTCCCCTCGCGGACTCGCAATCATCGCGGACTCGCCACACTTGGGGACTCCCCCCTCGCGGACTCGCAATCATCGCGGACTTGCCACACTCGGGGACTCTCCCCTCGCGGACTCGCAATCATCGCGGACTCGCCACACTTGGGGACTCTCCCCTCGCGGACTCACAATCATCGCGGACTCGCCATGCTCGGGGACTCTCCCCTCGCGGACCAGCACGACCTCGCCACTTGCCATGCTCGGCAGTAACCACTACTATTTTCGAAGTGTGCATCTCTAAAGAGCCTCAAGTCACCTCTACAAGCCAACTCGAGCCTCGGGGACTACTCCTAGGCATGCTGCGTGTACGCGTGGTTCCACGACCGTGGTTCACCCTCGTCGACTCGCCACCGCGGACTCTCCACTCGCGTACTCTCCACGCTCGGGGACTTGCCACCGCGAACACTCGCCCTCGCGTACTCAACACGCTCGGGAACTCGCCACCGCGGACTCGCCCTCGCGTACTCAACGCGCTCGGGTACTCACCACCACGGACTCGCCCTCGCGTACTTAACGCGCTCGGGGACTCGGCGCGCTACAGACAGCGCCACTCGGCGGTCGCCCAACCTCGCCACTCGGCGCGCTCGGGAGACTCGGCACTCGCCGGTCGCTCGACCTGTCCACTCGCCGCGCTCGAGTACTCGGCACGCTCCACGTTCAGGGACTCACCAGCACTTGCGGATTCTCCGAAACCCCGTGTCTTTCGCCAACTGGCCATCACCGACTGGCTCACGCCTACCGCCTCCTGCTTCACGGTTCTTTTATCCATTCAGGAGCTCGTCGCCAATTTGCCACGACCCATGGTCAAGACTCTCCGCGCCCTGCCTCAAGCCCGCGTCGAATCGACAACGCGCTCGGGGACTACTGATGGGGGAATACCAGTCGAGGTATACCCACGAAGCGGATTCGCCAACTGGATCGAGCCGACTGAAGCCAAGCCTAGAGCGGGTCGACTCGCCCAATACGGCGACTGGCGCATGCTGCACCCAGGAGACTGGCGCCGACTGGAGGCCCAAGGCGGCGACTTTAATACAAAGCCCAGTAGCACATGTAAACCCTAGCTGGCTGCATATATAAAGCCACCAGGGGCACCCCCACGGGGACAACTCTCATTAGATCTAATCTCCCTCTGCCTACGACGGCTCCCTTGTAAACCAATCTATGAGCATATACTGGATTGATAGCAGGATGTAGCGATCCTCCACCGAGGGGACGTGAACCTGGGTACATCGTGTGCCAATCTCGCTCCCGGATTCTCCTACGTTGCCTTGCTCCCTCTACGTAAGCTACCCCCAGTAGCATCTACCGTGCAATACCACGACAGAGGGGATGACCCTAGGTAGTGTCAAGCTAAGGTAAAAGGGAAAAGCCCACCGAGGTATAAATTGGGCCAAGGCATGACCCAGCCGAGTTATATAAGGTCCGACCAAATAAGGGTCGGGTTACCCTGAGCTAAAGAACATTGGCTTGACTCGGCCAACATATAAGGTATGTCGGCACGAGGTCTAGCGAACCTCCTATATGCAGGTACGGGCTTGTCCGACTCATAATAGGAGAGGTCGAGTTAGAAGATGGCTTGCTCGAGAAGGAGAGATCGATCCCCAAGGTCACCACTATGCTCTGTCCCTCCCTTAGGAATCCACAAAAAACCAAGCGCTACAGACAAGGACCAGAGGGACAGGGGAGATGTCATAGAGGTGACAGTCCTAGAGTCCAACGATCACATGTCTTGGGCTCTTGGTCTTTGTCGTTGATGGAAGGGCGACAGGGAAAGGGGCGCGCCAAATTACCCTTTTGGGAATAGCATATTCCCCGAATATGCTGTCCATCTCAGCCATGTAACCTGGACATCCCTTTATAAGGTGAGCGAGGGTCTCCTAGAGAGGGGATCGATTCATTTTTTACACTTAGAGGGTTCATGAGTGCTTCTTCCTCCTCTCTCTGGTATATCTCAAGGAGTAAGTGTAAACCATTGTTGCTCTAAGGAAAGAACTTGAGAGTATTCTTTGTGTGTAGAATCCACTACGCTATCCCTCCCTAGATCCCACTAGTACACTTTAGCCCCAACTTTAGCCTAACCATGGCATCTGCTGTGCCACCACCATGACAGTTGGCGCCCACCGTTGGGCTAGCAGCGGTGCTAGCTGGAGTCAAGATCCAGACAGGAAACTTCATCGCTACCGGTGAGCACATCATCTTCAAGATCGTCAGCGACAAGGTCTACGTCATCGTCGATGTCTCCTACGTCTACCCGTAACGAGTCATCATCGCGGGATATACTCCCCTCAGCGCTGCTAGCGGTCCGCGTATCACTCGCCCCGCAGGAAGCATCGAGGTGATGATGACGACACCAACTGCAGGCGCAGGAGCCGGCGGCAGCAGATCCGGCAACAGCGAACCCGACAGACATGGGTAACGTAACTCCTAGGGTACCTCATACGAGGGGGCCTCCACTAGAAAGGCCATAAAATATACTCCAGGAAGCAATATATATCTTAACTAATCCTATAGCTCCAATCGTAGATCCGGCTCGAGCATAGGCCGAGCTGGAAGAAACCCAACCAAAAATGCTAGAGGGAGCCAAGAGAGTAGCAGCTGCACATCAGTCATTTAACATTACTTTGCGTGAGTATTCTAGGGCAAATAAGCTTAACATGTTGGAAATATGCCCTCGAGGCAATCATGTATGATGATATTTCCCATTGTATTCATAAATATATTAAGTTGTCCTTGTATAAACATCTGATGTGTATTATTGAATATGTGATTCAATTGTGGAACTATACATTCATGTTGTTTGTAGTAAATATCCTTGGTCATCAAGGTTGTGATGGACACACAACTTAGACCAATGTGAAAGTCGGTTGATGACTCGGTTCCACTTGTCATGGGCATGGAGATGCTATTCCGACTTACACAGATTCTGCTAAAGAGTTTAGCGAGTCGGATTGACCCATATTAAGGTACAACAAACAAGTTGTCATTTGTATATCTCAATCAATTTAATCCTTAGACCTGAGGTTGTTGCACAGTCCGAGTTGAGGATCACCGACTTAGGTTCTATGAAACGCAGATCCGTTGACTAAACCTCTCCCGAGGGCAAAACATGACCAACACCAAACTGCCATGGGTGTTCGGTATATTACCATGTAATCTAGATTAGTTGACTCTAGTGCAAGTGGGAGACTGTTGGAGATATGCCCTAGAGGCAATAATAAATGTAGTTATTATTATATCTTTGTGTTTATGATAAATGTTTACATTCATGCTATAATAGTATTAACAAGAAACATTAATACTTGTGTGATTTGTAAACTAAATTAGAGTCCCTAGTAAAGCCTCTTCTTAATACTAGCTTGTTGATTAATAGATGATCATGGTTTCTTGATCATGAACATTTGAGATGTTGTTAATAAAAAGATCATATCATTAGGAGAATGGTATGGTGGACATACTCCTATAGATAAGCATAGCATAAAGATCAAGTCATTTTAATAGTTCAATTGCTATAAGATTTCTGATACATAGTAACCTAATTCCTTCGACCATGAGATCATGCTTATCACCATCACCGTAAGGCTCCTTTGATGACATCAAACACCACACCATAACTAGGTGGCTATAAAGGTGGCATTGAGTGTTCGGAAAGTATGGGTTGAGACACATGGATCAAGAGTGGGATTTGTCCATCCATATGATGGGTAGATATACTCTGGGCCCTCTCGGTGGAATGTCATCCAATTATCTTGCAAGCATGTGACTGGCTCACAAGGGATCACATATCACGGGAACGAGAAAAGAGTACTTATCAGTAACGAGGTTGAACTAGGTATGCAGAGATACCGACGATCAAAACCTTGGATAAGTAAACTATCGCGAGACAAAGGGAAATTGGTATCGTATGTAAGTGGTTCATTCGATCGCAAAGTAATCGTATAAATATGTGGGAGCCATATGAATTTCCAGATTCCTCTATTGGTTATTGTTCGGAGAAGAGTCTCGATCATGTCCGCATAATTCACGAACCGTAGGGAGACACACTTAAGGATTCGATGTTGTTGAGTAGTTATGGAATGATGAGTAAGAGACTGAATATTGTTCGGAGTCTCGGATGGGATCCGGGATATCACGAGGAGATCCGGAATGGTCCGGATAATGAGATTCATATAAGGAAAGTCCTATTTCGGAGTTGGGGAATGATTCCGGTGTTTTCATCGGGAATGTTCTAGAAGGTTCCGGAAGGTCCGGCACTCCAGAGGGGAAGGATACATGAATGTGCCATGACAATGTGGAATGGTTGCATCATGTAATAGGTATCATGGCTGAGCAAAATAAAGGGATAAATCAAATCCTAGTTTGAAAAGTCAAACGCTAATTTGAAAAGTCAAACGGCAGTTTTGTTTGGTGGAGGGAGAGTAGGAAACCTACTTGGGGAGGAGTTCCTCTCCCTCCACCCGCCGGCCAAGGAGGACGACTTGTGGGAGGACTCCCTCCCCTTGGCCAGCGCCCTCCCACCTATAAAATAAGGGGCAGGGGTGCCCCCTCTAGCACACACCTCTCTCCACCAAAACCCTAGCCCTAGCCGCCGGCCACCACAAGTCGCCGCCGCCCTAGGGTTTGCCCTAGCCGCCGAGTTGGGGCTCTCCCCAAGCCCTAGCTGCTGGCCTAGCCTCCTCCCTTGGTGCCTCTAAACCCTAGATCGCCAAGGCCTCTCTCATAATCCACCATACTCGCTCCGGCTTAAGGCGAAGCCCTGCGAGATCTCCCCTCTACTTCCGGTACCACGCCGTCGTGCTGCCGGAATCGCGAGGAGAGTGCTATAACCTCCGCTGCCTGCTGGAACAAGGGAGAGAAATGTCTTCATCGAGTATCGAACGTGTGTGACCGATCGCGAGCGCTTAACGCAGTTGTGCGGAAGGATCGTCTACACGATCTTGAGATCGGCAAGATTACGACTACATCACCCACGAGAATCTGCTCTCGTTAAACACTTTGGAATCTTCGAGGGTGAGTTCCTCTATCGACTCATTGCTACAATCTAGTAGATAGATCTTGGCTTGTTTGTTTGCATGCGGTAGAAATTTTTTGTTTTCCATGCTACGAACCTCTACAGTGGTATCAGAGCCGTGTCTATATGTAGATCTGCTGCACGAGAATAACACAATGGTCATGTGGACGGTGGTGCTTTTATTATCAATTGCTTCTTGTGTACTTTGCATCTTGCGGTATGATGGGATGAAGCGGCCCGGGCTAACCTTACATGACATCGTTCATGAGACTTGCTCCACACTCAACATGCAACTTGTATTGCATAAGTGGCTTTGCGGGTGTCTGTCTCTCCCTTTATAGTATAGATCCAATTTACAACGGGCACTTGATAGTTCAAACATCAACGTTGTGGTTCTTGTTCGTAAGTTAGATCGACACTTATTGAAAGCCCCAAACCACGTAAAATATGCAAAAAAATTATAGGCGTCTAACTTTGTTTTGCAGGGGTGTGCTGTGATGTGATATGGCCATGATTGTGATTATATTTGATGTATGCAATGATCCTTATTGTAAGTTGGCAACCGACAGGATCCATATGGTTGTCTTTAAATTCTGTTAAGACCCGCATGTCTATTCAAAGTAGTTGTAATAGTTGAAGCTGGTGGACGAAAACCACGGAGCGGCGTCATTGACCTTGATGCAATGCCGGTGATGATGGAGATCATGTTCGTGCATGAAGATGGAGATCGGAAGCACAAAGAAGGAAGGCCATATCATATCACATATTATGAATTGCATGTGATGTTAATCCTTTATGCATCTTGTATTGCTTAGTTAACGATGGTAGCATTATAATATGATCCCTCAAGCACACAAATTTCAAGTTTTAAAGTGTTCATCCTTAGTAAGCACCGTTGCTAAAGCTTGTTGTTTCAAAGCACCACGTGATGATCGGGTGTGTTAGATTCTGCAAGTGTATACAACGTGAGCAAGCCAGATTTGCTCATGCGGAAGCTAAGGTTTGATCTTGACGAGCCTAGCATGTACAGACATGGTCTCGGAACACGGATCACCGAAAGGTAAAGCATGAATCATATAGTAGATATGATGAACATGTCGATTGTTCGCCATTGAAGCTACATCAACTCTCGTGATGATCGGTTTTGATGTGGTGGATTTGGTTCGTGTGATCACTAAAACAATGTGAGGGATATTGTTTTGAGTGGGAGTTCACCTAGATTAATTTAACTATTAATTAGAACTCAATTTGTCAAAAACTTAGTCTAAAGTATTGCAAATATGTTGAGGATCAATGGCGGCCCCTACCATCAATTTTAATGCGTTCCTAGAGAAAGAAAAGTTGAAAAACAATGGAAGCAACTTCGCGGATTGGTTCCGCAATTTGAGGATTGTCCTCAATGCTGGTAATTTGACCTATGTGCTGGATGCACCGCTGGGTGACCCGCCTGCAACTGATGCTACCGATGAAGTAAAGAACGTTTACCTCGCTCGGAAGAATCAGTACTCCATAGTTCAGTGTGCTATCTTGTATGGTTTGGAATCGGAGCTTCAAAAAAGGTTTGAGAACCATGACCCACATGATATTGTCCGTGAAATCAAATTGATATTTGAGACTCACGCGGCATTTGAGAGTTATGAGTCTTCTGAAAAGTTCTTTAACTGAAGATGGAAGAGGGCAGCTCCGTCAGTGAGCATGTTCTTAAGATGTCTGGGCACGCAAACAAACTCCAAAGTTTGGGTATAGTGATTCCTAATGCTTTGTGGATTTACCGTGTCCTCCAATCATTGCCACCAAGTTACAAGAACTTTGTGATGAACTACAATATGCAAAGCATGAACAAGCAGCTGCCAGAACTCTTCTCCATGTTGAAATCTGCAGAAGTGGAGATCAAGAAAGAGCACCAAGTGTTGATGGTCAATATGACCACCAAATTCAAGAAAGGCAAGTCTAAGCAAAAGGGAAACTTCAAGAAGGGCGGTAAGAAAGTTGCTGCACCGGCGAAGAAGACCAAGGCTGGACCTAAGCCTGATACTGAGTGCTTTTACTGCAAGGAAGAAGGTCACTGGAAGCGGAATTGCCCAAAGTACTTGGCGGATTTGAAGAACGGAAACATCAAAAAGAAAGGTATATCCGATATACATGTTATTGATGTGTATCTCACTAGTACTCGTAGTAGTGCCTAGGTATTTGATACTGGTTCGGTTGCTCATATTTGTAACTCAAAATAGGTGCTGCAGAATAAACGGAAGCTAGCGAAGAACGAGGTGACGATGCGCGTTGGAAATGGATCAAAGGTTGATGTGATCGCGGTCGGCACGCTACCTCTTCATCTACCATCGGGATTAGTTTTATACTTAAATAATTGTTATTTGGTGCCTGCGTTAAGCATGGACATTATATCGGGATCTTGTTTATTGTGACACGGTTACTTGTTTAAGTCCGAGAATAATGGTTGTTCGACTTATATGAGTAATATGTTTTATGCACATGCACCTTTGATAGATGATCTATTCTTATTGAATCTCGATAGTGGAAATACACATATTAATAACATTGAAGCTAAACGTTTGAAATTGAGCGATAACTTGACCTATATGTGACACTGTCGTCTTGGTCACATTGGAGTGAAGCGTATGAAGAAACTTCATTCCGATGGACTTCTTGAATCACTTGATTTCGAATCACTTGAAAGATGCGAAGCATGTCTGATGGGTAAAATGACTAAGAATCCATTTTCTGGTATGATGGAGCGAGCTACGGAGTTATTGGAAATCATACATACCGATGTGTGTGGTCCAATGAGTGTAGCATCGCGCGGTGGTTATCGTTATGTTCTTACATTCACGGATGACTTGAGTAGATATGGGTATATCTATTTCATGAAACATAAGTCCAAAACTTTCGAGAAGCTTAAGGAATTTCAAAGTGAGGTAGAGAATCAACATAACAAGAAGATTAAATTTCTACGTTCTGATCGTGGAGGTGAATATCTAAGTTACGAGTTTGGCAAGCATTTGAAGAAATGCGGAATACTTTCACAATTGACACCGTCGGGAACACCACAGTGTAATGGTGTGTCCGAACATTGTAATCGAACTCTCTTAGATATGGTTCGTTCTATGATGTCACTTACAGATTTACCGCTATCATTTTGGGGTTATGCATTAGAAACAGTCGCATTCACTTTAAATAGGGCACCATCTAAATCCGTTGAAACGACACCGTATGAATTATGGTTTGGGAAGAAACCTAAATTGTCGTTCCTTAAAGTTTGGGGTTGCGAAGCCTATGTAAAGAAGTTACAACCAGACAAGCTTGAAACCAAAGAGGAAAAATGCGTCTTCATAGGATACCCGAAGGAAACTATTGGGTATACCTTCTATCATAGATCCGAGGGCAAAATCTTTGTTGCTAAGAATGGATCCTTTATAGAGAAAGAATTTCTCTTGAAAGAAGTGACTGGAAGGAAAGTATAACTCGACGAGGTTGTTGAACCTTCTCTCGAACTTGCGAGTAGCGCAGCACTGGAAGAAGTTCTTGTGGCGCCTACACCAATAAGAGAGGAAGCTAATGATGATGATCATGAAACTTCGGTTGAAGTTGCTACAGAACCTCGTAGGTCAACGAGAACTCGTACCACTCCTGATTGGTATGATCTCGTTATGAGTGTCATGTTGGTGGACAACACCGATGACCCTTCGACATATGAGGAAGCGATGATGAGACCAGATTCCAATAAATGGCAAGAGGCCATGAAATCCGAAATTGGATCCATGTACGAAAACCAAGTATGGACTTTGGTGGACTTACCGGATGACCGGAAGGCTGTCGAGAACAAATGGATTTTCAAGAAGAAAATAGATGCTGATGGTAATGTTACTGTCTATAAAGCTCGACTTGTCGCAAAAGGGTTTCGACGAATTGAAGGAGTTGACTACGATGAGACTTTCTCACTAGTAGCGAAGCTAAAGTCTGTGAGGCTTATGTTAGCAATCGCTGCATATTACGATTATGAAATATGGCAGATGGATGTCAAAACAACGTTCCTCAATGGAGACATTGATGAAGAGTTGTATATGATGCAACCCAAAGGTTTTGTCGATCCTAAAGACGCTAACAAGGTATGCAAACTTCAACGGTCCATATATGGGTTGAAGCAAGCATCCCGAAGTTGGAATCAACGTTTTGATAAGGTAATGAAAAGTTTTGGTTTTATACAAACTTATGGAGAAGCTTGTATTTACAAGAAAGTGAGTGGGAGCTCTGTAGCATTCTTAATACTATATGTAGATGACATATTGTTGATTGGGAATGATGTAGACCTTCTTAATAGTGTCAAGGAATATTTGAATAATAGTTTTTCAATGAAAGATCTTGGCGAAGCAGCTTACATATTAGGCATAAAGATTTATAGAGATAGATCGAGACACCTAATATCATTATCACGAAGTACATATTTGGACAAAGTTCTAAAGAGGTTTGGAATGGAAGATAGCAAGAAAGGGTTTTTGCCCATGTTGCCCAATACGACGTTGAGTAAAACTCAAAGTCCAGCAACGGCAGAAGATAGAGAAAGGATGAGTAAGACTCCCTATGCCTCAGCCATAGGATCTCTAATGTATGCCATGCTATGTACTAGACCCGACATTGCATATGTTGTTAGTTTGACTAGCAGATATCAAATTGATCCAGGAGTGGATCATTGGACAGCGATAAAAAACATCCTTAAGTACTTGAGAAGAACTAAGGATAGGGTTCTTTCTTATGGAGGTGATGAACAGCTCGTTGTTAATGGTTACACCGATGCTAGTTGGAACACCGATCCAGACGATTCTAAATCTCAATCTGGATACGTATTTACTTTGAATGGAGCAGCAGTTAGCTGGAGGAGTGCAAAGCAAAGCGTTGTGGCGAGATCTTCAACTGAATCGGAATACATAGCTGCTTTGGAGGCTTCACAAGAAGCGATATGGATGAAGGAGTTCATTACAGAGCTCGGTGTAGTTCCAAGTGCGCTGGACCCAATGTCTATCTACTGTGATAACATGGGCGCCATAGCCAATGCGCAAGAACCAAGGTCACACAAGAAGCTGAAGCACATCAAGCTACGTTTTCATGCTATTCGAGAACATGTCCAATATGGAGACATAAAGATTTTCAAAGTACACACAGATCTGAATGTGGCAGATCCATTGACTAAACCTCTCCCGAGGGCAAAACATGACCAACACCAAACTGCCATGGGTGTTCGGTATATTACCATGTAATCTAGATTAGTTGACTCTAGTGCAAGTGGGAGATCTGGAGATATGCCCTAGAGGCAATAATAAATGTAGTTATTATTATATATTTGTGTTTATGATAAATGTTTACATTCATGCTATAATAGTATTAACAAGAAACATTAATACTTGTGTGATTTGTAAACTAAATTAGAGTCCCTAGTAAAGCCTCTTCTTAATACTAGCTTGTTGATTAATAGATGATCATGGTTTCTTGATCATGAACATTTGAGATTTTGTTAATAACAAGATCATATCATTAGGAGAATGGTATGGTGGACATACTCCTATAGATAAGCATAGCATAAAGTCAAGTCATTTTAATAGTTCAATTGCTATAAGCTTTCTGATACATAGTAACCTAATTCCTTCGACCATGAGATCATGCTTATCACCATCACCGGAAGGATGCTTTGATGACATCAAACACCACACCATAACTGGGTGGCTATAAAGGTGGCATTGAGTGTTCGGAAAGTATGGGTTGAGACACATGGATCATGAGTGGGATTTGTCCATCCATATGACGGATAGATATACTCTGGGACCTCTCGGTGGAATGTCATCCAATTAGCTTGCAAGCATGTGACTGGCTCACAAGGGATCACATATCACGGGAACGAGAAAAGAGTACTTATCAGTAACGAGGTTGAACTAGGTATGCAGAGATACCGACGATCAAAACCTCGGATAAGTAAACTATCGTGAGACAAAGGGAAATTGATATCGTATGTAAGTGGTTCATTCGATCGAAAAGTAATCATAGAAATATGTGGGATCCATATGAATTTCCAGATTCCTCTATTGGTTATTGTTCGGAGAAGTGTCTTGATCATGTCCGCATAATTCACGAACCGTAGGGAGACACACTTAAGGATTCGATGTTGTTGATAGTTATGGAATGATGAGTAAGAGACTGAATGTTGTTCGGAGTCTCGGATGGGATCCGGGATATCATGAGGAGATCCGGAATGGTCCGGAGAATGAGATTCATATAAGGAAAGTCTTGTTTCGGAGTTGGGGAATGATTCCGGTGTTTTCATCGGGAATGTTCTAGAAGGTTCCGGAAGGTCCGGCACTCCGGAGGGGAAGGGTACATGAATGTGTCATGACAATGTGGAATGGTTGCATCATGTACTAGGTATCATGGCTGAGCAAAATAAAGGGATAAATCAAATCCTAATTTGAAAAGTCAAACGACAGTTTTGTTTGGTGGAGGGAGAGTAGGAAACCTACTTGGGGAGGAGTTCCTATCCCTCCACCCGCTGGCCAAGGAGGCCGACTTGGGGGAGGACTCCCTCACCTTGGCCGGCGCCCTTCCACCTATAAAAGAAGGGGCAGGGGTGCCCCGTCTAGCACACACCTCTCTCCACCAAAACCCTAGCCCTAGCCGTCGACCACCACAAGTCTCCGTCGCCCTAGGGTTTTCCCTAGCCGCATAGTTGGGGCTATCCCCAAGCCCTAGCCGCCGGCCTAGCCTCCTTCCTTGGTGCCTCTAAACCCTAGATCGCCAAGGCCTCTCTCATAGTCCACCATACTCGCTCCGGCTTAAGGCGAAGCCCTGCGAGATCTCCCCTCTACTTCCTGCATACCGTCAGGTCTTGGAATCGTGAGGAGAGTGCTACAACCTCCGCTACCTGCTGGAACAAGGGAGAGGAAGGTCTTCATCGAGTACCGAATGTGTGACCGACTTCGGAAGCATTGCCGAAACGCAGCGCCGGAAGGATCGTCTACACGATCTTGAGATCGGCAAGAGTACGACTACATCACCCACAAGAATCTGCTCTCGTTAAACACTTTGGAATCTTAGAGGGTGAGTTCCGCTATCGACTCGTTGCTACAATCTAGTATATAGATCTTGGCTTGTTTGTTTGCATGCGGTAGAATTTTTTTGTTTTCCATGCTACAAACCCCTACACTTTGGTACTTGGGAGTCGACATGTTCTTCTAGGAGCCGCTACTGACTAATCGATTTACAGTCGAACTCCAGTCGTGTTTAAGTTACCATGAGCCTACGGGGTCACACACTTAAGAGCGGGAGCAAGTTCGGATTGGATCTGAACCAGAAATCTGGTTGGGTTTTCTACCTCAGCTAGATCTTGGGATCACCACATTAGAGGAAAAAGTTTTGTTTTATCTCTACGTGGCCTAACAGTGGTATCAGAGCGATAGCTTCTGGTTTTAGGCTCGAGATCTCGCATATGTGATATGCGATTGGCTATAGATTGGATCCATGTGCTATTTTGGTGGTCAATCTATAAGATATATCGGTTTTGTACGATGTTGATTGGATGAACTGTAGTCGGCGAATGGTAGATCTGATTTCCGTGATCATACTGCTGAGGTCGTGGAACAACATACCCCTACCGGTCGGTTTCCGTCCTCGGGGTAGACCGTGACACGTAAATCCAAAAGCGTTGATCGAAGATCAAAAGAATTGATTAAGTCAGAATAATGGTCGGAATCCATGTTAAGAATGTAGATGAGATCTAGGTTTTCGGACAAAATCATCGGGCGTTGCTCGCACCCACGAGGGGCGCTTCCCCTTCGATCCCCGCCCACTATCCGGCTAGCGAGATTGCCGGCTTCGCCCTGTCGTAGCATCTTAGATGTCATTGCGAGTTTCACAACACCGATAGATATCGTATCTATGCATAACTTGTTTTTGCAGGAAGTTGTGAATGGTATGGTTCATGTGCATGTGATGTATGTGTGTAATCCATATGTGATATGCAAATCACGGTTTTGTCAGCCGGCTGGAGCCTAGGTGCTATCATATTCTTGTATGACAACCCACGTGTCGAATTCTCTATGTAATTTACTTTACTAAGCTAGTGTAGTTGTTTGGAGAACCCGGATAGCATGCAAGTTGATGTACATGTCGGCGACATGGAGTAAGACGACAAGTGACATAGTTGGCACGAGTCGGTTTACAGGCTTTGTTGAAGATGGAGATCGCCATGAAGAGAGCCAAACCATTTCACATTATAATTGATTTATTTTGTGTTATTGTTATGTCTGTATTTTACCTCTGTTAGATAGTCGGTAAAATTTAATCCCTCAAAGAAGGTCTAGTCGGTTTTCCTGCCTGTGTTCGCACCATCACAAGTCGGACATTTTGGTAGTGGGCTCATAAAATTGAGGTGCTGCCAATTCTTTCTAATAGGTGGGTTCGAGTCAGACTCTTACAGCGGAAACACTCGGTAAGCTAGACGGGTCTATCACAACAGTTGTGGGACTCAGGGAAAAGTTTGACGGGAGTCAGGGCATGAGATGCCACCCGACCAACAGGATTCATATGAGATACGATTGACAAGGAGTTGTCTACCTAGATCACTTGGTGGCTAGCGGTGATGCTAAAGCTCACTAACCAACTTGCTTATCTAGGATCCTGAATCACTAAGTAACCATCGGAGGGGTGTTGGTCTTAGTGGGAGCATACATATTAAAGTGTTTAATATGCTTGGTATTTTATGAATACATGTCTTAAGTGTTTTGCATATTTTCTGTTGTATATCGTGGAACCAAGTAACAGTCACCCTCAGATATCCGGTTTTGCTTTGAGAACAATACTTGAGAAACATAAACTGAATGACACTAATTTTACCAACTGGTATCAAAATCTAAGAATTGTTCTCAAACAAGAAAAGAAGGACCATGTCCTAGACAACCCACTTCCAGATGAGCCGGATGAGAATGCGACTGTCGCTGCCACCAATGCCTACCGTCGGACTAAGGATGAGTCCACATATATTTTTTGTCTTATGCTTGCTCACATGGAACCGGACTTGCAGAAGCAGTTCGAGAATGACAGAATGTTGAGGCCTATGATATGATCGAAAGCCTCAAAAGTATGTTCCAGGCTCAGGCTAAGACTGAGAGGTATCAAGTCTCTCAAGATTTGTTGAGTTGCAAGCTTAAGGATGGTGATCCACTGAGTCCGCATGTGATCAAGATGGTTGGTTACGTGTAGTCTCTGGAAAGGCTTGGCTACCCCCATTAGCGAAGAGTTCGCTACAGACATAATTCTGACTCTCTTCCTAGTGCATATGGTCAGTTCATATCGAACTACCACATTGATGAGTGCATTTTTGCATCATGTTTTATATTATTATTTTGCATTGTAGTAGTAGGATCTTGGTATTTTATAGTGTTCGTGCACCTTTTATGTTTATTTTCACCAAGATTAGGACAGATGATGGATACGATGGACACAATTCTTGGATCAGTTGTATTGGAGAGAAAATGAGTCAAATGTAAATTGCTAATTTAGGAAATATCAATAATACTAGAATAAAACCCAAAGCGATCGGAGGACACAAAAGTTTTAACAACCAACTATACGGCGGGAATACTTTTTATGGCCGTATAGTTCCCGCCGTATAGTTGGTCCTCCGCCGCCTCCTCAAATAGTTTCACCCCGTGCAACTGGATCAGAGATACGACATACAGAATGACCAGAAATCGCTAAAACCTCACCCCCGAAAGGTATATGGAGGGGGAACTCATCCACCGGGGATCCATCTTCGCCCTACGCAGATCCGGAAGGCTAAGGCGTCGATCTTCATCATTAACCGCTGCATCACCACCATCTCCATCCATCCCATCTACATCTTTTCTAGATCTTGTTGTAATTTTTGTACCCGTTGTGGATTTATACAATTACTATTCATCTATGATAGATTCCTTTGGTTCGCCATGATGTTGATTGCCTCCATATCTGAGTAGATCATTAGTTCTTGGGGAGATGGAGAAACCCTAGCATGAGATTGAAATAAGATAAAGTTTATTATGATATTCATTGATGTGACCATGTGTTATATTGTCTTCATCTTGATGTTGGGAGAAGTCGACCTCTCAATATTTGCCTCTTGTGAGGACTTGATGGAGGGAACTACTTGTTGGTATATGGAGGTGTGTTAGCACTTACAGTGACTATAAAGTTGTTGGCACTCCTTACATATCAACTTGGGAATCGAGGAAATTCACGAAAAACTATTCATGCCATGGGATACATCCTACGGGGTAAAGTCCCTTAATAGTGCAGTAATTCGATTGATGTCGATTGCTGTCTGCTATGGTTATGAGGATGATGTGAGCAGTGGTTGCTGCCTATTCGTCCAAATACGGAGTTCCTCCCACACATACATAGTTAAGAATGTTCATGATAATAATGTTTACTTTAGATCCTTCATGAATTCTAGTGGTGTAGCCGCTACTCCCTGATAACGCTTTTCCCCATTGTAGTTTCACATCTCTTTTACATACACGATACTTATTTTCTGTATTCAGTTTTTTTACTTTACTTATTGTTCTCTTATACCAAAAACCCAAAACACATTTTTACACAACACTCACATTTTATCTTGTTACTTAGAACATTATTTAGCATTTCTATTTTAGTATTTAATTCAAGAGTTATTAGACTTCAGACTACTGCTCTCTAGGGTTCGATATCTTTATTTCAAAACTAGCTATAAACAATCTATGCACTTTCAGTCATCAAGCTATTTTCTGGCACCGTTGTCAGGGAGCTAAGCGTTGTAGGTCTTTTAGTTTTTGGTTATTTATTTTAGTCTTGCTAAGATTTTTTTTGAGTTACAGGTTTCCACCAACATGATAGAGTTTAAGCATTTGACTAGTGCTAACTCACTCGGCCACTTTGGTAAGCCCTACGATATTAATAAAAGAGATAGCTCCAACAAGAAGACAAGGGGGTTTGAAATAAATCCTCTGTTACTTGGTATTCTGCACAAGAAGCAATTTACTAGAGATGAAGAGGATCCTGATACATATGAGCATATTGCATATTTTAAGGATATATGTGGCACTTCCCAATTACCAGGGTATACTGCTAATGAGGTAAGGCTGAAAATATTTAGTTAGACTTTTACTAGCATAGCTCTCTCATGGTATAGATCTTTACCCCCAGAAGCCACTACTACATGGGATAATTTAGCTTGTAAGTTTCTTTCTAAGTATTATCCTTTATCGAAATCTTTTGGAATCAGGCGTCTTATAAATAACTTGGAGGAACCGTCCTAATTAAGGACTAGTAAGAGCTTATATAATATATAAATATTTATTTAATAAATGTTCTCATCATGATTTGCCTGAATGGTATTTATTGCATATCTTATATGGAGGTTTAACTGAACCTAGTAAAATTGAAATAGACTCTTGCGCGAGAGGATCTTTCATGAATCTACCCATAACTAAATCTTGGGCCTTACTTAATAGAATTCGCGACCATAGAGTTTCATGGAATTTTGGTCTAGGAAGCGAAGGAGGCATAGAAATAGATTATGATTGTATTCATGACTATAATAAAAATTGCCATGTTAATGAATTATCTAAAGAACTTTACTTGGATTCAGATCTTGTGTTGCATGTTGCTAAAGCTTTTAAGAACACATCAAAGCTCCAAAAGAGGGTTCGGTCAAGTATGATACACCACCCGAACCTGAGAATAAAAGAGAAGTTAAAGAAACACTGGCCTCCCTAGAACCAATGTATGAGATACCTTTCCCTAACACTGCGCAGAAGCATATTTTGGAATATGAACAGGTCAAAGCAGTATAGGAGAAGAAAGAAGAGGAAAGTGTGCCAAAAGTTGAAGAACATTTGGATGAAACTAAAGATGAAGAGGTAACCAACAAAGCAATTAGTGTATGCACACTGCAACATAGTTGAGCTTGCTAAAGAGACTTTCATATTGGTTGAAGGTAAAAGGTGTGGGTAAACCTATTCTTCCCTGCATATTTAAAGAAACCTCACATTATGGTTTATGTGATCTTGGCACCAAAGTTAATGTTATATCTTATGTTTTTTATTTAGAAATAAAAGAAGAGATAGTACCAGCTACAATAGAAAATACTGATATGACAATCATGTTAGCCAATAAAACTGTTAGAATTCCTATGGGAGTAGTTGAAGATGCAATTGTCACAATTGGCAATAAAAATTTCCCTATCGATTTTGTAGTTGTTGATATACCAACTGACATTCTTTGCCCAGTTATATTTGGAAGAAACTTTTTGAGCGATGTAGGTGCCATGGTTGATATCAAAAAGGGGATTATGTCTCTTAAGCTTGGGGACGCGAAAAAAGAATTCCACTTTTCCAAATTTAAAGACAAACCTCTACATATACAGGAAGACGAGAAAGAAAAAACTATTGAGGAGATGGCAAATGAAGACTCAAAATATGAAGAAATAATTATAGAGGACATGTCCCTAGAAGAATTAGAAAGTGAATTCGATTTACTTCCCATTTTAGGGCCTCCAACTTATGAGGCTTTTGAAGAGTGAGAAAAGAGAGGGGATGAGGAATTACCACCCCTAGAATTGAAGACTTTACCAGATAATCTTAAATATAGATTTTTGGACAATACTAATAAGTTCCATGTTATTATTGGTGCTAAACTTTCAAGGGATGAAGAAGAATAACTCATGAAAGTACTTAAGGATCATCGCAAGGCCTTTGGGTATTCGATGGATGATTTGAAGGGCATTAGTCCCATGATAACCGTCCATCAAATATTCATGGAGGAAGGTGCTAAATCAGTTGCAGAATTCAATAGACGGCTGAAGCCCGAAATGAAGGAAGTGGTAAGAAATGAAATAGTATGCCTACTAGATGCATGTATAGTCTATCTTGTAAAATAAAGTGAATGGGTAAGTCATGTTCATTGTGTTCCTAAGAAGGGCGGTTTTACTATTGTTCCTAATGAAAACAATGAATTAATACCTACTAGAACAATTTTTGGACATAGGATGTGCATAGATTTCAGTAAATTGAATAAAGAAACTAGGAAAGATCACTATCCTTTACCGTTCATAGATCAAACTTTAGAGAGGTTAGGAAACCACACTCATTTTGCTACTTGGACGGATACTCTAGTTTTTCCCAAATAGTTGTTCATCCTGATGACCAACTTAAAACAACTTGTATTAGTCCTTATGGTTTACATTCTTATCGACGCATGCCTTTTGGTTTATGTAATGCCCCAGCTACTTTTCAAAGATGCATGACTGCAATTTTTGCAGATTTTATAGAATTAATAATGGAAGTATTTATGGATGAATTTTCTGTCTATGGAACTTTGTTTACTAGTTGCTTGGATAATCTCAAAAGGGTTTTGCGGTGTTGCAAAGAAACTAATCTTGTTCTAAAATAGGAGAAGTGCCATTTCATGGTTAAAGAAGGTATAATACTTGGACATAAAGTATCAGGTAAGGGTATTGAAGTAGACATGGCTAAGGTTGAAGCAATAGGAAGAATGCCACAACCAAGGGACATAAAAGGTATAAGAAGTTTTCTTGGTCATGTGGGTTTCTATAGAAGGTTCATTAGGAATTTCTCTGGAATTTCTAAACCTTTAACTAATCTGTTGCAAAAGGGAGTAAGATTTAATTTTGATGATAAATGCCTTATTGCCTTTGATAAACTTAAACATGCTTTATCCCATTATCCTATCATCACTTATATGGGTATGACTTTTCATTTAATATGTGAAGCTAGTGATGATGTTGTAGGAGTAACTCTGGGACAACATATAGGTCGCAGATTTAATATTATACATCATGCTAGATAACTCTTAATAGTGTTCAAAAGAATTATCCTAAGGAATAAAGAGAACTTTTTGCTATATTTTTCTCCTGCAATAAATTTTGTTCTTATATAGTTGATGCAAAGGTAAGAGTTCATACAGATCTTGATGGTTTAAAAGAACTACTTGAGAGGAAACATCATAAGCCAAGACTGATCCCTTGGATCCTTTTACTTCAAGAATTTGAGTTGCAGATTATGTAGAGGCAATAAACAAAGATAATGTATGTAGCATCTATATGTGCCCAGCAAGGGATCAATCTTATTGACAGGAACTTTAGTCCTGATGATTTTTTTTACGAGAATTATTGGAAGAACTAAGGTCAATTCCTCCAAAAGAGAAGAAGTCCTTGTTGTTGGAGGAGTTTGTCACCCCCGACTAAATAAATGGTAAGTGCAAGGTAAGTTTTCTTTCTCTAAATAAGTGATTTGTCTTCACAATTTATACTTCTCAAATCTTTATCCTTGAATTACTCTTGTTTTTCTGAAGTTTTTTAGGGGTTTTACTAACTATACAGGCGCAACTATATGGCCGGAGAAAATTTCCCGCCGTATAGTTGGTCGTTAAACATACTGTATTCCCTTGCGAAATATTCTTCGGTGTCCAGAAACTATACGACCAAACTATACGGCCGGGAAAATTTATTCCACCATATAGTTGGTCGTTAAAGCTTTTGGCACCTTCGATCCTTTTTCGTTTTTATTCATATATTATGATTAAAAAACAAGTTTGTCGGTTCCAAGTCAGTAACCTAACCGACCTGGACTCGAGATATTTGGAAATATCTGCCCGAAACTAACTATACGGCCGGAGCGATACGGGTCAGGACTGTATAGTTGGTCGTTATACGGCAGGACTTCTCCAAAATCGTGATTTCTTTCCTGTTCCGTTAATATCCTTTTCTTGGGCATGAATTTGATGTTTCTCGCGAGTTTTACCGACCTCTGACCCCTCTTATATACTGCCATTGTGTCTCTCTCTAATTTATGAGACAAACAAGTGACTCAATTAATTAAGTGTACCACTCTATAATTTAATTTATTTCTTGTTCAACTACAATTGTATTCTGTAATTTGAATGCTTTTCCTACATGTCTGTTGTACATGGGTACTTTAATTGTTATTTTCATTCTGTTTATTAGAGGAACGAGAAAATTGAAAACAAACTTCCTATTTACTTTATGCACCATGATGTTGATGGTCTTTTTCCCGCGAACGCATGAGCTGCCGTTGCCCACGCCATCTCTGGTCTTCAATGCACCACGTTGTTGATGTTGGAAGTGAAGGTAACATCTGCAGTAGAAATCACATTTCATCTCAAAGATAATTTACAGAAATAGAAACAAAGATTACAAAGTTAAATTGTCCAAATATCTGTTGACCAAAAAATGATCCATGCCCCAAGTACCTTTCCACCGTTTGTAGTATTTCTGATCATGGTGATACAACTCTAATCTAAATTTGTTTTTATTGGTTTCACCCTTCTCTTCGTTGTTTTCTACATTCGCATAGGACAGTTATCTTCCGCCTTCTATTCGGCTCTTTTGTACTTTGCATAAGACATGATAGATTATACAGATATTGCTAAGGTGTCAATGTTGCAGTGATATTATTCTAAATTTCATACCAAACAAACTGAGCAAGTCTCTTATGACCTTGGAAGCATGTAATTTTCCTTCTTATCTTATATATATGTCTATTTTACTAACTCAGCAAGGAGAAGCATGTAGCATATATGCTACTTTAAGATTGTAATCCTCAATACTCCAGCCTCTTTTTATTTACTTTGTTATACTGAAGATGACCCTGGGAAAGATTAGTCAACTTCGGTCATGATATTGACGCATCATAAATACTTTTGTCATATTTTTTGGTTCGTTGTGGGCTGTTTTAAACCATCAATCTGCAAAATAGAATTGAGAAGTTTCGGTGTAAATTGTGGTTCCTGGAAAATAACAAGATTGTGTTATTACCAGCCTTTATTTTTTTAGGAGAAACTAACTAACAATGCGGTTATCTACGACCTCATACATATCAGAATACTCAACACGGTTCAATTTCAGATGATTAAATATATGGGTAAAATAATGTCTTGGCGCCGGTGGCGCACCGGGTCGTCTAGTTTAGATAAAAAGCAGCTCAAAAGCAGTTGTAAAGATTGCACACCAATATGTTCTAGACGATGGACAAGTCTTTAACATGTTTTTTTACTATTTTGCTGCAGCCCACTAGGACCGGTGTGTTTCTCAAGAGTCTGACATGTCTTTATCACACTCATGTCACATGTCGGACAAACATCCTATACTTAATTGCCAATTTGATTAGGCATGTCCAGATTACTAATTGTCAGATTAACAAGACCTAACTATCAGATTCAATAGGTACTAATTGACAGATTAATTAGTCTTAGTCGCCTAATTAAGTGGTTAATTAGGCCTATCAGTTGAATTGTTACTACTGTAATTGCTACTCCCTCTATTCTAGATTATAGGGCTAATAGAAATTTTGGAGAGATTCCAAATATTAGGCTAATTTGTGTATTTATTGATCAATTTACTCTCATGTAATTACTCCACCAATCACTCTTTGCCTCCCATTCATTTTCCTTGCATAAAAACGGTGGAGTTTCTCCTTGGCCTCCCATGAATGCAGTGTGAATTCGATTCTTGTATTGATTACCATATTCATTAAGGCAAAATATATGTCTCTCTTTCGTTTTCCTCAACCATGGAAAATCACCTAGGTTCCTGAATCTTGGCACTTTCTCTGTCACGGTTTGGATAACGTCTTATAAAAACATGCGTTTTCAAAACTCCCCTCCTACTAGGCGCGTTAGACTTAATTATAGAATTAGTGTCCTCTTTTTCCTCCCCACTTTCTACTCCATGCAGTCAAGGAAATAATTTCTTGCATGCAACTCCACCAATGCATGCGCCTAAACTCCTCGTTTCCATTAAATAATTACGTTTAATAGGGCGCCGAATACTTAACAGCCTTATTTTCTCCCAACGAATTTGCATATTTTTGGCATAAATATGGCCCCAATCAGCATCCACCTAGGTCCCAACAAACTCTCTAAAACGCCCTCTAACCGTGATAGAGGGAGAGAGTAATTTAGCCCTATAATCCGGAACGGAGGGAGTATAATAAGTACTCTCTCCATCCCATTGAATAGGACGTATATCTTTGCGATATATACACTTTTAGTCTCACATCTTGCACCATGCGAGCGTTTTATTCCCACATCTTGCAATATGGCAGGAATGGTCCCACACTTGTACCCTAAGAGTATTTTAGTCCAATTTAATCAAATTTTAGTAAGTTTGACTAAATTCGTCCACCCTTAACATTTTATTTTTTTCAAAATAACAACTATGTATTTTCTCTGTTATTTGTGTCCTTGGTGCAGGACTGCCTGTCAGTAGGAGTACACATAAAAATGGCTAAAACTCAAAGCGTGGGAGGGACTTGAACACAAAACATTTGTATAGCGACACAGCAACACAGGCCACTACGCTAACAAATGCTACTGTTTAGATAAGAGGGTCGCTATACGAAGGATTTTGAGTTCAAGTCCCTTCTACACTTTGAGTTTTAATCATTTTTATTTGTACTCCTACTTCCTACTGACAGGCAGGCCTGCACCAAGTATACAAATAACATAGAAAAATACACAGGGGTTATATTGAAAAAATATAACGGCATAGGTGAATGGATTTAGTCAAATTTACTGAAATTTGATCAAATTAGACTAAAATGCTCTCGGGATACAAGTTGTGGGACTAGTCCTGTCCATTTTGCAAGATGTGGAACTAAAATGCTTCCATGGTACAAGATGTGGGACTAAAAGTGTATATATCTCTATATCTTTTGGCTCATAAATTAAGGAGTGTTTAACTATGGTAAATATTTCCCTACATACCCCTATTAAAAGCTAAGATTTGTTTCGGATTTTATCTCTGAAGGCCAACCGTCTCCTCGTATATCTTAGAGCAAGAACAATAGAAACGCCGGCTGCTGGATATAGAGGCATACCATGTCACCTAAAATCATCTTATAGTTGATTCATACAATAGACTGGCTATAAGGCTGGCTATTCGGTGACTTTCAGCATTCAATAACTGCATATATATGTTGGATCTACTATGAACAGTATATATATGTAGCCATATAAAAAACACACTACGTAAATATCTCTAGGTCATTAAGAAAGGCAAACTGATCAATAATAAGCAAGTAACGAACAGATGCTACATAGCACCATACCAACAATTGAACATTAGTTTTGATCTTGACGACAACCGGCAACAAACTAATGGCACATGGAAGATAACATCAACAAATAGACATTACCCGACTCTTTAGAAGACAACATTAACCAAACAAAATACTAATATGGTCTCCAACAAATAAGACATCAGTTTGATTTTGATAACGCTAGAGACACAGAGCCATAGTTGGAACTTCAGTAGAACGGAGCAGCTAATCATTTGCATCAACAACCTTCAGCCACTGCATGGGAAAAAGGAAATGAGACTTTCTGTCATTTTGTACCAACGAACTGTCCAAATTAAAACATAAAGGATATGGAAAATAAATAGAATAATTGATCAGATCATAGCATACCTGTAGGTAGAACCCGCAGCAATCACCACATCGTTGCATAGTCCTGAAAGAAACTACATGTAAGGTATCATGTTGATAACATGTCATGGGATAAAAATGAATAGAAAGATGCAGATCGGTATCCCACCATTATTAATTATGATGTCTATTTTGAAACCTATGCCAAATATGCTCGATCAAATCATTTTTAAGATGGGTATTGTTGTGGACGAGCACAGATAGTAGCTTTTCTACGCAGCACATTAGCAAAACACAAATTACCACCTATATTCAATTCAGGAGGAAGAGCAAATGAAGCCCCTGGATTCTCATTCAAGTCAATATGAATGGCGGCCTGCTCTCTCTCATCTTCAACTATCATATTATGGAGAATCACACAAGCTATCATGATCCTTCCAACACTATTTCTTTTCCATAGACGTGCAGGCCGGCGAACGATGGTAAAACGGGACTGCAATACCCCAAAAGCACGTTCGACATCTTTCCTTGCCCCTTCTTGGTGTTGGGCAAACAACTTGTGCTTCTCTGTTTGGGGAAGTGGTATAGTCTTCATGAAGGCAGCCCATTCTGTGTATATACCATCATCAAGGTAGTAACCAGTGGATTTCCCAATATGAAGATCTTGGGAAGCAACAGCTTCTAGGATCATTGTTGGTACTCCATAATAACCACAGGTGAATTGTCTCCTCCATGATAAAGGACACTTCTCCCATTGCCAGTGCATGCAATCTATACTTCCTAGCATTCCAGGAAAAACACGAGTCTTGTTAACCTGAAGTAGATGCTCGACATCCTCAGTGAAAGAACATTTCATAATCCCTAGTGTTTTGTGTGTTAGATAACAATATCAAGGATTATTTAATGTGTGTTGAAGTGTTGCGGTTCTCTCTAAGGATAAAAGGAAAAGGAATCTGCCTTTGGGGGCGGATAATCCGACCCCACCAAGGGCGGATAATCTGCCCCACCCTTTTCCCAGATAGGCGCAAGCCCCATAAGGGGCGCGGAGTTTCGGCCGGATTATTCGCCCAAGCCGGATAATCCGCCCCTCATGCTCATTGCCAAGGCGCAAGCCCTAGAGGGGGGCGGATTATCGGCCGGACTGTCCGGCCACGCCGAATAATCCGCCCCTGGAAGGGGTCGGATATTCCGCCCCTGGAAGGGGTCGGATATTCCGCCCCCCCCCAAGGTCTTCATCAAGTTCTTCAGGCGCCATCCCCAGAGAGGGGGCGGTTTTTCTACCCGGAGTATCCGTCCTAGGTGCTTAGTTTTCCCCTGGGGAGGATACTCCACCCCTAGTGGGGGGCGGATAATCCGCCCCCAAATTTGTTCAACGGACAGATCTCTACTAGGGAGTATTTAAGCGAGTCTTCCCCCTCCTGCCAGATATCTTGGTTCATTCGAAAAAGTCAAGATCTGATCTGCAACCTTCATCCAAGAGAGATCGACCTAGATCCACCCAAAGGCCCCGTCCCTTGGGGAATCGAAGGAGGAGAACTCGGTCTTCATCATCTGCAATCAAGCGCTTCATCTCCTCTCCATTCATTTGGAGAATCACCGATCTAGTATTTCTTGCAAATACCTAGATCCTTGTTTTGTTTATATTGATAAACCTTGTTCTTGTGACAGTTTGTTGTCATCTCGGGAGCCCCCAATTCAGTTGTGGGTGTGTGCCCCGGTAGCGTTGTAAAGGCAACGGTTCCCGCCTCGAAGGGTACCAATAGTGGAGAAGGTGGATCAGGCCTTTCGTGGCGAGATCCATCGGAGAATAGGGTGAGGCCTATTGTGGCGTGGTGGTCTTAGAACCGCCCACCCCTCCAACGCAGATGTACTTCCCTTAACAAGGAAGGAACTGCGATAAAACAAATCCATGTGTCTCCGCGTGCTCCACTACGGTTCCATCGCTCCTCTCTTTACGTGCTTAGTAGCTAGGTTTGCATATAGGGAAATTCTCTTAGTTAGATATCTAGAGGATTTACTTTGTGTCAAGCCTAAAATTGAAAAATAACTAAAAATTGGGTAGCACCTATTCACCCCCGCTCTAGGTGCCCATACGATCCATTTCAATTGGTATTAGAGCCCCGGCTCTTATTTCGGGATTAACCGCCTAAGAGAAGTATGGGTTCCAAGGTATATGGGAGTGATGCTCCGGAGGTAGTCACCATGAACGATCTCAAGATGTTGGAGACAACCTTGGTGAGTTCAATGGAGGCTAAGATGGAAGAGATGCGTCAATTGATAATGCGTCTCTCCACATCCGCAGCATCACCTCCATCTAACTTCGAGGCTACCACTCCGCAATCCAAGGAAACGGGTAAAACCGATTCCAAAGATAACGAAGTGGTTGGTGATGACACTAGCAAGAGCTCCTCCTCGAAAAAGGATAATGTAAAGGAAGGATACAATGAGGTTTCCCATGTGTATTCTCCTGATCCACCTATCCCTCACCCATATACATAATAGGGGTGATCCACTCAAACTTTCAGCATCTACTTTTACTCAATGGCAATTTTTGATGAAGTCTCATGTGTGCAGTTCATCCATTGAGTTGTGGAAAATCATCAAAAATGGTCTTCATGTTGGAAACCCCAACAATCTCACAAGAAGAGAAGTTGTCGATAGTCAACTCAATGCTACAACTCTACACATGATACAACTTGGTGTGGGTGACAAAGATATGCCACACATTCAGCATCTTAGTACAGCTAAGGAAGCTTGGGATGCTCTCACTGATCTCTTCATTGGAAATGAAAGTATGAGAAGGAATAGATATGATGCTTTGAGCAATGAAGCTGAAGGATTCTATATGTTGGATGGAGAAAACCACGAGGACATGTGAAAGAACATGTTGGGCCCCCATGTGTGGTTTTGGTAATTAATGACAATCTTTATGGACTAATGTGTGTATTAAGTTATACTTGTAGAATTTGTCCATTGGCATCGCTTGGAGCATGTGTTGGCTTCAAGGTTGATGAAATGCAAAGAAGATATGTTGGGCAAGCTCAATATGCGAGGTCGATGATGAGGAATTAAGAAAGGCGTTCCATATTGAGAAGGGCAAGACCGTCTACATCGAGCTCAAGTGGAATGCTCAAGGCAAAGGTATAATCTTGATAGGTTTTCCCTTTTGCCGGTCTCACGTTATGTGTGTGAGACTAGGTTTAGGATAGATAACCGTACTATCAAGAGGGGCTCTCATATGAGTAATTTGGTCACATCGTTCGGAGAGAGCTCAAACCTTTGCATACTTGCATCATCGTATTTGGTTGCTATTTGGTTTTATCCATGTGAGGATTTAGAGCTTGTGGTAATCTCCATAACAAGCTCTTGTTCATCAAAATCGGATCTCTCTTTTATATCTTGTTGCGATTTTGATCTACGCGGTTTTCTGGTGTCTCAACAAGTGAGGTATCTCAATTATATTACTTGATACTTTCTCACTTGGTGATAACCAATATTTCCAACGCAACTGGAATCAGGTCAATCGGAGTTACCAATCAAAAGTTATTACCGTTTGTATTTTGCTTTATTCGGTTTGAAAAAAAAAGAAAAAAAGGGGGTTTGGCTGGGCCGACCGGTACTACCGTGGGCCAGTACCGGTCGCACCTGGCAGCGTGTAACTCAACTCCTGGCCCATGCGGTAGTCCAGGCCGGCACTACCGGCCCGTGCGGTACTACCGCCCCATGCGGCCGGTAGTACCGGGCCGACCACTCCCTGGCCCAGCCTTCTTCCTCTCTAGCGCTGCTCCCGCTTGGCCCGCTTCCCACTACCGCCGCGCTCGCTTGCCTCGCTTGGCCCGCCTCGCTCTGCCTCTCGCGTGATGGGCCCCACTGTTGCGGCGTTGTCCCGCGTGTGCCGCTTCCGCCTGCTGCCCTCCTCGCCGTCTTGTGGCGTTCGCCCGCCTGCTGCTGCCTGCTCACTCCGCCAGATCCAGCGATGGCGCAAGCGCGGGACCGCTCACTCTGCTGCTCCCTGGCCGCTAGGCCGCTTCTTGCCGCTGCTCGCCTTGAGCGAGCGCTGCCGCCGCTTTCTGCGTTGGCCCGCCGCCTAGCCCCGCCAGCGTCATCGCTGGCGCGTTGACCTGCTAGTTTCTGGCGAGGCGGCACTACCGGTTAAATCCGGTAGTACCGGTCCAGACCGAAAAATAGCCCCAACGGCCATATTTTTTGGGCCCCCTATTTAAGCCTTGCACGTTTTCAGTTTAGATTGCTTCTCTCTTATCCATAAGGCAAAACTTTGTTCACACTTGCTCTAGATCTTGAAGCTTGCCTAATCTTTTCCCTCCGATGATTCTTGCCCATTTTTGAGTGAAAGAGAGAGGAGATCTAGACCCACGTTTTGACCTAACCGATTCATCTCTTTGTGAGTACATCTTTGGGGATCTAGATTTTGGGGGATTTTGTGTCTCTCTTTGATTCCTCCTTTCTTGTTCCCCAATAGCTTTAGTAGCTTTGTTGGAACTTGAGAGTGAGGGATTTGAGCATCTTTGTGGTGTTCTTGCCATTTGCATTTGGTGCATCGGTTTGAGTTCTCTTTGGAGGATTTGGTTTGAATTGCTCATTGGAGCTTGTCCCTCTTGGGTTCTTGGAACCCTAGACGGTTTTGTGGCCTTGGTGGCATTGTGTCCTTTTGCGGCATTTGTTGGGAGCCTCCAATTAAGTTGTGGAGTTGTGCCCCAACCTTGTGAGAGGTTCCGGTTGCCACCGACAAGTGCACCGATAGTGGAAGCATGGATTGATCCTGTTGGGGTGGGATTCACCGGAGAATAAGGGAGGCCTTTTGTGGCTTTGGTGGTTTGATACCACCCCCTCTCCAAACGAGACGTACTCCATGTTGGGAGGAACTCGGTAAAATATCGGTGTCCCCGCGTGCCTCGGTTATCTCTATACCCGAGCTCTTTACTTATGCACTTTACATTGTGATAGCCTTCGTGCTTGAAGTAATATATATCTTGCTATCACTTTGTTGCTTGTATTGCTTAGCATAAGTTGTTGGTGCACATAGGTAAACCTTAGTTGTTTCTAGGTTGTGCTTTACAAAGTAAACACTAGTTTTATTCCGCCTTTGTTGAGCCACTCTAGGAAAAGTTTTAATCGCCTATTCACCCCCCCTCTAGGCGACATCCGTATCCTTTCAACATGTATAGGAGGCTCAAGGCAATAGCCACAACTTCCAGGAACCATGGTGCCGCTCATGTTGATGATGCATGGATCAATCGCAAGTATGCCAGTGCTCTTATGCCATTTGAGCCCACAGATTTGAAAAGTCTCCAAGGTAGGCATAACTACCACCTTATGACATCCAATGAGGTAATTCAAGAAATGGCCGCTTTCAAAGTGGCTTCCAAGAATGCCGAAGATGCTCGTGCACGAGCTATGGGGATGCAAAAGGGGGTCAACATGGCCTTGAAGACTAGTGTGATTGATCATGATGAATATGCCATAGAAGGTATGGACTGTCCCGAGGATATAAAAAGGATCCACGGACAATACCTGGCTCTTTATGCTAGAAACTTTTGGAAAGACCTGGCCAAGGCCAAAGCTGAACTAGAACGCAAGAGTGGAGCCTATGGAAGAAAGGAAAATGGTCCCAAGCTAAGAACATGTTTCAACTGTGGGGACCGGATGCACTTTGTAGCTGAGTGTCCATACCAAAGTAGGGAATATAATGGAGGAAGACTTATTTTCAAAGACAAGTCAAAGGCCCCACGAAAAAACAGTTTGTAAAGAAGAATGCTCCTTTCAAGAAGCAACCAAAGATTGTTCTAGTGGCTCAAGAAGAATATTCTTCGGGAAGTGAAGATGAGGACGAGAATGATAGCTCTCAAGAGGTGGCTGCTATAGTCACCACATCTACATCAGCATCTCTCTTCGACTCTCCGAACGAAAACATCATCAACAAGAATGCTACTTGTCTCATGGCAAGAAGATCCGAGGTAACTTCTTCTAACTCTTCTTTTCCTAAGGCTATGATTGACATGGATGATCCTACTAGTCTTAAGGTTAAAGAAGAGATTATTGTTTTGGACTATTTCTTCACTAACTTGCAAGGTGAGCACAAAATACGTTTTGAAGCTCTTATGGACCAGCTTGCCCAAAATGAAGCTCTCCTCAAAGAAAAGGGCAGAATTGAAAGGGAGGATGCAATGAAAATTGCATCCTTAAAAAATTCTCTTGAAGAAGAAGAGGCTCGGGCCTCTCTTGAAGAGAGGCTTGAGTCTATTGAGGAGTCACATGAAGAAATAGTGGCTAAAATTTTTAAGGAACGTGACAATGTAGTCACCAAAGCAAAGAAGTTAAAGAAGGAAAAGATTGACTTTGGGGCTGCTCATGATAGACTCTCCGAGGAATTGGAGAAACTTGACAATGCTCACAAGGCATTGAAAAGCGATTTCTCCATCCTCAATGAGTCACATGATCAACTCCAAAATCGATTGGCCAAGTGATGTTCCTAGCACATCCAATTCAACATATAGTCACAAGGAAAATGCTAGTGTGGAAGAAGAATTGGTCAAGGACATCACTCCCAAGGATAAGGGTGTTCTTGATGAAGTTCTTGGCAAGCAAAGGTCAAATCATGGTAAAGTGGGACTTGGGTATGTCACCAAGTCCAATAAAAAGAAAAACAAGAAGAACAAGACCAAGAATGTACAATCAAAGACAAGCACCACTGAGAAGAATGTCATAAAAGACAAAAATAACAATATTGGTTTTGCAGGGTCTCACAATCCAAATTATGAACTCTTTTGTGATGATTATGGCGATGTTTATGCTTATTATGTCGGTCCCTTTGATGAATATATTGCTTGGTCTATTTGGGTTCCAAAGACCCTTGTTACTAACATGAAAGGACCCATTGAAAAATGGGTACCTAAAACCAAGAAGTAATTCTCTTGCAGGGCTATGCTTCCGGTGGGTCGAAATGGGTGATGGATAGTGGATGCACTTCATATGACCGGAAGCAAGGAGATCAGCACGGAGATTCGTCCAAATCATGATAATATTACAGTCTCCTACGGTGATAAGTCTAAATCTCAGGTATTGGGTCTTGGCAAGGTTGTGGTTGCCCACGATATCTCTCTCGTGGACGTCATGCTTGTTGAGACCCTTGGTTACAACCTTCTTTCTGTTCGTGCCCTTGGCAAGATGGGTTTTGTTGTTTTTATCGATGATGATTTGGTGATACTCGTGTGGAGAAAGTCTCTCAAGGTTGCTTTCATTGGGTACGTCGAAAATGACCTATATGTGGTGGACTTTTCAGCGAAAACCACTTTGGGTCCGATGTACCTATTCGGAAAGGCCGACGTGGGTTGGTTATGGCATCGCCGTTTATCCCATGTCAACATGAGAACTTTGCAAAGTCTCCACAAGGGTGGCCACATCCTTGGACTAAAGGACAATGTCTCCTTTCCAAAGATCGTGTTTGCAGGGCTTGTGTTGAAGGCAAAATGCATGACTCTCCCCACAAGAGGAAGACTATTGTTTCTTCAAAGAGAATCTTGGAATTACTTCATGTGTATTTATTTGGTCCTCCATCTCATGCAAGTCTTGGTGGGAAGAAATATTGCTTGGTCATTGTCGATGATTACTCAAGATATACATGGGTCTACTTCTTCAAGCTAAAGAGTGAGACTCAACAAACGGTCATTGACTTTGCCAATGAAGTTCAACGTCAACACAATGTTCCTATCTTGGCAATAAGAAGTGACAACGTCTCCGAATTCAAGAACTACACTTTGAATGAGTTTCTAAGCGAAGAGGGGATAAGACATCAATATTCCGCTGCGTACACCCCTCAACAAAATGGTGTAGCCGAGAGGAAGAACCGGACGTTGATGGACATGGAAAGATCAATGTTGGCTGAATTCAAGTCTCCTTGCAACTTTTCGGCTGAAGCTATATCCAGTGCTTGTCACTCATCTAACCGGCTCCTCCGAAAGATTTTGGACAAGACTCCATATGAAATACTTACCGGTAACAAGCCCAACATCTCATACTTCAGGGTATTCGGTTGTAAGTGTTTCTTTCTTATTAAAGGTGTCCGCTTGTCAAATTTTGAGTCCAAGGCTTTAGAAGGTATTTTTTGTTGGTTACGGTGCCGGATCCCACACTTATAGAGTCTACAACAAGCTCACTGGGACTATTGTAGAATCTTGTAGTGTGGAGTTCGATGAAAATAACGGCTCCTATGTAGGGCAAGTTGATGTTTGTGATGCAGATGTTGAAATACCCCAAGATGCCATAATAAGAATGGGCGTGGGATTTTTCTTCCCCATTGAGGAACCCATTGTGGCGGATCGGGAAGGACAATGTTCCACTCAAGTGGAGTCCTCATCTACACAAGATCAACAAGCCCCTACTGCTGGAGAAAAATCTACACCAACACCGCAATCTGCTGACGATCATCAATCATCTGGGAAAAATGATAGTCCCAGCCGGATTATTCGCCCCCTCCAAGGGGCGGATAGTCCGCCCCTGGCACTCTAACTCGTCCCAGGGGATTCGAAGAAGAAGGGAACAACCAAGAAGACTCCAGGCCGGATTCTCCGTCCCCCGAGGGTGGATTATCCGGCTCTGGATCTCCCAGCTCTGTCAGGCATTCACATGAAGAGGAGGTTGTTGCCTCATCTCCCAGGCCGGACAGTCCGGCCCCACCAAGGGGCGGATTATCCGGCCCTGAAGAACATGTTCAGCAACAAGCTCCTATTGTCAAGTCAGATCGAGATCAAGGACAAGGTAGTGGACAAGATAAGGATACAAATGTTGAATCAACTCCTCCTAGAAACAATAAGGACATTGAGGCTCGTCACAAGGCTCGTGTTGATCGGAACCTTGAGCTAAGGGGTCACACTCTTGACAAGGTTGTCGGTGATCTACAAGAAGGGTGTCTACTGGAAGAGAACTTGCAAGCTTCTGTGATCATCAAGCTCACATTTCTATGGTTGAACCGAAGAAGGTATTTGATGCTCTTGAAGATCCCGATTGGGTTGTTGCAATGCATGAATAATAAAATAACTTTGAGCGCAACAAAGTTTGGAAGCTCGTAGAGAAAACCAAGGATTGTCGCAATGTTATCGGCACCAAGTGGATTTTCAAGAACAAACAAGATGAAAATGGCATTGTTGTGAGGAATAAAGCAAGAGTCGTGGCTCAAGGATTCTCTCAAGTGGAAGGAATTGATTTTGGCGAGACTTATGCTCATGTGGCTCGTCTTGAGTCCATCTGTATCCTTCTTGCCTATGCCGCTCATCATAATTTTAAATTACAGCAAATGGATGTTAAGAGTGCGTTTCTTAATGGTCCACTACATGAGTTGGTATACGTCAAGCAGCCCCCGGGTTTTCAGGACCCCAAATTTCCGAACCATGTCTACAAACTTGATAAGGCACTCTATGGCCTTAAACAAGCCCCACGTGCGTGGTATGAGCACCTTAAAGAACTTTTGTTAGACCGTGGATTCGAAGTTGGGAAAATCGATCCCACTATTTTTACTAAGAAGGTTAATGGGGAGCTTTTTGTATGCCAACTTTATGTAGATGGCATTATTTTTGGCTCCACTAACCAAGCTTTTAACGATGAATTTTCAAAGCTTATGACTGACAGGTTTGAGATGTCAATGATGGGTGAATTGAGGTTCTTTCTTGGATTCGAGATCAAACAACTTAGACAGGGAACTTTTATTAATCAAGCTAAGTACATCCAAGACATGCTCAAGAGGTTCAAGATGACGGATCTCAATGGCGTTGCTACTCCAATGCAAACAAAGTGTCATCTTGAGCTCAATCCCAATGGTAAAGACATGGACCAAAAGGTATATTGATCCATGATCGGCTCTCTCCTTTACCTTTGCGCATCTAGGCCCGATATCGTGTTAAGTGTAGGAGTGTGTGCAAGGTACCAAGCCGCTCCTAAATAAAGCCACTTAGTGGCGGTCAAACGAATCTTCAGATATTTCGTTCATTCCCCAAATTTTGGGTTATGGTATCCCAAAGGTTCAAGTTTCTCTCTATGTGAAAAAGATGATAGAAAATCAACTTCTGGTGCATGTCAATTCTTGGGTAGGTCTCTAGTGTGTTGGTCTTCAAAGAAACAGAATTGCATTTCACTCTCAACCGCAGAAGCTGAATATGTTGCTGCTGCAAGTGCTTGTACATAGTTATTATGGATGAGGCAAACTTTAAAGGAATATGGTGTCAATTGTGACAACGTGCCCCTATTATGTGACAATGAAAGTGCTATCAAAATTGCTTACAATCCCGTGCAGCATACAAGAACAAAACATATTGAGATTCGCAACCATTTCATTCAGGATCATGTTGCTCGTGGCGATATTGCCCTATCCTTTGTGATCACGAAGAACCAACTTGCTGATATTTTCACGAAGCCTCTTGATGAAGCAAGATTTTGTTGTTTGAGGAATGAGCTAAATATCATAAATTCAAGGAGCTTGGCTTGACTACCCTTGCACACTCACTTACTCTTTTCATGTAATTAGTTTAGATGCGGGCATAGACATAGGGGGGCTGTTGTCCTAATTGATTGGGATAACCTCCCCCCATAATGCCGAAAGCAAGAAAAATCATTTCCCTTAATATCATTTAGTGATATGTGGGTTATTAATGAGCATTGGTTTTGAACTCAAGATACATCTTCGCGGTGTCATGCCATGCGCTCCAACATGGTGGCTTCGGCCACCGCCCTCTTCCTCGAGAAGAGTTGGTTTCTAATGGATCTCTTTGGATTTTCTTGCATATTTCGTGTTCTTATGGAAAACACACTCAACTTTGGTTTTTGTTTGATTTGATTCTTGCAAATTTGGGTGTGTAGTACCATCTCAGTTTGTTTCTCTAAACCCAAGCCTTCTTTACCTCCTTGAACCATCTATTCTTGCACACAAGTCCTCTATACACCATCGAGGGGTTTTGCAAGGGTGCTCCGGCTTGAATCTGTACTAAATAGAAAATTCAAAGGGGGCGGACTATTCGCCCCAGGCGAATTCTGCCTCTTCAGGGCTGGGTCGGGGAGGCCAGGCTCAAACAGAGCAGCCAACCCTCCCCCAACCCTAGCCCTGCCCCCAGCCGCCGCCGGAGCTTCCGCCCCTCCATAGAGTCGATTTGACCACCGGATTCTCCGGGCCCTTCCCGGATCTTCTTCACCTCGCCTCCGGGTATCTTCTCCTCCGTGATTTTTCTCCAATGAGTGAGGGTAATTCCCTCATATCTATCCTTTGTATGGGATGCTTTTTTTGGTGGAAATCTCGTTGTAGAAGATCCTTGGTGTTTTCCTTGCTTGCTAGAATCAGTAGTATTGCAACCCTAGTGCCCGATCTGTTTTGCCATGGTAAATCTGGGCCGTTCCAGAATTTTTCTGCAAGGGGCGAATTATCCGCCCTTGCCAGGGCCAGATAATCCGGCCTGGAGATTAACATCTGGTCTGGTTTGGTCCTGATTTTTGCAATGCACATCATTGTCTTATGGATTGCTTTTCTACTATTTCTACCATTTCTCCTGGACTTGTGTGTGTGCTTATCTCCATGTTATCCCTCTCGTGCTTTTCACAGGTGGTTCCAAGGCTACTAAGACCTTCTCTCGTCGTTGTCGTGCCCGTTATCTCAAGCCCACTACAGAAGGGACGTTCATTGACGAAACCGAAGTTAGCAGAGCAGCAAGAGAGTCTGAACGGATGACAGAGGCATGAAAGAAAACAAAGAGGACTGCATCTCGCAAGGGCAAATAGTCTCGGCCCAACTACAAGGCTATGGACAGTATTCAGTATGCCTCCATTCGCCAGACTGATTACTATGATGAGGCTAACATGATGGTCCCCCAAAGGACTCTATGTTTTGGAATGCCCACTTTCGGGCTATTCATGATGATGTGTATGCCACTCTCAAGCTTTGCCCCATGCACCCCATCAATATGACTGAGGCTCAATCCAAGGCAAGGCTCCTTGAGTCATTGGATGTGACCAACAAGATGGGGCTTCACCACCTTATGACTCTTCAATGCAACTATGATTCCTCCGTGGTGAGGCAGTTTTTCTCGACACTTGTGATTTGCGGTGATGAGCGCCGCACCATGAAGTGGATGACCGGGACAACAATAATTTAGTCGGTCTTTCGCATTTTTGGGAAGGTTCTTGGGTATGATTTCCATGGCCGTGACACTCCTTCTGGCCATCGCATCATTTCCCCACTGAATCCATCCAAGGACACTGTGCTCGCTCCTTGCCTTTCTCGTGATGGTGTCGCCGGTACTTTCGTTGGTCTCTCTCCCTTGTATGCCTCCCTTGTTAGAATATTTAGGGACAACATTTCTCCGAGTGGAGGCAACAATGACAAGATCCGTAGCCACCTGGTTCCTCTCCTTGCTTTTGCTCACGAGTGTGCCACCAATTCTGGTTCAGCTACCGGTTACAAACTGGATGTCATGGACTACATATATCATGAGATGACGGATGCTATGATCAACAAGCTCTCTATCCCATATGCTCCGTTCATTATGATGCTCATCAAGCATATGTTGCCTCTTGAGGATTTTGGCACTGATTTGGATGGTGTTCACAAGCCCAAGAAAATATACAACAAGGCTCAGAAGACCCATCACCCTTCCACTGCCCCTGAATCCTTCATGCGTGATGCACAGGCTAGTGGTCGTCGTTCCGCGGTTTCCCCAATGGCACGCGAGGTTAAACAGCTCACTTGGTTCCAGCGACACATCCTTTGCATGGGCATTGACACTCACAAGGGCCAATATGAGGCGTACCGGAGGAGCCATGAGAGGGATCACACTCAACAGCTCATTCTTCACCATGTTTCAAAGCCACCGCCATCCACCTCCTCCCATCGCCCGTAACCAACGCCAAAGGGAACACTTCAGGGATCAACTATGGTGAGCTCGAGAGTTGCCTGTTTCCTCCACCTCCGAGGGCACCCAATCCTCCATCTGATAACGATGATGATGAGTATGATGAAGAGGAAGGGGACGGGGATGACTACAATGAGGATGAGGAGGCGTGATCTTCTGGGGCGTTAGCATCGCTCTTCTTCCTTTTTGGCGTTTCGATGCCAAAGGGGGAGAAGTAGTTCTATTAGGTCTCGTGGATTTGCAAGGGTCGGGTGCAAGCACTTGTCTTTCAGTCGTTTTATTTGCTTGCTTGTGCCCCTTTAGCGTGAACTTATTTGCTATTTGTGCTTGGTTTATGTAAGACTATGTCGTGCTTTATTCTGTGTGGTCTTCTGGAATCCCGGATTTATATTGTGGGTCTACTCATGGAATTCTGGATTTATCTATGGAGCCTATTTGATGGCATATGGAATCATGGGATTATCTAATGTATGCATCGATATTGTGGGATGTGCTTGGAGTCTAACAATCCCATTATTTTGTTTGGCTATAATCACATCCCGGTGGTATGACCTTGTTTCCCAATCCACCTCGTTTCAATTATCTTTGCTATGAAAGTTGTGTTCTCTCTAGTGTGTGTATTTGTATTCAAATGAAAATTGTAATTATGCACACATATAGGGGGGCCTCTTTCATTTTTGTTAAGGTGGCGTTAGCCGGTTTCATTGCAAATCCTAGTATTGTCATCTAACACCAAAAAGGGGAGATTGAAAGAACATTTCATAATCCCTAGTGTTTTGTGTGTTAGATAACAATATCAAGGATTATTTAATGTGTGTTGAAGTGTTGCGGTTCTCTCTAAGGATAAAAGGAAAAGGAATCTGCCTTTGGGGGCGGACAATCCGCCCCCACCAGGGGTGGATAATCCGCCCCACCCTTTTCCCAGATAGGCGCAAGCCCTAGAAGGGGGCGGAGTTTCGGCCGGATTATCCGCCCAAACCGGATAATCCGCCCAAGCCGGATAATCCGTCCCTCAAGGGGGCCGGATAATCCGCCCCTCATGCTCATTTCCAAGGCACAAGCCCCAGAGGGGGGCGGAGTTTCGGCCGGACTGTCCGGCCACGCCGGATAATCCGCCCCTGGAGGGGGCCGGATATTCCGCCCCCCCTCCCAAGGTCTTCATCAAGTTCTTCAGGCGCCATCGCCAGAGAGGGGGCGGATTTTCTACCCGGAGTATCCGTCCTGGGGGCGGATAGTCCGCCCCTAGTGGGGGCGGATAATCCGCCCCCAAATTTGTTCAATGGCCAGATCTGTGCAGGGAGTATTTAAGCGAGTCTTCCCCCTCCTGCCAGATCTCTTGGTTCATTCGAAAAAGTCAAGATCTGATCTGCAATCTTCATCCAAGAGAGCTCCACCTGGATCCACCCAAAGGCCCCGTCCCTTGGGGAATCGAAGGAGGAGAACTCGATCTTCATCATCTGCAATCAAGCACTTCATCTCCTCTCCATTCATTTGGAGAATCACCGATCTAGTATTTCTTGCAAATACCTAGATCCTTGTTTTGTTTATATTGATAAACCTTGTTCTTATAACAATTTGTTGTCATCTCAGGAGCCCCCAATTCAGTCGTGGGTGTGTTCCCCGGTAGCGTTGTAAAGGCAACAATTCCCGCCTCGCAGGGTACCAATAGTGGAGAAGGTGGATCGGGCCTTTCCTGACGAGATCCATCATAGAATAGGTTGAGGCCTATTGTGGCATGGTGGTCTTAGAACCGCACACCCATCCAACACATATGTACTTCCTTAACAAGGAAGGAACTGCGGTAAAACAAATCCATGTGTCTCCGCGTGCTCCACTATGGTTTCCTCGCTCCTCTCTTTACGTGCTTAATAGCTAGGTTTGCATATAGGAAAATTCTCATAATTTCATATCTAGAGAATTTACTTTGAGTCAAGCCTAAAATTGAAAAATAACTAAAAATTGGGTAGCACCTATTCACCCCCCCTCTAGGTGCCCATACGATCCATTTCACTCACGTGTGGGGCAACGCAAGTACTCCCCACCGAAAACCTGAATCACCCCATTTGCAAACTTGTCCAAACACTCTAATGCAGTGGATTTCCTAATATTCAAGTACTCATCAAGTGCATCTGCAGGGGTGTCGTACGCTAACATGCGCATGGCTGTCGTACACTTTTGCAATGGTGAGAGCCCTATTCGACCAGAACAATCTGCCGTATAAGTGAAATAGGGAGACCACTGACCAAGGGCATTCACAATACGGTTAAAGAGGCCTTTATTCATACGGAATCTTGTACGAAACATACTCTCGGGTAGAATGGTTGTTCAGCAAAGTAGTCCTCCACCAGGTGCTGATGAGCAGCTCCATGATCCCTCCGGATGCGCTTCCTTGGACCAGATCGTCGCTGAGATGTGTTAAAATAATAGTAAATTTGAACTACATAGTGGACAACAGGAAGTACCTTAGTCAGTTTTTTGGAATAACTTCTCCCTGAAACACCTCAATGCCAACACGTGCTCGGATCTCACATCTTCGGGTATCCCAGTTGTGTGTTGCATCATCAACGATCGGCATGTTTCTAACATGAATGACTCCTTGTGATCTTTTGCTGCAAGGCATGCAAGCTTCCGAGCTTCAAGATTTTCACTAGACACACACTTTTGTGTCTGTAACATCTCTTTGCGGCCTTCATTTTCTGCATTCTGAGCATCTACGAACTTGCTAATCTCATCTTGGAGATCTATTATACAATCTTGATCCTTTTTTATGTTTCCGCTGTTCCTTAGCTTGCTTGCCACCTATTGGTCATTCATCTCGAGCATCATCTAGATTGAATTGCTGCCCCATTTCATCATTAACAGTAAACTTCCTCTTCTCCGGCTCCACGTCTTCTAGGCGTTCCAAATATGCATCCCATTTTAGTTCCGTTTTGAGATCCTCCCAACAATGCTCAAACATAAATTCTTCCTTGTGATCTGCCTCATAAATTTGCGTTGCCCTCTTCTTAAATCTACATCAGATTCACCACTAGCATACAAAGCATTAGCCTCCTTGCAGATCGCACAAAACCATGCAACCTTTTTCTTAATTCTCAAAAAGCGATCCTTCACTTCCTTGTCTTTTCTTTTGCTTGTCTTTTATTTCCGTGTTTTTTGGGGTGGTACTATTGTAGACAGCAGCGACCTCTTTCCAATATTGCTCGTTGTTCATGTAATTGGATTAGATTGGGTCGTTTGAATTATTCAACCAAGAACTGACCTACAATATAATATAAGGGGTTATTGTTGTGCTAGTAATGTAAGATGGATTTAGCACACAAAAAATTAGGCTTTAGCACACACACAAAATCTTAGAACTTACCAATCTAAGATCCTCTTCTTTTATCCATGGCAAGCGTTTTTTGGTCCTTTAACCATCACCACTATTGGTGTCATCGCCAATGTTGATTGGCTGCGACGAATTCCCATGACCCTCGACTTGTGCGTGGCTTGGTGTTTTCTTAAAAAACTAAGAAAACCACCACATGGGTGTGAATCCAATCCCTGCGCAGGCAATAAATGACAAAAAAATAACTTTATATCTAAGACATCATTTATCATATTCCTTCCGTCTAAAAATAGATGTCGCCGATTTGTCAAAACTTAGACGAATCTAGACACTATTTAGCATATAGATTAATCCAAAATTTGGCAAACCTAAGACATCTATTTTGAGACGGATGGATTACTCGCTACTGCAGATAAGAATATCTACAGAGAATATTTAAAAAACAGTATAGCAGATCCAGTGATGTGCTAATTAGCATGGTTTGGAAAATTCAGAGATGGTAGCAATAATTTACGGATCATTATCTGAATGACGGATCATACTTTTTAATAGGCAAACCATGACAGATTGTAGTATTATTAGAGAATAAAATTCATTTGGGATGATATGGTACAACATATGTGAACAAGAAAGGGCCTTGAGCCGAAGAACTCGCTGCACTGGGTTGGTGCAGCCCGGCGAGCCAGCATGGTGCAGACGAAACCGCCGCAGACTGCGGTGGTCGTGGGGGCATCCAAGCGGCTATTCCGCGTGTTGAAGGAAAGGTCGGCGACGGGACGAGATGAGGCGACGGCGCAAGGAACGGAGGCACCTGCGGCGGGAGGAACTGAGGCGCCGCTGGAGGGATGAGATGAGAAGCCGACGAATCAAGAGGCGCCGGCGCACGCGTCCTTTTGGACTGCTGACCCATCTCCTTGACACGGCGCCGGCTTCAGTTCTAGTGTTTGGAGGTGCGATTTGGGGACGATTTGAAGCGGCAGTTCTAGGGTTCTAGGAGGTGGGGATTTAGGGGCGATTTGGAGGCCTTTTTGATTTGGCGCACAGGAATTTTTTTTGGGCGAGCGAACAATGGATTTGGCGCGCGGCGCTGGAGTGAGATGGGCGGGAGGCGCGGGAGATGCACGGGATCGAGAGCACCGGAGCTATCGCCCGCTTCGGGCTGCATACCGAAGGAAATTTCTGGAATCTTGCGTTGTAGCCGGGCGATACACGGAGAGCCCGCTCTGTTCTCTCTCTTCGATTCTCTCCCCTCCACATAGGATATCGATGACATGGAATACTCTACAGCCGGCTGACTAGACTCTGCTATACTTTCTCTTAGAGCAAGAACAATAGAAACGCCGGCTGCTGGCTATAGAGGCATGCCATGTCACCTAAAATCATCTTATAGCTGATTCATACAATAGACTGGATATAAGGCTGGCTATTCGGTGACTTTCAGTATTCAATGACTGCATGTATATGTTGGATCTACTATGAACTGTATATATGTAGCCATATAAAAAACATACTACGTAGATATCTCTAGGTCATCAAGAAAGGCAAACTGATCAATAATAAGCAAGTAACAAACATATGCTACATAGCACTATACCGACAATTGAACATTAGTTTTGATCTTGACGACAACCGGCAACAAACTAATGGCACATGGAAGATAACATCGACAAACAGACATTACCCGACTCTTCAGAATATAACATTAACCAAACAAAATACTAATATGATATCCAACAAATAAGACATCAGTTTGATTTTGATAACGCTAGAGACATAGAGTCATAGTTGGAACTTCAGTAGAACGGAGCAGCTAACAATTTGCATCAACAACCTTCAGACACTGCATGGGAAAAAGGAAACGAGACTTTCTGTCATTTTGTACCAACAAACTTTCCAAATTAAAACATAAAGGATATGGCAAATAAATAGAATAATTGATCAGATCATAGCATACCTATAGGTAGAACCTGCAGCAATCGCCACATCGTTGCATAGTCGCCACATCGTTGCATAGTCCTGAAAGAAACTACATGTAAGATATCATGTTGATAACATGTCATAGGATAAAAATGAATAAAAAGATGCAGATCGGTATCCCACCATTATTAATTATGATGTATATTTTGAAACCTATGCCAAATATGCTCGATCAAATCATTTTTAAGCTAGGTATGTTGTGGACGAGCACAGATAGTAGCTTTTCTACGCAGCACATCAGCAAAACACAAATTTATACCACATATATTCACTTCAGGAGGAAGAGCAAATGAATCCCCTGGATTCTCATTCAAGTCAATAAGAATGGCGGCCTGCTCTCTCTCATCTTCAACTATCATATTATGGAGAATCACACAAGCTATCATGATCCTTCCAACACTCTTTCTTTTCCATAGACGTGCAGGCCGGCGAACGATGGTAAAACGGGACTGCAATACCCCGAAAGCATGTTCGACATCTTTCCTTGCCCCTTCTTGGTGTTGGGCAAACAACTTGTGCTTCTCTGTTGGGGAAGTGGTATAGTCTTCATGAAGGCATCCCATTCTGGGTATATACCATCATCAAGCTAGTAACCAGTGGATTTCCCAATATGAAGATCTTTGGAAGAAACAGATTCTAGGATCATCGTTGGTACTCCATAATCACCACGGGTGAATTGTCCCCTCCATGCTAAAGGACACTTCTCTCATCGCTAGTGCATGCAATCTATACTTGCTAGCATTCCAGGAAAAACACGTGTCTCGTTAACCTGAAGTAGACGCTCGACATCCTCACGTGTGGGGCGACGCAAGTACTCCCCACCGAAAACCTGAATCACCCCATTTGCAAACTTGTCCAAACACTCTAATGCAGTGCATTTCCCAATCTTCAAGTACTCATCAAGGGCATCTACAGGGGTGCCGTACGCTAACATGCGCATGACTGCCGTACACTTTTGTAATGGTGAGAGCCCTATTCGACCAGAACAAGCTGCCCTATAAGTGAAATAGGGAGACCACTGACCAAGGGAATTCACAATACGGTTAAAGAGGCCTTTATTCATACAAAATCTTGTACGAAACATACTCTCGGGGTAGAGTGGTTGTTCAGAAAAGTAGTCCTCCACCAGGCGTTGATGAGCAGCTCCATGATCCCTCCGGATGCGCTTCCTTGGACCAGATCGTCGCTGAGATGTGTTAAAAGAATAGTAAATTCGAACTACATAGTGGACAAGAGGAAGTACCTTAGTCATTTTTCCCGAATAACTTCTTCCTGAAACACCTCAATGCCAACACGTGCTCGGATCTCACATCTCCGGGCATCCCAGTTGTGTCTTGCATCATCAACGATCGGTATGTTTCTAGCATGACTGACTCCTTGTGATCTTTTGCTGCAAGGCATGCAAGCTTCCGAGCTTCAAGATTTTCACTAGACACACGATTTTGTGTCTCTAACATCTCTTTGCAGCCTTCATTTGCTGCATTCTGAGCATCTACGAACTTGCTAAGCTCATCTTCAAGATCTGTTATACAATCTTGATCCTTTTTTTTCGTTTTCGATGTTCCTTAGCTTGCTTGCCACCTATTGGTCGTTAATCTCGAGCATCATCTAGATTGAACTGCTTCCCCACTTCATCATTAACAGTAAACTTCCTCTTCTCTGGCTCCACGTCTTCTAGACGTTACAAATATGCGTCACATTTTGGTTCCGTTTTAAGATCCTTCCAACAATGCTCAAACATAAATTCTTCCTTGTGATCTGCCTCATAAATTTGTGTTGCCCTCTTCTTAAATCTACATCAAATTCACCACTAGCATACAAAGCATTAGCCTCCTTGCAGCTCGCACAAAACCATGCAACCTTTTTCTTAATTCTCAAAAAGCGATCCTTCACTTGCTTGTCTTTTGTTTTCATGTTTTTTGGGGTGGTACTATTGTAGACAACATCGACCTCTTTCCAATATTGCTCGTTCTTCATGTAATTGGATTGGATTGGGTCATTTGAATTATTCAACCAAGAACTGACCTACAATATAATATAAGGGGTTATTATTATGCTAGTAATGTAAGATGGATTTAGCACACAAAAAATTAGGCTTTAGCACACAAAAAAAATCTTACAACTTACCAATCTAAGATCCTCTTCTTTTATCCATGGCAATCGTTTTTTCGTTCCTTTCACCATCACCACTATTTGTGTCATCGCCGACGTTGATTGGCTGCGACGAATTCCCATAACCCGTGGCTTGTGCGTGGCTTGGTGTATTCTTAAAAAACTAAGAAAACCACCAGATGGGTGAGAACCCAATCCCTGCGCAGGCAATAAATGACAAACAATTAACTTCATATCTAAGACATCATTTATCATATTCTCTCCGTCTAAAAATAGATGTCGCCGATTTGTCAAAACTTAGACGAATCTAGACACTATTTAGCATATAGATTAATCCAAAATTTGGCAAACCTAAGACATCTATTTTGAGACGGACAGATTACTCGCTACTGCAGATAAGAATATCTACAGAGAATATTTAAAAAACAGTATAGCAGATGCAGTGATGTGCTAATTAGCGTGGTTTGGAAAATTCAGAGATGGTAGCAATAATTTACGGATCATTATCTGAATGACGGATCATACTTTTTAATAGGCAAACCATGACAGGTTGTAGTATTATTAGAGATTAAAATTCATTTGGGATGATATGGTACAACATATGTGAACAAGAAAGGGCCTTGAGCCGAAGAACTCGCTGCACTGGATTGGTGCAGCCCGGCGAGCCAGCATGGTGCAGGCGAAACCGCCGCAGACTGCGGTGGTCGTGGGGGCATCAAAGCGGTTGTTCCGCGTGTTAAAGGAAAAGGTCGGCGGCGGGACGAGATGATGCGACGGCGGAAGGAACGGAGGCACCTGTGGCGGGAGGAACTGAGGCGCCGCTGGAGGGATGAGATGAGAAGCCGACGAATCAAGAGGCGCCGGCGCACGCGTCCTTTTGGATTGCTGACCCATCTCCTTGACACGGCGCCGGCTTCAGTTCTAGTGTTTGGAGGTGCTAGTTGGGGACAATTTGGAGCGGCAGTTCTAGGGTTCTAGGAGGTGGGGATTTAGGGGCGATTTGGAGTCCTTTTTGATTTGGCGTGCAGAAAGAAAGTTTGGGCGAGCGAACAATGGATTTGGCGCGCGGCGCTGGAGTGAGATGGGCGGGAGGCGCGGGAGATGCACGGGATCGAGAGCGCCGGCGCTATCGCTCGCTTCGGGCTGCAGGCCGACGGCAATTTCTGGAATCTTGCGCTGTAGCCGGGCGATACAAGGAGCCCGTTCCGTTCTCTCTCTTCGATTCTCTCCCCTCCACGTACGATATCGATGACATGAAATACTCTACAGCCGGCTGACTAGACTCTGCTGTACTTGCTCTTAGTATCTGTGGCCCCACAACTGATCATTTTCGTGCATGCACTATGCGAAGGCCAATGACAGCCTCACAATAAATGATCCTCTTCCGATTTTCCTGCTGCTCTCGTGCATGCGCCATACGCGGCCAATTAGCCAAACTGCCAGTTCATAAAAAATGCCGTATTAACCGGTGAGCTTAAATGCTAGATTAGTTTAGCTTAATTCTCGGTTTCAATCAGTGCTTATACCTGATTGATTAGGTCGTACGTAGTAGTAGAGTTCAAAATTCCAAGCTCTAGTTCATGAATTCATCATCCTCCAGAAAAATCACGCACATGCAAGTAGAAAGCACTCCAGATTAAATTCACATGTAAAAATCGATGAGTATCTCCGTGAAAAAAAATGAAGAGCTTGGCATCAAAAAACATGAATGTGTGGAGAAGAGGAAAACTGCAGTATGCAACGCGCCGGTCGTCGGACTCATCATCGCTCGCGCCTCCATGCATGTGTGGCGGCGGCCTCTTCGCGCTCGATGGCGGTCTCCTCGCGCTCGACGCTGTGGCCTCCTCACGCTCGACAGCGGCATGCTATTTGTCAGGCTCGGCAACGACGAACTCACTGCATGCTCGGCGGTGCTTTTCCCGCTGCACGCTCGTCGGTGTGCGCCCCCCTCCCTCGCGCTAGTAGACGGGCGCCTCCTCTCGCGCTCGTTGGCGGCAGCCTCCTCGCATCACGTTCAGTGGTGGCCTTCGTCGCTAGCCCATTGACGCCTACGCACGGGAAAGCCGTCGGTGCGGCGCCTCTGCTTATATTTTTCTCCTGAGTTAAATACAGTAACACTGTCTGCTGATTCGATTTAGTCTTTATACTTGTAATTTAAATTTTGCTCGTGTACTTGTTAATTGAGTTCGGTTTAGTCTTATTCAATGTTTACCGTCAAATTTGAGCTGACGTGGACGACACGTGGACTAGAATCTTGCAAGAATACGCTCCCACATCTAAAAAAATTGCAAAAAACTATCACAATTGAGGTTAGATATAGTAGCCGTCCCTATACTTGTCTGGTTGGTTTGATTTAGTCTCGATACTGCACAATTTAATTCGTGTACTCGTTAATTAGAATCGATTTAGTTCAAAAACATGTTTATCATCGAATTTGAGCTGATACAAACGACATGTGGACACGAGTCCCACTAGTAGGAGATCAGCTGGCGTGAAAACTTGTAGGACCCTCCTTCCGCATTTAGAATGTATATTTTCACGGCTACCGATGTAGCTTGACATCATCTACCCTCTACGAAAAAATGTTACACGTTCAGGTACAGTGGTTGAAGCCACCGTCGCCTTCCTCTCCATTGACTCCTTTCTTTTCCCTCCCTCTCAAATAATAGAACAGCCCCAAATTGAAGGATAATGTAATGGCGTAGAGTGCTGGCTTATTGATTAGAGGGCAGTGGATACATGCAAATATCTGCGAACAAAAATGTGCATTCTAGATGCGTGGGGGAGTCTCTGCAAATCTTTAGGCTATCTAGTCTCATGTACGTAGGACCTGTGTCCACGTGTTGTTCATATCAGCTCAAATTCGACAGCAAACATGTACTTGGGCAAATCGAGTCCAATTGACAAGTATCAGGACTAAATCAAGCCATCCAGACAAGTACAGTGATTAATGTTGTATTTTGCAATATTTGTGGTCTCCTTTTGCAATTTTCTCAGATGTGTGAGGATGTTTTTGCAATATTTCAATCCACATGTCGTCTGCGTCAGCTCAAATTTTATGGCAAACATACAATTGGACTAAATTGAACATAATAAACAAGTACACGGGCAAAATTTAGAAAAATCTGAGTACGAGAACTAAATCGAATCGGCCCGACAAGTATAGCGACTATTACTGTATTTAACTCTTTTTCCTTTTTCCCCAAGCCAAAATCTCCACCCTGCGTGTATGAACCCTAAGTTCTCTTATGGTTGTTATGTTGAGATTTTGCTTAGTTGGAAAAGAGAAATATGAAAAAAAAGTTGTCTTCCCTTAATTAAGGGACGATCTCATAGAAATAAAAAAAATCCTATTTTTCCATTGTACCACATGCCTTTCCAACCAGTTTCTTACTAAAATAGTAAATTCTTATTAATTATTAAAGATAGCAATAAGAGATAATACATTATACAACCTGTGTATAGCTGCTTTGATAGATGCTTAATTACTTAGGCCCACAGTCAAGATGCCATGGGATGTCTAACTTGATGTGCTGTTGTTACTAGATTAGCAACTAGTACATCTTATATCATGTTGCTTGTTGTATAACTTGATGTCCTGTTGCTTGATTTATCCGGTGGTTATTGAATATTGGGATTTTTTGCTCTCTAATGTTTATCTTATATCCTTATGTCATAAGAAAATGTTAGCAAGTCTTTGTCAAAGTAAGAGGTAATAACATACTTAGTACCACAACTTGCACACTAAGTGCAGATTAGTCCCAGAACTAGCACAATGCAATCCCACGGTCCCAGAAGTATCAAGTCTGCAACTTACCGGTAATCCCAATCCGTTTCCGAGCCCAGGTGGCCAAAAGAGTCCGTTTTGTACTTTGCATACAGACCCTTGTAGTACTAAGATTACCCAGCATGTCCCTCCACTCGGTTGGCCGAGGTTAAGGCGCGTGATATACGGAAATTGCTTCGTCGATCTCCTATTTTCTTGCTGTGTCTACTCCAAGTTCCTTATTTGTTCGTTTTCGAGGCCGCCGAGGACACAGACCCCTGCGCCTCCTTCTCTCCCGTTGTGCGTGTGGCGATGATCCCGACGAGATGCCGCCGGAACTGCGATGCCGCGAGTTCAACGATGATCCCCCCGACCACGGTACGCTCAAAATAGCCTATTTCCAGCCCGCGCGTGATCGAATTAAGTTGATTTTGGTAGGGTATTCAGATGTGGTAGTTGATCAGGATGATCGAGGTGGATTGGTAGTAGTACTGTTGCCCAGTTTGGTGATCAAGGTGGATTGGCAGCTGTAGTGGTTTAGGAAAATTAGACATTGTATAGCTCTGACGAACAACATAGTAGGTGTTTGCTATCATCTATGATTCCTATCAGCAATTATACGATTTAGCAGGTCTAAGAACCGCACCGTCGAATCACTTATTGTAGAACTGTTGCTAATAATGACACAAATTATACATGAACGTGCAAAAGTTCAAGGTTGCATTACAGGTACATGATACTACCAGGCAGTTAGTTAGACGTTACTATCTGACAAATATTCATGCAGTGAAACTGGGATGCTTGAAAACTGTAGTAAGAAATGCAACTCAGGTGGATTTATCTACTCCCTCAGACCCATATTAGTTGACTTGAATTTTTAAAATTTAGATGAACCTATATACTAAATAGTGTCTAGATTCATTCAAATTTAGACAAATTTGAGTCAACTAATATGGGTCGAAGGGAGTACTAGTAAATGGATAATGGGCTTTACGTAAGATTCCAGGGAATCCTAATATACATAGACAGAATGGCTTAAATTTGACAAATCCGGACATCAGATCATAAGTGTGCATTGTTAGCATCATGAGGTCAATCAGAGATTCCGAATACATTCTGGCTCTAAAACACTTCCATATAAAAGGCATCATGTCTCTGAAATACTTCTAATCTAACTTATATCCTGCCTCTAAAATACTTCTAATCTAAATTATATCCAAGTTAAAAGAGGATACAAAACAGGCCCTGGGAGTGCACACTACCTCCTGTTTGGTGATGAGGAAGAGAGAGGAGAAATTCCAGATTTAAATGCTGAAGCTCTTCATGATTTCAATGAATTCCCTATCAGTCAAAATGCACCAGTTGCTGATGATCTCTAGATGGTAGTTTTATTTAGCTTATGTCCATGTCTTCATGTTGAACAATTAGTGACTTTTGGCAGTTTTTGAATTAGTGGCTTCCGGTGAGATTTATATGGTTCAAAGCAATTTGTATGGATTTATATGGTTCAATGGTATTTCTATGGATTTATATGTGGTTCAAGTCCAATGGCATTTCTATGGATTTATATGGTTCAATGTCATTTCTAAGAAAGGGATTCTTCTAACTTGAGTTTCAAACATCATTATATTATATTGATGTACTGCCATTTTACATGAGGCTACATTTGCTTGACTGTCAAACATCATTAACTTGAGTTTCAAACAAGTGAAACTCTTGTACTCCCTCCAACCCATATTAATTGAATCACATTTGTATAGATTTGGATGAATCTAGACACTACTTCGTATATAAGTTCGTCCAAATTTTGACAAATCTAAGTTAATTAATATGAGTCGGAGGGAGGAACAGAAAATATTACTATACATACTGCCTTTTTACCCTGGTCTTGACTAACAGAAAACATCAAACAAGTGCAACTAGTTACGCTTCTTCTCACTTAGTCTTCTTCTCTTCTCTGCAAATGAACAAATCAAGCAAAATTTAAGCAAATGCACTTAACAGGCAACACATTCAGAGAATGCTTTTAGAAAAATTCAGACAACACAATGAGAGAACAGTTTGCATGGCAGAGGTGAGATGATCCAAGAGCAAAATTTGGTAATCAGAACATACCCTTGCATGGCTACTTAGGCTGTAGTAATTGTGAGAATTGGAATAGGTTCCATCAGCTAGAAGCTAGAGCAACCGCAAGACTGTATGAGCAGAGCACGGATAGCTTCCCCTCCTCTGCCTTGGTAGCCTCCATCATCTGCCACCCCTCAGTCGAGCCCCTCCGTGCGTAGGTGCAGGCGAGGGCGCCACCCCTCGCGTTGAGACCCTCCGCGCGCAGGAGCAGGCGAAGGTGCCACACCCCCGCGTCGAGACCCTCTGCATGCAGGTGCAGCGACGGCGTCGCCCCTCGCGTCGAGACCCTCCGCGGGTACGTGCAGGCGAGGGCGCCACCCCTCCACGTCGAGCCCGTTCACGCGCAGGTGCAGGGGAGGACGCCGCCCCTCCGCATCGAGCTGAAGGCGGGGACCTGGTCGTGCTGCCTCTCTCCAGGCCGAGGTTCTCGCAGAGCAGGTAGAGAAGCCACTCCGCCAGCTTATCTCTCCGCGGAGAACCGCTTCATCGCGCGTCGGTACTCGTCGTCGAGGTCCGGGATCTCCGCGATATTGACTCAGGGAGGTGCCGCACGAAGAAGATGTTCTCCCAGTCCAGGTTCTCCGCCGCCGCCTGCTTTCCGCCGCCCTCCTGCGGCAACGCCTTGCTGGCGAACTCGAGGAACCTCCGCTCGCACGCCCTCTTGTAGTGTCCCTTGGTCGTGCTGCCCTGCTCCTCCATCGACCGTCAAGGCAGAGGTGCGTGTAGGATTTCAGCGGTGTGGGGATTCTTCAGTGACCGGCACTTAGTGGATTTCAGCTACGTTTATGACAGAGGGAGATGCTGGGTAATCTTAGTACTGCAAGGGCCTGTATGCAAAGTACAAAACAGACTCTTTTTGCCACCTGGGCTCGGAAACGGACTGGGATTACCGGTAAGTTGCGGACTGGATACTTTTGGGACCGTGGGATTGCATTGTGCTAGTTCTGGGACTAATCTGCACCTAGTATGCAAGTTATGGTACTAAGTATGTTAATAAGCATCTATCAAGGCCGGTAATTACATGAATCTGTGTTTTATGCAACCGAAGAGGTTGTGTTTATCAAAGCATCTATCAATACTCATTTTCCTGCTGGTTTAATATTTCTGCATATTTTGCTTCACAATCTTGTGCACTAATCATTTATTGTCATGAAAGGCTTAAAGTTGGAAAATCATGATTTTTTTGTAAATTGGTGCAATTTCCAAATTTAAATGATTATGTTAAAAAGAAAAGCAAATCTACTAAATCCAACACAAATATGTGTGTATTGCATTTTAGGAGAACTTGTGTAATTAAAAGTAGGCACGGTCTTAGGCCAAGATTTGGCATTAATTTTGGACGTTGCTATCTGGCATACGTTCTAAGGCTGGTCATAGTGGGAGTAACATAGGTAGTAATATGCGTTTACATGCAGTGCCAACTAGGCATTTTGATGATGTGGCATGTCATTAAATCATGAAAGAGAGCCTTGTGGTAACTAGCTATGTTACAATAACATCACACTCCAAGGTAATATGAGTCTACATGCTAATAAATAAGACCTTGCATGATACTAGTCACAAGTTACTACCCACTATGAAGGTAGTAACATGGACTAGTAACTTATGCATGTTACTAGTCTATGTTACTCTCCACTATGACCAGCCTAAGAAATACAAAATCCAGCAGATTGGACAACACTAGTTCCGACCAACTAGACCAGCTTGTTCGGATCAACCAGTCATGACCACGCGTTGAGTGTATGCATGGCAAGTACTAATCAAAATTGATTTAGTTTCTAATCAACGCCAATTAAGAAGACCTTATATAGTTCATAAACATAAAAAGGACAAGAAAAGCTTATGTTATAGGAACAGACAAGAAAGGCTAACGTCATAGAAGCTATGAAGATCCGAAATTCAAAATGTTTTATAAGCCAAATCATTTATCCGATTTTACTATTGGCCTAGTCGCGTTGAGATCTTTAAAACTAGATCTCATGTTAATATGTTTCAACAAAAAAAATCGGATACAAAAGTTATCCACCAGTAATACATAAGTTATCCATGCTTCGTATGTAAGTTATCCATCATATAACACGTAAATTATCCACTTGGATAAAGAGGTTGTTTCGATAAGTTTTTTGCATGCATGCGAAAAAAACATAAAATTGCAAACTTTATTTGCATTAGGATAATGCTAGTAGTGAATGTTCTCCAAATCACAAAAATCAACCGGATCCGACAATGGACTCTCCCAATTAGGACGTGTCTGAGCGTGGACGTGCATGCAAACGTTTTTCATTAATTAATCATTGATTTATTCCACAAATAGTGTAAGTTAAAAATAATATGGACGAGTAGAAATGCTCACGTGAACAGGACGTAATATGGAATTCAAAAATTCAAAATACCTTATAAATCATAAACATATAGGTAACTCTATTCTGGATACTTGGATAATTCCATATGTGAACATGGATAACTTTATAAGTATTGGATTGATAACTATACCTTAACCACATGGATAACTTTATAAGTACTAGATTGATAACTATATAGTGAACACATGGATAACCTCATCAGTACTGGATGGATAACTATTAGCTAGACGCCATGATGACTATATTGACTTCGTGATAATAACTATACCTTAAACACACGGATAACTTTATAAGTACTGGATTGATAACTATATAGTAAACACATGGATAACTCCATCACTATTGGATGGGTAAGTATTAGCTTGACGACATGATGACTATATTGACTTTGTGGTGATCAGTATACTCTAAATATCTGGATAACCAAATCGGTATTATGTTATCTATTAGCCAAAGGACTAAGTAACTTCATCAATAACCACATCAATATTGTGTTGATCCACCACCATCGGACCGGACTAGACGGTGAGATCAAGCCACCACCGCATGGCGAACCATCCACCGACACCACCATGGTGCCCAAAAGACAATGGTTGCCACACCACCACCGCTGTAGATCTAGCCTTGATCCAAAAAAGGGGATTGATAAAAGAGAAAAGAATAATCAGATCGGTTTTATTGACACCATGCAAAATCATACTCAAACTCAAAACTTATATATTTTCTGGTATAACTACTATGTGCTAGCAAAGGACAAAAACACAACTCCACCATGACATTTTGTGTGATACAACGTTTGTGCACCTAGCTAAGAAAGCAAATTGTCATCCTCCACCACACACACCCTGGTATCCCACGTTATCTTCTTCCTTCATCCTTATTTCTCTCTCCTGTTGCAAACTAACAACGGCACGGTCCTTCTAACGACTAATTAGTGCTCTTCAAAGAAAATCATCTGTGCCAATATGTGATTCTCTTCACGAATATTCCATTTTTCTGTTTAATTTAGCCTATTTATTGTCTCCTATGTTGCCAATTTCGTTGAGATTTTTTCTTTCATGACTGTCCATTAGCGTTGAGGAAGGGTGGCAGTGGAACTGCTCGCCGGAGGAGGCGCGGGTCATAGGGGACGCGTCGGTCGCCGAAAGTCATAACAGACATGGAGGAAAGGTGGAAGCATGCCGAACGATAGTTGGAGGGGAGGAAGCGGCGGTGGTCGTTGGAGCAGAGGAGGCAAAAGAAGGCCCGTTGGTTGTTTGGAGAGAGGAGGCGGCGGGGATCGTTGGAGCAGAGAAGGCTGCAGCAGGCCGTACAGTCATCAGAGCAGAGGAGGCGGCGCAGGCAGACCAAAAGGAAAATCAGTGGAGAGAGGAGGCAATCGAAAGTAGCCCTCCTTTCATCTCTATCTCTACTACTTATAAAGGAGCAAACAGGAATTTTTCTAAACGCCCCCCACAAAACATACAAGACCTACTAAAACCGCACCATCAGGCCCACTAAACAGTGTTTTGCATTAGCCTAATCATTCTTTTTGGTGTGCACTTAGCAAATAAGTTCGACGGACTGATACTCTGCCGCAGAGGAATATGCCAGCGGACGAAAAGTTCCGCAACCCTCGATCCAAAATTCACGGGAGCCCTCCGCTTCCCTCACGATTGCATCTCATATAACGAGAAAAAGAAATTTTGCTCACGATCTCCGGCGAGATCCATCGGCGCCGATCGCCGTTCCTCGTCGCTCTCCGCTAACTCCACTGGCTATGGCACAAGTGCGACCGCACCGGTGGCGAGCGGCGACGCTACCACGCCCTGCAGGATAGCGGCTTGATGCCTCCGCCCGGCCGACGCAGTAGCTTCGACGCCGTCGCGTCATTGGCCACGATAACGGCCCAATCCTGCTGGACACGACGTCCCAAACACGGTCGTCGGCCCACTCCACGTGGCCACCACATCCTGCACCGACCGACGATGCCGCGTCGCCTGCCCCGAATTAAGTATTTCTGTTTTATGCCGAATTTGAATATATCCTGATGCTCCGATGAACGACCTCTTCATTGAGGATGACAATGGTTCAGAGACAACATCTCCCCAGCCCGTATCCGATGCAGTTTTACCATTGCAAGGCACGCTGTACTGACATGTTTGTGGAACTGTCGTGGTGGTGGCACGGCAGATGCCATGGGTAGGCTAAAGTACGGGGCCAATGGATGCTGGTGGGATCTGGGGAGGGTAGATGCAACTGTCTTTTCACTCAAGCTGCCAAAGTGATCAACTTTATTTCTCTCTTGATGGGTTACAAGTGCTCCTTGTATCTGAGGAGACAATGTGAATCTCCCAGCCTAACGGTCCTAAAGAATCTCTCCCTCGGGGTCCAAACCTCCCTTATAAAGGCGCCTTGGGTGCCCTTAGGGTGACGAGGCAAGCATATTCGTGGAATATGCTGTCAAAAATAGTAGTTCGGCCTCCTTTCCTGTCGCCTTCTAATGACCAGCAAGGCTCCAGTGGCCCCCTCCTGCGTGCCTCGGGCTCCGGGACTGTCACCTCCGTGACCTCCTTCGCCCCTCGGCTGTGCATCCTTGTCTCTTGTGCTTGGCCCCTGTCTGATTCCTTCTAGCTGCAGCTATTTGTTTGACCTGGGCTTCTCCTTCTCCGCAAGCCTCGTGCCACTCGGCGACCTTGTGTTACTCGGCTCGTTCCTCACCGCATGAAGATCATTTGGGTAACCCGCCGATTCTCTCATTAACTCGGCGTGTAACCACCGACACCTATACATGGGCTTCTTGCCTCCGTTCTTCGGGACATATCCATGATTCGGACCTAGGCAGAACTTCGGAAACCAGACGGGGCGGTGCCTCTGTCTTTCCCGTCTCGACCTACCGAGGTTAACCCCGACATTAGTCCCCGAAGCTGGTGTGGCCCTGTCAATAGCTTTGGCCGGGTTATATCAGCTTCAGCACTTTTTTCAATCTTGTTTCCGAGCTATGGCCTCGTTCGAGGTTTCCTCGTTCCTTCCCTCGTACGCCACGTCCTACGTGTCACCCCATCATTGCTCTTCTAGTTTTTAGGTCCTTCTACAGTGTTCTTGACAAGCTACAATGAACCACTGCACTGCTTGCGCCGCCGCGACGCCTCGTGTGCCGCTCCCCTTGGGATCGTAACAACTTTTCTCTGTCTGTGGCCGTTGGTGTGGCTCCACTCACCATCGTGAGTTCATGCAGTTCCCACGATCTACACGGGTAACTGCCACACCCACGATCCCACTCCCCTATTCATGGCTTGACTATAAAGAGGGGAAACGCGCCCGCAGGGTTCATCCTTCCCCTTATCGCTCGCCTCCGCTCTCCTTCTTCCTTTCGCCTGCGTGTTCTCTTGCTGCTCCGCCGCCGCTCGTCAGCCAGAGCCTCCGCCCGAGATTCCAGCGTCGTTCGGCCTTTCTTGCCAAGCGCTCATGCGGCTCCGCCGCCGGTGAGTCCTCTCGACCCTCTTGCCTGATCTTGCCCTAGATCGATCCGCTCCGTTTTCGTGCTCGGCGGTTTCTCCGCTCTTCGCCATTGTTCTCGTGCTAAGTTCCGACTGGACCTTGTAGCTCTAAGCTTCCCTCCGCCGCCAGTTTTTCCTCCGGCGATCTCTCCGGCGCCCTCATGTCTAGTTCGTTTAGCGGCGCTCTTGTTGAGGACGATGAAGGCGGCTCGGGCGGCGTGGCTCGTGGCGAGCTCTTCGATCCCACGCCGTGAAATTGAATGGCTCATCCGAACTCGGATTCTGCCGAGGTTTCTGTCGTTTACCGTGAATCCTCTCCGATTATCGAGAGAGGCGGTATGTGGTTTTCATGTCTCACTACCGCGGCTTGGTCTCCCTCTTAGTGATTTTGCTAGAGAATTCCTCGATTACTTGACCTTCACGCACCACCTTCTGCGAACGCCATAGCTTCTCTTTCGCTTTCATCTCCGCGGAGGGTTACTTGACCTCGGCCGTCGGTGCATCTGGTCGAGTTCTTCCGGATCCGCTCCAACGTTGTTCCCGACAAATCTGCATCCTTCCGAGAAGTTGCTTACCCGGTGTGGGCGTCTATTACACCTCAAGGAAATCCGTGTTCCCCGTGTCCTTTGGGTTGGAGTCGTGCAAGAAGTGGCACAAGTCATTTTTCCACGTCAAGAACGGAGGGCTAAGACAAGATTCGGCTCCTCCATTTTCAATTGGCCCACCTTCAAAAGTGAACTGCTCTATAATCCGAGGAAAACTCACGCCTTGGCGAGGCCTTCGAGATTCGGCTAAAAGAGTTGATTCGGGCGGGTTGTCTGGCGAAGACCGATGGCAACTTTTATTAGTAGCGGATCGCTTCTTCCAAAGCCGGACCCACAAGCTATGCTACATGAGTGGTCCTCTTGACCCTAACCGAGTCTCGACCGTGGAGCTGGATAATTACCTTATTCATAAGCGCGTCCGAGCTATCTTCAAGACTGAGATGCCTGAGGACTGATCTTGGGGGCTAAAACCATTCACCCGCGACCGTCCGCCTCCCGAGGTAAGCCTAATCTCCTTTACTCGATTATTCCACAGTTTTTTAGAAACTGGTTGACATGATTTTCTTTCTCCTTGTCTTGCAGAGGTTCGCAGAGCAGAAGAACGAGGACGCCGAAGTCCTGCAGCTCCCTTGGCCCGCGGACAGGAGTGCCCCGGATACTGGCGAGCCGGACTCCGAGGAGTTCGTCCCTAAGTCGGATCCTGCTCCGGCTCGAGCTCGCGGCAAAACTTCAGCGCAAGAGGAGGAAGGTGATTCGGACGAGGTCCAAATTCTTGAGGTAGTTGCCGCCATGCCTATTTCTTATGCATTTCCGGCTTCTACTTTCCCAGCTAATCCGGCCGGTCAGGTTCACGATGCCGAACCTATTGCTTCCCGGCCTCCCGTTACCTCGGGGAAGCGCGGGGCTCCTGCTAGTGCCTCGGAGGCGGCTCCTAAGAAGCGAATAAAGAAATCCGCTCCGAATCCTCCCAGGCGCAAGACTATGCCCGGGGTCGCTGGGTAAGTTCTTTTGCCTATATTTCTTGTTTCTCTCTTTCTGTTTCTCATACTGACGAATCTTCTTTCTTATTTTTGCAGCGCTCCTCTGTCTGTTAAACCCGGCGGTCCTAGTATGACTAGCCGTCCGATTCGGCCGCCATCTCCTCCTCCCGCTGATGACACCAGAATTCCTAGTCCTATTCGTCCTGCTTCTCCCCCCGCTCCGAATACGTCGCCTGTTCGTCGCGATGCCCCTGAGGCCTCTTCCATTGACCTGGATCCGATCCGGCCCTCCGATGTTTTCGTTGAGCCAGCTGTGCCTTCTATGGGCCCCAGCGTTACCATTGAGCCTCCATCTACTCCGGCAGTTTCCACGGTCATCCCGACCTCGGCCGAAAAGGTCGTTGCCCCGGCGCCCTCTGCGACCTTATCCTCCGCTGGTCCTAAGGACTCCGTCCCCACTTCGGAGGTGCAACTTCCTGCTGATGCCTCTTTTAAGGAGAAAAGTGCTATTGCCGTCAAGATTTCTTCTCAGAAAGGTCTTGCCGGCTCTTCTCAGCCGAGTATTGCTGACGTGCTGCGTAAGGGAGCTGCATCTGCCAAAGTCCCTGTTACCTCGGCCATCGGCAGCCAGCTTGCTCTTCATAAGAGCCCTGCGACTGCCGTGGTCGGACCGCCTGCCCGGGGTAAAGTTTTAACTCGGACAGCTAGCGGAACGACCTTGGGCTGGTTGAGTATGCCAATAACTGGAATGCTGCTGATCAGTTTGAGGGTAATCCAGCCAACCAACCTTTCCAGCTTTCTGACATCAGCGGCCGTTTTGACCATGCTGCCCAGTTTATCATCGATACCAACAAGATGAATGCGGTAATTGTTTTATCTCTGAGTCTTAAATTATTCTCCAGATGTTACCATATTCTCTAGTCCCCGAAACTTGCAAGGAGATAACTTGTTGTATGCTTGGAAGTTTAACTTAATTTTATTTCTAAGGTTCGTTAGTCCGGCCATTTAGTTCATAGTTTATTTGGACTTGGTGTAGCTTTGAACATCCAGCCACTTAGAGCCGAGTTAAGTCCTTCTTGACTCGGATCTGGTATACCTTTGAATATCCAGCCACCTATAGCCGAATTAAGCTTTGCTTGATTCGGATCTAGTTTAGCTTTGAATATCTAGCCACCTAGATCTGAGTTAAGTCCTTCTTGACTCGGATTTAGTATAGCTTTGAATATCCAGCCACCTAGAGCAGAATTGAGCTTTGCTTGATTCGGATCTAGTTTAGCTTTGAATATCCAGCCACCTAGATCTGAGTCAAGTCCTTCTTGACTCGGATTTAGTATAGCTTTGAATATCCAGCCACCTAGAGCCGAATTGAGCTTTGCTTGATTCGGATCTAGTTTAGCTTTGAATATCCAGCCACAATAATGCTAGACTTACGTAAATTTTGTTACGGGAATATCTTACGGGATGAGGTGTAGCTTTCTGGCTGGTCTAATTTTTTTCCCTCCCGTGATTCTAGGAACTGAAAACCACCTCGTGATCCCACGTCTGCCCGTAAACCAGTTCTCGTAAGAAACAGCCCGTAAGTGTAGCATTGTTGATCCAGCCACCTAGATCTGAGTTAAGTCCTTCTTGACTCGGATTTAGTATAGCTTTGAATATCCAGCCACCTAGAGCCGAATTGAGCTTTGCTTGATTCGGATCTAGTTTAGCTTTGAATATCCAGCCACCTAGATCTGAGTTAAGTCCTTCTTGACTCGGATTTAGTATAGCTTTGAATATCCAGCCACCTAGAGCCGAATTGAGCTTTGCTTGATTCGGATCTGGTATAGCTTTGACTTGTTGTTTTATCATTTTGCTTCATTACTCAGGTTGCACATGACCGACGGACCGCCGAGTTCCAGAGGTTGCTTTTTTCGCACTGCAAGCTGGAAGAGAAGTACGAGAAAGTCCTGCCCGTGGCAAAGAAGGCCGGTAAGTCGATAGTTCCTTTTCCTTATTCCCAACTTTCTCATGTACTCGTCCGCGGAATGCCGGCTTACTTGTCGTTGAATAGGTAATATCAATAACCTCAATATCCGCCTTGAAAAGAAGATCAAGACCTTGGAAGGTTAGTTTCCTTTCTATTTTATTCCTTCTCCTTTTAATATTTATGCTAAGTTTCCTTATTGCGTTGGGCTGTGGTAAAGCCGAGTTGCAAGACTTTGCAGTGTCGCAACAAGATTGCGTGCCCATGCCTGACGTGATGCTGCATTTTTTAGAACAAAGCGCAGTTCATTCGGCGCAATTACAAGAAAAAGATGATGAGATAGCTCGCCTGAGATCCGAGGTGAATACACTCAAGCTCTCTCAGAAGTCCGAGCTAGAAAAGGTCGACCAAGAATTTTCCGAGGAAAAGAATCGGCTGACTCTGGATATACAGAAGAACAAAGAACTCCTCGAAGCTGCCGAACTTAAAACTCGCGGTTTGAGCGAGGAAATTGCTCGTTTCGAGAAGAGTAAAAGCTTGGGCCAAAGACCTTCAGATAATGATGAGCTACATTCATCGTAAGTTATTTGGCATGGCCGAACTATATTTTCTTTGTCGTCGCTGCTACCCTTTGACATGACCATGTTTTGCGCAGATCACTTCCCCGAGGCCAAACCCGTGAGTTCTAAAGCTGTTCTTGCAGCTCGCGCTCGTCGAGGTGAACCGGTTGCTGTTGACTTTGAATATTCGATGGAGGATTTCTTGGTTGCTGTTGGTGCTGCAGTTGGTCCGATGAAAATTATGGGCCGGGACCTGGTGCAGGCCGCTATCCGAGCTTACCATGTACTCTGGCCGAATACCTCAGGGACTCCTGATATCAATGAAGTCAAGTTATTGGTGACAAGGCTGATGGCATCTGAGAGACAGTTGAGTCTTTGGAGAGAATCTGCTGCGCGTGCTGGTGCCGACATGGCCCTTACTGTAATCATGTCATGGTATGAAGACATCTCTCTTGACATTCTGAGGAATCTGCGCACTGGCTCCCGCTGGGTTGAAGATCCCACCTTTGTTGCTCTTCGGCAAGCTCGGGCTTTCCAGCTCGTCGAGTACGCCGACGTGCACACTTGGAATGAAGGGCCGAGTTTTCTCCCAGATCCGGATCAGGAGGTCGCGGCTGAAGGTGCTTCGGGTGATGATTCAGCTGAGCACGGGGAAGGTGAAGATGATTCGGCCACATCCGGCGCTCCGGCTCAAGCTCGGATAGCGGTGATGCGGTCCTCCTCCAAAGGCACGGGCATTCTACCGCATCTTGGCGCTCTGAACAACCCGTGATACCGCCGAGTTGCACCGGGTCGGCGAAGGCGGCGACCTCGATCGAAGTTCCTCCTACTTGGAGTGCCCTTTTTGAGCAAGTAGCTGCCCCTCCAACGAACAACGCCTAGGTTATTTGCGATCCCTGGTATGCCGGGCGTATAATGTAGACGAAAAATTTGTCAACTCGTATGATTCGAACTTCTTTTGCTATGTGTTGTTGAGATTCTTTGTTAAGTGGATGCTCGTCCGAATTCTTGCCTTGCTGGCTCGTAATTTCTTCATCTTTTAGGGCTCAACTTTGCCGTTATTTTGATGATCTTATCCAGGCATTAGCGCTGAATATCTACGCTATTGACCTGTTTTGAATATAAGTTAACTACTCCGTTGTGGAAGCAAGCAACAATCGCTGGATCGTCGTTTACTGTCCGGAACTTCCTTATATAAATCAAGTTTCGGAGGTGGTATAAAACTGATATGATTGCGTTTAGCATAGGTTTGAGGTATCATACGGTAGTCCCCGAATCGTTGCTTTAGATGCCGAGGTTTAAGTGTCAATACGCAATTGACATATCATATGATAGTCCCTGAGTCAATGCTTTTGGCACCGAGGTGCATATTCGTAACATGAAAGGAACACAACATACGGCAGTCCCCGAGTCACCGCTCTGATCGCCAATGTTCAAGTATGTAACGAAAAGAAATAAATATACCATATGGCGGTCCCGAGTCATTGCTCTGCGTGTCGAGGTTCAAACATATCTGAAATAATCATTACATATGGCAGTCCCCGAGTAACTGCTCTGGGTGCCGAGGTTTAAACATCTAACATGAAATAACATAACATATGGTAGTCCCCGAGTAACTGCTCTGGGTGCCGAGGTTTGAAATACATGATATGAAATAAATATATCCTCTGGCGGTCCCAGTCACTTTCAGGTGCCGAGATGCAAATACATCATTGGATTTTGACCTTGAGATATAACTCTACGAGTAAAATGGCCGAAGTAAAGCCACATTCCAGGGGCACTTCGTTTCTTCACCAGCTTTGTCTGCCTTGTTCTCTCCAGGGGATTGAGCGTCGATCAGATAATATGCATCATTGTGCAATGCTTTGCTCACGATAAATGGTCCTTCCCATGGGGGTGATAATTTGTGCATGCCGGCCGTGCGCTGCACCAGCCAGAGGACTAAATCTCCTTCTTTGAATACTCTTGGATTCACTTTCTTGCTGTGATACCGCCGTAAGTTCTGTTGATAAATGGCCGATCGTGATAATGTCAACTCCCTGGCTTCTTCCAACAGGTCTACGGCATCTTGCCGAGCTATTTCATTTGTTTCTGAGGTTGTGTACTGAGCAACTCTTGGCGAGTCATAGATTATGTCGGTGAGATCGGCCCTGCCCGTATACCGAGAAAGAATGGAGTGTAACCGTTGATCTATTCGGAGTAGTCCGAAGGCTCCATAACACTGGGATTTCTTCGATCCAACATCCTGCCGACCGTTGCAAAGGTTCAACAAGTCGTGGTTTTATTCCTGATAACACCAGTCCATTAGACCTTTCAACTTGCCCATTGGATGCTGGGTGGGCCACCGAGGCAACATCTAGTCTTATGTGCTTCTCTTGGCAAAATCTGGCGAGGCTCATACGCAAAGTTCGTGACATTATCCGTAATAATGCTATGTGGGTATCCCTATCTCAAGATGATATCCTTGAGAAATTTCACTGCTGTGTGCCCATCACACTTTTTGATTGGTTTTACTTCAATCCACTTTGTGAACTTGTCTACCATAACCAAGATGTGGGTCATTCCTCCTCTCGCCGGCTTGAAAGGTCCCACCATGTCTAAACCCCATACAGAAAATGGCCAAGTGATGGGTATTGTTTTTAACTCGGCCGACGGCATATGTATTCTGGTTGCATATCTCTGACACCCATTACACTTATTAACTAATTCTTTTGCCTCTTTTAACGCCGTTGGCCAGTAAAATCCATGCCTGAAAGCCTTGGCTACTAAAGCGCGAGATGAGGCATGGTGCCCACATTCTCCTTGGTGTATGTCTAGAAGGATTTCCTGACCTTCTGTGGAACTCACGCACTTCTGCAATATGTTTGTTACGCTTCTCTTATATAACTCATTGTTTATGATTGTATAGGCTTTTGCTCTTCTGATGGTTTGTCTGGCTAAAATTTCATTACTCGGCAATACCGCGTCTTTTAGGTACGAAAATATGGGTTGCGCCCATATCAGCGTTACTCTTTCTGCAGTGATCTCACTGTCTATCTCCATGTTTTCTGCCGACGTATATACCTCGGCTCTCTCCATGATTGCTATTACCTCGGCTGTCCCTCTCTTTAGGGACTCTGAATTTTTCTGCGGATCTACCTCCATTGGCGTATGATTCTCTGCAGAACTTGCTGGGATAAAGATTGATTCGGACTCCGGTGATGGGTTTATTGATGGTTTCTGAGGTGCTCGAGGCAATACAGCGGAATTGATTGCGGGTTGATCCTAATTTTGACAATGTGTCGGCGCGTCATTTTACGCTCGTGGTATGTGGTGGAATTCACATCCTTCAAAATATCCAGATCTTTTGCACATGGAATCAGATAAAGCCATATTAGCATCTAATGCGTCCCAACTGCTCGATACTTGCTGTACTACTAGATCCGAGTCACCGTAGCATAGGATTCGGCGTATACCAATTTCTTTTGCCACTTTTAATCCATGGACTAGTGCTTCATATTCAGCTACATTGTTGGATGCGGCAAAATGTATCTGCAGTACATATTTCAATTGATCTTTTTTAGGCGAGGTTAGCACTATTCCTGCTCCCAAACCGTTCCTTAGTTTGGAACCATCAAAATGCATTGTCCGAGAATTTGGATCCGCGGTGGTGGCTCATATTGCACCTCGGCCCAGTCTACGAGAAAGTCGGCGACAGCCTGAGATTTGATCGCATCTCTTCTATCAATTTGTGGAGCATACGGTGATAACTCGATTGCCCATTTTGCTATTCGGCCACTTGCATCTTTGTTGTTCAATATGTCGGCTATGGGTGCCTCACAGATTACTTTGATGGGGTGCTCTTCAAAGTAATGCTTAAGCTTTTTTGCCGACATATATACTCCATAAGCCATCTTCTGATAGTGCGGATAATTCTGCTTTGAAGTGGATAATACTTCACTTAGATAATATACTGGCCTCTGAACTGACTTACCCTCTTCAAGTCGTTCCACTACAACCACAGTACTAACTACTCGATTGGTAGCCGCTACATAGAGTAGCATAGGTTCTTTCGATAATGGAGAAGCTAAAATGGGTGCCGTAACTAGCATCTTTTTCAACTCGTGAAATGCAAGGTCCTGGGAGTCCAAATTGAGTTTGTCCGACTTTCTCATCGGTGATAAAGTGGCGGTGCCTTTTCTCCTAGCCGACATACAAATCGACTAAGCGAGGCGGGCAGCCGTGAATTTTGTACATCGTTCAAACATCTCGGCAATTCCATTCTTTCTATTGCTCTTATCTTCGTTGGATTAGCCTCGATACCTCGGTGGACACAAGGAAACCGAGTAGTTTTCCTGCACGCCAAATGTGCACTTCTCGGATTAAGTTTCATTGAACCTTCTCGGGTTCGCGAAAGTTTGCCGTATATCTTCTAGCAAGGTTTTGCTCTCCTTAGTTTTGATGACTACGTCATCCACATATACTTGTACATTTTTCGTGTCGATCATGTAGGCATTTTGCATGCACCTTTGATACGTTGCTCACTGCATTTCGCAGCGAATGGCATTGTGCGATAACAATAAGCCCGTGCGGGTAATAAATGCATCTTTATTTGATCGGACGGATTTAACGGTATCGGTGGAAACCGAATACGCGTCTACAAATGATAACAGCTCACGGCCGGTCGAGTCAATGACTTGGTCTATTCTAGGCAAAGGAAAAGGATCTTTCGGACATGCCTTGTTCAGGTTAGTGTAGTCGATACACATTAAGCACACAATGGCTACATTGGGGTCATCTTTTTCTTTTCTACTAGCACGGATTTGATAACCAATCCGGATCTGACACCTCCATGATGAACCCGGCTGCGGCGAGCTATTTCATCCCTATTACTTTTCTCCTGTCTTGGCGAAGCGGAGAGGTTGCTTCACCGGCCTTGCTCACGGCACGGCGTTTAAAAGTGCTCGGTAACTCCTCGGCACCTTGCGGATCTTGAGTTGACCATGCAAATATGTCCCGATTCTCACGGAGGAAGTTGGTGAGCTCGCCTTCCTATTTAGCGTCAAGGCCTGCACCAATAGTAACAGTGCGCTCTGGGAATTGCTCATCAATCTGAAATTTCTTCGTCTCTTTGGTCGGCTGAAAAGAAACACTGCCATGAGGGTTGGCCAGTGCCGGCATGCTTAACTGTGCTGACTGAGCGAGGGCTGCTACCTCCTGAATCCTTTTCTTTTCTCTTGCTATAACCAATGACTCGGCCAAATTTGACCCGGCCGAAGCACACTCCATTGACTTCTTGTAATCCCCTGCAACTGTTATCACCCCTTGTGGTCCGGGTAACTTCATCTTTAGATAACCTATATGACAGCTGCTCATGAATTTGGCCAGTGCGGGCCGTCCGAGTAGAGCATGATAACAACTTTCCAGATCGACCACCTCAAATTCTAAATTTTCTGCTCTGCAGTTATCTCTTGTACCGAATAACACGTCCACTCGGACTTTACCGATGGGCTCACATGAAAGCCCTGGCACTATCCCATGGAAAGTTGTCCTCGTGGACTGCAGCATATTCTGTGATATTCCGAGCTTATGCATGGTATCTTTGTACATGATGTTGATACTGCTTCCATTGTCGATGAGTACTTTTGAGAATTTCACATTGATGCTTGGTCCCACAAACGTCGGATCCAACACGAGTGCATATGATCCTGGACTCGGCATTATTCTGGGGTGGTCTTTCATGCTCCAGGTCATCTCCTGATCAGACCATGGCTGGTATCTTGGCACTGCCGGTACAACTGCATTCACTTCCATATGCCGGCGCTGCACACTCTGCTTGTCCTGCTGTTCCGTCGTGAACACACAATAAGACTGGTGATGTTCCCTGTAATCATTACGTCCAGCATTTGCCGGATTTATCCTTCCGTCCTGCCCCTGGTTCATTACTTGATGCACTGCATCCCTCCGATCCGAGTTATCGTACCTCGGGGAGGCGGTAACATCGATTCTGTATTTGCTCCGATTAATTGCGGTGATCTTGCTTTGTTACTGATAGAACTGAACTCCTTCCGGTTCCCCATCGCATTTTCATCCAGCGCATTGCGGGTTGTATGATTGGCGGTCTAGATGGGTTTGATGTGTGAAATTTACGGCTGATCTAACATGGATTCGAACGTATACTTCGGCCTCTCTTGCCATTGCTTCTTTTGCTCTGGGGTCCATTGCCTCTTTCCCTCATTTCTTGATGTCCACTGTTGAGGTCCATTTTTCTGTCGTTGAGTTGCTCCGTGACTCGGCTGATCTTGTGCTACAGCCGCCACCTGGGCTGAATTATATCTATAATCCGGCCTCTCTTCTCTTCTTCTTTCTCTGAAATCACGCCTAGATGACCCGGCCAATTCTCTCGTGTACTGGTCTTGTCGCTCACGATGATCTGCCGACATTAACTCTGGTTGGGTTGGGTCACCCAATGCATAGGAGTCCGCTATTCTGATAGTTTCTGCCAGTGTGGTTGGCATATCTCTCTGCAGGCGTTGCCACAGTACGCTGGCATAACGGCAGCCTTGCGCGAACCAAGCGATTGCTTGCGATTCGATAACTCCCTCACATGAGTTTCTCAGGTTACACCATCGAGTTAAAAACTCTCTATCTGTTTCATTCGGCCTCTGCTTGCACATGGCTAGTTGCTGTGGTCTATTCGGTCTCTTGTATGTGCTGGTAAAGTTGCTAACGAACATCTCTTCGAAATCTAACCAGCAGTTGATCTTGCCGGTGGTTGATTATTCAACCATACCCGGCTGGTCCTTCCAACATCTGTGGGACATACCGCCTGCCCATCTTAGGTTGCCACCCGCTATCTTCACGGTGGCATAATCAATCAACCAGTCTTGTGGTTTGGTACTTCCATTATGCGTTTTGTGCCTCTTGCCAACTGAAAATTCGGCACTGGTGGTTCGCCCATGATCCGTGGTCCAAAACATGTCGGACCTGGTGGACCTTGCTCTTCCAATAGCTCGGACCGGTATAGCCGATCCAATTTTACCCTTGCATCATTTCTTTGGCAAATCTCATGCAGATTCTATCCTGCATCCCATAGTGATTGTTTCCACCCTGGTTTGCGTATTCTACCTCGGAATATCCATCATTATACCTTTCATTCATCTGATTGTAGCGAGCTGGCCTCACTTCTCTTTCTTGCCGAGGCTCATGTCTTGGTTGCGGGTTGAGCGGCACTTCTCTCCTTACCTCGGCTGGGGTTTGGTTTTCATGATTGTCTCTTGCAGGTTCTTTCCTGCCGTGCTCCCCATTACCTCGGCCGCCGCCGTCCTTTTCCATGCGGCCGTGGTTTCTCTCCCCACTATTACCTCGGCTTGCATTGCCTCTGTTCTCATTTGCCTTTCCAGCTATTGCCGGGTCATATGGAACAATTTGTTTGTTCCTCTTCCCTGAGGTTACTGTTTTTCTTTTCTAGCGTTGTTTCTAGGTGAAGACGCCGCTGCCGCAGATAAAGCAGGTGCCGCCCCTGCCGAATGAACCATCCGTGAAGCCCCTGGTCTTGCCGGGTTAGCTCTGAGCATTTCCTCATTTTGCTGGTTCGCGATGCGCACCATCTCATTCACTCTTTCTTATTGTTTCTGCCGAGCTTCCCCTGTTAATCCCTCTAATTCCAATGCTGCGGCATTTGCCGCTCTCAGGTTTTTTCGAGTCATACCTCGGCAAACCCAAATCGCTGATTCGGCTCTGTGAGCTTCATGCTCCTTGTTAATATCATTCATGAGGTTCTTACCTCTTAATCTTAGTTCGTCCACCGCTCGGTGCGATATCAACTTATTAGCTTTTGCATATTCTCTCGTGGTCATGTTCAAGGATTCCTTGAGGCTGATACTTTTGGCCTCTACCGGCACCTTTTGCCTGGTTTCCTCTAACTCTGCTGAGCATTTGCGGATCAAGTATCGGCGCCTCTTGGTGTGGTTAAGTTCTCTATAGTTGCTGAAGAATGTTCTGGTCTCTCCAGGTGGTCCTCTCACTCTTGGTGCCTTTGGGGTGGTGTCATGCAGCTCGGCGGGTTTGTCATGGCGGAATTACCTCGGCGGTTTGCGGTGTGATCTGCTTGGGCGGACCACAATGCTGCGCGCGGGTCTCTCTCTTTGCTAATGCTTCTCCCGCTTGAGTCCTGCTGCGACCATCACCTCGACGCTGCCCGATGCTCCTCGATGGATCGCCGGCGCTTGAGGTGGTTCCCCAACAACAACCTGGTGAGGATAAATATCGGTGATGTCGACGCCGACGTAGACCCTGTGCTCGCCCAGGCCGATGAAGATCCCGTTGCGCGTGGGGGTTCCCCTGAAGCTCCCTGCATTGTCTCTAACATAGTCGCAGAGACCAAATCTCTGGACCAAGCCAGAAACAACGCGCTCGCCGGTGTTGATGAAGTTTCCCGTCCGGATCACGACTCCAGCTAGCACCTTGGCCCCCTGATGGCGCCAACTGTCGTGGTGGTGGCACGGCAGATGCCATGGGTAGGCTAAAGTACGGGGCCAATGGATGCTAGTGGGATCTGGGGAGGGTAGATGCAACTGTCTTTTCACTCAAGCTGCCAAAGTGATCAACTTTATTTCTCTCTTGATGGGTTACAAGTGCTCCTTGAGTTGTATACAGGGAGACAATGTGAATCTCCCCAGCCTAACGGTCCTAAAAGAATCTCTCCCCCCCTCAGGGTCCAAACCTCCCCTTATAAAGGGGAGCCTTGGGTGCCCTTAGGGCTGACGAGGCAAGCATATTCGTGGAATATGCTTGTCCCAAAATAGTAGTTCGGCGGCCTCCTTTCCCTGTCGCCCTTCTAATGACGACAAAGCTCCAGTGGCCCCCTCCTGCGTGCCTCGGGCTCCAGGACTGTCACCTCCGTGACCTCCTTCTGCCCCTCTGACGCTGTGCATCCTTGTCTCTTGTGCTTGGCCCTGTCCTGATTCCTTCTAGCCTGCAGCTATTTGTTTGACCCTGGGCTTCTCCTTCTCCTGCAAGCCTCGTGCCACTCGGCCTTACCTTGTGTTACTCGGCTCGTTCCTCACCTGCATGAAGATCATTTGGGTAACCCGGCCGATTCTCTCATTAACTCGGCCGTGTAACCACCTGACACCTATACATGGGCTTCTTGCCTCCGTTCTTCGGCCGACATATCCATGATTCGGCCGACCTAGGCCGTAACTCGGAAACCAGACGGGGACAGTGTCTCTGTCTTTCCCCGTCTCTGACCTACCCGAGGTTAACCCCCCGACAGGAACTAATCTGAGTTTTGATGGTCCTTTCAGTTAGTGGAAACTATTCATCCATTGGGGTTGGTGCTTCTTTGTGTCGGCAGGAAAATGTGAAGAAGAAGCACTGGAAACTTCATTATGAGCCAAATCTTCTGCTACGGTGATGGTGAATTGGGTTATGTTGCTCCTTTTTCTTTCCTGAAGTTGGCATTCCATATTTGAAGTGGTTTGGCGTGGAGGGAGAGTACAGTGTGATGGTGTGATTGATCTTCTTGGAAAAGCCTAGAAGATTTGTTCAACTACTGCAGTAGAAGGTTTTCTTTGAAGACTGCTCCACTGATCAGATGGTAAGAACACGATTCTTTGCTTTGAATCTGTCCAACATCAGTATATTGTCGTTTCTTACTTTAGATGGATTTCTTGTGTGAATATATCCGTTCTTGCAAATGTTTCAGATTAATGAAGCCGGCGACATGCATTCGAAGGGATTTTCTTCATCGTGATATAAAATAAAACCTAATAATGTTCTTATGGGACTTGGTAGGAAAGCCAATCAGGTTTGCATTTATATCTAGGTATTTGCTAATAAATTCTACACTCTTGACTCCATCTTGTTTGAAGGCAAATGTTTTTGATGTGTTTTGTTACTAAAACACGGTGCCTAAAGACTTGTGGTTTTCGTTCTGAAAGAAGGTCCAAGAACGAGGCTGCGATGAAACATAATTTGACTGCTAGATTACTGCTCTAGCTCCATCGTGATTTATTTGGATACTTGGTCAGTTGGTCATATACATTTCACTAATCATATTCACACGGCACATGATTAATATTTTTATTGTATTTGACGGCTTCAATTCCTTAATCTCTATTTACATTAATTTATGATAAGACAAAACTTATGGTGTTTTCATGGACTATTTAACTTTACATGTCCGTCGAACATCAAAATATGCGGGTCCTAAGAACTGAGTAGGTCATTATTATTTGTGTATTGTGTTACCAAAGGAGCACTAGACCTTGCTCATTTGGAAATGTTGTTTAATGTGTTAGGCTAACACAGCCTATTTACATCTATGACGTTTTCATCGATTTATGAACCAGCCTTTATCTATATTTAGTAGTTGCAGCCTTGCAAGTATACCAAGTTGATAGTGAATACATCTTCAAAATCTGTGCTAATTGTTCACTTCATTTGGTAACTCATGTGTTATAGTGCTAGGAACAAAATCTAATGTATTTTTGAGCAGATGGATGTTCGTTGCAACATGTGTTTTGGAGGGCTTCATCAGGCTTGTCCAAATGACCTTCTCAACACAAAGGATTTTTTTTTTGTTCTAAAATTGCGTTGTAATGTCATATTTAGTCTTTTTCTTGTATACTGTGTTAGACTAAAATCTTTTGGCGATGTTACTTCCGAAAAAAAACAATTTTGCATGATTGATTGTTTTTGAGGTGTCAGCAAGGATGTCACGAAAACACGAGAAATCTTTGTGGTTTGTCAAAATGACCTTTTAATCAATGGCCTCGAGAACTAAACATGTTATTCGCTGTTGGAATAGCGGCAAGAAAGAACACGAGACAAAGTGTTAATGAGTATAGACGTGCGTTGCACGTGCGATCTTACTAGTGATGGAAATCAGCCGTTTGACGAGAAACGGACGAACGACGCGAGCCCGCCTGGTTTGACAATTCTCAGACCGGTCTAAAACTAGAATCTCGTTAATTTTTAGCAAAACTAGCCTATTGATGTTTATTGCTTAATAGAATATTGTTGTTTTCACACTAATTGCATAAATTTAGTAGAGATTTATTTATAGTCTAATTCCATAAAATTAGTATATCTTTATTTATAGTCCAATTGTTTTGTTGTTAGGATTCTTGCTCCAGGCGACTGCCAAGTTCTTCGCTGTGCGGCAAAATCCTCCTCCCTGCCTATCACTGTTTTCCCATCGGTTGGTGAGTCGACTTACTAATTCGTTTTGTCTTTTTTTTTCGAATCATGATAAGATCCATTTATCCGTTTCAAATTATAAAATATTTGGACATTTTAGATTTGTGAAAAAATATATATAGATTTTTTTGACGTGTAGATTTATTTTAAACCTGAATGAACTCACATACTAAAGAAAGGTTTAGATATATTTGTTTCATAAAGCTAAAACATCTTATCTATATCTAATAATAAAGGACGAAGTGTTTTTTCCGGTTTAATACTTTTTTGGATTATTTTGTCTTTCCACAAAACCATATATTACTAGCAACGCCACCAGTAAGTTAAAAGAAAAACGGATCGGTGTCTTCCTACGCGTGGCCAAGCGTCGTCCTCAATCGCTTCGTATATGGTACTAGCTGGGCTCCAGCGCGGCGCCGCCGCGTCATTGTTACTAACGTGTCTGCAAATCCAGCCAGGTCCAATCAGCATGGATTGTAAAGTAGTGACAAAACATGATAAAATTATTATATTTTTCCTGATTTATGGATAGTATGGTATAATCTGCAGTGCATGCATTCTAGCTAGCAGATGCACGTGATAGAAAAATAAACGCCTTACTATAATAAAGTATTCACTATGTGGCCGCGGCAAGACAGAACAAGTAGTTACTGTATCAACTGCTGCGGAAACGTAGGAAGAGAAAAAACGACGGGATGTAGTCATAAATTCATGGAACCAATTAATAACTATTAAGTAGCGAAACACCGAGAGAATAGAAATGCAGCTAATAAGAAGATTGAATTCAACACGAGGAGCTAGAGAGAAAATAAAAGAAATGCCGGTACGCTAGTAAACGGGGCCAGAGACGACGGAGAAAAACAGTGGTAGAAAAAAATACATAGACGGCGCTGGATAGAGCTAAAAGCAAGGACGCATATGGCAGAACACGTGAAAGGAGCGTGCGAGCACGCATTAGATGTCGTTGTCGGCGGTCTCTTCCTGGGCATCGTCATCGTCGTCGGACATGATAATGACAATGTCATTGGATGCGTTAAATGTCGTCGCCGACGGCTTCTTCTTGGACTGGGAATCGTTCTTAGACATGGAGGCCGACGTGCTGGCTAGAGCGGCACGCTGGTCCTTGTCCATGAGAAGCCAGTCAAGAAGATGCTTGTTAGTCTTGTAGAAAATACTGTTCTTCCAGTCATCGTCGGGGTAAGTGCATTAACGGTGACTTGATGTCTCGGATCTGGCGACAGTACTCCCGTGGTCTTCAAACTTGTTGTGGCAGGTGTGTTGATGGTGCTCCCCTTCGGTGGGCCTGGTGAGCTTAGCCTCTTCTGTCTCGGGGAAGACCCTCCCCTGAGGCGTGTGTGTGTGCTGTTCTTCGAGGCTCAGCTGATGTGCCTCGTGAGCTCCATGGATTGCGACGGGCAGCTTGTTCTCAGTGTCGTCGTTCACCTCGTCGTCTGCCGGCGGTTCGTAGTCCAGTTCTTCATCCTGCATGTACTCTTGATTGTCAGTCCCTGGGCTAGGATGTCCATAGACACCAGAGTGTATAGGACTATGAGAAGCGCCGGGAGAAAGGTGTTCGGAACTATGGCGAGGCGAGGTAAATTCTGGAACGTGGAGTGCAAGATAGGTGGGAATACGGCGAGACCAGGCATACGGCTGAATACGACACGGCGGCAACGGGTGGCTGACCAGAATGTAGTCGGGGCTGGTAGGCAAGTGCACAGGGCTATGCGGCGTCGCACCGGCGGACCGTAAGCGGGACCATACAGGGACTTGGCCCAGTCTTTGCACCCCACGTTCCTGTTATAGGCCATCAATTCCTGCTTTGTTTCAGACTCATGTAAATCACCGGCCATGTCTTACTTTTGGCTGATGTCCCGCCACTGCGGAGGCGACGGGGGGCTGAGCGGAATGTAGTCAGGGCTAGTAGCCAAGTGCACGGGGCTGTGCGGCAGCGACGGTGGAAGTCCGGAGGGAGTATAGACAGGGCTTGTTTGCGAGTAAGGCGAGGTAGGGATGGATGTGCAGGCAAGCTTATGTAAACAATGGCAAGAGTGGCGCTCTATATAGAAAGAACGGCGATAGTGGCTACATGGAAGTACGGGGGCCTCGCGCGGACGCGTGTATAATGTGCCTGCGTGCATGTATGATATGTGCATGTCTGTTTCTGTTTATTGGACACGTGCATCGCATTGGGCTGCGCATGCTTCTTAAACATTAGGCCTATCCGACTGTAAATACTATCAGGGATTTAGGCGTAAAAATATCAGCACACTTATTTAGGCAGGAGGCGGTGAAGAGGAAAAAAAAGACAACTTTCCTAATTTATTCCCGCTTGCCTTGTTTCCTGGGCGACTCACTCGTTGGTTCGCCTGGCTTCCTGTGTGCGCCGCTCGCCTCGCTTCACGCAGGGGCAAAAAAGGTAGGCTACTGTTATCACGGATTCTACGCCTTAAGCGTTGGGGAAGAATCAAAAAAAAATTATGCCTAAAGCCCTAGGATGGAGGGAGTATAGTTGGCTCGTGCGGTGCCCTACGGCTAGGATGGCAGGCTATACAATGCAGCTCTCTTTGCCAGTAGCTCCGGTGCTTGGCAAGGATAATCAACGCAAAACAGCTGGGTTGTCTATAGTGCACGTCCTCGCACAGCAGGCAGGCATCGGTGGAATCTACATGGTAGGCATGTGGCGATTTAATCGACTTCCCTTGCATGCCATTAAATAAGATGGCACCCTGCGCAACGCATGCATATAACACCGTATATTAGTCGTATGGCGTGGCGCCTAATTGCCATATTATTTAGGCTTAATTGGCATATTAATTAGGCCTAAACTAATTAATCTGCATAACACTAGCGTGTTTCTCCATTGCTAGATTAGTCAGATTCAATCATAATTACTCTAGATTATTTGCCAGATTAATTTTTCCGCAAAAAGAAAATTACCATATTAATTATTCCAAGTTGCCGGATTTGCTGCGCACCGCACGGAAAGGTGCACGTTGCGGCGCCTCTTTTTTGATTTTTCCAACAATATTCACATGGCCATTAATATTAAACGCGTACGGTTTAGCCTGATACGGTACGGAGTGCTTGCATATGCTAATATACACATGCCGCTTTATTTGTTTGCACGCAGTATCATGTATCCTCTTTATTATACATATACACTGAAAGGACAACACGTCGCTTGTTTTGATTGCCGAGGCTGATTTTCAATACTCGGATTTTTAATCCCAGATATCTGTTATACCATACATCGCAATCCTATGATTACCATTTTTGCGAGACATAACAGAATTGGATACCATAGTACATCATCCATTACAACCGTACAGAAGTTCTTACACAAATAGGGATCTCATGATCCAGTTCTTAATACAACATCAAGCAGCGGAATACGTAATAATAACGGTAGCGTAGACGAAGCTCCATCTTCGGGGTCACAGCAATCTTGCGATGGGAGATGATCCTAGTTGTCGTAACCTTCACGGGGTCCATCCTCCGGTACTCCTCTTCATAGTCTGGCCATGGGAATAGCAGGACAAAGCCATGAGTACTCTTTAAGTACTGCAAACTAATACTAACAAGGGAAAGGGGTTTTTGATAATAGGACACTAGGCTCTAGGGTTGTTTTGCAAAAGCCAGATTTATCTCTACTAAGTTTAGAAGCAACGAATGCTAGTTGAAGTTTTATAACACCTAAATGGGAACTTGTATTTCATATCACAACCCGGTTGTGGTCAAGTCAAAGTCTCACTTTGTTTCACAAGTCATTTTGAAAAGTCTGACGGGGGAACAGTATGGTCACTCCAACTGTCCATAACCACGGACACGGCTATTCGAATAGTTTGACACTTTGTAGAGATTGTACACTTTCACCACAACATTCGATACATCCGTCAAGAATAAATCCTGAATTCACCATACTCAGTATGCGGATAATCAATCCTAACCTTTCAATTACACGCCCTAGTATAAGCACCTCTCCTGTGAGTTTGGCCTCCCAACCTTGACCAACTGTCATCTTGGGTACTGCACAGGTGGACAATCTTCACAAGGTAGCCTCACCTCAGACCTTGGCCATGAGGGAACTAATACTAAGGTATATAAGTTTCCAGTCAAGCCCTACCCAATCTTCGGGTATTGTGGTTGTACGATAAAATTGGAATGGTATCGCATCCAGACAACCATCAGTTTTATAAAGGGCTAAGGCTCATGCATCCAGACAACCATTAGTTCGATGATAAACTCGATATCCCGATCTGGTGGCATACCGGGCAAAACATCTGGAAATACATCGGGGTATTCACAGACTATCCGGACTTGGTCAATGGTAGGTTGGGCTATACTCTTGTTGCACTTGAATTGACGAGGTAATGTTTCAGATATATGCTCGACTGATATTCCGGCTGTACTGGTCATGGTTATGGCTTTCTTGGCACAGTCAATCAATCCTTTATGTTTGGACATCCAATCCATTCCTAGTACTACTTCCAAACCTTTAGTTCCGAGTACTATCAGATTTCCATAAGAATCTATGCCATGGATTCGGATAGGGACGGCTTTGCAAATTTGCCTAGCCTTAGTGGTTGATCCGGGAATTTGAACAATCATAACATGCTTCAGTTTGGTTGGTTGAATTTTACCAGTGCATGCAAATTCTTCGGTGACAAATGAATGCGATGCACCAGAATCAAACAACACTCTTGCAAGTACTGAATTAATAGAAAACATACCCAGCACGACGTCTGGCGCTTCCTGAGCTTCTTCAGCATGCATGAGAAAAATACGGCTGTTGCGGTTGAGTGAATTCCCTGGGGAAAATCTTCTTCCTGGTTGAACACGACGCTGCTGCTGAGCTGGGACATTGGCATTGGGGGTTGTAGCATTCTTCTTGTTGGGGCACTCGTTGGAATAGTGGCCTTTATTTCCACAGTCATAACAACTCACTTGCGACTTGTCCTTGGCTGCTACAGGCACATCATTGCTTCCAGTCCTAGTGGCAGTGTTGGTGTTGGCGGTAGAATTGTTGTTGTTGAATTTGGGTGGGGCACGATTAAAATTGCTAGCGTTGCCGGGGTTGTTGTGATTTCCTCCGGGCCTAGGGTTTCCACGGTTGGGGTAGGTCGGACGGTTCATCGGGGTCTGTTGGTTCTTGGGGCAATCCTGGAGATGGGTTGGGGCGATACTTTGGGGTCTGATGGGTTCCTGGTTGATGCATCATGCGACGCTTGCAGTTCTCATTGGCTTGGTTGATCTTTCCTTCCATCTGGATAGCTGAGTCGACAAGGGCTCCAATATCAGCAAAGGGGATATTGACTAACACAGTCTGCATCTCGTCATGCAGACCATTCAGGAATATTTCTTTCTTCTTGGCTTCGGTGTCGATATCATCCGGGGCATACCTAGCTAATGACAAAAATTTGTCACGGTATTCCACTATAGTCATCCTTCCTTGCTTCAGCTCTCTGAACTCGTCTCTCATTCTCTTGATCAAACCTGGTGGCACATGGGTTCTGCAAAACTTGACCTTGAACTCTTCCCAGGTCATCATCTGGCCTCCGGTCATTGCGCGAACACTGTTCCATCATGCCCTGGCATCTCCGGCTAGATACTGGGTGGCAAACAGAACTTTCTCGTTGGCTTCCACTCCGGTGACTTCTAGGTTATTTTCCATGGTTTGCGGCCAATCATCGGCGTTTAGGGGTTCTTCTGACTTAGTGAAAACAGGTGGGTTGGTATTCTGGAAATTCTTGAGCTTAGATCCATGGTTGTCCTGATTTCCATGGCCTTGGTTGTTGTGGGCTAGCTGGGCTATCTGCTGAAGGGTAGCTAGGTTGGCTTGATGTTCCGCTCTTTCAGCTTCACGGTCAGAAGTCAACATTTGCAGAATCTGCAACATCGGGTCCGGGGATGAACCACTTCCTCCACGTGGCATCTGAAGATTGAGATAGATCATGAGATAAGAGGGAAATTTCTAAGTTTTTGGGTCTTTGAAAATTTAAAGTTTGACTCGGATTTTCTAGCAACTTGCTTTTTCATTCATTCATTCATATCACACGATACAACACACACCACAACAAAGAGAAACAGATGGTTTTAAGAACCATTCTGAGAACTACGATACAGTGGGACCGAATACTACTCACTACGCTAGTGCTCAAGTGCTACTACTCCTCAGAATCTGTGGCCTTATCATCCTCATCATCATCGATGAAGGAGAAATCGTCTTCATCGGTGAAGAAATCCATAGCCTGATCCTCCAGAAAATCATCGTCATCGCTGAGATAGGAGTAGGGGTCTCCACGAAGATCCTCTTCGGCATTCTCCCTTTCCTCCAACTGCATGTCTCTCTCGTGGATGGTCTCCTCCAAAGATGAGATGCGGTGGCGAAGGCGGGCAATGATGCGCTCCTTCTTGTCGAGCTGATGGCGGCGAGACTTGCGATCCTTTGCTAGCATGGCGATGGTTTGGTCCTTCTTCTTGATGATGGCAGACTTGTGGTTGGAGTAGTCACGACAGTTATCCAACTCCTGCTGACGATCGTACATCATGAAGCTAAGGTGGTCCAATTGAGTCTTCAGCTCAGGGTGGTATGGGGCTTCTAGTGGTTGTCCATTTGCATCACGCCTTGGGAAAAACTCAAAGCGGGTACCCTTGATCTGATTGATGCTCTGCCCACGCAGACGGGAAAGAGCTTCCTGCATGGCCCTGGCAGGTCCATCGAGCCAGTTGTTCTCTCTTAAGGTAAACTGAATTCCTTCCGTAGTGGGAGGTTCAATCTTTCCTCTGAGACTTGCAACAATTAGCCACTGCAGATCTTCTCCTCCTTGATCATTGAGCTGAGCTCCGAAGAACTCGGGGTGCGGACACTCCAGAAGTTCCGAAAGCCGGTCCAAATCCCTCTCAAAGATAAGGTCTCCTCCATTCCCCAACTGATAAAACTTGCTGTACTTCACATCCATCTATAAGAATATAGGATGAGTAAGTTAGTAGAGTGATCAAGTGTGTCAAAATTTTATGTATTTTGCAAGAGTTTTTGAGGAACATGAATTTTTATGAAAGAATCAAAGGGATAAGAATGAGAATAAGTTTTTGTAAATATTTGTTTTCTTTGGTTTTGAAACTAAGTTTTTGATTCAAACGTCCAGTCTAACTAGAGTATCCTATGGTCAGGATGGCTCTGATACCAACTTATCAACACCCGGATTTTTAATCCCAGATGCCTGTTATGCCATACATCACAATCCCAGGATTACCATTTTTGCGAGACATAACAGAATTGGATACCATAGTACATCATCCATTACAACCGTACAGAAGTTCTTACACAAATAGGGATCTCATGATCCAGTTATTAATACAACATCAAGCAGCGGAATACGTAATAATAATGGTAGCGTAGACGAAGCTCCATCTTCGGGGTCACAGGCAATGCTGACGATGGGAGATGATCCTAGTTGTCGTAACCTTCCTGGGGTCCATCCTCCAGGTACTCCTCTTCATAGTCTGGCCATGGGAATAGCCAGGGACAAAGCCATGAGTACTCTTTAAGTACTCGCAAACTAATACTAACAAGGGAAAGGGGTTTTTGATAATAGGACACTAGGCTCTAGGGTTGTTTTGCAAAAGCCAGATTTATCTCTACTAAGTTTAGAAGCAACGAATGCTAGTTGAAGTTTTATAACACCTAAATGGGAACTTGTATTTCATATCACAACCCGGTTGTGGTCAAGTCAAAGTCTCACTTTGTTTCACAAGTCATTTTGAAAAGTCTGACGGGGGAACAGTATGGCCACTCCAACTGTCCATAACCGCGGACGCGGCTATTCGAATAGTTTGACACTCTGCAGAGATTGTACACTTTCACCACAACATTCGATACATCCGTCAGGAACAAATCCTGAATTCACCATACTCAGTATGCGGATAATCAATCCTAACCTTTCAATTACACGCCCTAGTATAAGCACCTCTCCTGTGAGTTTGGCCTCCCAACCATGACCAACTGTCATCTTGGGTACTGCACAGGTGGACACAAGGTAGCCTCAGCTCAAACCTTGGCCGTGAGGGAACTAATACTAAGGTATATAAGTTTCCAGTCAAGCCCTACCCAATCTTCGGGTATTGTGGTTGTAAGATAAAATTGGAATGGTATCGCATCCAGACAACCATCAGTTTTATAAAGGGCTAAGGCTCATGCCTCAACATTTTCATCACCAAAATCATCAAGTGTTCGGAAACACATGTCCAAAACATTTCAATAGAATGATCCATCATTCCAAGGTTTTCATAACCATTTTCCACCAAGTATTCCCATCTAAAGTTGATCAAGTTTTATGCTTAGCACTAGCATCTACAGGTGGGGGTAAGCACTAATGAGGGGTGGTAAACTAGTGGAGTTTTAACTAAGTCCAATCTCATGCCTTAGGATGACATCAAGATTATCTAGCTTAGGCCAAATTTTATGCTCTTTATGCAACCTTCACATATATCTTTCTAGAATCTACAAGTCACTTAAGTAAACTCCAAGTAATAGCTTTGATAAAGAAATAAAATAGAAAACTTGTAAATAAAACTAGGATTGGGTATCATCAAATATGTCTAACCAAGCATGCTTAGTGCATTTCATAGGTTATCTAACTTTCGTAATTTCAAGTGATAGCTTGCCTTGAGCAGAGCAGTGGTTGAAGTTCTCCTCGTCTTCTTTTTCGTAGAATCCTCCTTCCTCCTCGTATCCTTGGTCGGTACTAGCGTCTATAAATAAATGCGAGGTACACAATCACCAAACAATACTTAACTACTTGCAATCATCACACACAAGGGTCCTATAGATGATCTAACATCATCTCTAACATTACAAGATTAAGGCTTGGTTTAATTCCTTTTATTTTTAGAAAAGTAATTTCTACTCATTGAAAAACTACTTAAGATTTAATATTCTCCAAACCAAACATGGGAACATGTTGACACATATCATCACCACATATTTTAGTCCATGGGAATATGATTTAAAGTGGTGTCACAATTTAATAAGGTTTTACCCTTTTATTTTAATTAAATAAAGTGACTAGAAATGCCTATGTAGCATTCTTTTATTACTTGAACATTATTTCTGCAAGTAAACCTATATATTTTTATATATTCTGAAAGGTATGGTTAAATGTGATTTTTGAGAGTTGGAATCAACTCAAAATCTATTATGGTTTAAATTTGAAAAATGTTTGAATGCAGAAAAGCTTCCGCCTTGTTATTTTTACCATGGGTGATCTATAGATCCAAATGACATGAATCCAACGGGCTTGGATTCAGCATTCCCAGACTTTTCTAACAAAATTAGTTTCATTCAATTTGGTGCACTGAATCGACCTGGGTTGATTTTTGAAATTGGGTACACAAGTGTGTTTGAAATTAAATGGAAAAGGTTTAATTCAAATAACTGGGCTGCGCGGGAAAAGTTAACGGGCCGGCCTGCTAAGCATAGCGCTTCCGCGGGCTGCTCAAGTGGCTGTCCCCACTCTTCAGTGAGACAGGGGGGTGCGAAGCGGTATGGGGCGATGTGGGGCGTTCGATCTAGTTCTAATCCAACGACTGAGAGTCATCGTCGACGTTGGGCAATGCCGTGAGCGAAACCTAGAGCGGTGGGGGTTCTGGGGGCTCACCGGGTGCGGCGAGGTCGGCGGGCGAACGACAAAGTCGACGACGGCGAACTCAGAGGTGGTCGCGTCAGCTCCTGGGGTGGACAAAATCGATGGCGCCCTTCTTCTCCAGAGGCGGCGGGCTCCGGTGAAATTCCGGCGTTGTACTGCTCGCCTTGCTCCGGGACTGAGGTGGGGTGGTTCTGGGTGAGAGAGGAGTGGAATGGTGTGAAGAATTTGAGCGGGGGAGTCCTCTATTTATAGTCTCGACGGTGAGACCGAACGACATGGGCCGGCGACGGTGGCGACATGGCTACGGGCTGCTAGAGGCATGGCCGGCGGTGGCGATCGCTTGGTGGTCTCCTGGCGATGCTCTACAGCTTTAATGCGTTTGTAGGGGCGGTGCGGATTGGTCTGGAACACGCGACGCTCTGCGCGGCAGAGGCTGCGTCTTCGACGGCGAGCGGTGGCTGTGCGTCACGGGGCGGCGAATGGGGATGTCTGGCGGTCTCCTGGGTTGGTGGTGATCGTATATGCACGCGGTGAGGGCGGCGCGCGGTCTGTGGGCTTCGGTCGAGGGTGGCGCTCTGGCGCATGCTCGGCACGGTTGGAAGAGGCACGGGCGCGGCGTTCCTGGGTGCTCTGGTCGGTGTCTTCGAGGCATGGCTGGTCGAGAGGGGGCGGTGAGGCATGGGTGATCTCCTAGACAAGGTTGGCGTGGCTAGTTTCCTTCCTAGCTTCTTTGTCTACCTTGGGGTGGCAAGGGTGGCTTCTGTTCACCATTGATGATATTGGCAAGCTCACGGTGGTGCTAGTGCTTGGTTAATCTTGCTAGATGATCTCTTGAGATGGTTGTGAGCTAGATAGGGAACGTTAGGCTCAAAACCGCACACTATAGTGTTTTGATTTTGTTTGATTTGTATGCCAAGTGTTTGATGAAATGGCATGAATTCAAGTTTTGAATTTTGAAAAGATTTTTGGTGGGTGTGCTAGATTGGTGCTGGTGAGTCTGCAGATGCTTGGGTTTTGAAAGTTGAGCTTGTTTGAGTGGTTTTTGAAAAAGTGGGATCTTCCCATATGATAAAGATTCAATTTTGAATTGTCATTTAAACTATGCATTTGAAAGTTTCTGGATGATCACAAAGTGGGCCTTGATACTTTGTTATGAGTACAATCGGGTGCAAAGATCCGGAGAAGTTTCATTAGGTTACGAAGTTTGAGACAGCCAAAGTAGGCATGGGGGTTAAATTGGTCAAAATGACCATTCCTTTATTTTATTTGTTTTGATTTACTTATCTTTGGGAAAAGTGTGGGAAATGTTTTAGATGATGTTTATTTCACCTAAGAAACATTTTACAAGCAAGGAAACACACAAACAAGGTGGTTCAAAAGAATTTCAAATTCAATGCATACTCATATGCATGCATTCATAACTTTATTTAGAAAAGTTTTTGTTAACCCTAATTTTGATGCTTAGAGTTTGATGATCCAAGTTCAATATTTTTGGGATGTTACAAACCTTCCCCCCTTAAACAAAATCTCGTCCCGAGATTTCAAAAAGGACAAAAAGATTACCTAGGATTTGAAGAGATCGGGAAACTCCGTCCGTATGTGATCTTCGCGCTCCCAGGTAGCTTCTTCTTCTGTGTGGTTGCTCCACTGAATCTTGAGAAACTTGATGCTTCGGGTTCGGGTAGTTCAAAAAGCTTCTTCCAAAATACGGATGGGTACTTCGGGATAGGTCAGGTCATCGTTGATCTCTATGGTCCGGTGATCGATATTTTTGAACACTTCGGTCTTCTCAGGGACTTCGAGACACTTGCGAAGTAAGGAGATATGGAACACGTTGTGCACGGCTGACATCTCTTCAGGTAGTTCCAATTGATACGATACTTCTCCTCGATGGTTCAGGATCTTGAAAGGTCCGATATATCTGGGGGATAACTTTCCCTTGAGTTAGAAACGCTGCATTCCCTTCAATGGCGACACTTTCAGATAAACAAAATCTCCTATGTTGAAGGCGAGGTCTCTACGTCTCTTGTCGGCGTAACTCTTTTGTCTGGATTGGGCTGACTTGAGGTGCTCACAAATCTTGTGAACCTTCTCTTCTGCTTCTCGTAGGATGTCGGGTCAAAAGATCTGACTCTCTCCTATTTCCGACCAGTTCAAAGGGGTGCGACACTTCCGTCCGTACATGAATTCAAAGGGGGGCATTTGCAAACTGGCTTGATAACTGTTGTTGTATGAAAATTCTGCGAAGGGCAGACAGTCTTCCCACTTGGATCCATATTCTAGCACACATGCTCTCAGCATATCTTCGAGTATTTGATTTACTCGCTCCGTTTGTCCATCGGTTTGAGGGTGATATGCGGTGCTGAAATCTAGACGGGTTCCTAAACCTTCTTGGACTTTCTTCCATAATCTCGAGGTAAACTGAGTTCCTCGATCCGATACGATGTCCTTGGGGACTCCTGAAAGGATACGGATGTTGCCTAGAGGGGGGGTGAATAGGCGATTAAAACTTTTCCTAGAGTGGCTCAACAAAGGCGGAATAAAACTAGTGTTTACTTTGTAAAGCACAACCTAGAAACAACTAAGGTTTACCTATGTGCACCAACAACTTATGCTAAGCAATACAAACAACAAAGTGATAGCAAGATATATATTACTTCAAGCACGAAGGCTATCACAATGTAAAGTGCATAAGTAAAGAGAACGAGTATAGAGATAACCGAGGCACACAGGGACACCGATATTTTACCGAGTTCCTCCCAACATGGAGTACGTATCGTTTGGAGAGGGGGTGGTATCAAACCACCAACGCCACAAAAGGCCTCCCTTATTCTCCGGTGAATCTCACCCCAATGGGATCGATCCACGCTTCCACTATCGGTGCACTTGTCGGTGGCAACCGGAACCTCTCACAAGGTTGGGGAACAACTCCACAACTTAATTGGAGGCTCCCAACAAACACCACAAAAGGCCTCAACAAATGCCACCAAGGGTACAATGCCACCAAGGCCACAAAACCGTCTAGGGTTCCAAGAACCCAAGAGGGACAAGCTCCATTGAGCAATTCAAACCAAATCCTCCAAGGAGAACTCAAACCGATGCACCAAATGCAAATGGCAAGAACACCACAAAGATGCTCAAATCCCTCACTCTCAAGTTCCAACAAAACTACTAAAGCTATTGGGGGAACAAGAGAGGAGGAATCAAAGAGAGACACAAAATCCCCCAAAATCTAGATCCCCAAAGATACACTCACAAAGAGATGTTTTGGTTTGGTCAAAACGTAGATCTAGATCTCCTCCAACTACCCCTCAAATATATGCAATAATCAGTAGAGGGGTGAGTAGAAATCAAGCTTAAGGAGTAAGGCAAATAGGGGAAAAGCTTTAGATCCAAAGAGGAAGAAGAAGTAACCCTAAAAGGCAAAGGGGCAAAGCTATTTATAGGGCAAGGAAAAATATGGCTGTTGGAGCCTTAATGTAGCGGTAGTACCGAAAGTTCAAGCGGTACTACCGGACCAGGTACCGGACTTGGTACCGGAAGACCAATATTCAAACTTCATAAGCCCTGGCCACAGCGGTAGTACCATTGATGCTACCGTAAATCGGTAGTACCGCAAATAGCAACCGGTACTACCGGACGTGAAGTGGAATCAGCAGTTTAGACGAAAAAAGTCTCTGTCACGCCGGGTAGTAAAATGCGGTACTACCGCATTTTACTACCTAGGCAGACAGAAGCTTTTTGCAGAAGCTTTTGACAAGTGGTCAAAAAGCTAATGTCGCGCTAGGTACTAAAATGCGGTACTACCGCTTTTTAGTACCTAGCCCGGCAGAGGCTTTTTGACAGTTAGTCAAAACCTTCTGTCAGATCTCCAGCAAAAGCGGTACTACCGCTTTTTGGTACCGCACCAGGCAAATATTCAAACGGCAATAACTTTTGACAGGAAGCTCCGATTGACCCGATTCCAATTGCGTTGGAAATATTGATTATCACCAAGTGAGAAAGTATCAAGTAGAATAATGTGCTATACCTCACTTGGTGAGAAACCGAAAAGCCGCAAAATCAAAATCGCAACAAGATACAAATGGAAGATCCGATTTTGATGAACAAGAGCTTGTTATGGAGATTACCACAAGCTCTATATCCTCACATGGATAAGACCAAATAACAACCAAATACGATGATGCAAGTATTCAAAGGTTTGAGCTCTCTCCGAACGATGTGACCGAATTACTCATACGAGAGCCCCTCTTGATAGTACGGTTATCTATCCTAAACCCAGTCTCACACACACAACGTGAGACCGGCAAAAGGGAAAACCTATCAAGATTATACCTTTTCCTTGAGCATTCCACTTGAGCTCGATGTAGACGATCTTGCCCTGCTCAATATGGAACGCCTTTCTTGATTCCTCATCATCGACCTCGCATATTGAGCTTGCCCAACATATCTTCTTTGCATTTCATCAACCTTGAAGCCAACACATGCTCCAAGCGATGCCAATGGACAAATCCTACAAGTATAACTTAATACACACATTAGTCCATAAAGATTGTCATTAATTAGCAAAACCACACATGGGGGCCCAACATGTTCTTTCAACTCCATGCAAACTAACGATTCTAGCGATGTATAACTCTGCTAGTTTCGAACTCTGATAGGTGGTCTTGACGGGTAAGAAATGGGCGACTTTGGACAGTCTGTCCACTGTGACCCAAATAGAGTCATTTCCCCTACTAGAAGTAGGCAGTCCAGTGATAAAGTCCATTCCTACAGAATCCCATTTCCATTCCGGAATCTGCAAGGGTTGCAACAATCCCGCGGGTCTTTGATGTCCTGCCTTGACTCGCTGACATATATCACACTTGGCGATATTGCTTCCGATTTCTCTCTTCATCTTATGCCACCAAAATTGCTCCTTCAAATCTTGATACATCTTAGTTCCTCCGGGATGGATAGAATAAAGAGTATCATGAGCCTCCTTCAAGTTAACTTCTTTCAACCCAGAATCTGCTGGTACACAAAGGCGTCCTTTGTACCACAAAACTCCTTCTTCATCCTCAGTGAATCCGGGTACTTTGCCTATACCGATACGACGCTTGATTCCGTCAATACTAGCATTTCCCTTTTGCGCCTCTTTAATCTGACTGATCAAAGTGGGCTGGAGTTCTATGCTAGCCAAAAATCCTTCACTTACTAATTCTATCCGAAAATCTTCCATCTCTTTGTGAAAACTTGGTTGCTCCTTCAAAATCATGGAGTTCAAACGGCACGATAACCTGCTAAGGGCATCGGCTACCACATTGGCTTTACCAGGGTGATAGTGAATGTCCGGGTCGTAATCCTTGATTAGCTCAATCCATCTTCTCTGCCTCATATTCATCTCCTTCTGAGTGAATATATACTTTAGGCTCTTGTGATCCGTATAGATCTCACAATGGTTTCCCATCAGGTAATGTCTCCATGTTTTCAGGGCTAGAACTACGGCTGCGAGTTCGGGGTCATGGGTGGGGTAGTTTTGCTCATGTTGCTTCAGTTGTCGAGATAGATAAGATATAACTTTGCCTTCTTGCATTAGCACACATCCGAGACCGATCTTGGATGTGTCACAATACACATCGAAGGGCTTCATGATATCTGGCATGATCAAGATTGGGGCTGAAATCAATCTCCTCCTGAGTTCTTGAAAACTCGCTTCACATTTGTCGGTCCTTTCAAACTTCTTGTCCTTCTTCAGCAATTGGGTCATGGGTCTGGCGATACTAGAGAATCCTTCTACGAATTTGCGGTAATATCCCGCCAATCCGAGAAATGCACGAACTTGGGTTTGAGTGGTTGGGGCTTGCCAATCTTATACATCTTTCAATTTGGCAGGGTCAACAGCAATTCCTCCGGCTGATACAATGTGACCGAGGAATCCTACCTCCTGTAACCAGAATTCACATTTGCTAAACTTTGCATACAGCTGATGCTCTTTAAGGGTTCCAAGAATGGTCCTTAGGTGTAGCTCATGTTCTTCTTCTGATTTGGAATAAATCAGAATGTCATCAATGAAAACAACGACAAACTTATCCAGGAAGTCCATAAAAATCTTATTCATGAGATTCATGAAGTAAGCAGGGGCATTGGTTAGTCCGAAAGACATGACTGTATACTCATACAATCCATATCTGGTGGTAAAGGCAGTCTTTGGAATATACTCTGCACGAATTTTGAGTTGATGATAGCCAGTTCTAAGACCAATCTTAGAGAACACTTTGGCACCGGTCAACTGATCAAACAAATCTTCTATCTTGGGCAAGGGGTCCTTGTTCTTGACGGTGACATCATTCAATTTCCGATAATCCGTACACAAACGGTTACATCCATCCTTCTTGTCCACAAACAAGACAGGTGATCTCCATGGTGACGCACTTGGTTGAATCAATCCAATTTCCAGCATGGAATCCAGTTGCTTCTTTAGTTCTGTGAGCTCTGATGGGTTCATACTATAGGGTCTCTGGGCTATGGGTCCAGTTCCGGGGATTAGTTCGATGATAAACTCGATACCCCGATCTGGGGGCATACCGGGCAAAACATCTGGAAATACATCGGGGTATTCACAGACTATCCGGACTTGGTCAATGGTAGGTTGGGCTATACTCTTGTTGCACTTGAATTGACGAGGTAAGGTTTTATATATGCTTTCGTGATATTCCTGCATCTTGGTCATGGTTATGGCTTTCTTGGCACAGTCAATCGATCCTTTATGTTTGGACATCCAATCCATTCCTAGTACTACTTCCAAACCTTTAGTTCTGAGTACTATCAGATTTGCATAAGAATCTATGCCATGGATTCGGATAGGGACGACTTTGCAAATTTGCCTAGCCTTAGTGGTTGATCCGGGAATTTGAACAATCATAACATGCTTCAATTTGGTTGGTTGAATTTTACCAGTGCATGCAAATTCTTCGGTGACAAATGAATGCGATGCACCAGAATCAAACAACACTCTTGCAAGTACTGAATTAATAGAAAACATACCCAGCACGACGTCTGGCGCTTCCTGAGCTTCTTCAGCATGCATGAGAAAAAGACGCCGCGGTTGAGTGAATTCCACAGGAAAATCTTCTTCTGGCTGAACACGACGTCTTTGAAATGGGACATTGTCATTGGGGGTTGTAGCATTCTTCTTGTTGGGGCACTCGTTGGAATAGTGGCCTTTATTTCCACAGTCATAACAAGTCACATGCGACTTGTCCTTGGCTGCTACAGGCACATCATTGCTTCCAGTCCTAGGGGCAGTGTTGGTGTTGGCGGTAGCATTGTTGTTGTTGAATTTGGGTGGGGCACGATTGAAATTGCTAGCGTTGCCGGGGTTGTTGTGATTTCCTCCGGGCCTAGGGTTTCCACGGTTGGGGTAGGTCGGACGGTTCATCGGGGGTCTGTTGGTTATTGGGGCAAATCCTGGAGATGGGTTGGGGCGATACTTTGGGGTCTGATGGGTTCCTGGTTGATGCATCATGCGACGCTTTCGGTTCTCATTGGCTTGGTTGATCTTTCCTTCCATCTGGATAGCTGAGTCGACAAGGGCTTCAATATCAGCAAAGGGGATATTGACTAACACAGTATGCATCTCGTCATGCAGACCATTCAGGAATCTTTCTTTCTTCTTGGCTTCGGTGTCGATCTCATCCGGGGCATACCTAGCTAATGACAAAAGTTTGTCACGGTATTCCACTACAGTCATCCTTCCTTGCTTCAGCTCTTTGAACTCGTCTCTCATTCTCTTGATCAAACCTGGTGGCACATGGGTTCTGCTAAACTTGACCTTGAACTCTTCCCAGGTCATCATCTGGCCTCCGGTCATTGCGAGAACACTGTTCCACCATGCCCTGGCATCTCCGGCTAGATAGTGGGTGGCGAACAGAACTTTCTCGTTGGCTTCCACTTCGGCGACTTCTAGGTTGTTTTCCATGGTTTGCAGCCAATCATCGGTGTCTAGGGGTTCTTCTGACTTAGTGAAAACAGGTGGGTTGGTATTCTGGAAATTCTTGAGCTTAGATCCATGGTTGTCCTGATTTACATGGCCTTGGTTGTTGTGGGCTAGCTGGGCCATCTGCTGAAGGGTAGCTAGGTTGGCTTGATGTTCCGCTCTTTCAGCTTCACGGTCAGAAGTCAACATTAGCAGAATCTGCAACATCGGGTCCGGGGATGAACCACTTCCTCCACGTGGCATCTGAAGATTGAGATAGATCATGAGATAAGAGGGAAATTTCTAAGGTTTTGGGTCTTTGAAAAAAATTTAAAGTTTGACTCGGATTTTCTAGCAACTTGCTTTTTCACTCATTCATAGCACACGATACAACACACACCACAACAAAGAGAAACATATGGTTTTAAGAACCATTTTGAGAACTATGATACAGTGGGACCGAATACTACTCACTATGCTAGTGCTCAAGTGCTACTACTCCTCAGAATCTGTGGCCTTATCATCCTCATCATCATCGATGAAGGCGAAATCGTCTTCATCGGTGAAGAAATCCATAGCCCGATCCTCCAGAAAATCATCGTCATCGCTGAGATAGGAGTAGGGGTCTCCACGAAGATCCTCTTCGGCATTCTCCCTTTCCTCCAACTGCATGTCTCTCTCGTGGATGGTCTCCTCCAAAGATGAGATGGTGGCGATGGGCAATTATCGCTTCTTCTTGTCGGTACGGCGGCGAGACTTGCGATCCTTTGCTAGCATGGCGATGGTTCGGTCCTTCGTCTTGATGATGGCGACTTGTGGTTGGAGTAGTCCACGGTTATCCAACTCCTCTTGCGATCGTACATCATGAAGCTAAGGTGGTCAAATTGAGTCTTCACTCGAGGGTGGTATGGGGCTTCTAGTGGTTGTCCATTTGCATCACGCCTTGGGCAAAACTCAGCGAGTACCCTTGATCCGATTGATGCTCTGCCCACAGACGGAAAGAGCTTCTGCATGGCCAGCAAGTCATCGAGCCATTGTTCTCTCTAAGGTAAATCGAATTCCTTCGCAGGGAGGTTCAATCTTTCCTGAGACTTGCAACAATTAGCCACTGCAGATCTTCTCCTCCTTGATCATTGAGCTGAGCTCCGAAGAACTCGAGTGCGGACGCGCTCCAGAAGTTCCGAAAGCTGGTCCAAATCCCTCTCAAAGATAAGGTCTCCTCCATTCCCCAACTGATAAAACTTGCTGTACTTCACGTCCATCTAAAAGAATATAGGATGAGTAAGTTAGTAGAGTGATCAAGTGTGTCAAAATTTTATGTATTTTGCAAGAGTTTTTGAGGAACATGAATTTTTATGAAAGAATCAAAGGGATAAGAATAAGAATAAGTTTTTGTAAATATTTGTTTTCTTTGGTTTTGAAACTAAGTTTTTGATTCAAACGTCCAGTCTAACTAGGGTATCCTATGGTCAGGATGGCTCTGATACCAACTTATCAACACCCAGATTTTTAATCCCAGATGCCTGTTATGCCATACATCACAATCCCAGGATTACCATTTTTGCGAGACATAACAGAATTGGATACCATAGTACATCATCCATTACAACCGTACAGAAGTTCTTACACAAATAGGGATCTAATGATCCAGTTCTTAATACAACATCAAGCAGAGGAATACGTAATAATAACGGTAGCGTAGGCGAAGCTCCATCTTCGGGGTCACAGGCAATGCTGACGATGGGAGATGATCCTAGTTGTCGTAACCTTCCTGGGGTCCATCCTCCGGTACTCCTCTTCATAGTCCGCCATGGAATAGCCAGGACAAAGCCATGAGTACTCTTTAAGTACTGCAAACTAATACTAACAAGGAAAGGGGTTTTGATAATAGGACACTAGGCTCTAGGGTTGTTTTGCAAAAGCCGATTTATCTCTACTAAGTTTAGAAGCAACGAATGCTAGTTGAAGTTTTATAACACCTAAATGGGAACTTGTATTTCATATCACAACCTTGTGGTCAAGTCAAAGTCTCACTTTGTTTCACAAGTCATTTTGAAAAGTCGACGGAGGTAACATTATGGCCAATTCAATCATCCATAATCGCGGCTATTCGAATAGTTTGACACTCTGCAGAGATTGTACACTTTCACCACAACATTCGATACATCCGTCAGGAACAAATCCTGAATTCACCATACTCAGTATGCGGATAATCAATCCTAACCTTTCAATTACACGCCCTAGTATAAGCACCTCTCCTGTGAGTTTGGCCTCCCAACCATGACCAATTGTCATCTTGGGTACTGCACAGGTGGACAATCTTCACAAGGTAGCCTCAGCTCAGACCTTTGCCATGAGGGAACTAATACTAAGGTATATAAGATTCCAGTCAAGACCTAACCAATCTCCGGGTATTGTGGTTGTACGATAAAATTGGAATGGTATCGCATCCAGACAACCATCAGTTTTATAAAGGGCTAAGGCTCATGCCTCAACATTTTCATCACCAAAATCATCAAGTGTTCAGAAACACATGTCCAAAACATTACAATAGAAAGATCCATCATTCCAAGGTTTTCATAACCATTTTTCCACCAAGTATTCCCATCTAAAGTTGATCAAGTTTTATGCTTAGCACTAGCATCTACAGGTGGGGGTAAGCACTAATGAGGGGTGGTAAACTAGTGGAGTTTTAACTAAGTCTAATCTCATGCCTTAGATGACATTAAGATTATCTAACTTAGGCCAAATTTTATGCTCTTTATGCAACCTTCACATATATCTTTCTAGAATCTACAAGTCACTTCAGTAAACTCCAAGTCATAGCTTTGATAAAGAAATAAAATAGAAAGCTTGTAAATAAAACTAGGATTGGGTATCATCAAATATGTCTAACCAAGCATGCTTATTGCATTGCATAGGTTATCTAACTTTCATAATTGCAAGTGATAGCTTGCCTTGAGCAGAGCAGTGGTTGAAGTTCTCCTCGGCTTCTTCTTCGTAGAATACTCCTTCCTCCTCGTATCCTTGGTCGGTACTAGCGTCTATAAATAAATGTGAGGTACACAATCACCAAACAATATTTAACTACTTGCAATCATCACACACAAGGGTCCTATAGATGATCTAACATCATCTCTAACATTACAAGATTAAGGCTTGGTTTAATTCCTTTTATTTTTAAAAAGTAACTTCTACTCATTGAAAAACTACTTAAGATTTAATATTCTCCAAATCAAACATGGGATCATGTTGACACATGTCATCACCACATATTTTAGTCCATGGTAATATGATTTAAAGTGGTGTCACAATTTAATAAGGTTTTACCCTTTTATTTTAATTAAATAAAGTGACTAGAAATGCCTATGTAGCATTCTTTTATTACTTGAACATTATTTCTGCAAGTAAACCTATATATTTTTATATATTCTGAAAGGTATGGTTAAATGTGATTTTTGAGAGTTGGAATCAACTGAAAAGCTATTATGGTTTAAATTTGAAAAATGTTTGAATGCAGAAAAGCTTCTGCCTTGTTATTTTTACCATGGGTGATCTGTAGATCCAAATGACTTGAATCCAACGGGCTTGGATTCAACATTCCCAGACCTTTCTAACAAAATTAGTTTCATTCAATTTGGTGCACTGAATCGACCTGGGTTGATTTTTGAAATTGGGTACAGAAGTGTGTTTGAAATTAAATGGAAAAGGTTTAATTCAAATAACTGGGCTGCGCGGGAAAAGTTAACGGGCCGGCCTGCTAAGCGTAGCGCTTCCGCGGGATGCTTAAGTGGTTGTCCCCACTCGTCAGTGAGACAGGGGGTGCGAAGCGGTATGGGGCGATGTGGGGTGTTCGATCTAGTTCTAATCCAACGACTGAGAGTCATCGTCGATGTTGGGCAACGCCGGCGAGACAGAAACCTAGAGCGACCAGTGGGGGTTGATGGGGGCTCACCGGGGTGCAGGCGAGGGTCGGCGAGGCGGGCGAACGGCGAAGTTGACGACGGCGAACTCAGGGGTGGTCGCGGCAGCTCCTGGGGTGGACGAAATCGATGGCGCCCTTCTTCTCCAGAGGCGGCGGGCTCCGGTGAAATTCCGGCGATATACTACTCGCCTTGCTCTGGGACTGAGGTGGGGTGGTTCTGGGTGAGAGAGGAGTGGAATGGTGTGAAGAATTCGAGCGGGGGAGTCCTCTATTTATAGTCTCGACGGTGAGACCGAACGGCATGGGCGGACGACGGTGGCGACATGGCTACGAGCTGCTAGAGGCATGGCCGGCGGTGGCGATCGCTTGGTGGTCTCCTGGCGATGCTCTACGGCTTTAATGCGTTTGTAGGGGCGGTGCGGTTTGTCTGGAACACGCGACGCTCTGCACGGCAGAGGCGGCGTCTTCGACGGCGAGCGGTGGCTGTGCGTCACGGGGCGGCGAACGGGGATGTCTGGCGGTCTCCTGGGTCGATAGTGATCGTATATGCACGCGGTGAGGGCGGCGCACGGTCTGTGGGCTTCGGTCGAGGGTGGCGCTCTGGCTCATGCTCGGCACGGTTGGCAGAGGCACGGGCGCGGCGTTCCTGGGTGCTCTGGTCGGTGTCTTTGAGGCAGAGATGGTCGAGAGGGGGCGGTGAGGCATGGGTGATCTCCCAGACAAGGTTGGCGTGGCAAGTTTCCTTCCTAGCTTTCTGTCTACACTGGGGTGGCAAGGGTGGCTTCGGCTGTTCACCATTATTGATATTGGCAAGCTCATAGTGGTGCTAGTGCTTGGTTAATCTTGCTAGATGATCTACTGAGATGGTTGTGAGCTAGATAGGGAACTAGTTAGGTGTAGGGGTTCGTAGCATGGAAAACAAAAAAATTCTACCGCATGCACACAAACAAGCCAAGATCTATCTACTAGATTGTAGCAACGAGTCGATAGAGGAACTCACCCTCGAAGATTCCAAAGCGGTTAACGAGAGCAGATTCTCGTGGGTGATGTAGTCGTACACTTGTCGATCTCAAGATCGCGTAGACGATCCTTCCGGCGCTGCCGGCGCTTCAATCGGTCACACATTCGATTTTCGAAGACCTTCCTCTCCTTGTTCCAAAGAAAATGGAGGTTGTAGCACTCTCCTCGCGATTCCCTGAAGACGACAAGTGTACCTAAGTAGAGGGAGATCTCGCAGGCTTCGCCTTAAGCCGAGCGAGTATGGTGGACTATGAGAGATCCTTGGTGATCTAGGGTTTAGACACACCAATTAGAAGGGGCTAAACCAGCGGCTAGGCAATTAGAAGCTCTAACTCGGCTTGGGAGAAATCCCTAGGCTGTGGCTAGGGTTTAGGTTTAGAGGAGGCAACTTGTGTGTCTGGGAGGAGCCCTGCCTCCTTATATAGGTGGAGGAGGCGCCGGCCAGGGAGGAGTCCCTCCCAACTCGGATCCCTAGTGTGGGCGGCGGTGGAGGAGGAACTCCTCCCCAACTCGGTTTCCCACTTCTTCTCCACTTTCCAAAATAGCCGTTTGACTTTTCAAATTGGCGTTTGACTTTTCAAACTAGGATTTGATTAAACCCTTTATTTTGTACAGCGATGACACCTAGTACATGATGCAATCATTCCAACTTGCAATGACACATTCATGTACCCTTCCCCTCCGGAGTGCCGGACATTCCGGAACCTTCTAGAACATTCCTGATGAAAACACCGGAATCATTCCCCAACTCCGAAACATGACTTTCCTTATATGAATCTTATTCTCCGGATCATTCTGGATCTCCTCGTGATATCCCGGATCCCATCCGAGACTCCGAACAACATTCGGTCTCTTACTCATCATTCCATAACTACTCAACAACATCGAATCCTTAAATGTGTCTCCCTACGGTTCGTGAATTATGCGGACATGATCGAGACACTTCTCTGAACAATAACCAATAGAGGAATCTGGAAATTCATATGGCTCCCATATATTTCTATGATTACTTTGCGATCGAATGAACCACTTACATACGATACCAATTTCCCTTTGTCTCACGATAGTTTACTTATCCGAGGTTATGATCGTCGGTATCTCTGCATACCTAGTTCAACCTTGTTACTGATAAGTACTCTTTTCTCGTTCCCATGATATGTGATCCCTTGTGAGCCAGTCACATGCTTGCAAGCTAATTGGATGACATTCCACCGAGAGGGCCCAGAGTATATCTATCCGTCATATGGATGGACAAATCCCACTCTTGATCCATGTGCCTCAACACATACTTTCCGAACACTCAATGCCACCTTTATAGCCACCCAGTTACGGTGTGGTGTTTGATGTCATCAAAGCATCCTTACAGTGATGGTGATTAACATGATCTCATGGTCGAAGGAATTAGGTTACTATGTATCAGAAAGCTTATAGCAAATGAACTATATTAAATGACTTGATCTTTATGCTACGCTTAACTATAGGAGTATGTCCATAACATCATTCTCCTAATGATATGACCCTGTTGTTAATAACATCTCTATGTTCATGATCAGGAAACCATGATCATATATTAACCAACAAGCTAGTTTAACAAGAGGCTTTACTAGGGACTCTTTTATGTTTACAAATCACACAAGTATTAATGTTTCCTGTTAATACAATTATAGCATGGTATGTAAACATTTATCATAAGTATAAAGATATGATAATAACCACTTTATTATTGCCTCTTGGGCATATCTCCAACGGTCTCCCACTTGCACTAGAGTCAATAATCTAGTTTCAAACCTTTGTGTATTCAACACCTATGGCTTTCTGGTGTCGTATGTACACGATTGCTAGTGGTCAACTGATCTCCGGATCTGACACTTCTAGGTCCGTGTGTAATTGCATGTCTTTGCGTCTCTACGCATCACTCATTCTCTAGTGAGATGGCTTCGTACTAATTTGGTCCTTTGGTGTGACCTTTAGTTCTTTGGGGTTAAAACATGTTGATAATATTGTCGTACAATATATCTTCATAGTACTATCCCACTGTGAACTACACCTAGTTTGATAACAAACTACTTGACACAAATGCCCTCTTTTGCTGCTATAATAGCAGTCATATACTTAGCCTTTTGTTGTAGTATCTGTCACAATGTCTCAACTTTGGAACTCATCCAAATCCATTATGGAACTTACTTTCCATTATATTGTGCCACCCTTAGTTTAGATTGAGATAAACTTAATTTGCACTTTGTGACAAAACTAGTATCAATGTAGTACTTTTACAATGAAGTAACCATCTATTTGTCACTTCTACAAATAATATACTCTTAGTTCTTCCAAAAGATCATAAGAATATCCTTACTATTGTCCAATGATCATCTTATGAATCATTCTGGTATATGCTCATAACATTTAGAGCATAGGACATATCTGGATTTGTACATATCACAGTATGATTGATATAAATATTCTTTGTGATTTCATACATCAAGTATCAATCTATACTTGAATCTTTGTTTCACTTACCAAGTGTCAATACACTTCAATATATCATCAATATTGAACTCATTCAATCCTTTCTGTGCGACAAGAACCTTTCTTGTAGTTTCTATATTGAACTCATTCAATACATCATCTATGTACTTTCAGCACAACCATATTAGCGTCTATTGATGCCAAATATTTGGGTTTTGCCTAAGCCTTTCATCGAGATGAAATTCTTATCTTGTGTTAATAAAAGATACATCATTTCCAATCAACAATATGTCTTCCACATAATGTATTAGAAACATGTCTTAGCGCTCCCACTTAATTTCTTGCAAATGCAAGCATCTTCATCATCTCATTTAATTTAAACTCCTTTAACAGTTTCATCATAGTGAAGATTCCAACTCCGCAATGCTTACTTCAACCATTGAAGTTTGCATATGCATTTAGCATCCTTTGAATTAACAAAACCCTTTGGACCGTGTCATGCACACGTCCTAGGTAACCCTTCTATTTGAAGAACTTGCTTTGTTTATCCAACACATAACAAAATTATATGTCGTGGTTGCTACATTAATCCGTCTAGACTAAATATCGCTATGAAAGATCAAATCTTGTCATAGTCAACCCTTGAACATTGTTGTGAACTCTTTCCCAACATGTCGACCATTTCATAGATGCGAAACATCCATGTCTATTTCTTTATAGATCCAAACACAACTGTAAGGTCTTATACCTTTCTCGAGGGTCCTTCAAGTTCAAAACTTGATTTCTTGTGTATGGAACTATCACGGATTTTATGGCTTCATGCCAGTTTACGGAGTCAGGGTCCATCATCGCTTCTTTGCATGTAGTCGGTTCATTATTCTCAAATAATGATTCAACCCTCAAATCTTGGTATTTGATTGTTTACCCGACCTACTTGTTTCAATAGGAACTTAGACCTCCGTGACCACAACCTTTGAGGCACGTGAGCCATGAGCATTGTTGCTTCCTCCGGAACACTTTTTGGCGCTGCGCAACTTTGCACATATAGCTATGGTTCCTTTAACCTTATCAAAGTTCTATTGTCCTCCCACTTATCTTTTCACAAAAAATTCCTTCTCAAAGAAACTTGACGTTCTAAGCGACAAACACTTTTGTCTCCGGTGTTTATGGAGGAATACTTAACAGTTATTCGAAATAACATACAAAGACAGGTTCATCCGACTTTGGTTGCAAACATCCTTTTTATGCATAGCATGCCAATGTTTAAGAAAGGACAACTTGGGTTTTATCCCAAACCATAACTTTATATGGTGTCAATTCAACGGATTATGATGGAGCTCTTTTCAGTGGAAAAACGGTAATCTCTAAAGCTTTTAATCTTTAAAATACAATGGCAGTTTTATGAATTATACCTTCGATCTTACCATGTCAAACAAGGTTTAATTACATATCTCGAACGCTCCATACTCTTATGGTGTTTCGGGAAAATGCAAATCCACGGAACGATTCCTTAAATCTTAGGTATTATGCTAAACTTGTAACTCAAATATCTTCCTTTATGATCTTATCATAAACTATTTATATTCTTGTTACAATGATTTTGCACTTCATCTTGAAAGTCTTTGAACTTTTCAAATGTTTCATACTTCATCCTTATTAAGTAAATATTCATATATTCCCTCAAATTTTCGGAGAAAGTATATGAAGTTGAAATCCATCGCTCTTGACTACACATAATGGACTTTGTACAACAATATGTACAAGTTCCAATAAGCTAGTCTTTCGTTCCCTTTTGGCCTATGAACGAAGTTTTAATTATCTCTAGGAAAGTTTCACAAGCGTCATTTGATCAAAAATCAAAAGACTCCAAAATTCCATCCACATGGAGTTTTTTCATGTTTTCTTTCCAATATAATTTAAACGGCGATGTCACCTAAGTGATCCTTCAATCAATTTGTCTTTCGACATTTTTAGCACTAGTTTTATGGATGTGATTTCTCCAACGAGATTTGTGAATCATCCATCTTTTATGGATTACGGCAATTATTTGAACAACCCTTTTGTTCTCATAATACCTGATAAAAAAAATCTTGAAGGCAAGCTTTGATGTTTAACGAGCAACACAATAACCCTTTATTTGTTCTTGATGAACATTATCACATATTCTTTTGCTAGTTACTTAGGCCATTGTAGTTCATAAATTGTGTTGTTTTGTATGACGATTCACACCAACAAATTCAGTATCAAATACTTAAGAACCACATTGTTTAATAAGCAAAGAATATAGCCATAACATGTATATCATCTATATACTTAAACTGAACAATTCTAGTCTTTTTCTTTTCTGCCATATATTTATGAGATTCTCTTTCAGTATTTCCTTTTCTGTTTGAAAGAATCTATCAACATCAATAGTGGAGTCATACATATGACACATAGTCCAAAGCGTGTATAGTTAAATACCAATGTCTTTGGACTTGCACTTTGAAGTAGATCACCATTATCAAATGTTTGGTGTTCTTTCAAATTCCTTTCTTTAGTAATCTCTTGGTGTAGTAAACATTTTACCTACATCAAATATTCACCCTCATCATGGATTTATCCATGATCAAGCTACTTTTAGCTTGTAACGGTGAATCGCGAGTATAATGTTGCTCTCCAAAACCTTTTGGAGGATTAGGAAAACTAGTGTCTCCAACCTTTTGCAAATTCTCATCAAATATGAGAACATGACTTTTGCCATATTATACTCTATCATGTTGTAACCAAAACTTTGTTTCAGATATCACAATATCTTGCACACATCATGGTTTCTGAAACAACTCTTTCAGATCCTAGATAACCTTGATATTAAGACAATCCTTTGAATATCAAGAATCATGGAAACAAACATGATACTCATACACTAACTCTTGGAATTGTCACTCTTGTTTTAATACCAATTATTAAACTTCATGGAGTAACCGGAACTTACTGAAAGTTTGCAATAGGACTTTTAAACTTTAGATTAACACTTCAAAACAATACGATACCAGTTCGTAAAGTAACTAACCAGAATTCTATAGTTCTATCATCTCAATTATAACTAAGCGTAAGGTGGTAAACGGATGCCAATGACTATAAAAACTATGCAAATTCACTTTGATTTAATTTATGATAAATAGTGTTCAACTTTTAATCATATTGCCGTTGAACTCCCACTCAAAACAATATCCCTCACATTGTTTTAGTGATCACACGAACCAAATCCACCACATCAAAACCGATCATCGCGAGAGTTGATGTAGCTTCAATGGCGAACAATCAACATGTTCATCATATCTACTATATGACTCATGCTTTACCTTTCGGTGATCCGTGTTCCGAGACCATGTCTGTACATGCTAGGCTCGTCAAGATCAACCTTAGCTTCTGCATGAGCAAATCTGGCTTGCTCACGTTGTATACACTCGCAGAATCTAACACACCCGATCATCACGTGGTGCTTCAAAAGAACGAGCTTTAGCAACGGTGCTTACTAAGGATGAACACTTTAAAACTTGAAATTGTGTGCTTGAGGGATCATCTTATAATGCTACCGTCGTGAACTAAGCAATACAAGATGCATAAAAGGATTAACATCACATGCAATTCATAATATGTGATATGATATGGCCTTTCTTCTTGTGCTTCCGATCTCCATCTTCAAGCACGAACATGATCTCCATCAAGGTCAATGACGCCGCTCCATGGTTGTCGTCCACCAGCTTCAACTATTACAACTACTTTGAACAGACAAGCGGGTCTTAACAGAATTTAAAGACAACCATATGGCTCCTGCCGGTTGCCAACTTACAATAAGGAACATTGCATACATCATATATAATCACAATCATGGCCATATCACATCACAGCACACCCCTGCAAAACAAAGTTAGACGCCTCTAATTTTCTTTGCATGTTTTACGTGGTTTGGGGATTTCAATAAGTGTCGTTCTAACTTATGAACAAGAAACACAACATTGATACTAGTATTGTCAATCACCCGTTGTAAATTGAATCTTAACTATGTTGGGAGAAACAGGCACCCGCAAAGCCACTTATGCAATACAAGTTGCATGTCAAGCGTGGAGCAAGTCTCATGAACGAAGTCATGTAAGGTTAGCCCGGGCCGCTTCATCCCACCATCCCACAATATGCAAAGTACACAAGAAGCAATCGACAACAAAAGCATCAACGCCCACAATGACCATTGTGTTCTACTCGTCTGTGATCTACATATAGACACGGATCTGATACCACGTAGGGGTTCGTAGCATGGAAAACAAAATTTTCTACGCATGCACAAACAAGCCAAGATCTATCTACTAGATTGTAGCAACGATTCGATAGAGGAACTCACCCTCGAAGATTCCAAAGCGGTTAACGAGGCGATTCTCGTGGGTGATGTAGTCGTACACTTGCCGATCTCAAGATCGCGTGACGATCCTTCCGTTCAAGGCGCTTCCATGATCGGTCACTGCGTTCGGTTTCGACGAAGACCTTCCTCTCCCTTGTTCCAAAGCGGCGGAGGTTGTAGCACTCTCCTCGCGATTCCTGACGGCGTGGTACCGAAATAGAGGAGAGATCTCGAGGGCCGCCTTAAGCGGGAGTATGGTGGACTATGAGATAGCCTTGGTGATCTAGGGTTTAGACACACCAATTAGAAGGGGCTAAACCAGGCTAGGGCAATTAGAAGCTCTAACTCGTGGCTTGGGAGAAATCCTAGGCGTGGCTAGGGTTTAGGTTTAGAGGAGGCAACTTGTGTGTCTAGGAGGGGCCCTGCCCTCCTTATATAGGTGGAGGGAGGCGCCGCCAAGGGAGGAGTCCTCCCCAACTCGGATCCCTAGTGGGCGGTGGAGGAACTCCTCCCAACTCGATTTCCACTTCTTCTCCACTTTCCAAAATAGCGTTTGACTTTTCAAACTAGGATTTGATTAAACCCTTTATTTTGTACAGCGATGAAACCTAGTACATGATGCAATCATTCCAACTTGCAATGACACATTCATGTACCCTTCCCTCCGGTCTTGGGACATTCGAACCTTCTAGAACATTCCGATGAAAACATCGAATCATTCCCCAACTCAAACAGGACTTCCTTATATGAATCTTATTCTCCGGATCATTCCGGATCTCCTCGTGATATCCGGATCCCATCGAGACTCGAACAACATTCGGTCTCTTACTCATCATTCCATAACTACTCAACAACATCGAATCCTTAAGTGTGTCTCCCTACGGTTATGAATTATGCGGACATGATCGAGACACTTCTCGAACAATAACCAATAGAGGAATCTGAAATTCATATGGCTCCCATATATTTCTACGATTACTTTGCGATCGAATGAACCACTTACATACGATACCAATTTCCCTTTGTCTCACGATAGTTTACTTATCCGAGGTTATGATCGTCGGTATCTCGCATACCTAGTTCAACCTTGTTCTTGATAAGTACTCTTTTCTCGTTCGTGATATGTGATCCCTTGTGAGCCAGTCACATGCTTGCAAGCTAATTGGATGACATTCCACCAGAGGGCCCAGTATATCTATCCGTCATATGGATGGACAAATCCCACTCTTGATCCATGTGCCTCAACACATACTTTCCGAACACTCAATGCCACCTTTATAGCCACCCAGTTACGGTGTGGTGTTTGATGTCATCAAAGCATCCTTACAGTGATGGTGATTAACATGATCTCATGGTCGAAGGAATTAGGTTACTATGTATTAGAAAGCTTATAGCAAATGAACTATATTAAATGACTTGATCTTTATGCTACGCTTAACTATAGGAGTATGTCCATCACATCATTCTTCTAATGATATGACCCTATTGTTAATAACATCTCTATGTTCATGATCAGGAAACCACGATCATATATTAACCAACAAGCTAGTTTAACAAGAGGCTTTACTAGGGACTCTTTTATGTTTACAAATCACACAAGTATTAATGTTTCCTGTTAATACAATAATAGCATGGTATGTAAATATTTATCATAAGTATAAAGATATGATAATAACCACTTTATTATTGCCTCTTGGGCATATCTCCAACATTAGGCTCAAAACACTGCACACTATAGTGTTTTGATTTTGTTTGATTTGTGTCTGCCAAGTGTTTGATGAAATGGCCGCATGAATTCAAGTTTTGAATTTTGAAAAGATTTTTGGTGGGTGTGATAGATTGGTGCTGGTGAGTCTGCAGATGCTTGGGTTTTGAAAGTTGAGCTTGTTCGAGTGGTTTTTGAAAAAGTGGGATCTTCCCATATGATAAAGATTCAATTTTGAATTGTCATTTAAACTATGCATTTGAAAGTTTTTGGATGATCACAAAGTGGGCCTTGATACTTTGTTATGAGTACAATCAAGGGGTGCAAAGATCCAGAGAAGTTTCTGTTAGGTTCTGAAAGTTTGAGACAACCAAAGTAGGCATGGGGGTTAAATTGGTCAAAATGACCATTCCTTTATTTTATTTGTTTTGATTTACTTGTCTTTGGGAAAAGTGTGGGAAATGTTTTAGATGATGTTTATTTCACCTAATAAACATTTTACAAGCAAGGAAACACATAAACAAGGTGGTTCAAAAGAATTTCAAATTCAATGCATACTCATATGCATGCATTCATAACTTTATTTAGAAAAGTTTTTGTTAACCCTAATTTTTATGCTTAGAGTTTGATGATCCAAGTTCAATATTTTTGGGATGTTACACTGATCATCCGGAATTGAGGAGATAGTGTATACGTGGTTCCATTTTTTACTCCCGCAGCTCGTCCTCTCTCTCTCCGTCTCGATGCGCTCCCATGCCTCGCGGTCCTCCCTCGCAATCCGGCCCACGTGGACGCAGGAGGGCGGCGCGAAGAGCTCCGGCATCGGCTCCGGGGTGTCAAGAGGGAAGTTGAGCGGGCAACACTTGTCGCCGTGGAGGCCAACATTCTCGATGTCGTGCCTCCATGCCGCATTCGCCGCGCTCTGGAAGGACCCGGGCCAGATGCCGACCGGTGTTCTGGTCGATGATCTCGGGCACCCACGTCCCTTACTCCCGCTGTCGGACGCCGTGGTAGCGGGGATGCGGCGTCGGAGGCAGCAGAAGGTCGCTGAAATGGTCCCACGAGCCGCTGTGACCTCGGGTAGCACTGCGGATGGGAGGTGGGGGCGGCGGAAGGTCAGCCATATCAAGCAGCGGTGGCGGTGGATTTTGCAGCGCAGGAGCGGAAGCGGTGGGCAGTGGGGATTTTTAGTCCTCGGGTCGGCGGCCGCTATATTTGGGAGGGGAGGGTGAGGTTTTAGTCCACTGAATCCTATATATAGTCCTCTAACAGATTTTAGGGTTTCAGTTAGGTGCGGATTTAGCCGCTAGCTGCTGAAATAAAGTCCTCTAAGCCGGAACAGTTAGAGTTGCTCTAAGGCAGCAACCCGTATATGGATTTCTTCCTTATGATTTATGCAACTAATTGCCAAATATATAATCAACCAAGCGCCGAAAAATATAAGGCTAAATCCATCTACTCCCTCTGTTTATAAATATAAAATATTTTAGATTTGTAAAGGAGATGTATCTAGACACATTTTAGTGATAGGTTCAAATGAATCTAGACACTAAAATGTGTCTAGATACATCTCTTTCACAAATCTAAAACATCTTATATTTTCAAACGGAGGGAATATATGACTGACGGTATAGTTTTATAAAGAAGCAGCACTGCCTTGCCAGTTACACTTTGCAAGCTTGTCTTTGCTTAAGATCAGAACTTCAAATTCTGTGATATAAAACATAGGCTTTCTTTCTCGAAAATGTCATACTGGACCCGATTACGCGTATGGCCCAAATCTTGACCTTCACCTGTTTTGGAGATTTGTGGGGAAAACATAATACAAGAGTAAACCTGGTTTAATATGTACCCAATTTCTAAATCTTAGCAAAACAAGGTTTGTATGTTTGTAAAATCTTACTCCCGCTGTCACAAATATAAAGCGTCTAAGGATTAGTCAAAAGTCAATGTTTTCTTTATTTTTTTACGGGTATTGTTTCCTAAGTTTGACCAAATTTAGTCAAAATTAGTAAGATTTGACATGTGGCTAATGTTTAGACGCGTTATATTGTTGTATTAGCTGATAATTCTTCAAGGAAAATAAACAGGAGTCCTCGCTTGAAAACGAGTAAATGACTCTTCTGTACACTGTAAACAATGCTTCCTAGCTAGGGCATGCTCAGCGATGGTGGCTTCTCGCTCTATATATAAACGCAGCTTTGCCATGTTATGGACACACACCAATCTCCATCGGCCGTATTAGTTCCCATAAATTGATCAGCTGAGATCTAGGAGCACAGTCAATATGGCAGCAGCAGCTGAGGGCAAGCTGAGTCCATAGGCCAACTCTAATGTCGACGTCATCAGCACAAGGACTACCTGGACCCTCCTCCCACGCCGCTCTTTGACGCCGGCGAGCTTGGCAAGTGGTCCCTATACCGCGCCATTATCGCCGAGTTCACCGCCACACTCCTTTTCATCTCCGTCACTGTGGCCACCGTCATCGGACACAAGCGCCAGAGCGAGGAAGCCGCGTGCAGCGGCGCTGGCGTGCTGGGCATTGCGTGGGCCTTCGGCGGCATGATCACCGTCCTCGTGTACTGCACGGCTGGCATCTCCGGCGGCCACATCAACCCCGCGGTGACGTTCGCGCTGCTGCTGGCGAGGAAGGTGTCGCTCCCCAGCCTCTACATGGGCGCGATACACAGCGCCATCTGCGGCGCGACTTTGTGAGGCGGTCCATGGCGCGCCGCTCTGAGCTCTGGCGCATGCGCCCCGGGTTCTCGTGGCGGGGCGTGGCCAGGCGGCTGGCACCGCGTCTTGGTGTACACCATCTTCTCGGCGACGGACCCGAAGCGCATGACCCGAGACTCCCAGGTGCTGGTGTTGGCGCCGCTGCTCATCGGGTTCGCCGTGCTGATGGCGCACCTGGCCACCATCCCCGTGACCGACATCAGCATCAACCCGACTAGGAGCCTCAGCCCCGCCGTGGTGTACAACGGCAGGAAGGCGTGGGACGAGCAGTGGATCTTCTGGGTTGGCTCGTTCGTCGGCGCCACCGTCGCCATCGTCGGCGCCACCGTCGCCATGGTGTACCACCAGTACGTCCTCAGGGACGGCGTTGCTAAGTCGTCGCGGTCCAAACGTGGCCGTCAAGAAGAAGAGAAGATCATCATATATATAGCCACGATGGAAGGTGCGAGTTGAAACGTGGCCAGCCACGTGCTAGAATCGCGGCCACGTTCCCCAGTGCGCCAGCCAGCATGCAAATGGAAAATACAAGTGGCAACATGGAGGGAGTAGGAAGCGATGAAATCAAGAAAATCCATCATGTAAAAAGACAAGAAGGCCATAATGAAACAAAGAAAAGGAAAATGCCATGATGAGAAATCATACAACGATGAAAAATAAACAAGAAAAAACAATTACACAAACCATAGACACGACCAGACACGACCACATTCAAGGAGGTCATGATGAAACAAAGAAAAAGACAAATACCATGATGACAAATCATGCAAAGAGATCGGACGATGACAAATAAACAAGAAAAAAACAACTTACACAAAGCATAGACATGACCACATTGATCAGCCACATGCAATGCCAAGGCAAAAATATAGCTAGTTGCACACCTAAAAGGGCGATGTTTTACTCCCCGAGACAATGACGCGTGGGCCAGTTAGGACATGGAGCACCAGGATAAATCGGTACACTCACAAGGGAACGCACCAGATGAATCAGGTGGACACGTGTCGCTGGCAAATAAATCAATCGGCCTCTCCAAAAACCTAAGAAAAAAGAGATGTTAGTTGGTTTAGGATATGCATATATATAGAAACCGCAAAAGGTCCAACAAAAGCCCGCTCCAAACTTGAGACCATGACTATACCCTTTAAATATGGAAGCGATCGGTTGCCCCACATTAAATCGATCCAGACTTCTACAATGAGAATCGAGCGTTCCCGGCGACTCAACTAGAGTTCAGTCCAGAACCATGGTTGTGACGAAAGGAAGGCGAGCGCTTTGAAATCAAGCACAAGGAGACGCACCATCGACTCACTATGTACATGCATGTGTCTCTTCTCTACATGTGCTAGACCTGTTATTCTGGGCACGCATGCCGTAACAAGGAGCAGAGCAGTGTTCTTCGTGGATCTAATTTAGATCGCTTGTAACTTTTGGGCCAAACAGGTAACGCGTATGCTGGGTCTTTTTTTTTTCTTTTGTATTTTATGATTTTTCATATGTGTATCTAAACTATTGGAGGTTCAAAATTCAGCATAAAATAGTGAAAGCGGTTCGGTGCCATAATAATATATTCCCAACAAATTTTTAGTACAACTTCTAAGTATTTATATTAGGATTTTGATCTCTAGATTTGGAAACAAATTAGAAACATAGACTAAAAGAGACGATTAAACAAAAATTTAAAAAGGTATAGAGAATATATAGATCAAAGAATAATAATAACAATTACATAGATTAAGATTTAAAAGGGCAAACTAAGGCTAGGGATATGCGGGTCGATTGACCTGGGACAAAATTTAGATCATGCCAATGTTTTACATTGGAAAATTGATTTTTCCGTCGCAACGCACGGGCACATTTCCCTTCCACCAGCCTCTATTTTTTTCTACCGCCACCGGAAAGTAAAAAAAAAAAGGTTCAATTCTATTTTCCCACCCAGCAGCTTTCATTAGGTATAGATTTGCTCACGTCAGATAGCAAATAATAATAACGATAAGTAGTGGGCCTGTTGCGTTTGAAGCCGGGAGATGCATAAAGGGCCTCTTTGGACCTTCTTATTTCACGGGGACTTTGGTTTCCCATCTCAGAAACTCACGTCGTCCATGTTCCAATAGTCCCATATCGCTTTCTTGTATTAATTCACACCTGTCTATATACGCCAAGTTCCTTACAATATTAACCAGTAGCATCATCGACTGGGTTAAGATCTATTGAACAAGAGGGAAACAACTTATCAATGTGGGCTTCGCATATATGGTCCAAAGGGAGAGAGAGACATGGATAGTTGACGGCTCATGATGGTGATGAAAGTAACGAGAGGGGAGGGAAACGGTCTGAGGGGGAGGCCGAGATTTTCCCACGGCTGGTGGTTGGGATTTATGCAAATAAACCTTTATAACCAACTAGCTTCTAATCCCCCAACCCCTAGAGCACAGACAAGTAATGTACCTTCTGCCTATCACTCATAAAAGTCCATGGCCTTGTGTTATCTATGCCTAAATCCTCCTTCAGTGTGCAAAAACCGTTTCCATGTGTTTGTATCTTTAGGACCTGTTTGTTTGGGCTGTGGCTAGCTGGCTGTGGCTGGTTGTCTGCAGTCTGAGAAAAAGGCAGTCTTAAAAGCTAATTCTAAGTTTCACTGTTTGGTAACTTAGCTGCTTGTCTGGTTGTAGACTAGAAATTGTCTAAAATACCCTCCAAGTTTAGCTAATTTCAGTATAAATTCTACAGTGCACTAATAAAGTACTACTTCCTCCGTCGATTTGGGTTTGTCTAAATTCACGTGTATCTAATAAAATATGTATACATATATTTGAATCTAGACAAATTTAAATCAGTTATCCGAGGATGGAGGGAATACATGATTTTTTTTATACATCCATAATATACTCGTTTAGCTACTTCTAATGGAGTCGGTGTATTTGTTTATGAATTATAACCAAGTTAGCCAACGTTGTATTCACGTAACAAAGGAATTTACAATCAGCATCAATTCACCGAGTGCTTCTTGTATTTACAAGCAAGCAAATGAATAGAAGACACCACCGCACTCCTCTCTGTACCTAGAGAACTATTCATCACCGCATCTCTGCAGAACTATGACGCGAGCAAGTAAATTTCAGAAAAAATCAAGACCCAAGCCCAGCGGAGGAGCACGGGATGAACTTGAGCAGCGCCGCCTTGATCTTGAGATCGGGACCTGGCCAGGAGTGGGGCCGGAGGTTGGTGGCGGGATGAACTTGAGCAGCGCCGCCTTGATCTTCCGATCGGGACCTGGCCGGGAGTGGGGCCGACGGTTGGTGGCGGGTCAATCAGTACAACGGCGACGTGATTTTGTTGTCCCTTCGATCTGGAACATCGGGCATTGGACGGGAACATAGTGCCGCCGGAGATCCTCCCCACTGCCGGCGGCGCTGGAGCTGGTCCTCATGGGGGTGGGGATGCCGGGTTTTTTTTGTCTGGATGGATTTCTGGGAGATACTTTTAGAGGCTGGCGAGTGGCAGTATGCTTGTAATTCCTTCAAAGGATATGTCTAAATTTAGGTAACGTTTCAGTCGTTAGTGGAAAAGCCACGGGAAGCACCTCTCCAGGTGCTTTCTCCACTTTGCCTATTTTGTTCGGTCGCTTCGACGAAGCCCACAGCGCAGCCGCCCCGTTTGGTTTGTTTGAGCAGCTTTTTCTAGTGGAAAGCCATAAAAAGCCCAAACAAACACCCCCTTAACTTCAACAATAGCAATGGCAATAGGAAATATAAAGTCGTTTGGATCAACACCAACTGCTGTAAGCATCACTCCACCAAATCTGTTTTTGATGTCAGTATTAGTGTCCACAATTCGTAGTCCTGTGTCTAAGTTCATTCCAGGTAGCAGCCAGTAAAACACATATTTATCTGGTTTAAAGTAACCTAGCTGTTGCATAAAATCAGTGAGCCATAGAGGCGACCATGTGTCTGCTTCACATCCATCAAATCGAGCTACTTTGCCATTCACATAGCTCTTCGACATCCCAAATTCGCAAAAAAAACCCAGCATAGTTGATTTCTACGGTGAACTGATCCTCGAATACTCCTAAATAACATGCAAATCATCAAAAACTAGCACCAATTCGAACTACTTATCTACCACCGCCAACACCGATAGAAATGGAGATCTAGGGTTAGGTCATCTTACCGTAGCGCGCGAGAGGATCGCCGGGTCGCCGCAACTTTGGCCCCTTCCTCACAGGCTCCATCCTCGCGACCGCCGCCGCCTATCGGCTGTCGTCGTTCAGCACCGGAGAAAAGCCGTCACCATCGCCAGCTCGCCTTCCATGTCGCGGGAGAGAGGTGGAAAAAGGAAGAGACGGGTGAGCCGGTGAGGTGTGGGAAGAAGACGGGGCTATGTGCAATTATTCACCTTCAGTGGTTAGTCCTAGTGGCCCACCTTGCCGACGTGGCGCTGGTCAACCCGGGTCAGACGAGTTTAGGAGATGAATCACTTAGAAACAATTAGAACCTCAATGTTCAATTTTGAAGAATTAGACCTACTTGACGTTTCGTCGAAAGAATTAGGACCGCTGGTGCGGTTTACTCTGGAGGCAGCCACAAATGTTGGATACAAGAAGGGTTTATTTTGAGAAAGGATGTTTAATTTCTATGAAAAACTGAAGACCTGATTTTAATTTATATTATTTTTAATGAAATCTATCACTTTTTAACTGTTGCAAGGCACGACTATTGTGCTAGTATTTTAAAAGGAAGGAAGTACTTCCATTAATTTATCATTCATCGTGTTCTCTGGTTCTGCTATTACTTGGCTCGGCCGCTTTGGCTGCGGGGCTCGCCTCTCACGGACCAAAATCAGTCCATTGCCACTCACGCCACGATTGAGCAAGCCCTAGCTCGCTACCGGCGGAACGCCGACTCCAGTGCCCAGCTCCGGCAGCCGCCGATTCCCCATCTCCCGCACGAGTGACGCGGCCTCCGTCCCCTCAAGCGAGTTTCAGCAATGGCTGGGCGGCGAAAGAAGGTTGGGGACAAGCGGATCGACGCCGCGATCGACCACTTCGTCCTGATGGGCTTCAAGAAGGTCGATGTCCGCAACGTCGTCAACGGCCTCCTCAGGGTTCGCCTCTTCTCTTCCTCCCTTTCAGTTCCGCTTCACTGCCGAGACACATAGGAAGAACGGAATGCGAGGGTTTCCTTCCTCTTGGGCCAATAACCCACGGAATTCTATTTTTTAGTTAAAAGATCGACTTTTTGCTGGGGATGTCGGTTTTGCAGTTTGCAAGGGCCTTTTTTGCCGCGGTTTCACCGACCGATTTGGGAGTGTCTGCTAATTCTTTGTTGTAATTATTTATTGTGGTGTCACTCACAATTTGGCCTCATCTGTGCAGAATGTGTATGGGAACGATGGGTGGCCGTTCCTGGAGGAAAACTGTTACCACGTAGTCCAGGAAGCACTCTTGGAGAAGCAGGAGCAGGAAGAGAAGCTCCAGCTGCAGCTGCTACAGAAGAAGCAGCAGGAAGAGGAGGAGGAGGAGGAGGAGGAGGAGGAGGAGGAGGAAGCTCAGGTGAGCTCCCTCTCCATGTATTTTTTTTTTTGTGCTTAGCTATGTCGATGCAATTGTTCAGTGTGTGCGATTGAATGACTATATGCAATGCTGGGCTGCTTTAGTTGGTAAGAACCCTACTGCCATCCCCGGCCAAAAAGAAAAGAAAAAAACCCTACTCAGTAATACTTGCTAGATGTATGGGGAGCAAAATCGTAAGGCATTTAGTTTGAGGAACATGGTAGTTCTAGTACATAAATCATTATATTATGAGGTTATTTCATCTTCTGTAATTCCTCATCTTGTTTGGCTATGACGAATATAACGAACTACTCTATAATGACCCAAATATCAACAAAAAATGAGGAGCAAGATGGTGCCACTAATCATTGGATGACATCATGATGGACCAGCCATCCTAGGACTGAGGATCTCCCTTAGATTAAGCATGCCCATATTATATTATTCTTAACATGCTGTAGTTTGCTTTTGCCTAGGTTGATGTGGATATAAAAGTAACCCGATTTATTTTTTTATGAAGAATGTGCAGGAGCAGAAGCAGGAGGAGGACTGGGAGGAGAACGATGAGGCTCAGGTAACCTTCCTCTCCATTTACTTTCTTGTATCAATCTTCCTGGACCCAACATGTTCCTCAGACAAAGTACCTTCAAATTCTGTCACCCTACTTCTATCAAGTGATTGCTTTATATTATCTATATCATGCTTTAGTTTGCATTTGCAGAGTTTGACGTGGATATAAAGTAACCTCTTTTCTTTTTGCTATTTTATATTATATGAAGCATGTGCAGGAGCAGCAGCAGGAAGAGTGGGAGGAGGATGATAAGGCTCAGGTAAGCTCCATCTCAGTTTACGCTCAGATCCTATATCTTTTAACCAATATGTTCCTCAAGAAAAGTACCTTCAAATTATGTCCCCCTACATCTATCAACTTATCAAGTGATTGCGTATTTGCACAGTTAGTTAGTATGATGTAACAATTTTTTTTGTTCTTGGCCGCTGTTTGCAATTTAGTGCCCTTGCTTTAGTTTTATGTGATATATGAAGCACCTTTTGTGGTGCTAGAATAACATGGTTATATGTATATGGAAAGCTAAGTGGCTATTTAAGTCATATCATGGTTACTTGATGTTACAGATTTATGGTTGATATTTCATTCTTTTCTTGAACCGTGCAGCGATTCTCTCTTAATTTCCTCGATCTTGGGGGAGTTACTTGCAACTGTTTATCTGCTTTTGGTCTTGTGTAAAATAAAATAAAATTTTCATGTAAAAGCATGTCTATTCATAAAAATGACAATAACACCACCAGAAATAAGTGTACTGGTTGATGGCTTCTTTGTTCCTTTAAGGTGATATAACTGGCCGACGAATTAATATCTTGCATTTTTAGCATTGCACTATGTAGTATTTCCTCAGTTGGTCTTGTAATACATCTGCAACATGGTGTCCATTAGTATTCTGTAAAACAATTTTGATTTTCGTCTAAACCAAGACCTTAGGTTATTAATGTTTAGTTTATGTTTCTTATTACCTCCAGCAACAAAGGTCATGCATATTGTCCAATTCTTACATGGGTTTGGTTTGTAATGCAGCAACAAGAAGCAGCGATGATGGGGGCACCTTCAGAAATCAACATGCCAATCGTGGAGGTTCACAATGAGGTGCCATCTGAGGCTGTGTTAGCAGTTGAGAAAACAGAGGAAGTGGTCCCCATGATCATCGACCCACCTGCTCCCAGTGCAGCATTGTCGCGCCCGGCAGCTATAAGAACTGGTCGCACAAAGCGTCCCTGCTTCGGATGGATCAGTGAGTCTGAGAGTGACTCGGACTATGAAGAAATTCTCGCAAGTCGACGACAGCTGGTGCATGTTCCAAACCCAGGAGGAGACCTTGGTAAAAGAAAGCGGCCTAATAGGTGGGACGTGAAGAGTGAAGCCATCTAACAGGTGATGTTTTTGTTATCCGATCTTCCTTTGATATGTTTAAGCTGGTATTAGTAGCGACATTGCTATGAGGAATCAATAAGTCAACTATACTTAATTCTTATGCTTTTGACCCAATGAAGATACCTGCTCTAGGATTTATGTTTTCTTGGTTAAGAACACAAAAACATCATATAGGTTGACATTAACATGGGTGGTCAAATCGAAACGAGTTTCAAGTTGTATTCTGGAAAAAGTTTATGATGAAGTTTCGTAGGAATCGTTGGGAGATGAGGGAGGTAATTCAATGTACAATATTTTTGTTGCATACGATTGGACGATGAATGCGGTGCAGGGTGGAACAGCGTGCGTATAACTTGGGAAGGTAGGAGTATTCACTTAGGGCTGTCAAAAAAGTTCGGGCTTGACAAACTGTGCGAGTTCGGCGCGTTAACAGCTCGGCTCGAGCATGATTCGTCTCTCTAACAAACCAAGCTCGAGCCTGTTTTCGAGCTCGCGAGCTTAGACGAGCCGAACTCAAACAGTTCGATAAAGCTCGCGATTTTTGTACAGCCGTTAATTTGAGACTGCGGTTATTATTCCATCTGATGTAAGACTGCTAAAATAATTATGCTGGCATGTTGGCACTATATTACTATTATATGAGACTCCAAGCCATTTCTGCTATTCCGTTTTCAAGCTTTACTATTTTCTTGCTATGTAGCAGCATGTCGATGTACTAAAATTTTCATACTGAGCTTCAACGAACCGAGCCCAAGCCCACTCGAGCTTTGGTCGAGCCGAACTCGAGCTTAGATCTAGGCTCGAAGGTCAACCTAGGCTTGCTCGAGCTCGGCTCGAGCTTCTACCGAGCTCGAGCCGAGCCTAACAATGTTCGCTCGAGTTCGGCTCGTTGACAGCTCTATATTCACTTGTGTGTAGCTAAAAAGAAGGTGGTATATTGTTTGAGATGTCTGTTGGTATGCATGATGAGATTGGTTCAGAACACAATCCATCTTAGTGCTAATACTAATGGAGCTGAACAGTTATCTGCTCCATTCAGTATATTCTGTCATATAGAAATAGAAGCTAAGTGTATGAGATATCTGTACTTTAGTTGTTTTATTATTACTTATCGTGATGGTGGTCAACATCCCTAGCTTTGTTAACCTGCATGCTCCCAATGATGAAAAAGTTGTCTCCAATTGCTAACCGTGGTTCTCTCGATGTGACAGACAGGAGCAGGAGTCGTGGCCCTGGCTGGGTGTTGACTTGGTGTGGACCAAGTGACTTAATTTGCAGTATTAGTATGACACTAGTATCAGTATTGTATCATGGAGAACTGAACTTGCATTGTTAGTGTGGCACTAGTATATAAGTGCGGAGTAGTGGCACTGGCTGGGTGTTGACATGGCGTCAACAAGTGACTTAACTTGCAGTATTAGTATAACGCTAGCATTATATGGAGAACTTAATTTGCCATGATAGTGCGAAACTAGTATATATATATAAGAAAAAATAAGTTTGGAGCAGACACTTTGACAAGTGTTGTTTCCATGGAAGGATGTAAGGACAGCATGGGCGCTGCTGATTAATTAGGTCCCGTAATGCTCTGGCGTGGCTTTGCCATTGATGTTTGTATGAATCTGTGGTTTATGGTTTATCCGTGCTAGGCTAGGCTGGATATGTTTGTATGAATCTGTGGTTTATGGCTTTTGTTGTACTAGTAGTATGTTTCTGTTCTCATGTAACTTGGTTGTTGGTCTTTCCCTGTACTTCATTCATACGGAGATATCGTCCTACATTGTGTAGTATCAAGTTCAGAAAACCATAATAAGCCTGCTTTGAGCTTACTGAAAGTTGCTGGTGCTGCCTGTTTGGCTGCTATCCTGGTCGCTTTGTGGCTGGCCTGGATGCTCCCTACCATCTATAGTAGTCGAGTTTTGTTTGGTTTGTGGGCTGAGAAGTAGACTAGACGCCTAGCCTGGAACACATGCAACCGTCATCATTAGCCAGTTCTGAAGAACATGTAGTGTAGGCTTCTATATGTTGGAACACCCTGCCGGTTCCGAGCCTGCTCCACACCCGAGTAAGAAGACTAGAGTCGAAAAGCACACAGATAACACAAGTAAATGGCACAGGAAACAAAAGAGAACTTTTATTAATCTTTCTCTCGGTTAAACTTCCGTACAGTGATTGTTTCTCTATTTATAGACTAAGGGGATAAGATATCCACATGGGCCAACCCTAGCCTGGTAGAGCCCACACCAAGTGGGCCTCTACCGCCGATTCAACACTCCTCACAGGTATCTTATACGTAACCATGGCTTAAAACTCCGAAAAACCCAGTGAAAAGAATATGGAGAAATGCACACGGTATACTTCTTGCCATGTTGCACGAATTGCCTCATTAAAAACCTCATGTGAGAAACTTCATAAAAACTCACTAAGGAAAAAAGAGTACAATTCACTTAACTATAAAGTTAAGCACTCAATCATCGGGATCAAGATTTCAACGATGAGTTTGTGAAGATTCTCCCCCTGAACCTTGCATCTTCCTAAGTCTCATCATGCCTATCCCACGGACACATCTCTCGAAAGAAGATGCTGGCAATGATTTATCAGCGAGATTTTCACACGACTTAGTATGCAAGACTTTCACTTCGTTTATCTTTTGCAACTCATGTGCATAGAAGAACTTGGGGTTTATATGCTTTGTGAGATTGCTCTTCATGTAACCCGTCTGGACTTGTGCAACACAAGCGGCATTATCTTCATAGATAATTGTTGGGGTTTGTACGGTGTTCAATCCACATGACATCTGGATGTGGCTGACTACTCGTCGAAGCCATACACATTCCCGTGATGCTTCATATAATGCTATGATTTCCGAGTGGTTCGTCGAAGTTGACACAAGAGTTTGCTTAGACGATTTCCAGGAAATAGCTGTTCCGCCACAAAGGAAACATATCCAGTCTGCGACTTGGATGTGTGCGGGTCTGAAAGGTACCCAGCATCTGCATAGCCTACAACAGATAGGTCTTGGTTCTTTTAGTAAAAAAAGCCAAGGTCCTTTGTCCCTTATATGTACCTAAAGATGTCATTAACGCCTTTCCAATGCCTCTTGGTAGGCTCAGAACTATACCTTGCAAGAAAATTGACGGCGAATGCAATATCCGGCCGTGTACAATTTGCGAGGTACATAAGTGCATAATCGCACTTAAGTAGGGAATTCGGTCCCAATTTCCTCCCCTCTTCTTTAGGCCTGAACGGGTCCTTGTTTCTTTCAAAGATCTTCCGACCATCGGGGTCTTAGAAGGATATGCCTTTTCAAACCAAATCGTTCCAACACCTTACGGGTGTAGGCCGATCGTGAACTAGAATCGGCAGCAGGGAATTCTCAAGTTGCGCATCGAGGCGTAACTTGGTTTTGCCTAAGTCTTTCATCTCGAATTCCGACATCGGTAGGAACTCGCTTCCTCAATATCGTCGGTGTCGATTATATTCAAATCATCCACGTACCGAGATAATACTGAAACCATCCTGGGATCTCGTATAAAAACACATGGGCAATCTTCATTGCTCGCGTAGCCCTTCCGATGAAGGAAATCGCTCAACGATTATACCACATCCTACATTTGTTTTAGTCCATACAATGACTTCTTAATTTGAACACTTTATAAGATCTTGTTTGCTCTATCCTGGTTCGGGATAGGGATACCTTCAGTACTTTCATGTATATGTCGAATCCAAGTTACCATATAGGTAGCGGTGACAACATCCATTAGTTTCATTTTAAGTCCATGTTTTCGTCATTGAGATCAAATATCTAAAGGTAATTCCATCCATGATCGGGAGTAAGTTTCCTCAAAGTCGACACCTGGTCGCTGAGTGAAACCTTGAGCAATGAGCCTTGCTTTGTACCTTACTACTTCATTATTCTCGTTTCTCTTTCGAACAAAAACCCACTTATGGCCAACGGGGCGAATGTGGGGAGGAGTTAGACAAACAGGTCCAAATACCTCTCTTTTGTTTAACGATAATAATTCAGCAGTAATTGCCTTCTGCCAATCTTTCCAATCCGACCTTTTCTTGCAATCAGCGAGCGTGTTAGGCTCAGGGTCAAGATCTATGATTGAGGCAATTTTCTTGAAAAAATTAACGTCGACATTTGCCATGGCTCGGTTGTATGACTCGCCCGAATTAACATAGTTAATGGCTATTTTGTCATGGAGTGCATCAGGCACATCCTCTTGCTCCACCGGATTTCCCAATCCAGGAGCTAGATCCTTTAGCTTTCCCACTCCGATGTGTGCGCACACAACTTCGCTGGGTATTTCCGATATAGGAAAGTTCAAGTCCAGAATTTTGTGGACTGAAATATCCGTACTTGTGCCAGGTCTCAACTGGCTCCCCTCAACAGGGGCAGACTGTAATAAATCTCTCTTATCCTTTTTCTTCGGGCGTCCCCGGGTACTTGGGATTTGAGAAACCGGAATCCGCGTCCTCTTAGGCCTTGGAGCAGGAGCGGGTATACCATCATTTTTCTTTGGTATTTCAACCCTTTCCGGTGCATTGCGTGCATGCACATGCGACTTTGTCACAGTCTTTAAATCACTAAAATGATCGGGCAGTTGATTCGCTAGGGAGTGCAAATCTAGTATCTTTTGGACTTCTCTATTAGTCCCAACAGTGCGCGGGTCATGAGCGTGGATCCCCGTGGCTTTCCACGTGATTTCTCGACTTTTGTCATCCAGGGGTTGATTACCTCCCCCCAAAGTCGGAAAAAGATCCTCGTCAAAAATGCAGTCAGCAAAACAGGCCATGTGACAGTCACCTGTCAAGGGGTCCAAGAACCTTATTATGGACACAGTCTCATAACCAACGTATATCCCCGACTTACGGAGCGGTCCCATTGCTGATCGCTGGGGTGGTGGTATAGGTACATATACCTGGCAGCCGAACCTTCGTAGGTGGGAAATTTTCGGTGCCGACCCTTGCGCAAGTTGGATAGGAGAGTTGATGTTATTGGTCGATGGTTGAAAGTTGATGAGATTAGCGGCGTGTAACACCGCGTGTCCCCAACATGTGGTTGGTAAATTACAACCCTGAAGGAGTGGTCTGGCAATAAATTTAATCCTTTTAATCAATGCCTCCGCAAGTCCATTTTGAGTGTGGACATGCGGTACAGAGTGCTCGAGTTTGATTCCAGTTGCCATGCAATAATCATCGAATGCCTTTGAAATTAATTCTCCGGCATTGTCCATTCAAATAGACTTTAAACGATAATCAGGGAATTTATTCCTTATTTGTATGATCTGAGAGATCAACTTTGCAAAAGCATGGTTCCTTGTTGACAGCAGGCAAACATTGGACCATTTAGAGGAAGCATCGATGAGAACCATGAAGTACCGAAACGGCCCTGAGAGGGGCTGAATTGGACCACATATATCCCCTTGAATACGTTCCAAGAGCGGGAGTTCATCCTTCACCTTTAGGGGGACGGTCTAATGATCAATTTCCCGTGGCGCATGCGGAGCCTGCGAAATCATCGGGATTCGGAAATTTTCATATTAACATTATGACCATTCGAGTTGTTAATTATATTTCTCATCATCCTGAGACGGGGTGGCCTAACCTATCATGCCAAAGGCGAATAGTTCGAGCTTCTAAAGACAGTCTTAAGGGTAGTGTAAATAGGTGGTGCTACTATTTTAGTGTAGTACAGCCCGGTAGCTAATGAAGGAGTCTTTCGACAACATGTTTACCATTTTAAACGTCGCTTGGTGATGAGTAGGAACTCCTTTCCATTCTCATCATCATCGGTTTCTATATGGAAGCCATTTGCGGATGTCTCTAAAACTTAAGAGAGTACGACTCTCGGGTAAAACAATGCCTCTTCAATGATCGAGTTGTTCCATTTGGGAGTATGATAGTTGCTCTTAGGAGCCAACTACATTCGTACCGCATGATCGTCATTATGTTACCAGGGTTTTTGGTAATGGACTCAAAATACTTTGTTTCTCTCAAGATGGTATTTGTGGTGCCGCTATCATCAAGGCACGTTTCCTCCATTTGGGCGCCACACGCGTTCTAAAATATAGTGCCTAATTAATATAATGGAGCGAGGAAGATGCTCCATCAAGTAAGTAAAACACATAAACATTTCAGAACATCACACAACCAAATAATGGAATAAATGAATAAAATAAATGTCATCCAATCGCCGAAAACAAATAAATGTTATGCTCTCATAGAGCTTACAACCATATCAAAAAATTGTATATGATTATTTGCGGAAAAGAATCATCACAACAAAAAGGAGCTCAGGTGGATTCTGGAAAGAAACCATCAAGCTCAGCATGTATCTCAAGGTCAGTGAGCTTCTCTTCGTTGGCTATCATCATCGAGGTAGCAGAGATGTCTAGCTGAGGCGGGGGCAACGGCGTTGTGGAACCGCCGAGGTGCTGCCACTTGTGCTCGTCCTGCGCCACTACTGGCGCGACGTTACCACTGCGCCGCTCCGGGCGCCAGTGGTGCCTCAACCTGGACAAGGTGCGCCTCGCGCGCCTTCTTGTTGGCCTTGAACGCGTCCACGACGTGTTTATGGGCCAAACACTGCCTGAAGAAGTGAGTCTTGGAGCCACAGCGGAAGCAGTCCTGGGGCCTTGCCTCCCCCTTTCCCGCCTTGCGTTGCTTGGCCGGTTTGGAGGAGTTGGGGCCCTTCTTGCCCTTCTTGCCTCTCTTCTTGTGGATGGGCTTGCGCACCTTGTAGGCACCGGCATTAGCCTCATGACTTGGGCCCCACGCGAAGGGTTGCACGGAGAAGTTCTTTTTCAGAACATTATCCTGCGCCTCGGCCACCTGAAGAGCATCAATAAGCGCTACATATTCTGTGAATCCTTCCTGGTGAAAGTTTCGCGAGGACTGGATGTTGTCCGGATGGAATGTGGAGAGGGTTTTGTCTATCTTCTGCTGATCGGTGGTACTGGTCCCACACAGCTGAAGAATCGTACAAATCCGGTGCAACCTGGAGTTGTACTCTCCCACTGTCTTGAAGTCCGCAAACCTCAGACGAATCCAATCTGCCTCCGCCTGTGGCTGAATGGTGTACTTTAGCCTAGAGAACCGCTTGTTGAGGGCGGCCCAAAGGGCAGAAGCACTCCGTTCTGCCATGTACTCGTTCTTGAGAGTCTCACACATGTGATGGCGGAGGAAGTGCAGGGCTTTGACATTGTCCGCCGGGATGGTTTTGCTGGGGGCTGTCGGGGTCCTCGCAATCAACGCATCCTTGATGCATCGGCCCTCGAGGACGATCTCAACGTCCGAGGCCCAAGTCAGGTAGTTAAGCCCATCCTGGGTCAACTCCGGGAACTCGCGGCTGACGATTCCGGTCATCTGTAATTTATGCAAAATGTGTAAGATTACAGCAGGTAATCGGTTACATAAATGCGATAATCGATACAATAATTCAAATATGACGGCGTTCCAAAATTTAATGTAAAAATGGTACAAGCTAACTATGAGAAACAAAGTATTAAAATCATGTGATAATTAATAACTGTAGTAAAACATATTACTAAAGCTTGTGCAAAATCAGACCGAAAAACAAAGCCAAAAACGGTCCAACAGTCCCGCAAACGCGTGCTCCCACGCCCCAGAGTTTTTTTTCGGGGGTATTTTTCTATGAGCCAAAAACGGCCCAAAACGCGCGGTCTCCCGTGGGCCGGCCCACCCCACACCGTCCCTGCCCGAGAACGGGGGGACAGAGCACGGGTGTGCTCTCGAGTGGGGCAGCGGCGGCAGCAGGCCGCTCCGGCGACGGGGCGAGGGCGGGTGGGGGTGGGGCGGCATGCGCGGCGGCGTGGCCGGCCAGCGAGGTGCGCGTGGCCATCATAGCGAAGTAGCGAGGCAGCGCGCGGTGGCCAGTTAGGACGCTACAAGTCTATGAGGGCGCCAGCGCAGCCAAGCAGCCGCATGTGTGGCTCCATGCGCCGCAGCGTCTAGAACAGCAGCGGTGGTTCGTAATTACTTGGGCGGCGGGGACAGCGGCCGGGCAAGCTGAGGCAGCGGCATGCCGTGACGGTCGTGGCAGCGTCGAGTTACCTGTGACGAGCTCTTGGTGGCAGCTGGCGCGGCAGCGTCGGCGTATGGCGCCAGCGATCTTGTGGCGTGCTTGCGGCCAGCGGCGGCGGCGCAGCTGCCAGCCAGCGGCGGCGCGTGGCGTGGCGGGCGGCGCGGCAGTGGCGGTGTGGCGGCAGTGGGCGCGCGAACTGCGGCTGCCAGCCAGCGGCTGGCGCCTTTAGCGGCCAGCGCGTCGTGGCGAAGCGAGGCGGCCAGCGCGGCCCAGCGTGTGGCGTCGGCCCGTCTGGCGAGCCAAGGTCACCAGACGGCGGTGGCAGCGGCGGGCGACGCTGACAGCAGCGGCAGCGGAAGCCAGGCGGGCGTAGGTGTGTAGCAGGGCCTGGCGCGTGGCGCGGTGTGGCCAGCAGGGCCCATGGCACGGCGGCGGCGTTAATAATGCGTGCGTGATTGCTACCATCGGCCGCTCGAGTGCATGCACAAGTTCATAGAAACGTACATGAAAAAGAAAACTGTAGATCTAGTCGATCTACTAACTAAAACGGCCAAGATAAGTTCGATCTAATAAAAAAATTAGATCGGTACAATAGGTGCACTGGTACAGTCAACAAGTTTCTGATCCGGGAGTGATTAAATCGACATTGGTCGGCGACAGCAGGTCAGCTCGACTCCCGGGAAGAAAAATCCGTGCCCCAGATGGGATCTGATCTAAGATCTGAACGCAAATCTTGAAAGGAAATCGAGAGACGAATCCATTTTTGCGGTCAGATTTAGGTTACCTTCAACGAAAGCCTGCGTGATGCACGCTCGACGGTGGCTTGACGGAGGCTCGACGGAGAGAGACGTGCTGATAACGTGTTGGAACACCCCCTTCCGACTGGCCGGTCCCGAGGCTACTCCACACCCGAGGGAGAATACTAGAGTCGAAAAGCACACAGATAACACAAGTAAATGGCACAGGAAACAAAGGGGAACTTTTATTAATCTTTCTCTCGGTTAAACTCCCTGTAACACCCTCAGAATCGGTCCTATGCAAGTTTCAGCGCTTCCCGCCAAACCCGCATAGAAACGATTCAAAGGTGCCCACCAGGCACTTGCGTGCGGGTGGAAAACGAAGTAATACCATTACACAACAGTCCTCGATGGGACCCACAGAACAGATATATATACAACACGACTTCATGAGTCAAGAATACAGATTTACAGAACAAAGATCCAAAACACCTTGAAAACGATAGAGCGTCCAGCTACGGACAAGATGCAAATGGGGCTAAGAGCCCTGAAGAATAACCAATGGCGTCCATAACCCTGCCCAGGCCAAGCCGGAAGGGTAACCCTTCTAACGACGTCGATCTCAAAACCTGCTTAAACAAAAGGGGTGCCGACAAAGGGCAAAGGAAAAAGAGGAGCGGTCGATCTTGAGGCCGATTGCAGCGAGGCTAGAATTCGGCGGTCCTCGCCTACATAGGTATGGTGGGCTGCAGCGGCAGCGCAGCATGCACTAAACAACCTATATAGACTCGATATAACTGTCGGCTATCAGAGAGGGATAAGAAAGATCTATTCGGATCCAACCTGAATCTAACACCAAACAAACCCATCCTGGTATTTCCCCCTCGAGACCAAACGAGAAAGTCAACCGAGGAACTCACACCGTTGGCAGTTTTACTTATTCAGTTATCGTTGTAGCAATTACTAGTCAGGTATAGATAGTCATCCTGATAAAATAAGCAGTGGGCAATTTTAGTTAACCATTCTGTTGTAGTTGCGTCACTTACTAGTCAAATACAATTAGCATGAGATATCCCAAAACCCAATAGTTGTTGGCACTTTTATTTAGCCATTCCGTTGTAGTTGCAGTACTTACTAGTCAGATACAATGATAGCAAGTGTCAACCCAGACAAGCAATTATTGGCAGTTTTATTTAGCCATTCCATTATAATGAAGCTGATTACTAGTCATTATAAAGTCAAATTTATAGCACTACGTTAGTTATAGTTGTCTATGATCGAGAATCGTGCTCCAAAAGTCCATAACCGCGGACACGGCTTTGAAAGTTTTACCTGCAGGGTGCACAAATAACAACACACTCGATCAACCTCGGAAAAACCAAATCAAAACCCAACGAGGCTTTCACGACAAAGCAATCAGGATTCAGAAATATTTTTGGGGCCACCCATTGAGTACACCATAGCGAAGTTAGCTGACTCCGAGACGGACTCAATGTTTGCGTCAATGGCTGTAAACGACTGGGAACCCAAAACTGGGCTTGTCGATACCGCGAAAACACTCCGCTTTCCTAAACAGTACAGTGTGCAGTACCTTGCACAATTTAAATAAAGCATTAAAGCATGGCATAAGTACAGGATAGTAAATAAAACCTCAAACTAGTTTGTGGCCCCAAGAAATAAGACTGGATCAAGCTCTGGCTCAGGGGGGTCCCATAATCCTCCCGGATGTGGATAGCGCGAATAATCAAGGAACAGGTATCAAGTACTCGGGGTCCCTACGGACACAAGTGAGTTAACAACCAAATAACATCTATTGCCCAATGTGCCTCTCTTACTTACTTCAATTTTAGTTGTTAAACAGTAATTAAAGTTATGATCAACTCCAACAATAAATACACGGCAATACTCCAACAACTGGTTCTTGACGACCATAGCAACACTTGAGCAAGAGACTATGGCCGCAGGTCCAACTATCTACCAAACAACGGTAATAGGAGGTGTCCAAGGCAATATAAGGCTGCAAGGGATATCACGGTGCGAAAACTAGAGCATCATAACACGTATAGCAATAGATCAACAGGAGGGAATAAATACTATAAAAGTAAGATAGGTAGAAAGGGGGAGATGCTCGCCTGAAAACATTGCCGAAGGTTCATCCGAAGATCGGGTCGACACTCGCATCAACTCAACGGCCTTATCCGCGAAGAACCAAAACACTAGAATAAACACCGGATGCAATATTTAATACTACGGCAAAAGATCGGGCATGATGCATGAATGATGTATGACATGGCAAAGCTGCGATGCGATTAGGCCATATTAAGCGGAACCGGGGTCCCGACAATTAAATATATGGTTCTAGTTGTTTAGCTACCCCGCAATTTAAATGTTTTCTTAACATGGCAAAAGATAGCACCGGTTCGCTACCCAAATTTATATGAGGCCAATATAAGACTAGATTTGCCCGCATATGGGCCCCATATTTAATTTAGGTGAATCGGCATAAGGCCCCCAAACCCCCCATGATATGTGTGCAAACATGGAAATTTTTATATGCAACAAGTTTTATATATAGCATTTATAAAATAGGGGCTCGGGAAAAGGTTCACACATTAGGGTCGAAGATCTTGGTTCCGGGGTTCGTGTTCGGACTCAGGGGCGACGGGAAGAACGGTTCGACGGAAACGGTCTCGGACAACGGAAGTGGATCTTGTCGCATCCGCGGTAGTCGGGCCATGTTGTCGGTCCTGTCGTCTCACGCGGAGATCTTGGCGTCCGGGTCACGGCGTCTTCGGGTCCGGGATCGGCTTCGGATCCCTGAAGGAGAACTTGGCGATTCCGAGGGTCTTGGTGTTTGACGGGGTTCGGCGCGCCGGGATCGGTCTTCGGATCTTCGGGATCGGGCTTCGGGGTTTGGGATCCGGAAGGCGACCTTCGGTTCCGTGAAGATCTTGGAATTCAGCTCCCCTGGTCGATGGCAAACTTGAATCGAGGCGATCTGGTGCACAAGGGACCTTACTGTTGTTGTAACAACAACTTTCCCACATGTTCGAGGGCAACACCAAGACAGACAAGATAACGTGAGCGGTTGCCTGGGACGAAGACCGAGACACCGATTTCACGAGGTAGATATGTTGCAGGAGGCCTTAGCCAGGACGACACGGGACCGAGGCATCCATGAAGGCAGACCGAGACGAGGCCGAACAGGATCTCAGAGAGAGGAGCAGCACCGGGCGCAGTCTTGGCGGCACCAGCTAGGCGAGGGGTGCTCGAGGATGTGGGGCGCGGAGGAGAGCGATGCCGGGCTCGGCCGGAGGACGCGCGCAGGGTGCCGGAGGCGGTTGAGGGTAGGTGGAGGCGGCCTCCTGGCGGCGGTGAGGGCACGGAGAAGAGGGGGCGTAGGCGGCCGGAGAGGACTTGGGCGCGCCACCGGAGAAGCCCTGGGTGGCGGTGGCGAGGTGTCCCAGGCGGCGGGGCGCGGTTCCCGGCGACGGGGCCAGAGGCACGGGGGTCGTAGGCGAGCGGAAGGAGGGCGGCCGGCGCGAGGGGTGGCGAGCGGCGAGCTCGCGAGAGGGAGGTCGCGAGCGGGCGAGGCGGAGCTTGTCGGCGGGGAGAGTGGGGGAAGGCAGGAGGCCGGTCTGCAGGCCTTGAGGCGTTGGGGAGAGGGTGGTGTGGCGGAGTCGCTGGCGAGGAGAGGAGGGCGCCATGGGAGAGGAAGGCGGCGGAGCTCTGAGGTAGGGCGGCGGTGGCGCTCGGGGAGCAGCAGGAGGCGAACGCTGGCCGAGGCGGCTCGCCAGCATGCAAGCGGCCGCAAGACAAGGCGACAGCGGGGCCGGGAGAACGCGGGGCGGACAGCAGAGAGAGGGAGGCGAGAGGAGGGTCGCGTGGAGGGCGCGGCGAGGCGGGAGGTGGGGGCAGGTGGGGTCCATGTGGGGGGTGGTTGGACGCGTTTCAAGCAGGTGGAGGAAGCTGCATGCGACAGCGTGTGTGTCGCCTGCGTCCAGTGTGGGTCGGAGGTGGGATCGGCATCAGGCGAGGAGTGTCGTGTGTTGCGTGCTTGCTGCAGTTGCGTGTGTTGCGTGGTGGTGTGTGTGCGCCTAGCAAGTGGTGAGGTGGGAATAGGGTAGGTGGGATCTGGGGATTAGGGTTTGAGGTAGATTAGGGTTTGTGGTGGGTCTAGGTTTTGTCTAGTTTGGGCGGGTAGTAGGCTCGCCATGGGCCCTTTAGGTCAGCGGTGGCCTCCCATATAAAATATTTATGTTTAACGTTTTCCTGTTTTATTTATGAGACCTTTTATAAGTAATTTTAGACAAAACAAAATATTCGGAAAAGATCGAGATTTTCAATTTGAAATAGAGAAGGGTATAATTAGAAAACAATATAGGTTTTAGGGGAATAGGTTTAGTCAAACACATGCATGATGATGTCATGATGATGCACAACACAAAGATACCAAGCGATTTTCTAGTAGTGGTTTTGCGGGGCGCCACAATTCGACACCACTAACAATGGATCTCGCCCTCGAGATCCGCCTCATGGTACCGGGAAGAAGGGCGGCGATCTGAATCTTCTCGCATCGCGTAGATCCTCGCGACACCACTAACAAGGGTCGTTGTTCACGTTCGTCAAGAGAACACTCCGGAGAAACAATGGACGAAGGCAGAGGTATCAAAATTAAAGCCACCTCTAACTTCCATGGAAGGAGTATAATTGCAACGATTCACCATTCAATGTGCAAGAGCGAATGATAAGATTAGGCGGATGGTGATCAGTCCATCGCGCATCCAAAGCATTACTCTGCTCATGAATAGGAAAATATGCAACCAACTCTCGGAATTCAGATTGTAGATCTCGACAAGCGAGGTTCGGAAACAAAGGAGTGATGCAGACTCTGCATCGGATCTGGCATAGATGATGTCGTAACGTCGGAAAACACTGGGAGGCACAAACAAGGAACAAAGGATGGTACCACAGATAAAGTACCACTCAGATAGCAGGAGGACCGGATGTAGAAACACCGTTATCAGAGGAGGGAGCGAAACCCTGAAGGTACGATGGAACCCACCCACGAGAAATCCTGGACTCGAAGAGAGAGAAGAGAGCGGATTCAAAACACGCAGAGGTGAGAGGAGAGCAGCAGAGGGGTAAGGAGTAAAATCAGACCTAATCAGAACTATCCAACCGATTTTGCAAAATATTTTTGACACTCTACTTCGGCCGTTAGCTAGGTTATCCTACAGGCTGGACTTGTGGGGTATCGTAACTGCTGAGCTCTGATACCACTCTGTAACACCCTCAGAATCGGCCCTATGCAAGTTTCAGCGCTTCCCGCCAAACCCGCATAGAAACGATTCAAAGGTGCCCACCAGGCACTTGCGTGCGGGTGGAAAACGAAGTAATACATTACACAACAGTCCTCGATGGGACCCACAGAACAGATATATATACAACACGACTTCATGAGTTAAGAATACAGATTTAAAGAACAAAGATCCAAAACACCTTGAAAACGATAGAGCGTCCAGCTACGGACAAGATGCAAATGGGGCTAAGAGCCCTGAAGAATAACCAATGGCGCATAACCCTGCCCAAGCGGAAGGTAACCACTAACGACGCCGATCTCAAAACCTGCTTAAACAAAGGGGTGCCGACAAAGGGCAAAGGAAAAAGAGGCGTCGATCTTGAGGCCAAGACACGGCGAGGCTAGAATTCGGGTCCTCGCCACATAGGTATGGTGGATCGCGGTAGCAGCATGCACTAAACAACCTATAGATACTCGATATAACTGTCGGCTATCAGAGAGGGATAAGAAAGATCTATTCGGATCCAACCTGAATCTAACACCAAACAAACCCATCCTGGTATTTCCCCCTCGAGACCAAACGAGGAAGTCAACCGAGGAACTCACACCGTTGGAAGTTTTACTTATTCAGTTATCGTTGCAGCAATTACTAGTCAGGTATAGATAGTCATCCTGATAAAATAAGCAGTGGGAAATTTTAGTTAACCATTCCGTTGTAGTTGCGTCACTTACTAGTCAAATACAATTAGCATGAGATATCCCAAAAGCCAGCAGTTGTTGGCACTTTTATTTAGCCATTCCGTTGTAGTTGCAGTACTTACTAGTCAGATACAATGATAGCAAGCGTCAACCCAGACAAGCAATTGTTGGCAGTTTTATTTAGCCATTCCATTATAATGAAGCTGATTACTAGTCATTATAAAGCCAAATTTATAGCACTACGTTAGTTATAGTTGTCTATGATCGAGATACTGTGCTCCAAGTCGTCCATAACCGCGGACACGGCTTTTGGAAAGTTTTACCCTGCAGGGGTGCACAAATAGCAACACACACTCGATCAACCTCGGAAAAACCAAATCAAAACCCAACGAGGCTTTCACGACAAAGCAATCACAAGATTCAGAAATATTTGGGGCCACCCATTGAGTACACCATAGCGAAGTTAGGTGACTCGAGACGGACTCAATGTTTGCGTCAATGGTCAGAACGACTGGGAACCCAAAAGCTGGGCTTGTCGATCTGAAAACACTCCGCTTTCCTAAATGCGATTAAGCAAAGACCTCGCACAATTTAAATAAAGCAGTAAAGCATGGCATAAGTACAGGATAGTAAATAAAACCTCAAACTAGTTTGTGGCCCCAAGAAATAAGACTGAATCAAGCTCTGGCTCAGGGGGGTCCCATAATCCTCCCGGATGTGGATAGCGCGAATAATCAAGGAACAGGTATCAAGTACTCGGGGTCCTACGAGACACAAGTGGACGGTTAACAACCAAATAACATCTATTGCCCACCTGTGCCTCTGCTTACTTACTTCAATTTTAGTTGTTAAACGGTAATTAAAGTTATGATCAACTCCAACAATAAACACGCGGCAATACTCCAACAACTGTGGTTCTTGACGACACGCAACAGCACTTGAGCAAGCGACTATGACGCACAGGTCCAACTATCTACCAAACAACAGGTAATAGGAGGTGTCCAAGGCAATATAAGGCTGCAAGGGATATCACGGGTACGAAAACTAGAGCATCGCAACACAGATAGCAATAGATCAACAAGAGGGAATAAATACTATAAAAGTAAGATAGGTAGAAAGGGGGAGATGATCGCCTGAAAACATTGCCGAAGGTTCATCCGAAGATCGGGTCGACACTCGCATCAACTCAACGGCCTTATCCGCGAAGAACCAAAACACTAGAATAAACACCGGATGCAATATTTAATACTACGGCAAAAGATCGGGCATGATGCATGAATGATGTATGACATGACAAAGCTGCGATGCGATTAGGCCATATTAAGCGGAACCGGGGTCCCGACAATTAAATATATGGTTCTAGTTGTTTAGCTACCCCGCAATTTAAATGTTTTCTTAACATGGCAAAAGATAGCACCGGTTCGCTACCCAAATTTATATGAGGCCAATATAAGACTAGATTTGCCCGCATATGGGCCCCATATTTAATTTAGGTGAATCGGCATAAGGCCCCCAAACCCACATGATATGTGTGCAAACATGGAAATTTTTATATGCAACAAGTTTTATATATAGCATTTATAAAATAGGGGCTCGGGAAAAGGTTCACACATTAGGGTCGAAGATCTTGGTGCCGGGGTTCGGGGTTTGGACTCAGGGGCGACGGGGAGAACGGTTCGACGGAAACGGTCTCGGACAACAGAAGTGGATCTTGTCGCATCCGCGGTAGTCGGGCCATGTTGTCGGTCCTGTCGTCTCACGCGGAGATCTTGGCGTCCGGGTCACGGCGTCTTCGGGTCCGGGATCGGCTTCGGATCCCTGAAGGAGAACTTGGCGATTCCGAGGGTCTTGGTGTTTGACGGGGTTCGGCGCGTCGGGATCGGTCTTCGGATCTTCGGGATCGGGCTTCGGGGTTTGGGATCCGGCGACCTTGATTCGTGAAGATCTTGGAATTCAGCTCCCCTGGTCGATGGCAAACTTGAATCGAGGCGATATGGTGCACAAGGGACCTTACTGTTGTTGTAACAACAACTTTCCCACATGTTCGAGGGCAACACCAAGACAGACAAGATAACGTGGCGGTTGGGGCGAACCGAGACACCGATTTCACGAGGTAGATATGTTGCAGGAGGCCTTAGCCAGGACGGCACGGGACCGAGGCGTCCATGAAGGCAGACCGAGACGAGGCCGAACAGGATCTCAGAGAGAGGAGCAGCACCGGGCGCAGTCTTGGCGGCACCAGCTAGGCGAGGGGTGCTCGAGGATGTGGGGCGCGGAGGCGAGCGAGGCCGGGCTCGGCCGGGCTCGGCCGGAGGACGCGCGCAGGGCGCCGGAGGCGGTTGAGGGTAGGTGGAGGCCTCTGGCCGGTGAGGCGCGGAGAAGAGGGCGCAGCGGCGGAGAGGACCTGAAGCGCCGGAGAAGCCAGGTGGCGGTGGCGAGGTGTCCCAGGCGGGCGCGGTTCCCGGCAGCGAGGCACGGGGTCGTGGCGGCGGAAGGAGGCGGCAGCGCGAGGTGGCGAGCTTCGCGAGGTCGCGATGGCGGCGGAGCTTGTCGGCGGGAGAGTGGGGAAGCGGGAGGCCGGTGCAGGGGGCGCGGGCGTCAGAGGAGGTGGTGGCGAAAGCGTCGCTGGCGATGGGAGAGGAGGGCACCATGGAGGAGGAGAGGAAGGCGGAGCTCCGGTAGGCGGCGGTGGCGCTGGGGAGCAGCGAGGAGGCGGAAGCGCTGGCGAGTCGGGCTTCATGGCAGCGTCTTGGGCCGCAAGGCAAGGCGACGGGCGCGGGCGGAGGAACAGTGGCGGGGCCAGAGAGGGAGCGAGGCGAGAGGGAGAGGGTCGCGTGGAGGGGACGCGGGGCGAGCGGGGCAGGAGGTGGGGCCAGGGGTGGGGTCCATGTGGGGGGTGGTTGGACGCGTTTCAAACGCGGGGTGGAGGGGAAGCTGCATGCGACCGTGTGTGTGTACGCTCTGTGCGTCCAGGTGTGGGTCGGAGGGTGGGATCGGCATCGCGGGCAGGAGTGTGCGTGTGTTGCGTGCTTGCCGCGCGCGGTTGCGTGTGTTGCGTGGTGGTGTGTGATGCCTAGCGGCGGCGGCTGGGGTGGGAATAGGGTAGGTGGGATCTGGGGATTAGGGTTTGAGGTAGATTAGGGTTTGTGGTGGGTCTAGGTTTTGTCTAGTTTGGGCCGGGTAGTAGGTTGCTGCCAGCTGGGCCCTTTGGGTCTGGCAGGTGGCGGCCTCCCCGTATAAAATATTTATGTTTAACATTTTCCTGTTTTATTTATGAGACCTTTTATACGTAATTTTAGATAAAACAAAATATTCGGAAAAGACCGAGATTTTCAATTTGAAATAGAGAAGAGTATAATTAGAAAACAATATAGGTTTTAGGGGAATAGGTTTAGTCAAACACATGCATGATGATGTCATGATGATGCACAACACAAAGATACCAAGCGATTTTCTAGTAGTGGTTTTGCGGGGCGCCACACTCCCGTACAGTAATTGCTCGTCTATTTATAGACTAAGGGGATAGGATACCCACATGGCCAACCCTAGCCTGGTAGAGGCCACACCGAGTGGGTCTCTACCGGCCTAGTTTCCCAACACTATAATCCCAATTAATTACTAGCCGCTGAATGATAGAAGATTGTTGTGAAATGCCAAGACTGGTAGCGCGTAATGCCAACGGTCCATTGTACACAGGAATTCAGTTGTAGGAAACAATAGGACGTGGTTGATTTTTGCCCAACCAAATTTTCGCTAGCCAAAATCTTGATTGTTCTTGTCTACGAGTTGGTCAACATAGGATAAAAAATAAACTTGATAGTGAAACATTGTTGTGCCAAAAAATTAGCAACTATCCAAACAAAAGCCAATCTATTGCCTATAGCATGTTTCTCCCTATATCAGCATGTTTCTCATCAAATGGAGGCCAGAGAGATCATACTGTTTGGTTGATTGAGACTTTTTTTATACAAATACGGCACTTTATTGATCAAGGCAAATCATTACAAATAGTCTGCCGGATGTAATCCGGGATAGAATTTCTAAAATAAATAGAAACAAACTGCTCCGCTAAGCGAGCTAGAGTGTGTGCCGCAATATTAGACTCACGGAAAATATGATAAAAAGATACTGCAAGAAATTTGGTCGCCAGAAACTTGATATCCTGCACCACCACGCCAATAGGACTTCTGTCCATCTCTGAAGAGTTGATTCTCTAAATTAAAGACAAACAATCAAAGACAACCATTAGTTTGTCGAAACCTTCGCCGCCAGCAAGGGAAATAGCACGTCGAAGAGCCAAAGCTTCAGCCAATCCCGGCGTTGTGACCTCCATCAAGAGCTCGCTGCTAGCAATCAAGCACTCACCAGTGTGGCTTCGGATCATAACGCGAATTCCCATCTGACGCGAAGATGTAAAGAGAGCAGCATCCACATTAACAAACACCGTTCCTTCATGCGGCGGAGACCATCTAGGTGGAGAAGATCTGGTCTCACGTCTATTTGAAGTATCCGGCGAAAACAAATGTTGTTCAATCATATCGACATATGCTTTGCTTTGTTCTACAACAGTCTGCGGTGGCTTTATATTTTCACCCTTGCATACACTATTTCTGGCCAACCATAGGTGCCATATCACCACTGTAAGCACCATGCATTCCCTCTCTATCGATCTAGCCAGGAAATCAAAGACCCAAGATTTTGGATTTGTGAAAAATTTCCGGCGCAGCTAGAACCCATACAGGGGTTTTATCTCCCTCCACACTTCCTTGGCATATTGACAGAATAAGAACCGTATGTGCACATGTCTCCTCCTGTGCACAGACAACACACGCCATGGAAGCTGGAATGTGGCTACGGCAAAGTTGAACACCAGATGGAAGACGGTCATGGACAAAATGCCACGGGTTAATTTTCATTTTGCCCGGCGCTTTGATTGCCCAGAGTTTTTTCCATAGCAGGTTCTCGTCCTGCAAACTCGAGTGTGCTCCACCTCCCTGCTTACTTCGGTTAATGAAGAATTTCTCCTCCCTAGCCAGATGATACGCAGATCGGACTGAGTACACACCATATTTTGTGAAGGGCCAAGAAATAAAGTCATCTCCGCCCCGCCGACTGATAGGGATTTCAAGAACCCGGTTCGCAACGTCCTCTTCAAAAATGGCACGCACCACCCCCGCGTCCCATGAACCATGGTCATCACTGAGTAGACAATCCACGGTTGCACCAATTGGGATTGGCGTCAGGGTCCGAAGCGTACATGGGTTTATATTAGGTATCCATCTGTAAGTCAACACCTTAATTCTTTTCCCGTCTCCAACACTCCACCGAACCCCTTGCTTTACTAACTACATCCCAAAACAGATACTCCGCCATGTGAACGACGAGGATCGGGGTAGCGGCGCATCCCAGACATCACACTGAGGGAAGTAACGTCCTTTGAGCACCTTAGCACACAAAGAGGTTGGCTCGATAAGACGCTTCCAGCACTGTCGTCCGAGCATGGCTTGGTTGAACAACACGAGATCCCTAAACCCCATGCCACCAAAGTTTTTGGGTGTCGACAGCCAGTCCCAACTCTTCCAGTGCATCTTTTTCTTCCCTGCCTCAACTCCCCACCAATGATCAAAAATTGCCTTCCGAAGGGCTTCACAAATTGAGACAGGAATTTGAAAGCATCTCATGATGAATGTCGGTATAGCTTGAATGACTGCCTTCAACAGCGTTTCTTTGCCTGACTGTGACATCGGTCAGCCCGACCATCCATTCGTGTGCCTCCACGCTTTGTCCACAAGGAACTTAAATTGACCAGTTGGGGATCTTCCAATATCCATAGGCATGCCAAAGTATTCATATTGCAAAGCCTCATTGGACACTCCGAGCTGGTTCATAACTTGCTTCTTGACCTGATCGTTACATCTTGATCCAAAAAAGACTGATGACTTATCGACATTGGTCTGCTGACCAGATCCATCACAATAAGACATAAGGGTTTCCTTTAGTGTCGCTACACTCCTGGCATCACTCCGAGCGAAGAATATGCTATCGTCTGCGAAGAGGAGGTGGGAAATAGGTGAGCCACCACGACCGTTACAGACACCTTGTAGTGCCCCCACATTCTCCTTATGAAACAACAGACTAGACAATCCTTCGGTACAGAGCAAGAAGAGGTAGGGACTAATCGGACCCCCTTGTCGAATTCCCCTCGAAGGAACAACTGGTGAAGTTAGCTCTCCATTGACACGAACTGCATATCTTACATTGGTTACACACCTCATGACCGAAGATATCCAATATGGAGAGAATCCCAACTTCAAAAGACAACCATGTAAATAACTCCACTCTACACGGTCGTAGGCCTTCATCATATCTATCTTGAGAGCAAAGTATGGATGTTTAGCATTCTGTCTCTTGATCATATGTAGGCACTCATAAGCAATCAGGGCATTATCTGTTATTAATCTTCCAGGAAAGAAAGCACTTTGATGTTCATAGATCACCACTGGCAAGACTAACTTAAGACAATTATCCAATACCTTTGATGCAATTTTGTACAACACGTTACATAAACTGATGGGCCTGAAGTTCTTGAGATTATCCGGGTTTGACATCTTGGGAATCAACACAATTACGGAGTCATAAAAATCTTCAGAAATATCTTCGCCCATCAAAAAGCCCCGAATAGCTGAGCAAATGTCCTCTTTCAGCACATCCCAGTGAGTTTGATAAAAAAGGCGGGAAAGCCGTCCGGACCAGGGGCCTTTGTAGGTCCCATATGAAAGAGAGCGGCCTTGATCTCAGAGTCCAAATAATATTTAATTAACTCATCGTTCATATCACTAGAGACTTTGGGCAGAATGGCATCAAGGACAACATCAGAATCACAGGGTTCAACTGTAAATAGGTCACCATAATAAGCCTCGGACATACCTTTGATCTCATTTAACTCCTCACAACGGGAACCGTCAGGGCGAACTAGAGCACGGATTTTATTGTTGCGACGCCAAGCTGTAGCACGTGCATGGAAAAACGCCGTATTCCGATCGCCTTCCTTCAGCCACTCAACACATGAGTGTTGTCGTGCCATGACCTCTTCTCGCTCAAAAAGTTCACAAAGACGACGTTCAAGAGAGATAGATTTTTTATTTTCTCTATTATTAGCTGGCCTCCCTCGGGGATTGATTTCAGCTGGCGCTCCAACTTCTGTATCTCACACCGAACTGAACCAAAGCTCACCCTACTCCATTCCTGGAGGGATGAAGCCGCCATATGCAGGCAGTTCCAGGTCGTGTGTAATGACTGTGACCCATCCCGTGCCTCAGCCCACACCCTCTCTAGTGTATCACGGTAATCAGGAGCTCGCAACCATGCCGCTTAGAAGCGAAAACCTGATTGGACTGGTTTCCTGTCACCTAATACACCAGAATTCTGTAGCCATATCAGGATAGAAAAATGGTCTGATGTTGTAGTAATTATATTCTCCACAAAGCAATCATCAAAAGCAGCCGAGAAAGCTTCATTTGCTACTGCGCGATCCAGCCTGACCCGCAAAAAGGAGTCATCTTCCTGCCTATTAGACCAAGTGAACATCGGGCCCGAGAACTCCATATCAACCAGCTCACAGTCCACTAGGCAATCCCTGAACTGCTCCATCTGAGCTTCAGTACGATCACGAAGGCCAGAGTGCTCGTGTTGGAAAAGAACCTCATTAAAATCTCCACACACTAGCCACGGTCCTTCCCAATTCTCCCGCATCCGCCTCAACATGCTCCAAAACTCATGTCGCTTATCTCTACGAGGCTCCCCGTAGACGAAGGAGACACGCCATGAGGCACATGCATCCGAAGATATCGACACATCAATACAGTGAGCATTATATCCTTTTAGAGACACATTGAACGGTTGCAACCAGAAAAGTGCAAGGCCTCCACTGAGACCCCAACTAACAGTGAAGCTGCCAGAATATCCAAGACTCCACATAAATTTTTTAGCTCGCTTATCCTTCATCTTTGTTTCAGAAAGGAAGAGGAAGGAGGGTCTATACGTAGCCACAAGCCACCATGTTTCTCCTACTGTCGAGTCTGACCCAAGTCCTCGACAGTTAAGGCATAAAATACTCATTGCGAAAGGCGGGGCTGTTCAACAGCCGCCGCCGGATCCGCCGATCATGTCGAATTCGTTCTCTATTTTTTATTTGATTCATCTGAGGCTGCATCAATTTGATCAGCCGAACCATCAGAGCCTTTGCCTGGAATCATTGCCGCTCTAACAGGAACAGAAACCAAGGTGCCCGCATTCGCTACCTGAACAACCTTTGGGAGATATACTTGCTTCTGCTTGTGCTTCTGTCTTGGCTTAGTCGGTGAGGTTGCATGCAGAACAGCTCCAGTATTAGCAATGGCAGTCTCCTTAACCCGGGACATAGTAGCCCGACGAGGACGAGGATTTTTCTTGATATAGGAGAATTGACCTCAGCCGACTTAGCGGCCTTCTTCCCCTCCCCTGCAGCAGATGAAGAGGCCTTTGAACTAGACCCTGTCTCAGTGTCGTTCCATGAAGATTTGCTGGTCTGTGACTAATCCATAGGCATAGCAGAAACCTTCTTCTTCTCTAGAAAGCACAACTTGTCGCCCTGATACGGCAACTTCCCTTCTGAATCCCGTGTTGCAGGAGATGGGCAGGTCAATGACGAGTGACCAATCAAACCACACGAAAAACAGAACATAGGAAGGCGCTCGTACGTGACATCGTACTGCATTGTCATATTCCTCCTCTTTGAGAAGATAGATACGCAACGCATGATCGACTCAGTGGGATTAATAGTGACTCATACCCGCAGATATGAGCCCCAAGCTTTACCTTTCTCGTCCACATCAAGACGATCCACCTTACCCAGCCGAGATGCCAGCGGAGTATCCCGCTCTGAGTTCATCAGTTCATAACCCAGATTCATGATTCGAGCCCAAACCAGCAGCTCGTCAAAAACCATATCTTTTGGCTGGATATTGAATAATCAATAAAATAGCATGATTGCTAAGCTTCCAAGGCCCTCCTTTAGCCACTCTCTATCTATCAGCTTCTGACGCGAATTCCGCCAAAAACAAATTTCTCCCCATATGATTGACAGAAAGATCTTTAGGGTTACCCCAGGCCTGCCGCACTACCGATCTAATTGTGTTAATATGCAAAGTATTTGGCGCCATGACCTTACCAACGAGATCCCACTCCGGGCCTAGGAGATTACCATCTCCCTCATCATCCAAGACCAAAGGATCTGCCTCTTTGGACGTCAGGTTCAAGCGCTGCATCATCTCCACGACGGTTTCCCCACCTTCAGCGGGTTTGCCTGATGAACTAGTTTCCGAAGCCGTTCCCGCCAGCAGCCACCGCCAGATCGCGAGATCCTCCCATCGCAGCCACTGATTCATCCACCACCATGTTTACCTTCCCTGCCATCACTCCCAAACTGCAGCCGATCACCAACACAAAGCCAAGGGTGGGCAGCAATGCTAGGTTACCCCTTAGTCACCCCGAGCCCGTGAAGAGATCCAAAACCAGAAGAAGGGAGCAGCAGCAGATGCCCAGTGATGACCCACAAGTATACGGGATCGCAACAGTCTTCGCAGGTAATATTACCCAATTTATTGATTCGACACAAGGGGAGCCAAAGAATACTTGCAAGCCTTAACAACTGAGTTGTCAATTCAGCTGCACCTAGAAATAGTTCTTGCTCATAGAAGTTTATCGGTAGCAATAGTTTGTAGTAGCAACAGCAACAACAACAGCAACAGTGAAACAAGAGCAATAGTAACAGTAACGGTAACATTAGGATTCGAGTGCGGTAGGCATAGAGATGGATGGACGGGCGTTGCATGGACGAGTCTAAACATGTAACTTCAAGACCTAGGGCATTGTAGATAAATAATAACAAGCATCCAAGTACTAAACAATCATAGGCATGTGCTCCAAATATAGTCATACGTGCTTTCAATGAGAACTTGCACAACATCTTCTGTCCAGCCAGCCCGTGGCAGCGGGGCCTCTAGGGAACTACTAGCAATTAAGGTGCTCCTTTTAATAGAGCACCAGAGCAAAGCATTAACACTCCATGAACACATGTGATCCTCACACCACAGCCATCCCCTCCGGTTGTCCCAATCATTATCACTTTTGGGCCTTTGGATCCGGACAATGATATGTGTATACAACTTGCAGATAAGATCACAAACTATACTATCATAATGATTTAATAATAAGTTCAGATCTGAGATCATGGCACTCGGGCCCTAGTGACAAGCATTAAGCACGACAAGTTGCAACAAAGTTAAATAGCACTAATAGAGATACTAGGCACTATGCCCTAACAGATCTTATTTGATTACATGATAGGACTCATCCAATCCCTACCATCCCCAAGCCTATAGCAGGGGATTACTCACTCATGGATGAGGCAAACATTGGTGGTTGATGGAGATGCGTTGGTGATGACGATGGCGATGATCCTCTCCAAATTCCCCGCCCCGATAGGGTGCTAGAACGGAGTTTCTCAATCCGAATCTTGGTTTCTGGTGGCGGTGGAGTAGAACTCTTTCTGGAAAACTATCGAACCCCCCTCGGTTTTTAGGTCAAAAGGAAACTTATAGGCGCAGAGGGAGGCCGAGGGGGTGCCTGGGGTGGCTACACCCCCTCCAGGCGCGGCTAGTGGTGGGCCCGCGCCTGGGGTGGGTGTGGGCCCCCCAGGCCTCCTCTACGTCTCTTCTTCTGGATCCGTGGATCTTCTGGTGAAATATAATTTTTGGCATATTTTTCGGGATTTTTCCTGATAGTTCATTTTCTGCACAAAAACAAGACACCAAGGTAATTTTGCTGAAAAAACGTCAGTCCGTGTTAGTTGTATCCAAATCACACAAGTTTAGAGAAGAAACAATAGCAAAGTGTTCGAAAAAGTAGATACGTTTTGGACATATCAACCCCCCCCCCCCCCCAAGCTTAGCTTGTTGCTTGTCCTCAAGCAATTCAGTTGAAAATTGAGTGCGTTAAAGGAACTTTCACGAACACTTTGCTTCATATGATGTATATATTCTCAGCACAGGAGTAGATGCTTAGACAATTCATAATAAGAAGTATGCAACTAAGTCTACTCAATAGTCATTGCAAGCTATGAAGAGAAACCAACTCAATAATAATAAGTAGCATGAAACATAAACAGAAGCGACATTGCAATGCTCATAATAAGGTATGATAGAGTGGTATATCGCTTGCCTTTGTTTGAAGAGCACAATATAAATGCCAAGGCACCTCTGAAGTTCACATGAAGACTAGAAGTAAAATATCAGAGATACAAGCATCAAAGCCATGACATAATTAACCAAGTTTGTGAACAACTACAAGAATGACAACTATGCTCTCAAGAAGGTGCTCATAGAATAAGTGGTGACTCAACAAGATTGTGAAAACGGTTTTGTGAAGGTTTGAAAGGCTTCCCAATGCTGAAAGGAAGGTACTCAATAGCTTTGAGCTCTCATTGCCCCTATCATAGGCATCTTCATGTGGTTAAGTTGAAAGTGAGGTCCACTCTGAATCATATGCTTGACAGACTATAGACTGCAAATCCCAAGTCCCTTGAGTATGAGGGTTGCTCCGCATTCTACTCAACTTTGGTCACCTGAAAGTTCTTGTCATTGTAAATACATGCATATCATCGAGAACCGCCAACGGGGTACCCCTTGCACATGGTACAGGAGCTTTCCCACAACCAAAATGACAAGGCAAGCAGACAATGAGCATATCAACAATCTTTTTATTTACCATATGCATAGCTTTTTATTGAGGACGCTTCATAGATGCTCATTATGGTGATGTTGCTAGTTTCCACCATGATTAAGCATGGCTTAGGCTAGCGGCCCATGCGTTTCTCTAACAAAATGTATAAACTCCATGAACTCACAACCTCCCCTTTTATTTCACATCGTCGACATCCGTAAACAAAAGAGCAAAGAATCAACTGGATGAGATATCCAACAGGTGTTGAAAGCGTTCCACGTGACAGCACGGTTCTACTGACTCCTAGTATATAATTAGCAAGCATATAACTTTCATGGACTAGTCACAATGGTTCAGAATTATTAAGCGCAAGGAATAAAGTGTGTCATCAAGTTCGTGAGAGATTTACTAACTAACTTTCTCAAAACAGACAAACATTTTATTTTGGAAGAAAACACGACATATGGAGTATGCACTGAAATAGTGGACACAGCTGGCAATATTGGTTTTGGGGAGTTGGAAGCACAGGTAGAGCACATATTCAGTGCAAGGGAAGGCTAGCAATAGAGAGGGAGCGACAAACGAGAGAGCAATAGCTGTCATAATCATGCTTGAAACAAAACATGACTAATTATGGCATGAAAGTGATACAAGAACTCTGAGGCAAAATAAATCATCGAGGCTTACTGACTATTGATTAGTCATATGCATGCGTGAGCATGTGCCAAATCGATTCACATGAACAGTCAGAGGAGGATACCACAATATCATACCAAAGTATGAATAAAACAATGCAAACAAACATTCATATGACATGCTACAAACTATTAGCAAGCTGGAGCTAATCATAGACAAGCAAGAACTACTAAGCATCTATAATGACATACACCTTACACAAACAGGCTAAGCATGCTCACAATGACGAGTATATGTACAAAAATGAAACAAATAGAGTTCGTTAACAGCCTCTTACCACACCTCGACTTGTCTTAATCTTCATTATTGCCCCTCACTTGTGTGACTTGAATAATTAACGTGAAACCAAAATCCACTGTGGACGGCTGAACCCTGCAAACAACTCACAAAACCAAAGAAGAACAACAATTTTTTTGTTTGGTTTGCATCCACCCCGGGCACCCCAGGCACCCCCTCGGCCTCCCTCTGTGCCTATAAGTTGCCTTTCGACCTAAAAACCGAGGGGGGTTCGATAGTTTTCCAGAAAGAGTTCTGCTCCGCCACCGCCACCACCAGAAACCAAGATTCGGATCCAGAAACTCCGTTCTGGCACCCTGTCGAGACGGGGAATTTGGCGAGGATCATCGCCATCGTCATCACCAACGCATATCCATCAACCACCGATGTTTCCCTCATCCATGAGTGAATAATCCCCTGGTGTAGGCTTAGGGATGGTAGGGATTGGATGAGTCCTATCATGTAATCGAATAAGATCTATTAGGGCATAGTGCCTAGTATCTCTATTACTGCTATTTGACTTTGTTGCAACTTGTCGTGCTTAATGCTTGTCACCAGGGCCCGAGTGACATGATCTCATATCTGAACTTATTATTGAATCATTATGATAGTATTGTTTGTGATCTTATCTGCAAATTGTGTACACATATCATTGTCCGGATCCAAAGGCCCCAAAGTGACAATAATTGGGACAACCGGAGGGGATGGCTGTGGTGTGAGTATCACATGTGTTCACGGAGTGTTAATGCTTTGCTTCGGTGCTCTATTAAAAGGAGCACCTTAATTGCTAGTAGTTCCCTAGAGGCCCCGCTGCCACGGGCTGGCTGGACAGAAGATGTTGTGCAAGTTCTCATTGCGAGCACGTATGACTATATTTGGAGCACATGCCTAGGATTGTTTAGTACTTGGGTGCTTATTATTATTTATCTACAATGCCCTAGATCTTGAAGTTACATGTTTAGACTCGTCCATGCAATGCCCGTCCATCCATCCCTATGCCTACCGCACTCGAATCCTACTGTTACCGTTACTGTTACTATTGCTACTGTTTTTACTATTGATGTTACTGCTGCTATTGCTTTGCTTGTTGCTACTACCAAACTGTTGCTACTGATAAACTTCTATGAGCAAGAACTATTTCCAGGTGTAGCTGAACTGACAACTCAGTTGTTAAGGCTTGTAAGTATTCTTTCGATCCCCTTGTGTCGAATCAATAAATTGGGTAATACTACCCGCGAAGACTGTTGTGATCCCCTATACTTGTGGGTCATCAATGACCTAGTTGTACCAAGTCCCAGGGCCTTGCAAAATTGCTTCAAAGTCATAGAATGAGCCCTGCCATAAATTTTGAAAGACACAGCAGGCTTGAACAGACTATTAGTAAAGGAGAAACTCTCCACAAATGTTTTAGTAAGCAAAGCATGTTGTGCACTCTCATCCTGCATGTAACTTGTTAGTTCAGCCCTCTGCACCAAAGTCATAAAATCATTAAGAATCCCAGCAGCTCGCAAGAAAGTTTGGCAAGGAAAGGTGGAGGGGTGCGCATCCCCTTCATCTCTCTCGTCACCAAATCGCGGAGTGATGAGATCCTCATTGTATGAGGGTCTAGTAATGGTAGATGACCTTGGAAGGCTTGCCCTTCTAGGTGCATCACTCTCAAATAAATCACCAAATGTGTAGTGGTCCATGACTTCACTTTTCTGAAATTTTAAACAACCATCAAACCAAGTGATTTCTAAGTGGATAAATGATGAGCAACTACTATAGGAACTTGCTAGAGGACTACACATGCATCAAAACAAAGTTTCTAAGCATAGAACAAGCATGCAAGCTCAAACAACCTATCACCTATAGCAGCAAAATACTCAAGATACAATCTACCAATCACAAATCTAATTGGACAAGTGGAGGAGGCACATACCAAGGAGCAATCCCTCCAAAAACTAGCACTTGAGATGGGCTGAACAAGGAGATTGAAAATCGCGAGCAAGAACAGCAAGAACTCGAGCTTGAGCAAGTTTTTTGGTGTTTTTCGGGAGAGAGAAAGAAGGTAGCTTTGAGGAGGCAGCCTGGAGGGGCCCATGTGGGCCAGACCCCTCCCTAGGCGCCGCCACCTGGTAGGTCGCTCCTACCATAGGTGTGGTAGCCTGGGGTGGCCCCCTGGGTCACTTTAGGTGCCTCTCTGCCCCTTTTTTTCAAGGAAACAATTATTTTGAATTTTCTAGGATTTTTCGGGAAACTTTATTTTTGGCCAATTTTCAGGGTATGAAAATTGATTTTCTCGCAGAAACAGTTTTTTCAGAAGAAGCAAAAGCAAACCAAAATCCAAACTACAACATCTCTAAGAAACTCAGACAAGCAAACAACTAGCAAAACTAAAGATAAAGCAAAGACTAGGAAGGAGAAAAGAAAAAGAAAGCAAATATAACCACAGTGGGAACATTATTTTGTTCATTAAAATCCTTTTGTTAACAAGGTTGATCAAGTCTTGTTACCAAAACAATCTTATATGAAACAAAACTTTTCATTCCACAAGGTGATTATGTTACCTCATACTTGATAGCAATGGTCCCAATCATAATAGTTTCAAAATTTTCTTGTGGAATGGGACAATATATTTCTCCAACCTTGATGCCCTCAATATTTTTAATGGAATTCAGGCAATAGCTCTTAACAACCTTCTTGGGGAAGTAGACAGTGTGCTCTTTGTCATTAATATTGAATGTTACTTTTCCTTGATTGAAATTGATGACAGCACCTACAGTACTAAGAAAAGGTCTCTAGCCGTGCACTAGCACCACTGTGAGCTTGTAAGATTAATGACAGCACCTACAGTAGATCAGCTAGCAAGATTAACCAAGCACTAGCACCACTATGAGCTTGCCAATATCATCAATGGTGAACAGCCGAGTGCATCCTTGCCACCCAGTGTAGACAGCAAGCTAGGAAGGAAACTAGCCATGCCAACCTTGTCTGGGAGAACACCCATGCCTCACCGCCCCCTCTCGACCAGCCCTGCCTCGAAGACACTGACCAGAGCACCCAGGAACGCCGCGTCCGTGCCTCTGCCAACCGTGCCGAGCATGCGCTAGAGCGCCACCCTCGACCGAAGCCCACAGACCGCGCGCCGCCCTCGCCGCGTGCATAAACGATCACCACCGACCCAGGAGACCGCCAGACATCCCCGTTTGCCGCCCCATGCCGCACAGCCACCGCTCGCCATCGAAGACGCCGCCTACGCGCCGCAGCGTCGCGTGTTCGAACCAACCCGCACGCCCCACGTCGCCACGTATCGTTGAGCATCGCCAGGAACACCGCACCGTCCTACCTTCGCCCATGCCAATAGCCGTCATACCATCGCCCGACGAGCTCACTGCGGCGCCCGTCGGTCCCCTCGCTTGACTATAAATAGAGGCCACCCCCAGCCGAATTGAGCACACCATTCTACTCCCCTCTCCTCACTGATCGTGCCACACCGTTCCCGAAGCAAGGCGAGCAGCACCTCGTCATATTTTCACCGGAGCCCGCCGCCTCTGGAGAAGAAGGGAGCCAGCGATTGGAGCCGCCCCAGGAGGAGCCACCGGTACCAGGAGATTCGCCGTCGTCGACTTCGTCGTTCGCCCGCCTCGCCGACCCTCGACCGAACCCCGGTGAGCCCCCAGCAACCCCCACTGGCCGCGCTAGGTTTCTGTCTCGCCGGCGTTGCCCAACGTCGATGATGACTCTTAGCCGTTGGATTAGAACCAGATCGAACGACCCACATCGCCCCAGACCGCTTCGCACCCCCTGTCTCACTGAGGAGTGGGGACAGCCACTTAACCAGCCCACGGAAGCGCTACGCTTAGCAGGCCGGCCCGTTAACTTTTCCCGCGCAGCTCAGTTATTTGAATTAAACCTTTTCCATTTTATTTCAAACTCACTCCTATACCTAGTTTCAAAAATCAACCCAGATCGATTCAGAGCATCAAATTGAATGAAACCAATTTTGTTAGAAAGTTCTAGGAATGCTGAATCCAAGACCGTTGGATTCAAGTCATTTGGATATGTAGATCACCCATGGTAAAAATAACAAGGCAGAAGCTTTTCTGCATTCAAACATTTTTCAAATTTAAACCATAATAGTTTTTGAGTTGATTCCAACTCTCAAAAATCACATTTAACCATACCTTTCAGAATATATAAAAATATATAGGTTTACTTACAGAAATAATGTTCAAGTAATAAAAGAATGCTACATAGGCATTTCTAGTCACTTTATGTAATTAAAATAAAAAGGATAAAACCTTATTAAATTGTGACACCACTTTAAATCATATTCCCATGGACTAAAATATTTGGTGATGACATGTGTCAACATGATCCCATGTTTGGTTTGGAGAATATTAAATCTTAAGTAGTTTTTCAATGAGTAGAAATTACTTTTCTAAAAATAAAAGGAATTAAACCAAGCCTTAATCTTGTAATGTTAGAGATGATGTTAGATCATCTATAGGACCCTTGTGTGTGATGATTGCAAGTAGTTAAGTATTGTTTGGTGATTGTGTCCCTCGTATTTATTTATAGACGCTAGTACCGACCAAGGGTACGAGGAGGAAGGAGGATTCTACGAAGAAGAAGCCGAGGAGAACTTCAACCACTGCTCTGCACAAGGCAAGCTAACACTTGCAATTTAGCAAGCTTTACTAATCAAGTTGACCAATGCCAGCTACCACTTGCAAGATACCCTACTTATGCAAGCTAATACTTGCTTGTTACCATGACCACTATATGCCTTAAGTATATGTGATCATATCTACTTGATAAACCAATCCTAGTTTTACTTGCAAGCTCCTTACTTTATTTCTTTATCAAAGCTCTTACCTAGATTTTTACCTAAGTGAATGGTAGATACTGGAAAGATATGTGAAGGTTGCATAAAGAGCATAAAATTTGGCCTAAGCTAGATAATCTTGATGTCATCCTAAGGCATGAGATTGAACTTAGCTAAAACTCCACTAGTTTACCACCCCTCATCAGTGCTTACCCCAACCTATAGATGCTAGTGCTAAGCATAAAACTTGATCAACTTTAGATGGGAATACTTGGTGGAAAAATGGTTATGAAAACCTTGGAATGATGGATCATTCTTTTGAAATGTTTTGGACATGTGTTTCCGAACACCTGATGATTTTGGTGATGAAAATGTTGAGGCATGAGCCTTAGCCCTTTATAAAACTGATGGTTGTCTGGATGCAATACCATTCCAATTTTAGCGTACAACCACAATACCCGAAGATTGGGTAGGGCTTGACTGGAAATTTATATACCTTAGTATTAGCTCCCTCACGGCCAAGGTCTGAGCTGAGGCTACCTTGTGAAGATTGTCCACCTGTGCAATACCCAAGATGACAGTTGGTCATGGTTGGGAGGCCAAACTCACAGGAGAGGTGCTTATACTAGGGCGTGTAATTGAAAGGTTAGGATTGATTACCCGCATACTGAGTATGGTGAATTCAGGATTTGTTCCTGACGGATGTATCGAATGTTGTGGTGAAAGTGTACAATCTCTGCAGAGTGTCAAACTATTCGAATATCCGCGTTCGCGGTTATGGACAGTTGGAGTGGCCACAACCAGCAACAGGGTTGTGATATGAAATACAAGTTCCCACTTAGATGTTATAAACTTCAACTAGCAATTGTTGCTCCTAAACTTAGTAGAGATAAACCTGGCTTTTGCAAAATAACCCTAGAGCCTAGTGTCCTATTATCAAAACCCCCTTTCATTTGTTAGTATTAGTTTGCGATTACTTAAAGAGTACTCATGGCTTTCTCCCTGGCTATTCCCATGGCTAGACTATGAAGAGGAGTACCTAGAGGATGGACCCCGGGAAGGTTACGACAACTAGGATCATCTCCCATTGTCAGCATTGCCTGTGACCCCAAAGATGGAGCTTCGCCCACGCTACCATTATTATTATTACGTATTTCGCTGCTTGATGTTGTATTAAGAACTGGATCATGAGATCCCTATTTGTGTAAGAACTTATGTACGGCTTGTAATGGATGATGTACTATGGTATCCAATTCTGTTATGTCTCGCAAAAATGGTAATCCTGGGATTGCGATGTATGGCATAACAGGCATCTGGGATTAAAAATCCGGGTGTTGACAAGTTGGTATCAGAGCCATCCTGACCACAGGAGACCCTAGTTAGACTGGACGTTTGAATCAAAAACTTAGTTCTAAAACCAAAGAAAACAAATATTTACAAAAACTTATTCTCATTCTTACCCCTTGGATTCTCTCATGAAAATTCATGTTCTTCTAAAACCCTTGCAAAATACATAAAATTTTGACACACTTGATCACTCTACTAACTTACTCATCCTATATTCTTATAGATGGACGTGAAGTACAGCAAGTTTTATCAGTTGGGGAATGGAGGAGACCTTATCTTTGAGAGGGATTTGGACCAGCTTTCGAAACTTCTGGAGCTTCCGCACCCCGAGTTCTTCGGAGCTCAGCTCAATGATCAAGGAGGAGAAGATCTGCAGTGGCTAATTGTTGCAAGTCTCAGAGGAAAGATTGAACCTCCCACTGCGGAAGGAATTCAATTTACCTTAAGAGAGAACAACTGGCTCGATGGACTTGCCAGGGAAATGCAGGAAGCTCTTTCCCGTATGTGTGGGCAGAGCATCAACCAGATCAAGGGTACTCGCTTTGAGATTTGCCCGAGGCGTGATGCAAATGGATAACCACTGGAAGCCCCATACCATCCCGAGCTAAAGACTCAATTGGACCACCTTAGCTTCATGATGTACGATCGTCAGCAGGAGTTAGACAACTGCCATGACTACTCCAACCACAAGTCTGCCATCATCAAGACGAAGGACCAAACCATCGCCATGATAGCAAAGGATCGCAAGTCTCACCGCCGTCAGCTCGACAAGAAGGAGCGCATCATTGCCCGTCTTTGCCACCGCAACTCATCTTTGGAGGAGACCATCCACGAGAGAGACATGCAGCTGGAGGAAAGGGAGAATGCAGGAGAGGATCTTTGTGGAGACCCCTACTCCTATCTCAACGATGATGATGATTTTCTGGAGGATCAGGCTATGGACTTCTTCACCGATGAAGACGATTTCGCCTTCATCGATGATGATGAGGATGATGAGGGCATAGATTCCAAGGAGTAGTAGCACTTGAGCACTAGCGTAGTGAGTAGTATTCGGTCCCATTGTATCGTAGTTCTCATAATGGTTCTTAAAACCATCTGCTTTCCTTTGTTGTGCTGTGTGTTGTATCGTGTGCTATGAATAAATGAATGAAAAAGCAAGTTGCTAGAAAAATCTGAGTCAAACTTTAAAAATTTCTCAAAGACCCAAAACTTTAGAAATTTCCCTCTTTTCTCATGATCTATCTCAATCTTCAGATGCCACGTGGAGGAAGTGGTTCATCCCCGGACCCGATGTTGCATATTCTGCAAATGTTGACTTCTGACCGTAAAGCTGAAAGAGCGGAACGTCAAGCCAACCTAGCCACCCTTCAGCAGATAGCCCAGCTTGCCCACAACAACCAAGGTCACGGAAATCAGGACAACTATGGATCTAAGCTCAAAAATTTCCAGAATACCAACCCACCTGTTTTCACTAAGTCAGAAGAGCCCCTAGACGCTGATGATTGGCTGCAAACCATGGAAAATAACTTAGAAGTCGCCGGAGTGGAAGCCAACGAGAAAGTTCTGTTCACCACCCACTATCTAGCCGGAGATGCCAGGGCATGGTGGAACAGTGTTCGCGAGTCTCAGAGGAAAGATCTGCAGTGGCTAATTGTTGCAAGTCTCAGAGGAAAGATTGAACCTCCCACTGCGGAAGGAATTCAATTTACCTTAAGAGAGAACAACTGGCTCGATGGACTTGCCAGGGCAATGCAGGAAGCTCTTTCATGTCTGTGTGGGCAGATCATCAATCAGATCAAGGGTACTCGCTTTGAGTTTTGCCCGAGGCGTGATGCAAATGGACAACCACTGGAAGCCCCATACCATCCCGAGCTAAAGACTCAATTGGACCACCTTAGCTTCATGATGTACGATCGTCAGCAGGAGTTAGACAACTGCCGTGACTACTCTAGTGGTGGGCCCGCGCCTGGGGTGGGTGTGGGCCCCCCAGGCCTCTTCTCCGTCTCTTCTTCTGGCTCCGTGGATCTTCTGGTGAAATATAATTTTTAGCATATTTTCCGGGATTTTTCCTGATAGTTAATTTTCTGCACAAAAACAATACACCAAGGTAATTCTGCTAAAAATATCGTCATTCCGTGTTAGTTGTATCCAAATCACATAAGTTTAGAGAAGAAACAATAGCAAAGTGTTCGAGAAAGTAGATACGTTTTGGACGTATCACCCAGGCATATGGGGAACACAGTGGGAGAAGGAGGTAATCACGATCAAGAGATCAGGATCACCAAATGAGTTCGTGTGGGCTAGGATCGCCGGATTGCCAGAGCGTCGCCAAAACCGTAACCGCACCAAAAAAAAGTGTTCTTTTGTTGATTGAGACTTGAGAGGGGAGGATAGGCGAGCTGGGAGATGCTATGCTTTTGTTAGAGCATATCCAATGGGCTCCCCAACCCCCACATCGGCCTGTTTCTGTGCGTGTAGTTACGTGATGACAGGGAACTACACACCAATGCGTCCCCCAAATTGATTCTGCTTGTCCAGGGATAGCTCATTTTCCTCAAACTGGCTCCAAACTTAGGGACGCTTTGGGGGCAAGTGGACGCTGTCCGTTGTTAGTCCTTGTCCGCGTCAGGCCCAAGTATCAGTCGCACTGACCAATCCCCCTCTCCACCCCGACGCCCCTAATCTTCTCCCCTGTTCCGTCGTCTGTCTGCCACCACAACTCACCCCCCTGTGCCCACGTCGGGAAAGTAGTGTCATGCCCCGCCTTCCTAGCCTCCCACTTTCCCGGTCAAGAAGGAGCGCTCGGATCCACCAAATCAACTATAGCGGCGCCGATAGTAGGTGGCGTCGTCCAGGCTTTCGCGAGCTCCACCGCGATGAAATCGACCTTCGCGAGCTCTACATCGTCGATCTTGAGCTTGTCGCACCTTCCTGAAGCCATAGGCGGTGGGAGCTATGCCTACAAGGTGTTCGGTGATTTGCGTGGCCGACGCAGTGAGGCACACAAATTTTGCAAACAACATTTGTTATATGTGTTATGTATAGTTGGTGATTGTAGTTCCTTTGGGTTTTTTAGAGAATGATGCTCGATGATGTCGTGATGTTTTTATTCACGAAATTCATTCATACGCCGTCAGTCGACTCATCCGATGATGAATCAGAAATATTTATCGCAACTGCTCTTGTGCTCCATGATTTTTTTTGAATTGTGTGCTCCATGATTTTTCTTTTGAATTGTGTGCTCCACGCATAATGAGCGGCATGCCATTCCAAGGTCCAAGGGTGGATCCTAGATCTCTCGAATCAGACTTTCGTCCCGTTTTATAAATAAAGCAACCATCCAACACAAGTTACATAGGTTCAACAGACGACACAACAAAAGCTGGGGCCACAACACAAGACGGCCCAAAGAAAGTCAACGACATACTCGCCAAGCGAGAAAACACAAAACAACGAGAGAAAGGGCGCTCTAAGGGGGAGCCGTCGTGCCGCCTCCAAGAGACGCCGAAGGATCTCACCCAGGCTCGCCTTGTCCCGCGGTCTACACAACGGGTACCAGAGACGCAAAGATGCGAAGAATTTGAAAACCGAGCCAGTGGCACGCCGAGGAAGGGATCTAGGTTGATCCTAGATCATGACAGGCTGGACCGTAGTTGCAGCTCACAATCAACTTTTCAATGATTACTTCCACCCAGAGCGCACCCTCTACACTGCTGCTCATTTCTGGAAACGCTTCCGCATGCGAAGACATGTGTTCAATTGCATATTGAATGGTTTATAAGCTTATGATGGCTACTTCAAGATGAAAAAAGATGTCGTCGGCAAACTAGGGTTTTCTTCTATTCAGATATGCATCGCAAGAAGCTTGTTTTCCAGATGGCATTTATCATGAATGGTCAACATTTATGAAGACAATTTGTACCCCTATAAACCAAATGGAAGTATGCTTTGCAAGGGAGCAAGAAGCTTGTAGGAAGGATGTAGAGAGGGCATTTGGTGTCTTTCAAGCTCGTTGGGCTATTATTCTCACCCTGCAAGAACATGGATTTTTAACGCAATATAGAAAGTGATGACTACTTGTGTAATTATGCACAACTAGACCATAAAAGCGCGCGTTGCCGCGCCCGTCCATTTCAAGAGAAAAGATAGAATATACTGGAGAAAATTGGTCAGTGAAAATACTATAGAAATGTAGACAACACACTGTTGCAGATCTTGTAACAAATTCTCACATTTTAGTATGAGATGCAAAGATTTTGCAAGGGACCACGGTACCAGACTGATGCGATATACAATTTCTCATGGTTTGTATGGTTGTTCGAAAATGAGGCTTGCATAATTTTTTTTATTACCTGTGTGATTGACTTATTTAATAAGTTAGCATATCTGAGTTTATTCTCTTCGCTTCTTTTGGCTTACTTTTTTGCATTCGTATTCAAACACGAAGGAGTTGCTAATGTGAGCACCACAATCCAAATCTATGTGAGGGATCTTATGGAGCACCACCCTGTAGTCACTTATAATAAAAAGTTTAAGACATTATTAAATAATATCTTATTGGAACGACTATATGCATCTTGCATAAAACAAAAATAACATGTCCATTTGTGAACCTACCTTGAATGTGGCATATGTGCTTGATAAGAATGAACCATGGAAGCATAAAATCCAGTGTTTTTGAGAACATGTCTTCTCCAAAGTTACATATCACGGCCCTTAGAGAAGTCGGCCATGATTAAGTTTGTTGCAAGTAATCCTGCTTGCTGTCCATATAAAATGACGGATCTATGACAAAAAATATTAAGTTCAAATGCACCAGAACAACAAGTGCACCGAATGGATGTAGCAATCTATAACACTGATTCAACAGAAAAGAAACCAAGACAAATAGAAGAGATTCCCTGAAAACTGTTTTGAGCGGAGAGGAAATCCCTGGTATGCAACTCTGCATCATGCTCACAATTAGTGAGCTGATAGACATAAGCTATAATTTATAGGAAAAATTAAGCCAAGGCAAAAAAAGATCCATACTCTTCACATGAAAATGTTTATTGCAAACACCTTGAGATTGAGGGTCCTCCGCATAATATATGGATCCCATCCAGAGCAATCATAATTAAGAAACTTTGCAAGCTGACAAGTTCAGATTATACAAATTGGACGTACATACAAAAGGGCCATGTTGGGCGTACAAGGAGGGAGGGAAAAGGGAATCAACAAACACAATGTAATCACCTGAGGGGTATGAGTGATGACAATGACGATGTCCAGGCCTAAAGGGTTGAAGCCATGGCGGCGGAAGCTGCAGTTCTAGATTTATTTCAGGATGTCCCTGCCAAAGTGAAAAACGAGTGAAGAAATAACCTAAAATCTATGTTTATCAAATTCAATATATCTAAGAATTTTTCTAGAAAACATGATAACAAATAGAGATAATTCAAATTTGAAGCAGCTAGTGACAACCCTCATGCCGACACCATAATGCAATCATCTACTCTCCAAATTTCTCACAATTGGAAGAATGAAAATTTAAAACTGCTACACTGCACTTCTTCCAAGTATGGCTTCTTCAAATGCGCTTTGGCTCTGCTCGTGAAGATGGAGCTGCAATGTCGACGGAAATGCGGGAGAAAGAGACAACAGTGGCAACTGGCCAATTATATAAGGGGACAATCCCCATAGTCCCGGATGTACCTGCAAAGACCAAGAGTGTGCAATCTAGGAGACGAGGAAAGAACTTATAAGGCTAGCAACCAATCATGGAAACACTACAATAGAAACATATTCGCGATAAGAAGGGATTTAGCTTCGTCTGTACAACAAGCCAGCAATAGAATCCTCACCTTTGTGATGAAGCAACCATCGAACAAGAGATACCCAATGAACCAACAGGAAGAATATTTGTGCGCACATTAGACGCAATAGGAAATTTTGTATACCGGAGACTGAAGGAGCGGAAGGGGCGAGATCTCCCCGCACACGAATTTAATGGAGCGGCGGCGAACAACCACTAGGTCATCAATCGCCCGTTACATGTGCAACAGACAAAGTTTAATGGACAGGAGCGCCGTAACTTGAAGCGGAAGAGGCACCTAGTGCCGCGGCCAGCAACCCGGCGGATGTTCAATGTCCCATATTCTCCGCATCGATCCCCTTCCCTCACTCGCCGCATCGCATTCTATTTTGTTCCTCACCGAAACGATAGACTCTCCGGTGTTATTTCGCTCGACTTGCGGTGTTGCTCTGCGGCTTTAGTAGTTTCTTGGAACCAGTTAACCAAAACATCTTGGCTCGAATTACGACAGGATTTCCAGATCGATCTCCAGATTAGCGGCCCACAGGCGTTGGTCCTTCCTATTAGAACTACAAGGATAGACCGCGAGACGATAATGAAATCTGTGTATTTTATTGATGATTGATACAAGCTTTTATACAATTAGACATGAGATTCGTCGGTTCCATGAAGGATGGCGTTGATCAGCCAGTTTCATGATCGATGGCTCACAGAGTATCTCCAGGAAGAAACCGTCGAGGAGCGGGGATGTCGGTTCCAGGCTGGAACCGCACTTCCTAATTAAGCAGGGTTTATCCCCTAATTATCTAGAATAATTACTCTTAACACTCCTCCTAATCATAGCTCATCATCTTGATTAAATCTCCTCTAAAAACCCAGAGAAAAAAATGTGAGGAGTATGATAGGACATGCTGTTAAAACTCCTTAAAAAACCCTATGAAAAAATAAGGAGAAAATGGCACAGCATATAATGATTATCGCCTCTATTAACTCAATATGAAATAAATCCATAGAATCTAGAGGTTAATAAATATATCGTTTATACCATCTTAAAAAACCTGATGGGGAAAACGGATAGTATGACATATGAACTTATGTTGATATTATCTCATTAAAAACCTTAATGAGAATATGTAAAGTAAACTCATTTAAGGGAAAAAGAGTGTAATATAATGCTTTGAACAGGAATAGTTCAGGAAGATACTACCCCTGATTCTTGCAAATCTCGAAGCCGTCGCATACCAATTCCATAAATATATTTCTAGAACGTTGAAGTTGGTAGAGACTTTGTAAACAAGTTGGTGAGATTATCGCATGATTTGACTTGCATGATGTTTATTTCCCCACTCTTTTAGAGTTTATGAGGATAAAACAACTTTGGGGCAATATGCTTAGTGATATTGCTCTTGATATATCATGTTTGCATATGTGCAACACAAGCCGCATTATCCTCATAGATAATGGAAGGTGATTCGATAGAACCAATTCCACATGACTGTTGTATGTGGTTTATCATTCTGTGAAGCCACACACATTCGCGTGATGCCTCATATAATGCAATTATTTCAGAATGTTAGTAGAAGTGGCAACCAGAGTCTGTTTCGAAGACTTCCATGATATAGCAGTTCCACCATGTAGGAACACAAAGCCGGTCTGCGATCTGGCATTATGGGGATCAGATAAGTAGCCAACATCAGTGTATCCAATCATACTGGAGTCCGGATTTCTCTAAAATTGAAAGTATAGGCCAATATCCTTTGTGCCTTGGAGATATCGAAAGACATTCTTGACTCCTGACCAATGGCGTTTGGTGGGAGCTGCGCTATGTCTAGCAAGTAGATTCACTGCAAATGTGAGGTCAGGTCTCGTATAATTTGCAAGGTACATGAGAGCTCCAATGGCACTGAGATATGGAACCTAGGGTCCCAACATCTCTTCTCCATCATCCCTTGTCCTGAACAGGTCTTTTCCTACGTCTAGAGAACGAACCACCATGGGAGTTTTAGATGGATAGGATTTGTCCATATTGAATTTCTCCAATATTTTCTGGATATAGGCAGCTTGGTGTACCATTATTCCTGAGGGAAGGTGCTCGAGTTGGAGACCCAAGAAAAATTTGGTTTGACACAAATCCTTCATCTCAAATTCTGCCTTTAGATGATTGCGTGCTTCATCAATATCTTGTGTGTTGCCAGTGATGTTGAGATCATCGACATACACTGAAATGATGCAAAATCCCGAAGAGGACTTCTTGATGAAGACACATGGGCAGTCATCACTATTGGAGTAACCTTTCTGAAGAAGGAACTTGCTAAGTCGGTTGTACCACATCCGTCCCGATTGTTTCAAGCCGTATAAAGACTTGTTCAGTTTTACACAGTACATGTTGCGTTTAGCGCTTGCATTCGGGACAGAGACTCCATCAGGAACCTTCATGTATATGTCTGAATCTAGTGACCCGTAAAGTTATGCGGTCACGACATCCATCAACTACATAGATAGATGATTTTGCACTGCCAAAGATATAAGATATCAGAAAGTGATACTACTCATTACTAGATAATATGTCTCATTGAAATCAATGTTGGGTCTCTGCGTGAAACCCTGTGCTACGAGCCTCGCTTTATATCTCACCAACTCATTGTTCTCATTCTGTTTCTGGATGAAAACCCATTTGAATCCCACAGGGAAAACATTGGGAGGTGTTGGTATTGCTTCTGTGAATACCTTCCTTTTATTGAGCGAACCAAGTTCTGCTTGTATTGCTTCCTTCCATTTAGGCCAGTCGGAGCATTTCTCACACTCAACGATAGTCCTTGGACCATGTTCATTGAGAAGGGCATCAACAATTGTAGTAGAAAAATAAGTGTCGACAATCGTAGACTTACGGTTGAATGATTCTCCAGAATCGATATAGTTGGTGGATATCTCATGCACCCTTGATGACTCTCCGTGATTTCCCAATACGCATGGGTCTAGGTGTTCCGATGTCCCAGCCAGTGTGTGCAAGCTGGAGCTAGGTTGTGGAGGTTGCCCTTCCACTGAGTGTATACTACCCATAAGGTGTTCGTCAATGTTGAGCTGACTTGCATTTACTGATTTGGAGGATTTTCTCTTCTCTCTCCTTTGTTTCTTACGAGAAGCAGGTTCCGGGTCAGAGGCCATACTACTCCCCTCTTTTTAGGATCGTGGAGTTGAGTGTTTTTTGTTGGTACCTCCACTCTTTCAGGCGCATTTCTGGCCGGTTTCCAGGATTTTGTAACACCTTTTAGATCAGTAAATGAATCTGGCAGATTATTTGCAAGATTTTGCAAATTGATGATTTTCCAAACTTGGAGTTCGGTCTCTTGGGTACGTGGATTAGAGGTTGAAATGGCGATAGCATTCCAATCAATTTCCGGGCATTCTTTCTGGTATTTGAAATCTCCCCTAATGCCGGAAAATGTTCCTCATCAAATATGCAATCAGCGTGACAGGCTGTGAATAGATCCCCAGTAAGGGGTTCCAAGTACTTAATAATCAACGGCGATTTGTACCCCACATAGATCCCTAGTTTTCTGTGTGGGCCCATGGATGTCCGCTGTGATGGTGTGTAACACCCCCGGTCACTCCGGACCGACGGCTGTCACTTCTGGAAGCTCAATAGGATCTCTAGACTAACCCCACAGACCAACACTAGTCTTTTCTGCGCACTTTGTCCTCACTCATGCGCACTCGGTTACCCACTACCCGGTCGGTCACCCATCCTAGAATTGCTCTAGGCCAAGCACGCTTAACCTTAGAGTTATTTTCGAATGAGCTTCCTGAAAAGAAGTTGCAACTTGTTGGTATGGGTTTCCTATCAATCCTATTGAGCCATGCGCCAGGGTCTCACATACACCCACCCTTATAAGATCGACGTCCTCGTCGATCAACCACAAGCCAGGAACGTCCCCTCTTGGCACACGTCTGTGCGTCCAGTGCCGGCACATGTGCCATGCCGTTTCCACTCTGGGCCACACGCGCCATGCGCCACATGTCCGCCACTGACCCACACACGCCCGTTTAACCGCGAGGGTCGGCTCTGATACCAATTTGTAACACCCCCGGTCACTCCGGACCGACGACTGCCACTTCTAGAAGCTCAATAGGATCTCTCGACTAACCCCACAGACCAACACTAGTCTTTTCTGCGCACTTTGTCCTCACTCATGGGCACCCGATTACCCACTTCCCGGTCGGTCACCCATCCTAGAATTGCTCTAGGCCAAGCACCACTACAAGAAATGTGCTATACTATGACCTTTTGATAGTGACCCCGAAAGAAATCGTCATAAATTTATGACGATCTTGCTGCAGTTGGTCATGAGCTGTTTGGAAGGGGCAAAGGATAGCAAATGCATGACGATTTGTCCCAAAAACGTCTTAAATTATTTACACGAAATCGTCATAAGCTGGTGCGTACTGTTTGGGGCCTTGATTGGAGCATACTACGACGATATAGAATCGTCATAGTCACTTATGACGTTATAATAACGTCGTAGTATGTTAAGCACTAGGATGACTGTGTTGCCACCTCCTCAATGTGATCCACGTGTCGTGTTAGTTGTGTGCTAGGGATTTTTTAGGTCGGGCCTAGATGGGCCGATTCTTTCAGGTCAGGCCCAACAGCTTCTTTGGCCTAGATAATATTGTTAGGCAAAAAAGATTGCACTAGCTGGGACTTGAACCAACGACCTAGCGATGTGAGGCATCTGCCATAACCACTATGCTATAGTTGTGTTGTTGCAAATAATGTATAAACAACTGTATCTATACTATTAGTATTATCGAACAGAACCAAATAGAACAAAACAGAAGGCTCCTTCGTGGCTCCCGAGTAATGTAACCAAACCTTACCAAATGTAGCGTAAGGGGCTCCCTTCGTGGTGACCAGCGGCGGGCGGGGCGACGCTGGACGGCGGACCGGCGGCGGCGGGGGCGACGCTGAACGACATACCGGCGGAAGGGAAGAGGTGGTGGTTGCCGTGGCGGAGGGCTAAGCGCCCGGCGGAGGTCAGCGGTCGTGGCCGTGGAGGGGCTGAGGCGCCAGAGGGGCTGCGACAGTCGTGGGCGTGAGGGCTGGCGGTGGTGACTGGAGGAGGTGCTGCAGCAGTATACATCGGTTAGCACCCTCTCCTCTCTCCCCTGTTTACTTCCCTGTTAATTTCAGAGCCTGGTTTCATTAGGGTTTCAAAATCCATATTTTCAGATGATGTTTAGAATCAATTCAAGCCCAAACCTTCAGGTCTTTTTTGCCTTTAGCTAGATGTAGGCATAGAACTATATTGTTGGAGCTTATCTAGGTTTTTGTTTAATTTCTGCTAGCTAGTGTGTACACTTCAAAGGCAATTCTAACTTGCAATATTTTTCGTCTTTTGCGGATGGACGTGCTGGATAACAAAAGGAGTTAGAAGGCTTTCTTATGAGCATCTAAGGAGTGGATGAGTTCATGCGATTTGTCCGTAGAAGTGTTCCCGATGATGATCAAGTTTATGCCCATGCCCCACTATATGAATCGTTGAACAAACTCTACCAAATGTAGAGGCTCATCGCTAATGCGTGGGATGGCATGCACGTATGATAGGTGGATCCATCATGGAGAGCCTTTACATCCGTAACCCGAGCTGAACCTGAACACGGTGAAGGCGGATCATGTTGATGATGGCGGTGAGTTTGTACAAGATGATGTTCCGCAAGAGGATGTTGGTTTGGAGGCGGAGGATGGCTATGAGGATGATAGAATCCTGATCTGCTTAGGTATTTGTACGAGTCTGAACCGCAGGTCGGAGAGCATACAATCTATGCCGAATGATAGAGGCCAAGCGCCAGCCTAGTGATGGTGGGACATTGTCCAGATTTTCTTTTACCGTGAAGTTACTCCATGTCAAGTCATTCTACCGAATCAATGTTGCCTTCAACGCAATACTTAGATCTTGACCATCCAATACCCTAAAAGTGCAATTCCCAAATCTTATGAAGAAGCATTGGGTATAATCGGTAGATTGGGGCTTGGTTATGATTCAATCCATGTCGCCCGAACAATCATCTTGTTTGAACACGTCGCCAAGCATGACAAAGTGCGAAATGTGATGCCTCAAGGTGGAAAGATGCGGATGGGAGGAAGAAGATACCGAGAAGGTGTTGAGGTACTTTCCGTGATTCCAAGGCTACAGAGGATGTTCATTTTGAAACAATGGAGGATGTACAGTGGCACAAGCTAAAGCGGCAACCCGTGGATAATGAACTTAGCCATCCAGCCGACGGAAAGGCATGGAAAGATTTTGATGATAAACATAAAGAGTTTGCCGCCGATGCGAGGAACATCAGACTCGGCCTTGCCACAGATGGCTTTAATCCATTTGGAATGAGCTCGAAATATAGCATGTGGCCGGTATTTGTTGTGCCGTACAATCTTCCACCATGGGCATGTATGGAGCAGTCCAACTTCATGATGGCTTTGCTAATCCCTGGTCCAAAATCTCCAGGAAAAGATTTTGATGTCTTTATGGAGCCCCTAGTAGAAGATCTCCTCAAACTCTGGAAAGGTGTCCGTACCTATGATGCCCTGAGTCCTGATAAGTTCGATCTCCGTGCTGCGGTAATATGGTGTATCCATGATTTCCCAGCGCTGCACACTTTGTCGGGGAGGCTCACGTCTGGTTATCAAGCATGTGTGCGTTGTGACAAGGATCCGTGCTCGGAAAGAATAAGGAACAAGATATGTTGGACCGGGGGGCGCCGTTTTCTTCCCCGCCACCATCCTTGGCGAAAAGCAAAGATTTCAATGGAAAATCAAACACGTGACCAGCCGGAGTTCACTAAAGAAGAGCTCGAAACAGACTTCACAATGTGAAAGATGTGAGACCTGGAAAACATCAGAAGAAAAGGAAGCGTGAGGATGGACAATGTTGGGACCGGAGGGCTATTTTGTGGGACCTCCCTTACTGGGCAGATCTCAAGTTGAGGCACAACCTTGATGTAATGCATATCGAGAAAAACATATGTGATAATCTGCTTGGCACATTTATGAACATCGACGGGAAGTCAAAGGATACAGTTAACTCTAGGCTTGATTTGGAAGACTTGGGCATAAGAAAAGATTTGCATCTTCAGCCTGTTGAAGGTGGAGAGTCGTTTGAGATGCCAGAAGCATGGTATACAATGACTAAAGAAGAAAAGCTTGCATTCTGTGAATTTATAAGAGCGGTGAGATTTCGGATGGGTATGCCGCTAACCTAGCAAAATCGTGTCTCTGATGGATGCAAGCTCCAGGACTAAAAACTCATGACCGCTACATCCTCCTTCAAAGGATTTTACCTACTGGACTCGTGGAATTTTGGATAAAGAAATATATGAAGCGATTGTTGGGGAATTTCTTGAGAGTTGTGCGCCAAAACACCGAAGCTATCTTCTTGAAAGACTCGAAAAAGAAATCGTAGTTATCCTTTGCAAGCTTGAAAAGATCTTTCCTCCAGCCTTCTTCACGGTGATGGTTCATTTATGTGCATTTACCCAAAGAGGCAATGCTTAGAGGCCTGTGCATAATACTGGTGGATGTACCTGTTGAAAGAAGGATGCTTACATTTAAGCGTTATGTACGAAACACCGCCAGAACTGAAGGGTCGATTCTTGAGGCATATATTGTTGATGAGTGCCTTACATTTTGCTCGAGGTACTTGACGATCCGGAAACAAGATTCAATAGGCCGGGTAGAAATAGAGAGCGGGATGATTCGCTTGGTGATGTCTGTTTTCAACCATGGTGTAAACCTTCTTGGAGGGTCAGAGTACTCGGAGGCTGGTGATGAATATGACAAGATGCATTGGTATGTGTTAAGGAGTTGCCCTGAGGTTCTACCGTATATCGAGTATGTCATCTCTTGTGCATGCGCCCTTATCTTTTTTATTGAGTTGGAAGGAACCCATTTGCAAGCCTGATGATTTAATTAACTTTATGTTTTTGTTGGCACTGCATTTGTGCAAAATAGAGCTGAATAAGCAAGGTAGCCGCATCAATGTTGATAGATGGCTCATGAAGGATTTGCTAAGTGGTTTAAGAATCATGTGAGATCTTTAGTCTTGGAATCAATTGCCACATGTTTTTTGTGTGTGTTTTGTTACTAACCCCTTTATTTGTGCAGATTGGAAAATTGCATGAGGACAATAAGGTCGGTCGATCTTTTGCTTTGGCATGCGAGCGAATAAAGGAGTGAGGTCAGATTCAGATGTATTGTTGACAAGATGTTCGCTACCACACGGTTGACGCGAGAAAAATAGAAACACGCAGCGATTGGAATAGTTGCCGAGGGAGACCATGATGGTGAAGAGATGGACTTCTATGGTCACAAAAGCATCATAAGGCTCGAGACAACTCCGAGAGGCGTCCATCGATCGGTCGTCTTGTTCCGTTGTGATTGGTTTTATCTTGGTGGCGAAAGAAGACGGGATCCAAGATGACGGACACTTCAAAAGCATTAACACCGGAAGGTGCTGGTATAAGAGTGATCCATTTATTCTAACGACACAAGCAACAAAGGTGTTCTATGTGCGGACACCGACTTGCGTGGAAATTGGCAAGTTGTGCAAAAGTTTCAAGACGACATTTGTGGAGTGTGAAAGAAACTGAAATGGAGAAGGGTCTCAATGGTGGTGGTGGTCTAACATACCAAGATGATAACCGAGGAAGTTCCAAGGCAAGAGAAAGAACCGTGTGCATACTAGATTGCGAAGGAGACAGAACGAGTGTTACTTGATGCTTCATTCAGAGAAAACATTAGGAAAAGAAGGAAGGAGGTAATGGAGGGCCATGAATGCGATGATGAAAACATGGTAGATGACACAGTCCTCCAAAGATCAGAGCGATGGTGAGGATAAAAGGCGGATGCATTTCGACGATGATGATTAGTGGCTCACCGAAACATGGTAGATGACAACATGCAAGGTAAATTCTATCCTCCATTATCTTTTCTTTTTATTTCATTGGTAGTGGCTCACGAAATTGCTATTCTTTGTTGCAAATGCTCATAAGAAAGCGATGGTGAGGATCAAGATCGGATCAGAGCGGTGGTGGTGAGGATCAAGATCGGATCGGGAGTAGTGGTGAGGATCAAGATCGGATCGAGAGCAAGATCCTTTTAGTTGGATGAGCAAGATCGACTACTATTTCTGCCTATTGTTGCCTTGTAATCTTGACCATGTACTACTATTTCTGGATGACCATGTCATTTTAGTTTCTGGATGAGTTATGAATATCATTGTGACTTCTGGATGATCATTGTGATTTTAGTTCTGAATCTTTGAGTGCATATCATTGTGAGTTCTGAATCTGTCCAAAAAGGAAAAATGGTGAGGCCTGGGGATCGAGCCTAGGACCTCCTACTACTATTGCAGCATCAACTGCCACCACACTACACAAGTGACCTTGTTAGGTATCCGATCACATGATACAAGTAGCATTGTATATTTACAAGACCATTTAAAACAAAGCAACTGATCATTTCATAGATCACATGACCATATTTACAACCTGATCAAAAGCAACCATTTCACAATGCAACCTGATCAAAAGCAACCATTTCACAATGCAACCTGATCAAAAGCAACCATTTCACAATGCAACCTGATCAAAAGCAACCATTTCACAATGCAACCTGATCAAAAGAAACCATTTCACATTGCAACCTGATCAAAAGCAACCATTTCATAGATACTAGTAGGTTTCTGATAGCTAGGACCTGATAGTCTGGGCATTACAGGACCAAAAGCATTACAGGACCAAAAGCATTCTGATAGCTAGGACCTGATAGCTAGGATCATTCCATAGTCTGGACAAGTAGCACCAACAGCACCCTGATAACAACACAACCAGCAACCTAGAGGACCATTTTTACAAAACAGCACCAACCAACACAACCAGCTGATTACATGACCTTCTTAACCTCCAGCTTAAGTCCGTCGGTAGGGCTGCGGCGGAAACGGAACATGAAGACATCGCCCTTATGCATCCTGGACGCCGCCACCACCTGGGACCATTGGGTTGTAATTTGTGCTCCTTTACCCTTCCCTTTGCTCATGATGAGGGAGACAATTATGGGATCACGGCCTCCGTAGAAGACCCTCAGCTTTGATGGGAAGTCCTTGTATGGCCTGATGTTGGCATTGGTGAAGTTCCTTGGGAAATACTGCAATGCAAACAACAATGCAATATGCAATCAACAATCAGCAAAATGCAATCAGCAATGCAAGGACATAGTGCAAACAATTTGTTTACCATTTTAGCTTTTGGCTTCTCGGTGTTTGCTAGCTGCATAGTGCAGACATACACTGGTAGAGTGGGTTTCTTCTTTGCAAGTTCCCTCATGAACAACACCTGTGTGTGTTTCAAAGCAATCTTGTTGCCATACACACACCACTTATCAAAACTGACACTTGCCTTTGACTTGGGACCTACATGCAAAGAAAAAGGCACATTTTCAAATCAGCAAACTGCATAAGTAAAAGATAAAGAAAAGGAACAATGGCAGAAAAGGATTTTACCTCGGCACATGATAATCTTAGCTTCCGCGGCAGCGGCTTCCGCCGCAGCTTTCTTAGCACGCCGCTTAGCCTGAGCAGAAGCTCTCTTAGCCTGAGCAGCAGCTCTCTCCGCAGCAATGACAGCTTCGTCATCCGAGCTAAGCTCGATGACCCCCGGAGAGTCCATGGTCACCTACAAAAAAAACTGAATCAGTACATGCATCAACTAGCAAACTAGGCACCAGGCAGTTATCATAAGAATATGAATCAACTAGCAAACACCCTGGACTAGAAGCCTACAGTTGTCATTACTGAAGGATGAAGCTTGAATCTGCCGGTGAAATGGAGAACTGTTTAATGTATCCTGGGGTAAAATGGATGACAATCCAAACGAGTCACAGTTGACAGTCATGTTTTGTTTATAAATAGGACGTGCCACTACTTAGCTTTCAGACATATCTAAACATCCAAGTCCAAATAAGAGTACTTCATGAGTATAAGCACAACATGAAGGCTAGTTAACAGTGGTAAGGAGGACGATTAATTATTAATGTGGCGAGCATGCTAGTAATCTTATGCAGTTTCTAATTCTTCCAAAAACAAAAGATCGGAAGTTCCACAACATACATAACAAATCAAGATGCCACAAAATCCACCCAATAAGGAGAGAGGCGGCGGCCGAGGCGGGTTCGCCGGTGAATGCGAGTTCCACGGCCGGGCGATCACCAGATCGGCGGAGAGCTCGAGGAGGGGAGAGGGAGGGAGAGGGACTTGCGGGGGAGGGGAGAGGGTCTTACCGGCGGTGCTTGAGGAGGGGGGGCAAAGGGAGGCAGATCGGCGGAGAGCTCGAGGAGGGGAGGGAGGGAGGCGAATGGCTAGAGGAGGACTTGGAGGAAAGGGAGGGACTTGCGGGGGACTTGGAGGGGGAGGGGAGGGAGGCGAGTGGCTCGAGAAGGCGGAGGGGAGGGGGAGGGGGAGGGGGACTGAGATCCTCTGACTTTGGGTCGCTGGCAGGCGGGACCCAGACCACACGGGACCCACATGTCGTGACTCAAAGGCGAGTCGCTAGGGGAGCCGTGTCCGGGGAGGGAGGCGAGTGGCTCGAGGAGGCAGAGGGAGGAGGGGATCGAGATCCTCGACTTTGGGTCGTGACAGTGGGACCCAGTCCACGGGACCCACATGTCAGTGACTCAAAGGCAGAATTCGCTAGGGGGAGCCGTGTCCGGGGGAGGGAGGCGTTAAGTCTGCAACAACTTTTTATTTTCTTTTATATATGTGAGATTTTGAAAAAACACATTCGAAAATAAAATAAGATTTAGAATAAGATTTTCATTTTCTTTTATATATGTGAGATTTTGAAAAACTTTTCTTTTATATATGTGAGATTTTGCAACAACTTTTTATTAGAATAAAATAAGATTTGAATCGGTAGTAAGTGAGTCAAATTTCGTCGCAAAAAACGGGCCGTTTTGTGAATCAACCACCAAATGAAAGTTTTGAAATGACAGCACCACATTTTTCTAAAATGATAGACCACCTTACATTTACAAATGTCCCAACTGGGGTATATAAAACCTTTCGTTCCACCCCTGGCGAAAAAGACAAATGTCTGCCGAATCGGCAGGAACTGGGTCCAATTTGAACTACAGGTACATTATCGTATGCTCATGATTTTTTGCAAAAATCATTTTTAGACTCACAATATGATGTTTTATTAGAGATCCAATGCAAGTTTGGCGATACTCATCCCCTAGCTAAGAACCTTCATGCCCGTCGTTTTGACCATAGTTTGAAACTGGCGTAAAATATTCAAAAACTGTCCGAACAATGTAAATCTTTCGCGTGGCGTCATTTTATGTGACACGGTTGCAAGGAAAAATACCAAACTTGGTATTTTGATTGCATCTCGAAAAGTCCTTCTCAAAATGAGCTATCATGTTTGAGGTTTCATGGCTTTTCGGTCCAAATGGTCAATGTTATGGCAAGAATCTTTGCATAGTTTGTGATAACATGCCCATATTGTGCATGCATGTGCATCCTGGGATGGCGAAAAATGTTGCAGGAGAAAGTTTTCCTTGTCGTCGCACCGAAAAACCATTTTCTATTTTTCGAGCGCAAAAAACGGGCCGTTTTGTGAATCAACCACCAAATGAAAGTTTCGAAATGACAGCACCACATTTTTCTAAAATGATAGACCACCTTACATTTACAAATGTCCCAACTGGGGTATATAAAACCTTCGCTCCACCTGGCGAAAAAGACAAATGTCTGCCGAATCGGCAGGAACTGGGTCCGATTTGAACTACAGGTACATTATCGTATGCTCATGATTTTTTGCAAAAATCATTTTTAGACTCACAATATGATGTTTTATTAGAGATCCAATGCAAGTTTGGCGATACTCATCCCCTAGCTAAGAACCTTCATGCCCGTCGTTTTGACCATAGTTTGAAATGCGTAAAATATTCAAAAACTGTCCGAACAATGTAAATCTTTCGCGTGGCGTCATTTTATGTGACACGGTTGCAAGGAAAAATACCAAACTTGGTATTTTGATTGCATCTCGAAAAGTCCTTCTCAAAATGAGCTATCATGTTTGAGGTTTCATGGCTTTTCGTCCAAATGACCAATGTTATGGCAAGAATCGCATAGTTTGTGATAACATGCCCATATTGTGCATGCCTGTGCATCCTTGGATGGCTAAAAATGTTGCAGGAGAAAGTTTTCCTTGTCGTCGCCCCGAAAAACCATTTTCTATTTTTCGAGCGCAAAAAACGGGCCGTTTTGTGAATCAACCACCAAATGAAAGTTTCGAAATGACAGCACCATATTTTTCTAAAATGATAGACCACCTTACATTTACAAATGTCCCAACTGGGTATATAAAACCTTCGTTCCACCTGGCGAAAAGACAAATGTCTGCCGAATCGGCAGGAATCGGGTCCGATTTGAACTACAGTACATTATCAGATGCTCATGATTTTTTGCAAAAATCATTTTTAGACTCACAATATGATGTTTTATTAGAGATCCAATGCAAGTTTGGCGATACTCATCCCCTAGCTAAGAACCTTCATGCCCGTCGTTTTGACCATAGTTTGAAACTGGCGTAAAATATTCAAAAACTGTCCGAACAATGTAAATCTTTCGCGTGGCGTCATTTTATGTGACACGGTTGCAATAAAAATACCAAACTTGGTATTTTGATTGCATCTCGAAAAGTCCTTCTCAAAATGAGCTATCATGTTTGAGGTTTCATGGCTTTTCGGTCCAAATGGCCAATGTTATGGCAAGAATCGCTGCATAGTTTGTGATAACATGCCCATATTGTGCATGCATGTGCATCCCGGGATGGCGAAAAATGTTGCAGAGAAAGTTTTCTTGTCGCATCGAAAAACCATTTTCTATTTTTCGAGCGCAAAAACGGGCCGCTTTGTGAATCAACCACCAAATGAAAGTTTCAAATGACAGCACCACATTTTTCTAAAATGATAGACCACCTTACATTTACAAATGTCCCAACTGGGTATATAAAACCTTCGCTCCACCCACGAAAAGACAAATGTCTTGAATCGGCGAACTGGTCCGATTTGAACTACAGTACATTATCAGATGCTCATGATTTTTGCAAAATCATTTTAGACTCACAATATGATGTTTTATTAGAGATCCAATGCAAGTTTGGCGATACTCATCCCTAGCTAAGAACCTTCATGCCCGTCGTTTTGACCATAGTTTGAAATCGGCGAAATATTCAAAACTGTCCGAACAATGTAAATCTTTCGCGTGGCGTCATTTTATGTGACACGGTTGCAAGGAAAAATACCAAACTTGGTATTTTGATTGCATCTCGAAAAGTCCTTCTCAAAATGAGCTATCATGTTTGAGGTTTTATGGCTTTTCGTCCAAATGGCCAATGTTATGGCAAGAATCGCGCATAGTTTGTGATAACATGCCCATATTGTGCATGCATGTGCATCCGGGATAGCGAAAAATGTTGCAGAGAAAGTTTTCCTTGTCGTCGCACGAAAAACCATTTTCTATTTTTCGAGCAAAAACGGGTCGTTGTGAATCAACCACCAAATGAAAGTTTCAAATGACAGCACCACATTTTTCTAAAATGATAGACCACCTTACATTTACAAATGTCCCAACTGGGTATATAAAACCTTCGTTCCACCTGGCGAAAAGACAAATGTCTGCCGAATCGGCGACTGGGTCCGATTTGAACTACGTGTACATTATCAGATGCTCATGATTTTTGCAAAAATCATTTTTAGACTCACAATATGATGTTTTATTAGAGATCCAATGCAAGTTTGGCGATACTCATCCCTAGCTAAGAACCTTCATGCCGTCGTTTTGACCATAGTTTGAAATCAGCGTAAAATATTCAAAACTGTCAACAATGTAAATCTTTCAAGTGGCGTCATTTTATGTGACACGGTTGCAAGGAAAATACCAAGAATTTTTTCATGTTGCATCATTTTATGTGGGCATCATTTTATGTGACATATATAGCATAAAAACCCTTATATAAACCAAAATCCAAAATTCTGCCGCCAGAACCCAAAATTTCCCCCTCTCCCGCCGACGTCTCCCGCCCACAGATTTCGGCATGGGCAATTTGGACAATTGTACTCGGTCCACCCATCCCCACTCGCCCACCGAGTCGACCGACCCACCCATCCCCACTCGGCCACTCCATCCATCCCCATCTCCACCCACCCCCATCTCACGACGCGAGCGGCGACGGCGCACTCGCTCCCGACGGCCACGGCGACCCACCCCTCCCTCCATCCCCATCGGCAGCGCTCACTCCCTCCCTCTCCCTCCCTCCATCTCCCTCCATCGGCCGCTCCACGACCCACCCCTCCAGTGCTCGCTCACGACCAACCTCCCTCCATCTCCCACGACCCACCCTCCTCCATCTCCCACGACGCCCCACGACGGGCAGTGTGAGTCTCCTGGCTATCTCCCTAGCTCCTCCTACTTCCTGCTTTCTAGGGTTAGGGTTTGTCTCATGGCGTGTCTAGGGTTAGGGTTTGGCTCCCATGGCGTGTTTAGGGTTAGGTTTTGGCTTCCATGGCGTGTCTAGGGTTAGGTTAGACTTTGATCCGATAGGGAGGTGTATTGTCCATGTCCATGTTCGTAAGATAGGGAGCCTCTTCTTTTTTCGACTATAATCATCGACTATGAGTTGGTTCAGAGATTTTTTTTGGGTTTGAAGATCTGTACTGACTATGATGGATGTAGCTTTTATCTATTGATGCTCGTTCTGTCCTAGCTTGTATCTATTGATTTTTTTTGGGTTTGAAGATCTGTACTGACTATAATCTGATGCTTATTTTGAGTTTGCCCCTGTTCTAGGCAAATGTTGGAGCAAGGTACTGATGTGTGTACTGATGTGTGTAGTGATGTGAGCAGTCTGTTGCCCTGTTCCTCTCTATTTTTTGGGTTTGCCCATGTACTGATGGGTGTACATGGTACCTGGCTATGTGTGTATGTTTATTTTGAGTTTGCCCCTGTTCTAGGCAAATGTTGGAGCAAGGTACTGATGTGTGTACTGATGTGTGTAGTGATGTGAGCACTCTGTTTGCCCCTGTTCCACTCTATTTTTTGGGTTTGCCCATGTACCGATGGGTGTACATGGTACCTGGCTATGTGTAATGCTTAGTGTAACTTTGTAGTTAACGCGCAGATTTTATAACTGGACCTTTGTGTAACTGGTATGTCTATCGATCTTTGTGGAAGCATCTATTGACAACACAGTCGACTTTTACTTGATGTTGCTCAGATTTTGAGATCAGGAATGGGAAGAATGACAAGGAAGATGCAGCTTCGGTATGCAAATTGCTCCTCATGTATATGCTTGATGCTATAAATCTTTGTGATTGGATGTGCTAAGATTGTAATCTGTTTGGTTATCCATGTAATCTGTGATTGGATGTGCTAAGCTTATAAGCTTGTAATCTGCTGCTATAATCTTGCTTGTAGCTTTGATGTGCTAAAATTTATGTCGCTATAATCTTGCTTGTAAGCTTGTATGTGCTATAATTTCTGCGCTATAACTGCTTGATTGTCCATGTACTTATTCTGCTGTCTTGGTTCACACCTTGTCATCAAATGCTTCATGGGTTCCTGGTCCATGTATCGGTTTATATTTTCAATATAGAATTTCGTGTTAATCTACTAGATTTAATGAAACTAAAACCGATAAGATACATTGGTGTTTGAGTTGTCTTGCTCCCATATGCATTTCAACCATCCATCTAATGCATATTTTCTTATCCATGTAAAGAAGCCCCTCACCGAACTTGAGAAGATTAGGGCTAGGACAATGATGAGGAACAACCGTGTCTTCCAATCTCTTGGCATCTCCGGATAGCCTCAATGATTAGAAACTCAAATGGTAGTGCAATAATAGTGAGGACTCCTCCGCATCGCCATAACACAAGGCGAGCTCGGACTACAATCCTAGAGATGAAGATATTATTGAGGAAGAAGTTGGCGATCTTGTAGTGGACAAGATTGTAAAGGTGCAAATTCTAACTTGTTTGGAGGGGTTTATTTGTTTGATGTGTGTTTTCCTTGTTTTCCTTCATTCTATGCTTACAATGTTTTATTTCCGATCTCAGGTCTAATGCTTTTCATGCGAGGTCCCGAAGGTTCCTAGGAGGAGGAAGAAGTGTGCTAAGAGAAAGAGAAATAGTACGTAGTGAGATACAACTACAACAATGGCTCCGGGAAGGGTGTTTGCGGTACCACCAGAGCATCGAGATAAGTTGATGTGTCTTGATGAACATGCTACCGCTAGAGTCACAAGGCGTAGCGAAGGTGGTTGATGTAGCCAATGAAGGAGGCCTACTTCGCAAGGATGGTGGAAGCTCAATGCAATGGGATGATGGGTCTATGTCCATGGATGAAGGAAGTACCGTCCGTATGGACCTCAGCCCTGTTGCGCCTACGGTGGACAGAAATGATGAATTCGATTCCGCACCTGAGCAGCCTATGGGTGATGAAGGTAAGTATGAAATAGTAGTAGCACAAATCCTTTACTAGTCAATTAATTGAGATTATTGCTGTGCATGGATATCAGTATTTCCAAACTAAACAAGCGCCCAAATCTGTTTTCTGTAATTTATTTGCACATCTGATTTAAAATATATTTATTGTACTGATATTTGGAAAACTTGCTGTAATTTTTTACTGTTGTAGCTTCTATTTCTACTGATATTGTACTTCTTGCTTCTATTTCAGGCACATCACTTGTGGTAGTCAGCCGCAAGAGAAAAGGCACAGGCCTGGAAAAGATGACCAAGGGTTTGGGAAGCAAAGTGAGGATTGAAATTGCTGAAGGGATGAAACGCCCCGAGAGGCCCGTGCTAGCTGCAAAGTTTGCATCAGAAGGTGGGATGATTGCAAGAAGCCATACACCCATTCTTCCACACTTCAAGGAATACAAAAAGGACAAGGCTATGGTGAAAGACTATATAGGAAAAGTTGCTGTAAGCTCATGAGTCCTTACCTGAATCTGTTTTTTCTACTATTTTTTGTCATTTGGTTACTTATCATTGCTTTATTTACTGTGTTTGTAGGCAAATTTTGAGATGGACACTGATGCACAGGAAGTTAAGGTAGCCTGCACTGATATCTTGAAGAATGTTTCAAAACAAAGACGGCATTTGGTCAAGAAAAAGTTTTTCGATCAAGTACCAGCAGCTGAACTCAGCATCAAGTCCCCTGTTTCATACATCTCTGATGAGGAATGGCAAGCGCTGCTCAAGCTGTGGACAAACCCGAAACACATGGTATTTTGCATTTCTTGACCTTTACATTCTGTAATTACCATGTACTGTAGTTTTATATGCTATCAACTACTGTTTTTTGAAGTTTCAATGTTGAAGGAACAATCATGTCAAGTGAACTGCTTTATTTTATCTGATGTTATATGTGATAGGATACATGCTCATTTTGTTGCTTGATATGATACATAATCTAGTCAAGTCTCATAAAGTAGTTTATATTCTAGTATGCAGATTGATGGAAATGTTCTTATAAAAATGCTCCCATATGTAGGACACATGCCAAAAGAACAGGACCAATCGAGGACTAGTAAAGTTTCAGCAGAAGACCGGTTCGCGGTGCTATCTAGCTCATCTTTATGCAGCTGTAAGATACACTTACATTTTTATTTAGGCATAATTAACTTGTGTCCTTATAAGCCTGTGTTCTTAATAATGTTGGAAATCATTTCAGAGGGAGGAACGGTGGTGAAGAGCTTAATGCCATTGACATGTTTAAGGTCACACACAAATGAAGAAAGCTGGTTTCTCCGTCAGATTCAAGATGCTATAGTGAGTCACTCCTTTCCTGGTTGTGATTAAATCTGTGTGTGGACTTGTTTAGTTCTGCCTAGGTTTCTTTAATGGTCTACTTGATAAGCTTATTAATGTTGGATATGGTCTATAGTTGTTTGGTAAGCATGTTATTCTTCATTTCTTACCGGAAGGTTGCTCTCCAAGTATGTTGTAGTTCTTGTCTATTTTAAGAACTTATGATACTGTCCATTTCATATTTCTTTGCTTCGCTTCCTCTTGGATTAACTTATTTTTCTCGATTACGCTCCTACTATTTGTGCACATGCTAATGTTTCCTAACATCTTTGAGCAACTGATTCCAAATGGCAGAGCAAAATGGAAGCCGAGATAGCTAAGCGGTACGGAAGGTGAATAGCCAAAGTCTGCTATGGAGGTGGTTGCCAAGTTCTCACCAATGAGGCGCCAAGCACATTCTCGAAGAATGTTGGCCTCGACGGGCTCCAAGAACAAGATGAACATTTCACATGCGGTGTATCCTCATGTCCGTGACCTGCAAGAGAAGTTGCGTGTCGGAGCAGCGAAGTGAAGAGATGTCCAAGAATTGGCTGCAATCAAGAAGGCGGCAAGAGGCGTAAGCGCACAAGCTCAACGGGACAAGGAGTACCAGTCTTTGGTCAAGAGGGCGCAAGAGCATGAGGAGAAGCTTGCTCACATGATGGCTTTACTTGGAGCCGAAATCACATGATGGGTATCTTGCTGGGCGATGGGTATCTTATTACTGTTTTTTTGGCGATGCTCATCTTGCTATTATTTGAGTACCTTGCTGTGAGTATCTTCTTTGTCGTTTGGGCGTGAACTGATGTACCGATGATGAACCGATGTATTGGTATGAACACTGATGGAACTGATCCTACATCATGATGTTACTTGAAATGACTGAACCTGAACCTGCTGTTATATGATGTTAATTTAGTGTTTGAAATGCTACATGATGTATCGAAATATTGGTTTTGAATTTCAAATGTTGATTTCTGTCTATTTAGTTTGTCTTTGAATGAAATAGTGGCCTTAGTAAATGTGCCACAACCCTGATAATGAAATGGCCATAGCCAAAGTAATCTGGACTGGAAAAAAAGGCCTTGGCCTAGAAGAAAGTGTAAATGGACATTTCTTTTTCAGAAAAAAACTGAAATATAAGCTAATATACTGAGTAAGGCCATGTCCCAAATGTAAGCCCGACACTAAAAAGTCCAGTAGCCAGAATATAGAGAACCCTAAAATGCATCTGTTTGGCCCAATAACTCGAAAAAAATTCCGAATAATAATTCATAATGGACCAAATTAATGGGTGGCCCATATAACAATCGATATGGACCGGGCTAAATTCACGTTAAGACGTTTTCATTTAAATCGAAATTTACGCCACGTCGGATCGTCCACGTGGCGTGAGCTGCACATGACGATTTTGGAACGTCATAGAGGTTATGACGATCCCAAATCGTCATAGTATCTTATGACGATTTCAATAAAATCGTCGTTATAGTTCATTAGCGACGCCCAGCTTTCGACGATCTCAAAATCGTCATAGAATCGTCATAAACGGACTATTGTGACGATTTTGTGACGAAAATAGAGGGTCATATAATGCCAGATTCCTTGTAGTGCACGCTTAACCTTAGAGTTATTTTCGAATGAGCTTCCTGACATGGTTATACCCTACGGGTACGTAACTTCAGCATACCTAGTCCAGCCCAAGGAAGGCCCACTGCAGGCATACGCTGGCCCATGAAGATTTTCGGATGACCAAGGCCCAAGACATCTTCGGATCCTTGGGAAACAAGACTAGTTTAGATAGGAAACTCAAAAGGGCAAACGCCCTAGAACTTGTAACCGACTAGGACTATGCCCGGGACCTGCCTAAGTCTATATAAAGGCCAGGAGGGCACGTCCTAGGGGAACTCAGCCAGCCTCGACTCATACTTTCGCACACGCATCCACGCCAGATCGAATCTGCGCACCCTGTAACCTTCGGTTCCGCCGTAATCAAAGAGCAGACAAGCAGGAGTAGGGTTTTCCCTCCGGGGCTGAACACAGGTAAATCTTGTGTCCCCTGGTTGCTTGTCTGTTAACCGTGCCACGATCTCCAGCATCCCCATCTTCTCCAAAACCCAAGTCCATAACAATGGGCATTGACGATATTAAACCTCGTCAATTGGCGCCGTCTGTGGAAATTGGGGTTGCTGATTGTGCGGTCATGACGGTTCCGACCCGATCGATCTACAACTCTGCGACGACGGAGAATCACCTCCTCTTCGGCGCTTTCGACTTCACCGCCCACTCGCCGGCCACCATGAAGGATTTCGAGCCCGTAGGCGACGGACTCGAAATTTTGTTCGGGAGTTTCTGCTTCCAGGTGGGACAAACTGGCACCCTCCGCCTCCCGGAGCGGGTGCCCGTGCCGTCAATCAGGCCCGCTTCATGGGCTCCACACCCCGTGCTACGCACGTCACCATAAACAGATGAGTTCTACAGCAGCAGCAGCTGCAACTCCGATCTGTGCGATCCACCTTTGGATGAAGGGACCTACGGTTCCGGATCCGAAAGCTGCGGCCAACCAATCTGCGGCGCTATCCAGCGCGCAATCATCCAAACCGACGAGGAACGCCTAACCGCCGCCCAACCCCGACCAGCAGGACGTAAAACAGGGAAACCGTGGCCACCTCATCCAACTTAGTAAAGAAGGATGGGTAGAAGCACGCCGCGCCGTCGCAGGTGAAATAGTCCTACCTCTGGACTCCCAGCGTGATCTGCTGAGGGCATACCACTACCTCCTCATCGAGGAGCACAAGAAACAAGTCGAGATGCGTAAGACGCCGACAAGCATAAGCAACAACGCTGAGTCCAAATACGACGAGCTGCGCTCGCCATGGAACCCGGCTCTAGCACAAACAATCAAGGAAACAAGCACCGTTCTCGGATGGAAAACATGGACCCCAAGGAGCGGTAGCGACGTGACCGAACTCTCCACATCGTTCATGGATATGGACGCGGCAACATCACCCCAAAGACGCCTGGCGGCGATCATGGCAGCCACTGCGTATCTCAGCTCACCCACCTCCGGAGGGGAAAAGGGCCATGCATAAGTCCGCACTCACCGGACTAGGACTAATCGGACTGCACTCACGAAGACGCTCTGAGCCGAAGAAAAAGCTCGGCCAGCGCCCGGAGCCCCACACCTCATCCGAAGAGGAAGAGGAGCACGATCTTCCTCGAAGGAAGAAGAGCTCAAGCGCCACAAACGCGACTCGACGCCGGACAAGCTTACACAGCGCAAGATCGACAAAGCACGCGCCAAACGCGCATGCTCGTCGAATCGAGATGGACGAAGACGAAGGAGAACTCTGCGGGGCTCGATGCTTCAGATCCGGTCTGACGAACGCAGATGCCACGCAACTTCAAGCTTCCTTCGGATACTCAAGTTCAACGGCACAAGATCCAAAGTCCTGGTTCGGTGACCATCTGTCATCGTCAAGCTTCATGGAGGCAACAAAGAAACGCCATGCAATGCCTTCACCGCAACTAACGGTGGCGCGAGTGCAACTCAGCCTATCATCGGGATCCATCCGGCTGGGAGCTTTCTTACAGCTTCATCCGAAATTTCAAAGGCACCAGCAAGAGGCCGCCTCAATCGAAGAATTGCGAGCCTGCACTCAAAGAACGGGTGAATCTATTCGCTCATACATACTACGCTGGTCTACGACCAAAAACTCCGCAACACACATCTCCGAAGAGAGGGCCATCGACGCCTTCAGGGACGGCGTCAAGCGCCCAGACTTCAAGGAAGAACTTGGGCGTGTAAAGCCCAAGACACTCGACCACCTCATGGAAAACGCCAATGATTGGCGGGCGGCGAATTGCATCCAGCGCACAATCGAGATGAAGAGGACGACTACGGCGACGCGAAACGCCGCAAAGAAGAGGAGATCGCGCGTCTACGAGGACCGCGACGGACCCGACATGGTCGCGGCCGGCTACGCCGACCGCCGTAATGACAACAGCCGTAGCAGCGGAGGATATCGCAGCGGAAACTTCCGCGACAACGGACGACCAACGCAGTCGTGGCAACGTCGCGACCGCGACAACGGACCCTCAGCATTCGACAAACTTTCAGGTCCATGCACCATCCACTTCTACATCGACAAACAGGACGGCAAAAATAAAGCCAGCCACATGCTCAAGGACTGCCGCGAGTTCCAGAAACTCAGCGAAGGCATGATGCAGATGAGGCAACAAGCTCCAATTCCTGCGTTCGGAAACACACCTGCGCCAGGTGAAATAGCACACGGAGCTCCTCCACCGTCGCCTATTGGAGGCCAAAACCAACTAGTCGCACCAGCGCAAAACAACGCCGGGGTCCCATACCCCCCATCAAAAGGAGCACTAAACATGATCCAGAAGGGCGCCCAAGCAGGGTGCGAAGAAAATCACCCGACAAATCAACTTGGTAGTAACTCCGCGCAATCCACAGTACCTCGGCGGATCGAAGTCCGCATCACATTCACTCGCGCGGATCACCCTTGCGATTCTCGCCCGGTCATGCTGCCACAGTGCTGGGCGCAAATCGGAGGCTTCGAGATGAGTCGCGTCTTCATGGACGGCGGCAGCGGCATCAACCTAATGTTCGCAAGCACTCTAGCAGCTATGCGGATCCCGCAATGCAGCCTGGAACAATCAGACACAACGTTCCATGGCATTGTCCCAGGAAAGGGCATCTTCCCCCTGGGCAAAATAGGGCTCGACGTCATCTTCGGGAAACCGGACAACTTTCGGCAGGAGCGCCTAGAATTCAAAGTAGTGGACTGTCCGTCGCAATACCATGCCATCCTGGGACGTGTAGCATTCGCAAGGTTCCTGGCCGTCCCACACTACGCATACCTACTACTCAAGATGCCAGGACCAAGGGGCGTCATCACAATCCACGGGAGCTTCACCCGATCGGACCAATGCGACAGGGATTTCAACAAAATCTCCCAGTATTTCGGCATGCAAGACGAGCTCGTAAGGCTCCGCGAGGAGACGGACAATGGGCTACCCCCAGTCACAAGGCAGAACGCACCCGACATGTCCTTCGACTCCACCGTCAACACCAAGAAAGTGCAGGTCCATCCGACAGACGCCTCCAAGACGGCGCTGATCGCCAACGACCTTAGCACCGCATAGGAAGGCGCGCTCGTCGAATTCCTCCGTGAGCACTGGGAAATATTCGCCTGGTGTCATGCGGACATGCCAGGAGTTCCCAGGGAATTCGCCGAGCACGCACTCAATGTCTTCCCAGACACCAAGCCAGTCAAGCAGTCTATGCGAAGATTGTCGGAGCCACGAGCCGAAGCTATTGGCAAGGAGATCGACATATTACTCGCAACAGACTTCATCCGGGAAATCAAGGAAAGCGAGTGGCTAGCAAATACGGTGATGGTCCCGAAGAAGGACACGGATATCCTGCGGATGTGCGTAGACTTCACGTCACTAAATAAACACTGCCCTAAGGACCACTTCCCTCTTCCTCGGATCGACCAGTCATCGATTCGACTGCAGGTTGTGAGAAACTCTCCTTCCTCGACGCCTACTCAGGCTATAACCAGATACGACTCAAGGTCGAAGATCAAGAGAAAACGGCGTTCATCACACCGTTCGGAGTATACTGCTACAACACAATGCCTTTTGGGCTAAAGAACGCGGGCGCCACGTACCAGCGATGCATGCAGTCCTGCCTCAAGGACCAGATCGGTCGCAACGTCCAAGTCTATGTCGACGACATAGTCATAAAACCAGGAGGCAAGAACACTTATCGACGATCTCCGAGGCGTTCGACAACCTTGATCGCTCAGGATCAAGCTCAATCGAAAGTGCGCCTTGGCGTCCCTCGGTCATGCTCGGATACTTCATCTCTCAACGAGGGATCGAAGCGAACCCGAAGAAAACCAAAGCTATCATGACAATGGAAAAGCCGAAAAACCTCAAGGGCGTTCAGCAACTCGCAGGGCGAGTAGCGGCACTAAGCAGGTTCATCAGCCGCATGGGCGAGAAGGCCCTACCATTCTACCAGCTGCTACGCAAGGCAGACAAGTTCGAGTGGACACCAGAAGCAAACGATGCATTCGAAAGCCTCAAGCGGATCCTATCTACCTCGCCCGTTTTGGTCACGCCAAAAGAGCGCGATCCCCTGCTGCTGTACATAGCAGCCACGCACCAGGCGGTCAGCACAGTACTCGTGGTCGAACGACCTGAAGAAGGCAAGACCCACGAGGTACAACGCCCAATTTACTACCTCAGTGAGGTCCTCACTCCAACAAAACAGCGGTACCCGCACTACCAGAAGCTGGCCTACGGCGTGTTCATGACGGCTCGACGACTGAGCCACTACTTCCAGGAGCATCAGGTGATGGTCGTCAACGAGGCACCCTTAAACAACATCCTGAATAACCCAGAGGCCACAGGACGCGTGGCCCTGTGGGGCATTGAACTATCACCCCTGGACATCGTCTACGAGAAGCGACATGCAATCAAATCTCAAGTCCTTCCAGACTTCCTGGTACACTAGATGGAGTTGCAGCTGCCTAACACCCCAGACATGTCGCAGTCCTGGACAATGCATTTTGACGGCTCCAAACGCGAAGCCGGAGCAGGGGCAGGAGTCATACTGACCTCCCCGCAAGGTGACAAGATGAAATCGTCCGGATGAAATTGAGCCTCCAACAACGAGGCCAAATCTGAAGCCCTCATCCATGGCATGAAGATGGCAAAAATATGCGGCGCCTGGTCATCTGGTGACTCCAACCTTGTCGTCTGCCAGATGATGAATGAGTCACGCTGCGCCGAAAACATGATCGCGTACCGCGCGCTAAACAACGCACTCGAAGGAGAATTCAACGGCCGCGAACTTCGGCACGTTGGAAGAGAGAGCAACGAGGAGGCCGATAGACTCGCCAACATCGGCTCCACTTGTGCAAAGGTACCACCAGGTGTGTTCCTCGAACAGATCTGCGTGCCATCCATCAAGCGGAAATTCCCCAAGGGATCACCGGAAGAAGCAGAACACTCGGGGGCTACGCTACCCGAAGGTCAGGAAGGACCTGAAAAGTTGGATACCGAAGTTGCCATGGTGAACCTGATGCAGGTCGTCGCAGTCGAAGAAACTTGGACACAGCCATACCTCCAGTTCCTGATAAACGGAGAATTGCCAGATAGCCCGACAGATGCCCGACGCATATCTCGTCGGTCAAAAGCCTTCACCATCATCAACGGCGAGCTGTATAAACGCAGCATCACGGGTGTACTACAACGGTGCATTACCATCGACGACGGCAAGGCCATACTCCAAGATATACATGAAGGCATATGCGGCCACCACGCAGGCAGCCGCTCCCTCGTCGCCAAAGCCTTGCGAGCAGGATTCTACTGGCCAACGACCATGAGCGACACGAAGGACATCGTCCGAAGATGCAACGGGTGCCAACGGTTCGCCGACAAACCGCACGCACCTGGGTCCGAACTTCGACCCATACCCATAGCCTGGCCTTTTGCCCAATGGGGCCTCGACATGATCGGCAAACTGCCAAAATCTTCGAAAGGAGGACACGTCTTCCTCCTGGTCGCAGTCGACAAATTCACCAAGTGGATCGAAGCCATGCCAGTCACCAACCAGAAGGGCACAACCGCCGTCAAGTTCTTCGAATCCATTGTCTGAGTTGCGTATCGCATCATCATCACCGACAACGGATCGAACTTCACCTCCGAAGAATTCCAGGACTTCTGCGAAGGCCTCGGGATCAATATCACGTATGCCTCAGTGGCACACCCGCAAACAAACTGGCAAGTGGAAAAGGCCAACGGCCTAATCGGCGCTGGCATCAAGAAGCGCCTCATGAGCTCACTCGAGCACAAAGCTAGAAATTGGACGAAGGAGCTACCGTCTGTCCTGTGGATCTTACGTACTACTCCAAACAGCTCCACCGGCTACACACCGTTCTTCATGGTGCACGGAGCTGAGGCCGTGCTACCAGCCGAAGTACGCCACCAGGATCCACGAGTCGTTGCTTACAGCGAAGCCGAGTCCACGGCTGCACTCGAAGATGCCGTCGACACACTCGACGAAGCACGAGATATAGCAGCATCTAGATCAGCGGTGTACCAGCAAAGTCTCCGCAACTACCACAGCCGTCAGCTGCGCCCAAGGTCCTTCGTCGAAGGAGACCTCGTCTTGCGACTCAAGCAAAAGCGACCGAACAAACTCGAATCACCATGGGAAGGACCCTATGCCATCACCGAGGTCATCCCAGGTGGCGCCTATCGCCTCAAGCACATGGAGTCCAGAGTCGCATACTCCAACCCATGGAACATCTCGCACCTGCGACGATTCTACCCGTAGCAACCTACCCCCTTTTTACTTACAATAAGGCTTTCAGCCAAGGCTACTCAGCCGAACCATGTACCTACTCCATTACGATATAAATAAAGCTAAGTATCTCGCCCCAACCTTCGGTTGACCATTTTCTGCAACTTTACTACATGCTACATACGCACTTGGGGGCTCCCCCCACCTCACGATTTCATCGACTGAGGACCAAACGTGTACACCTGAGTAGCTGACTACGTCAGGCAAACGAAAAGGGCACGTACTCAATCAAAGCACTGCATGCTCACAAACAAGCAAACCTTTACAATAAAGGGCACATAAACGCCCAACCGCAATATACAAATTTTACATCTATCTGTTTATTTTCAGGTCCTATCTACTCTGAAGAATAACCTGAGCACGCTTCTCAAACAAGTCTACAATTTGTTCGGCATACTGTCTTACAGCCGCGTAATGCAGACGCATGTTCCACTCGCCACCATCTGGTCGAGGAGGTGGCCCATTCGCCACCACAGCCAAATCTACGTCAGGGCGGTGCACCCTCACAAGAGACAAGGCAGCCTTCACCCCTGCGACGAGCTGCTGCCGCACCAGCTCCTTGACATTTCCGACATTCCGAAACTTCATCAGAAGACCCGCAAGAGTCGTTGGCACTACATCCAACGGAAACATGACGTGCGATCAAGACGATGATATGCACTGGCGGAGCACCCGCGAAACGGTAGACGCGATCACGCACCATTGCGTAACCATGGCGCGGTCACGGTCCATCCAGAAGAAGCCGCCGGCCTCCATGTCCTGTTGAGTCAAACAATTGACTCGAACAACAATACGCTCTTTTTCTTCCCTCGGAGCAATATTGGCACCTGCGACACACGCACAAAACAAGAGTAAGGCCAGCAGGCTCAACCGAAGAACTGGGCTACAGCCCGAAAGAAGGATCAACTTACATTACAGCTGCTCGGACAGTCGACCCAGCTCCGCCATCAAATACTCCTCTCTGGATGCACCACGGTCTGCTTTGGATTTCCAAACGTCAGCACGACCGCGTAACCCAAGCAAATCCATCTCCAAGCTACCACGCGATCCCGAAGAAAAGCGAGCTGCGAGGAATCATCCAATGATGCTCGCAAGGGCCTTTCGGATGAAGTGTCAACCGGGTCAACACCCGAAGGAACCTATAGCAGCAGAAAGGCACACAGACATTCAGCCAAGGATAAAATCACAACACGGATGAATTCATTAAAATAAGGCCACTACGTGGCACAAGGATGGTACTACAAAAGATATTTACAACAGAAGGAGACTATAAAATACCCTACGTCTACTAAGCCTCAGGTGTAGGACACTGAGTCGCCTCAGAACCAGACTGCCTAGCTTTGGCCTCTCCCTGCTGCCGTAGTGCGTACTCAAACAACAAGTCAATGAGCTTAGGCCCATATCGTCGGCAGCGAGCGGAGTAGGCGGCGAAAGCTACCTCGGATCCATCCGCAGCCGTAGGCATCCGAGAAGTAATCTGGGGCAGGTCCAGCTCCGCCCCAGACGCCATGGCCATCGCCAGCCCGACGGCCGCGCCGATGCCCTTCTGCTTGCGCTTGTACGCTGCAGGCGCTTCGGCTGACAGAGCCTCCGCCAGGGCATCCACATCTTCAAGGGGTGCGCCCTTCGGGAAGAGCTCCTGGTAGAAGCGACCAAGGACCTCCTTCGCCTTGGCAAGGGAGTTGACGACGGTGCTGCAGCGGTCTTCGACCGCCACAGTGGCATCATCTAGAGCACTCCCGTGCTCCAAAGCACCGCGGTCGAACTCGATGCCTGCGGCATCTGAGACAAAAGAGAAGAAAACATGAAGAAACGACAGCATAGAAGAAGATCCGTAGAAAAAGAAACAAGTCCAAAAGCTTGTACTCACCCGAAACGGCCTTGGCAGCAGCCATGAGCTTATCTGCCACCCCCTTTTCACGAGCAGCCGCAACGGTGGCCAGCTGCTCCTCACGATCTGCAGCATCCTGCTGCAGACGCTCCTTCGCTTCGGCTGCCTTCGTCAGCTCCAGCTCAAGGCGCTCTCGCACTGCGACTTGCTCTGCTTGGCCAAGGCTCTTCTTCAGAGCATCAACCTCGCGGAGAGAGTTGTTATGTTCCTCTGCATTCACAACAAGCAAGCGTCAAAGAACAGTACCAGGATAAGCAAGAGAAGTACTACAAGGCAGACGAATACCTTGAAGCTGCCGCAGTTTTGCCTCCAGCGTCAGGCGTTCCTCCACCAGCCGCTTGGCCTCTTGGACAAAAGGCTGCAGCAAAAAGGCAATAATAGTAAGAGCAGGACTTGGGGGCTACGCCCAACACAAGGAAGCAAAAACAACATCAGCATACGAAGACACTCGAGGGATCCCCCCGTAACATCAAGAAGGACAACTTACGTGCTCCAAAGGCGAACCCGCAGGCCCGCCTCCGAAATTCTGGGGCGCAACCACCAGCCTCTCCTGCACAGGAGGAACTGACGCAGCATCACCAGAAGTCGCCACCGTCTGAGGAGGAGGCGACGCAATGTTCGACTCCCCCATCATCTCGTGCGCTCCATCACTAGAGTCGTCGGAAGATTGCCTGCACACAAACCAATCAACACAGGTGCAAAAACAACAAGGGAACAAAGGACAACAATGGCAACAAGAAAACTTACGAGCCCAACGCGCTCAGGTCGAAGATAGGAGAAGCCCTTCGGGCCCTCTTCTCTTCCTTCTTTTCTTCCTTCTTCTCCTCCTTCTTTTCTTCCTTCTTCCGCTTTCTTTGGCGGGTGCGAGCAACAGCATACGAGGCGGCGAGGAGAGGAAGAACCCTCATGAACATCACCCTGACGCTCAAGGCCCAGTGGATTCCTGGGAGTCGGAGGAGTCGAGGCATCCGAAGATTCGCTGGAGCTCCGTGATCGCTTGCGCGAATGGTCCTCACTCGACTCGTCGGTATCCTCCGCTGGAGATCGCGCTGACGGTAGCTCGGACACGGAGTCCACGACTTCATTATCCGGGGCATTCGGATACCTTTCGGGCAATGGTGGTGCCATGCCCGGAACTTTGAAGCTCTACAAAAGGAGACGGAACTTTGTTAAGCAAACAAAGGGAAAAAGTACACAGCTGACAAAACAAAAGGGGAGCACTACATGCGCAAATCTACACCTTCGGTACGGCCAACGTCGAAGAAAAGGGAGGAGTCTGCGACTTCCCCGGAATTTCTTCGTCTGCCTTGAACTTCAACAGCGCGCGAAGAGTCTTGTCAAGTTCCGCCTCGGAGATTTTCTCACTCGAAACCCTCGTCGGATCACGGCGCCTAGAGTAAATAAACATCGGATGCGCCCTCGCTTGGAGAGGCTGTACCCGACGCTCAAGAAACGTTCGGATGACGTCAACACCGTTCACCTCCTTCTCAGGAATCAGTTGGAGATCCTCCACCCGACGGTACAGGGCCTCTATCTCCGCCACCTCACCGTCTAAGATCTATTTTTTCCAGGATCTTTTCTTCTCAATCAACTGGGAGGGGTCAAAAGGAACGAGACCAAAATCTTGCCCATGCAGTACGAAGTCACGGATGTAAAACCATTTCCTCCGCCAGTACTGGACAGATTCGTACATGGAAAAGGAAAAGAATTGGACATTGGGACTGAGAGAGATGATGAAACCCCCAATGGGATACACACCATCCGAACCAGATTGCCAAAGTGAGGCTCAATGCCAAGCCAACACTCGCAAAGCGTGATAAAACACGCAATGTGGAGAAGGGAGTTGGGAGACAGATGATGCAACTGAACCCCATAGAAGAAGAGCAGTCCACGAAGGAAGTCATGGACTGGATACGAGAACCCACGCAAGACAAAGGCAAGAAACATAACCCGGTACCCAGCTGGGGGACGGGGGATTACCTCATTGCCGGGGAGTCTCACGACCGTCGCATCTTGCGGGATCAGGCTCCGCTCGCGCAGTTTGCGGAGATCGCTCTCTCGCGTCTCCGACCGCCGCCAGCCACCATCGGTGACGCGAGCAGCGGCGGTGCCCTTCTTGCCTCCGGCGGCGCTGGTCCCAACATGACGAGGATTTCTTCGTCTTCCCATGACGCCAGCGGTGGTGGCGTTAACGCGACAAAGAACAAAGGAAGTGTGGAAGAAAAGCTCAGCGTAGCAAGAATCGCTCAAGAACAAGAAGGCAAAGCAGATGAACTGCGGTGAAAAACAAAACACGATTTCACCCAGATTATAACGGTGAAGACGACGCACAGCCGTCCATCGAGAAGACCTAACGCCAACGGTAGATCGACCGTGCGTGTCAACACCACGAACCGTCGTTACCACGCCGTCCACTACGCCGGAAATCGAGGAGGCGCCAGTAATCATCTCCATGCCCGCGTGACGGTCAATTCAAAGTCGCAAGTGGGACCCACGCTTCGTCCCGTCAAGTCATCTCTGGCGCAGACGCTTGAGGTCATCAATCGTAAGCAGCGTCATCAAAAGCTATACTAGCACCACTTTGGCTCCCATTAAAAGTACTCACCGAATCTGATTCGACTAAATACTTGGGGCTACTCCTATCGGAGCGCCGCCACGCACCCGGCAGACAAATGAGGACAAAATTACTTCTACGAGTCCCACGTCGGTCTCGACTCCACTACGGACTCGGGGCTACTCCCATAGGGAAGATGGATTTAAGCATCCGAAAATTTTGAGTCCTGGACCTAATGATTGAAACAATGCTTGAACTAAAGTCTCGTTCGAGTCTCGACTCAAACAGACACTTGGGGCTACTCCCATAGGGAAGCTGGTCGCTTGATCTATGAAGCCTTCGGCTCGATATTTCGGATCAAGACGCAAAAACTTTTTGGCAACTCTGCCTTTAACGCTAAGTGAGCAACAATCTCCTTGGCCACCAAGCACCTCCGAGGTGATAAATGTTCGATGCTGCGTCTGCGACGCAAAGATAAGACCTCTGGATATCATCGATGGCGCAACGCACTGACGATGCGCTCGCTAGCATGAATCCGTGCAGCAGTGCGATAAAAATCTGACGGACGTTGGGTACACCAATTAAAATCACGAATTCCTCTCCTGTAAGTCCTTCGGCTGAGTTGAATTACGCCAAGATATGTTCCGGGTTAAGGGACCCGAATCAAGAAGATCGTGTTGTTTCGTCCTAAGACAGTTAATCGACCCGATCCGGGTGAGTCGTGCACGTATCAAAAAATCCCTACATATTCTCTTGAAAGACAGAGTTGCACCCGAAGGATTGAAGAGTCCTCAGCCGAATCTACTATTCGACTGATCACTCGGGAACTCGACATGGTTATACCCTCACGTGCGTAACGACATACCTAGTCCAGCCAAGGAAGGCCCACTGCAGCATCTGCTGGCCCATGAAGATTTTCGGGTGACCAAGGCCCAAGACATCTTCGGATCCTTGGGGAACAAGACTAGTTTAGATAGGAAACTCAAAAGGGCAAACGCCCTAGAACTTGTAACCGACTAGGACTATGCCCGGGACCTGCCTAAGTCTATATAAAGGCCAGGAGGGCACGTCCTAGGGGAACTCAACCAGACTCGACTCATACTTTCGCACACGCATCCACGCCAGATCGAATCTGCGCACCCTGTAACCTTCGGTTCCGCCGTAATCAAAGAGCAGACAAGCAGGAGTAGGGTTTTCCCTCCGGGGTCCTGAACCTGGGTAAATCTTATGTCCCCTGGTTGCTTGTCTTTTAACCGTGCCACGATCTCCAGCATCCCCATCTTCTCCAAAACCCAGGTCCATAACAATGGGCATTGACGAGATTAAACCTCGTCACTTCCAGAAAAGAAGTTGCAACTTGTTGGTATGGGTTTCCTATCAATCCTACTGAGCCATGCGCTAGAGTCTCACATGGTGAGATCGGGATGTATGTAGCACATTCGAACTTACGCAGATGGGAAATGCTGGGAGGATTTCCATGTACCAATTGCAGAGGGGAAGTACTGTGATATGCAGTAGGTCGCAATTGGATAAGGTCAGTAGCATGTAAAACCGCGTGACCCCAACATGAAGTTGGCAAGCTGCAATTCATTAATAAAGGTCTTGCAATGAGTTTGATTCTCTTTATTAGGGACTCAGCCAAACCATTTTGAGTGTGGACATATGGAACATAGTTTTATTTAATGAGAGTTTGCATTAAATTTGGTGGAAATTTAATAGCAATTTTGAGTGGAGGGAATTTAAAGGAATTTTGTGAGTGGAGTGTCCACCCACATGAATGAGGGGAGGGCAAGGGGCAGCCCCCATGCGCCGGCCACCCCCTTGGGGTTCCCCCTATCCTATAAAAGGCACCCCTCTCCCTCTCTCTCTCTCTCACACACCTCCTCGTGAAGGATCTCTCCCCCCTCTAGAATTTATCCCCATGGTCTCGGACTAGCGAGATACATGTTCCCAGTGGCTATTTAGCAAGAAAGGGTTGTGCTTCCGCTGCATCGCTGGAGCGAGGAGGCAGAGGTTGCTCGGTGTATTGTACGTGTGTGCACGGATGCTGCTTTTCTTGGCGCTTAGGACTTCCTCTCGATCTTGAGATCGGCAAGAGATCGTCTATATCAACCACGAGTTCAACTCGTTAAGATTTGTCGGTCTTCAAGGGTATGTTCTCTATGGATATACATACGCCCGTTGTTTGTATCTAGTAGATAGCTCTTGGTACTTAGTTCCCATCGAAGGAAAATTTTTGTTTTCTATGCTGCGAACCCTTCAGTGGCATCAGAGCCGGATCTATGCGTAGATGCTTTACACGGGTAGTACACATATGAGTATGTGGGCAATGATGATCATGTTGTTGCTTCTTAGTTATAATTTTGGATATTGGTGGCATACTGGGATAAAGCGGCCCGGACAAACTTTACATGTCCTCGCACATGAGACCTGTTCCACGCTTGACATGCAACTAGTTTGCATAAGTGGCTAGCGGGTGTCTGTCTCTCCTACTATAGTCAATATCTATTTTGCAACGAGTTGTCAACAATTTTGTTATCCTCGTTGTGGTTCATGTTCGTAGGTAAGAACGGTTCTATCTTCTAAATCCCTAAGCCATGTAAAACTTGCAATGGATAAATCAGAGGCGTCTAGTTTAGATTGTTGCTGGGCTAGTGTTATGATATGGTGATGTTGTAAGTAGAAGTATGAGATGATACTCTTACAACACACATAGCGTGTAAGTTCCATATACATTGGCCTTACATATAAAGGTATGATAGTGATCATACCACGGTGCACATGATAGAGATCATATGCGGGAACCATATTATTTCACTAATAAACATGTGATGTTTGATAGCATCTTATATTGCTTGTTTAGCGCTTTATTAGCATAATAAGATGATCTCTCATTTAAATATCAAGATAATAATGTGTTCTTCCTTTAGTATGCACTGATTATGTTTTAGTCGCTCCAAGACATCACGTGATGATCGGGTGTTCTTGGATCCACGACCATATTTCGGGTGTAAGATAGTTACACACGCGAATACTAAGGTTCTAACTTGGAGATCCTAGCATGTACAGACATGGCCTCGGAACAAGGACCAAAAGGTCAAGCATGAGTCATATAGTAGATATGATGCCCATTTGATGCTCGCCTTTGAAGCTACACCGACTCACGTGATGATCGGACTTGGTGTATTGGATTTGGTTCATGTAATCACCAAAAAGGCATGAGGGATGTCGTTTTTGAGTGGGAGTTCATTCGTAATGTGGATTAGTTGAACTCAGTCTATCATAAACTTAGTCTAAACTTTACAAATTCTGTTGTAGATGGAACCACCTGCTTTTAATTTCAATGTGTTCATGGAGAAAGAGAAACTTGCAACGAATGGTAGCAACTTTACCGAATGGGCCATGAATTTTAGGATTCTCCTCTCTGCTGCACAAAAGCAATATGTTCTAGAAGCGCCGCTAGGCCCCCCACCTTTTGATGATGCCCCTGACAAGGAGAAGAATGTCTATCAGACTCGTCAGGAGGACCACAACTTAGTTCATTGCGGCATATTGTATGGGCTAGAGCCGGAACTTCGAAAGCGTTTCGAAAACGGCAATTCATTTGATACAATGGGTGAGTTGAAAATGATTTTTGACACACATGCTGCTGTAGAGAACTACAATTATTCAGAAAAGTTCTTTAGCTGCATGATGGAAGAGCACAACTCCGTAAGTGAGCATGTTCTCAAGATGCCGGGTTACGTCGATAAGCTTGTGTCCTTGGGAATAACGATTCCCATTGACTTAGGCATCCATCGTGTTCTGCAGTCTCTGCCACCTAGCTATAAGAGCTTCGTGATGAACTATAATATGCAAGGCATGAAGAAGTCTCTCCCCGAGCTTCTGTCAATGCTTAAAACTGCAGAAGTGGAGATCAAAAAGGAACATCAAGTGTTGATGATCAATAGGAACACTGGTTTCAAGAAAGACAAGAAGGGAAAACGAAAGGGAAGTAAGGGTGGCAAACCGGTTGCCGTCCCTAAAAAGAAACCCTGAGTTGGCCCTAAGTCTGATACTAAATGCTATTATTGTAAGGGGACTGGCCACTAGAAGCGCAACTGCCCCAAGTATTTGGCAGACAAGAAGGCCGGCAAGGCAAACAAAGGTATACATGATATACATGTTATTGATGTGTACTTGACTAGTGCTCGCAGTAGCACCTAGGTATTTGATACCGGTTCATTTGCTAATATTTGTAACTCGAATCAGGGGATGCGGAACAAGCGACCGCTAGCAAGGTGTGAGGTCAAGATGCGTGTCAGCAATGGATCAAGCATTGATGTGATCGCCGTCGGAACGCTGCCTCTCCACTTGCCATAGGGATTAGTAATAAACTTGAATAATTGTTATGTGGTGCCAGCACTGAGCATAAACATTGTATTTGGATCGTGTTTGATGCGAAGTGGTTATTCATTTAAATCTGAGAACAATGGTTGTTCTATTTATATGAATGAAATATTTTATGGTCATGCACCAATGATGAATGGTTTATTTCTATTGGATCTCGATAATAATGTTACACATATTCACAATGTTGATGCTAAAAGGATTAAACTTAATGATGATATATCTTCATATATGTGGCACTGCCGTCTAGGTCATATTGGCGTTAAACACATGAAGAAGCTCCATTCGGATGGACTTTTGGAATCACTTGATTTTGAATCATTTGATACATGCGAGCCATGCCTTATGGGAAAGATGACTAGAACGTCGTTTTCCGGTTCGAGGGAACGGGCGACATATTTATTGGAAATCATACATTCTGATGTATGTGGTCCAATGAGTGTGTCGACGCGAGGTGGATATCGTTATTTTGTTACTTTCACGGATGATTTGAGTAGATATGGTTATATCTACTTGATGAAAAACAAGTCTGAAACCTTTGAAAAGTTCAAGGAATTTCAAAATGAAGTGGAAAATCATCGTAATAGAAAGATCAAATTTCTATGGTCCGACTGTGGAGGTGAGTATCTAAGTTACGAGTTTAGCACTCACATGAAAGAGTGTGGAATTGTTTCACAACTCACACCTGCTGGAACACCACAGCGAAATGGTGTGTCGGAACATCGTAATCATACTTTATTGGATATGGTTCGATCTATGATGTCTCTGACGGACTTGCCGTTGTCATTTTGGGGTTATGCACTAGAAACTTCTGCATTCACTTTAAATCGCGCACCATCTAAATCCATTGAAAAGACACCGTATGAATTATGGTTTGGAAACAAACCTAAGTTGTCATTTCTTAAAGTTTGGGGATGTGATGTTTATGTGAAGAAACTTCAACCGGATAAACTCGAACCCAAAGCGGAAAAATGCGTATTCATAGGATACCCTAAGGAAACTATTTGGTATTCCTTCTATCACAGATCCGAGGGCAAGGTTTTTGTTGCCAAGAATGGATCCTTTCTAGAGAAAGAGTTTCTCATGAAAGGTGTGAGTAGTCGGAAGGTAGAACTCGAAGAGGTTATTGAACCTTCTCTTCAAAGTATGGCGAGTAGCGCAGCGCTGGAAGTCGTTCCGGAGTTGGCTTCACCAGTTGAAGAGGGAACTAATTATAATGATCATGAAACTCCGAAAGACAATACTACCGAACCTTGCAGGTCTAGCATGAAGCGTGCAACTCTCGAGCTGTACGGAAATCCTATCATGAATTTCATGGTTGATGAAAATGATGACCCTGCGACGTATGAAGAAGTGATGATGAGCCCGGATTCCAACAAATGGTTAGAAGCCATGAAATCCGAGATGGAATCCATGTATGAAAATCAAGTTTGGAACTTGGTGGACTTACCTCACGACCGAAAGGCCGTGGAGAATAAATGGATTTTCAAAAGGAAAACTGATGCTGAGGGTAATGTGACCGTCTATAAAGCTCGACTTGTCGCAAAGGGGTTTCGACAAATTCAAGGAGTTGACTACAATGAGACATTCTCTCCCGTAGCGATGCTAAAATCGGTTAGGATTATGTTAGCAATTGCTGCATATTTAGATTATGAGATATGGAAGATGGATGTCAAAACCGCGTTTCTCAATGGTAATATTGAAGAAGAGTTGTATATGATACAACCAAAGGGTTTTGTCGATCCTAAGGATGCTAGCAAGGTGTGCAAGCTTCAGCAATCCATCTATGGATTGAAGCAAGCATCACGAAGTTGGAATCTCCGCTTTGATGAGGTGATCAAAGAGTTTGGATTTGTCCAAACTTACGGAAAAGATTGTATTTACAAGAAAGTGAGTGGGAGCAATGTAGAATTTCTGATACTATATGTGGATGACATATTATTTATCGGAAATGATATAGATCTTTTAAACAGTGTTAAAAGTTATCTAAACAACAAATTTTCAATCAAGGACCTAGGTGAAGCGTCATACATATTAGACATAAAGATCTATAGAGATAGATCTAGGCGCCTAATAGGGCTATCGCAAAGTACATGCCTTGATAAGATTTTAAAGAAGTTTAAAATGGACGAAAGTAAGAAAGGGTTCTTACCTATGTCACAAGGCACGACATTGAGTAAGACTCAAAGTCCGGCTACGGCGGAAGAAAGAGAGATAATGGACAAAGTCCCATATGCTTCAGCCATAGGCTCTATAATGTACGCCATGCTATGTACAATACCGGATGTGGCACATGCTATTAGTTTGACTAGTAGGTACCAACCGGATCCAGGTTCGGAACACTGGAAAGTGGTCAAAAATATCCTTAAATACTTGCAAAGAACTAAGGATATGTTTCCTGTATACGGAGGTGAAGAAGAGCTCGTCGCTAAGTGTTATGTCGATGATAGCTTTGACACCGATACGGATGACTCTAAGTCTCAATCCGGATACGTATTTCTCATGAATGGCGGAGTGGTTAGTTGGGGGAGCTCCAAACAACCTGTGGTGGTGGGATCAACAACGGAGGCCGAATATGTTGCTGCTTCAGAAGCGACTCAGGAAGCAGTTTGGATGAAGGACTTCATATCCGAACTAGGTGTGGTTGCAAACGCGTTGGACCCAATGGTGATCTATTGTGACAACAATGGTGCCATTGCCAAATAACCAAGGTCTCACAAGCATTCCAAACATATTAACCGCCGGTTTCACTCCATCCGTGAGCATGTCAAGGATGGATATATAAAGATTTGTAAAGTACATACGGATCTCAATGTACTAGATCCGTTAACTAAAACTCTCCCTAGATCAAAACATGATCTACACCAGAACTCCATGGGTGTTAGATACATCACTATGTAACTAGATTATTGTCTCTAGTGCAAGTGGGAGACTGAAGGGAATATGCCCTGAGAGGCAAAAACAAAGTGTTTATTATGTGTATTCCAAGTATATGATAGATGTTTATTTTTCATGCTATAATTGTATTAATACAGAAACGTTAATACATGTGTTTTTAATAAACAAACAGAAAGTTCCTAGTTATGCCTCTCTCATAAATAGCTCGTTGATTAACAAGATGATCACAGTTTCCTGATCACATACATTGGATGTTGTTAATAACGAGATCACAACATTAGTGTAATGATGTGATGAACATTCATCCTAAGTATAGCATTACGATCAAAGTAATTAAGTTTATATTGCTATAAACAACTTATGAAATGATCCTAATCTTTAGACCATGAGATCATTTCAATCACTAACACCAGAAGAGTTTCTTGATGACATAAAACATCACACCGTAATTGGGTGATTATAAAGATGGCTTTAGAACTACTAAAGTGTTATGTTGAGACTCATGGATCAAGAATGGAATTTGTTCATCCTGATGACAGATAGATATACTCTGGGCCCTCTCGGTGATATCACATTAGTTAGCTTGCAAGCAAGTGATTTGATCACTAGAATGTTATATCACGGGAACAAGAAAAGAGTGCATGTCGATAACGAGATCAAACTAGGTATGGAGATACCGATGATCGAATCTCGGATATGTAATATATCGTGAAACAAAGGGATTAAGATACTAGCATAAAAGGTTCCGACGATCATAGGAAAGTCATCGTTGAATGTGTGGGAGTCAGTATGGATCTCCAGGTCCCGCTTCTGATTATTGATCAAAGAGGGGTCTCGATCATGTCCACATTATTCGTGAACCGTAGGGTGACACACTTAAGGGACACTGACATCCAATTGGAGCAAAAGTTTCATGCCGGAAAGAATAACAAGCGTAGGAATTTATTTCACTAGATATCGAAACAGGTTTTCGGGTGAAATTGCAAAAAGTGTTTTTGCATGTGAAATGGAATTCTAGAAAGGGGTTATATGTGAATGTTTGTCATTAAAGTAATTGACAAAATTCTGAATAAATAAAAAGAGTTTTATTTAATGAGAGTTTGCATTAAATTTGGTGGAAATTTAATAGCAATTTTGAGTGGAGGGAATTTAAAGGAATTTTGTGAGTGGAGTGTCCACCCACATGAATGATGGGAGGGCAAGGGGCATCCCCCATGCTCCGGCCACCCCCTTGGGGTTCCCCCCTCTCCTATAAAAGGCACCCCTCTCCCTCTCTCTCTCTCTCTCTCACTCACACCTCCTCGTGAAGGATCTCTCTCCCCCTCTAGAATTTATCCCCATGGTCTCGGACTAGCGAGATACATGTTCCCGGTGGCTATTCGGCAATAAAGGGTTGTGCTTCCGCTGCATCGCTGGAGCGAGGAGGCGGAGGTTGCTCGGTGTCTTGTTCCTGTGTGCGAGCACGGATGCGCTGCTGCTTTGTGGCGCTAGGACTTCCTCTCGATCTTGAGATCAGCAAGAGATCGTCTACATCAACCACGAGTTCAACTTGTTAAGCTTTGTCGGTCTTCAAGGGTATGTTCTCTATGGATATACATCCACTCATTGTTTGTATCTAGTAGATAGATCTTGGTACTTAGTTCCCATCGTAGGAAATTTTTTGTTTTCTATGCTGCGAACCTGTAACACCCTCAGAATCGGACCTATGCAAGTTTGAGCAAAATTCGCCAAACCCGCATAGAAACGATTCAAAGGTGCCCACCAGGCACTTTCGTAAGTGGAAAAGCGAAATAACATTACACAACAGTCCTCGATGGGACCCACAGAACAGATATATATAACAACGACTCAAAGAGTCAAGAATACAGATATAATATACAAAGACCCAAATCACCTTGAAAACGATAGAGTGTCCGACTACGGACAAGAGGCAAATGGGGCTAAGAGCCCTGAAGAATAACCAATGGCGTCCATAACCCTATCCAGGCCAAGCCGGAAGGGTAACCTTGCTAACGACGTCGATCTCAAAACCTGCTTAAACAAAAGGGGTGCCGACAAAGGGCAAAGGAAAAAGAAGGAGCGTCGATCTTGAGGCTAGTACGGCGAGACTAGAATTGCGGTCCTCGCCTACAGGTATGGTGGATCAAGCGGCAAAGACGCACTAAACAACCTATAGAGACTCGATACAATGGCGCCAATCGAGAGGGGTAAGAAGGACCTATTCGAACCCACGATACTACCATCAAACAAACCCATCCGTGTTTCCCTCGAGACCAAACGAGGAAGTCAACCGAGGAACTCACACGGTTGGCGAGTTTACTTATTCGTTATCGTTGCAGCAATTACTAGTCGTATAGGTAATCATCCCGATAAAGTAAGCGATGGGCACTTTTAGTTAACCATTCCGTGATAGTGGCAACACTTACTAGTCGATACATTTATCATGAGATAACCCAAAACCCAAAGCAGTTGTTGGTACTTTTATTCAGCCATTCCGTTGAAGTTGCAAGATTTACTAATCAGTACAATTGTCGCAGCGACAACCAAACAAGCAATTGTGGGCGTATTAATTAGCCATTCCGTTATAGTGAAGCTGATTACTAGTCAATATAAGTCAAATTTATAGCAGAAACTTTAGTTATGCTTGTCTATGATCGAGATATCGCTCCAAGTCGTCCATATCCGCGGACACGGCTTTGAAAGTTTTACCGGCCGGGTGCACCAATAGCAACACACGCCGATCAACCTCGGAAAAACCAAAGCAAAACCCAACGAGGCTTTCACGACGAACAATCACAGATTCAGAAATATTTCAGGGGCCACCTTTGAGTAGATCCATAACGAAGTAAGCTAGCTTCGATCGGCCTCAAGGTTAGCGCCAATGGTCAGAAGCGATGGGAACCCGAAACTCGGGGTGTCGATATCACAGAATCACTCCGCCTTCCTAAGCGATGTGCTATCTGTCGCACAATTTAAATACTGAAGTAGCATGGCATAAGTACAGGATCGTAAATAAAACCTCAAACTAGTTTGTGGCCCCAAGAAACAAGATCGAATCAAGCTCGCTCGTGGGGTCCCATATACCTCCGGATGTGGATAGCGCGATAAATCAAGGCAATTATCAAGTACTCGGGGTCTTACGGGACACAAGTGGGCGTTCGGAAACCAAATGTTATCTATCACCCACCGATGCCTCTGCTTATTCAATTTTAGTTGTTAAACAGAATTTAAAGTGACGATAAGTAAAAATAGAATCATCTCCAACATCAACATGCGGCAATACATCAGCAACTGTGGCATATGACGACACACATCAGCACTTGAGCAAGCACTACGCCGCGCAAGTCCAACTAACTACCAAACAACAGGTAATAGGGTGTGTCCAAGGCAATATAGGGCTGCACGGTATATCACAGGTACGGAAGCTAAAGCATCGCAACACAGATAGCAATAGATCAACAGGAGGGAATAAAGACTATAAAAGTAAGATAGGTAGAAAGGGGGGAGATGCTGCGAAAACATTGTCGAAGGTTCAACCAAGAACGGGCGAAGCTCACATCAACTCAACGGCCTTATCCATGAAGAAGCAAAACACTAGAAGAAACAGAAACACCGGATGCCATATTTAATACACGGCAGAAGATCGGCATGATGCATGCATGATGTATGACATGGCAAAGGTGCGATGCAATTAGGTCAATATTAAGTGGAACCGGGGTCCCGACAATTATTCAAGTGGTTCAAGTTATTTAGAACCCCCGCAATTTAAATGTTGTTTAACACGGCAGAATTTATCACCGGTTCGCTACACAAGTTTTAAATGAGGCCAATATAAGGCTAGATTTGCCCGCATATGGGCCCCATATTTAATTATTAGGTGAATCGGCATAAGGCCCCCAAACCACATGATTATGCATGCAAGTATGACAATTCAATATGCATCAATTGTTATTATATTATAAAATAGGGTTCTCGGATAAGGGGTTCACACATTGAGGGGTCTCGACGGTCTTGGGGTTCCGGGGTTCGGGGTCAGGGTCCAGGGTTCGACGGGGATCAGATCTCGGGGTTCAGGGATCGACGAACTTGACGGGATCGTTCTCGGACATCGGGGTAGAGCTTGGCGCATTCGCGGTGGTCGGGCCATGTTGTCGGTCGTCTCGTCCGGGTCGAAGCACTTGTCGCATTCGGTGTCTCGGTGGACTCGGTGTCCGGGGTGAAGATCTTGGCGTCCTCGAGGCATCACTCGGTGTATCCGTGTCGGCGAACTTGGCGTTCAGGGGGAAGTTCCCGGGGTCCCGTGAGGTAGACCTTGTCGTGTCCGTGGTCTTCGGGCCCTCAGGATCGAGGCGTCAAATTCCGGGAAGGTGATCTTGGGGCTCCCTTCGGTGGCGTCGGAACTCGGGAAGGCGATCTTGGTGTCCCTACCGATGATCTTGAGGTTCCAACTTCGAGGACCGGTGGCGGGCTTGATTTACATGACGGGGATGCACCTTGTTTGTCTTTGTTCACAACGCCATCCTCACTTGGCGCCGCACTGGTGGTTCCAGACGAGGCGGGGAACGACAGGATGGAGGACTCGGAGGCGGTTGGGACCGGCGAGGTCGAGCTGGGCCGGAGGGGGCGCTAGCCTGCGGCGGCGGCGCTGTCGGGCCAGCGCAGCGACGCGGGAGAGAAGGGGCTTGGGCCGCACGGGTCTGGCGCGGCGACTCGCCGAGGGCGGGTCGAGCGGCGACGGGAACGCGAGCGGAGGGGACGGCGGCACGGCTGGAGGCGGGCAGAGGAGCTCCGGCGGCGCACGCGAGGCGGGGCTTGCGGGGTCGGGCAGGCGCTGCACCGCAGGCGGAGCTCGCAGAGGGCGCGGAGAAACGACCGCTGGGCGGAGCTTCGCCGGGGTCTGGCGAGCGCGAGGCGCTGGCGCGAGGAGCCAGCGTGGCTTGGGGCGACGAGGCGCGGCGGCGGACGTGGCGGGACTGCAGCGCGCGGTGGAAGGTTGGGGAGGCCGGCTGGGCGCGTGAGAGGAGAACGGCGACGCAGGCGGTGGTCAGCGGGCGGGCCTGGGCGCCGCTGGGAGCTTGTGGCGGCTGGCGCATGTGAGCATCGGGGTTGGGAGGTTGAGCACGGGCGCAGGCACCTTGGAGAGGCGGAGGGCCTTGGCGAGGGAGGCGAGGTTGAGGCGCGCCAGCGATCTTGGCAAAGGGAGCGCCTTGGGATGGCGCGGAGAGGGAGGGGCCAGACGCGGTTGGTGGGAGCGGCGTTGCGGGGAGAGAGAAGAGAGCGGTGGGGGCAGGCTGTGGTGGCGGGTCCAGCGTGGGACCGGGGTGGGAGTCTTTGGAGGTGAGAGGATCAGGCGGGCTGGCTTTGGGGGGCCCGTGTGGCAGTGGGCCAGGGGCGCGGGGCTGCAGGTGTGTGGCATGTGTGTGTCGGTGTGAGTGGGTGGCCAGGGTTAGGTGGGGCCGGGTGCTGCAGCGTGCGCGCATGTGTGCTTGTGTGTGCTGGCTGAGGGGTGAGAGAGAGGGGTGAGAGAGAGGGGTGAGATGGCAGTTTTTGGTTGGCTATGGGGAGGAAGAGGGTGATGTGGCGGCCAACGATTGGGTGGAATGATGTGGCTGCTAGGTGTGGGTAGTTTTCTGGGTAGCTGTAGGATTAAGGGCGGACCGATTTAAAACTCAGGGGTGGTCGTTCGGGTCTACTCGGCCCGTTCGACTGCCCCACTAAAATAATTAATATTTTTATTTGTTTTGCGATGAACTTTTGCAAGGGGTTTTTAGACGAATAAAATATCCGGCAGCACCCGGGGTTTGGCGTTTGAATGAAGATGGGGCGTTTTCGAAAACAAAACGGGTGTTGCGAAAATAGTTTTGACAAACAACATATGATGATGACGATGCAATGCACAAATTCAACGCGATTTTCTAGTAGTGGTTTTGCGGGATGCCACAATTCGACACCACTAACAAAGGATCTCGCCCTCGAGATCCGCCTCATGGTACCGGAAGGAAGGTCGGCGATCCTCGTCTTCTCGCTTCAGGTAGATCCTCGCGACACCACTAACAAAGGGTCGGTGTTCCTGATCGTCGAGAGAGCACTCCGGAAACAAAAGGTCGAAGGTAGAGGTATCGCAAATAAAGCCACCCCTAACTTCCGTTAGAAGAGGGAAAAGTTACATTGATCCACCAGTTCGATGTACAGAGCGAACAGTAAGAGTCGGGTAGGGTGATCAGTCCATCCCGGACCCAACTATCAACTCTATACATGGGTAGGAGAATCAGGCAACTCAACTCTCGAGATTTAGACTGAAGACCTTCTTAGGCGGTATCCGGAACAAAGGGATGATGCCAGCAGGAATCGTATGAAAGACACAATGATTAGGTTCCGCGATGGTTCCATTGGCATGAACAACACATGCTCAAGGTATACTCCAACTTCACCAATGCTCGTCCTTCTCATATGTTTTTCAACGACACTGATATCCAGCAAGGAACACAGATGGATAAAGATCTCAAGAACAAAAGATCGGAGGAAGATACAACAGACAAGTTGCAGATTGATGATCGTAGCACCTCCGTTACAAAAGGGGAGAAAGAGAAACCCTGAAGGTACGACGGAAACCCAACCGCGAGAAATCCTGGACTCGAAGAGAGAGAAGAGAGCGGATGCAAAACACGTAGAGGTAAGAGGAGAACAGCAGAGGGGTAAGGAGTAAAATCAGACCTATTCAGAACTATCCAACCGATTTTGGAAAATAGTTTTGACACTCTACTGCGGCCGTTAGCTAGGTTATCCTACAGGCTGGACTTGTGGGGTATCGCAATCACGCCGAGCTCGATACCACTCAGAACACCCTCGAATCGGACCTATGCAAGTTTGAGCAAAATTCGCCAAACCCATAGAAAGCGATTCAAAAGGTGCCCCAGCACTTTCGTGCGGGTGGAAAGCAGTAATAACATTACACAACAGTCCTCGATGGGACCCACAGAACAGATATATATAACAGCGACTCAAAGAGTCAAGAATACAGATATAATATACAAAGACCCAAATCACCTTGAAAACGATAGAGTGTCCGACTACGGACAAGATGCAAATGGGGCTAAGAGCCCTGAAGAATAACCAATGGCGTCCATAACCCTGTCCAGGCCAAGCCAGAAGGGTAACCTTGCTAACGACGTCGATCTCAAAACCTGATTAAACAAAAGGGGTGCCGACAAAGGGCAAAGGAAAAAGAAGGAGCGTCGATCGAGGCCGATGCAGCGAGACTAGAATTCGGTCCTCGCCTACCACAGTATGGTGGATCAAGCGGCGGCAAAGACGCACTAAACAACCTATAGAGACTCGATACAACTGGCGTCAATCAGAGAGGGGTAAGAAGGACCTATTCGGAACCCACCTGATACTACCATCAAACAAACCCATCCTGGTGTTTCCCCCTCGAGACCAAACGAGGAAGTCAACCGAGGAACTCACACAGTTGGCAGTTTTACTTATTCGGTTATCGTTGCAGCAATTACTAGTCAGGTATAGGTAATCATCCTGATAAAGTAAGCAGTGGGCACTTTTAGTTAACCATTCCGTGATAGTGGCAACACTTACTAGTCAGATACATTTATCATGAGATAACCCAAAAACCCAGCAGTTGTTGGTACTTTTATTCAGCCATTCCGTTGTAGTTGCAAGATTTACTAATCAGGTACAATTGTCGCAAGCGACAACCAAACAAGCAATTGTGGGCAGTATTAATTAGCCATTCCGTTATAGTGAAGCTGATTACTAGTCAATATAAGTCAAATTTATAGCAGTAAACTTTAGTTATGCTTGTCTATGATCGAGATACTGTGCTCCAAGTCGTCCATATCCATGGACACGGCTTTGAGAAAGTTTTACCCGCCGGGTGCACCAATAGCAACACACGCCGATCAACCTCGGAAAAACCAAAGCAAAACCCAACGAGGCTTTCACGATTGAACAATCACAGATTCGAAATATTTGGGGCCACCCTTTGAGTAGATCCCGACGAAGTAAGCTAGCTTGAGACGGCCTCAAGGTTAGCGCCAATGGTACAAGCGATCGGGAACCCAAACTCGGGTGTCGATAGCTGTAATCACTCCGCCTTCCTAAACAGATAGTGTGCTATCTGCGCACAATTTAAATACGAAAGTAGCATGGCATAAGTACAGGATCGTAAATAAAACCTCAAACTAGTTTGTGGCCCCAAGAAACAAGACTGAATCAAGCTCGCTCGTGGGGTCCCATATACCTCCCGGATGTGGATAGCGATAAATCAAGGAACAGTATCAAGTACTCGGGGTCTTACGGGACACAAGTGGCGTTCGAAACCAAATGTTATCTATCACCCACCGATGCCTCGCTTATTCAATTTTAGTTGTTAAACAGAATTTAAAGTGACGATAAGTAAAACTAGAATCATCTCCAACATCAACATGCGGCAATACATCAAGAATCGTGGCATATGACGACACACATCAGCACTTGAGCAAGCACTACGCCGCGCAAGTCCAACTAACTACCAAACAACAGGTAATAGGGTGTGTCCAAGGCAATATAGGGCTGCACGGTATATCACAGGTACGGAAGCTAAAGCATCGCAACACAGATAGCAATAGATCAACAGGAGGGAATAAAGACTATAAAAGTAAGATAGGTAGAAAGGGGGGAGATGCTCGCCTAAAAACATTGTCGAAGGTTCAACCGAAGAACGGGGCGAAGCTCACATCAACTCAACGGCCTTATCCGCGAAGAAGCAAAACACTAGAAGAAACACCGGATGCCATATTTAATACACGGCAGAAGATCGGCATGATGCATGCATGATGTATGACATGGCAAAGGTGCGATGCAATTAGGTCAATATTAAGTGGAACCGGGGTCCCGACAATTATTCAAGTGGTTCAAGTTATTTAGAACCCCCGCAATTTAAATGTTGTTTAACACGGCAGAATTTATCACCGGTTCGCTACACAAGTTTTAAATGAGGCCAATATAAGGCTAGATTTGCCCGCATATGGGCCCCATATTTAATTATTAGGTGAATCGGCATAAGGCCCCCAAACCACATGATTATGCATGCAAGTATGACAATTCAATATGCATCAATTGTTATTATATTATAAAATAGGGTTCTCGGATAAGGGGTTCACACATTGAGGGGTCTCGACGGTCTTGGGGTTCCGGGGTTCGGGGTCAGGGTCCAGGGTTCGACGGGGATCAGATCTCGGGGTTCAGGGATCGACGAACTTGACGGGATCGTTCTCGGACATCGGGGTAGAGCTTGGCGCATTCGCGGTGGTCGGGCCATGTTGTCGGTCGTCTCGTCCGGGTCGAAGCACTTGTCGCATTCGTGTCTCGGTGGACTCGGTGTCCGGTGAAGATCTTGGCGTCCTCGAGGCATCACTCGGTGTATCCGTGTCGCGAACTTGGCGTTCAGGGAAGTTCCCGGGGTCCCGTGAGGTAGACCTTGTCGTGTCCGTGGTCTTCGGGCCCTCAGGATCGAGGCGTCAAATTCCGGGAAGGTGATCTTGGGGCTCCCTTCGGTGGCGTCGGAACTCGGGAAGGCGATCTTGGTGTCCCTACCGATGATCTTGAGGTTCCAACTTCGAGGACCGGTGGCGGGCTTGATTTACATGACGGGGATGCACCTTGTTTGTCTTTGTTCACAACGCCATCCTCACTTGGCGCCGCACTGGTGGTTCCAGACGAGGCGGGGAACGACAGGATGAAGGACTCGGAGGCGGTTGGGACCGCGAGGTCGAGCTGGAGGGCGCTAACTGCGGCGCGGCTGTCGGGCCAGCGACGCTGGAGAGAAGGCTTGGGCCGCAGGGGTCTGGCGGCGACGCTGGCTCGCCGGGCGGGTCGAGCGGCGGACGGAACGTCTTGAGCGGAGGACGAGGCGGCGGCTCGAGGCGGGGCGAGGCTCGCGGGCGCACGCGAGGCGGGGCCGGGCTTGCGGGGTCGGGCAGGCGCTCGCAGAGGGGCGCGGAGAGCACGACCGCGGGCGGAGCTTCGCCAGGGGTCTCCGGAGGCGCGAGGGCAGCCGCGACGAGGAGCCGTGGCGTGGGGCGACGGCGGCGCGCGACGGACGGTGGCGGGACTGCAGGCGCGGTGGAAGGTTGGGAGGCGGCTGGGCGCGCGGAGGAGGAGAACGGGATGCGGTGGTCAGGGCGGGCCTGGCGGCCGTGAGCAGGCGCTGGCGGCGCGCTGGCGTCGCTGGGAGCGTCGGGTTGGGAGGTTGAACGGGCGGCGCAGGCACCGTGAGAGGAGGCGGGCGGCGACGAGGGAGGCGAGGTTGAGCAGCGTCTTGGCAGGCGGGCCTTGAGGATGGCGCGAGAGGAGGGCCGCGTTGGTGGGAAGCGTTGCAGGAGAAGAGAGCGGTGGGGGACGGGCTGCGTGGTGGCGGGTCCCGCGTGGGACCGGGGGGTGGGGAGTGCTGGAGGGTGAGAGGATCCAGGGCGGGGCTGGCTTTGGGGGGCCCGTGTGGCAGTGGGCCAGGGGCGCGGGGCTGCAGGTGTGTGGCATGTGTGTGTCGGTGTGAGTGGGTGGCCAGGGTTAGGTGGGGTCAGCGTCTTTGGCGCATGTGTGCTTGTGTGTGAGGGGAGGGTGAGAGGGTGAGATGGCAGTTTTGGTTGGCTATGGGGAGGAAGAGGGTGATGTGGCCAACGATTGGGTGGAATGATGTGGTGCTAGGTGTGGGTAGTTTTCGTTAGTCAGAGGATTAAGCGGACGATTTAAAACTCGGGGTGGTCGTTGGTCTACTCGGCCCGTTCATTGCCCACTAAAATAATTAATATTTTTATTTGTTTTTCGATGAACTTTTGCAAGGGTTTTAGACGAATAAAATATCCGCAAAGACCCGGGTTTGGCGTTTGAATGAAGATGGGGCGTTTTCGAAAACAAAACGGGTGTTGCGAAAATAGTTTTGACAAACAACATATGATGATGACGATGCAATGCACAAATTCAACGCGATTTTCTAGTAGTGGTTTTGCGGGATGCCACATAACCCTTCAACATGCACCATCAAAACCAAGATCAAACCATTTGCAAGCATTGAAAGCTGGGATCAAAGAACTCTAAACATGTGCATGAGAGATGGAGTTCTAACAATAGGACATAGTAACTATGCATGCAACATGAAAGGCTACAAACAAAGATCATGAATAACATGCATTGAAAAACGTTTTTTGTTTCACATACAGAAAACATAGAATAGTGGCAATCAGCTCGTCCCTCATAGAGTATCAAATAGATGCATATGACACCTTCAAAGTTCACAAGGGTGACTAGAAATAAATAACACAAGAACAAGTAATATCACAATATGCATCAATCAATAAGCTTTGGGACACTGCACACAGAATGACAACTATGCTCTCTTAATGGTGCCTAAATGTAGAAGGTGGAGACTCAATAATGGTGGAAGAAAGGTCTTTTGTAATGGAAGCAGGGATTTCAAGTTTCAAAAAGAGCTTCCAAAAATTATGGTACTTGTTAGCTTTCAGCCCTCATTGCCCCTATCACAAGCATCTTGAAGTGATTAAGGTTAAAGTTACAAAGATGGAGTATATGCTTGACGAAGTATAAGTTGGAAATCTCAAGTACCTTGAATACGAGGGTCACACCTCATGCTACTCAACTTTAGTCACATGTAAGTATTTGTATATCATAGAGAACCGCCAACGGGGTACCCCCTGCACATGGTACAGGAGCTTTCCCATAACCAAAATGACAAGGCAAGCAGACAATGAACATCTCAGCAATCCTTTTATTTACCATATGCATAGTTTTTTTATTGAGGATGATTCATAGATAGCTCATTATGGTGATGCTGCAAGCTTCCACCATGATTAGGCATGGCTTAGGTTAGTGGCCTAGGCGTTTCTCTAACACAGGATATAAACTTCGTGGACTTACAAGTTCCCTCTTTATTTCACACCGGTGACATCCATAGACAAAAGAACATGATATCAACTGAGTACAAAGTACAAGTGAAATGTTGAAAACGTTCCTCGTGACAACACGGTTCTGCTAATTCCAACTTATAAGTGCAAGCATATACAACAAAGTTGTCACAATGGTTCAAGTTTATTAGGGGCAAAGAATATAAAGTGTGCCATCAAGTTCGTGAGGGCTTTAATCACTAAGTTTTCATATAACAAAATAGTTTTTAATTGGAAGATAGCTGAAAACAAGAATATACTTGGAATGGTGTAACACACCATGCATAGGAGTTTATAGTGGACACTTTGGAATAACTTGGTTTCTTGGGAGTTGGAAGCATGAGTAGAACTTACTCATACAAGGGGAGGCTAGCAAAAGACTGGGAGCAACCAACTAAGAGAGCATAATGGCCATAATCATACAGATCAACAAAGCATTACTAATCAAAGCATAGAGTGGTACTACAAGTCAAGGACTAAATGATCATAGAGGATAATGGTGACTTTTCATAGTCATAACATGGTGTTAGAATGTGCCAAGTCAACCCAAACAAAGCATCAAAGGAGAATACCACAATACTATGGTTTTTGCATGCTAAAACAACGCATAATTTCTTCAAGGCACACTAAGCAATCCCAATTGTTTGGAACAAGACATGCTATAACAATAATCACTAAGCATAAGGTAAAAACAATTCCTATCATGTCATGCTAAAGTCTAAGTCACAGTCAATGCAAGCTCCTCTTGCACCTACAAGCAAGAACTTACTACTCCTTTCCAACACCAATCAACCTATTTGAAACAACTCACAAAGATAAGTATCAATAAAGACCAGTGAGCTTGTCTCACAAATCCACAAGGAAGAACTAAAAAGTTCTAAGCTGAAAACACAAGAAAACTAAGGCTAAACACAGTGCTAGCAAAAGAGAACACTCACAAAACAATAAGAGTGAAAACTAGAGTGTTCTAGGCAATGAAAACAGAGTGTGTCTCTCTTCAAGAGAAATGTGGTGTAACCAACCAAATTACTCAAGCAAACTAAGCAAACGAAAACCAAAAATGAAAACTAAGACGCTCCAAGTACAACACAACAATGCATGAAACAATAAAAATGAAGTGTCTAGAAAGACCTGAGATTTTTATTGATGAAGAAGGGGATGCCTTGGACATACCCAAGCTTTGACGCTTGTACCTCTTGAATATTTATTGGGTGACACGGGGTGGCATTCCCAAGCTTGATCTTTTGTCCATTCTTAATCTGATTACATCATTCTCTCTCTACACCTGAAAATTTTCCTTCATACAAAAACTTCACACAATCTTCATTAGCAACACTAGTGTATTCAAAAGATAATGTACCCCTAGGTAAAGCTTTGGAATAGCAACACTTTTCATTAAAAACACATGCTACTGTAGCAACTCCTTCAAAAATCTCAATTTCCCAAAAAGAACCCAAAAAGGAATCAATAAGAAGCAAATGCAAATAATGGCAGAAATTTGTCAAAACATACCAACAGGTATAAACCGATTTTTTCAAAGACCTTATGTTGCTCAAATCAAAAAGTGTTTAACTAACGAAAGTTAGCTAATATACTGGGATATTTATTCGTAAATTTTCAGCTCAATCTGACTTATAAAGACTTCTCACGAATTTTTATGGTGGGAGGACATAAATCTGTTTCAGGACAACAACTTCCCAAATCTTACTTCCCTCTCATTAGAGGTCATCCTTGGCACAAAAAATAAACAAAAAGGATAAGGAGAGGTCATTACAAAAGTAATAACTTCCAAGTCTCAAGAAAACTCTTGGGTTATCTCCCAACAAGTACTTTTCTTTAATGCCTTTAAGTTAGGCTTTATAGCTTGAGAAAATGCTCTCATAAGAAATATGAGTTGAAATAAAAGAGAGCATCAATAAGCAAATTCAAAACACATTTAAGTCTAACCCACTTCCTATGCATATCAATATTGTAAAGAAACAAGTCATGAAATCACAAAGCACCAAGCATAGGAAAGCAAAACAAGTGCAACTTCAAGACTTTCAACATAAAGAGGGGAAACTTAATATTATTGAGATGCATAAAACCATGTTTACCTCTCTCATAATAACTTTCAATAGCAACATGAACAAAATTAACAATATAATTATCACATAAAACATTCTTATCATGAGCCACATGCATAAAATGATCATTACTCTCCACATAAGAATAGCCATTCTATTAATTGTAGTGGGAGCAAATTCAACAAAATAGCTATCACTATTATTCTCATTACCATAATCATCAAATATAGAAGGCATATTGTAATCACAATAAATTTTCTCCTCAATAGTAGGTGGACTGAAAATATCATACTCATCATTGTAATCATCATATATTGGAGGTTTGGTATCATCATAAGCAATAGAATAGCTATCTTCCAAAGCTGGGGGACTAAAAAGATCATTTTCATAAAAACTAGATTCCCCAAGCTTAGAATTTTCCATAGCATTAGCAACAATGGTGTCCAAAGAATTCATACTAATAACATTGCTATTAGCATGCAAATAAAGCTCCATAGGTTTTTTAATTTTCTCTTCAAACACTTCATGTCCTAACTCAAGATAAACACTATAAAGCTCTCTAATTTTGTTGTTGTTTTCCATTAAGCCTAACTAGTGAAAACAACAAACAAAAAGACAAAACTATAGAATCTAAAGGAAATAACTTCGAGCACTCACACCGGAGGATGTGATCCTGAGATTAGCCACCCGCCTGGGGAGTTTATAAACAAAAAAATATCACTAAGTCCATCTTCTATACTGAGATATACCATGAGACCTGTAATATGATTCATGATCTCGCAACGAATCTCTTGACCTAAAAAAAGTGTCCTTTCTCGATACATAACATTGTATAAGTCAACCCAAGTCGCTTCTTCATCTCCGGGAATCCGGTAAGGTACTTTTGGAACACCAATGGGCATATTAGATTAATATTATTAAATTTAAGTAAGAAAACTACACTTTAATATGGAAACGTAAGAATAGAAGAGAAAGAATGAATCCGCAGTTTATTGTCTTCATTTTTTACCTTTTACCTTACCTCCCCGGCAACGACGCTAGAAAAGAGCTTGATGTCTACGCACTTCTATTCTTGTAGACAGTTGTTGGGCCTCCAAGTGCAAAGGTTTGTAGAACAACAGCAAGTTTCCCTTAAGTGGATTACCCAAGGTTTATCGAACTCAGGGAGGAAGTGGTCAAAGGTATTCCCTCTCAAGCAACCCTGCAATCAAGATACAAGAAGTCTCTTGTGTCCCCAACACACCCAATACACTTGTTAGGTGTATAGTTGCACTAGCTCGGCGAAGAGATAGTGAAATACAAGTGATAACGGTGCCAGAAAATAGCTTCTAATTTGTTGTTGACGTGGGGTAACACTGCCAGAAAAGAGCTGATGGCGTGGAGGAAAGGTAAAATCCTAAAACCTCCCCGGCAAACGGAACAAAGATGGAAGCAAGCAAACATGCAACAGATCTAGTAGCAAACGGTGTTTCAATGTTTAGAAACAAGGCCTAGGGATCATAATTTCACTAGTGAACACTCTCTCATATAGATATCCTCTCTTCATGATATTACTCTTAACTACTCTCAGGTTGGACACTCTAATCCATGGTAGGGCTATAACAGCACTCCTCAAAGTCTGCCTTCCCCAATCTAGATAACCCCACACTGTCACCTTGAGCACTAGATGGTTCCAACAAACACCACAATTCCATAGAGACATCCAACTCCAAATATAACTCATAACAAATATTCAATCTAGCCAAAGTGCCACACACGGTATACACGCCGTCACTTTCACACACGTGGGGAAAAGCATATATCTATTAAAGCACAAAGAGTATTTATGTAGACTCAAACCTAAGTGCCACCATGGCGTGAACGCTGTCACTTTCACACACATGGGGAGAGTAGAGATCTAATGAATCACTTGAGTAGCAAGGTAGATCTACTTGATTACAAAGCTCATGATCACAATATGACCATGCATAGAGAGAGATGAACACGTAGCTACTGGTAGATCCCTTAGCCCTAAGGAAGAACTTCTCCCTCCTCATCATGGAAATTAGCAATGGGGATGAAGATGGCGATGGAGATTGATGGAGATGGCTCCGGGGGCACTTCCCCGTCCCGGCAGGATGCTGGAACATCGAATTTCTATCCCCCGAATCTCCCTTTCGGTGGCAGCGGCGCTACAGAGGTTTTCATGGATTTCTTCTAGATGACCTAGGGTTTTCTCCCTAGGGGCTTCTTATAGGCGCAGGAATCAAGGTCGGTGGGGGTCCAGGGGGCCCACACCCCCTGTGGGCGCCTCCAGTACTTGCCTGCGCCTAGGGGGTGCGGCCACCCTGTGGCCCCCCTCCGGCTCTACTTCGTGGTTCCGTGTTGCTCCGGGAAAATAATAACTTTGGCTTTTGTCCCGTCCAATTCCGAGAATATTGATTTTCTGCCTTTCTGGAACCAAAAAAAGAAGAAACCGGGCAACTGGCACTGTGGCAACTTGTTAATAGGTTAGTTCCAGAAAAGATATAAAAACACCTCAAAGTGTAGACAAAGCAAAGCAAAATAGATACTAAACAAGCATGGAGCATCAAAAAATTTAGATACGTTTCCGACATATCAAGGTTGAAGTTGGCTTCAAACCTTTTCCCTTGAAGTTCCTTGCGTCCTTGGGATTGCTGATAGAGGATTGCCAGATGCTTTGGGGTCTTGCACTTGTTAGTAGTATGCATGTAGCATCCACACTTGTCACAAAGCCTAGTTTTGTCATACTTTGACTTTGCGGTGTCTTTCCCACGGTCCGAGTTTCGAGGCTTCCTGTTCCGGTTGCGCTTACGCTTACCCTTGAAGTTTGATTAGTTGCCATTGAAGGCACCACCAAACTTTCTTCCGTTCTCTACACTCATATGAACTTTCGGCAAAGGTTGGGAACCAACCGAGCGCTGAGATCCATTCTTAGCAAGGAGCTCATCATGCTTTTCAGCCTGAAGTAGGATATGAATAAGGTCTGAATAGACCTGGTAGTCGCGAGCGTGGTATTGCTGCTGGAGGAGCCTTTCAGATGGGAGCATAGTGAATAGAGTTTTTTCTATCTTTTCCGCATCTGTAGGTTCCTTCTCGCAAAAGCGCAACTTGGAACTTATCTTATGAACCTCATGATTGTAATTCCCGACGGACTTAAAGTCTTGGAATCGAAGATGAGTCCAATCATGAAGTGCTTCGGGCAGGACAACTGCCTTCTGCTTTTCATACCTCGTCTTGAGGGCCTGAAACAAAGTAAATGGGGATTCCTCCTCCAAATACTCGGACTTAAGATCCGGTGAATATGGTGCCTTATAATGTACAAGACAACACATTTCTGCTCTTCTCTCAGCGGTGCGGCTCCAGCCGGAAGGGGGTCTTCCGGGTTCTGGATGGCACGCACTATCCCACGGGACGCAAGAGCGATCTTGATGTCCATGGCCCATGTAGGGTAGTTGTGGCCATTAAGCTCGAGTGAATCGAACTCTTTTCCAGCCATCGGTTACCTACATGGTAAACCAGAGAATATTAATCTACATTTGGTAAATTAAAATCCATCATGGTCATGTTGTAATGAACTATGCAAAATTAATGATGACTTCAAGAAGTGGACTCGAAACCATTAGTGTGAACTTCAAATTGTTAAGTATGACACATTATAGATAATCTCCGAAGTATATTCGGAGTCCGTCTCGCAGCACTAGAGAGTATAATATGATGAAATCAGTAGATACTCATACTTCTAATGCCTTATGTCATGACTTAATAAAATGTTTGAGAGAGCACATTGTTAAACAATCATAGTGTCAAATATGACAAAATGTAGGCTTTAAACAGTAGTGGAGATAATCTGCAATGCAGTAGATCTGGCCACTACCTTGTGTTTCCAAAACATCAATTTAAAGAAATCACTTTGAATTTTGCATACCAATTCGTGCTCGTATCGAGTCAAAATGACTCAATTAAGAAGATGAATTGATCTATTGCAAGAAATTGAAAATCTCAATTGCAAACGATGAATGTAATAAATCTCAACATGTGCACACACACAGAAATATATTACATCAAATATTTTTTGGAATACACATAGTACTCGACAAATAAACAGTACCATATACTGATTTTAACATAATTTACAACTGACAAATATTTACTACTAAGATAGCTGTTAAAAAATAACTATACTTAACATAGCAAACTAGACAAATACTAAAATCTACTAGTATTGCGCTGCATTAACCGCAAGTGTTGTACTTGAATGCATGCGGCAAAGCCAGGGAATTTATTTTTTTATTCACTAACGAAATGATAAGGAAACCGGGCCACGCGGTGTCCTTGAAGCATCTTCCCCAAGTCCACATGTTTTGCTGCACCAGGATACACCGCCGCGCGGGCGGAGTCACCGGTGACCAGAGCTACTCCCTCCGTGGGCCTCGGAGGAGTCGTCGGGGAGGCAACATCCTGGCGCGACGCCGTTGGTGAGGCCCAGCATGGCTGGGCTCCAAGTGCCCGCGCGGCGCCCGCGGCCGCTTGACGGCGGGCTGGGGAGCGAGAAGCCGAAGGGCATCAGGCGGCGGCGTGTACTCGAATGCGGTGAAGGAAGGGAGGCCGGTGTCGGGGACGGCAGCCTCGATGGCGCGACCGCATCGCCATGGGCGGCGCTCGTGAAGCTGCGCACGTCGGAGTCAGAGGTGAAGAGCGTCGCTCCGGTCGGCGCCGAGACGAAGGCGACCGCGTCGCCCTCGCGCTCCTGCAAGCGAGGCGCCTCCGACGGCGGCATCTGGAGCGTCACGTCGGTGCCAGTCTCAACGACCACAGGGGTCGAAGACGTCGGGCGCGACTCGATGGCGTCGGACGGGCCTCCGAAATCGAAGACGGAGGTGGGCGACAGGCCTGCGGCGCCCATGCCGGCAGGGGCCGTTGGAGGCTGCAGCACAGCGCCCGCGGCGTCGTCCTCTGGGGCTTGTCCCATGCCGTGTCCGTATACGTGCAGTGGGCAAACCACCCATCCATGTGCCTGGCACCAGAATGGCAGTGGCGGGGGCGCGAGTGCAAAAGGGTCGACGTCGACGGCCCCTAGCATCGGCGCTGCCGGACCAGCGAGAAGACAGTCCGGGATTGGCGGCGCAAAAGGGGGCACTACCGGCGCATCGCTGTTCGTCGAGCCGGCACCACGGGGGACGCGCAGACCATGGCGGCGCTCACGGTAGCCTCCTGCACCGTGGCGGTGGCCGAAGTACTGCCCATCACCGTAGCGGCAGTCGTCAAGGCGAAGGGCGTGGTGGTGAACCCCAATTCCGCGACGGCGTCGAGCGACGAAGCGGGAGCGACGGAGGAACAGGGGCATCGAACGAGTCATGTTTCTCACCTCTTTTCTCTCTAATTACGGTGATCGCCGGAATCCTCGATGAGTTCTCGCCAGAGCAGTGAATGAAATCTATGTATTTTATTGATGATTGATACAAGCTTTTATACAATCAGGCATGAGATTTGTCGGTTCCCTAAAGGATGGCGTTGATCAGGCAGTTCCACGACCGATGGCTCGCAGAGATATCTCCAGGAAAAAACCGTCGAGGAGCGGGGATGTCGGTTCCCAGGCTAGAATCGCACCTCCTAATTAAGCGGGGATTTTAGTCCCTAATTATCTGGGATAATTACTCTTAACACTTCCAGAACGCATGCAGGGTGGACGACTGAGTGATCTGCGACATTGAACAGCTTGATCGGACGGCTAAGAGCACCTAATTGCTGTGGAAGGGCGTAGGTGGTTGAATTTTACTATTTCTTAAATTATCTGGGATAATTACTCTTAACACTTTCAGAACGCATGCAGGGTGGACGACCGATTGATCTGCGACATTGAACGGCTTGATCGGACGGCTAAGAGCACCTATTTGCTGTGGAAGAGCGTAGGTGGTTGAATTTTACTGTTTCTTAATAATATTATTATGAAGGATGAGCACAAGAATGCAAGTCAACTAGGAGGGTGAGACTATCAGGAGCTAGTGTATACCGCAAGAGTTTGAAGTATATCTCCAAGTTCACCGTGAAATTCAAGACGATTTGGTTGAGCACATGTTGATGCACAAAGGAAACCAATAGAAGACCCATTTCATGTGTTGTGTGGACTTTGTGTATTTTAAATTTTGAATTTCAGTAATTATGGTTCCAAATTTATTGTGGTCTATACATTTTAAATAATAATTTTTTTGAAGAAAATAATTATTAAACTTTCAATGCACATTTTATATGAAGTATGTGCATCATTTGGTTCGAATGACCAAAAAAATAAGAAAAAGAGGGAAACTTGGCAAACGGACAACATTTGGAGTACAATGTTGGGTGCAGGGGGCAGACAAAGGGCGGACACATGTTCTCCTTTTTCCCAAATCAGACAAAAAGAATGGCAAAGAGAACACCATCTGGGAAGCTCATTGTAGATTTGGAGAAACAGAATAGAAATGTTGTTAGCACTTGTGGCTTTGATCCCATTTGACAGCATGGCTCCACTTATGTTTTACGGTCTAGGTGAGCCAAGACTGAAGTTGCCTGAATAGAAATCATGACTGTTGTCCCCAGCTTTGCAGCACCGTTCTGTGATGTTTAAAAATAAGATGTCTCCTCTACTATTTCTTCCACAATTCGTCCGGTTTTAGCTGGGCTACTAAACTAGCAATCTCATAACTGATTTAGGGCAAGTTTTTTTTAGTTTCTCAAACGGCTTAGCTGCAAAATTAAGCCTAAGTTAAAAAGAACTCAAATTTTAAGCCTCGCTTAACTAAAGTCTCGAGTAATAACCCATATGGCTTATAAGAGAACCCGGGGAGGGGTAAGCTGCCAAAAGAACCATGCCTTAATTCGTGTTAGATTTTCTGAAAACTTGTACAGATGAATCCTTAATTAGAGATAAATTTGTACACCTAATGTAAGACCTTTTACACATTTTAAAGTAGACTAGATACAATCCAAAAATAACACATGTATGGTAAAAAATATTAAAATGTTTTACATGAGTGAACATTAGTGAAAGGAGGGAATAACATTCCTGAAAGTTTATACTAGTGTTACTCCGCAAAAGAAGGCGGGGTACTTAGGGCATCTTTAACCGATCCCTTAAAATCGGTTAGAGGGATAAAAATACGTAGCGGCGGCATCTAACAGAACTCTTAAACGGTTAGAGGAGTAAAATTATACTCATCGGAGGAGTAAAAGTGGGCCGACTCCTAAATTTACTCATTCGAGGCCACTTCCGAGAAAACCTCCCGCCTCCTGAGCTGCCGCACCCATTCCCGCCGGCAAAGCCGCTGGCGACCCCCATATCCCACCGCCCCCACCCCAGTCCCTTTGCCACCCTCCGACCTACCTCTCCCTCGCTCGCCGCCTCTCGCCGTCGTCGGAATCGACGGGGCGAGCTTGTTTTCGCTGGTCGCCGCCCCGATTTGGAGCAAATCGGGCTCCGTTGCCGTCGATTCGCCGCAACTTCGAGCCGTCGGAGGCTAGGAAGGCCGCACAAGGCAGGCACTGTCGCCCTCGACGCCTTCTCTGCCCTACCCGATGACCGCCGGCCAACCTCGTCACCTCCTCCGCCCGTGAGGTGTTCGACTGAATAGCAAGGTGAGGTTTTTTAGCCAAATTTGTTTGTTTTGGTTTTCAAATTTGACCGGCGTCGTCATCGTGTAGATGAAGAGGTTGAGGGAGTACATCTTGTACGACTCATCGTCGGAGGAAGAGGAGGAGGACAACGACGACGTCAAGATGACCATGACCATCATTTTGAACGATGAAGTTTGGCAGCCGAGGCTAGGATCGCAGTTCGGCCACGCATACGTCAACCGAGATATTGCCGAGGGCCATGCCAAGATCATGCGCGACTATTTTAACCCCAATGCCATCTATCCGGAGAAGTACTTTTGCCGACGTTTCTGTATGCACAAGAGTCTCTTTCTCACCATTGCCAGCTATAGTAGGAGCTGCAGGACCTTGTTGTGCATGAACAGCTGCAGCAGGACCTTGTTGAGCATCATTGAGCTCTCCATGGTGCTACCTAGTTGAGTTTGAACTATTTTGATGATTTTTTGAATTTGAATCCTGCCATGTATGGCTTTGAATTTATTTGGTCTGTAAATATAATATATATTCATTCATAAACATTTTATTTGATTGTATGTGAACTATGCCGAATGTTTGGCTATTGATAGTTTGATTTCTAAAAAAAAAGTTTTACTCCTCTAAAGTTTAGGGGTTCGGTTCGGCGCCGACCTCGTTTAGAGAAGTATATTTACTCCTCTAAAATTTACTGCCATGTATGATAGTATCTTTTTTATGAGTTAAATACTACATCAGTTGCTATACTTGTCCAAGTTGCTCGATTTAGTCACAATACTCAGATTTTTTATAATTTAATCTGAATACTTGTCAATTAGCCCAAAATCATATTAGAACAAACAGTGGTCTCAAAACTTGCACGTACTCCCTCCGTTCAGAAATATACATTTTAGATTTGTGAAATAAATGTATCCAGACCCCTTTTAGTGTGTCTTTGATACATTCGATTTACAAAGCTAAAACATCTTATATTTCTGAACGGAGGGAGTAGATCCCACTTGCAAGAGAGCAGTCGGTCTCAAAACTTGCAGAACCCCTCCCATATTAGAACAAATATTTTTTGCTCTCGGATATTTGCACGTACCCTTCTCGTCTAATCTATATGCTAGCGACCCACGCCGTTGCAATACCCTTCATTTCCATATTAGTGAAACCTTTTAGACTAAATTGAGTCTAACTGATAAATTATAAGTATCAGAAATAAATCAAGCCACCCAAACAAGCACGGGACACTGCTGCTGTATTTAACTTTTTTTAGCTCTTCCAATTTCCAAAGTCAAAACTAGTATAGTACTACATCGCAAAGCGCCTCATCTCCCGTGACCGTGATCCAGACGTGCAACTGAGTCCGCGCGTGGCGACTCAAACAACACCTCCCCTCTCCGGTCGCCCGGAGATGGGCACCGCCGCAAAGCTCCCTCCCTTCGTCTGCTTCAAGTGGCCCTGGGGCCCCAGCCTTAACGCCAGCCCTACCCCTAGCGCCACCCCAAACCCAAGCCCCTGCGGCGACCTCGAGCTCCCCTGGCTCTTCAAGTCCATCCGCACCGTCGCGCAGGGCCTCCTCATCGCCGGCGACCTCCCCTCCCCCTCCCCCTCCCCCTCCCCTGCAAGCGGGGGCCATGGGGCGAGGCTGTGGAGGCCTCACCCGCGACCCGCGGCGGTGGAAGCCGACGGCGGGGACGCGGAGCAGCGTGCGCTGGCGGCGGCGTTGGTGAGCGGCAGGGCGGCCACGGTGCTGGAGTTTTACTCGCCGCGGTGCCGCCTCTGCTCATCGCTGCAGGGCCTCGTGCGCGAGCTCGAGGACGGCGACGATGGCTGTGCGAGCTTCGTGCTCGCCGACGCCGAGGACGACCGGTGGCTCCCCGAGGTGAGGCCCCTCCGCCAATTCGTGCCAATTGCGTTGTTATGTGTATTCTGTACATTCATCGTGTTCATTATCGTATCGTGTTCTAAGCAAATAGTGCCTTTGCAACTATAGGTTAGTCAGGTCAGCCTCGTTGCTCTAATTAATTTTTTTGGTTGAGCTGGTGCAGTGTGTCGCGATTTGCGGTAAATCATAAACACTGATATTGGAAGAGAAGATTGGTTGCTATACTTTCCTTTAGCATATGCTGTGAACTGTGGTGGTAGTATTGGAGAATCAAGTAGGATATTGTCATTTAGATCATTTGCATTCGAGTTATGTGAATTGAGCGTTGAAAAATATGCTGCTTGAGGTCCAGCCACATGTTAATTATTTGTAGAACGCCGAATGACTGAGGAGGAGCTTCTTGACTTAGAATAGGTATATGGTTACAACTCCCCTGATCCATAACCCACAAACCAGCTGTGTGTTTGTGATCAAAGAAATGTGGTGTTTATACTTTACACCGACATATGGACTGCAATGGTAGCATCACTGGACATAGGTTCAAGATCATTAGTGTGTATTGATTATGATTTTTTTTCTACACTGAAACTGTAAGGAATTCTGCCCTACAGTGTATTTTATTTATTTATTTATAAAAGAAGTTACATAATAACATATGTACAAAAAAGGAAAAGAAAATGGATGATTATAAGAATGTTTGTATCCAATCTTTGAGGACGAGAGATTTCTTCTACTTTGCCCTGTGCATAACCAAGGCCGATTCCTCTTCCGATTTTGGGTTGATGGTTGGGCAGTACCTTCTTCCTTAGGAACGGCCAGGCAGTAACCACTTCTTATGATCCACGTCGGCAGCCCATAACTGGAACTAATGGTAACGAAACTTCCTTTGGCGTTGTGGGGGACCTCAATGGCATGTTGACCTCCCGAGATCTCGTTTCTGAATTTTTTTCCATTTCTTTCCATCCATAATTTCGAGCAGCCTAGTGTTATGATATCCTAGTAAATGTATTTGTGATGCTTCTCTTTGATAAATGAGATTCCATCATATTTCCCTTTGCTTTCCTGGTAGTAGTGTTCCAACAATCTTGTGTGGAAGTGCAATCCCAGCAGAGATGCATTTGAGTTTCCAAAACCTCCTCTGCACACAAGACGCAGTTGTAACTAGTCAGAAGAAAGCTTTTCCTTTGGAGCATACTTCTATTATTAATTCTGTTGTGCAGCAGGAGCCACAGAAAAACTTTATGTTTATGGCAAGCAATTTCCCAGATGAGATTGAAAAGGTCATTCACTTTTGGACCATCCACTAGTAGACTGTACATTTTCATTGAAGAATAGTTTTGTCTCCATGTGTAGTGTAATACCATTGGTCATGGTTATCACTTAGCTGAAGATATGCTATATTCTGTTGGAGCTGATTATATTGATTAAAAGCTTGCACTGAGATAGGTCTGTGAAAATTCCAAGTTATCCATTTGCATTATCTGAGCTGTCTCAGACCCCATGATGTGTGGGATCTTTCAGCACTGCTTGAGGTGGGATTTCCACGATGAAGAGCCCTGTAATTTCTCAGAAGGTGGTCCATTATGATAGTATGTTTCCCAGATGAGATTAAGCCATGGAAGGTCTGATGATAAGACTTCTGTTACTGCTAAAATGGAGTCTTGGTAGAAGCAATGACCTGTGGAACTTGAATATGCCTCCTGGAGTGTCAGGTTGCAGCCAGGCGTCGAGCTTTGTTATCCTCTGATCATCTGAAGGTTCATGATGGGGCAAGTTCCGTGCAGATGAGGGCTAAGGATGGTGCGGCTTCAGGAGCATTCATGGCATGCTAGACTAAGGAGAAATAGACCATAGATGAGAGAGGACTTGTGATCAGGAAAGGAACAATTATTCTTAGGCTCCTGTATTCCTGTAGATACAATGACAACCCCCATATAGTGAGGCCTGGACCAATTACTATGTAGTCAACTAGGATACATACTCTTGATTCTAAGTTTCTAACCTAAATCTACCATCTGACTCAATCTCTAATGTATTATTACTACCTCTGTTTTAAAATATAAGACATTTTGGTAGGCTAAAACAGCCTACCAAAACATCATGTACTCCCTCCGTTCACTAATGTAAGACATTCTAGCATTTTCTAAAACACATGTATGCAGACATGTTTTAGTGTGTAGGTTCATTCATTTTGGAGTGTATCTAGTCCATTTTAAAATATCTAAAAGATCTTACATTAGTGAACGGAGGGAGTATTTTGGAACCGAGTTAGTATTCATCATTGGATTCAACTTCTTAATTCCCCTATATCCCGGTCTGTTGCTGCACGCTGCTGTTAGTGTTGGTTTCATACTCCTAAACAACTGGCTGTCTTGCTGCTGGTGGATGAGCTGGTCATCGTTTTGGAATGTATTTCTGTGACGATGCTCTTGTTGCCTAGCGCCTTAGTTCATAACATCCTCTTTCTGCACGGACATGCCAGTTCTTCATCTACTTGGCATCAATAAAGCGGTGTGATGTATATGCTATGTATTACTTTAGGAACTCTGTTTCAGATTCTGTAACAATTCCAATTTATGAAACAAAAATTCTCTATCCCTGTTGCTCAACTGACCAAGGCTGAAGTTGCAAACAGTACAATGGGAGGTCCATATTCACATATACTGTTGTATTTGTATACTAGTACACGTAGTTTCCACACTGAAGAAATACCATCTTTCCAGCTTCTAACAGCATCACTTATATGTATATTTGCAGCTTCTACATTATGATGTCAGATATGTTCCTTGCTTTGTGCTCCTGGACAAGAATGGTAGAGCTCTAGCGAAGACCGGAGTTCCAACTAGCAGGCAGCACGTTATCGCCGGCCTTCACCATCTTCTTAACATGAAGCAACCATCTGGGCTGGAAGCAAAGAAGAGTTGATCATGATGATAGTTTCTTGAGCGTGATCTGTAATCATGAATAATGTCAGATAGCACATTTTGTTTGTTCACCAAGCATATCCGCGGATAATGTTAGAATTTTTTAACTCTGTAGCCAATTCGTATATGGTCACTTTTGTAGTTATGTGTTTGATCTTTCTACAAGTTCATTTTCCATTTTCTGAGGATATACTTCTACTAGATGTTAGTGTGCTATGAAAATTCAGAATATGATGAATTGTGGTGTATGATGTATCTGGTGTACCGTGCTTCTGAAAATTAGAATTCCCGGTGAATTTCGCTGTGTTCTTACCTAATTCATGTCTTTTAGGTGTGCTTGAATTAGATCTTGACAGTTACTAGTTACTGGTTTATGAATATCAGTATATCACCTCTTCCTCTACTTGTGGTATTCTTAGAATTATTTGATACTTCAACACGTGGGTTTTTCACGAAGAGGGTATCTGCATCAGGTATTCAGGTATGATGCCTCGAAACTTTGGACAAAAATTGAAGAAATAGAGGCGGAAGATGGATCTGGACAAGAAATTGATTAAATTATTTTGGAGCACTGATCTTAGATCAGACGGCCAGTTTGACCCCAAACTGTTATCCGGGTAGCCCCTGACACGCCGCCGCTCCTACCCGACTCCTCTCTGCTCATCCCCCTCTCCACCACTCCCCCGCCACCCAGACCGCGATGGCGGCGCCGCTCGCCCCCCTCACCGCCGCCCGCCTCGGGCGGAGCCTCGGCCAGCGCCACCGCGTGCTCCTCCTAGCCTCCATGCGCCACTACGGTGCTCTCCCTACCCCGCTTTCCGTCCCCGCTCCGCGGCGCCGATTCCCGCCCCCGTCTCCTCGCCACCTCACCCGCTCCCTCACCGCCGCCACGGTCGTCTCTGAGCCCCAGGCAGAGTAAGTTAGTTCTTCTTGCGCACCTGTCATTTCGCTCAGCTCATGATGCTACCGTTGTGATAAACAGTTAAAGCATCAGTAAACCTGTAAATTGGAGGAAAACTGCAATTATTGTTTGAACTCTCTGTTTCATCTAAAAAAAGTATTTCTTTTTGTGCACAAAGGTAGAAGATTATCTTGCTTACCGTTCATGATCCAGTGGAAGCTAATAGATGATATATGGCTGCAATCTCACTATTTAGGTTGGCTCTTGCCTCTGTCAGTGCTGAAACATTTTGCTTTTAGTGTTTATAATAACAAGCTTATACATGGACATCATACCAGAAATATGCATTGTTTCCGTTTTATAGCTATCGAGTTTCATGTACGTGATTGTTCTTTTTAACAGTAACAGAGATATTGCCGTTCGAACTACGATCAGTTAATAGATCTTGTAATATTTCTGCTCGCATTGTGAAATATAACCGCGCTTTCTGCTTTTGGTTTCTCTAGTTTAGAGTCTGGTCCAGCAGCAGCAAGCAAGGGGCGCATCTACCATGAGACATACGGGTGCCAGATGAATGTAAATGATATGGAGATTGTGCTATCAATCATGAAAAAAGAAGGGTACAATGACATTGTTCCTGACCCTGAGAGTGCAGAGATAATATTTATCAACACCTGTGCAATCCGTGAGAATGCAGAGCAGAAAGTTTGGCAGCGCCTCAACTACTTTTGGTTCCTCAAAAGGCAATGGAAAGCTAATGTTGCTGGAGGGAGATCGAAATCTCTGCGTCCTCCCAAGATTGCTGTTCTCGGGTGCATGGCAGAGCGGTTGAAGGAGAAAATACTTGATTCAGATAAGATGGTTGATGTTGTCTGTGGACCTGATGCGTATAGGGACCTGCCTAGGTTGCTCCAGGAAGTTGATTATGGACAGAAGGGTATCAACACACTCCTCTCACTTGAAGAGACTTATGCTGACATCACGCCAGTTAGGATTTCCAGCAATTCGGTTACCGCATTCGTTTCAATTATGAGGGGTTGTAATAATATGTGCTCGTTTTGCATTGTTCCCTTTACTCGAGGTAGGGAGAGGTCGCGCCCAGTATCTTCTGTTGTCCGAGAAGTTGGTGAGCTCTGGGATGCAGGCGTGAAAGAAGTAATGCTTCTTGGTCAGAATGTGAACAGTTATAATGACACTTCTGAAGTTGAGGAGTTGGAGCCTGGTAAAAACTGGCAGCTCAGCGAAGGATTTTCCAGCAGGTGCAAGGTGAAGAATATGGGATTACGTTTTGCTGATCTCCTGGACCAGTTGTCCCTGGAATACCCTGAGATGCGGTTCAGGTTTACCTCTCCACATCCAAAGGATTTCCCTGATGAGCTACTATATTTGATGCGGGATAGGCACAACATTTGCAAACAAATTCACTTGCCAGCACAATCAGGCAGCACAGAGGTACTGGAACGAATGAAGCGGGGTTACACTCGAGAAGCATATTTGGAGCTTGTGCAGAAAATTCGTAATGTCATTCCAGATGTTGGGCTAAGCAGTGATTTCATAAGTGGTAAGACATACCTGTGACCTTATTTTTCATAATCACAATCTTCTAAGCGAAGTGCTCCTAGCGTGGATATCTGTTTCTTGTGTGATTGAGTACAAAACACTGAAACGTGGTTAGGGGCTAGGAAAGATCAACTTGAATTAGGAATCTATAGTAATTACTAATCACCACCTGAACTTCTACTTAGTAATTAGCATCATGTATTGAGAGTATATCTTGGTCGTTTTCCATGTCCTCAAAACGTGTCAGTCATGTCTACATATCTCTAATTACAGCTTAGAATGGAGTAGCTCGGTAGTCCAAATAGTCTCCGTTTATTTCTATCTTGTTACAGTTTACAATTAGTACCTCAGTAGTCTTAGTAATATATCCTATGGTAAAGATGGTATTCTCAGTAACATGCTGCAAAGTATCACGCAGTTCTACAAAGCTGTTAGGATACATGACAACGGGATTTTTCTTGACGTCCTACTGCTATAAATAGAATTTAACCAAGCATTTTTTAGTTATAGCGGCAGCACTGCCATGTGCTGTTAAGTCTGTAACTCATTTATCACATCTGCGCTGCAACATGCCTGGTTACTTGCATCATTTAAGGTGGCATCTATTATCTTTTTAGAGATGCTTCTATGTCAAGGTGAGAATGGGGAAAAATCCACCCCTAAACCAGCCCGCACCACGTAGAATTAACCTAATCACCCAGCCCACACCGGACCATTTTTTCTTCCAGAGAAGCCAAACCGCCCCGCACCGAACATTATTCCAACCAAACCTAGACCGCACCACATGCAAATTTGGCCTGAACCCACGGGTTCAACCTGTAGATTCTAGCTAGCTAGCTTGAACGCTGCCTGCCAGGCGCGATATAGACTGTTGATTCTCAGTAGTGTACAGGTGTATACTTACAGCTAGACTGCTAGCTATAGCCTATAGGGTGGACCCGATCGATCGGTGTGGGTTGAACCCACAGGTTTCAGTCCGTTTCTGATATTTTCGTGTTGACTCCAGACCGACCTGTTCCAATCCGTTTTGTTGGTCAGACCGCACCGCTCCAGTCCATTATGCTGCAACGTCCATTTCAGCCCAGCCCAACCGATCCCACAGCAAACCCGCACCAAAATAACCACTTCGACCCGCACCATTCTCAGCTTGACTTCTATGCTAACCTCTCGAAAGTTGCACAAATAATTGGTGAATTTCATCCTACCCTACATGTTCCAACTTCTATTGAAGTGAATTTTTAACCTTTGGTTCATTCGTCATGCTATTTGTAGATGTTTACTTACTGCACTTTTGTATGTTTTGTTTTTCTCTTAATGTGACAAATATGTTTCTGATGTACAACAGGCTTCTGCGGAGAGACAGAAGATGACCATGCCGACACTCTTAGCCTTGTAAGGGCTGTTGGATATGATATGGCTTACATGTTTTCATATAGCATGAGAGAGAAGACCCATGCTCACCGGAATTATGAGGACGATGTCCCAGATGATGTTAAGCAGAGGAGACTTACAGAACTGATCAATACCTTCCGTGAAACCACAAGAAAGATCTATGACTCTCAGGTTGGCACAACACAACTAGTTCTAGTTGAGGGTCCGAATAAGCGAGCTCCTGAAACAGAGCTGTTTGGAAAAACTGATAGAGGGCACAGGGTCTCTTTTACCAGTCTCCCTGTACCGCATACATCTGAAGGTGACGGATCTCGGAAGCCAGTGGTTGGTGACCTTGTTGAGGTAAAAATTCTCAGGTCGTCAACAGCATCGTTATCTGGAGAGCCGATTTCGCGCACAAGTTTGGGCATGTACCGCAAGAGTCATGCATCTGCTGCACGTGCTGTTGCTGCCTAAGGGTTTCTCGAGATGATGGCATTTCCACATCTCAAGTTCTGAACTAAACGAGAGAACTCTGCACAATATTTCACTTGAAATGACTGCAATTTGATAGTGCAATTTAACTTAGTGTGAACATCTTTTCTTGAGGAAATATTGGTTGTCTAGTTTTGGGTGGAAAGGTAGCATGGTGTTATGCTTTGAGCAGCTGAAATCCGAATAATCATCCACCTTATATGCCTGCTACTGGTGTGCTGAAGTGTACTGGAGGGAGTGCTGAAGTACTTGTTGTAAAGTTCACATTTTCATTAAAAAAATTGCAGGCTGCAGTGCTTAAAATTATTTCTTGCTGAGCCAATGGTGACCCCGTACTATAAATTATACAGTACTAATTACTACTGATTATATTTGTTTGTTTATGATGGCCACATGGCAAGAAGATTTTTTTTTCATATGCAGAATGAGCCCTATCCTCTCACTTTCACTTTACCTTACACATGAATTCCTACATCTGGCGACAGACTTGCTTGGGAGCGGCTGCTGTTGCGTCGGTAGCTAGATCAGCTTTCCCAATACTACAATTTTTTTGAGAAAGCTTTGATTTGGAAGAACAAAAATGCATAGGAAAAACAGGGCAATATCTGCATGATTATGTTTGGAATCAATGGCATGGTTACGAAATGTAGGATGAAAATACAATGCTATATTAAAGCCCGTCAAGTACTCGTTTCACAGGAGGCTACTGTTTTGCGATTTTAAATTGGGAAGATGCATTCAGCGGGAGCAATTTCAAGAGGAGAGGGGCTGGTATCGCTAAAAAAAAGACCGACCTTTATAAAGGTATGCTCGCTAGCCTGGAGTTGCTTCGTGTTTGACAGGTGACATGTTGCTGATACATCCGTAAGAATATAGTTAATAATGTAAGCATAACTGTACACAAAGTACAATTGTATTTACAGATTAAGTACACAAAAGTATATTTGTATTCGAAGTACACGAAAGTACCTAGAGCCAAGTACATAAAAGTACTACTGTATTAAGAGCCAAAGTACAAAAAAATACAAGTTTACTCATCATGAAAATAACAAATTTACAAATGTATTTAGAGCCGAAATATATGAAAGTACAACTTTAGTAGAAGTCAAAGTATATAAAAGTACCACCGTACTTAGAGCCAAGTACATAAAAGTATTACTGTACTAGGATCCAAAGTACAGGAAAGTACAAGTATACTCACCGGCAAAGCACATTAAAGTACAAGTGTGTAGTAACCAACCCGAAGTACAAAAGTACATAACTGTAGTAATCTAAAGTACAAACATAGCGGTTTTGAAAGTATAAAAAAAAGTTGCTCAAAACCTATCAACATGAGATCTAGCATTAAAGATCTCGGCATGAGGAGCTCAAAAGTGAAAACGGTTCATAATTTGAACAAACGGTTCTAAAGATATTTTGTTTTAAATCATCGAATTTAAAAAATAAAAGAGAAATCTATACTCTTAACCTCTCTATCTTCATCTCTCTCATTCTAATCACACATTGCTTCTCGTTGCGATACTTGATAAGCATGCAGAGTCCTATTAGAAGGATAGCGCGAAGAAGAAGACGCCACTTGGCACGATAATGACGCGTGGGGCAGACCTTTGATCTGGTCGGCCTTTTTTTAGGATTTCCGAGAGGGGCTACAATCTGAGCCTAATTCTCAGTATTTTTCAATCTGCTAGAATCCTAGTAAAATGGTACTATGTACATAGAGAGAATAATTTGATTCCTTATGACATCGCCGGTCCACTCCATCTTCAATGGCCCTAGGGCCTTGGAGGTGTGCGTCCTCTCGTCGGCGGGAGTTTTTTTAATCTTTATTTAGCCTGTTTTTCAGTGTCTGTTTTGGGATGTTAAGGCGAAGGCTACATCCTGAAGTGAGAATAAGTTCCTCTCCGCTCTATCCTCGCTCCGATGGTACATCTAATGAAGACGGAGGGCGCGTGGAGTCGTTTGTCCGGCGGATCTTCTGGGATCCGGTCCATTTTCGTGTTTGTTGGTTTGTTCTCATGTCAATCTCTTCCGATCTACGGTTGTCATCACTGGCGATGATTGCTGCTCTGAGGCGTTGGTCCTTTGTGTTCTTAGCATGACGACTTCTCGTCGATCTACTACAACAAACTCTACTATAACAAGCTTTGTCCGATTTCGATAATAAAGGGACAAGGACGATAACACACATTTGGCTTGTGCTAGTGTTTGTAGTCGTGACTAGATGACCCAATAGACCGAGGGAGGAAACGACGTGAGTTGGTTGGGCATCGATCGAGGGAGATTCAAGGACGGGGCATGCTCGGCGTGAGTCGTGTGTGTTAGTGTCGCGTGCATGCGTTGTGTCTAGCGCGTGTGGTGTGCGTGGGGTTGCTGCAGTGCGTGCCAGGTTAGGTGTGTGTGGTGTTGGGTTCGACCGGGTGAGGGGTTGCGTGCGGTAGATATTAGGTTTACAATCGGGGTGGAAGGTGGCCTCTCCCTATTTAATAAAAATTGTTAGTATCTTATTCTTTTTATAAAATCTTTTTGTAAATAATTTTGCGACAATGAAAAATATCTAGAAAGACCTGGGTTTTTAATTTGAAATAAAAGGAGGGGAGTAATGAAAAAACAAGATAGGGTTTAGAAAAAAATACTTTTAGTAAAAAATATGCATGATGATGAATAAAAAATAACTGACAATTTCTACCGTGGAATATTCTCCGGGCATTGCAACTCGACACCATTAACAAGGTATCTCGTCTCGAGATCCAAGCAAAGACACCGGGGGGAGAGGGGGGGGGGGTGTTGATGATCGGATCTTCTTGCATCAGGTTGATGGTTGAGCCACCACTAACAAGAATTCTTGCTCCGTCTAGAAATTATCGACACCAACAGCTCACGTTCTTCGAGGGAACACTTCAGAGAGGCAAAGGCAGAAGTAAAGGCCTCAAAGGTAAGGCCACCTATAACTTCCGTGTAAGGAGTAAAATTGCATAGATCCACCAATCAATGTATAAGAGCGAATGATAAGAGTAGTGGTATGGTCATGACTCCAACCCGCACTCAAATTGACGAGGGTTGACCTCAGCAATGCCCGTTGTTATGGACTTAGGTTATAGGGAAAGAGGAACACTGGTGATTTCTTCGGCTTAACAGGTTCATGCCCTCATAGAGGAACCCCTACTTCCTGCTTGTCTGCTCATATTATCAATGGAGAGTACAAACTCGTTGAGCCAACTAGATGCGATCTCGTTGAGAGAGGGGTGTGTGTGTATGCGATGTATATTGTATAGATCTATTGTGGGGGTGCCCTCCTTGTTGGTCCCTCCTAGCCTTTATATATGGGGAGGCTAAGTCTCGGGTACCAATACGAGTTGGTTACAAGTTAGAGTTTGTATCTAGTTTAGTCTTGGACTTTCCTTGTCTTGTATGCTTGAAGTTGGTGTCCTTGTAGGCTTCGCATTAGTCGAACCATCATGGGATTCATGGATCTTAATACATCTTCGAGTGAGCCTTATATTGAACCATATTGTATATACCAATGATGGGCACTCAAAGGGTGATGCCCATGTCAGTAGCCCCCAGGCTATGTTCGGATGATTAGATCCGAGTATAGGCTCAAAGTCCTTTTTAATATGCCCAGAAGGTGAACTCAAATATTTTTTCGGATGTGTGAACTTCTTGACTGTCTTTTTTGTCTGCTGCAATGGTTGAAGTTGTCTTGTTCTTAAAGCGGTGTTGGCATTTTTATTGGCTGCTCCCGATGGGAGTAACCGTTGAGGCTATACTTAGGTAGGCTCAAGGTTATTCTTCTGTCAACTTTGTCAGAGGGTTTTTTCTTTCTCTTTCGGGTGCGCGACCAGCGCTTCCGATGGGAGTAGCCCCCGAGGCTACGTTCGGATGCTTGCATCTGAGCGTAGGCTCAAAGTTATTATTCATCCGAGGAGGTACTTAACTCGAGTCTTTTTTCTTGCGGATGTAGATATTTACCTGTCGACTCCGTTAGAGGACCTATTGTTTCTATCAGGTGCGCGGTGAGCTCTCCCGATGGGAGTAGCCTCTGAGGCTATGTTAGGGTGCCTGCACCAGAGCATAGGCTCAAAGTTTAATCTTCATATAGCTTTTCTTGTACATGGACTCCATAGGAGGAATTTTTTCTATCGAGTAGGTGAACTATAAGTTCAATAAATATATCATGAGGATTTTGGTATAATGAATCTGGTGCATTCGACGGATCGAGAACCAGTTAATTGCTCTTGGGAAAAAACATCGCGAACCTTCTTAAGCTCAAGTCCCCGGACTCGAACCTGGTCTATGCTGACGTAATTCAGCTAAGGCAACGGAGGTATTATCAAGTACTGAATTCTAGTTTTATGTTTTGGGTACCCAACACGCCCGTTAGGATTTTCATCATATTGTTGATATGGAAATTTTCTAGCAGAGCTCATTTACGATTACCGGGCCGATGGATCTCGAAGTCTTATCTTCGCATCGTGTATATGGTATTCAGACATGTTATCATGGTGTATGCGGACTGAGAATTCAAAGTTTATGTCGACTCTGTAGGAGGAAATTGTTTTTATCAGATGTGCGACCAGCGCTCCTGTGGCTATGTTTGGATTCTTGCATCGGAGCATAGGCTCAGAGCATATTCTTCATCTGAGGAGGTACTCGACTCGGGTCTTCTAGTTCTTGATCGCAAGTAATAATCATCATCTCCGTTGGAGAATTATTTAATTGGGTGTGTGGCTAGTGCTCTTGATGGGAGTAGCCCCCGAGGCTATGTTCGAGTGCTTGCACCGGAACATAGGCTTAGGCATCTTCTTCACCCAAGGAGGTACTTGACTCCGGGTGGCGTTAGTCGACTCCGTTGGAGGACTCGATAGAATAGCTCGCTGTAGTCGACATCCTTGCAATTTTTTTTTGTGAAGTACTTGCATCTTATAAAGAATATTAGCCTTTCATCTTGTTATAACAATTTCTGGTGCCATTGGACTCAACAATTTTGCACTGTATGCGATACCTTTTCGTTAGCCTAATGCCCTTAGTCTCATTACCTTGCCGACTTGTCAGTTGGGCTGCAACTGGTTCGAAGTTAAAGGCTTCGATGCTCAGGCAGAGTACCTACTTAGAAAGTCGCGTACTAGGTGCTCGAGCGTGTGGAATCGATGGCCTTTAGGTTACTCGAAGAGAGGGCAGCCCCGAGTGTTGAGTGTGATTAAAGTAAGAAAGAAACCAACTCTAAGTAGAGAACTTAGCTTTATTTTTAGTCGACGAGGTTGATGCAGCTGCAGGCACTAGAGTCGATGATGGTAGTGAGTCGCCATAACCGAGGGAGGCAACGGGTTGCCCCAACTGAAGATTGTAATGGGTCGCAACTGCCGAAGGATCCCTTGAGTCGCCAGGGCCAAAGACCGCGGCGGCAGCGGGTCGTGCGGCGAAGTCGCCGCAGCCCTCAGGAGGATGTGATGGCGGAGTCGATGCAACGGATGTGTGGTCCGGGTTGATGGATTCACGTGGCGGACGTAGTCGATGCGGCTATCTTTTCGAACCGAATCTTCAGCACGCCGTTGATTTATCCTGTACCAATATTTGCGAAGTTCTTGGTGTAAGTATTGACATTATTGTTTCCCTGTTTAAGATTCAGAAACACTTCCTTCATCCTCTCCATCACAATTTCAGTCAGATACTGTTCCTTGAAAGCATCGGTGAATTGATCCCATGATGGCTGAAATCTAGGTGGGCTTGATCTCAGATAGTTCTCCCACCAAAGAGCAGCCTCTCCATGCAGCAGGCCAGTAGCAAACTTGACTCTATCGTGCTCAGTAACATTAGTGGTATCAAGCAGCTTTGTGGTCTCATTGAGCCAATCATCAACATCTAGTGGATCAGTAGTCATCTCAAAGTGCAGCGGGTTAAATTTGAGGAAGTCCTTCATGTGGCCACGCTGGGGAGGCGGAGGAGGTGGATCAAACTCATTCCTGCGAACACTCTCTGACATGGTTATACCCTACGGGTACACGATCTTAGCATACCTAGTCCATCCCAAGGAAGGCCCACGAGAACATGCGCCAGCCCATGAAGGCTTTCGGGTGGCCAGGGCCCATGACACCTTCGGATCCTTGGAGAACAAGACTAGAGTAGATAGAATTTTCAAAGGGGTAAACCCTAGAACCTGTAACCGACTCGATTTGTGCCCGAGACCTGCCTGTCTCTATATAAAGTCTAGGAGGGCACGACGAGGAGGCTCTCTCACATACCACCGCATACACATCTCCGCGCCAGATTGCATATGCGCACCCCTGTAACCTTTGGTTCCGCCGTAATTAAGAGCAGACAAGCAAGAGTAGGGTTTTCCCTCCGGGGGCCTGAACTTGGGTAAACCTCGTGTCCCCGTGTTGCTTGTTTGCTAACCGTTCCGTGATCTCCAGCATCCCCATCTTCTCCAAAACCCAAGCTCATAACAATGGGCATTGACGAGATTAAACCTCGTAAATTGGCGCCATCTGTGGGAACTGGGGACGCTGATTGTGCGATCGTGACGGTCCCAACCAAAGGGATCTACAACTCCGCGGCGATGGAGAGTCATCTTCTCTTCGGCGCCTTCGACTTCACCGCCCACTCGCCAGCCACCCTGAAGGACTTCAAGCCCGTTGGTGATGGACTCGAGATCCTGTTCGGGAGATTCTGCTTCTAGGTGGGACAGACTAGGACTCTCCGTCTCCCAGAGCGGGTTCCCCTGCCGTCGATCAGGCCCACTTCATGGGCTCCACACCCCGTGCTACGCACATCACCATAGACATATGAGTCCTATGACAGCAGCAACTGCAACTCAGATCTGTGCGATCCACCATCAGATGAAGGGACCTACGGTTCCGGATCCGAAAGCTATGGTAGCAGCAATCCTATCTACGAGCGCTACCAGTGCGCTGCAGTCATCCAGAGTGACGTGGATCAGGAGCACAACCCGCCACCCAACCCGTAGGGTAGAAACGATAGGAACAGAAGAAGCCAGTCCTCCCGCCCAACGGGAATGACACCGATCGGGTCATCCACCTCAGCGAGGAAGGATGGGCTCAAGAACGCGAAGCCGTAGCAGGCAACAAGATCCTGCCCGCGGATGCCTCACGGGACCTACTGATGGCATACCACATGCTCCTAATCGAGGAGCACAAGAAGCAGGTGAAGATGCAAGAGGTGCTTGACAAACGCAAGCAAGCAGCCTCGAAGTCCAGTGCGCGGCGAGCTGCGCTCTCCGCCATGGGCATCGGCTCCAGCTCGCACGTCAACCATGGAAACAAGCACCGTTCTCGCACAAAGAACATGGATCCCAAGGCACGTCGCGAGGTGACTCAGGCCCTCAACGCGTCCTTCATGGAGATGGATGCCGACGGCAACGTCATCCCGAAGACACCACAAGCTGCTATCATGGCGGCCACCGCATAACTCGCATCCCATCCACCTCCGGAGGGGGACCCGAAAAGGGCCATGCACAAGTCCGCGCTTACCGGACTCGGACTCATTGGAGCTGCGCTCCACAGAGAAGCTCCTGTGGAGCCAAAGAAGAAGGCTGCGGTCAGGTTCAACCGCAGCCCCATGCCCTCATCCGAGGATGAAGAGAACGACCTTCCTCGAAGGCACAAGAGCTCGCGCCATCGCAGCCGCGACTACGATGCTCGAAGCAAACTAACCCAGCGCAAGATCGACAAAGCGCGCGCCAAGCGCGTATGCTCATCCGAATCCGAGGAGGATGACGACGAAGGAGAACTCTGCGGAGCCTGATGCTTCAGCAGATCCGTTCAGCGGACACGGATGCCGCGGAACTTCAAGCTTCCTTCAGACACTCCGAAGTTCGACGGCACACAGGACCCCAAGGCGTAGCTCAGCGACCAACTGTCATCCTTCAAGCTACACAGTGGAAACAAGGAAACCGCCATGCAATGCCTTCAGCTGCAGCTGACAGGCGCATCCCGAATCTGGCTCAGCAGCCTATCCTCTGGATCCATCCGAAGCTGTGAGGAACTGGCGTACATATTCATCCAAAACTTCAAAGGCACTAGCAAGAGGCCAGCCTCGATCGAGGAGCTGCGGGCCTGCACCCAACGAACGGGCGAATCCATTAGCTCGTACATATTACACTGGTCCAACACCAAGAACTCCACGGCGCACATCTCTGAGAAGAGAGCGATCGACGCCTTCAAGGATGGCGTCAAGCGCCCGGACTTCAAGGAAGAACTTGGGCGCGTCAAGCCCAAGACACTCGACCACCTCATGGACATCGCCAACAGGTGGGCAGATGGCGAGGACTCCCTCCACCGAGCGCACTCGGAGGAGGAAGATGACTACGGCCGGCGACGTGAGCGCCGTAGCAAGAGAAGATCGCGCGTCTATGACGATCGCGATGGACCCGACATGGTCGTGGCTGGCTATGCCGACCGCCGCAATGACGACAACCGCAGCAGCGGCGGATACCGCGAAAGCAACTTCCGCGACGGAGGACACCCAACGCAGACATGGCAGCATCGCGGCCGTGACGACGGACCCTCAACATACGAAAAACTGTCGGGTCCATGCACCATCCACTTCTACATCGACAAGCAGGATGGTAAGAAGAAGGCAAGCCACATGCTCAAAGACTGCCGCGAGTTCCAGAAACTCAGCGAGAGCATGGCTCAGATGAGGAAGCAAGCCCCGAACCCTGGATACGGGAACGCACCCGCACCAGGCGAGATCACACATGGATATCCTCCACCACCACCTGCGGGACCTCCGAACCACCCAATCGCACCCGCGCAGAATAACGGTGGGCACGGGTACCCCACGCCGAAAGGATCACTGATGATCCAAAAAGGACGCCCAACGAATAGGGTGCAAAAGGAAATCACCCGTCAGATCAATCTAGCTATGACCGTTCCACCCTCCATCCCTGAGTACCTCAGCGGATCGGAGTCCTGCATCACGTTCAGCCGTTCGGATCACCCTTGCCAGGTCCCTCTCCCAGGTCATGCTGCCCTGGTGCTTGAGGCGCAGATCGGAGGTTTCGACATGAGCCGCGTCTTCATGGACGGCGGCAGCGGCATCAATCTGATGTTTGCCAGTACCTTAGCAGCAATGCGTATCCCGCTGTGCATCCTGGAACAATCCGACACAACGTTCCACGACATCGTTCTAGGGAAGGGCATATTTCCCCTGGGAAAGATATGGCTCAACGTCATCTTCGGCAAGCCCGATAACTTTGGGTGCGAGCGACTCGAGTTCGAAGTGGTGGACTCGCCATCGCAATACCACTCCATCCTTGAGCGTGTATCATCTGCATGATTCCTGGCAGTACCGCACTACGCGTACCTGCTACTCAAGATGCCAGGACCAAGGGGCGTCATCACGGTCCATGGGAGCTTCACCCGATCGGACCACTGCAACAGGGACTTCAACAGAATCTCCCAGTCATTCGGGATGCAGGAGGAGCTCATAAGGCTCCGAGAGGTGACGGACAACGGGGCACCCCTAGTTGCAAGACAGAACGCACTAGATATGTCTTTCGACTCCACTGTCAACACAAAGAAGGTGCAGGTCCACACGACGGACGCCTCCAAGACAACGCTGATCGCCAACAACCTCAGCTCCGCATAGGAAAGTGCGCTCGTTGAATTCCTCCGTGAGCGCTAGGAAATCTTCGCCTGGTGTCCTGCGTACATGCCAGGAGTTCCAAGGTAATTTGCCGAGAACGCCCTTAACATGTTTACAGACGCCAAGCCCGTTAAACAGTCCATCTGACGACTGTCCGAGCCGCGGGCCGAAGCTATTGGAGTCGAAGTCAACAGACTACTCGATGCCAACTTCATCAGGGAGATCAAGGAGAGCGAATGGCTCGCCAACACCATGATGGTCCCCAAAAAGAACACGGACATCCTACGGATGTGCATGGACTTCACATCGCTGAACAAGCACTGCCCGAAAGATCACTTCCCTCTCCCTCGGATCGATCAGATCATCGATTCGACTGCAGGATGCGAGAAGCTCTCCTTCCTCGACGCCTACCCAGGCTACAACTAGATTCGACTAAAGGTCAAAGATCAGGTGAAAACGGCGTTCATCACGCCGTTCGGAGTATTCTACTACAACACAATGCCCTTCGGGCTGAAGAACGCAGGAGCCACGTACCAACGGTGCATGCAAGCATGCTTGAAGGACCAGATCAGCCGCAACATCCAAGTCTATGTCGACGACATAGTCATCAAAACAACGGACGCGGAGACGATCATCGACGATCTCCGCAAGACGTTCGATAACCTTGATCGATACAAGATCAAGCTAAACCCCAAAAAGTGCGCCTCCGGCGTCCAATCTGGTCAGCTGCTAGGCTACTTCATCTCCCAGCGAGGGATTGAGGCGAAGCCGAAGAAAATCCGGGCTATAATGGCCATGGAGATGCCGAAGAACCTCAAGGGCGTCCAGTAGCTTGCCGAGCGAATCGCGGCATTGAGCAGGTTCATCAGCCGCATGGGCGAAAAATCTCTGCCGTTCTATCACTTTCGTAAAGCGGACAAATTGATGGACGCCTTGCGGACGCATTCGAAGATCTAAAGTGGCTGCTCTCTACCTCACCCGTCTTGGTCACGCTAAAGGAGCGCGAGCCTTTGCTGCTGTACATAGTAGCTACGCACCAGGTGGTAAGCACCGTGCTTGTGGTTGAAAGACCCAGAGATGGCAAGACCCACGGGGTACAACACCCGATCTACTACCTCAGCGAGGTATTGACGCCAACAAAGCAGAGGTACCCTCATTACCAGTAACTCGCCTACGGCGTGTTCATGACGGCTCGTCGGCTGAGCCAGTACTTCCAGGAGCATCAGGTGATGGTCGTCAACGAAGCACCTCTGAACAGCATCCTGAACAACCCGGAGGCCACATGACGTGTGGCCCTGTGGGGCATCGAGCTGTCACCTCTAGACATCGTCTACGAGAAGCGCCACGCGATCAAGTCTCAGGTCCTTCCGGACTTCCTCGTCCACTAGATGGAACTGCAGCTGCCAGACACGCCGGACATGACACATTCATGGACGATGCACTTCGACGGCTCCAAGCGCGAGGCCAGAGCAGGAGCCGGGGTCATACTGACCTCCTCGCAGGGCGACAAGATGAAGTACGTCCTCCGGATGAAATTTCGAGCTTCCAACAATGAGGCCGAATACGAAGCCCTCATCCACAGCATGAAGATGGCCAAGATCTATGGCACAACGCGCCTGGTCATACAGAAAAAAAGAGAGGAAGAAAGGCATGATCAGCAGATCACCCGAAAGATGCTTGGGGGCTCCCCCCGAGACAAGAATCAAAAATAACCAGTAGATCATCCAAAAGTGCTCGGGGGCTCCCCCCGTGGCAAAAAACAAAAACACTTACGTGGTTAGACGGTGACTCCGAAGGTTCGCCTGCAGTCTTCTGAGGGACAACCACCCGAGCCTCCCGCGGAGAAGGGTTCGGAGCAGCACCCTCAGAGGTGGCCACCGTCTGAGGAGGAGGAGAAGGAGCAACCTTCGACTCCCCCATCATCTCCCGAGCGACATTGCTGAAGGAGCCATCGGAAGAGTGGCTACAAAAGAAAAAAAACAGACAAGCACAAGCACAACGACAAAAAAGGAGACAAAGCAATGGCAGATACTTACGAGTCGAAATCACTCAAGTCGAAGACAGGAGGGGCCCTCCTGCCTTTCTTCTCTTCCTTCTTCTCTTCTTTCTTTTGTTCCTTCTTCCGCTTCACCGGCGGCTGTGGCACTACAGCCCGCACGGGCACGGCCGGAATTGGAGAAGAAGAGCCACATGACCCCCACTGTGACACTCAAGGCATAGCGGGTTCCTAGGGGTCGGTGGAGTCGAAGCATCCGATAACTCGCTTGAGATCCGCGTCCGCTTTCGAGTCTGCTCCTCACTAGACTCAAAAGTTTCTTCCACTGGCGATCGCACCGAGGGAAGCTCAGACATGGAATCCACTACCTCATTTTCCGGTGCATCCGGAAACAGTTCGGGTAGTGGAGGCAACATGCCCGGTACCTTGAACTCCTGCGTAACAGAAACAAACTTTCAGCACACAACCAAGTGCAAGAAAAACACAGTCGAAAAAGCGCTACGCGCACGCCCCAGATCTACACCTGTGGAACCGGACGAGAGGCGGCGAATGGAGGAGTCAGCGACTTCCCTGGGAGATCCTCTCCATCCTTGAACTTCAGCAGCGACCAAAGAATCCTGTCAAGATCCCCCCTAGAGAACTCTTCAGCCGAAACCCTAGTCGAATCATGGCGACCAGAATAAAGGAACATCTGGTGCGCCCTAGCCTGGAGCGGCTGCACCCGACGTTTGATGAAGGTGCGGATGATATCCACACCGTTCACCTCCTTATCCGGAATCAACTGAAGATCCTCCACTCGATGATAGAGCCCCTCTATCTCCGCCACCTCGCCATCCAAGATGTGGTTCTTCCACGACCTTTTCGGCTCAATTTTCTGGGAGGGGTCAAAGGGAGCAAGCCCAAAGTTCTGTCCGGCCACTGTGGAGTCGCGGATGTAAAACCATTGCCTCCGCCAGTACTGGACAGATTCGGACATGGAAAAGGAGAAAAGAAAGTTGGATCTAAGGGAAATGATGCAGCCACCAATGGGATAAACACCATCGGAGCCGGATTGCCTCTTCACGGAATAGAGCTTCTGGAAGAGTCCAAAGTGTGGCTCGATACCGAGACAACACTCGCAAAATGTGATGAAACAGGAGACATAAAGAACAGAGTTTGGTGAAAGATGATGAAGATGGATGCCATAAATAAAAAGCATTCTACAGAGGAAATCGTGGATTGGGAAAGAAAGGCCCCGAAGGACAAAGGCGATGAACATAACCTGAAACCCAGCGGGAGGACGGGGGATTACCTCGTCGACGGGAACTCTGACGACATCTCTATCCTGCGGGATAAGACCCCGCTCATGGAGCTTGCGGAGGTCGCCCCCACGTGTCTCCGATCGCCGCCAACCACCATCGGTGACACGAGTGGCAGCGGAACCCTTTTTGCCGCCGGCCGCAGCACTGGTACCAACTGCAACAAAGGACTTCTTGGGATTCCCCATCGCAGTGTGGCGGCGACGACGATGAGCACGTGGAATCAAAGATGGAAAAGTTCGAAGAAAAAATTCCAGCGCGCAGCAAGGAAAACTCAAGAAGATGGGAGCAGTGAAACATGAATGGCTGCGGTGAAAACAAACTAACTTTTCCCCAATGATTATAAGGACGAAGATGATGCACGACGGCCATCCATCGGGAAGACCTAGAGCCAACATCAAGATTTGACCATCTAGGTGTCAGCACATCAGTGAACCGTCGCTCACACGCCGTCCACTACGCACGAAAATCGAGGCAACACCGTAATTATCTCCACGCCGCGCATGACCAGTCAACTCAAAGTCAGAAGGTGGGACCCATGTTCGTCTAGTCACGTCATCTCTAGTGCCGCAGACGCTTGAGGTCACCGATCGTCAGCACCGACGTCATCAAAGCTATACTAGCAACGGTTACAATTCTTCGGCTACACAGCTAAAAGTACTCACTCGAATCTATGATTCGACTAACTAGTCGGGGGCTACTCCTATCAGGAGCGCTGGGCGCGCACCCGGACAACAACTAAAACACTACACTTCGAGTCCTACGTCGATTCTACGACTCCACTACGGACTCGGGGGCTACTCCCATAGGGAGGATGGATTCAAGCATCCGAAAAATTTGTGTCCTACGGACCTTAAAGTCTACAAAGACTGAATTAAAGTCTCTGCTCGAGTCTGCGACTCGAATAGACACTCGGGGGCTACTCCCATAGGGAGCGTTGGCCGCGCACCCTATGAATCTTCGAATGCGATCCTGCGGATTGATATATATATAAAAACTATTTTCGGCAACTCTGCCCCAATAAACACCGAGTGAGCGACGTCCTCCTTGGCCACTCGAAACACCTCCGCGGTGATAAACATTCGGATGCTGTGTCTGCGACACAAAGATTAGACCTACAAATATCATCTGATGGCCTGGCAACACACACGACTACGCTCTGCTAGTGAGAATCCGTGCTAGCAGGCGCGATGAAAAATCCCGACGGACGCGTTGGGTACATCATTTAAAAATCACTGGAATTCCACTCCTGTAAGTCCTCCGCGGCCTGAGTCGAATTACACCAGCATATGTTCCGGGTTCGAGTCGAGAGACTCGAATCTGAAGAAGATCGTGTTGTTTTGTCCTAAGACAGTTAACTGACCCTGATCTATCAGGAGAGTCAGGCACACGTATCAACAATCCCTACACACTTAAGTTATTATCTAGACAAACAGAGATAGTTGCACCCGAAGGATTGAAGAGTCCTCAACCGAATCTACGATTCGACTGAACACTCGGGGGCTACTGACATGGTTATACCCTACGGGTACACGATCTTAGCATACCTAGTCCATCCCAAGGAAGGCCCACGAGAACATGCGCCAGCCCATGAAGGCTTTCGGGTGGCCAGGGACCATGACACCTTCGGATCCTTGGAGAACAAGACTAGAGTAGATAGAATTTTCAAAGGGGTAAACCCTAGAACCTGTAACCGACTCGATTTGTGCCCGAGACCTGCCTGTATCTATATAAAGGCTAGGAGGGCATGCCGAGGAGGCTCTCTCACATACCACCGCATACACATCTCCACGGTAGATTGCATCTGTGCACCCCTGTAACCTTCGGTTCCGCCGTAATTAAGAGCAGACAAGCAGGAGTATGGTTTTCCCCCCGGGGGCCTGAACTTGGGTAAACCTCGTGTCCCCGTGTTGCTTGTTTGCTAACCGTTACGCGATCTCCAGCATCCCCATCTTCTCAAAAACCCAAGCTCATAACAATGGGCATTGACGAGATTAAACCTCGTCACTCTCCTCGAACCTCTGCTGGTTCTGCTGCATATTCCCTAGAGTAGTTGCGATACTGACTAGTGCATCACCTAATTCTGATAAGCCTAGAGCCTCTTCTTCAGCATTGTTATGCCGAGGAGGCGCCATCCTGCTAATAGGTTACATTAGTACCATAATGAAGAATGATTAATAATCCAAAATAGCACTAAAATGGAATTAACCATGATTAAAGGATACAATTTACTAAGATGATATTAAAATATCAAGCAAACTTCATAGCACCTAGAAGATAGTTAGCATATCGCACACAACTGAAAAGGAGTGTGGAACACAAATCTACCAAAGTTTTTTTTTGCAAATTTCGGCATTATAATACTCCCTCTGATCCATATTAGTTGACTTAGATCTGTCTAAATTCAGATGTATCTAGACATGTTTTAGTGCTAGATACATCCAAATCTAGATAAATTTGAGTTAACTAATATGGGTCAGAGGGAGTACTACTAAATGCATAAAACCACTTAATACATAGAGATTAGCAACTCCACATCACATGAAAGCATACTTAAGAACAAACACCCCTAACTAGATCGAGTTGGTAAACAAAGAGTGAGAGAAATCACATCTATTTACAAAGAGTCGAATACATCGCGTCGGTTTACAAAAGCCTGTCGGTATGGAATGTACCAACAATTGATAACCAAAAGGCAGATTACGATAACAAATTGGATGCAACAAATAGTTAAAATGATTTGATACGAACATCCTATGGTACTATGGAAACCCAGAACACATGAATCCTAATTTGAATTTTTAGAAGAGGATTGATAAATGTTACACTTCCTTACCAGAAAAGGCTGGGTGGGAGGGTAATAAGAAAAAATGGAAGCAGTTCTACTCGCATGTTTAGTTTTTCCCTAATATATATAACTATCAAAAATATTCTCTAGACGGACAACGACCGTCTTAGCTGAGACCCTGAAGGGCGAAATTGCTCTGATACCAGTTGTAATACCTCGGATACTACGCTCTAAGAAACAAGCCAGGATTAACCCAAAGTGTATAAGGTGTCCTACTGAGGAGGCCCAAGGGCCACCCACGTATAGGTCCCGTTTGAGCGAAACAGGTCAACCACCCTATCCACTTTGCAAGAACATCGTATCAAGTGCGAGCGGCGTAGTCGATAGGCATGTGAACAAAAACATACACAGGTGTGTATGTTAGTGACATATAACAGTACATCAAAGACAGACCATCTAAAAGAAATAGAAATATTCAACACCATATAACAAGATCCAAATATCCTAGATAGAGATAATATTTTAGGATACATCCTCATACATCACATATCAGAGTATCATGAGGAAGCAGAAATCAAGATCCGAGTATGGATAAGAAGCAAATTGGCATAAGATGCCATGAAAATAAGCACATCCCGCCTACAGATCTCATGGATCTCCTTTCTCCGGAATCTCTACACCTGATGATCGTTGCCACCATCATCAGTCTCCTCTACCCAGTAGCCATCCTATGGAAATACCTATCCATCTGAACAGTATTTATTGTGTGAGAACCTAGGGGGATCAACAAGTCTTTATGCATCTAAAGGGAACAACCTGAAGGTGACACAATTGCAACAAAAATAAAGCCTAGCATTCCTATAGAGACTCGCTACAACATCTGCCTAACCAATGATAGACGGACGCTCGTTAAATAAACAATAGCTAATTACCCAACAGTTATATATCAACATAAATAAACATCGCTTGCCCTCCTTCCCATTTCCCGAACAAGAAGGTGGAAGAACATCCCATCCGTAGGAAATTTTGTTAATCATTCCATGAATATTGCACTATTACTAGTCAAGTTTTGGTCATATTAAAAGCAGTACTTTAGTTTAGTTGTCTATGATCGAGAAACTGTGCTCCAAGTCATTCATAATCGTGAACATGGGTTTCATAAAGATTTACCCTGCAGGGGTGCAAAAATAGCAACACACGCACCTCAACCTCGGAAAAACCAAATAAAAACCCAACGAGGCATCACGATAAAGCATTCGCAAGATTCACAAATTATTTCAAGGGGCCACCCCCACTAAGCACCTCGCAACGAAGTTGGCCGGTTCCGAGAAGGACCCAGGGTTTGTGTCAATGGATATAAATGACTAGGAACCCAAAATTATGATTGGGCTTGTCGATACAGCGGAAACTTAGCACAAGTTCTAAACAATATAGTAGTAAATGCTCCTCGAGCAACACTAGTAAATAAGCAGTAGCATGGCATAAGTATAGGATAGTAATAATGCTCCAAACTAGTTTATGGCCCCAATATATTAAATATGACTCAAGATAAGACTAAGGGGATTCATGGTCCCACATACGGGTAGTGCGATAGTCAAGGAACATGTATCAAGTACTTAGGGGTCATACGAGACACAAGTGAGCATAAATAACCAAATAGCAGATATTGCACACCGTGCCACTTTACTTAGTTATCCCATTACTACTCAATTCAGTTGTTTAGGTACCTCATTATTCAAAGACTCTCATAAACCCTACATGTGCAATTCTATGACTCGCATGGCTCAAACAACTCCTATAGTAATGGCTCATAGGATTTAGGAACAAGCTTCGATGGGGTTTAAAAGTAAAGGCTATGATGTACTTGGGATTCAATTTAATCCGTGACGCGATTCATGATGCAAGAATAAGATAGATGCAATAAGTACTATATATAGTGCAAGCATGGGGAATTGCTTGCCTGAAGGATCAGTTGCAGAATAGTTGGGATCCGGGGTAAAACTCCCGAAACTCCTGATATTATCCTTGCTCGACGTCTATCTGGATAAAAACCAAACACACAAGGGGCCAAAATAAATACATTACGTAGTCATATAAATCATATGCAACAGAAAAACAAGGTATTCCATGATGGAATAATGCACAATTACATGGTATAACATAGCATGGCATGGGTGAGGTGTGGGGGTACAAGAATAAAGCATTTTATTAGTTTTTTAGTCACATTTTTCTCCCATATACCTTGATACCCCTTTAATATTTAAATGATTCATACTGAAATTCATATCATGGAATGCATAGTTAGAACAGGCTCGTCACGCTGATCATTTTAGACATATCATTTGCCGAATTCGGAGTTACAGAATTAAAGTTATGCAATTATTAAGAAATGACATTAAATAGCATTTAATAATTCATAAATTATTTGCCCTGAATATATTTTAAATATCACATTCATATTCCTTAGGATTTTCTGATTCAAAATCATATATTATACATATAATTAGGAATTACAAATTTAAAACAACTTTTAAATCAATTTATATTAAATGTGGTCAAAAGATATTAGTTTGACTAGTTTGAATGAGTTTTAAAGAGATTTGGAGTTATAGTTGAATTCATCTACAAAAATAAATCAAGTTTCATATTAAATTTTTAGTCAAATTCGAATCTATTTAAAAGTTATAAACAATTTAAATTTTAAACAGAATTGACTCAGTTTTGAATTTGGTTTTGGGCGGACCAGGGTTTTTGTCACACATGCGCATGCTACCCACAAACAGAGAAGCGGGCCCCAGGGCACTGCGGGTCCACTCACATGCGCGTCCAACGGGCGCATGACACATGGTCAAGCCGGGGATGGTGGATTGAGTTCTGGAACACTAGGTACCTCGTTGCAAAAATGGTTGGACGGTGGCGGCTATGGTGGCTGACAGGTGGGGACACTAGGAGGACACCGCGTTGGTAAAAGAAAACTACATGGTGTTTCTAGGAAGATGGCCGCGCGATCTCTGAATGTTACTGATCTTCTCCTCCCTTGGTTAACTGATGAAAATAAAATCGACACCGCGCGACAATAAGGTTCAGAGCTGCACGTCGTTCGATCTAGGGACCTCAGGCACGGGAGAGTGGTGTGGAGCCACTACAGAGGAGCTGGGGTTGGTGCTGATTGGGTTTGCACACGGGGTTAAGCCACATGGGGATGGGCTTCGTCTACCTCGCCGCAGATAGAGGCATGGCCGACAAGGACAGGGCTAGCGGCATGGCCAGAAGCTCTACAGGTCATAGGGTTGGGCCTAGGCAATGTGACGTGGTGAGGCGAGCAAGGAAACACTAGTGGGTGGCACCGAGACGGCGCGCAAACACAGCAGCAGTAAGCGATAGCGCATGGAGGTTGGTCGATGAAACGATCGACGCATACAGGAAGCAAATAGCAAGCGACCATGTCCAACAGGAAGAGGAGCTCAGCGCGGTGCTGTTGGAGTTGAAGTTCGGGCTTGGGGCGACGGTGATCTAGACGGAGGCTCGAGCTCTGGAAGCTAGGGTTTGCGTCGGGCTCGTGGCGGTGATGCTAGTTCCAGGTCTCCTCCTCGTCGTTCAGCAGCACGGGTATGGTCTAGGGGCATCTCCGGTCTTCCTCAACACTTGGTCTCCTCTCCTCCTCTCCAACGACGGGGAAAGGTGGTAGCCAATGGTGGCGGCGTGGTTGGATGGGGCGGCTAGCAAAGGAGATGGGAAGGGAAAAGAGGGGGTTTGGGTAGAGCCCAGTCATGGTTCTGTACGGTAGGGTTGAGGCTAGGAGGTAGATAAGGACAAGAGGTGGTACAACACATGGGGGGGGGGTGCTTGATACGTCCATTTTGTAACACTATTCTATATCATAATTTACTGTTATTCATTGATATATTTCTTATTAAGAGGTGATACTTATGTTATTTCATCTATTTTTGCATGTTTGATGACTTTTGGAGGAAGAAATGTCGGTGTCAGGATTCAGATGGAAAAATCGGTGTCTAGATACAATATTCGCAAAGATAATTTTTTTTCAGAAAATACACGGAAAATCCTATTTTCTGACGAAGGAAGCTTTAGGGAGGCGAAGATGGTCCATGGGGCCCACCACCAATCGCCCAATTTGCATCACCATTCTATATCATAATCTACCTCTATTCATTGATATTTGTCTTATTATGAGGTATTACTTATGGCTTTTCATCTGTTTATGCATGTTGGATGATTCTTGGAGGATGGACTGCCGGAGTCTGGATTCTGATGGAGAAGAAGGCGTTTTGATGCGATTTCGCGAAGATCAGAAAATACTAGAAAAATATGGGAAAATATTATTTTTCCAGAAGATTGAGGAAGCCAGAAGGAGGAGCGAAGAAGGGCCACAGGGGGCCCACACCCCCTAGGCATGGGCCCACCCTGGGTCACACCTAGGGAAGGTGTGGCCCACCTACCCGGCTCCTGACTCCGCCCCTTCTCCTATATCTTCCCTACGGAACCCTAAGGCTAGGGGAGGGACCAAAGATAGATTTCCGCCGCCTCTGCGGGGCGGAAAACACCGAGAGAGAAAGATCTTTCCGGCAGACAGATTTCTGCTAGGGTAATTCCTTCCCGGAGAGGGGAGATCGTCGCCATCAACACCATCATCAAGCTAGGCTTCATCGGGATTATCATCATCATCCACACCATCATCTCCACCAACACTATCATCACCACTCCATCCCGCTGTAACAATTGTGTTGGATATTGCTTTAGTTCTTAGGGGAAACTTTCCCGGTGTTAATTACTATTGTAATTGATGCTTGTGAGTGGAACCATTGGATTATTGTTTATGTTCAGATTGTTATCCATTATCAAATCATCTTTGATCTTGATCCATATGATCTCTTGTGAGTAGTTCGTTTAGTTCTTGAGAACATGGGAGAAGTCATGTTGTTAGTAGTGGATTTGTGTTGAGTTATTATTCAATGGTTTAGTATTTAATTTGTGGTGCTATTCTTCTAGTGGTGTCATGTGAACGTCGACTACATGATAATCCACCATTTATGGGCCTAGGGGAATGCATTGTGTATTTGGCTACTAATTGTGGGGTTGCCGTAGTGACAGAAACCTGAACCCTCGTTAGGACACCTTTGCACAAGGGAGTGTAGGATCTCAGAGTTTAATGCTGTGCTTACATTTATATCTTAATTAGCCTATAGTTATGGATGTTTGCAGGGGGTTTAATCACAGATATGTATTAGTCCAAGTAAGGTCGGTACATTAGCACAGGTTCACCCACACAACACATACAACACCAAAGAAGAGTACTTAGCTATATGAAGCGAAAGCACTTGACAGAATTCCCATGTGTCCTCGAGAACGTTTGGTCCTTATAAGTATTTCCACCGGCTTGTCCTTTGCTAAGAAAGGATTGGGCCACTTGCTGTGTTTGTTCTTTATTACTTGCACTTTGTTTTGTTGCTTTATCAGAAAACCACTAAAAATCTGTTTGCTAAGTATTCACAGGGATTTACTGCTCCATACCACTATTCAACACCTTCTGATCCTCGCTGGGATCGACACTCCTATTTATCGAAAGTACTACGATACACCCCCTATACTTGTGGGTCATCAAGACTATTTTCTGGTGCCATTGCCAGGGAGTGAAGCGCTATTGAAGAGTGGAACTGGTAAAGGAAACTTCTACTGTGAGTATTTCTTTTGTTACTGCTTGTTACTTTGTTTACAATATGGATAACCCACTTGGTTTTCTGTTTGGGAAAACTACTACCTCTGCTAGGGTAGTAGATGAACCACCACCTGTTGAGACAGATCCTTTTAAGATACCTACAAGTATTGTTGATCGTGTTATGGATAATTATTATTTTGGGGATGGAACTGTCCATCCTGGTGATCACTTGCTTTTTTATCCATGAATTATGCGGGTTGTTTAAGTGTGGAGGTATCACAACTGAACAGGTGAAGAAGACTCTCCATATCCTTGAAAGGGAGAGCTGAAGAATGGTATAAGCTGCTGAAGAATGGACAATCCATGGAATGGGAGGAAATGGCGTCTCTGTTTTATTCTAAATTTTATCCTTCTAGTGAGATTCATAAGGATAGAAATCTGATATATAACTTTTGGCCTCGTGATGGAGAGAGTACATCTCAATCTTGGGGGAGATTGAAGTTATTAATGCCTAAATGTCCTATTCATGAACTCCCTAACAATATTATTATCAATAACTTTTATGCTAGGCTTTCTCTTCATGATAAAGATTTACTAGATGCTTCTTGTGCTGGATCATTCACACGTATGAAGGAAGAAGCTAAATGGTATCTCTTACACTGTATTCAAGAAAACACTGAAGCTTGGGAGAATGACAAAGGAAGAAAGTCAGGTATAAACTATGATTATGAATTCATTAAATCTTTTATGGGAACTGACGATTTCTGTGATATTAGTAATGAGTTTGGTCTTGATCCTCAAATCCTTGTAAAATGTTTTAATGCCATTGCCTCTTATATTGGAATTCCCAAGAAAGAGTGGGAAAAGTACCATGCTCCTTATAAAGACATTGTCACCCATGTTCCTGCTAGCATAGAGGTTTGTACTATTGATCCTATTTTGCCTGAACCTTATGTGGAGAAAATTCCTTTTCCTGCTAAGGTAAGGGAACATTCCATTATAGGTAATGTGGTCAGAAAAAGTGCAAAGAAAATTGTGGAGCCTGAGGAGGTCATTGATATTGAGCCTGTGGTAGCTATTGTGAAAGATCTTGTCACTAGAAATATAGAGGATGAGCATATTGTCTTCTGTGAAGACGCTACTAATATATTCTCTCATCCTAGTAAGGCTAGAAAAGCTAGTGTTCCTGTGATTTCTGTTAGAATTGGTAATCGTAGCTATTATGGTTTATGTGATATTGGTGCTAGTTCTAGTGCTATTCCTTATGAGATTTATAGGGAAATTATGCATGAAATTGGTCCTTGTGAGCTTGAGGACATTGAAGTGGTTATTCACCTTTCCAATATAGAGCAAGTTTGCCCCATTGGCATTGTAAGATATGTGGAGGTACTTTGTGGTAAGATTAAATATCCTGCTAATTTTTTAGTACTTGGTAAAGAAGCTAGTAAAACCTATCCTATTATCTTTGGTAGACCCTTCTGATACGTTGGAAACGTATCTATAATTTTTTATGCTCCATGCTTGTTTAGTATCTACTTTGCTTTACTTGTCCACACTTTGAGGTGCTTTTTACATGTTTTCTGGTACTAACCTACTAACAAGTTGCAACAGTGCCAGATGCCTGTTTTCTGCTGTTTTTGGTTTCAGAAAAGTTAGTAAAGAAATATTCTTGGAATTGGACGGGACAAAGGACAAAGTCAATTACTTTCCGCGAGGAACAAGAACTCCAGAGGAGAGCCGGAGGGGCTGGCTAGAGGGGCCAGACCCACCCCAGGTGCGGGTGGGACCCACCCGCTCCTGGCTAGGGTTTGGTCGCCCTTGCCGCTGCCTCGGTCTCCCCCTTCGCCTATAAGAAGCCCCCGATGCAGAAACCCTGAGTACCGGATTAAATATCCACGAAACCGTTTGTAGACGCCGCCACCATCATCCCTAGATCGGGGGGATCTGAAGTTCTTCCCGGTACCCTGCTGGAGGGGAGATCATCGCGGAGGTCTTCTTTCCGTTATGATGCGTGAGTAGTTCCACCTTGGACTATGGGTCCATGTAGTAGCTAGATGGTTGTATCTCCTCCTTTGTGCTTTCATGTATAGATCTTGTGAGATCCGTTCATGATCAATATCCAATCTATTTGTAATCATGCATGTTGTGTTTGCGGGGATCCGATGGACACTGAGATTATTATGTTTGTTTGATTAATGGTTTTATCTTTATGATTCTATCATGTCTGTGTTTTTTGTGATCTTGCATGCTCTCCGTTGTTAGTAGCTATCTCGGCCAAGTAGTTGCCAGTAACTCCAAGAGGGGGTATTTATGCTCGATAGTGGGTTCATGCCTCTAGTTTCCAAGGGAAGTGACAATAATCTCTTCGGTTGTAGATGTGATGTTGCTACTAGGGATAAAACAGCGTCTCTTGTTCATGGAACATGTGGACTATTCACCTTACACACTTTGCTTAAAGCAGTTGTCTGTTGCTTGCAACTTAATACTGGAGGGGGTTCGGATGATAACCTGAAGGTGGACTTCTAGTCATAGATGCAGTTGGATGGCGGTCTATGTATCTTGTATTTCCCAATCAACCTCATAGGATCTTTCTGACTAGTAATTGCATTGTTATGCCTTGCTCAGTTCCTGTCAATTGCCCTGCTGTAATTTGTTTACCCTTGATGGCATGTTGTTTATCTAACGAGAGCACCTCTAGTGAACTATGGACCCCGGTCCAATCTTTACCATTGATACATCTTCCATTGTTACTTGTTTACTTGCTGCAATGTTGGAGATATGCCCTAGAGGCAATAATAAAAGTGGTTATTATTATATCTTTGTGTTTATGATAAATGTTTACATTCATGCTATAACAGTATTAACCGGAAAAATTAATACTTGTGTGATTTGTAAACTAAATTAGAGTCCCTAGTAAAGCCTCTTTGTAATACTAGCTTATTGGTTAATAGATGATTGTGGTTTCCCAATCATGAACATTGAGATGTTAACAAGAAGATCATATCATTAGGAGAATGGTATGATGGACATACTCCTATAGATAAGCGTAGCATTAAGATCAAGACATTTCAATAGTTCATTTGCTATATGCTTTCTGATACATAGTAACCTAATTCCTTCGACCATGAGATCATGCTAATCACCATCACCGGAAGGATGCTTTGATGACATCAAACACCACACCGTAACTGGGTGGCTATAAAGGTGGCATTGAGTGTTCGGAAAGTATGTGTTGAGGCACATGGATCAAGAGTGGGATTTATCCATCCATATGACGGATAGATATACTCTGGGCCCTCTCGGTGGAATGTCATCCAATTGGCTTGCAAGCATGTGACTGGCTCACAAGGGATCACATATCACGGGAACAAGAAAATAGTACTTATCGGTAACGAGGTTGAACTAGGTATGCAGAGATACCGATGATCAAACCTAGGATATGTAAACTATCGGGAGACAAAGGGAAATTGGTATCATATGTAAGTGGTTCATTCGATCGCAAAGTAATTGTAGAAATATGTGGGAGCCATATGAATTTCCAGATTCCTCTATTGGTTATTGATCGGAGAAGTGTCTCGGTCATGTCCGCATAATTCACGAACCGTAGGGAGACACACTTAAGGATTCAATGTTATTTAGTAGATATGGAATGTAAGTAGGGATACCGAATGTTGTTTGGAGTCTCGGATGGGATCCGAGATATCATGAGGAGATCCGGAATAGTCCGAAGAATAAGAGTCATATAAGGAAAGTCCGATTCTGGAATTCGGGAATGATTTTGATGTTTTCATCGGAGAGGTTCTAGCAGGGTCTAGAAGGTTCACCGGACCGGAAGGGTAATGGTCCATGAATGTGTCATGGGTAAGTGGAATGATTGGATCATGTCCTAAGTCACTTTGGTTGGGCATTTGCGAGAGGGAAATAAAGCTCTAAATTGAAAGACAAAAAGGAGGTTTGAAAAGTCAAACTGGAACAATGGTTTCCTAGTGGAAGAACGTAAGAGTCCTTCCTTCTATCCAACTTGGTTTTGGGTATGGATTCAAACTCCCCTCTCCCAAACCTCCCTCCCTATAATAAATAGAGGGGAAGGGCTGCCCCAAAGAACACACAACCAGCCCTCCCCACCCGTGCCGCGCCGCCGCCACCAAGACGCCGCCCAGTGCCACCGCCCGCGCATCAGCCGCCGGCCCGTCGCCGTCGCCCTAGCCGCCGCCGACACCACCTCCTCCTCTCCGGCCTTCTATACCTAGATTGCTGAAAACCCTAGATCCACCATAACTCGCATCGGCTTAGGCGAAGCCCTGCGGGATCATCCCTCTACTTCCGACACCACGCCGTCGTGCTGCGAAATCACGAGGGGAGAACTACAACCTCCGCTGTCTGCTGGAACAAGGGAGAGGAAGGTCTTCATCGAGTACCGAACGTGTGACCGACTGCGGAAGCACTGCCAGAATGCAGCGCCGGAAGGACCGTCTACGCGATCTTGAGATCGGCAAGTGTACGACTACATCACCCATGAGAATCTGCTCTCGTTAACCGCTGTGGAATCTTCGAGGGTGAGTACTCTAATCGACTCGTTGCCACAATCTAGTAGATAGATCTTGGCTTGTTATCCATGCTACGAACCCCTACAGTGGTATCAGAGCCATGTGTATATGTAGATCTGTTGCACGAGTAGAACACAATGGTCATTGTGGGTGTTGATGCTTTTGTTTTCGATTGCTTGTTTATTACTTTGCATCTTGTGGGATGGTGGGATAAAGCGGCCCGAGCTACTCTTACATGACATCGTTCATGAGACTTGCTCCACGCTTGACATGCAACTTGTATTGCATAAGTGGCTTTGCGGGTGCCTGTTTCTCCCAACATAGTGAAGATTTAATTTACAACGGGTAATTGACAATACTAGTATCAATGTTGTGGTTCTTGTTCGTAAGTTAGAGCGACACTTATTGAAAGCCCCAAACCACGTAAAACATGCAAAGAAAATTAGAGGCGTCTAACTTTGTTTTGCAGGGGTATGCTGTGATGTGATATGGCCATGATTGTGATTATATATGATGTATGCAATGTTCCATATTGTAAGTCGGAAATCTGCAGGAGCCATATGGTTGTCTTTAATTCCGTTAAGACCTGCGTGTCTATTATTAAAAGTAGTTGTAATAGTTGATGCTGGTGGACGACAACCATGAAGCGGCGCCATTGACCTTGACTCCATGCCGGTAATGATGGAGATCATGTTCGTGCTTGAAGATGGAGATCGGAAGCACAAGAAGAAAGGCCATATCATATCACATATTATGAATTGCATGTGATGTTAATCCTTTTATGCATCTTGTATTGCTTAGTTCGCGACGGTAGCATTATAAGATGATCCCTCTAGCACAAAATTTCAAGTTATAAAGTGTTCATCCTTAGTTAGCACCGTTGCTAAAGCTCGTTGTTTCGAAGCACCACGTGATGATCAGGTGTGTTAGATTCTGCGAGTATACAACCAGAGCAAGCCAGATTTGCTCATGCGGAAGCTAAGGTTTGATCTTGACGAGCCTAGCATGTACAGACATGGTCGCGGAACACGGATCACCGAAAGGTAAAGCATGAGTCATATAGTAGATATGATGAACATGTTGATTGTTCTCCATTGAAGCTACATCAATTCTCGTGATGATCAGTTTTGATATGTTGGATTTGGTTCGTGTGATCACTAAAACAATGTGAGGGATATTGTTTTGAGTGGGAGTTCACCTAGATTAATTTAACTATTAATTAGAACTCAATTTGTCATAAACTTAGTCTAAACTTTTGCAAATATGTTGTAGATCAATGGCGGACCCTACCATCAATTTTAATGCGTTCGTAGAGAAAGAAAAGTTGAAAAACAATGGAAGCAACTTTGGGGATTGGTTCTGCAATTTGAGGATTGTCCTCAATGCTGGTAATTTGACCTATGTGCTGGATGCACCGCTGGGTGACCCACCTGCAGCTGATGCTACCGATGAGGTAAAGAATGTTTTCCTCGCTCAGAAGAATCAGTACTCCACAGTTCAGTGTGCTATCTCGTATGGTTTGGAATCAGAGCTTCATAAAAGGTTTGAGAACCATGACCCACATGATATTGTCCGTGAACTCAAAATGATATTTGATGCTCACACGACAGTTGAGAGTTATGAGGCTTTTGAAAAGTTCTTTAACTGCAAGATGGAAGAGGGCAGCTCCGTCAGTGAGCATGTGCTTAAGATGTATGGGAACGCAAGCAAGCTTCAAAGCTTGGGTATAGTGATTCCTAATGCTTTGGGGATTCACCGTGTCCTCCAATCACTACCACCAAGTTACAAGAACTTTGTGGTGAACTACAATATGCAAAACATGGACAAGTCATTCCCCAAACTCTTCTCCATGTTAAAGTTTGCGGAAGTGGAGATCAAGAAATAGCACCAAGTGTTGTTGGTCAATAAGACCCCACCAAATTCAAGAAGCAAGGCAAGTCTAAGAAAAAGGGAAATTTCAAGAAGGGCGATAAGAAAGTTACTGCGTCGGCAAAGAAGACCAAGGCCTGGCCTAAGGCTGATACTGAGTGCTTTTACTGCAAGGGAGAAGGTCACTGGAAGCGGAATTGCCCTAAGTACTTGGCGGATTTGAAGAACGGCAAAATCAAGAAGAAAGGTATATCCGATATACATGTTATTGATGTGTATCTCACTAGTACTCGTAGTAGTGCCTAGGTATTTGATACTGGTTCGGTTGCTCATATTTGTAACTCGAAACAGGTGCTGCAGAATAGACGGAAACTAGCGAAGAATGAGGTGACGATGAGCGTTGGAAATGGATCAAAGGTTGATGTGATCGCGGTCGGCACGCTACCTCTTCATCTACCATCGGGATTAGTTTTATACTTAAATAATTGTTATTTGGTGCCTGCGTTGAGCATGAACATTATATCAGGATCATGTTCATTGCGAGACGGTTACTTGTTTAAATCCAAGCATAATGGTTGTTCGATTTATATGAGTAATATGTTTTATGGACATGCACCTTTGATAGATGGTCTATTCTTATTGAATCTCGATTGTAGTAATACACATATTAATAACATTGAAGCTAAACGTTTGAAATTGAGCGATAACTCGACATATATGTGGCACTGTCATCTTGGTCACATTGGAGTGAAGCGTATGAAGAAACTCCATTCCGATGGACTTCTTGAATCACTTGAAAGATGCAAAACATGTCTGATGGGTAAAATGACTAAGACTACATTTTCTGGTATGATGGAGCGAGCTACAGACTTATTGGAAATCATACATACCGATGTGTGTGGTCCAATGAGTGTAGCATCGCGCGGTGGTTATCGTTATGTTCTTACCTTCACGGATGACTTGAGTAGATATGGGTATATCTATTTCATGAAACATAAGTCCGAAACTTTTGATAAGTTTAAGGAATTTAAAAGTGACGTAGAGAATCAACGTAACAAGAAGATTAAATTTCTACGATCTGATCGTGGAGGTGAATATCTAAGTTACGAGTTTGGCGAGCATTTGAAGAAATGCGGAATACTTTCACAATTGACACCGTCGGGAACACCACAACGTAATGGTGTGTCCGAACGTCGTAATTGAACTCTCTTAGATATGGTTCGTTCTATGATGTCACTTACAGATTTACCGCTATCATTTTGGGGTTATGCATTAGAAACATCCGCATTCACTTTAAATAGGGCACCATCTAAATCCATTGAAATGACACCGTATGAATTATGGTTTGGGAAGAAACCTAAATTGTCGTTCCTTAAAGTTTGGGGTTATGAAGCTTATGTAAAGAAGTTACAGCCCGACAAGCTTGAACCCAAAGCGGAAAAATGCGTCTTCATAGGATACCCGAAGGAAACTATTGGGTATACCTTCTATCATAGATCCAAGGGCAAAATCTTCGTTGCCAAGAATGGATCCTTTCTAGAGAAGGAGTTTCTCTTGAAAGAAGTGACTGGAAGGAAAGTAGAACTCGACGAGGTTGTTGAACCTTCTCTCTGACTTGAGAGTAGCGCAGCGTAGGAAGTAGTTCCTTGTCACATCCCAAATTTTTCCAAATTTTGAAATGTGAAAAATAAATAAACAAAATAAATAATTATTGAAATTTAGGGTGAAAAGAAACTTTTTGTTTCAAAATGGAAACATCAAAACCCTTCCTAAACAAATTTGAATAAAATGGAATCCAGCAAATTTCAATCAAGTGAAATACATTCACCAATGAATGTATCTTGAAATTTAAACTCTTGCAAAAGTTAAAACCAAAACCCTAAAACCCTAATGGAATAAATCATTTCCAAGATCTCTCTAATAAAAGCTCCTAGATAAAATCCATACCAAATCATGAGCAAAGTAATCCTAAAAGGATTTCAAAAGATAAACAAATATTAAATAAAAATATACAAATTGGAATCACCAATTTTGGATCTTTAAATAAAAAGATATGGATTTTATAAGGCAAGGAAAGAATTAAATAAATAAGGAATATTTAAAAACCAAAATTAAATATTGGCTAATCCATAAACAAATAAAATTTTATTGAATAATAGAAAGGAATAAAATATTATTTAAATAAAATCATAAGGATTGAGCAATATTCAATTTTATTTAAATAAAGATAAATTGCCTAAAGAATAAATTCCAAGAAAATTATTTAGAAGACAATTTAAACCTTGCATTTAATACATAAGCAAGTGGAATAAAGATAATCCAAATACAATAAAGGGATAAAGAATATTCGAATAAAATTATATGGCATTAACCAAATTCAATTCTATTTAAATAGAGACAAAACCCCTAAAGTAAATGATTAATTAAATCATGAGAAATAATAAATTGGAATTTGCCAAAGTGAATTAAAAAGTTATCTAATTAACTTAATAAGAATTATTTGAATAAAATATATATGGGTTTAAAACCATATATGATTTTATTGGAATAAAGACAAATGCCCAATTTAAAAGATTAATAAATCATATTAAAATATCCAAAGTGAAAATATTTGCACTAATGAATAAATAAAACCTACTGAAAAAGGTTTGGTAAAAATTAGAATTTAAATAGAAGTTTGAAAATATATTTAAAATATTATATAAATAAAGACAAATGTCTATTTAAATAAATAATAAACCATAAAGGAATAAAATAAATTATTCTAAAATGGACTTTAAAACACACTTATAAACAGTATAAAACCTACTGAAAAGTTTTGAAAAGATACGAGGAATAAATTTGATTTCAAATGAGAGTTTGAATTCAAAACAGAAAAAGAAAAAGATTCAGAGAAGGAAAAAAATGGAAAAGAAACAGCCCAACTAATCTAACCCGGCCCAGCTAGCCCAACAGGCCCAACAGCGTAGCCCACCTCTTCTCCCCCCGAATCATTTTCTTACCCGCGTGTCTACGCCTCACCTCGCTGACGCTTGGACCCCACCATAAGCCCCACTCGCTCGCTAACAACCAGACCCCACAATGCCCCGTCGTCGTCTCCACCCTGCGACCCATTCCTGGCCCGTTTCTGCTTTGATTACACGGGATTAATTCATGTCAATGCCGCAATTAATGTCTGTCAACAATCATGCATGATAACTCGCCTCCCCCTTCTCTACCTTTCCCCTCAAACCCCTCTGCCAATGAGCCACCAGGCCACACGAATTTGTGCTCAAACCACCGCCGTCTCCGACGAGCATCCGCGACGATTCTGGCGAACCACTACCCGACCCTTGCCTCCTAGTTTCCATGAGGACACTCCCTATCGTCTTGCGCATCCGCCAGTAGCCTCCACTTGACTGTGCATGCCCCCTAGCGTCAGCAACCTCGACAACAGAATGCCTCCGTCGTCTGCCTCCACTCCGACGAGCTCTACTGGTGAGCACTGACCTCCCCTTCCCCTCTCTTTGATGCTCCTGTCCATGTGACTCTCTTACGAACCAAACGGTGCCCTCCATTTGTATTAGCATGCCATAAATCTTCGCCTCGGTCGATGAACAGACGAGCCCGACACTATTGTGAACTCCGGCGAGGAATCGCCAGAGACTCCCTGTGCCCCTTTGTCGAAGGCGACCACCTCGAGCTTCCCCACGCCACGACGAGTCTGGTAAGCCCCTTAACCCTCTCCCGCGCATCCTAGCTTCGGAGGAACACTCTTGCTCGAGCTCTCCGCCGCCGTTCACCATCGCAGCGCTGCCCACCTATGGTCAATACGATTTGGGCCGTTAGATCTGGATCGTATGTGTGAGATTAGAACTCAAACTGAAGCGATATGTTTGATTCTGTACCGTGCGATGCACATTAGATCCAAAGCTCTGTGTTAGTCGATCCGTGCAAACCGGTACCAGCCTATAGAAACGCTCCACGTGGCTGTGTTTTGTTTTAAAAACAGAAACTTATCTATTAGATGTTTAGATTTGAAAAATTCATAACTTTAAATCTACACGTCCAAAATTTACAAACTTTATATCAATGGAATCAGGAAATGAAAACTTTGCAACCATGCCATTTGTTTAGTGTTTGATACTGTAAAATTGGTTGTTTTTGCAGAAACATTTCTAGGCTTATTTTGTGTATAAAATTTATTCTAGAAATGTTTTTCGGGTAAAATCTTTTGTAAATGTATTATTTTGAACCTACTGACCATAAAAACCAACTTGTGGACTTAAAAGTATATTTTTGTGAAACTAAGGAATAAATGTTTGAATAAAAGTATTTCTAGTTAAATAAAAATGTTGAATATGTTATAAAAATGCTTTTTGAGTAAAACCTTTTGAAAATGGTTTGATTTAAACTCTCTGACCCTAAACACCAAGTTTTTGAATTTAAAAATATATTTGGTGAACCCTAGAAAATTATTACTTTGTTTAAAGGCATTTCTAGCAAAATAAAATGTTGCTTTGATTTAAAAATGATTTTTATATGAAATATTTGGAAAATGGTTTAATATTAAACACTTGACCTTAAAACAATAACATTTGTGTTTAAAAATATATTTGTCAAACACTAGAAATTACTACCTTGATTTAAATAATTTCTAGCAAAACAAAAAATGATTTAAAGTGGCCATTTTCGCTAACTTGACTTAAAATGATTTTGCCACTTTTATAAATGACCAATAGATGTTTTAGAATGTTTATAGCCTAATAGAAACCACTTTTCCAAATAAAACAATCTTTTGCATGCTTGCATGCATTGCTTTGTTTTTGTTATTTTATGTGGTGAATTGTTTGAATGCTAGATTGAATTTGTGCCTTGATTGAATTGTAGTGAAATTTGAAGAGTGTGACTATTGCAAGATCAAGGAGTGAACTTATATTCTCAACCAAAAAGGCAAGTGATGCTTCATAGTTTTTTCCTATTATTTTCACTATGCATTAGTGATATTTCTAAGTAGGACTTGCATGGAATTTTCTATGTGTTAGTTATGCCATGGGAAATCCTAGTAGATGAATCCTTAGTAAAATTTTCCCTAAGTTAAGATTCCTACTACTATCATGCTTAGCCTAGCTAGTAGAAAACAAGGGTGGATTATATTCATGCTATGAAATATTTCTAAGTCTATGACTTGTGTTTGGTTTAATAAAACAACTATGTGAATGAAACAACTGGGTGGAATGGTAATTGCATGGTTGGATTTTTGTTGAGTCATTACCAGGGCCCATTTTTCAATGGCCTACCTGTTGGAGATATTCCCAAGAGGCAATAATAAAGTGGTTATTATCATATCTTCACACTTATGATAAATGTTTACATACCATGCTATAATTGTATTAACCGGAAACATTAATACTTGTGTGATTTGTAAACTAAAATAAGAGTCCCTAGTAAAGCCTCTTGTTAAACTAGCTTGTTGGTTAATATATGATCATGGTTTCCTGATCATGAACATAGAGATGTTATTAACAATAGGATCATATCATTAGGAGAATGATGTGATGGACATACTCCTATAGATAAGCGTAGCATAAAGATCAAGTCATTTCAATAGTTCAATTGCTACATGCTTTCTGATACATAGTAACCTAATTCCTTCGACCATGAGATCATGCATATCACCTTTTCTAGATGGATGCTTTGATGTCATCAAACACCACACCGTAACAGGGTGGCTATAAAGGTGGCATTGAGTGTTCAGAAAGTATTGGTTGAAACACATGGATCAAGAGTGGGATTTGTCCATCCATATGACGGATAGATATACTCTGGGACCTCTCGGTGGAATGTCATCCAATTGGCTTGCAAGCATGTGACTGGCTCACAAGGGATCACATATCACGGGAACGAGAAAAGAGTACTTATCAGTAACGAGGTTGAACTAGGTATGCAGAGATACTGACGATCATAACCTCGGATAAGTAAACTATCGTGAGACAAAGGGAAATTGGTATCGTATGTAAGTGGTTCATTCGATCGCAAAGTAATCGTAGAAATATGTGGGAGCCATATGAATTTCCAGATTCCTCTATTGGTTATTGTTCGGAGAAGTGTCTCGATCATGTCCGCATAATTCACGAACCGTAGGGAGATACACTTAAGGATTCGACGTTGTTTGAGTAGTTATGGTATTATGAGAAAGAGACCGAATGTTGTTCGGAGTCTCGGATGGGATCCAGGATATAACGAGGTGATCCGAAATGGTCCGGAGAATAAGATTCATATAAGGAAAGTCCCGTTTGGAGTTCGGGAATGATTAGGTGTTTTCATCGGGAATGTTCTAGAAGGTTCGAATGTCCGGCACTCCGGGGAAGGGTACATGAATGTGTCATTACATATTGGAATGATTGCATCATGTACTAAGTGTTCTCGCTGTTCCAAATAAAGGATTAAATTGAATCCTAAAACTGAAAAGTCAAATGGCCAGTTTGAAAGTCAAACGGCTAAAACAGGAAACTGAGGGAAACAAGCAAGAGGAGGTTGAAACCGACTTGGGGGAGGAGTCCCTCCTCTCCAAACGGCGCACCACCTAGGCCGAGTTGGGGAGGGAATCCCCTCCCTCCCCTTGGCCGCCGGCCCTCCTCCACCTATAAGAGGAGGGGAAGGGCCTCCTCCTCTAGACACACAAGTTCCTATCCTCTAAATCTAAACCCTAGCCATAGCCTCCGGTTTAGAGCCGTTTTGGTTTAGAGCTTCTAATTGCCCTAGCCTTCGGTTTAGAGCCTTCTAATTGGTGTGTCTAATCCCTAGACCACTAAAGCCTCTCTCATACTCCACCATACTCGCTCCAGCTTAAGGCGAAGCCCTGCGAGATCTCCCTCTACTTCCGGTACCACGCCGTTGTGCTGCCGGAATCGCGAGGAGAGTACTACAACCTCCGCTTCCTGCTGGAACAAGGGAGAGGAAGGTCTTCGTCGAGTACCGAATGTGTGACCGACTGCGGGAGCGCTGCCGGAATGCAGCGCCGGAAGGATCGTCTACGCGATCTTGAGTTCGGAAAGAGTATGACTACATCACCCACGAGAATCTGCTCTCGTTAACCGCTTTGGAATCTTCGAGGGTAAGTTATTCCATCAACTCGTTGCTACAATCTAGTAGATAGATCTTGGCTTGTTTGTTTGTATGCGATAGAAATTTTTTGTTTTCCATGCTACGAACCCCTACAGTGGTATCAGAGCCGTGTCGATATGTAGATCTGTTGCACGAGTAGAACACAATGGTCATTGTGGGCGTTGATGATTTTATTGTCGATTACTTCTTGCGTACTTTGCATCTTGCGGTATGTTGGGATGAAGCGGCCCGGGCTAACCTTACATGACATCGTTCATGAGACTTGCTCCACGCTTGACATGCAACTTGTATTGCATAAGTGGCTTTGCGGGTGCCTGTTTCTCCTAGCATAGTTAAGATCCAATTTACAACGGGTGATTAACAATACTAGTATCAATGTTGTGGTTCTTGTTCGTAAGTTATAACGACACTTATTGAAAGCCCCAAACCACGTAAAATATGCAAAGAAAGTAGAGGCGTCTAACTTTGTTTTGCAGGGGTGTGCAGTGATGTGATATGGCCATGATTGTGATTATATATGATGTATGCAATGTTCCTTATTGTAAGTTAAGCAACCGGCAGGAGCCATATGGTTGTCTTTAAATTCTGTTAAGACCCGCGTGTCTATTCAAAGTAGTTGTAATAGTTGAAGCCGGTGGAAGAAAACCATGGAGAAGCGTCATTGACCTTGATGCAATGCCGGTGATGATGGAGATCATGTTCGTGCTTGAAGATGGAGTTCGGAAGCACACAGAAGAAAGGCCATATCATATCACATATTATGAATTGCATGTGATGTTAATCCTTTATGCATCTTGTATTGCTTAGTAGACGACGGTAGCATTATAAGATGATCCCTCATGCACATGAATTTCAAGTCATAAAGTGTTCACCCTTAGTTAGCACCGTTGCTAAAGCTTGTTGTTTCAAAGCACCACGTGATGATCGGGTGTGTTAGATTCTGCAAGTGTATACAACGTGAGCAAGCCAGATTTGCTCATGCAGAAACTAAGGTTTGATCTTGACGAGCCTAGCATGTACAGACATGGTCTCGGAACACGGATCACCGAAAGGTAAAGCATGAGTCATATAGTAGATATGATGAACATGTTGATTGTTCGCCATTGAAGTTGCATCAACTCTCGTGATGATCGGTTTTGATGTGGTGGATTTGGTTCGTGTGATCACTAAAACAATGTGAGGGATATTGTTTTGAGTGGGAGTTCACCTAGATTAATTTAATTATTAATTAGAACTCAATTTATCATAAACTAAATCAAAGTGAATTTGCATAGTTGTTGTAGTCATTGGCATCCGTTTACCACCTTGCGCTTAGTTATAATTGAGATGATAGAACTATAGAATTTTGGTTAGTTACTTTACGAACTGGTATCGTATTGTTTTGAAGTGTTAATCTAAAGTTTAAAAGTCCTATTGCAAACTTTCAGTAAGTTCTGGTCACTCCATGAAGTTTAATAATTGGTATTAAAACAAGAGTGACAATTCCAAGTGTTAGTATATAAGTATCATGTTTGTCTCCATGATTCTTTATATTCAAAGGATTCTCTTAATATCAAGGTTATCTAGGATCTGAAAGAGTTGTTTCAGAAACCATGATGTGTGGAAGATATTGTGATATCTGAAACGAAGTATTGGTTACAACATGATAGAGTATAATATGACAAAAGTCATGTTCTCATATTTGATGAGAATTTGCAAAAGGTTGGAGACACTTGTTGTCCTAATCCTCCAAAAGGTTTTGGATAGCAACATTATACTCATAATTCATCGTTATAAGCTAAAAGTAGCTTGATCATGGACGATTCCATGATAAGGGTGAATATTTGATGTAGGTAAAATGTTTACTACACCAAGAGATTACTAAAGAAAGAAATTTGAAAGAACACCAAACATTTGATAATGGTGATCTACTTCAAAGTGCAAGTCCAAAGACATTGGTATTTAACTATACACGCTTTGGACTATGTGTCATATGTATGACTCCACTAATTGATGTTGATAGATTCTTTCAAATGTAAAAGGAAATCTTGAAGAGAATCTCATAAGTATATGGCAGAAAAGAAAAGACTAGAATTGTTCAGCTTGAGTATATAGATGATATACGTGTTATGGCTATATTCTTTGCTTATTAAACAATGTGGTTCTCAAGTATTTGATACTGAATTTGTTGGTGTGAATCGTCATATGAAACAACACAATTCATGAACTACAATGGCCTAAGTAACTAGCAAAATAATATGTGATGATGTTCATCGAGAACAAATAAAGGGTTATTGTGTTGCTCGTTAAACATCAAAGCTTGCCTTCAAAGATTTGTTTTATCAGGTATTATGAGAACAAAAGGGTTGTTCAAATAATTGCCGTAATCCATAAAAGATGGATTCGCAAATCTCGTTGGAGACATCACATCCATAAAACTAGTGCTAAAAATGTCGAAAGACAAATTGATTGAAAGATCACTTAGGAAGTGACATCGCCATTTAAATTATATTGGAAAGAAAACATGAAGAAACTCCATGTGGATGGAATTTTGGAGTCTTTTGATTTTTGATCACATGACGCTTGTGAAACTTTCCTAGAGATAATTAAAACTTCGTTCATAGGCCAAAAAGGGAACGAAATACTAGCTTATTGGAAATTGTACATATTGTTGTACAAAATCCATCATGTGTAGTCAAAAGCGATGGATTTCAACTTCATATGCTTTCTCCGAAAATTTGAGTGAATATATGAATATTTACTTAATAAGGATGAAGTATGAAACATTTGAAAAGTTCAAAAACTTTCAAGATGAAGTGAAAAATCATTGTAACAAGAATATAAATAGTTTATGATAGGATCATAAAGGAAGATATTTGAGTTACAAGTTTAGCATAATACCTAAGATTTAAGGAATCATTCCGTGCATTTGCATTTCCCGAAACACCATAAGAGTATGGAGCATTCGAGGTATGTAATTAAACCTTGTTTGACATGGTGAGATCAAAGGTGTAATTCATAAAACTGCCATTATATTTTAAAGATTAAAAGCTTTAGAGACTACTGTTTTTCCACTGAAAAGAGCTCCATCATAATCCATTGAAATGACACCATATAAAGTTATGGTTTGGGACCCAAGTTGTCCTTTCTTAAAACATTGGTATGCTATGCATAAGAAAGATGTTTGCAACCAAAGTCGGATGAACCTGTCTTTTTAAGTATTCCTCCATAAACACCGGAGACAAAAGTGTTTGTTGCTTAGAACGTCAAGTTTCTTTGAGAAGGAATTTTTCGTGAAAAGTTAAGTGGGAGGACAATAGAACTTTGATAAGGTTAAAAGAACCTTAGCTATATGTGCAAAGTTGCGCAGCGCCGAAAAGTGTTCCGGAGGCAGCAACAATGCTCATGGCTCACGTGCCTCAAAGGTTGTGATCACGAAGATCTAAGTTCCTATTGAAACAAGTAGGTCGGATAAACAATCAAATACCAAGATTTGAGAGTTAAATCATTATTTGACAATAATGATCCGACTACATGCAAAGAAGCGATGATGGGCCCTGACTCCGTATAATGGCTTGAAGCCATAAAATCCGTGATAGTTCCATACACGAAAAATCAAGTTTTGAACTTGAAGGACGCTCAAGAAAGGTGTAAGACCTTACAGTCGTGTTTGGATCTATAAAGAAATAGACATGGATGTTTCACATCTATAATCGACATATTGGGAAAGAGTTCACAACAATGTTCAAAGGTTGACTATGACAAGATTTGATCTGTCATAGTGATATTTAGTCTAGACGGATTAATGTAGCAACCACTACATATAATTTTGTTATATGGTAGTTGAATAAACAAAACAAGTTCTTCTAATAGAATCGTTACCTAGGACATGTGCATAACACGGTCCATATGGTTTTGTTAATTCAAAGGATGCTAAAAGCATATGCAAACTTCAATGGTTAAAGTGAGCATCGCGGAGTTGGAATCTTCACTGTGATGAAACTGTTAAAGGAGTTTAAAAGTTCATTAGAGACGATGAAGATGCTTGCATTTGCAAGAAATTAAGTGGGAGCGCTAAGACATGTTTCTAATACATTATGTGGAAGACATATTGTTGATTGGAAATAATGTATCTTTTATTAACACGTATTAAGAATTTCATCCCGATGAAAGACTTAGGCAAAACCCAAATATTTGGCATCAATAGATGCTAATATGGTTGTGCCAGAAGTACATAGACGAGATATTGAATGAGTTCAATATAGAAACTACAAGAAAGGTTCTTGTCGTACGGAAAGGATTGAATGAGTTCAATGTTGATGATATATTCAAGTGTATTGACATTTGGTAAGTGAAACAAAGATTCAAGTATAGATTGATACTTGATGTATGAAATCACAAAGAATATTTATATCAATCATACTGTGATATGTACAAATCCAGATATGTCCTATGCTCTAAATGTTATGAGCATATACCAGAATGATTCATAAGATGATCATTGGACAATAGTAAGGATATTCTTATGATCTTTTGGAAGAACTAAGAGTATATTATTTGTAGAAGTGACAAATAGATGGTTACTTCATTGTAAAAGTACTACATTGATACTCGTTTTGTCACAAAGTACAAATTAAGTTTATCTCAATCTAAACTAAGGGTGGCACAATATAATGGAAAGTGAGTTCCATAATGGATTTGGATGAGTTCCAAAGTTAAGACATTGTGACAGATACTACAACAAAAAGCTAAGTATATAACTGCTATTATAGCAGCTAAAGAGGGCATTTGTGTCAAGTAGTTTGTTATCAAACTAGGTGTAGTTCACAGTGGGATAATACTATGAAGATATATTGTGCGACAATATTATCAACATGTTTTAACCCCAAAGAGCTAAAGGTCACACCGAAAGACCAAATTTATACAAAGCCATCTCATTAGAGAATGAGTGATGCGTAGAGACGCAAAGACATGCAATTACACACGGACTTGGAAGTGTCAGATTCGGAGATCAGTTGACCACTAGCAATCGTGTATATACAACACCGGAAAGCCATAGGTGTTGAATACACAAAGGTTTGAAACTAGATTATTGACTCTAGTGCAAGTGGGAGACTGTTGGAGATATGCCCAAGAGGCAATAATAAAGTGGTTATTATCATATCTTCACACTTATGATAAATGTTTACATACCATGCTATAATTGTATTAACCGGAAACATTAATACTTGTGTGATTTGTAAACTAAAATAAGAGTCCCTAGTAAAGCCTCTTGTTAAACTAGCTTGTTGGTTAATATATGATCATGGTTTCCTGATCATGAACATAGAGATGTTATTAACAACATGATCATATCATTAGGAGAATGATGTGATGGACATACTCCTATAGATAAGCGTAGCATAAAGATCAAGTCATTTCAATAGTTCAATTGCTATATGCTTTCTGATACATAGTAACCTAATTCCTTCGACCATGAGATCATGCATATCACCTTTTCCGGATGGATGCTTTGATGTCATCAAACACCACACCGTAACAGGGTGGCTATAAAGGTGGCATTGAGTGTTCAGAAAGTATTGGTTGAAACACATGGATCAAGAGTGGGATTTGTCCATCCATATGACGGATAGATATACTCTGGGCCCTCTCGGTGGAATGTCATCCAATTAACTTGCAAGCATGTGACTGGCTCACAAGGGATCACATATCACGGAACGAGAAAAGAGTACTTATCGGTAACGAGGTTGAACTAGGTATGCAGAGATACCGACGATCATAACCTCGGATAAGTAAACTATCGTGAGACAAAGGGAAATTGGTATCGTATGTAAGTGGTTCATTCGATCGCAAAGTAATCGTAGAAATATGTGGGAGCCATATGAATTTCCAGATTCCTCTATTGGTTATTGTTCGGAGAAGTGTCTCGATCATGTCCGCATAATTCACGAACCGTAGGGAGACACACTTAAGGATTCGACGTTGTTTGACTAGTTATGGTATTATGATAAAGAGACCGAATGTTGTTCGGAGTCTCGGATGGGATCCAGGATATCACGAGGTGATCCGGAATGGTCCGGAGAATAAGATTCATATAAGGAAAGTCCCGTTTCGGAGTTCGGGAATGATTCCGGTGTTTTCATCGGGAATGTTCTAGAAGGTTCCGAATGTCAAGACTCCGGGAAGGGGTACATGAATGTGTCATTACATATTGGAATGATTGCATCATGTACTAAGTGTTCTCGCTGTTCCAAATAAAGGATTAAATTGAATCCTAAAACTGAAAAGTCAAATGACCAGTTTGAAAGTCAAACGGCTAAAACAGGAAACTGAGGGAAACAAGCAAGAGGAGGTTGAAACCGACTTGGGGGAGGAGTCCCTCCTCTCCAAGCCGGCGCACCACCTAGGCCGAGTTGGGGAGGGACTCCCCTCCCTCCCCTTGGCCGCCGGCCCTCCTCCACCTATAAGAGGAGGGGCAGGGCCTCCTCCTCTAGACACACAAGTTCCTATCCTCTAAATCTAAACCCTAGCCATAGCCTCTGGTTTAGAGCCGTTTTGGTTTAGAGCTTCTAATTGCCCTAGCCTTCGGTTTAGAGCCTTCTAATTGGTGTGTCTAATCCCTAGACCACTAAAGCCTCTCTCATACTCCACCATACTCGCTCCGGCTTAAGGCGAAGCCTCTGAGATCTCCTCTACTTCCGGTACCACGCCAGTTGTCTTCGGAATCGCGAGGAGAGTACTACAACCTCCATTTCTTTGGAACAAGGGAAAGGAAGGTCTTCGTCGAAAATCGAATGTGTGACCAATCTGGGAGCGCCGAACGCAGCGCCGGAAGGATCGTCTACGCGATCTTGAGATCGGAAAGAGTACGACTACATCACCCACGAGAATCTGCTCTCGTTAACCGCTTTGGAATCTTCGAGGGTAAGTTATTCCATCGACTCGTTGCTACAATCTATTAGATAGATCTTGGCTTGTTTGTTTGTATGCGATAGAAAATTTTTGTTTTCCATGCTACGAACCCCTACACTACCCTGTGTATGTCACTTGTTTAATGCCACCCAGGAACAAAGGTATTTGAGATGCCATATGTTAAGAAGCTTCTAGTGCAGCCACTTGGCAATATGGGCTCTGCCTGGATCATATTTGTTGCAGTAACTTAGCCAAATTGACAGTTGGTGGTAGGGGGTGATAGGTTTGGGAACGCGTCCATTCTGGTCTAAGGGAAGGCTTCTAAAAGTTCTTGTATCGATGCATGTCGAGTCTTGTGGGGAAAGTGCACCACCTCTCGAGAAGGAAGAATCTAAGTACTTAGCCGTGTCCCCGGCAATGGACAACTTGAGCATCAAGACATGGAAGCTATCAAGAATCTCCTCATCCCAATTTCTAAGTTAAAAACTTGTGGTTGAACAAGGGTAAAGGATCACTAATGTCCATTGGTGGTTCCTTGGGAATTTTTGCCAAACAAAAACTTAGTGTTTTCAAATGATAAGGAAAATCTATTTTGAGCAAAGCAAGCCTAAGCTCCACTTAGCCAAATGAATATATAATATAGATAGCACTACTCTACCATAGTATCACTTGTCAATACAATTCAAATGTATTGACCCTTGTGGCTATAACTTATTATGTTGCAGGTTTGTTTGATGTTAGTGAAGTGTGTTGATTAGGATTACAAGTCTACAACCAACATGATTGTCTGTGGCACTTTGAAGATGAAGGACTCCATGCTATATAGTTATTTCTGCTGCATTGTAATGAGATAGCCAAATGAGCTATGAAAGATGTAATGAATTATTTTATTCCTGGTTATAAAGTTGAATTATGACCTTTTTTCTTGATATTACATCTTAAACTGTGGATTCTAGCTATTGATCCAGGGACTAGCATTGTAAACACAGGGATCTCTACCTTATCAGGTTGGGACCTCTATAGATGGTATCAGAGCACTGTGTTGCCTGTAGGATTGTAACCCTAGGATTGGACAAAACCCCTTAGAAAAATAGGACTTGTATTTGTTCAAAACTTATTTACAAACAATCTTGTAAACTCTTTCCTCAACCTTTTTGGTTTTAATTCTACATCTCTTCTATTTTAACTTGTTGGACAATGACTCCACCATGAGCAAAGACTTCAACAAGAACAAAGACATCACCATGAGCAAAAGGCTTCACCAACTCAAATGGCTTCTACTACAACATCACCAATGACTTCAACTTCAGTTTCACCAAGGACCTCAACTTAGACATCACTAAGGACTACAAGTTAGACAAGAAATATTACTCAAGACTTGAAGACTAAGGAAACACAACCTAGAAGGAACCATCATCACCTTTGAAGTTTTGTGGCCAAGATGCAAGAATTTTTCCAAAGATACAATGATCTCATTCATGAAGAAACAACCAAGAAGGAAAAAAATGATCTCAAGAAAATCCCATAGTTGGACCACCATACTAGTGATTAGTTTAACCCACTAACTTGTGTGGTGTAGCAAAAATATTTTTTTGCCTAAAAATGTGCTTGAACTTGTTGTTTGAGTGGATTGTTTGTTTGTGATTGCTTACACATTGCTTGTGTCAATTATTGTGTGTGATTAGACTTCTTCCCTAGAAATATTTTCCCATTCTAATCCCAATCCAACCCAAACAGATGACTTCTCCAAGAAACTCCAACATCAAGAATGGTGACAACAACAACCAAGATATTCTTCTAGCAAATCAAGCCTAGTTGAATCAAGTGACAACTTAGTTTTTAGCCAACAACAATGAGTTAGACCCAACCATGCAAAAGTTTTTGGAAACCCAATCTCAATTGTTGCAAAGGATAACCAATCAAATGATCAACATGATAAGCAACTCTTCCCAAGGATATTGTGACAATGATGTCAAGGATGATATTATAGAAGGAACTCAAGCTTGCAATATTTGTGGAGACATGGAACACACTTCCAAAGAGCATGAGGATCAATGCCCTAACTGTGAAGAGAAACATCCAACTAAACAATGCCCCACATCTCAAGTTACTTGTTTCCTATGTGAAGGAAATGATCATGTCCCTATCCAATGCCCCATCTATCCTATAGTTCAACAAATGAAGCAAGATGGAATGCATAAAATGTTTGGAAACCTCCATAAGGGAACAACTTCTACCAATAAAGATGAAGGCAAAGTCAGAACCATGCCTCATAGAGCCATACCCAAAGTGACCACAAAGTGTTGCTACTCTTGTGAAGAAGAAGGTCATATCTCTAGTAACTACCCCAAGAAGAGAGAAAGATTTCCCACCTTTGAGGTGAGATATGAAGAACATGAACTAGAAGAACTCCTAGCTTTAGAGAGACCCAAGAAAAAGAAGAAGAAGGACAAAAGCCAAGTGCAATGTTACAATTGCAAAGAGATGGGACACTATGCTAGTGATTGTCCAGAAAAGAAGAAGAACCAAGGAAACAAACAAGAGGCAATGATACCAAAGTAAAATAAGGATATTAGCCAAGTGATGTGTTTCAAATGTAAAGAGCTAGGACATTATGCAAACAAGTGTCCAGAGAAGCTACATCAAGATCCCAAGTAAGCCAAGATGTAATCTAGATGAAAACCTTTTTAAGGGTGGTAGTACCCTAGTTGTCTTGTAGCCAACTTGTAACCTCTAGCCTTCCCAAATCTCGGGATGAGATTTTTTCAAGGGTGGTAGCCTGTCACACCCCAAAATTTTCCAAAATTTGAAATGTGAAAAATAAATAAACAAAATAAATAATTATTGAAATTTAGGGTGAAAAGAAACTTTTTGTTTCAAACTGGAAACATCAAAACCCTTCCTGAACAAATTTGAATAAAATGGAATCCAAAAAATTTCAATCAAGTGAAATACATTCACCAATGAATGTATCTTGAAATTTAAACACTTGGAAAAGTTAAAACCAAAACCCTAAAACCCTAATGGAATAAATCATTTCCAATATCTCTCTAATTACTATGGATTTGATCCATATTGAAATTCAGAAACTAACATTTATAAATGATCAAAAATGATAAAAAAAATATTATAAGATCATAGAAAGAGGTTTCATTTAATTTGGAGCCATAGATAAAAACTTATGAATTTAATAAGTTAAAAGGAAATATTTTCCAAGGCTAATAAAAGCTCCTAGCTAAAATCCATACCAAATCATGATCAAAGTAATCCTAAAAGGATTTAAAAATATAAACAAATATTAAATAAAATATACAAATTGGAATCACCAATTTTGGATCTTTAAATAAAAAGATATGGATTTTATAAGGCAAGGAAAGAATTAAATAAATAAGGAATATTAAAAACCAAAATTAAATATTGGCTAATCCATAAACAAATAAAAGTTTATTGAATAATAGAAAGGAATAAAAGATTATTTAAATAAAATCATAAAGATTGAGCAATATTCAATTTTATTTAAATAAAGATAAATTGCTTAAAGAATAAATTCCAAGAAAATTATTTAGAAGACAATTTAAACCTTGAATTAAATCCATAAACAAGTGGAATAAATATAATCCAAATAAAATAAAGGGATAAGAATATTCAAATAAAATTATATGGCATTAACCAAATTCAATTCTATTTAAATAGAAATAAAACCCCTAAATAAATTGGAATTTGCTAAAGTGAATTAAGAAGTTATCTAATTAACTTAAGAAGAATTATTTGAATAAAATATATATGGGTTTAAAACCATATATGATTTTATTTGAATAAAGACAAATGCTCAATTTAAACGATTAATAAATCATATTAAAATATCCAAAGTGAAAATATTTGCACTAATGAACAAATAAAACCTACTAAAAAAGGTTTGGTAAAAATTAGAATTCAAATAGAAGTTTGAAAATATATTTAAAATCTTATTTAAATAAAGACAAATGTCTATTTAAATAAATAATAAACCATAAAGGAATAAAAGAAACTATTCTAAAATGGACTTTAAAACACATTTATAAACAGTATAAAACCTACTGAAAAGTTTTGAAAAGATTCGAGGAATAAATCTGATTTCAAATGAGAGTTTGAATTCAAAATAGAAAAATAGAAATAGAAAAAGATTCAGAGAAGGGAAAAATGGAAAAGAAATAGCCCAACTAATCTAACCCAGCCCAGCTAGCCCAACATGCCCAACAGCGCAGCCCACCTCTTCTCCCCCCGAATCGTTTTCTTACCCGCGTGTCTACCCCTCACCTCGCTGACGCTTGGACCCCACCATAACCCCCACTCACTCGCTGACAACCAGACCCCACAATGCCCCGTCGTCGTCTCCACCGTGCGACCCATTCCTCGCCCGTTTCTGCTTTGATTTCGCGGGATTAATTCACGTCAATGCCGCGAGTAATGTTTGTCAACAATCACGCACGATAACTCGCCTCCCCTTCTCTACCTTTCCCCTCAAACCCCTCTGCCAATGAGCCACCAGGCTGGATGAATTTGCGCTCAAACCACCCCTGTCTCCGACGAGCATCCGCGACGATTCCGGCGAACCACTACCCCTTGCCTCCTAGTTTCCACGAGGACACTCCCCATCGTCTTGCGCATCCGCCAGTAGCCTCCACTTGATCGTGTGTGCCCCCTAGCATCGGCAACCTCGACAACAGAACGCCTCCGCCGTCTGCCTCCACTCCGACGAGCTCTACTGTTGAGCCCTGACCTCCCCTTCCCCTCTCTTTGATGCTCCTGTGCACGTGAATCTCTTACGAACCTAACGGTGCCCTACGTTTGTCTTAGCATGCCATAAATCTTCGCCTCCGTCGACGAACAGACGAGCCCGACGCTGTCGTGAACTCCGGCGAGGAATCACCAGAGACTCCCTGTGCCCCTTTGTCAAAGGCGACCACATCGAGCTTCCCCACGCCACAACGAGTCTGGTAAGCCCCTTAACCCTCTCCCGCGCATCCTAGCTTCGGCGGAACACTCTTGCTCGAGCTCTCCGCCGCCGTCCACCATCGCAGCGCCGCCCACCTATGGTCAATACGATTTGGGCCGTTAGATCTGGATCGTATGTGTGAGATTATAACTCAAACTAAAGCGGTATGTTTGATTCTGTACCGTGCGATGCACATTATATCCAAAGCTCTGTGTTAGTCGATCCGTGCAAACCGGTACAGGCCTATATAAACACTCCACGTGGCTGTGTTTTGTTTTAAAAATGGAAACTTATCTATTAGATGTTTAGATTTGAAAAATTCATAACTTTATATCTACACGTCCAAAATTTACAAGCTTTATATCATTGGAATCAGGAAAATGAAACCTTTGCAACCATGCCCTTTGTTTTCTGGTTTGCTTCTGTAAAATTGGTTGTTTTTGCAGAAACAATTCTAGGCTTATTTTGTGTATAAAATTTATTCTAGAAATGTTTTTAGGGTAAAATATTTTGTAAATGGATTGTTTTGAACCTACTGATCATAAAAACCAACTTGTGGACTTATAAGTATATTTTTGTGACACTATGAAATAAATCTTTGAATAAAAGCATTTCTAGTTAAATAAAAATGTTGAATATGTTTTAAAATGCTTTTTGAGTAAAACCTTTTGAAAATGGTTTTATTTAAACTATCTGACCCTAAACACCAAGTTTTTGAATTTAAAAATATATTTGGTGAACCCTAGAAAATTATTACTTTGTTTAAAGGCATTTCTAGCAAAATAAAATGTTGCTTTCATTTAAAAATGGTTTTTAGATGAAATCTTTGTCAAATGGTTTAATATTAATCACTTGACCTTAAAACACTAACATTTGTGTTTAAAAATATATTTTTCAAACACTATAAATTACTACCTTGATTTAAATCATTTCTAGCAAAACAAAAAATGATTTAAAGTGGCCATTTTCACTAACTTGACTTAAAATGATCTTGCCACTTTTATAAATGACCAATAGATGTTTTAGAATGTTTATAGCCTAATAGAAACCACTTTTCCAAATAAAACAATCTTTTTCATGCTTGCATGCATTGCTTTGTTTTTGTTATTTTATGTGGTGAATTGTTTAAATGCTAGATTGAATTTGTGCCTTGATTGAATTATAGTGAAATTTGAAGAGTGTGACAATTGGAATATCAAGGAGTGAACTTATATTCTCTACCAAAAAGGAAAGCGATGTTTCATACCTTTGTCCTATTATTTTCACTATGCATTAGTGATATTTATAAGTAGGACTTGCATGGAATTTTCTATGTGTTAACTATGCCATGGGAAATCCTAGTAGATGAAGCCTTAGTAAAATTTTCCCTAAGTTAAGATTTCTACTACTATCATGCTTAGCCTAGCTAGTAGAAAACAAGGGTGGATTATATTCATGCTATGAAATATTTCTATGTCTATGACTTGTGTTTTGTTTAATAAAACAACTATGTGAATGAAACACCTGGGTGGAATGGTCATTGCATGGTTGGATTTTTGTTATTGAAGTGTGTTGATTAGGATTACAAGTCTACAACCAACATGATTGCCTGTGGCACTTTGAAGATGAAGGACTCCATGCTATATAGTTATTTCTGCTGCATTGTAATGAGATAGCCAAATGAGCTATGTAAGATGTAATGAATTATTTTATTCCTGGTTATAAAGTTGTATTATGACCTTTGTTTCTTGTTATTGCATATTAAACTGTGGATGCTAGCTATTGATCCAGGGACTATCATTGTAAACGCAGAGATCTCTACCTTATCAGGTTGGGACCTCTACATTCCTATGGAGCCTACACCAATAAGAGAGGAAGATAATGATGTTGATCATGAAACTTTGGTTGAAGTTACTACGGAACCTCGCAGGTCAACGAGAACTCGTACCACTCCTGATTGGTATGATCCCGTTATGAGTGTCATGTTGGTGGACAACACCGATGACCCTGCGACATATGAGGAAGCGATGATGAGCCCAGATTCCAATAAATGGATAGAAGCCATGAAATCCGAGATTGGATCCATGTACGAGAACCAAGTATGGACTTTGATGGACTTACCGGATGGCTGGAAGGCTGTCGAGAATAAATGGATTTTCAAGATGAAAACAGATGCTGATGGTAATGTTACCGTCTATAAAGCTCGACTTGTCGCAAAAGGGTTTCGACAAATTCAAGGAGTTGACTATGATGAGACTTTCTCACCGGTAGCGAAGCTAAAGTCTGTGAGGATTTTGTTAGCAATCGCTGCATATTATGATTATGAGATATGGCAGATGGATGTCAAAACGGCGTTCCTCAATGGAGACATTGATGAAGAGTTGTATATGGTACAAGCCGAATGTTTTGTTGATCCTAAAGATGCTAACATGGTATGCAAACTTCAATGATCCATTTATGGATTAAAGCAAGCATCCCGGAGTTGGAATCAACATTTTGATAAGGTGATCAAAAGTTTTGGTTTTATACAAACTTATGGAGAAGCTTGTATTTACAAGAAAGTTAGTGGGAGCTCTGTAGCATTCTTAATACTATATGTAGATGACATATTATTGATTGGGAATGATGTAGACCTTCTTAATAGTGTCAAGGATTATTTGAATAATAGTTTTCAATGAAATATCTTGGCGAAGCAGCTTACATATTAGGCATAAAGATTTATAGAGATAGATCGATACGCCTAATATCATTGTCACAAATTACATTTTTGGACAAAGTTCTAAAGAGGTTTGGAATGGAAGATAGCAAGAAAGGGTTCTTGCCCATGTTGCCCAATACGACCTTGAGTAAAACTCAAAGTCCTGCAACGGAAGAAGATAGAGAAAGGATGAGTAAGACTCCCTATGCCTCAGCCATAGGATCTCTTATGTATGCCATGCTATGTACTAGACCCGACATTGCATATGCTGTTAGTTTGACTAGCAAATATCAAAGTGATCCAGGAGTGGATCATTGGAAAGCGGTCAAAAACATCCTTAAGTACTTAAGAAGAACTAAGGATATGGTTCTTTCTTATGGAGGTGATGAACAACTCGTTGTTAATGGTTACACCGATGCTAGTTGGAACACCGATCCGGATGATTCTAAATCTCAATCTGGATATGTATTTACTTTGAATGGTGTAGCAGTTAGCTGGAGGAGTGCAAAGTAAAGCGTTGTGGCGAGATCCTCAACTGAATTAGAATACATATCTACTTTAGAGGCTTCACAAGAGGAGATATGGATGAAGGAGTTCATTACAGAGCTCGGTGTGGTTCCAAGTGTGCTGGACCCAATGTCTATCTACTGTGATAACATGGGCGCCATAGCCAATACGCAAGAACCAAGGTCACACAAGAAGCTGAAGCACATCAAGCTACGTTTTCATGCTATTCAAGAGAATGTCCAAGATGGCGACATAAAGATTTGCAAAGTACACACAGATCTGAATGTGGCGGATCCGTTGACTAAACCTCTCCCGAGGGCAAAACTTGACCAACACCAAACCGCCATGGGTGTTCGGTATATTAGTTGACTCTAGTGCAAGTGGGAGACTATTGGAGATATGCCCTAGAGGCAATAATAAAAGTGGTTATTATTATATCTTTGTGTTTATGATAAATGTTTACATTCATGCTATAACAGTATTAACCGGAAACATTAATACTTGTGTGATTTGTAAACTAAATTAGAGTCCCTAGTAAAGCCTCTTTGTAATACTAGCTTGTTGGTTAATAGATGATCGTGGTTTCCCGATCATGAACATTGAGATGTTGTTAACAACAAGATCATATCATTAGGAGAATGGTATGATGGACATACTCCTATAGATAAGCATAGCATTAAGATCAAGTCATTTCAATAGTTCATTTTCTATAAGCTTTTTGATACATAGTAACCTAATTCCTTCGACCATGAGATCATGCTAATCACCATCACCGGGAGGATGCTTTGATGACATCAAACACCACACCGTAACTGGGTGGCTATAAAGGTGGCATTGAGTGTTTAGAAAGTATGTGTTGAGGTACATGGATCAAGAGTGGGATTTGTTCATCCATATGACAAATAGATGGATCAAGATGGGATTTGTCCATCTCGGTGGAATGTCATCCAATTGGTTTGCAAGCATGTGACTGGCTCACAAGGGATCACATATCACGGGAACGAGAAAAGAGTACTTATCGGTAACGAGGTTGAACTAGGTATGCAAAGATACCAATGATCAAACCTCAGATATGTAAACTATCACGAGACAAAGGGAAATTGGTATCGTATGTAAGTGGTTCATTCGATCGCAAAGTAATCGTAGAAATATGTGGGAGCCATATGAATTTATAGATTCCTCTATTGGTTATTGATCGGAGAAGTGTCTTGGTCATGTCCGCATAATTCACGAACCGTAGGGAGACACACTTAAGATTCAATGTTGTTTAGTAGATATGGAATGTAAGTATGGATACCGAATGTTGTTCGGAGTCTCGGATGGGATCCTAGATATCACGAGGATATCCGGAATAGTCCGGAGAATAAGATTCATATAAGGAAAGTCCGATTTTGGAGTTCGGGAATGATTTCAATGTTTTCATCGGAGAGGTTCTAGAAGGGTCTAGAAGGTTCGCCGGGCCGGAAGGGGAATGGTCCATGAATGTGTCATGGGTAAGTGGAATGATTGGATCATGTCCTAAGTCACTTTGGTTGGGCATTTGCGAGAGAGAAATAAAGCTCTAAATTGAAAGACAAAAAGGAGGTTTGAAAAGTCAAACTGGAACAATGGTTTCCTAGTGGAAGAAGGAAAGAGTCCTTCCTTATATACAACTTGGTTTTGGGTATGGATTCAAATTCCCCTCTCCCAAACCTCCCTCCCTCTCATAAATAGAGGGGGAGGGCTTCCCTAAAGAACACACAACCAGCCCTCCCCACCCGTGCAGTACATGCCGCTTAGTGCCGCCTTGCTGCCTCAGCGCACGTCGTCGCCCTAGCCGCCGCCGAAACCACCTCCTCCTCTCTAGCCTTCTATACCTAGATCGCCGGAAACCCTAGATCCACCATAACTCGCACCGGCTTAGGCGAAGCCCTACGAGATCTTCCCTCTACTTCCGACACCACACCGTCGTGCTGCCAGAATCGCGAGGGGAGAACTACAACCTCCGCTTCCTGCTGGAACAAGGGAGAGGAAGGTCTTCATCGAGTACCAAACGTGTGACCGACTACGGAAGCGCTGCAGGAACGCAGTGCCGGAAGGATCGTCTACGCGATCTTGAGATCGGCAAGTGTACGACTACACCACCCAAGAGAATCTGCTCTCGTTAATCGCTTTGGAATCTTCAAGGGTCAGTACTCTAATCGACTCTTTGCTACAATCTAGTAGATAGATCTTGGCTTTTTTGTGTGCATGCGGTAGAAATTTTTTGTTTTCCATGCTACGAACCCCTACATACAAACCATTACCTTCCACACCATACGCTTAATCCTTTGTTACAGAAAACCAGTGAGCTTGACAACCTCACTGTTCATTGGGGAAAGTCTTGAGTTTGTGTTGTGCAGGTCTCCATGTTTTTAGCAACACATGTGTGACGTTTCCTTCCTCCTTTTGGTTCGATAACCTCGGTCTCAACTGAGGGAAAACTTGTTGCTTGCTCTTCACACCCTGCGCTTGGGGTTACCAACAAAGTGCCATGTCGAGCACCATCAAGTCTTTCTGGCGCCGTTGCCGGGGAGGCTAAGGACGTCTTCACTAGGGGAGTCCTTCACTTACTTTCTCTTTACTTTGTTTTTAGTTTGCTTTGTTTCTTTTGCTTGGTTTTGTTTTCCTCTTTCCAAAAAAAAACCAAAACAAATTAGTCTAGTTTGGTTTGCTTTCTTTATTCAAAAACACAAAAAAATTAGCTCTTGCTCTAGTTGCTGCCATGTCGGGGTCTTCCTTTATTTCCCATATGGTAGAAATCTCCACTTTTAAGCAAAAAAGTGAAGAAAGTTTTAAGGAAGCTTGGTCTAGAATCTCTGCTTTCCAGAGGGAAACTGATCCTGAGGTAAGCCTCAGCTTGGTTATTGATAGTTTCTACCACGGTATTGCTCTTCGTTATAGATATGCTTTGGATGTTGTGGTTGAGAAAGATTTTTTGCTTTGTACTAAGGATGAAGCTTTTGATGCCATAAGGAAATTAATCATGATCTATGGTACACCTAGCAAGTCTGATTCCTCTTTCACAAATATTTTTGCTAGGTTGAACACTCTTGAGACTAGTATTGTTGTTATGAATAGTTGCTATCACACGCTTAGGGCTTACCATGATAATGTTCCCATAAATTCTGAGCCTTCAAAGTGGTTTCCCACAATCAAAGTCTCTATAAATACTACACTTTTTGATGCTCGCTGTGATATCATGTCTGAATTTTGTCTGATGCCTAAAGATATTTTTGATTCCTTGAGTCTTTGGGGGATTATTGAAGGAGGAGAGGAAATATCTCTTACCAACAATGCCACTATATTGCCCATTGGAATAGCTGAAGTGTGTTTACAAAAATCTCAGGGAAAATGGTGTCTACTGATTATCTTGTTATTGAATGTGTAGGCAAAGGACATATCACACTTGGAAGATCTCTACTAAAACACCTTGGGGCAGTAATAGATGTGGGAAAAGGCATCATGCACTTTAATCCCCCGGTAATCAATCATATCTTCCCTAAGGAGAAAAAGAAAGGTAAGAAAAGAAGGAACAAGAGGGGCAATGCTTCATTTGAAAATACTTGATTCTTCTTGCTTCTTGTGCCTAACTTAAAGGCGTTAAAGAAAAGTACTTGTTGGGAGATAACCCAAGAGTTTTCTTGAGTTTATTACTTTAGTAATAACCTCTCCTTATCCTTTTTGTTTGCTTTTTCTGTCAAGAATGACCTCTAATGAGAGGGAAGTAAGATTTGGGGAGTTGCTGTCCCGAAACAGATTTCTGTCCTCCACCAAACAAATTCGTGAGGAGGCTCTATAACTCGAATTGAGCTCAAAATTTACGAATAAATACCCCAGTATGTTAGCTAACTTTAGTTAGTTCAACACTTTTTGATTTGATCAACATAAGATGTTCGAAAAAATCAGTTTTTACCAGCTGGTCTGTTTTGACAGATTTCTTCCATTATTTGCATTTGCTTCTTATTGATTCCTTTTTGAGCTCTCTTCAGGTAAATTGAGCTTTTTGAAGGAGTTACTACAGTAGCTTGTGTCTTTAATGAAAATCCTTGATGTTACAAAGCTTTTCCAGTGGTCTAATATCTTTTGAATAGACTAATGTTGCTAATGAAGATTGTGTGAAGTTTTTTACGAAGGAAAATTTTCAGGTGTAGAGAGAGAATGATGCAATGAGACGAATAATGGACAAAAGCTCAAGCTTGGGGATGCCACCATGGTTTCACCCCAATAAATAACCAAGAGGTACAAGCGTCAAAGCTTGGGGATGCCCAAGGCATCCCCTTATTCATCAATAAAAAGCTCAGGTCTGTCTAGAAACTTTTTTTATTGTTTCATGCACAGTTGTGTTGTTCTTGGAGCGTCTTAGTTTTTGTTTGATTTGCTTAGGTTGTTTAGTTTGCTTGAATAAAGAAGTTTGGACCCCCGTTCTCGCTGTGTTGTTTTGCAAGTAAGGTTGCTTGGTGTTTGGAAATGAGTAGTAAGTTCTTGCTTGAAGTGCAAGAGGATCTTGCATTGACGGTGACTTACACTTTAGCATAACATGCTAGGTGTTGTTTTAGCATTATGCTTAGTGATTATTTCTGTAGCATGTCTTGTTCCAAACAATTGGGATTTCTTAGTGTGCCTTGAAGAAATTATGCGTTGTTTTAGCATGCAAAAGCATAGTATTGTGGTATTCTCCTTTGATGCTTTGCTTGGATTGACTTGGAACATGCTCACACCATGTTATGACTCTCACAAGTCACCATTAGCCTCTATGATCATTTAGTCCTTGACTTGTAGTACCACTCTTTGCTTTGATTAGTTTGCTTTGTTGCATTGCATGATTTTGGCCATTATTGCTCTCTTAGTTGGTTGCTCCCAGTCTTTTGCTAGCCTCCACTTGTATGAGTAAGTTCTACTAATGCCTCCAACTCCCAAGAAACCAAGTTATTCCAAAGTGTCCACTATAAATTCCTATGCATGGTGTGCTACACCATTCCAAGTATATTCTTGTTTTAAACTATCTTCCAATTAAAAACTATTTTTTATGTGAAAACTTAGTGATTAAAGCCCTCAAGAACTTGATGGCACACTTTATTCTTTGCCCCTAATAAACTTGAACCATTGTGACAACTTTGTTGTATATGCTTGCACTTATAAGTTGGAGTTAGCATAACCGTGCTGTCACGGGGAAGGTTTTCAACATTGCACTTGTACCATGTTGTACCGAGTTGATATCATGTTCTTTTGTCTATGGATGTCACCGGTGTGAAATAAAGAGGGGACTTGTAAGACCATGGAGTTTGTATTCTGTGTTAGAGAAACGCCTGGGCCGCTAGCCTAAGCCATGCCTAATCATGGTGGAAACTTGCAGCATCACCATAATGAGCTATCTATGAAGCATCCTCAATAAAAATCTATGCATATGGTAAATAAAAAAATTGCTGAGATGCTCATTGTCTGCTTTCCTTGTCATTTTGGTTATGGGAAAGCTCATGTACCATGTGCAAGGGGTACCCCGTTGGCGGTTCTCAATGATATGCAAATACTTACAGTGACAAGAACTTACCTGGACCCAAATTGATTATGCATGAGGTGTGGCCCTCGTATTCAAGGGACTTGAGATTGCCAGCTTATACTTCGTCAAGCATATACTCCAGCTTTGCCACTTTAACCTTAACCACTTCAAGATGCTTATGATAGGGGCAATGAGGGCTGAAAGCTAACAAGTACCATAACTTTTGCAAGCTCTTTTTTGAAACTTGTAAGCCCTACTTCCTTTACAAAAAGTCCTTTCTTCCACCACTATTGAGTCTCCACCTTCTACCTTAGGCACCATTAAGGTAGGATAGATGTCATTATGTGTGCAGTGTTCCAAAGCTTATTAATTGATGCATATTGTGTTATTACTTGCTCTTGTGCCACTTGTTTCTAGTCACCCTTGTGAACTTTGCAGGTGTACTATGCATTTTATTGCTACTCTACAAGGGACATGCTGAATGCCATTTTGCTATGTTTTCTGCATGTGAAACAAAAAAACGTTTTTCAATGCATGTTATTCATGATCTTTGTTTGTAGCTTGTCATGTTGCATGCATAGTTACTATGTCCTATTGTTAGAACTCTATCTTTCATGCACATGTTTAGAGTTCTTTGATCCCAGATTTCAATGCTTGCAAATGGTTGGATCTTTATTGCGAGGGTGCATGTCACCTCAAAAATTATTCTGTTTTTCACTTACCTACTTGAGGACAAGCAGGAGTTAAGCTTGGGGATGTTGATACGTTGGAAATGTATCTATAATTTTTGATGCTCCATTCTTGTTTAGTATCTACTTTGATTTACTTGTCCACACTTTGAGGTTCTTTTTACATGTTTTCTGGTACTAACCTACTAACAAGTTGCAACTGTGCCAGATGCCTATTTTCTGCTGTTTTTGGTTTCAGAAAAGTTAGTAAAGAAATATTCTCGGAATTGGACAGGACAAAGGACAAAGTCAATTACTTTCCGTGGGGAACAAGAAGTCTAGAGGAGAGCCGGAGGGGCCGGCCAGAGGGGCCAGACCCACCCCAGGAGTGGGTGGGCCCACCTCGCGTCTGGCTAGGGTTTGGTCGCCCTGGCCGCCGCCTCGGTCTCCCGCTTCACCTATAAGAATCCCTTGATGTAGAAACCCTGAGTACCCGATCAAATATCCACAAAACCGTTTGTAGCCGCCGCCACCATCGTCCCTAGATCGGGGGGGATGTGAAGTTCTTATCGGCACCCTGTCGGAGGGGAGATTATCCTGGAGGCCTTCTCTCCGATATGATGCGTGAGTAGTTCCACCTTGGACTATGGGTCCATGTAGTAGCTAGATGGTTGTATCTCCTCCTTTGTGCTTTCATGTATAGATCTTGTGAGCTCCGTTCATGATCAAGATCTAATCTATTTGTAATCATGCATGTTGTGTTTGCGGGGATCCGATGGATATTGAGATTATTATGTTGGTTTGATTAATGGTTTTGTATTTATGATTCTATCATGTATGTGTTGTTTATGATCTTGCATGCTCTCCATTGTTAGTAGCTATCTTGGCCAAGTAGTTGCTAGCGACTCCAAGAGGGGGTATTTATGCTCGATAGTGGGTTCATGCCTCAAGTTTCCAAGGGAAGTGACAATAATCTCTTCGGTTGTAGATGTGATATTGCTACTAGGGAGAAAACAATGGTCTCTTGTTCATGGAACATGTGGACTGTTTACCTTACACACTTCGCTTAAAGAAGTTGTCTGTTTCTTGCAACTTAATACTAGAGGGGGTTCGAATGATAACCTGAAGGTGGACTTATAGTCATAGATGCAGTTGGTTGGAGGTCTGTGTATCTTGTTGTATTGCCCAATCAACCTCATAGGATTTTTCTGACTAGTAATTGCATTGTTATGCCTTCTTCAGTTACTGTCAATTGCCCTGCTGTAATTTGTTTACCCTTCATGCCATGTTGTTTATCTAAGGAGAGCACCTCTAGTGAACTATGGACCCTGGTCCAATCTTTACCATTGATACATCTTCCACAGTTACTTGTTTGCTTGCTGCAAACCATTACCTTCCACACCATACATTTAATCCTTTGTTACAGCAAACCGGTGAGCTTGATAACCTCACTGTTCGTTGGGGAAAAGTCTTTAGTTTGTGTTGTGAAGGTCTCCACGTTGTTAGCAACACCTGTGTGACATTTCCTTCCTCCTTCTGGTTCAATAACCTCGGTCTCAGATGAGGGAAAACTTGCTGCTTGCTCTTCACACCCATGCGCTTGGAGTTACCAACAAAGTGCCACGTCGAGCACCATCACCTTCTTGAATACTTGTGGGGCTATTATAGATTGTAGGAAGGAAAAAGTTTTGACTAAGTTTGAATGAAAGTCTTATGAGTTTAATTTTTCCAAATTTGCAAAAACTCCTTATGAAAATGAACTGCCTAATGATGATTTCAGGGTTGAACAACTTTATGCTATTTCTCTTGCTCCTAACAATGCCTTGCAGCAGTTTATGGAAGATCACGAAAGCGATGTCTTCATGAAGGAAAGAAATGAGATTGACGAAGTTTTCCTTCGTCAGCCTAAGTTACTTAAGCATAATCTACCTATGGAAGATTTGGTTACCACACTACCACCTAAAGAGGACCCTGTTTTCGAATTAAAACCTTTACCTGATGATCTTAAATGTGCTTATCTTGACAATAAGAAAGTGTATCATGTTATTATTAGTTCTAAACTTTCAGGAAAGGAAGAACAAAGGTTATTGGAAGTATTGAAGAAACACCGCGGAGCTATGGGTTATACTCTTGATGATTTAAAAGGAATTTCTCCTACTATATGTCCGCATGCTACTAATATGGAGCTTGATGCCAAACCATTTGTTGAGCACCAACGCCGTCTAAATCCTAAGATGAAGGATGTGGTAAGAAATGAGGTATTAAAACTCCTTTATGCTGGTATTATTTATCCTATTGCTGACAGTCAATGGGTTAGCCCCGTTCATTGTGTTCCCAAGAAAGGGGAATAACTATTGTGCCTAATGAAGATAATGAGCTTATACCTCAAAGAGTAGTGGTTGGGTATAGAATGTGCATTTATTTTAGAAAGATTAATAAAGTTACTAAGAAAGATCATTATCCTTTGCCTTTTATTGATCAAATGCTTGAAAGGTTGTCCAAAAAGACTCACTTTTTCTTTCTTGATGGTTATTCTGGTTTTTCTCAAATTGCTGTGAAAGCACAATACCAAGAGAAAACTACTTTCACTTGTCCTTATGGTACTTATGCTTATAGGCGTATACCTTTTGCTTTATGTAACGGTCCTGCTAACTTTCAGAGATGTATGTCTTCTATCTTTCATGGTTTTTGTGAAGAAATTGTGGAGGTTTTCATGGACGATTTTTCCGTCTATGGAACCTCTTTTCATAACTGTTTGCACAACCTTGATAAAATTTTTTGCAGAGATGTGAAGAAACCAACCTTGTTCTTAATTGGGAGAAATGCCATTTCATGGTTAATGAAGGGATTGTTCCTAGACACAAGATCTCTGAAAGAGGCATTGAAGTTGACAGAGCCAAAATTGAAGCAATTGAGAAGATGCCTTGTCCTAGAGATATCAAAGGTATTCGTAGTATCCTTGGTCATGCTGGTTTCTATAGGAGGTTTATTAAAGATTTATCCAAAATTTCAAAGCCCCTTACTAATATTCTTCAAAAAGATGTACCTTTTGTTTTTGATGATGATTATAAGGAATCTTTTGAAACTTTGAAGAAAGCTTTGACACCTGCTCCTATTGTTCAACCACCTGATTGGAGTTTAACTTTTGAAATCATGTGTGATGCTAGTGATTTTGTTGTGGGTGCTGTCCTTGGTCAACGTGTTGACAAGAAGTTGAATGTTATTCATTATGCTATGAAGACTCTAGATGCTGCTCAAAAGAATTATGCTACTACTGAAAAAGAGTTATTAGTTGTTATCTTTGCATGTGATAAGTTTAGACCTTATATTGTTGATTCAAAGGTTACTATTCATACTGATTATGCTGCTATCAAGTACCTTATGACAAAGAAGGACGCTAAGCCTAGACTTATCAGGTGGGTTTTGCTTTTACAAGAGTTTGATCTGCATATTGTAGATAGGAAATGTGCTGAAAATAATGTTGCTGACAATTTATCTCGTTTGGAAAACATTTCTTTTGACCCATTTACTGTTAATGATAGTTTTCCAAATGAGTAGTTGGCTGCGATAAGGGTAAGTCCGCATGAGAGTCCTTGGTATGCTGATTATGCTAACTTTATTGTTTCCAAGTATTTGCCTCCAACCTTTACAGCTCAGCAGAGAAGGAAATTATTTTATGATATAAGGCATTACTTTTGGGATAACCCACACTTATATAAAGAAGGAGTAAATGGCATTATGCGAAGATGTGTCCCAGAATTTGAACAATAAGAGATATTGAGAAAATGTCATGGCAGTGCTTATGGAGGACATCATGCAGGGGATAGGACTGCACAGAAGGTTTTATAATATGGATTTTATTGGCCTACCCTTTTCAAAATGCAAGGAAGTTTGTCTTATCATGTGATAAATGTCAACAAGTAGGTAACATTTCTAGACGCAATGAAATGCATATGAATTATTCTCTTGTTATTGAACCTTTTGATTGTTGGGGATTCAACTTTATGGGACCTTTTCCCCCTTCAAAAGGGTACACTCATATTCTTGTTGCTGTCGACTATGTTACAAAGTGGGTAGAAGCCATACCTACAAATAGTGCTGATGGTAAGACCTCTTTGAAAATTCTTAAGGATGTCATTTTTCCTAGGTTCGGTGTGCCTAGATATCTCATGACTGATGGAGGCTCTCACTTTATTCATGGGGTTTTTATAAAAACTCTCGCTAAGTATGATGTAAACCATAGAATTTCTTCAGCTTATCACCCCAAACCAGTGGGCAAGTAGAACTTTCCAATAGGGAAATTAAATCTATCTTGCAGAAGACTGTCAATAGATCTAGAAAAAATTGGGCTAAAAAGTTGAATGATGCTTTGTGGGCTTATAGAACTTCTTATAAAAATCCTATGGGGATGTGTCCTTATAAAATGGTCTATGGGAAAGCTTGTCACTTGCCTTTAGAATTAGAACACAAAGCTTATTGGGCAGTGAAAGAGTTGAATAAAGATTTTAGACTTGCAGGTGAGAAAAGACTGCTCGACTTAAGTAATCTAGATGAGTGGAGAGGTGAATCTTATGAAAACCCTAGGATTTTTTAGGAAAAAGTAAAAAGATGGCATGATAGGAGAATTCTCAAAAGGGAGTTCCATGTTGGTGAGAAATTTCTTTTGTATAGGTCTCGTCTTAGATTTTTTCAGGGAAACTACTCTCAAAATGGGAAGGACCTTTTGTTATCAAGGAAGTGTACTGTTCAGGTGCCATCAAAATTTCTTCTCTAAGGGATGACACAACACATGTGGTTAATGGTAAAAGACTAAAACATTATATTTCTGGAGATTCTTATAATGAAGATGTGGATGTTATTCAAGTGGTGACTCCAGAAGAATTTATCAGAAGCCAAACACCAGAAACTGCAGAGTTCGTCCTTGAATAGGTAAAAAGTGGTGAAAACAGAAGGTTCGTGAAACCCCGATCATTTTATATTTCTATTTTTTAATACATAAGGGAAATTACGAGACGAAACAGAGGAGGAACCGGAGGGCGGGGTGGCCAAACCCACCCCAGGCGTGGGCCCACCTTGCCCCGCGCCTGGAGGGGGTGTGCCTCCCCCGAGCTCTGACTCCGCCTCATTTCCGTGTCAAAACCTTCCTTATGCTTTGAAACTTCGTAATATATAACCCCCCGGATTCCCCGAGGTTCTTGCATCGAGTTCTCATCGTGTTTTTGTTTCAATCTATTTCTGTCAGGCAAATTCTCAGTTTTGGAGCTACAATGTCTTCCTCTGGATCACCCATGGAGGATTCCTATGTGGATGTCCTCAACCCATATATGTATGAGTTGAAGATTCATCCCAAGCAGCTGATTCTCAAATATGGGAAGGTACAGATGAAAGAAGTTCAAGGCCCCAAGGGAGAAGGAAGTCTGGAAGACAGGATGGAAGCATTGGAGCAGGAGGTTTTCAGGTACAAGAAGATGGAGGAACGCAAAGTGGATGTTATTCACAAGATAAGTTCATAACTCATCACCAAACACGAGGAGGAGGTGGCTGAGCTCCGAGAAGAAATCTTCTCACTCCGTTAGACCACCAACCAATTACAAGCACAACTCTACGACATACAAAATCAAAACTGTGAGTATGAGGCTAGGTTTGATCGCATAAGCTCTGCTGCTAGTTTCAGGATTGCGGAGACAAGGACATCCTTTTTGGATGGGGAACCATTGTCTTGGAAGTTTTATGATGACAAGAGAACACCACCACCAAAGGAGTAATTCATCATCAGGTTTGGTATCCCCTTGGCTTGTTCCAAGCTTGGGGGAGTGCCGCGGTATCACCACCACTATCTTTTATCTTTTACCTTTTTAGTGGATTCATATCTTTGGTAGAGAGGTTATCTTATAGTTTGGTTTGCATGTGGAAGTATCTCTACTTTAGTTGATTATCAATGTATCCCTTTGTGTGAGTGCCTTTATTGGAATATTAATGAGAACTCTCATCTTTTACTTTTTGCACTTCTTATTTTAGTTTGCAATCTCTATTATATGATGGATCTTGTTGATCAGTATTGGCATCACTTTGGGAGCATCAAGTGGATCTAAATTGGTTTTGGAAAACCGAGTTCTGGTCAGTAGTAATACTTTTTGATGTTTGAAAGAAAAGAGAAAAAGCTTACAGGTATTTTGTATCATTCATTTTCTTTCTTGTTGGCTCATAAGCTTAGTATTATCTATTTAAGATCTTTTGTGTCTTCAAATAAGATTTCATGTTTGGCTTTATTACTTGTATGCTTGCTTGTTTCTTTCAACTCTCTTTCTTGTTACCCAGCCTTGCTAGCCAAAAACCTGTTTTGAGAAGGCATACTTCTCGTGTTCCCAATCCCTTTGAACCAAAACCTTTGCCATTTGTATCCACCATATCTACCTAGTAGCTTTTGCTATTCCAACTAAATTCTCAATCTTCATCTACCTTTTGAATTAAAAAGTATTTTGTTATGTGAAAACTAGTTAGTAAAGCTCTCACGAACTTGATGGCACACCTTATTTTCTTTGCCCCTAATAGACTTGAACCATTGTGTCATCGAATTTGTATATGCTTGCATCTATACGTTGGAATTAGCAGAACCGTGCTGTCACGGGGAACGTTTTCAACATTGCACCTGTACTTTGTACTCAGTTGATATCGTGCTCTTTTGTCTATGGATGTCAACGGTGTGAAATAAAGAGGGAACTTGTAAGTCCATGGAGTCTGTATTTTGTGTTAGAGAAACGCCCGCGCTGCTAGCCCAAGCCATGCCTAATCATGGTGGAAACTTGCAACATCACCATAGTAAAAAGATCGCTGAGATGCTCATTGTCTGCTTGCCTTGTCATTTTGGCTATGGGATAGCTCCTGTACCATGTGCAAGGGGTACCCCGTTGGCAGTTCTCTATGATACGCATGTACTTACAATGACAAGAACTTACCGGTAACTGAAGTTGAGTAGCATGAGGAGTGGCCGTCATATTCAAGGGGCATGAGATTGCCAACTTATATTTCGTCAAGCATATACTCCATCTTTGTGCACTTTAACCTTAATCATCTAAAGATGCCTATGATAGGCGCAATGAGGGATCAAAGCCAGTAAGTACCATAATCTTTTGGAAGCTCTTTATGACTTGTAATCCCTGCTACCCTCTATGAAGGGACCTTTCTCCTATTTACCAAGTTGAGTCAGTAAACCTACTTCCTCTCTATCTCCAGCAAGCATTTGAGTTGTTGTGTTGCAAGCATTCATATGGTGATTTATTCAATCATGTTCTTTATCTTCCTTGTTTGCACCAAAAACTCTTATCTATTGAGTATTACTTTGAAAACCTTCATTGAAAAACCTTTTTGAGCAAAGAGTGCTCCTATTGAAAAACTTCTACAAAAAGATTTTTGTGAAACTGTTTGCGAGGTGTTCCCTGACCAAGAACAAGTTTGCCAATTCCAATTATGATTTATCTTTATGCATCTCTATTGTGACTGTTGTACTTGGTTGCAAGCTAAGTTATATAATGGTGAGTTTCTTTCTTATATGAGTTGTGTAATGGTAAGTGTGATGCTTCTTGTTCGTATTCTTTTATCGGCACTTCACTCCATAAACCTTTGGACATGTTTACTGAGATCAATTTTCGCTTGGGGACAAGAGAAGGTCTAAGCTTGGGGGAGTTGATACACCCAATTTGTATCACCATTCTATATCATAATCTACCTCTATTCATTGATATTTGTCTTATTATGAGGTATTACTTATGGCTTTTCATCTGTTTATGCATGTTGGATGATTCTTGGAGGATGGACTGCCGGAGTCTGGATTCTGATGGAAAATAAGGCGTTTTGATGCGATTTCGTAAAGATCAGAAAAATACCAGAAAAATATGGGAAAATATTATTTTTTCTAGAAGATTGAGGAAGCCAGAAGGAGGAGCGAAGAAGGGCCGCAGGGGGGCCACACCCCCTAGGCGCGGGCCTACCCTGGGGCGCACCTAGGGCAGGTGTGGCCCACCTTCCTGGCTCCCGACTCCGCCCCTTCGCCTATATCTTCCCTACGAAACCCTACGGAGGGACCACAGATAGATTTCCGCCGCCTCTGCAAGGTGGAAAACACCGAGAGAGAAAGATCTCTCCGGCAGACATATTTCTGCTATGGGAATTCCTTCCCGGAGAGGGGAGATCATCGCCATCAACACCATTGTTAAGCTAGGCTTCATCGGGATCATCATCATCATCATCATCATCCACACCATCATCTCCACCAGCACCATCATCACCACTCCGTCTCGCTGTAACAATTGTGTTGGATATTGCTTTAGTTCTTAGGGGAAAATTTCCCAGTGTTAATTACTATTATATTTGATGCTTGTGAGTGGAACCATTGGATTATTGTTTATGTTCAGATTGTTATCCATTATCATATCATATTTGATCTTGATCCATATGGTGTCTTGTGAGTAGTTCGTTTAGTTCTTGAGGACATGGGAGAAGTCATGTTGTTAGTAGTGGATTTGTGTTGAGTTATTATTTAATGGTTTAGTATTTAAGTTGTGGTGTTATTCTTCTAGTGGTGTCATGTGAACGTCGACTACATGATACTTCACTATTTATGGGCCTAGGGGAATGCATTGTGTATTTGGATACTAATTGTGGGGTTGACGGAGTGACAGAAACCTGAACCCCCGTTAGGACACCTTTGCACAAGGGAGTGTAGGATCTTAGAGTTTAAGGCTGTGGTTAGATTTATATCTTAATTACTTTCCTGTAGTTACGGATGTTTGTAGGGGGTTTAATCACAAGTATGTATTAGTCCAAGTAAGTTCGGTACATTAGCACAGGTTCACCCACACAACACTTACAACACCAAAGAAGAGTACTCAGCTATATGAAGCGAAAACACTTGACAGAATTCCCATGTGTCCTCGATAATGTTTGGTCCTTATAAGTATTTCCACCGGCTTGTCCTTTGCTAAGAAAGGATTGAGCCACTTGCTGCGTTTGTTCTTTATTACTTGCACTTTGTTTTGTTGATTTATCAGAAAACCACTAAAAATCCGTTTGCTATGTATTCATAGGGATTTCCTACTCCATACCACTGTTCAGCACCTTCTGCTCCTCGTTGGGATCGACACTCATATTTATCAAAAGTACTACGATACACCCCCTATACTTGTGGGTCATCACACCCCCTGGCGCATGCCCACCCTGGGCCACGCCAGCAGGGGTTGTGGCCACCCTGGCCCATCTCCTTCTTCGCCCCTTCGACTATAACTTCCTCCCGAAACGCTAATGATCGAGGAGCGACCACAGAAAGATACCGTCGCCTCTGCGGGCTGAAACTACAGAGAGAAAGAGCTCTCCGGCAGGCAGATTTCTGCTGGGGAAATTCCTTCCCGGAGAGGGGAGATCGTCTCCATCAACACCGTCATCAAGCTAGACTTCATCGGGATCATCATCATCATCATCATCCTCACCCACATCTCCACCAGCACCATCATCACCACTCCATCCCGCTGTAACAATTGGGTGGAATCTTGCATAGTTTTTAGAGGAAACTTTCCCGGTGTTGATTACTTTTGTAGATGATTCTTTTGAGTGGAACCTTTGAATCATCGTTTATGTTCAGATTGTTATTCATCATTATATCACCTCTGATCTTGATACATATGATGTCTCGTGAGTAGTTCGTTTAGTTCTTGATGACATGGGAGAAGTCACGTTGTTAGTAGTGGAATTCTGTTGAGTAATATTCAATGGTTTGAAATTTAAGTTGTGGTGCTATTCTTCTAGTGGTATCATGTGAACGTCGACTACATGATACTTCACCATTTATGGGCCTAGGGGAATGCATTGTGTATTTGGCTACTAATTGTGGGGTTGCCGGAGTGACAGAAAATTGAACCCCCGTTAGGAAACCTTTGCACAAGGGAGTATATGATCTTAGAGTTTAATGCTATGATTAGGTTTTTATCTTAATTACTTTCTTGTAGTTGCGGATGCTTGAAAGGGGTTTAATCAAAAGTATGTATTAGTCCAAGTAAGGTCGGTACATTAGCATAGGTTCACCCACACAACACTTATCCAACCAAATAAGATTAATCAACTATATGAAGCAAAAAACACTTGACAGTATTCCCATGTGTCCTCGAGAACATTTGGTCCTCATAAGTAATACAACCGGCTTGTACTTTGCTAAGAAAGGATTGGGCCACTTGCTGCAATTATTTGTTGTCTTTATTTACTTGCACTTTATTTCTTTCCATTATCAAAAACCCCTAAAAATCCGTTTGCTAAGTATTTACAGAGAATTCCTGATCCAAACCACTAGTTAACACCTTCTTCTCCTTGTTGGAATCGACACTCCTATTTATTGAAAGTACTACGATACACCCCCTATACTTGTGGGTCAACAAGACTATTTTCTGGCACCGTTGCTGGGGAGTGAAGCGCTATTGTAGAGTGGAACTAGTAAAGGAAACTTCTACTATGAGTATTGCTTTTATTTCTGTTTGCTACTTTGTTTCCAATATCGATAACCCACTTGGTTTCCTATTTGGGAAAGCTACTACCACTGCTAGGGTAGTAGATGAACCATCACCTGCTGAGATAGATCCTTTTAAGATACCTACAAAAAATGTTGATCGTGTTATGGATAACTATTATTTTGGGGATGGAACTGTCCATCCTGGTGATCAGTTGCTTCTTATCCATTAATTATGCTGGTTGTTTAAGTGTGCAGGTATCACAATGGAACAAGTTAAGAAAAAGTTACTCTCTATATCATTGAAAGGAAGAGTTGAAGAATGGTATAAGCTGCTGAAGAATGGACAAGCTATGGAATAGGAGGAAATTGTTCCTCTCTTTTATTCTAAATTCTATCCTCCTAGTGAGATCATAAAGACCGAAATCAAATATATAAATTTTGGCCTCTTGATGGAGAGAGTACAACCCAAGCTTGGGGGAGATTGAAGTTACTAATGCTGAAATGTCCTATTCTTGAGATCCCTAATAATATTATTTTCAATAACTTTTATGCAAGGATTTCTCTTCATGATAAAGATTTATTAGATGCTTCTTGTGCTAGATCATTCACACGTATGAAATAAGAAGCTAAATGGGATCTTCTAGACCGTATTCAAGAAAATGCTGAAGCATGGGGGAATGACAAAGGAAGAAAGTCAGGTATAAATTATGATGATGAATGCATTAAATCTTTTATGGGAACTAATGACTTTCATGATATTAGTACTGAGTATGGTCTTGATTCTCAAGTTCTTTCAAATTGTTTTAAGGCCTTTGCTTCTTATATTGAAATTCCCAAAAAGGAGTGGAACAAGTACCATGCACCTTACAAAGATATTGTTAATCATGTTCCTGCTAGAAACACTGAAGTTTGTACTGTTGATCATATTTTGCCTGAACGTTATATTGAGAAAATACGTTTTCCTGCTAAGGTAAAGGAACATTCTATTATAGCTAATGTGGTTAGCAAAAGTACAAAGAAAACTGTTGAACCTGATGAACAAATAAATATTGAACCTGTAGTAGCCATTGTGAAAGATCTTGTCACTAAAAATGTAGAAGATGGGAACATTATGTTTTGTGAATATGCTTGTAATATTGTCTCTCATCCTAGTAAAGCTAGGAAAGCTAGTGACCCTGTGCTTTCTGTTAGAATTGGTGATCTTTGCTATTATGGTTTATGTGATATTGGTGCAAGTTCTAGTGCTATTCCTTATGAGCTTTATAGAGAAATTATGCATGAAATTGGTCCTTGTGAACTTGAGGACATTGGTGTGGTTATTCACCGTGCTAATAGAGAGACAGTCTGTCCAATTGGTATTGTAAGAGATGTGGAAGTTCTTTTTGGTAAGACTAAATATCCTACTGATTTTCTAGTGCTTGGTAAGGAAGCTAGTAAAAATTGTCCTGTCATTTTTGGTAGACCTTTCTTAAAGACTTGTGGATCTATGATAGATTGTAAAAAGGAGAAAGTTTTAACTAAATTTGATGGAGAATCTTATGAGTTTAATTTTTTCCAAATTTGCTAAAACTCCTTATGAAAATGAATTGCCTAATGAGGATTTCAGAGTTGAACAACTTTCTTCTATTTCTCTTGCTCCTAATAATGCTTTGAAGCAATTTATGGAAGATCATGAAAGTGAGGTCTTCATGGAAGAAAGAAATGAGATTGACGAGATTTTCCTTCATTAACCTGAGATGCTTAAGCATAACCTACCTGTGGAAGATTTGGGTACCACACTACCACCTAAAGGGGATCCTATCTTCGATTTAAAACCTCTGCCCGATGATCTTAAATATGCTTATCTAAATGATAAGAAAATATATCCTGTTATTATTAGTTCTAAACTTTCAGGAAAGGAAGAGGAAAGGTTATTGTAAGTATTGAAGAAACACCGAGGAGTTGTGGGGTATACTCTTGATGATTTAAAAGGGATTTCTCGTACTATATGTCAGCATGCTATTAATATAGAACCTGATGCAAAGCCAGTTGTTGAACATCAACACCGTTTAAATCCTAAGATGAAGGAAGTGGTAAGAAATGAGTTATTGAAACTTCTTGATGATGGTATTATCTTCCCTATTGCTGATAGTAACTAGGTTAGTCATGTTCATTGTGTCCCTAAGAAAGGAGAAATTACTGTTGTGACTAATGAAAATATTGAGCTTATACCTCAAAGAGTAGTAGTTGGTTATAGGATGTGCATTAATTTTAGAAAGGTGAATAAAGTAACTAAGAAAGATCATTATCCTCTACCTTTTATTGATCAAATGCTAGAAAATTTGTACAAGAAGACTCACTTTTGTTTTCTTGATGGTTATTCTGGGTTTTCTCAAATTGCTGTGAAAGCACAAGACCAAGAGAAAACCACTTTTACATGTCCCTATGTGTAGAGGTCCCAACCTGATAAGGTAGAGATCCCTGTGTTTACAATGCTAGTCCCTGGATCAATAGCTAGCATCCACAGTTTAAGATGTAATATCAAGAAACAAAGGTCATAATACAACTTTATAACCAGGAATAAAATAATTCGTTACATCTTACATAGCTCATTTGGCTATCTCATTACAATGCAGAAGAAATATCTATATAGCATGGAGTCCTTCATCTTCAAAGTGCCACATGCAATCATGTTGGTTGTATACTTGTAATCCTATTCAACACACTTCACTAACATCAAACAAACCTGCAACATAATAAGTTATAGCCACAAGGGTCAATACATTTGAATTGTATTGGCAAGTGATACTATGGTAGAATTGTGGTATCTATCATCTATATGCATTTGGCTAAGTGGATCTTAGGCTTGCTTTTCTCAAAATAGGTTTTCCTTATAAGTTGAAAACACCAAGTTTTTGTTTGTCAAAATCACCCAAGGAACAACCAATAAAATTGGTTAACCTTTAACCCTTGTTTAACCACAAGCTTTTAACTTAGAAATGGGGATGAGGAGATCCTTGATAGCTTCCATGTCTTGATGCTCAAGTTGTCCATTGCCAGGGACACATTTAAGTACTTAGATTTTACTCTCTCGAGAGGTGGTGCACTTTCCCCACAAGACTCGACATGCATCGAGACAAGATCTTTCAGAAGCCTTCCCTTAGACCAAAATGGACGCGTTCCAAACCCATCACCCCTACCACCTTTTGTCCATCTGGCTAAGTTATTGCAACCTATATGATCCAGGAAAAGCCCATATGCCATGTGGCTGCACTTGAAGCTTCTCAACATTTGACATCTCAAATCTCTTTGTTCCTGGGTGGGTTTCCACAAGTGTGATACCAAGTTTTCCCCAGTATACTAGACTTGGTGATACCCAAGTTTTCCCCAGCATACTGGACTTTTGTAACCACTCAACACAATCCTTTCATTCCATTCCACCCAGGTGATTCATTCACATAGTTGTTTTATTAAACAAAACCCAAGTCATAAACTTAGAAATATATCATAGCTTGAATCTAGTCCACCCTTGTTTTCTACTAGCTAGGCTAAGCATAATAGTAGCAAGAATCTTAACTTAGGGAAAAATTCTACTAAGGCATCATCTACTAGGATTTCCCATGGCATAACATACTTAGTAAAAATTCCATGCAAGTCCTACTTAGAAATATCACTAATGGATAGTCAAAATATTAGGACAAAATGTATGAAGCACCACTTGCCTTTTTGGTAGATAATATAAGTTCACTCCTTGATCTTGCAATAGTCACACTCTTCAAAGTTCAATACAAGTCAATCAAGGAACAAATTCAAACTAGCATTCAAACAATTCATCACATAAAATAAAGAAAACCAAACAATGCATGCAAGCATGCAAAAGATTGTTTTATTTGGAAAGGTGGTTTCTAATAGGTTATAAACATTTTAAAACACCTATTGGTCATTTATAAAAGTGGCAAAACCATTTGAAATTAAGTTAGTGAAAATGGCCACTTTAAATCATCTTTGTTTTGTTAGAATGATTTAAATCAAAGTAATATTTTGTAGTGTTAGCCAAATATATTTTTGAACACAAATGTTAGTGTTTTAAGGTCAAAGTGTTTAAGACTAATCCATTTGCAAAAGGTTTCACCCAAAACCATTTTAAAATCAAAGCAACATTTTTATTTTTCTAGAAATGTCTTTAAACAAAGTAATAATTTTCTAGGGTTAATTAAATACATTTTTAAATACAAAACTTAGTGTTTAGGGTCAGAGAGTTTAAATCTAACCATTTGTAAAAGGTTTTACTCAAAAATTATTATTAAAACATAATCAACAATTTTTGTTTTACTCAAAATGCTTTTATTCAAGGAATAATTCCTTAGTGTCACAAAATATACTTTTAAATCCAAAAGTTGGTTTTTATGGTCAGTAGGTTTAAAACAAACCAGTTGCAAAAGATTTTACCCTAAAACATTTTTAGAATAAATTTTATAACCAAAATAGATCTAATAATGTTTCTGCAAAAACATCTACTTTTACAGAAGCAAAACACTAAACAAAGGGTATGGTTGAAAAGGTTTCATTTTTGTGAATCCAGTGATATAAATTTTGTAAATTTTGGACGTGTAGATCTAAAGTTATGAATTTTTCAAATTCAATCATCTAATAGAAATATTTCTGTTTTAAAAACAGAGTCTGGGCTACATGGCTGCTTCTTATTGGTTTGTAGCGGTTCGTGCGGATCGAGAAATACTGACCGTCAGATCTAACTAACAACACACTGCACAGATTGAGCGTACCCCTTCGTTTAAGTTAATCTATCCTATCCTCACGATCCAGATCTAATGGGTGTAAATGATTTGGTCAGAAACTAGCGGCGCTGCGATGGTGGACGGTGGCGGCGCGCTCGGGAAGACGTGTTCCGGTGAACCTAGGAAGTGCGGGAGAGGGAGGAGGAGCTCATAGTGTTCGCAGGGGTGTCGCGAAGCTCAAGGTACTCGTAGTTGACGAAGGGGCGAACAGAGCTGCTGTCAATTGCTTGCCGGAGCTGCGCTTCTGGTCAGGCGCGTGCTGGTCTTGACGAAGGCGAGGCTACAACGCATGAGAAGGCAAAATAGATGTGGCATTAGACACGCGAAGGAACATAGGGTGCAGGGGTACCTTCCAGAGAGAGGGGAGGACGGGGCTTACGGGGAGAGGTCGCCGAAGTGGACGCGGTCGTCGGTGGTGCTCAGTCGTTGACGTTGCCGAGCCTCTGGGGCATGCGCGGGCAAGTGGATGGTATGGGTAGATGCGGGGGACACTGGGGAACACGCTCGTGGAGGCTAGGGGCAGTGGGAGTGGTTGTGCTCGCCGGAATCGGCCGGGAATGGTCGTCGGAGCAGTGGTGGTGCAAAGGACAATTCGCACAGCCTGGTGGCGGAGAGGAGTTGGCGTGTGAGGGTAAAGAGAGAGGGGACGTGGGCGATTAAGTACGCGTGGTCACGGGGAGGATTGATGGCGGCATTGATGCGAATTGACGCAGAGAAATCAGCGGCAGAAATGGCAGCAAGGTGAGGGGGGAACGGGTCGCGTGGAGAAGATGATGACGCGGCAATGGGGTCGCCAAGTCAGTGAGGTGCGGGGTTATGCGTGGGGTCACGCGGTCAGGGACTGAGCGGGTTTATCTGTGGGTGAGAAAACGTTTCGGAGGGGGAGTGGGAGGTGGGCTTCGCTGGGCCAGATGGGCTAGGGTCTGGGGTAGGGTTAGTTGGGCTGGACCCTTTTCCATTTTTTCTTCCTAATTTCTTTTTTCCTTTTCTATTTTGATTTTTCTGTTTTGAATTCAAACTTCATTTGAATTCAGATTTCTTTCCAAATCTGATCCTAAACTTTCAGTAGGTTTTTGTTTTCCTTATTAATGTATTTTAAATTCCATTTTAGACTAATTTCTTTTATTCCCTTAGGGTTTATTATTTATTTAAAATAGGTACTTGCCTTTATTTAAATAAGATTTTAAATATACTTTCAAACTTCTATTTGAATTCCAATTTTTACCAAACCTTTTTTAGTAGGTTTTATTTATTCATTAGTTGTTAAATAGTTCATTTTGAATTATTTAAAATATTTTAATATGATTTAATGTTCATTTAAATTGGGCATTTGTCTTTATTCAAATAGAATTGAATTTGGTTAATGCCATATAATTTTATTTGCATATTCTTTATTCCTTTATTTTATTTGGATTATCTTTATTCCATTTGCTTATGGATTTAACTCAAGGTTTAATTTTTCTTCTAAATAATTTCCTTGGGATTTATTATTTAGTTTAGGAAACTTCTCTTTATTTAAATAAAATTGAATATGGTTCAAAGCCCATATAGTTTTATTTAAATAATCTTTTATTTCTTTTTATTATTTAATATCTTCCATTTGTTTATGGATTTGGCCAAGATTTAATTTGGCTTTTAAATATTCCTTCTTTCTTTCTTTCTTTCTTTCTTTCTTTATCTTATAAAATCCATATCTTTTTATTTATAGATCCAAAATTGGTGATTCCAATTTGTAGAATTTCATTTAATATTTGTTTATATTTTTAAATCCTTTTAGGATTACTTTGTTCATAATTTTGGCATGGATTTAGTTAGGAGCTTTATTAGCCTTGCAAATTAATTCTTTTATCTTATTAAATCCATAAGTTTTTATTCATGGCTCCAAATTAAATGAAACCAATTTCTATGGTTTTATAATATTTTTGTTTATCATTTTTGATAATTTATAAATGTTTATTGCTAAATTTTTATATGGATCAAATCCATAGTCTTAGAGAGATCTTGGAATGATTTTCTTCCATTAGGGTTTTAGGGTTTTGGTTTAACTTTTCCAAGTGTTTAAATTTCAAGATACATTCATTGATGAATGCCTTTAAATTGATTGAAATTTTGTTGGGTTCCATTTTATTCAAATTTTGTTCAAGTAGGGTTTTGATGTTTCCATTTTGAAACAAAAAGTTTCTTTTCTCCCTATATTTCAACAATTAATTCCTTTGTTTAATTATTTTTCACATTTCAAAATTTGGAAAATTTTGGGATGTGACACTATGGAACTTATGATTATAGGCGTATGCCTTTTGGTTTATGTAATGCTCCTGCTACTTTTCAGAGATGTATGTCTGTTATCTTTCATGGTTTTTGTGAAGAAATTGTGGAAGTTTTCATGGACGATTTCTCCATCTATGGAACTTCTTTTGATAATTGTTTGCACAACCTTGATAAAGTTTTATAGATATGTCAAGAAACTAATCTTGTTCTTAATTGGGAGAAATGCCAATTCATGGTTAATGAATGGATTGTTCTTGGACACAAAATTTCTGAAAGTGGCATTGAAGTTGACAGAGCCAAAGTTGAAGCAATTGAGAAAATTCCTTGTCCTAGGGATGTGAAGTGGTCAAGGGGTGTGTTTTTTGTATGAATGTAAATATCATGTTTAGATTAGGAACATCATTTTATTTGTTTTCTTATAATTTTTCATGATATGAATTTGTAAAAATTATTGTTATTTTACACATAGGCTATTACTTTTTAAGCATGCGGGGTTGTAAATTTTTGCGTAACAAATGTATTTGTTGAGGCAAAGTTACACATTTTTAACACATTCTTTTGGCTTACTTTTTAGGATGTAAATATGGTCTTACTCAGATAGCATGATATCTAATTCTAGGAATAAATACGTGTTGTTTAAGTGGTTTTAACTCTTTTTTGCCAATGTTATCAGTATGTAATAATACCAAAATTTTCAAAACTTTTGCAGGCTTTTTAATTCCATATATATCTGAAGAAAATCCTTTATTTTCCCTCTATCATAAGATGATTCCAGCAGAAGCTATGGTATGAACACATATAAAACCAAAGAGTAATAGTTTCCTTTTTGTTCCTCAGTAAAATTTTCATTTTTTGCGTACTAATAGTTTCCTTGTTGCTTTTTAGAAACTTTCTTGCACATCCAAGAGTGTCTCCAAGACTGGACATTCCAAATTAGGAAGGATGAAGGAGAGGTTGCAGTACAAAGCGAATGTTACTGAAGGAGAGCACACATAGCCACATGGAAATGTTGACCATAGGGATGAAGCTTGCGCCGTGCGAGGACCATCCAGAAACAATAAAAATCAAGTACTAAACAGTCACTTTGTTTTTTGTTTTTATTTGCTTATTTTACTCTTTTTTAGATTTTTAGTTCTGACATTTTAGTTCCTTTTTGTGCTTTTTTCCAGAGCAATCTATTCAACCTCTCATCCTCGATGAAGACTGTCAGGGTTTGCAAAGCGATGACCAATGAATAATGGGCTGTTATTAGCGAAGCAGACTTTAGGGGCTTGTTACAGATGAAGGTTTCCAAGCTTATGCCAGAGCCGTGCAGATATTTTATGGGATCTTTCAATCCACAAACATGCGAGCTGGAGTTTGGTGATAGGGGAAAGATACCTATAACCACTAAGTCTGTTGTCGGGGTTATGGGAGTACCCGGAGAGGTAATACAGTTCCTGATCATCTAGACGTCAACTTCACCGGCTTGATTCTGGAGATGTTTGAGATCCACAATGGTAAGCAGCCAACGGTAGAAGTTTTCGAGAAGCTACTAGGTCCAACCTAACCTACTAATCCAGATTACTTGAGGAAGTTTATCATTTACAACGTGTCCTCGGTTTTCTTCCCAAACACAGGGACTCTTGTCAGCCCTAGATGCTACCCATCTGTGATCAACACAAACGCAATCCATCTTATCAACTAGGCCATATTCATAATCAATGTTCTAATCCAGATAGTAAGTGCTAAAGACACCAAGAATTGGTTTAAAGCTTGCATGCCATATCTCATGGTGTGTTTACTTACATATTTCAACTCTTTTTTTATCTTTTTATCCAGTTCTATTATGTTACATAGGATGTAAATTTCCCTACCACAATCTTCATTTTCTTACATGCTCAGAAAATTATTTTACATTCTACTATGTAGGGAAACTCACATACGATGTAATAAACATATAGTGTATTTACCCGCATTTTTGCATGTAACTTTATGAACACTTTTTTGATTTTTTAGATATGCTCTTGTGGATAATTAATTCATGCTTTTTTGTCAGTTGGTTACAATGCTTTTAATAACGACATTTTATCATCTTTTTCTTGTACATGTTCTATATGTTGATTCACTTGAAACATAAGCATTAGATTTACCCGAGGATGGAACTAGGATATGCATATGGACAAACAAGATGGTGAGACTTATAGTTGATCTTGATACGAATGGCGATGGCTCATTTGGAATATTACCGTTAGGTTCTCATAAAGCGTGTAGACGTGCACTGGTTTTTGGGAGACTTAAGCATCTTTTTTTTCATGTGTTTTTCCTACTGTGATGTAGCTTTTATGAATGTTTATTCCAATGATTTTATTTTTCTACAGCTAAAGCAATGTTTCAGGATTAGGCTCTCTCTGTTCTCAGTAGAGCCTTCTGATGTGGACATGTTCGTCAAACGCCATGCATCGGGTGACCACCATAGTTACGAAGTTTGGACTGTGATGTCCCTTTTTTACATCTATAAGTTCCTTTTCTCTTCCTTTTTTGCTTATCATATTGGATTTTTACTAACCCAGTCACTCCTTTTGGATGTGTACTACACAAGACTTGGCAAAATATAGGAAAGTGGTAATAGAGATGTGTAATGTGTTTGAACATGGGCTTGAGAAGTTTCTTACCTTGTCAAACAAATACCACAAGGATCTCAGACCAGAGAAGACGAAAAAGTTTGTGGAGAAGGTGCAACAAGTTGTGCAGTAGCCCAAATGTAGAATGCGGAGACGCCGCTTGTAGCACCCTGGGTAAAACCACTACTAGAAATTGCATGTTATTTTTTGTTATGTGCATCATCATGTCATCAGCATGCATCTAATTGACTAAAACTAAAACTATTTTTGCTAAAAGGCCTACTTTGTTTTCCATATTAATATTCTCCCCTCTTTGTTCAAACCGAAACCGTCGGTCCAGCCGGATCTTTTATTTGTCTAAAACTGTTTACAAAAGTTTATTTTAAAACAAAAGATATAACAAAACTATTTTTTTTGGAGAGGCAATCCAGCCGGCCGGCTCAAAAGCCCAACCGGACAGACCACCTACTACCCAATCCCAAACCCTAGTCTACCCAAACCCTAATCCTCCCCAACTACTCCCTTCCCAGTCGCCGCCACCCCTGGGACACACCCGACGCACTCCCCCTCTCTCTCCATCTCTGCCTGGCCCACTCCGGTCCTCCTCCTCGCCGCGGGACGTGGAGCCATTCCCCTGCTCCCCCCGTCCTCGGCCTCCTCCGCTCCTTCCCGCCAGCGAGCTGCTGCCCGCGCCCCTCGCCTCGCAGTTCCTAAGGCCGCCGTCCTCGTCCTGCTGTGCCGCCTCCCTCCGGCGCCGTGGCGACCTCACCCTCTGCCACCACTCGCCTCGTCCTCGATGCGAGGCCAGCCCTCCTCCAGTCCGCGAGCGCCACCGTCGCTGGTCTGTGTCGTCGGGCTTCCTACCTCATCGAGCCATGCCTCTGGTTAAGCCACGCGGGATACCCCCTATTTCTCTGTAGCACGCAATGGTTCTTTGCCTTGTTTTGTTCTGGTCAGCAGAAGATGATTGTAGATGGAATATGGTAGTTGAAGACTACATAATCAAGTTCTACACCGACATTAAAGCCAATACAAGGTCTCTGTTACCTATCCGACGACGATGCACTGAGATGTACCGCAACCCCCACAAGGATATCGTGCCGCCTCCAAGGCCTTCTTCCTGGAATCGTCATGACCGTCGACATGGAACCATCTACCAAGATCTCCGAAGACCGATCCCCCGAACCCTCGGAACCCCAAGATCGCCATTCGATGTGTGACCCCTATCCGAGACCCCTCATATTTTTATAATATATGATATTGATTTTGTTGCATATTAAATGAACATGTTGCATACATATTGTGGGTGTTTGGGGGTATCTAGATGATTCACCTACATTAAATCTAGAGACCATATGCGGGCGAATCTAGTCTAATATTGGTCCCATTTAAATTTGTGCATCGAATCGGTGATATAATTTTGCCTTGTTAAGACAACATTTAAAATTGTGGGGTATCTAAACAACTTGAACCATCTAAGTAAATGTCGGGACCTCGGTTCCGTTTAATATTGCCTAAACGCACTGCATCCTTGCCATGTCATACATCATACATGCATCATGCCCGATCTTATGTCATGGTATGAAATAGTGCCTCCGGTGTTTCTTCTAGTGTTTTGCTTCTTCGTGGATTAGGCCGATGAGTTGATGCGAGTGTCGACCCGATCTTCGGATGAACCTTCGGCAATGTTTTCAGGCGAGCATTCTCCCCCTTTCTACCTATTTTACCTTTCTAGTCTTTATTTCTTCCTTTTGATTTGTTGCTATCTGTGTTGCGATGCTCTAGTTTTCGTACCCGTGATATCCCTTGCAGCCTTATATTGCCTTGGACACATCCTATTACCTGTTATTTGGTAGATAGTTGGACTTGCGCGTCGTAGTCGCTTTCTCAAGTGTTGTTGCGTGTCGTCAAGTACCACAGTTGTTGGAGTAATCCCGCATGTTTAATGTTGGAGATGATCATGGATTTAATTACCGTTTAATAACTAAAATTGAAAGTAGGCAAATGCAGAGGCACCGGTGGGTAATAGACAATATTTGGTTTTTAACCGCTCACTGGTGTCCCGTAGGACCCCGAGTTCTTGACACCTGTTCCGAGATCGAGCGCGCTAACCACAGGTGGGGTGTGTGGGCACCCCCATCGATTAGTACCTGATTTCAAAGTACTGTACCGGGGAACACAAAGTAGTTTGGGGCTTTATTACTATCCTGTACTTATGCCATGCTTTACTGCTTTATTTACGATTGCGCGTGGAGCGCCTGTACTATTTTGGAACCAACGTGGAATGTCTTCGCGGTATCGACAAGCCCAGTCACACTTTCGGGTTCCCAGTCGTTTACAGCCATTGTCACAAACCTCTGGGTCCGTCTCGGAGACCGGCCGACTTCGTTGCGGGTAACTTAGTGGGGTGCCCCCCATGTGCTTACTTTGGGTCTGGGAAACGTCGTGTCCGAAACCCCGTCGACATACCGTTGGGTGTATGTTTTGTGATCTTGTACCTACCTGATCTGACAACAAGGGTGTAGGTGCGTGTGGAAACTTTGGTGCACCCCTGCAGGGTTAAATCTTTTCGAGAAGCCGTGTCCGCGGTTATGGACGACTTGGAGCACAGTTCTCGATCATAGACAACTATAACTATAGTTTACTATTATAATTTGACTTGTATCCGATATGACTAGTAATCAGCTTCACTACAACGGAATGTCTAAATAAAAGTACCAACAACTGCTGGGTTTGGGATATCTCATGCTAATTGTATTTGACTAGTAAGTGTTGCAACTACAACGGAATGGTTAACTAAAAGTGCCCACTGCTTATTATATCAGGATGACTATCTATACATGACTAGTAATTGTTGCAACGATAACTGAATAAATAAAACGGTCAACTGTGTGATTTCCTCGGTTGGTCTCGAGGGGGAAATACCAGGATGGGTATGTTTGGTGGTAGTATCAGGTTGGTTCCGAATAGGTCTTTCTTATCCCTCTCTGATAGCCGACAGTTATATCGAGTCTCTATAGGATGTTTAGTGCGTGCTGCGCTGCCGCTTCAGTCCACCATACCTATGTAGGCGAGGACCGCTGAATTCTAGTCTCGCCGTGTACGGGCCTCGGTACTGACCGCTCTCCTTTTTCCTTTGCCCTTTGTCGGCACCCCTTTTGTTTAAGCAGGTTTGCGATCGACGTCGTTAGCAGGGTTACCCTTCCGGCTTGGCCTGGGCAGGGTTATGGATGCCATTGGTTATTCTTCAGGGCTCTTAGCTCAATTTGCATCTTGTCCGTACTCGGATGCTGTATCGTTTTAAAGATGATTTGGATCTTTGTATTGTATATCTGTATTCTTGACTCTTTGAGTCGTTGTTGTATATATCTGTTCTGTGGGTTCCATCGTGGACTATTGTGTAATGGTATTACTTCGTTTTCCACCCGCACGAAAGTGCCTGGTGGGCACCTTTGAATCATTTCTATGCGGGTTTGGCGGGAATCGCTGTAACTTGCATAGGGCTGATTCCGAGGGTGTTACAGAGTGGTATCAGAGCTCAGCAGTTACGATACCCCACTGGTCCAGCCTGTAGGATAACCTAGCTAACGGCCGTTGTAGAGTGTCAAAACTATTTTGGAAAATCGGTTGGATAGATCTGGTTAGGTCTGCTTTTACTCCTTACCCCTCTGCTATTCTCTTCTTACCTCTGCGTGTTTTCGATCTACTCTTATCTTTTCTTCGAGTCCAGGAATTCTCGTGGTTGGGTTTCCATCGTACCTTCAGGGTTTCGCATCCATCCTCTTGTAACGGTGCTTCGACATCCGGTCATCATGCTATCTGATGAACCTTTCATCTGTTGTATCTTTCAGTGGACCCAAAAATTCACTAAAATTTTTCTTTGTATCTTCCGGTGTTCTTCGACCCGACGACATCATCTACATCAGATTCGATGAAGGACTTGCATCACTCCTCTGTTTCCGAATATCGCTTGATCTTCAGTCTGAATTCTGAGAGTTGGTTGCATAATTCTCCTATTCATGTGCAGAGTAATGCTTTGGGTGCGCGATGGACTGATCACCATCCGACTACTCTTAACATTCGCTCTTGTGCATTGAATTGGTGGATCAAGCAATTTTACTCCTTCCACAGAAGTTAGAGGTGGCCTTACCTCATGATACCTTTACCTTCGTCCTTGTCTCTCCGGAGTGTCCTCTCGACGAACGTGAGAAACGTCCTGTTGTTGGTGATGTTGCCGAACTCTATATGAAGAAAGAATCCTTGTTAGTGGTGTCGCGAGGATCTACATCAAGCGAGAAGATTCAGACCGTCGACCTTCTTCCCCGTACAATGAGGCGGATCTCGAGGTCGAGATCCATTGTTAGTGGTGTCGAATTGTATCACCCTGGGTAAAACCACTACTAGAAATTGCATGTTATTTTTTGTTATGTGCATCATCATGTCATCAGCATGCATCTAATTGACTAAAACTAAAACTATTTTTGCTAAAAGGCCTACTTTGTTTTCCATATTAATATTCTCCCCTCTTTGTTCAAACCAAAACCGTCGGTATAGCCGGATCTTTTATTTGTCTAAAACTGTTTACAAAAGTTTATTTTAAAACAAAAGATATAACAAAACTATTTTTTTTGGAGAGGCAGTCCAGACGGCTGGCCCAAAAGCCCAACCGGCCAGACCACCTACTACCCAATCCCAAACCCTAGTCTACCCAAACCCTAATCCTCCCCACCTACTCCCTTCCCAGCCGCCCCACCCCTGGGACACACCCGACACACTCCCCCTCTCTCTCCCTCTCTGCCTGGCCCACTCCTGCTGGCCTTGCGCGCCCACCCTGGCCCCATCTCGCTCCCGTGTGCCCCTGCACGAACCCTCCCCATCCCGATGCCAACCTCCCCCGATCTTCCTCCTTCGTCGATCCCCACCGCCGCCAGGAGCCTTCGCCACCGTCCCGCGACCCGTGTCGCCCTCCTCCTGACCGTCCCTGTCTTCCTCCCTGCAAGCGTCCGCCATCGTCGGCCTTCCCTCGTCATGTGTCCGTCCCCGAGCCCGAGCTCCTCGCCGACCACTTCCTCCGGCCGTCCCGCAGGACTCCTCTAACCACCGCGCCGCCGGTCGCCTCCTCAAGAACCCACCTCCCCGTGCTCGCCTATGTGCCTGCTGCCTCTGCAGCACTGTGCCCAGCACCACCGCCTTCCCGCGGGCCCTGACGCCTCCACCCGGTCCTCCTCCTCGCCGCGGGACGTGGAGCCATTCCCCTGCTCCCCCGTCCTCGTCCTCCTCTTCTCCTTCCCGCCAGCGAGCTGTTGCCGGCGCCCCTCGCCTCGCAGTTCCTAAGGCCGCCGTCCTCGCCCTGCTGTGCCGCCTCCCTCCGGCGCCGCGGCGACCTCACCCTCTGCCACCACTCGCCTCGTCCTCGATGCGAGGCCAGCCCTCCTCCAGTCCGCGAGCGCCACCGTCGTTGGTCTGTTTCGTCGGGCTTCCTACCTCATCGAGCCATGCCTCTGGTTAAGCCACGCGGGATACCCCCTGTTTCTCTGTAGCACGCAATGGTTCTCTGCCTTGTTTTGTTCTGGTCAGCAGAAGATGATTGTAGATGGAATATGGTAGTTGGAGACTACATAATCAAGTTCTACACCGACATTAAAGCCAAGACAAGGTCTTTGTTACCTATCCGACGACGATGCACTGAGATGTACCGCAACCCCCACAAGGATATCGTGCCGCCGCCAAGGCCTTCTTCCTAGAATCGTCATGACCGTCGACATGGAACCATCTACCAAGATCTCCGAAGACCGATCCCCCGAACCCTCGGAACCCCAAGATCGCCATTCGATGTGTGACCCCTATTCGAGACCCCTCATATTTTTATAATATATGATATTGATTTTGTTGCATATTAAATGAACATGTTGCATACATATTGTGGGTGTTTGGGGGTATCTAGATGATTCACCTACATTAAATGTAGAGACCATATGCGGGCGAATCTAGTCTAATATTGGTCCCATTTAAATTTGTGCATCGAATCGGTGATATAATTTTGCCTTGTTAAGACAACATTTAAAATTGTGGGGTATCTAAACAACTTGAACCATCTAAGTAAATGTCGGGACCTCGGTTCCGTTTAATATTGCCTAAACGCATTGCATCCTTGCCATGTCATACATCATACATGCATCATGCCCGATCTTATGTCGTGGTATTAAATAGTGCCTCCGGTGTTTCTTCTAGTGTTTTGCTTCTTCGCGGATTAGGCCGATGAGTTGATGCGAGTGTCGACCCGATCTTCGTATGAACCTTCGGCAATGTTTTCAGGCGAGCATTCTCCCCCTTTATACCTATTTTACCTTTCTAGTCTTTATTTCTTCCTTTTGATTTGTTGCTATCTGTGTTGCGATGCTCTAGTTTTCGTACCCGTGATATCCCTTTAAGCCTTATATTGCCTTGGACACATCCTATTACCTGTTATTTGGTAGATAGTTGTGCTTGCGCGTCGTAGTCGCTTTCTCAAGTGTTGTTGCGTGTCGTCAAGTACCACAGTTGTTGGAGTAATGCCGCATGTTTAATGTTGGAGATGATCATGGATTTAATTACCGTTTAATAACTAAAGTTGAAAGTAGGTAAATGCAGAGACACCAGTGGGTAATAGACAATATTTGGTTTTTAACCGCTCACTGGTGTCCCGTAGGACCCCGAGTTCTTGACACTTGTTCCGAGATCGAGCGCGCTAACCACAGGTGGGGTGTGTGGGCACCCCCATTGATTAGTATCTGATTTCAAAGTACTGTACCGGGGGCCACAAAGTAGTTTGGGGCTTTATTACTATCCTGTACTTATGCCATGCTTTACTGCTTTATTTACGATTGCGCGTGGAGTGCCTGTACTGTTTTGGAACCAACGTGGAATGTTTTCGCGGTATCGACAAGCCCAGTCACACTTTCGGGTTCCCAGTCGTTTACAGCCATTGTCACAAACCTCTAGGTCCGTCTCGGAGACCGGCCGACTTCGTTGCGGGTAGCTTAGTGCGGTGGCCCCCATGTGCTTACTTTGGGTGTGGGAAACGTCGTGTCCGAAACCCCGTTGACATACCGTTGGGTGTATGTTTTGTGATCTTGTACATACCTGATCTGACAACAAGGGTGTAGGTGCGTGTGGAAACTTTGGTGCACCCCTGCAGGGTTAAATCTTTTCGAGAAGCCGTGTTCGTGGTTATGGACGACTTGGAGCACATTTCTCGATCATAGACAACTATAACTAAAGTTTACTGTTATAATTTGACTTGTATCCGATATGAAAAGTAATCAGCTTCACTACAACGGAATGGCTAAATAAAAGTACCAACAACTGCTGGGTTTGGGATATCTCATGCTAATTGTATCTGACTAGTAAGTGTTGCAACTACAACGGAATGGTTAACTAAAAGTGCCCACTGCTTATTATATCAGGATGACTATCTATACATGACTATTAATTGCTGCAACGATAACTGAATAAATAAAACTGTCAACTGTGTGAGTTCCTCGGTTGACTTCCTCGTTTGGTCTCGAGGGGGAAATACCAGGATGGGTATGTTTGGTGGTAGTATTAGGTTGGTTCCAAATAGGTCTTTCTTATCCCTCTCTGATAGCCGATAGTTATATCGAGTCTCTATAGGATGTTTAGTGCGTGCTGCGCTGCCGCTTCAGTCCACCATACCTATGTAGGCGAGGACCGCTGAATTCTACTCTCGCCGTGTACTGGCCTCGGTACTGACCGCTCTCGTTTTTCCTTTGCCCTTTGTCGGCACCCCTTTTGTTTAAGCAGGTGTGTGATCGACGTCGTTAGCAGGGTTACCCTTCCGGCTTGGCCTGGGCAGGGTTATGGACGCCATTGGTTATTCTTCAGGGCTCTTAGCTCAATTTGCATCTTGTCCGCATTTGACGACGTATCGCTTTTAAAGGTGATTTGGATCTTTGTATTGTATATCTGTATTCTTGACTCTTTGAGTCGTTGTTGTATATATCTGTTCTGTGGGTTCCATCATGGACTATTGTGTAATGGTATTACTTCGTTTTCCACCCGCACGAAAGTGCCTGGTGGGCACCTTTGAATCGTTTCTATGCGGGTTTGGCCGGAATCGCTGAAACTTGCATAGGGCCGATTCGAGGGTGTTACACCGCTCAAGGCCAGTGCTGGTGGAAGTAACTGAACAGCCTCAAGGTGATGGAGAACACGTGCCGATGGAAGTCAAGCTGATGGAGAAAGTTGTGCAACTGGCACAACAAGGTTCGGATCCAGCGAAGCAAGATGTGTAGCCGCTAAATGAGGACAACCTGCAGGAAGTAAATGAAGATGATCAATATGTTGGATATATGATCTATGGTGAATATGGAGCGATGAAAAAATCAGCGCCTAAGATTTCTCTTCACAATGAGTTCAACAAGAGGAAGCCTATCAATGAACAATTATGTAGGGACAGAGCAAGTAAAAATTTGTGAAATGAACTTGAAGAACAAAGGATGGAAGTAGGAAAGGATTGTGAGGATGAAATGCAGTTGGCGGATGGAGAAAAAGAGACAAAAAAGAAGGACGAGTTGGCACACTTTTCAGATGCAGCTGGTAGCGGCACTTCTGAGGTTTTAAAAGACAGCAACCTTAGTCATGCAGAACCTAAACAAGTGTCATGTTCTAAAACATGCCAGATTTTGAGTTAGACCATGGATCCGTTGAAGTTGCTTCAATTCTATGGATCTGGGTCACAGTCCAGCGAAGATAACATTAGCAGGGCTATGTGATGCGTCGGAAACGTATCTATAATTTTTTATGCTCCATGCTTGTTTAGTATCAACTTTGCTTTGCTTTGTCTACACTTTGAGGTGTTTTATATGTTTTTTGGTACTAACCTATTAACAAGTTGCCACAGTTCCAGTTGCCTATTTTTTTTCTGTTTTTGGTTCCAGAAAGGCAGAAAATCAATATCCTCGAAATTGGATGGGACTGATACGTCCAAAACGTATCTACTTTCCCGAACACTTTTTCTATTATTTCTCCTCTAAACTTGTGTGATTTGGATACAACTAACACGAACTGAGGTTGTTTTCAGCAGAATTACCTTGGTGTCTAGTTTTTGTGCAAAAAATCATCTATCAGGAAAAATCCCGGTAAATATGCCAAAAATCCTATTTTACCAGAAGATCCACGGAGCCAGAGTACGAGACGGAGTGGAGGACTGGGTGGCCCACACCCCTGCCAGGCGCGGGCCAGGCCTGGCCGCGCCTAGGGGGGGTGCGGCCACCCCAGGCACCCCCTCGGCCTCCCTCTTCAGAAGCCTCTTGACCTAAAAACTGGGGGGAGGGGGTCGTCGTTTTTCTATAAAGAGTTCCACTGCGCCGCCACCACTAGAAGCCGCGATTCGGATCCAGAAACTCCGTTCTGGCACCCTGCCGAGATAGGGAATTTAGGGAGGATCATCGCCATCATCATCACCAACGCCTCTCCATCAACCATCAATGTTTCCCTCATTCGTGAGTGAGTAATCCACCGCTGTAGGCTATGGGGATGGTAGGGATTGCATGAGTTCTATCATGTAATCGAATAAGATTGTTAGGGCATAGTTCCTAGTATCTCTATTAGTGCTATTTGACTTTGTTGCAACTTGTTGTTCTTAATGCTTGTCACTAGGGCCCGAGTGCCATGATCTTAGATCCGAACTTATTATTGAATCATTATGATAGTATTGTTTGTGATCTTATCTGCAAGTTTTGTACACATATCATTGTCCGGATCCAAAGGCCCCAAAGTGACAGAAATTGGGACAACCAGAGGGAATGGCTGTGGTGTGAAGATCACATGTGTTCACGGAGTGTTAATGCTTTGCTCCGGTGCTCTATTAAAAGGAGCACATTAATTGCCAGTAGTTCCCTAGAGTCCCCACTGCCACGGGATGGCAGGAGAAAACATGCCTAGGATTATTTAGTACTTAGATGCTTATTCTTATTTATCAGCAATGCCCTAGATCTTGAAGTTACATGTTTAGACTTGTCCATGCAACGCCCGTCCATCCATCCCTATGCCTACTGCACTCATATCCTACTGTTTGCTACTACTGTTACTATTGCTCCTGTTTAACTTTTGCTATTGCTTTGCTGTTGCTACTACAGACTGTTGCTACTGATAAACATCTGTGAGCAAGAACTATTTCCAGGTGCAGATGAATTGACAACTCAGTTGTTAAGGCTTGCAAGTATTATTTGGCTCCCCTTGTGTTGAATCAATAAATTGGGTAATACTACCCGCAAAGACTGTTGCAATCCCCTATACTTGTGGGTCATCAGGGACAAAATCCAAAGTCAATATTTTATTGTGGGGAACACGAAGCCGAAGTAGGAGATGGAGGAGACCCACCAGGGGCCACACCCCCTGGCCGCGCGGGTGGGCCCACCCCGCGCCTGGGGGGTGCAGCCTCCCAGGTGGCCCTCCTGCCTCGCCTCTTCACCTATAAGAAGCCCCCGATGCAGAAACCCTAGGCACCCGATCAAAACTCCACGAAACCGTATGTAGCCGCCGCCACCATCGTCCCTAGATTGGGTGGATCTAAAGCTCTTCCCGACACCCTGCCAAAGGGGAGATCATCCCGGAGGCCTTCTTCTTCATCATGCCAGCCTTCGGTATGAAGCGTGAGTAGTTCCACCTTGGACTATGGGTCCATGTAGTATCTAGATGGTTGTATATCCTCCTTGTGCTTTCATGTATAGATCTTGTGAGCTCCGTTCATGATCAAGATCTAATCTATTTGTAATCATGCATGTTGTGTTTGCGGGGATCCGATGGATATTGAGATTACTATGTCAGATTGATTAATGGTTTTGTCTATTTGATTCTATCATGTCTGTGTTGTTTGTGATCTTGCATGCTCTCCGTTGTTAGTAGCTATCTTGGCCAAGTAGTTGCTAGTGACTCCAAGAGGGGGTATTTAGTCTCGATAGTGGGTTCATGCCTCTAGTTTCCAAGGGAAGTGACAGAAATATCTTCGGTTGTAGATGTGATGTTGCCACTAGGGAGAAAACAATGGTCTCTTGTTCATGGAACAAGTGGATTGTTTACCTTACACACTTTGCTTAAAGCAGTTGTCTGTTGCTTGCAACTTAATACTGGAGGGGGTTCGGATGATAACCTGAAGGTGGACTTCTAGTCATAGATGTAGTTGGATAGCAGCCTATGTATATTGTTGTATTGCCCAATCGAATCTCATAGGATCTTTTTGTCTAGTATTGCATTGTTATGCCTTCCTCAGTCCTGTCAATTGCCCTGCTGTAATTTGTTTACCCTTCATGCCATGTTTGTTTATCTAAGGAGAGCACCTCTGTGAACTATGGACCCCTGTCCAATATTTACCATTGATACATATTCCATTGTTACTGTTTACTTGCTGCAAACCACCATCACCTTCCACACCGTACATTTAATCCTTTGTTACATCAAACCGGTGAGCTTGACAACCTCACTGTTCGTTGCGGCATAGTCTTGAGTTTGTGTTGTGCAGGTTTCCACGTTGCTTGCAACACCTTTGAGATGTTTCCTTCCTCCTACTGGTTCGATAACCTCGATTTCATACTGAGGGAAGACTTGATGTTGTGCTCTTCACACCTTGCTCTTGGGGTTTCCAACGAAGCGTTCCGTGTCAATAGTGTGGCCGTCATCACTGTGCTTCTACTATCCCCGCTAATTTCTGCACCTTCTTGCAAATTGAAGCAACAACCTGAAGGATCATCATGAAAGAGAATGAAATGTGTGACATTTTTGGACCAATTAAAGGAAACTGAAAAGGAAGCTATAACTAAATGAATGCATCCCAACAATAGTTATTGTTCTAAAGTAAAAGCATCCCCTATTGAATAATTCAAAGATAAAGTTTTGGGAGGGAGTCCAATTGGCAGGCCAATTACTAGATCAATGTCTCCTCTGAAATCATTGGATGCCACTTCCAAAGAAAGTCCTCGGAAAAAGCAAGGGTTGGTTCCTAGAGATGTGACAATTGTTTCACCTAGCCCAAGAAGGTCAACTAGGTTTGCTACAGCTGAAGCAAGGGCAAGCCGTAACAACCAGATGGGAATAACGACAAGCTTAGGAACAATCGCTAAAGGATGTATGGATGCAGGGTCTACAATTCCATGCAATAGCATGAACAAGAGGTTATTTGGCAGTGCATAATGTATAAATGAAAGTGAATAGCAGATGCAGCGACGGGAGTTGATACAAGATTGCCCCTTGTTTGATCTTGGGTTAGAGGAATCACCTTGCGAGGAATCTAAAGCTACCAAAATAGAGGGACCGGTTCAAATGGCAGAGGAGCATGTTGTTGTATGTAGCAATCATGACGGTGGGGATTCTTTGGAAAAAATCTACGCCACCATCGAGATGTCTACCAGGACACTAGCCGGCGAGGATGGTCATAAAGTACAAGAAGCAATAGTTTCACCCAATGCGCACAATAGTCTCACACCAATTCCTCAAGGTCATCAGTGAAGGGTGGTGAAGTCAGGCCCTACAAAGAAGGCACCATTTGTTGATGTAGATATCAAGGCTTTTGCGTCAAAGTAAACAACTGAGCTTTACAACAAAGTTTGTGAATACACTGGAAAGGATGTAGATCACCCTAATGAAGAAACTATCATCATTGACGACGGCCGATGGTACATCAACTTGAAGGATTTAGCTGACTCGGTTAGGCTAGGTGGAAAGTTGAGCAACTCAACATGTGAGATGAATTTGAATGCTATGTCCATAGAGATGGCGCAGTCGAAGAAATTTTGATGCCACTTAGGATTGCGGTAAGTTATACTAGTTTTTTCTCCAAAACAGATGCTCTTTTTTAGTTTTTTTTAGCTTTTTTGATCTTACATTCTTATAAAACTCCTAATTACAGGGAAAGCTTAGAGTGTCACATGCTTTATGGACAGATCTGTGAAGAAAGTATTTGAAAATCCCCCACAAACCGGCTAGACCACAAGGAGATGGTAACTCTTTTTGTGCTATTATTTTATGTTTGCCTTTTTCAACTCATACCTACATGTTGTTTTTTTACATCATGTTAGTTGTGTTTGTATGCGGTTTTTTACAAGTGCATAAATTTCTCCATGTACAAATCATGTTTTCTGTTCTCTAAGATCTCACACCGGATATCGAAGCAACAACATGCCACTACTATCTGATTGTTCTGAACCTAAAGGCAAAGAGGTTTGAAGTGATGAACTCGTTGAGGAGGGAGGAGTACAAGGGATTTCAAGCATATTATGGAGCAATTATTGGGTCTATCAAGAATATGTGGTCGCGAAACTACAGTTAGTCGAAGTTCAACATCTCAAAATATAGAACATTGTACATCCCTAATCCAATGCAAAGCACGACATAAGAAAACCCCTTGCTCCAAACTCAGAATGTATTTTGATTGAATTCTTGTTTTACATTCTCATGATTTTTTGTAGTAACACCATCTGTTTCACATGTTTGAGCAACATCATATATTTCATACATGTATTTTTCTGGAAATTTGTACATATATGGGATGAGTAAACTTAATATGTAGTTGGTTTTCGAGTAACACAATCTGTGTTTTTATAGCATGTAATTATTTGAAATTTCTAAAATATGTTTTCAGCAACTTGATCTGTAGTTACTTTTCTGCAACACCATCTGTTTTAAATAGCATGTAATTATTGGATTTTTACATTTGTTTTTAGCAACTTAATCATTAGTTACTCTTTCTGAAAACACCACCTGCTTTTAGAGCATGTAAATATTGGTTTTTTTACATATGTTTGTCAGTAATCAAATCTGTAGTTATTTCTCTATAACACCGCCTTTTTATTTTAGAGCATGTAAATTTTTGGATCTTTTTACATTTGTTTTCAGAAATTTAATGTAGGCTGTTTTTCTAGGACACACCTTTTATATATAGCGCATGTAAATTTTTAAATTTTTTAAATTTTTGTTTTCAGTAACTTAATCTCTACCTATTTTTCTGAAACACCACCTATTTATTTATAGAGCATGTATTTTTTAAAAAAAATTACAGTTTATATTCATTAATTAAGATCTCTAGGTTTTTCTTTGTAACATCCCAAAAATGTTGAATAATGATTATCAAATTCTAACCACTAAAATTTGGGTTAACAAACCCTATGAATGCATGTGTGTATGTGAGGATTGTATGAATGCATGTTTGGACTTGTGTGATTAACCTAAATAGAAAGGGATGGATTAAATATAAAAATAACATCATCTAAAACATTTCCAAGCAGAAACAAATCAAGAGAAAATAAAAAACAAATCAAATAAGGCAAATGGTCATTTTTGCCAATCTTGCTCACTAGGTCACTTTGAGTGTTTCTAGTCCAAGATTTCAAGCAGAAACTTTTCCATTTCTTCTCACCCCTTGCAAGACCAAGTAAAAGTGAATCAAAGCCCACGTTTCAAACTTGCAGAAACATTTGCCAACCCCATCCAAATGACAATTTAAAATTGAATATTTAACATATGTGAAGATCCCACTTTTTCAAAACCCAACCAAACCAGTGCCCCTTGACTAATCCCACTAACCAGAGACTCCCTAGTATGTGCCTAGCAAACCCACCAAGTTTGAATCCAAAATTCAAATTTGAATTTCTTTTGGCCATTTCATGAAACACCTTGTTTGCAGCAAACAAACAAACATCAAGCACTATTTGTAGCAGTAATTTTGGCCAACCTTATTCCCTCTCTGGTTAGAGCAAGCTCTTAGTAGATCATCTAGCCTCTTTAACAATCCTTATCACCACTATGAGCAAGCATAGCCATCAATGGTGACCATGCCGAAACCACCCTTGCCACCCCCATGTCGCCAGCGAGCTAGAGGAAGCACTAGCCTGGCCAACCTTGTCTAGGACACGCAGCACCATCCACCGCCACCTCCTGTCCAAGCTCCGAGCACAGCCAGCCACTGGACCACAAGCCAAGCTTGCACCTAGTTTATCTGCGTGCGTGTCGAGAGTGCGCTAGTGCACCGTCAGCAACACGAGACCAACCGCATGCCGCCCTCGCCGCTTGCATACGTGATCGCCAGCACCCCAGTAACCCGCCAGACAACCCTGTTTGCCGCCGTGTGGACCACGAACGCTGTGCACCATTAAAATCCCCGTCAGACCCACCCAGAGGGCCGCGATGTTCCGACCGTTCAGCACCGCCCCACGCCGCGCCATCAAGCCATTGAGCTTCGCCAGGATACAACGCGCCACCCCCTATCGTCGCCCATGCCATTAGCACTTTGCGCCGACGACCATGACGAGCTCCACCCTCGTCATTCGGTCCCCTTAAGGCACTATAAATAGAGGCCTTCCCAGCTCAAACTCCTCACACCATCTCACTCCCCACCTCTCACTGATCACACCCACTCACTCCCGGAGAAAGGCGAGCACCAGGTGGCTGGAATTTCACTAGAGTTCGCCGCTTGAGAGGAGGAGAGGCGTCGTCGACTGGAGCCGCCCCAGAAGGAGCTGTCGGTACCAGGAGGATCGTCGTCGTCGACTTCGTCGTTCGCCCCCATCACCGTCCATCGCTGGAGACACAGTGAGCCCCCGTCGACCCCCACTGGCCGTGCTAGGGTTCTGTCTCGCCGGAGTTGTTCGACGTGGACGATGAACCACAACCGTAGGATTAGAACTAGATCGCACGGCCTAGATCGCCCCATACCGCTTCGCCACTCGCTGTCTTACTGACGAGTGGGGTTGCTCACTTAACCAGCCCGCACACGCGCTGTGTGTAGTGGGCCGTCCCAGTTAACGTTCCCGCTCGACCCAGTAATTTAAATCTAGATTTTTCCAATTTAGTTCAAACCCAGTTTTGTACCTAGATTCAAAAATCAACCCATCTCGATTCACTAAACCAAAATGCATGAAATCATTTTTTTAGAAAGGTACTGGAATGCTTAATCCAAGCCCGTTGGATTCAAACCATTTAGAATTGTAGATCACCCATGGTAAAAATAACAAGGCATAAGCTTTTTTGCATTCAAACATTTTTCAAAATTCAACCATGAAAGGTTTTGAGTTGATTCCAACTGTTAAAAATCACATTTATCCATACCTTTTAGAATATATAAAAATATATAGGGTTACTTGCAGAAATAATGATCAAGTAATAAAAATGCCTCATAGGCCATTCTAGTCATTTTATCTAATTAAAATAAAAAGGTTAAACCTTATTAAATTGTGACACCACTTTAAATCACATTCCCATGTACTGAAATATGTGGTGATGACATGTGTCAACATGATCACATGTTTGAGTTGGAGAATATTAAATATTAAGTAGTTTTTCAATGAGTAGAAATTACTTTTCTAAAATAAAATAAATAATACAAGTGCTTTAATCTTTGTGATAACAGTGATGATGAAAGATCATCTAGTGTAAACCTTTGTGTGCTAAATAGAGTAGTTATATTGTTTGGTGATTGTGTACCTCGTATTTATTTATAGACGATAGTACCGACCAAGGATACGAGGAAGAAGGAAGATACTACGAGGAAGAAGCCGGGGAGAATTTCAACCACTGCTCTACACAAGGCAAGCTAACACTTTCAACTATGAAATTTAGATAACCTATGAAATGCATTAAACATGCTTGGTTAGATACATTTGATGATACCCAATCCTAGTTTTACTTACAAGCTTAGTATTTTATTTCTTTACCAAAGCTTTTATTTGAGTTTACTTGGTGACTTGTAGATATTAGAAGGATAATTGAAGGTAGCATAAAGAGCATAAAACTTGGCCTAAGTTAGATAATCTTGATGTCATCCTGAGGCATGAGATTGAAATCAAATAAGATACACTTGTTTACCACCCCTCATCAGTTTTTACCCCCACTTGTAGATGCTAGTGCTAAGCATAAAACTTGATCAACTTTAGATGGGAATACTTGGTGAAAATGGTTATGAAAACCTTAGAATGATGAGTCATTCTACTGAAATGTTTTGACATGTGTTTCCGAACACCAAATGATTTTGATGATGAAAATGTTAAGGCATGATCCTAGCCCTTTACAAAACTGATGGTTGTCTGGATGCGATACCATTCCAATTTTACCGTACAACCACAATACCCGAAATTTGGGTAGGGCTTGACTGGAAATTTATATACCTTAGTATGGGTTCCCTTGCGGCCAAGGTTGGAGCTGGGGCTACCTTGTGAAGATTGTCCACGTGTGTAGTACCCAAGATGATAGTTGGTCATGGTTGGGAGGCCAAACTCACAGGAGAGGTGCCTATACTAGGGCGTGTAATGGAAAGGTTAGGATTGATTATCCGTATACTAAGTATGGTGAATTCAGGATTTGTTCCTGACAGATGTATCAAATGTTGTACTGAAAGTGTACAATCCCTGCACAGTGTCAAACTATTCGAATAGCCGTGTCCTCGGTTATGGACAGTTGGAGTGGCCATACTGTTCCGTCGTTAGATGTTTTCAATATGACTTATGAAATTATTTATGACTTTGACTTGACCACAACAGTGTGGTGACATGAAATTCAAGTTCCCATTTTTCTTTTTTTTTCCATACAATCCCCCAAAAAGAGGGATCGGGTTCCATTATCATCAGATAACGGAACAACAACCACACACACATCAACGTAGTATTGACCCACCTAGGGGGTCAAACAAGATTCAAGAGGTCCAAATTACACACCAAGCAAACTAAACAGATAGAAAGAAGGAGGCTGGAGACGCAAGAACACCGCCCTCAGGCTAGTGGGAAACAATACTATCAAACATAAGCAAGAAGCTAACAGACCAAAACGAAGAAAGGCCATGTGAGATGCCAACACCGTCTTCTCGTAGCCTAGTTTTTTTTCAAGTTCTCCTTCTTTTCTCCCGCCCCCTTTCCAGTTCCGGAGCTTCATGAGCATGACCTCCAGGGGTAGCAGGCAGTCCCAGAAAAGGAACATGAGCTACATCCATAGCTGCCGCATCAGCCAGTGCATTCTGTTGCAAAGTATCCGCTCCAGCTTGCAACACCACCCGGTCATTCTCCCCATGCAGCCCTGCCCAATAACGAATGAACACACAAGCATATATAATCAAATCAACAGGCGAGTTAATGAGATTTTTTTCAAAACAAGCCCTATTCCTGAGCTTCCAAATAGCCCAGCAGACTGCAGCCACCACCGTAATCTGCACATTCCTGCTAACACCCACATACTGCGAAGCCCACCAAAAGTATTGAGAAAAGGACCCAGGCCTATTCGTGGCACCAATATCTCTGGCAACTATCCCCCAAACGTATCTAGCTGCCACACAAGAAAAGAACAAGTGACCAATGCTCTCATCCTCATTACAAAACCTGCAAGTAAAATCTCCTACCCAATTCTTCCTCCTCATGTTGTCTTTGGTGAGAATAGCATTGTGCCAGATGAGCCACAGCCAAATTTTGATCTTCAGGGGAATTTTAGCTTTCCACAGATGCTTAAAACTTCTATAAATCCCAACATTCGACAGATGTGTGTACATTGACTTAACAGAGAACTTGCCAGATTTATTCCACATCCACACTGGCCTGTCTTTTTCCTGATTCAAATTCACCCCAGACAACAACTCTCTCATCTGTTCCTGATGATTCAACCCATCAGTATCCAGCCATCCCCTAAAAGAACACCTCCAGCCTTTTCTTGCCATATCAGCCACAGTGATCATTTGATTCTGGCAAATATCACATAAATTAGGGAACCTATCCTTCAAAGGTGTATCCAGGCACCAGGCATCATGCCAGAAGTCAGTCAACTCCCCATTACCAATCCTCATTCTCCTACCAGCCAAATAAAGATCCCTGATCTTAATCAAATCATGCCAACATGGAGAATCATTCTACATGTTTCACAAGATCTTGATCCCACCTTTTTTCAAATATTTATTTCTCACAAAAACTTGCCATGGACCTTCCTCAGCTTCGAGGCGCCACCACCACTTACACAACAAGCAAATGTTAAAAAGCCTAATGTTTTTAATCCCCAGTCCACCCTTTTTCCTGGGTCTACACACATACTTCCATTTAACCAGATGATATTTCGTTTTCCCCACCTTCCCATACCAAAAGAAAGCTCTAGTCTGTTTCTCAATTTCTTCCACATTTGACTTATGTAGAAGAAACATAGTCATGGGGTAAACAGCCACACTAGAGACACAAGTAGTGATTTTAACATGTCTCCCTCCCAGGGATAAAGCCCCTCCCATCCAACCATCTAACTTTTTCTTCAACCTGTCACCAATAAAACTCATCTCAGCCACTGAGCATCTCCTGCTACAAACCGGCAACCCCAAATATTTGATTGGCCAACTACCCTTCTGACAGTTGAACATTTCAGCATAATTGGATAGTTTCTCCTCATCATCTAACACCATCATCACCTCACTCTTCTCAAAGTTAATCTTGAGACCAGACATGGATTCAAACAAATACAGCAGCGATTTCAAGTTTCTAGCCCCCTCAGGATCATCTTTAATAAACAGGATGGTATCATCAGCATATTGCAAAATAGCAATCCCTTTATCAAACAAATTATCAACCAATCCTGTAAACAACCCACCAGCCTGTGCATTAAGCACCATCTTAGCCAAACATTCCCCTGCCAAATTGAATTAAAAAGGAGAAAACGGGTCTCCTTGCCTAACCCCTTTATAGCTGCCAAAGTAAGGACCAGTTTCCCCATTCACCTTAACACTAAGAGTACCCTGAGTCACAACACTTTTTAACCAAATCATCCAATCTTCACTAAAACCTTTCTGCCTACCGCAGAAAAACAAAAAGTCCCAGTTGACCTTGTCATAAGCTTTCTCAAAGTCAATTTTTAAAACCACACCCTGCTGCTTCTGGTTTTTCGATTCTTTCAAGATCTCATGTAACAAAGTCACCCCATCTGCAATAAACCTCCCTTTAATAAAAGCAGTGTGGCAAGTGTCAATTAATTTCCCCATTACAGGCTCAGTTCTAACCGTCAGAGTCTTAGTAAAAATCTTAAACAACACCGGAGGCATAAATAGGTCTATACTTCTGGATCCTATCAGCATCATCACCCTTGGGCAGCAGAGTAATCACACCATAATTAATACTCCTCAAATCAATCCTATGAGCAAAAAAATCATCAAACACAGCCATAACATCTGTTTTTATAATCGCCCAACAATGCTGATAGAATTCAATAGGAATCCCATCAGGACCAGCAGCTTTATTTTTCTCCATTTGATCCATAACCTCTTTAACCTCTTTCTCAGTAAAAGGCACCCCCATCTTTTCCCTATCCTCATCATTAAGCTTCTTCCAGTCCTGCCAATTGTCATCTGCAAGCCTAATAGAGAACCCACTAGCAGGACCAAACAAGGATTTATAATAACTAGTAGCATGTTGCAAGAGATTATGAGTCCCCTGAATCTCATTCTCCCCATCTTTCATTGAAAATATCATTTTCTTCCTCCTTACCCCATTAGCAATCCTATGAAAATATTCAGTATTATTATCACCTCTAAGCAACCAATTGTCCCTCGATCTCTGCTGCCAAAATATCTCCTCATTCTCATACACCTCTAGCAACTCCTTCTGAATAACTGCTTTTCTTTTAAGTTGTTCAGCAGTAAGCAAAATCAACTCCTCAATATTTTCAAGCTCCTGAAGCTCCTCCACCAACCTCTTCTTATTTTTTTATCCTCACCCCTTAAATGAGCACCCCATCCTTTCAAATCATTTCTGACATTCTTAAGTTTTTTCTGCAGCCTATCAAGACTGTTCTTACCATTCACATGTTTTTCCAAAAATTTTCCACCCTGGTCAAAAAATCATCACACTGTAACCAGCTTTTTTCAAATCTGAATTCCCTGCCACCCGTTTCCTGCCCTTTCATAGTATCCAGAATCAAAGGATTATGATCAGAAACTTCTCTAGACAACTTGTGCACTGTAGTAAGAGGAAACAACTTTTCCCATTCTTTACAAACTAAGATTCTATCCAACTTCTCCAAAGTCGGATTTTTCTGGTTGTTGGACCAAGTAAACTGCCCTCCAGACATGAGGATCTCCCTTAAGCCATAAGCATTAATAATCGAATTAAACATGTGCCCCCACTTATTCAAGGAGTGACCCTTGTTTTTCTCAGAAGCACACCTGATCACATTAAAATCGCCACCCACCAACAAAGGAATAGTTTGATCCTGACAAACCTCAGCTAATTCTAACAAAAACTCCTCTTTATTCTCCTCTTGAGCAGCCCCATACACTATCACCAAATGCCACTGAATTTGTTTCAAAACATCAAACACCTTCATCTTAACATGAAATTTTCCCACAGACACACCAAGTTGAGTCAATTTAGAGGAACATAGGCCCCCCAAAATGCCTCCAGACCTTCCCACAGAAGGCAGCCAACTCCAAGAGAATTGATTCATAGGATCTGAAAAAGGCATCAGAATAGTCTTTCTTAATAGTTTCCTGTAAACCAATAAAATTCACCCTCTCCTGTCTCAGCAGATTGTTCAAATAAGAACTTGCACCCTTCTTCCCCACACCTCTAATATTCAAAATAACACCTATCATAAGATTTTATTTCTCTTGTTCCGGTCACAACACCACTCATAGGGTGATAGTTGTGAACCTTCACAGCAGCAGCCTTTAACTTTCTCTCCCTCATAACAGAACCAGTTCTCAACTTTTTCTTTTGTTTCCTAGAAACCACAGGAGTAAATTCCTCCTCATCATTACTAGCATCCTTCCAGTCCAAAACAAACCGTCTCATTCAAATCATCATCACATTCATTCTCTACCTGCCTCCTATCCTGTAAACTATGTCTAGCAATTTCTAACTCTTTCAAAGAATTAATATGTTCCAAAGATATAGAAGAAGAATCTACCCCCATCTCCAACGCTCTATGCATAATGATATCATCATCCAAAGCAGCAAAAGAATTATGCAAAGTTAAATTTGTACCTGATAAATCTCTAGGAGGTTGCTGAGCCAAATGCCCTTCAGCCATATTTCTAGCACCACCTTGATCAGCCACCCTTGAACTCCTTCTTATAACTTGCTCTTCCACACCAGCCACCTGTTCAGATTGAGAACTCACACTTTCCTGAGTAGAACCATCAGGTTGAGACAGGTCAACATTTAGGTGATATAAAACCTTCAACTAGTTTTCTTTGCTTCTGGACTTAGTAGAGGTAAATCTTTCTTTTTGCAAAACAACCCTAGAGCTTAGTATATCGTACTCAAACCACTTCACTTGTTAGTATTAGTTTGGGAGTACCTAAAGATTACTCATGGATTTGTCCCTGTCTATTCCCGTGGCCAGACTATGAAGAGTAGTATCAGGAGGACGGACAATAGGAAGGTTACGACAACTAGGATCATCTCCCATCGTCATTATTGCCTGTGACCATGAAGATGGAGCTTCGCCTACGCCATCGTTATTATTATGTTATTCCGCTGCTTGAATTGTATTAAGAACTGGATCATGTTATCCTTATTTGTGTAAGACCTTATGTATGGTTTGTAATGGATGATGTACTGTGATATCCAATCTGTTATGTCTCGCAAAAATGGTAATCCTAGATTGCGATGTATGGCATAACAGGCATCTGGGATTAAAAATCCGGGTATTGAAAAGTTGGTATCAGAGCCATCTTGACCATAGGAGACCCTAGTTTAGAATAAATGTTTGAATCAAAAACTTAGTTTCAAAACCAAAGGAAGTGAGTATTTATGAAAAACTTATTCCCATTCTTATCACTTAGCCTCTTTCATGAAAATTCATGCTCCTAAAAAATTATTGCAAAATTTCTTAAAATTTGACACACTTGATCACTCTACTAACTTACTCATCCTATATTATTTTAGATGGATGTGAAGTATAACAAGTTTTATCAGATGGGGAATGGAGGAGACCTCATCTTTGAGCGTGACTTGGACCAGCTTGCGGAGATGCTAGAGCGTCCGCACCCCGAGTTCTTCGGAGCTCAGCTCAATGATCAGGAAGGGGAGGATTTGCAGTGGCTAGTTGTTGCAAGTCTTCGGGGAAAGATTGAAGCCCCCACCGCAGAGGGGATTTAGTTCACCTTGATAGAGAACAACTGGATCCATGGAATTGCCAGGACAATGCAGGAAGCTCTTGCCCGTCTGTGTGGGCAGGGTATCAATCTAATCAACGGTACGCGCTTTGAGTTCTACCCAAGGCGTGATGTTATGGGATAGCCACTGGAGGCCCCATATCACCACGAGCTGAAGAGTCAATTGGACCACCTCAGCTTCATGATGTATGACCGTCAGAAGGAGTTGGACAATGCCCGCTCCTACGCCAACCACAAGTACGCCATCGCCACCAAGAAGGATCAGAACATTGCCATGCTAGTGAAGGATCGCCAGTCTCGTCGCCGTCAGCTCGACAAGAAGGAGCGCATCATTGCCCATCTTCACCACCGGATCACAGATTCGGAGGAGACTTTCCATGAGAGAGATATGCAGTTGGAGGAAAGGGACAATGCAGGGGACCACTTTTGTGGAGACCCCTACTCCTATCTCAGCAATGATGATGGCTTCCTGGAGGATCAGGACATGGACTTCTTCACCGATGAGGGTGACTTCGCCTTCATCGATGAGGATGATGAGGACACTAACTCTGAGGAGTAGTAGCACTTGAGCACTAGCGTTAGTGAGTTGTATTCGGTCCCACTGTATCGTAGTTTCCCAGAATGGTTCTTAAAACCATATGTTTTCCTTTGTTGTGGTGTGTATTTGTATCATGTGCTATGAATGAATGAAAATCAAGTTGCTAGAAAAATCTGAGTCAAACTTTGAAAACTTTTCCAACCCCAAAAACCCTGAACCTTAGAAATTTCCCTCTTTTCTCATAATCTATCTCAATCTTCAGATGCCTCGCGGAGGAAGCACTTCAGCCCCGGACCCAATGTTGCAACTCTTGCAAATGTTTGTTTTTGACTGTGAAGCTGAAAGAGCCGAACGTCAAGCCAATTTAGCCACCCTTCAACAGATAGCTCATATGGCCAACAACAATCAAGGCCATGGAAATCAGGACAACCATGGATCTAAGCTCAAGAATTTCTAGAACACCAATCCACCCATTTTCACTAAGTCAGAAGAGCCCCTAGATGCAGATGATTGGTTGCAAACCATGGAGAACAATCTGGAAGTTGCAGGAGTGGAAGCTAATGAGAAAGTGTTGTTTGTCACCCACTACCTGGCCGGAGATGCAAGAGCATGGTGGAACAACATTCACGCAATGACAGGAGGTTAGATGATGACCTGGGAATAGTTCAAAGTCAAGTTTAGTAGAACCCATGTGCCACCGGGTTTAATCAAGAGGATGAGAGATGAATTCAGGGAACTGAAGCAAGGAAGGATGACCGTAGTGGGATACCGTGACAAATTTTTGTCATTGGCTAGGTATGCACCAGATGAGATAGATACCGAAGCCAAGAAGAAGGAGAGATTCTTGAATGGTTTGCACGATGAGATGCAAACAGTGTTAGTCAATATCCCCTTTGCTGATATTGAAGCCTTAGTGGATTCCTCCATTCAGATGGAAGGCAAGATTAACCAAGTCAATGAGAACCACAAGCGTCGCATGATGCATCAACTAGGAACCCACCATACACCAAAGTATCGCCCCAACCCATCTCTAGGATTTGCCCCAAGAACCAACAGACCCCCGATGAACCGTCCCACCTATCCCAATTGTGGAGGAGGAAACCCAAGGACCAGAGGAAATCACAACAACCCGGCAACCCCAGCAATTTCAACCGTGCACCACCATAGTTCAACAACAACAATGCCGCCACCAACACCAACACTGCCCCAAGGACTAGAAGCAATTTTGTGCCTGTTGCAGCAAAGGACAAGTCGCAAGTGACTTGTTATGAATGTGGAACCAAGGGTCATTGTTCCAATGAGTGCCCCAAGAAGATTGCCGCAACCCCCAATGCAAATGCCCCAGCTCAGCAGCAGCGTCGTGTTCAGCCCGGAAGAAGGTTTGCCCGAGGGAACTCCCTCAACCGCAACGGCCGTCTCTTTCTCATGCATGTTGAAGAAGCCCAAGAAGCGCCAGATGTCGTGCTGGTATGTTTTCTATTAACTCAGTACTTGCAAGAGTGTTGTTTGATTCTGGAGCATCGCACTCGCTTGTTACTGAAGAATTTGCATGCACTAGTAAGATTCAACCCACCAAATTGAAGCATGTTATGATAGTTCAAATACCTGGTTCAACCACCAAAGCTAGACAAATTTGCAAAGCCGTCCCTATCAGAATCCATGGCATAGATTTTTATGCTAATCTAATAGTACTCGAAACTAAAGGTTTGGAAGTAGTACTAGGAATGGATTGGATGTCCAAACATAAAGGATTAATCGACTGTGCCAAGAAAGCCATAAAAATGACCAGTATAGCCAGAATATCAGTCGAGCATGTATCTGAAACCTTGCCCCGTCAATTCAAGTGAAACAAGAGTATAGCCCAGCCAACCATTGACCAAGTCCAGATAGTCTGTGAATACCCCGATGTATTTCTAGATGTTTTGCCCGTTATGCCCCCAGACTGGGATATCGAGTTTATCATTGAACTAATCCCTGGAATCGGACCCATAGCCCAGAAACCATATAGTATGAACCCGTCTGAACTAGTGGAACTGAAGAAGCAACTGGATGCCATGCTGGAAATTGGATTGATTCAACCAAGTGCGTCGCCATGGAGATCACCTGTTTTATTTGTGGATAAGAAAGATGGAGGTAACCGTTTATGTATGGATTATCGGAATTGAATGATGTCACCATCAAGAACAAGTACCCGTTTCCAAAGATAGAAGACCCGTTTGACCAGTTGACTGGTGCCAACGTGTTTTCTAAGATTGATCTTAGAACTGGCTATCATCAACTCAAGATTCCCGCAGAGGATTTTCCAAAGACTGCTTTTACCACCAGATATGGATTATACGAGTATACTGTCATGTCTTTTGGATTAATGAATGCCCCTGCTTATTTCATGAACCTCATGAATAAGATTTTTATGGACTTCTTGGATAAGTTTATCGTTGTTTTCATCAATGACATTCTGATTTATTCCAAATCAGAAGAAGAACATGAGCTACACCTAAGGACCATCCTTGGAACTCTTAGGGAGCATCAGTTGTACGCCAAGTTTAGCAAATGTGAATTCTGTTTACAGGAGGTAGGATTCCTCGGACACATTGTATCAGCCGGAGGAATTGTCGTTGACCCTACAAAGGTGAAGGATGTGGAAGATTGGCAAGCCCCAACCACACAAACCCAAGTTCGTGCATTTCTCAGATTAGCGGGATACTACCGCAAGTTTGTAGAAGGATTCTCAAGTATCGGAAGACCCATGACACAATTGCTGAAGAAGGACAAGAAGTTTGAATGGACAGACAAATGTGAAGCGAGTTTTCAAGAACTCAAGAGGAGATTGATTTCAGCCCCAATCTTGATCATGCCGGATATTACGAAGCCTTTTGATGTGTATTGTGACGCATCCAAGATTGGTCTCGGATGTGTGATAATGCAAGAAGGCAAAGTTATATCTTATCTATCCCGACAACTGAAGAAGCATGAACAGAATTATCCAACCCATGACCTTGAACTCGCAGCCGTAGTTCTAGCCCTGAAGGCATGGAGGCATTATCTTATGGGAAACCATTGTGAGATTTATTCGGATCACAAGAGCCTTAAGTATATATTCACTCAGAAGGAGTTGAATATGAGGCAGAGAAGATGGATTGAGCTAATCAAGGACTATGATCTGGACATTCACTATCACCCTGGAAAAGCCAATGCGGTAGAAGATGCCCTTAGCAGATTGCCGTGCTGCTTGAACTCTATGATTTTGAAGGAGCAACCAAGTTTGCACAAAGAGATGGAAGATTTCAGAATGGAATTAGTGAGTGAAGGATTTTTGGCTAGCATAGAACTTCAAACCACTTTGATCAGTCAGATCAAGCAGGCTCAGAAAGGAAATGCTAGTATCGACGGAATCAAACATCGTATCGGTACAGGCAAAGTACCCGGGTTCACCGAGGACGAAGAAGGAGTTCTGTGGTACAAAGGACGTCTCTGTGTACCAGCAGACTCAGAGTTGAAAGAAGTTATTTTGAAGGAGGCCCATGATAATATTTATTCTATCCACCCCGGAGGAACGAAGATGTATCAGGATATGAAGGAGCAATTTTGGTGGCATAAGATGAAGAGAGAAATCGGAAGCTATATCGCCAAGTGTGATATTCGTCAGAGAGTCAAGGCGGGACATCAGAGACCCGCAAGACTGTTGCAACCATTATATATTCCAGAATGGAAATGGGACTCAGTCGGAATGGACTTTATCACCAGATTGCCTACTTCTAGTAGGGGAAATGACTCTATTTGGGTCATAGTTGACAGATTGTCCAAAGTAGCCCATTTCTTACCAGTCAATACCACCTACCAGAGTTCGAAGCTAGTAGAGTTATACATCGCTAGAATCGTCAGTTTGCACGGAGTCCCCAAGAACATCGTGTCAGATCGAGGAACTCAATTTACCTCGAGATTCTGGAAGAAAGTCCAAGAAGGATTACGAACCCGACTGGATTTCAGCACATCGTATCACCCTCAAACTGATGGACAAACGGAGCGAGTAAACCAAATACTCGAAGATATGTTGAGAGCATGTGTGCTAGAGTATGGATCTAAATGGGAATACTGTCTGCCTTTCGCAGAATTTTCTTACAACAACAGTTATCAAGCTTGTTTGCAAATGGCCCCATTTGAATTCATGTATGGAAGGAAGTGTCGCACCCCTTTGAACTGGTCCGAAGTAGGAGAGAGTCAGATCTTTGGACCGACATCCTACGAGAAGCAGAAGAGAAAGTTCACAAGATTTGTGAGCACCTCAAGACCGCCCAGTGAAGACAGAAGAGTTACACCGACAAGAGACGACGAGACCTCTCTTTCAATATCGGAGATTTTGTGTATCTCAAAGTGTCGTCTTTGAAGGGAATGCAGCGTTTCTAGCTCAAAGGAAAGTTAGCCCCCAGATATATCGGACCCTTCAATATTCTGAATCATCGAGGAGAAGTATCATATCAATTGGAACTACCAGAGGAGATGTCAGCAGTGCATACTGTGTTCCATATGTTGTTACTTCGCAAATGCCTTGAAGTTCTGGAGAAGACCGAAGTTTTCAGGAATATTGATCACCGCACCATAGAGATCAACGATGACCTGACGTATCCCGAAGTACCCATCCGTATTTTGGAGGAAGCATTCAGAACCACCAGGACCCGAAGCATCAAGTTTCTCAAGATTTAGTGGAGCAACCACACTGAAGATGAAGCTACCTGGGAGCGAGAAGATCACATCAAGACGGAGTTTCCCGATCTCTTTAAATCCTAGGTAATATTTTTCTTCTTTCTCAAATCTCGGGATGAGATTTTGTTTAAGGAGGGAAGGTTTGTAACATCCCAAAAATTTTGAACAATGATTATCAAATTCTAATCACTAAAATTTGGGTTAACAAAAACTTTTGTTAAATACAAACCCTATGAATGCATGTGTGCATGTGAGGATTGTATGAATGCATGTTTGGACTTGTGTGATTAACCTAAATAGAAAGGGACAGATTAAAGATGAAAATAACATCATCTAAAACATTTCCAAGTAGAAACAAATCAAGAGAAAATCAAAAACAAATCAAATAAGGCAAATGGTAATTTTTGCCAATATTGCTCACTAGATCACTTTGAGTGTTTCTAGTCCAAGATTTCAAGCAGAAACTTTTCCATTTCTTTTCACCCCTTGCAACACCAAGTAAAAGTGAATCAAAGCCCACCTTTCAAACTAGCAGAAACATTTGCCAACCCCATCCAAATGACAATTTAAAATTGAATCTTTAACATATGTGAAGATACCACTTTTTCAAAACCCAACCAAACCAGTGCCCCTTGACTAATCCCACTAACCATAGACTCCCTAGTATGTGCCTAGCAAACCCACCAAGTTTGAATCCAAAATTCAAATTTGAATTTATTTCGGCCATTTCATCAAACACCTTGTTTGCAGCAAACGAACAAACATCAAGCACTATTTGTAGCAGTGATTTTGGCCAACCTTGTTCCCTCTCTGGTTGCAGCAAGCTCTTAGTAGATCATCTAGACTCTTTAACAATCCTTAGCACCACTGTGAGCAATCATAGCCATGAATGGACCATGCCGAGAGCACCCTTGCTACCCCCATGTCGCTAGAGAGCTAGAGGAAGCACTAGCCTCACCAACCTTGTCCGGGACACGCAGCGCCGTCCACCGCCACCCCCTGTCCAAGCCCCGAGCGCAGCCAGCCACTAGACCACAAGCCAAGCTCGCGTCTAGTTTATCTGTGTGCGTGCCGAGAGCACGCCAGTGCGCCGTCAGCGACACGAGACCACAGACCGCGCGCCGCCCTTGCCGCTCGCATACGTGATCGCCAGCACCCCAGTAACCCGCCAGATAGCCCCGTTCACTGCCACACGGACCCCCTATCGTCGCCCATGCCATTAGCACTCTATGCCGACGACCACGACGAGTTCCACCCGCGCCATTCGGTCCCCTTCAGGCACTATAAATAGAGGTCTTACCAGCTCAAACTCCTCACACCATCTCACTCCCCACCTCTCACTGATCACACCCACTCACTCCTAGAGCAAGGCGAGCACCAGGTGGCCGGAATTTCACCGGAGTTCGCTGCTGCAGAGGAGGAGAGGCACCGTCGATTGGAGCCGCCCTAGGAGGAGCTGTCGGTACCAGGAGGATCACCGTCGTCGACTTCGTCGTTCGCCCCCATCACCGGAGCCCCGGTGAGCCCCCGTCGACCCCACTGGCCACGCTAGGGTTCTATCTCGCCGGAGTTGTTTGACGTGGACGATGAACCATAGCCGTAGGATTAGAACTAGATCGCACGGCCTAGATCGCCCCATACCTCTTCGCCACTCACTGTCTTACTGACGAGTGGGGTCACTCACTTAACCAGCCCGCGCACGCATTGTGCATAGTGGGCCGGCCCAGTTAACGTTCCCGATTGACCCAGTAGTTTTTCAAACCCAGTTCTGTACCTAGATTCAACAATCAACCCAGCTCGATTCACTTCGATATGTGGATGTGGTGATTCACATCTCCAAATCAACCCAGTTCGCCGCAACGTTCTGACCATTCAGTACATGAAACCAATTTTGTTAGAAAGGTACCGGAATGCTTAATCCAAGCCCGTTGGATTCAAACCATTTAGAATTGTAGATCACCCATGGTAAAAATAACAAGGCAAAAGCTTTTCTACATTCAAACATTTTTGAAAATTCAACCATGAAAGCTTTTGAGTTGATTCCAACTGTTAAAAATCACATTTATCCATACCTTTTAGAATATATAAAAATATATAGGGTTACTTGCAGAAATAATGATCAAGTAATAAAAATGCCTCATAGGCCATTCTAGTCATTTTATCTAATTAAAATAAAAAGGTTAAACCTTATTAAATTGTGAAACCACTTTAAATCACATTCCCATGTACTGAAATATGTGGTGATGACATGTGTCAACATGATCCCATGTTTGAGTTGGAGAATATTAAATATTAAGTAGTTTTTCAATGAGTAAAAGTTACTTTTCAAAAATAAAATAAATAAGACAAGTGCTTTAATCTTTGTGATACTAGTGATGATGAGAGATCATCTAGTGTAAACCTTTGTGTGCTAAATAGAGTAGTTAAGTATTCTTTGGTGATTGTGTACCTCATATTTATTTCTAGACAATAGTACCAACCAAGGATACGAGGAAGAAGGAGGATACTACGAGGAAGAAGCTAGGGAGAACTTCAACCACTGCTCTGCACAAGGCAAGCTAAGACTTGCAACTATGAAAGTTAGATAACCTATGCAATGCATTAAGCATGCTTGGTTAGATACATTTGATGATACCCTATCCTAGTTTTACTTACAAGCTTAGTATTTTATTTCTTTACCAAAGCTTTTATTTGAGTTTACTTGGTGACTTGTAGATATTAGAAGGATAATTGAAGGTAGCATAAAGATCATAAAACTTGGCCTAAGTTAGATAATCTTGATGTCACCCTGAGGCATGAGATTAAACTCAAATAAGATACACTTGTTTACCACCCCTCATTAGTGTTTACCCCCACTTGTAGATGCTAGTGCTAAGCATAAAACTTGATCAACTTTAGATGGGAATACTTGGTGAAAATGGTTATGAAAACCTTAGAATGATTAGTCATTCTACTGAAATGTTTTAACATGTGTTTCCGAACACCAAATTATTTTGATGATGAAAATGTTAAGGCATGAGCCTTAGCCCTTTACAAAACTGATGGTTGTCTGGATGCGATACCATTCCAATTTTACCGCACAATAACAATACCCGAAATTTGGGTAGGGCTTGACTGGAAAATTATATACCTTAGTATGGGTTTCCTTGCGGCCAAGGTTGGAGCTGAGGCTACCTTGTGAAGATTGTCCACATGTGCAGTACCCAAGATGACAATTGGTCATGGTTGGGAGGCCAAACTCACAGGAGAGGTGCCTATACTAGGGCGTGTAATGGAAAGGTTAGGATTGATTATACGCATACTAAGTATGGTGAATTCAGGATTTGTTCCTGATGGATGTATTGAATGTTGTGGTGAAAATGTACAATCTCTGCAGAGTGTCAAACTATTCGAAGAGCCGCGTCCGCGGTTATGCATAGTTGGACTGGAAATATTGTTCCGTCATCAGATGTTTTCAAAATAACTTATGAAATGATTTATGACTTTGACTTGACCACAACAGAGTGGTGACATGAAATTCAAGTTCCCATTTAGGTGATATAAAACCTTCAACTAGTTTTCTTTGCTTCTGGACTTAGTAGAGGTAAATCTGGATTTTTGCAAAACAACCCTAGAGCTTAGTATATCCTACTCAAAACCACTTCACTTGTTAGTATTAGTTTGTGAGTACTTAAAGGGTACTCATGGCTTTGTCCTTTCTATTCCCGTGGCTAGACTATGAAGAGGAGTATCAGGAGGACGGACAACAGGAAGGTTACGACAACTAGTATTATCTCCCATCGTCAGTATTGCCTGTGACCATGAAGATGGATCTTCACCTATGCCATCGTGATTATTACGTTATTCCGCTGCTTGAATTGTATTAAGAACTGGAACATGTGATCCTTATTTTTGTAAGACCTTACGTATGGTTTGTAATGGATGATGTACTGTGATATCCAATCTGTTATGTCTCACAAAAATGGTAATCCTGGGATTCCGATGTATGGCATAACATGCATCTGGGATTAAAAATCCGGGTGTTGACATTCTTGAAACATCACCTGTTTATTTATAGATCATGTAAATTTTTTACATTTTGGGCTCAGTAACTTAATATCTAGTTGTTTCAGTAACTACACATATAGAGTACTCTGTATCAATTTTTAGCTAGAGCATGTAAATTTCTGAAGTTTTTTACATCTATATGCAACTTATCCTGGTTACTGTTTTTACCACACTACTACACTAATGTAAATTATAAATTTGTTTGTTTCATTCAGAAAATTTCGAGATTCTTTTACATTCCTGACGATTATTTCAAGCATGTTCGATTGTGAGTTTTTCATGCTGAAGTTTATTGAGTGCTGGAACAGGAGGATGATGCTAACTTTGAAGCAATCTGATATGCCTGTAATCAGGAAGCTTCTCGTAAAGAAATTCTTGGATCGCGAGGAGAACAGAGTAATCAACTGTCATGAAGTGCTATTTCAGACATGATTTTCCTTCGGGTTTTCTGTCCTCTTAGAAAGGTACAAACTGGTGGTTTTTATTACAGGAATTTGTAGTCGAATTTTGTTACATTTTTTACATGTGTTTAAGTATGAAAAGTTTTGATTATTATAGCATGGCATAGATTGCACCACATAATTCAAACCAAAAAACTACACCAAACTAACTTCAGGATCTTACATATAAATGTGCTCGCCAGCATAATAAAACATTCTTCCCATTCTTAACACACTAAAAAACTTAAATTACATATGAGTTTGGGCACTAAACCATATCAGCAAAGAAGTTGAACTCTACTAGTTTTGGAACAGGAGAGATCTTGTTGGTTTTTTTTACTTCAAATGTAGCCCCAACTTCTTCCTCTTCTCCGGAGGACATTCAGGGTCCCGAACATGCTAGTAATGCGATGCACTCCCTTTACCGTCATCACCTACAAACTCCATCCCAGAAGGGGCTTCTTTTGTTTGTACTTTATCCTTCTTTACTTTCCTCTTTGCTGATTCACTTAACTTCATTGCATTCAGCACATTACCCAATGCGGGGATGTACTTATCTGCTAGAGCTTTGCCTTTTTACGATTCGTCTGCAACCTTAGCATGCTCCGTCCAGTCATTGCATAGTGTCCCATAATGCAGCAACTTCCTTTCCTTGTTTGTCAATTTCCTGTTAGTTGGAACATTAGGGAGCTCCACCTTTTCCACCACAATTTCATCCTCTGCATTTGTCCATCTAGGAGTTATATACCATGGCAGAATAGACTATACAACACCAAGTTGTGCCATGACCCTCAGCACATGGAAACATAAAAGACCATCCCTACTAAATTTGCTACACTCACACTGGTATATTGATTCCTGCAAGTTAGCTTCTAATGTGTAAAGGTACCAACCTTTAATAAGGTAGAGATCCCTGTGTTTACAATGCTAGTCCCTGGATCAATAGCTAGCATCCACAGTTAAGATGTAATATCAAGAAACAAATGTCATAATACAACTTTATAACCAGGAATAAAATAATTCATTACATCTTACATAGATCATTTGGCTATCTCATTACAATGCAGCAGAAATAACTATAGCATGGAGTCCTTTATTTTCAAGGTGCCACAGGCAATCATGTTGGTTGTAGACTTGTAATCCTAATCAACACACTTCACTAACATCAAACAAACCTGCAACATAATAAGTTACAACCACAAGGGTCAATACATTTGAATTGTATTGGCAAGTGATACTATGGTAGTATAGTGGAGACTAACATCTATATGCATTTGGCTAAGTGGATCTTAGGCTTGCTTTGCTCAAAATAGATTTTCCTTATCATTTTGAAAACACTAAGTTTTTCTTTGTCAAAATCACCCAAGGCATCTCCCAATAGAAATTGGTGATCCTTCAACCCTTGTTCAATCACAAGTTTTTAACTTAGAAATTGGGATGAGGAGATTCTTGATAGCTTCCATGTCTTGATGCTCAAATTGTACATTTCCAGGGACACGGCTAAGCACTTAGATTTTTCACTCTAGAGAAGTGGTGCACTTTACCCACAAGACTCGACACGCATCGAGACAAGATATTTCAGAAGCCTTCCCTTAGACCAGAATGGACGCGTTCCAACCTATCATCCCCTACCACCAACTGTCCATTTGGCTAAGTTATTGCAACCTATATGATCCAGGCAGAGCCCATAATGCCAAGTGGTTGCACTTGAAGCTTCTCAACATTTGACATCTCAAATATCTTTGTTCCTGGGTGGAAATCCACAAGTGAGATACACAAGGTAAACCATAGAAATGGGCCTTGTGTAACCACTCAACCAAAAACCACCAAGCAATTACCACTCCACCCAGGTGTTTCATTCACTTAGTTGTTTTATTAAACAAAACATAAGTTCTTGACTTAGAAATATTCCATAGCATGAATATAATCCACCCTTGTTTTCTACTAGCTAGGCTAAGCATGATAGTAGTAGGAATCTTAACTTAGGAAATTCTACTAAGGTTTCATCTACTAGGATTTCCCATGGCATAGTTAACACTTAGAAAAAATTCCATGCAAGTCCTACTTAGAAATATCACTAATGCATAGTGAAAATAATAGGACAAAAGTATGAAGCACCACTTGCCTTTTTGGTAGAGAATATAAGTTCACTCCTTGATCTTGCAATAGTCACACTCCTCAAATTTCACTACAATACAATCAAGGCACAAATTCAATCTACCATTCAAGCAATTCATCACATAGAATAATAAAAACAAAGCAATGCATGCAAGCATGACAAAGATTGTTTTATTTGGAAAAGTGGTTTCTAATAGGTTATAAACATTTTAAAACACCTATTGGTCATTTATAAAAGTGGAAAAACCATCGGATATCAAGTTAGTGAAAATGGCCATTTTAAGTCATTTTTGTTTTGCTAGAAATGGTTCAAATCAAAGTAATACTTTCTAGTGTTTGACAAATACATTTTTAAACAAAAATGTTAGTGTTTTTATGGTCAAGTGTTTATTATTAAAACCATTTGCAAAAGGTTTTACGTATAAATCATTTTTACACCAAAGCAAGATTATATTTTGTTGGAAATGCCTTTGAACAAAGTAATAATTTTATAGGGTTCATCAAATATATTTTTAAATCCTAAAATTTGGTGTTTAGGGTTAGAGAGTTTAAATTAAATCATTTTCCAAAGGTTTTACTCAAAATGCATTTTTAAAACATAAACAATATTTTTATTTGACTAGAAATGTTCTAATTCAAAGATTTATTCTTTGGCTTCACCAAATATGTTTTTCAATCCAAAAGTTGGTTTATATGGTCAGTAGGTTCAAAAAAATCCATCTACCAAAGGTTTTATCACAAAAATAATTTTAGAATGAATTTTATATTCCAAATATGCCTACACAAGTTTCTGCAAAAACAACTTTGTTTACAGAAGCAATTTACTAAAAAAAGTACAGTGTTCGATATAATTTGTTTAGCTGATTCCATTTATATAAATTTGCAAAATTTGGACGTGTGGATCAAAAGTTATGAAATTTACAAATTCAAGCAACTAATAGATTCAATTCTGTTTTTAAAACAAACCCTGAGCCACGTGTTGTGTTCTGATTGGACGAAAACGGTTCGTGCGGATCGGCTGTCGTGGTGCGTTAGATTTAAAACAGATCATGTGGCACAGATCGCTCCTTACCGTTTCGCTAAATGAAACTGTCGTAGCGCTAGGATCAAGATCTGACGGCTCATAGCTTCCTGCCAAGAACTGGTAGCGCTGGCGCGGCGGCGAGCGGCGGATGCGCTCAGATAGTGGAGTTGGCGGCGATGCAGGAAGCAAGAGAGGGAGAGAGGTATCTCACGGAGTTCGCAGGGTGATGCTGATGCTCAACGTTTTCGTCGCAGGGCAGGGGCGCACGGGGTTGACAATAATTGTTCGCCGGAGTTGTCCCTGGCGTCGGGCTTCTCTGTTGAAGATGACGGCGAGGCTACGGTGCATTCCAGAGGAAAAGGGAGGTGTCGTTAGATGCACGGGAGAGTGGTGAGTACAGGAGCATCAATGAGAAGGGGAGGCACGGTCGGATGTTACCAGTATAGGTCGCCGAAGTTGGAGCAGACGCTGGCGCTGCTCGGTTATCGTCGTTGCCGACGCTGTGGGTCAAGGGCGGGCAAGCCAAGGTTACTGGGAGGTTTAGGGGACGAGGGGGAACGTGCTAGTGGGATCTGGGAGGCAAGGGCAATGGTGGCTGGCCGGAGTTTGAGAAAAGCTTCGCCGGAGCAGTGGGAGTTCTCGAGAAAAATCCGAGCGGCCTGGTGGCAGAGGGTGGGTGGCTTTTGGGGGGAATGGAGAGGGGGAGCATTCGTTTAATCGAGCATGGTCGCAGGCGTTAATCACTGGGTCATTACCGCGAATTGAAGCGTGCAATCAACGGAAGAAACGACTGGGCGTGATCGTCACGGGGTGAGGAAGAAGGTCTGGCAGGTGGGGGTTAGCGGTCAGCGAGAGGGAGAGGGGGAAGGTGGGGTCCAATCATCAGTTGCTGTGCGGTGTGGTTTTCTGGTGAAAAACTATTCGAGGGAGAAGGGGAAGTGGGCTGTGTTGCTGGGCCAGATAGGTTAGTTGGGCTAGGCTGGGTGCTTTCCTTTTTTTTGTTCTGATTCATTTTTCTTTTTCCATTTTCATTTCTATTTTGAATTTGTTTAAACATTTCAAACAACCATTTGAATTAAAAACCTTCCAAACTTTTCAGTAAGTTTTTAATATGTTTTAAACATGTATTTAAAGTCCTTTTTAGGAATAAATCCTTTATTTATTTATGGTTTATATCTTATTTGAAAAGGGCACTTTCCTTTATTAAATAAGATTTAATTAAATTTTCAAACCCGTATTTGAAATCAAAATTTCACCAAACCTTTTCAGTAGGTTTTATTTACTTAATAGGGTGTTTAAACAACTTACTTTGAATTATTTTCAATATCTTTAATATGGTTTTTTAATTATTTAAATTGAGCCTTTGTCTTTATTCAGATAAACTCAAATATGGTTTTAATCTCATATAAATTTTATTTCAAATAATTCTTTGATTCCATTTAAGTTAATTAAATAACTTTTATTCCACTTGGGAAAATTCCAATTATTATTTTTCCCATGATTTAATTAATCATTTCTATTAGAGATTTTGTCTTTATTTAATAGAATGGAATTTGGTTAATGCCATATAATTTTATTTGAATATTCTTTATCTATTTATTTTATTTGTATTATCTTTATTTTCATTTGCTTATGGATTTGTCCAAGATTTAATTTGTCTTTTAAATACTCCTTATCTATCTATTTCTTTATCTTATAAAATCCATATCTTTTAATTTATAAATCCAAATTTGGTGATTTCAAATTTGTATAATTTTATTTAATATTTGTTTATCCTTTTATATCTCCTTAGGATTAGTTGCTCACAATTTGGTATGGATTTTAGATAGGAGATTTATTAGCTTTGGAAATTATTTCCTTTCAACTTATTAAATTCATAAGTTTTTATCCATGGTTCCAAATTGAATAGAATTAATTTCTATGGTTTTATAATACTTTTATTTGTCATTATTGATCATTTATAACTGTTTGTTGACCAATTTTTATATGGATCAAATCCATAGTCTTTTAGATATCTTGGAAATGTTTTTCTTCCATTAGGGTTTTAGAGTTTTGGTTTATTTTCCAAGTGTTTAAATTTCAAGATGCATTTATGAAGAATGCATTTCACTTGATTTTGAATTTAGGTGGATTCCCTTTTATTCAAAGTTTGTTCAAGATGGGTTTTTAAGTTTCCATTTGGAATCAAAAAGTTTCTTTTCACCCTAAATTTCAACAATTATTTATTTTGTTTATTTATTTTTCACATTACAAAATTTGGAAAATTTTGGGATGTGACATAATGACCCACAAGTATAGGGAGTGTATCGTAGTACTTTTGATAAATAGGAGTGTCGATCCCAACGAGGAGCAGAAGGTGTTGACTAGTAGTATGGAGTAGGAAATCTTTGTAAATACTTAGCAAGGAAATAAAGTGCAAGTAAATAAAGACAACAAATAACTGCAGCAGTGGCCCAATCCTTTCTTAGCAAAGTACAAGCCGCTGGAAATACTAATGAGGACCAAACATTCTCGAGGACACATGGGAATACTGTCAAGTGCTTTTGCTTCATATAGCTGAGTAGTCTTCTTTGGTTTTATGAGTGTTGTGTTGGTGAACCTGTGCTAATGTACCGACCTTACTTGGACTAATACATACTTGTGATTAAACACCTTTCAAGCATCCGCAACTACAAGAAAGCAATTAAGATATAAATCTAACCACAGCCTTAAACTCTGAGATCCTACAGTCCCTTGTCCAATGGTTTCCTAATTTGGGTTCGGGTTTCCGTCACTCCGTGTAAAATCCCAAAAATATAAAGCATGGATCATCAAACTCTAATCATCAAAATTAGGGTTAACAAAAACTTTCCCAACTAAAAATATGAAAGCATTCATATGTGTGTGTATTCAAAATTTGAATTCTTTTGAATTTCTATGGTTCTGTGTTTCTTTGCTTGTAAAATGATTCTTAGGTGAATTAAACATCATCTAAACAATCCCCAAACTTTTCCCAAAGACAAACAACTCAAAATAAACAAATGAAGTGAATGGTCACTTTGGCCAAATTAACCTCATGCCTAATTTGGCTATCCATAACTTTCAGAACTTAACAGAAACATTTGTGGATCTTTGCACCCCTTGTTAGTACTCATAATAAGGTACCAAGGCCCACTTTGTGATCATCCAGAAACATTCAAATACTAAGTTTAAATGACAGTTTAAAATTGAATCTATCTCATATGGGAAGATCCCATTATTTCAAAAACCACTCAAACAAGCTCAATTTTCAAAACCCAAGCACCCACAGAATCCTCAACACATGCCTAGCACACCCACCAAAAATCTTTTCAAAATTAAAAAGTAAGTTTCTTGCGGCCATTTCATCAAACAGCTTGCAGATTCAAATCAAACAAATCACAAACACTATAGTGAGGCAGTGAATTTGGCCTAACTTGTTCCCTCTCTGGTTGCAACTAGCCTTAGTAGATAATCTAGCTCCTTTAACTAACCTCTAGCACCACTGTAAGCTTGCCTTGCCATCAATGGTGAGCAGGCCGAGCCTCACTATCCCACCCCAGTGTGGACAGCAAGCTAGGAGAAGAACTAGCCGTGCCCACCTTGTCTAGCATGCATCCCATGCCTCACCGCCCCCTCTCGAACCGCCCTAGCTCGAAGACAGAGACCAGAACCGCCAGAAACGCCGTGCCCACGCCTCTGTCGACCATGCCGACGCGCACCCCAGTGCACACGCCATTCCCACTCAACCCGACCACCTCGAGCCCTTGCCGCCCGCCAGTATAAACTCCACCGTCCCAGGAGACCACTAGACATGTTCGTTTCCTCGCCTGTACCCCGTAGCCACCGCGCGCCGCGGAGTTCGCCGTCGGTACCGCGCAGAGCACCGCATGTTCCTGACCAATTTCCACCGCCCCTACACGTGCATTTAAGCTCTAGAGCATCGCCAGGAAACCGCCCGTCGATCGCCAACCTCAGCCAAGCCGCTAGCCGCCCGTAGCCATGTCGCCACCATCGCCTGCGCATCCCTCTCGGTCTCGCCGTCGAGCATATAAAAGGAGACCACCCCCAGCCATTTGAAGCACACCATCCCACTCCCCTCACCTCACTGATCATTCCACCCTCGAGCCGGAGCACGAAGAGCAACAGCTCACTGGAATTGCGCCGGAGCAGGCCACCTCTAGAGAAGAAGGGAGCCATTGATTTCGACCACCCCCGGAGCTATCTAGACCATCCCTGAGCTCGCCGTTGACCACTCGTTCATTTGTCCGCCTCGCCGTCGTCGCTGGAGCCCTGGTATGCCCCATATGCACCCCCACTGAGCTGCTAGGGTTCGAGCTCGCTGGTGACATGTTCATCATCGACGACGACCCTCAGCTGTCGATCATCCTTCTAATCCAACGACCCACACAGCCCCATACCGCTTCGCGCGTTATGAGCCACTGACTGGTGGAACCCCCCTGTCAGCTGAGCCCCGCGCTGCGGAGTGACACCGGGTCGGCCCATTAACCTCTCCCTCGTGACCCAACCGTTTGAATTTAGATTTTTCTATTTTAATTCAAACACAGTTCTATACCTATATTCAAAAATCAACCCAGCTCGATTTAATGAACCAAATTGCATGAAACCAATTTTGTTAGAAATTTACTGAAAAGCTTAATCCAAGCCCGGTTGATTCAAATCATTTGGATCTGTAGATCAACCTTGGTAAAAATAACAAGGCAGAAGCTTTTCTGCATTCAAATTTGTTTCAAAATTCAACCATAATAGATTTTGAGTTGATTCCAACTCTCAAAAATCACATTTGATCATACCTTTCATAATATATAAAAACAATTGGGTTTACTTACAGAAATAATGTTCAAGTAATAAAAGAATGCCACATAGGCATTTCTAGTCACTTTATTTAATTAAAATAAAAAGGTTAGACCTTATTAAATTGTGACACCACTTTAAATCACATTCCCATGTACTGAAATATGTGGTGATGACATGTGTCAACATGATCCCATATTTGAGTTGGAGAATATTAAATCTTAAGTAGTTTTTCAATGAGTAGAAATTACTTTTCTCAAATTAAAATAAATAAGACAAATTTTTTAAGCTTGTAATATAGGTGATGATGCTAGATCATCTATAGTACACCTTTGTGTGATGATTGAGAATAGTTAAGTATTTTTTGGTGATTGTGTACCTCGTATTTATTTATAGACGCTAGTAACGACCAAGGATACGAGGAGGAACGAGGATAACACGAGGTAGAAGCCGAGGAGAACTTCAACCACTGCTCTGCACAAGGCAAGCCTAATACTACTAGTTGAATGAGCAAGATATTAACTGAGCAAGCTAACACTTGCAAGATAGTTTACCTATGCAAGCCTTACTAACCAAGGTTACCTATCCAAGCTAACACTTTCAACCTAGAAAGTTTATACCACTATCTTAGCAAGCCAAACCATGCAAGTTTTACTTGCAAGCTTATACCACTCGATAAACCATCCTAGTTTTACTTACAAGCTTTCTACTTTATTTCTTTATCAAAGCTTTATCTTAGGGTTTACTTAAGTGACTTGTAGATTCTAGAAAGATAATTGAAGGTTGCATAAAGAGCATTAAAATTTGGCCTAAGTAGATAATCTTGATGTCATCCTAAGGCATGAGATTGAACTTCATTAATTTCCACCTGGTTACCACCACTCCTTAGTACTTAACCCCACTTGTATATGCTAGTGCTAAGCATAAAACTTGATCAACTCTAGATGGGAATACTTGGAGAAAATGGTTATGAAAACCTTGGAATGATGAGTCATTCTATTGAAATGTTTTGACATGTGTTTCCGAACACCAGATGATTTTGATGATGAAAATATTGAGGCATGAGCCTTAGCCCTTTATAAAACTGATGGTTGTCTGGATGCGATACCATTCCAATTTTACCGTACAACCACAATACCCGAAGATTGGGTAGGGCTTGACTGGAAACTTATATACCTTAGTATGGGTTCCCTCACGGCCAAGGTCTGAGATGAGGCTACCTTGTGAAGATTGTCCACCTGTGCAGTACCCAAGATGACAGTTGGTCATGGTTGGGAGGCAAAACTCACAGGATAGGTGCTTATACTAGGGCGTGTAATTCAAAGGTTAGGATTGGTTATCCGCATACTGAGTATGGTGAATTCAGGATTTGTTCCTGACGGATGTATCGAATGTTGTGGTGAAAGTGTACAATCTCTGCAGAGTGTCAAACTATTCGAATAGCCACGTCCACGGTTATGGACAGTTGGAGTGGCCATACTGTTCCCCCGTCAGATGTTTTCAAAATGACCACAACAGAGTTGTGATATGAAATTCAAGTTCCCACTTAGGTGTTATAAAATTTCAACTATCTTCCTTTGCTTATGAACTTAGTAGAGGTAAATATGGCTTTTTGCAAAATAACCCTAGAGCTTAGTGTCCTACTACAAAACCCCCTTAACTTGTTAGTATTAGTTTGCGAGTACTTAAAGAGTACTCATGGCTTTGTCCCTGGCTATTCCCGTGGCCAGACTATGAAGAGGAGTACCAGGATGATGGATCCCAGGAAGGTTACGACAACTAGGATCATCTCCCATCATCAGCATTGCCTGTGACCCCGAAGATGGAGCTTCGCCTACGCTATCTTTATTATTACGTTATTCCGCTGCTTGAGTTGTATTAAGAACTGGATCATGAGATCCTTATTTGTGTAAGACCTAATGTATGGTTTGTAATGGATGATGTACTGTGATATACAAATCTGTTATGTCTCACAAAAATGGTAATCCTGGGATTGTGATGTATGGCATAACAGGCATCTGGGATTAAAAATCCGGGTGTTGACACTCCGGCAACCCCACAATTAGTAGTCAAATACACAATGCATTCCCCTAGGCCCATAAATGGTGAAGTATCATGTAGTCTACGTTCACATGACACCACTAGACGAATAGCACCACAACTAAAATATTAGACCATTGAATAATACATCAACACAAATCCACTAATAATAACATGACTTCTCCCATGTCCTCAAGAACTAAACGAACTACTCACGAGACATCATGTGGATCAAGATCAAAGATGATATGTTGATGGATAACAATCTGAACAACAACAATAATTCAATGGTTCCACTCACAAGCATCAACTACAATAGTAATCCATGCGGAAAGTTTCCCCTAAGAACTATGCAGGATTCAACACAATTGTTACAGCGGGATGGAGTGGTGATGATGGTTCTGGTGGAGATGATGGTGTGGATGATGATGATGATGATCCTGATGAAGTCTAGCTTGATGACGGTGTTGATGGCGATCATCTCCCCTCTCCGGGAAGGAATTTCCCCGGCAGAAATATGTCTGCCGGAGAGCTCTTTCTCTCTCGGTGTTTTCCGTCCCACAGAGGTGGGGAAATCTTTCTATGGTATCTCCTCGTGTAGTAGGGTTTCGAGGAGAAGATATAAGCGAGAGGGCAGAGCCAGAGGTGGGCCAGGGTGGCCACACCCCCTATAGGCGCGGCCTAGGGTGGCCCGCACGGGGGGTGTGGGCCCCCTATGGCCCAACTCCGCCTCCCCTTATGGCATCCTTCGTCTTTTGGGAAAATATAATTTTCTGTAGTTTTTCTGGTATTTTTCTGATCTTCGTGAAACTGCATCAAAACACCGCTTTTTCCATCAGAATCCTGACTACGGCAGTTCATCCTCCAAGAATCATCCAACATGCAAAAATAGATGAAAATACATAAGTAACACCTCTTAAAATGAAATATATCAATGAATAGAGGCAAATTATGATATAGAATGGTGATGCAAATTGGACGTATCAAGTCCCCCCAAGCTTAGACCTTCGCTTGTCCCCAAGCGAAAACTGAGATCAGTAAAAATTTCCACAGGTTTATGGAGTGAAGTATCGATAAAAGAATACGGACAAGAAGCATCACACTGACCAATACACAAAAAATAGTAGAAAGCAACTCACCATTATATAACTTAGCTTGCATCAAGTATGGGAGTCACAATAAAGATGCATGAAGACAAATCATAATTGGGATTGGCAAACTTTGTTCTTGGTTAGAGAAGAGTTGGCAAACAGTTTTCAAACAAAGCTTTTGTAAAGAAGTTTTATAGTAGGAATACTCTTTGCTCAAACATAAAAGGCTTCAATGATAGCTTTCAAAGTAATACTCATTGGATAAGAGTCTTGTGCAAACAAGGAAGATAAAGAACATGATTTAAGAAATCATCATATGAATGCTTGAAACACAACAACTCAAATGCTTGCTGGAGATGGAGAGGAATAGGTTTACTGACTCAACTTATAAGTAGAAGAAAGGGCCCTTCATAGAGGGAAGCAGGGATTTCAAGTTCATAAAGAGCTTTCAAAAGATTATGGTACTTACTAGCTTGGAGCACTCATTGCCCCTATCATAAGCATCTTGAGGTGATTAAGGTTAAAGTGAACAAAGATGGAGTATATGCTTGAGGAAAATAAGTTGGCAATCTCATGTCCCTTGAGTGCGAGGGCTGCTACTCATGCTACTCAACTTTAGTTACTGGTAAGTTATTGTCATAGTAAGTACATGCGTATCATAAAGAACCGCCAACGGGGTACCCCTTGCACATGATATAGGAGCTATTCCATAATCAAAATGAGAAGGCAAGCAGACAGTGAGCATCTTAGCGATCTTTTTATTTTCTATTTGCATAGGTTTTTATTGAGGATGCTTCATAGATTGCTCACTATGGTTGTGCTGCAAGTTTCCACCATGATTAGGCATCGCTTAGGCTAGCGGGCCAGGCGTTTCTCTAACACACATACATAACTCCATGGACTTACAAGCTCCCCTTTTATTTCACACCAACGACATCCGCAGACAAAAGAGCATGATATCAACTGTGTACAATGTACAGGTGCGATGTTGAAAGTGTTCCCCGTGATAACACGATTCTGCTAATTCCAATGTATAAGTGCAAGCAAATACAACTTCGATGACATAATGGTTCAAGTTTATTAGGGGCAAGAAAATAAGGTGTGCCATCAAGTTACTGAGAGCTTTACTAACTAGTTTTAACATAACAAAATAATTTTTAATTAGAAAGATAGATGAAGCTTGAGAATTTACTTGGAATAGTAATAATGCTAATAGGTAGATATGGTGGACACAAATTGCACAGGTTTTGATTTAACGGGATTAGATGCATGATAAGTATGCCCTCTCAAAACAGGTTTTTGGCTAGCAAGGCTGGGTAGCAAGCAAAATAGTTGAAGGACACAAGCAAACATACAAGTGATAAAGCCAAACATGCAATCTTCCTTGAAGACACAAAAGATCTTAAATAAAGAATACTAATCTTATGAGCCAATCAAGAAAGAAAATAAATGAGACAAAATACTTGTAAGATTTTTCTCTTTTCCTTTCAAACCTCAAAAATTGTTGCTACTGACCAGATCTTGGTTTGCCAAAACCAACTTAGATCTACTTGATGCTCCCAAAGTGATATCAATACTGATCAACAAGATCAATAATATAATAGAGATTGCAAACTAAAATAAGCAGTGCAAAAAGTAAAAGATAAGGATTCTCATTAATATTCCATAAAGGCACTCAGACCAAGGGATACATAGATAACCAACTAAAGGAGGGATACTTTCACAATGCAAACTAACCTATAAGATAACTTCTCTACCCAATATATGAATCTACTAAAAAGGTAAAAAATGTAAAAGATAATGATATGATACCGCGGCACTCCCCAAGCTTGGAACAAGCCAAGGGGATGCCAAACCTGATGCTGAATTACTCCTTCAGTGGTGGTGGTATTCTCTTGATAAGCTCTTCAATCAGTTCCCTCAAATCCTCAATCTCGAAGGTTAGAGTACGAATCAACTCCGAATTATGCTCAATGTGGTTCATGATCATGTCGGACCGAGAATCCCAGTCCTTGTTTTTCTTTCCCCACTCTTCCTTCTTAGTATGTTCCTTCCCTGCATGGTTAGAAAGAGGCAGATCCCAAACAGAGGGCAACCTCCCTTGGGGCACCTTTTGGTATTATTTCTCAATAAAGAGAGTATGGAAGGGGTTCTTGGTGCGTGAAGGAAGTGACTGTGGAGCGAGGATATGACGTGGGGTTTTCCCTCCCGTAGACATCTGTGTTGTCCTCCTAAGATTGGTAGGGTTTGCCACCACTCTAATGCTTTCAACGGTAGCGCGGGTGTCCAGATGCTCTTACTCCTTCATGTCTTCTTCATCCTTAACCAAGATCTCCTCCTCCTTAGGGTTTTGAGGATCATATTCCATGGGATTCTTGCCTTTGTCGTTGGTGGAGACCATGGTGCTCTAAACTTGAGAAGATTTCCTGACAGAAACAGATCGAAACTAAAACACGACGAGAACACGATATACGAACCTCGGGGGATCCGGGGGTTATACATTACGAAGTTCCAATGCATAAGGAAGTTACTGTGCAAAAATGAGGCGGATATGGACTCTAGGGGGCTCACACCCCCTATAGGCGCGGCCAGCTGGGGCCCGCGCCTAGGGTGGGTGTGGCCCACCTGGCCTCTGTTTCCTTCTCTATTTCGTCTCGTAACCTTCTATATGCAATAAAAACATCAAAAATATAAAAAGATAGGGTTTCACGAACCTTCAGTTTGCAACACTTTTACCTATTCAAAGACGGGCTCTACAGATTCCTTTTCTCCCTCTCCTAAAAATTCCTTTCATACAAGGCCTTACACAAACCTCATTGGCAACATTAGTGTATGCAAAAAAAATAAACCTTTAGGTTCAAATTTCAACTGAAAACCATCAAAACAAAAGCTATTGTAGCAACTCCTTTCCAAAAGCCCAAAAATAATCTAAAAGGGAATCAATATAAGAGGCAAATGCAAATGATGGCAGAAATCTGTTAAAACGGACCAGCGGGTAAAGATTGATTTTTTTTCGAAAAACTTTTGTTGCTCAAATCAAGAAGTGCAAAACTAATGAAAGTTGGAAAACAACTTGTAGAATAAGCATAGAAAATTACATCTCCATTCGTAGTACTGATCTCCTTCACGAATTTTTACAATGTAGCACAAAAATCTGTCCCAGGACAGCCACTTTCACAACTCCTCTACTTCTCAAAAGTAGTTGATCTTGACACAAAAACCAAAACGAAAAGGATAAGGAGCGGTTATTACTGAGGCAATAACTTTCAAGACTCAACAAAACTATTGGGTTATCTTCCAAGAAGTACTTTTCTTTAATGCCATTAAGTTAGGCTAAATAATTTCAGAGATGCTCACATAGGAGATATAGATTTGAAAAGAGAGCATCAAGAAGCAAATATCCAACACATTTGAGTCTAACCCACTTCCTATGCAAGGGGGCCTCATGAGAAAAAACTTATTGAAACAAAAGGCAACTAGCATAGGAAGACAAAACAAGTGCAGCTTCAAAGCTTTCAACATAAAACGGGGAAACTTAAATTATTGAGATGCATAAAACCATGTTTCCATCTCTCATAATAACTTTCAGTAGCACTTTGAATAAAGTTGACAATATAACTGTCACAAGAAATAACTTTATCATCAGAATGATCATACTTACAATCATCAAAAAGAGGTCCAAGGTTATAAACTGGATCAATAGAAGCAAGTTGTTCAACCCTGAAATCTTCATTAGGCAAGCTATTTTCATAAGGAGATTTAGAAAATTTGGAAAAGTTAAACTCATAAGAATCTCCATCAAACTTAGTTAAAAATTTCTCCTTTTACAATCTATAATAGCTCCACAAGTGTTCAAGAAAGGTCTACCAAAAGTTATAGGACAAGTTTTACTAGCTGCTGAACTAAGCACTAGAAAATCAGCAGGATAATTAATATTACCACAAAGGACTTACACATCTCTTACAATACCAATAGGGCAAATGGTTTCCTTATTAGCAAGGTGAATAACCACATCAATGTCCTCAAGCTCACAAGGACCAATTTTATGCATAATTTCTATGTAAAGCTCATAAGAAATAGCACCAGAACTAGCACCAATGTCACATAAACCATAATAGCAATGATCACCAATTCTAACAGAAAGCACATGGACACTAGCTTTTCTAGATTTTCTAGGATAAGAGAAAATATTAGAAGCGTCTTCACAGAAGACAATGTGCCCAACCTCTATGTTTTTAGTGACAAGATATTTCTCAATGGCTACTACAGGTTCAATGTTTACTTGCTCATCATGTTTAACAGCTTTCTTTATACCTTTGTTAACTGTACTAATAATCATAGAGTACTCCTTTACCTTGGCTGGAAAAGGTGTTTAATCAACATAAGGTTCAGGCAAAATACGATCAATAGTACAAACTTCAGTGCTTCTAGCAGGAACATGATTAACAACATCTTTATAAGGTGCATGGTACTTATTCCACTTATTTTTAGGAATTTCTATGTAAGAGGAAAAAGCCTTAAAACAATTGGCCATACTTTGGGAATCAAGACCATACTCAGTACTAATAACACGAAAGTCATCAGTTCCCATAAAGAATTTAATGCATTCATAATCATAATTTATACCCGACTTTCTTCCTTTGTCATTCTCCCATGCTTTAGTGTTCTCTTGAATACGGTCTAGGAGATCCCATTTAGCTTCTTCCTTCATACGTGTGAATGATCCAACACAGGAAGCATCTAGTAAATCTTTATCATGAAGAGAAAGCCTTGCATAAAAGTTATTAATAATAATATTGTTAGGGAGTTCATGAATAGGACATTTAAGCATTAGTAACTTCAATCTCCCCCAAGCTTGAGCTGTACTCTCTCCATCACGAGGCCAAAAGTTATATATTAGATTACTATCCTTATGAATCTCACTGGGAGGATAGAATTTAGAATAAAAGAGAGGTACTATTTCCTCCCATTCCATGGATTGTCCATTCTTCAGCAGCTTTTACCATTCTTCAGCCCTTCCTTTCAATGATATATAGAGAAACTTCTTCTTCACCTATTCAGTTGTGATACCTGCACACTTAAACAACCCGCATAATTCATGGATAAAAAGCAAGTGAACACCAGGGTGGACAGTTCCATCCCCTAAATAATAATTATCCATAACACGATCAACAATACTTGTAGGTATCTTAAAAGGATCTATCTCAACAGGTGGTGGTTCATCTACTACCCTAACAGTGGTAGTAGTTTTCCCAAACAGAAAACCAAGTGGGTTATCCATATTGGAAACAAAGTAACAAACATAAATAAAAAGAAATACTCATAGTAGAAGTTTCCTTTACCAGTTCAACTCTTCAATAGCGCTTCACTCCCGGCAACGATGCTAGAAGATAGTCTTGATGACCCACAAGTATAGGGGGTGTATCGTAGTACTTTCGATAAATAGGAGTGTCGATCCCAACGAGGAGCAGAAGGTGTTGACTAGTGGTATGGAGCAGGAAAGCTCTGTAAATACTTAGCAAACAGATTTTTAGGGGTTTTCTGATAAAGCAAGGAAATAAAGTGCAAGTAAATAAAGACAGCAAATAACTGCAGCAGTGGCCCAATCCTTTCTTAGCAAAGGACAAGCCGGTGGAAATACTAATGGGGACCAAACGTTCTCGAGGACACATGGGAATACTGTCAAGTGATTTCGCTTCATATAGCTGAGTAGTCTTCTTTGGATTTATAAGTGTTGTGTGGGTGAACCTGTGCTAATGTACCGACCTTACTTGGACTAAAACATACTTGTGATTAAACCCCTTGCAAGCATCCGCAACTAAAATAAAGCAATTAAGATATAAATGTAACCACAGCCTTAAACTCTGAGATGCTACACTCCCTTGTGCAATGGATTCCTAACGGGGTGTAACATCCCAGGATTAGCACCTCGAAATAGAATTATAGAGGACACAGGTTTGTGCATTGCATTCATGCAGAAGAAAATCGGGGAAATTTTCGCGCAAAACTAAAAGAGATATAGAGGGATTGAGATCTCTCTTGTACTGATGGAAACTTCGGAGAAAGTGCGATGGATTTCGACATGACCTCTATTGTACTTTTGTGTTTGAGGGGAAAGAAATCCAAATTTGAATATTCAAAACATATATTTAAATTTCAAAAGAATATATTTATAATTAGAAATAGTGATACAATTATACTCACATCCTTGAGAGATTATTTATGATTGGGATATAATGAAATCACAAGTACAAAAATAAAGAAAATAAAAGAATTAGTCTATAATATAATATGGATATATAATCCTAATTACAATGGAATAAATGGGACCAATTCAATAAAATGAAATTATTATTATTATAATAATCTTTATATATATACATATAGTATTGATGTTCTTTTACAAAAGAAGACTGAGAGTGCATTACAGTAAACAAATAATAATAATAAGGGGTAATTACATAAATGGAGTAACTCAAATAATTTTTATTACAAGAAGAAATATATATTACATTGTCTTTACAAATGAATGGAATAAGAAAAAGAAAACAGGTAAAAACATACAACAATACAATTTTTTCAATATTCAACAGAAAAGAAATTACAATATATAATAAAAATAAAATCTAAAGTATTTCTCCTGTACACTCTTGTATTTTCTTTTCTTCTCTTCACATTCTTTACTCCTGCAAAACAAACAAGAAAGAAAACAAAACAGAAATAAAAGAGGGTTATGTTGGTTAGTTTTGCTCTCAGTCTTAACAGTAAAATGCACTGTTGATAGTCATGATTGAGCTAGAAAGGAATAAGGGGCAAGTTTCACCAAATAAAGCATCTGTTCTTATCAGATGTGTAGCCTCAGTCCTACATCATTTGCAGTAAGAGGGGCAAGTTTCACCAGAGGAGATAGAAAGGAAGAAGTAAAACCACTGCAATTACTTGTGCTGATCTACAACAGAGCAAGCTAGTAGGCAAGCAGCATACACATAATTGCATGTGTGTGTGTTGTCAGCACAAGGAAGCCTCAAAGATAGATAAGAGTGAACCAGCCGTAACTAGCACACCATTCTCATCTCCCCAGCGACACCACATTCATTTCCACCACATGTAGTCAAGAACACTGCTCTTAGCAAACCACCAGGAATTCTCCTGCCTCTCACCCAAATAACCCCATAGATTAGATCCACCATATCATCACATCCCTCACTCTGGTTGCTCAGTGGAGCCATCCAAGAGCTAGAACAAGGGGAAAGTAAAGGTCAGGTAGCAGCCCCGGGAAAAGAAGGCCATACTAGCAATGGCAAGGAGTAGCTGATCATACACAAGTATCAAGTGGAAGAAGTAGATCAAGATCTAGAAACATATGACCATGAAGGACAAGCATCAGGTTGACCACCCATACCATCAATAATATCTGTTCTTACCAATTCCATTAAAAAGATTTTGGGAGTGTTGAGATAGTTCTCATATAGGCATAGAGATGTTATGCTTGTCTCATCATTGAACTTCTAGGCATTAGTAGTATTTGTCTATCTTATTTCCAAATATGTGTCTCAGCCTTTACATCCTTGGCAGGGACAAATAGCAGCAGATCAGGATGTTTGAATCTACTGTTGTGCACACTCCACATGGGAGGCACCACAACAGCAGATCCAATAGCAGTAGAAGCCACTAAGTTGTTTAATACTAAACATCAAGTACCAAATCTGTTCTAATTAAAAAGAAAGCCTCAGACTCCTGCATCATAGGCTAGGCCATAAGATCAAGCACAACATCTGTTCTTAACAATTAAATAGGGAGACAGAGATCAGTAGAGAGGGGAGCTAGAGATCAGCAGAGAGGGGAACCAGATCAACTTGTGAGCTGATGGTTCCTGGTATAACCAGGAGCTCACACCCTAACCACACAAAAATAGGACAGTAAGATAGAGTATGGAGATCAGCAATAATGCACCACACATATACTATAAGTTCATAACAAAGAAAGGCATGTTCTTTAAACATGACACCTACAGATTTTTAAACAAAACAAGTACACTTTGCACTTGGCAACACAAATCTGTCATGGATATTGTAAGCATATGATTAGATAATCAATGGCCATTTAAATTAAGTAGCAAAGATACTAAGAAAATTACATGAAGTGCTACATCATTTAATTATAAGTAAATCACAACAAATACATAGAAAAGCATTTCACATACTTTCGCATACACAACAAGATCAAAAGAATGACATGCTTGGTGCCATTTATATACTTAGTCATTCAACAATTAGCCATAATTATATGTATGCTCTAGCATAACACAGTAATCTGTACCCACTGTTACACCTCATATATACACTGATTGGTGGGTACATCAAATATAAGCCTGTCAAATTATTAATTGCATACCACAAGAACAAATATATATATGATATATATTTCTACAAGTTAATGATGCCATATTTGTTCGTTTATATACACTGTAACACACCATTTATACAAACAAGTGGTAGGTGTATAATCTACTTAGAGTAGATACAATTATCTGAAGAAATAGGAGCATCTACCTCCATTAGTATAACAAATTGGAGACTTATAGAAACCAGACCCGCTAGCACATGAGCAACCACATAACCAATAGACTACTAAGATCAATCCACCAATGAATATGCCATAACCATAACAAGTAGCTCCAATCTTAGATTACCAAGAATCTAAACCTAAAATAATACAAGAACATTTCATCAGCTCGAAGGCTGGTCATATGAGTCTTACCTGACCAGAGACATGGTTGAAGTAGTAGACAAGAAGGCCGATGCCGGGTTTGCAGATACTTGCCGTCCCACCGGTGTCGGAGAAGAGACAATACCACATCACCTTCCCCACCACCACAGTCAAGTTTATAAGCACCCGATCAAGGTTGTTGAGGCTGCAGACACCCTACTATTCCACCAGCATCTAGATCAAAATTAGCCAACATGAACATACCCAATAAAAGCATCAAAGAACAAGAACGCTTGTCAACACCCGGATTTTTAATCCCAGATGCCTGTTATGCCATACATCGCAATCCCAGGATTACCATTTTTGCGAGACATAACAGATTTGGATATCACAGTACATCATCCATTACGAACTATACATAAGGTCTTACACAAATAAGGATCTCATGATCTAGTTCTTAATACAACTCAAGCAGTGTAATAACGTGATAATAAAGACAGCGTAGGCGAAGCTCCATCTTCGGGGTCACATGCAATGCTGATGATCCTAGTTGTCGTAACCTTCCTGGGGTCCATCATCATGGTACTCCTCTTCATAGTCTGGCCACGGGAATAGCCAGGGACAAATCCATGAGTACTCTTTAAGTACTCGCAAACTAATACTAACAAGTTAAGGGGGTTTTGTAATAGGACACTAAGTTCTAGGGTTGTTTTGCAAAAAGCCATATTTACATCTACTAAGTTCAGAAGCAAGAACTAGTTGAAATTTTATAACACCTAAGTGGGAACTTGAATTTCATGTCACAACTCTATTGTGGTCAAGTCAAAGTCTCAATTCATTTCATAAGTCATTTTGAAAACATCTGACGGGGGAACAGTATGGCCACTCCAACTGTCCATAATCATGACGCTATTATTCGAATAGTTTGACACTCTGCAGAGATTGTACACTTTCACCACAACATCTGATACATCCGTCAGGAACAAATCCTAAATTCACCATACTCAGTATGCGGATAATCAATCCTAACCTTTAAATTACACGCCCTAGTATAGGCACCTCTCCTGTGAGTTTGGCCTCCCAACCATGACCAACTGTCATCTTGGGTACTGCACAGGTGGACAATCTTCACAAGGTAGCCTCAGCTCAGACCTTGGCCATGAGGGAACCCATACTAAGGTATATAAGTTTCCAGTCAAGCCTTACCCAATCTTCGGGTATTATGGTTGTACCGTAAAATTGGAATGGTATCGCATCCAGACAACCATCAGTTTTATAAAGGGGTAAGGATCATGCCTCAACATTTTCATCATCAAAATCATCTGGTGTTCGGGAACACATGTCAAAACATTTTAGTAGAATGACTCATCATTCCAAGGTTTTCATAACCATTTTCACCAAGTATTCCCATCTAAAGTTGATCAAGTTTTATGCTTAGCACTAGCATCTACAAGTGGGGTTAAGTACTAAGGATGGGTGATAAACAAGTGGGGATTAATGAAGTTCAATCTCATGCCTTAGGATGACATAAAGATTATCTAACTTAGGCCAAATTTAATGCTCTTTATGCAACCTTCAATTATCTTCCTAGAATCTACAAGTCACTTAAGTAGACTCTAAGAAAAGCTTTGATAAAGAAATAAAGTATAAAGCTTGCAAGTAAAACTAGGATTGGGTTATCAAGTGGGTAGGATCACATATGCTCAAGGCATATAGTTGGCATGGTAACAAGCAAGTATTAACTTACATAACTAGGGTATCTTGCAAGGGTTAGCTTGCCAAATCAACTAGTAGTATTAGGCTTGCCTTGTGTAGAGCAGTGGTTGAAGTTCTCCTCGGCTTTCTCCTTGTAGTATCCTCCTTCCTCCTCGTATCCTTGGTCGGTACTAGCGTCTATAAATAAGTACGAGGTACACGATCACCAAACAATACTTAACTATTTTCAATCATCACACAAAGATGCACTATAGATGATCTAGCATCATCACCTATATTACAAGCTTAAAACATTTGTATTATTTATTTTAATTTGAGAAAAGTAATTTCTACTCATTGAAAAACTACTTAAGATTTAATATTCTCCAACTCACATATGGGATCATGTTGACACATGTCATCACCACACATTTCAGTACATGGGAATGTGATTTAAAGTGGTGTCACGATTTAATAAGGTTTAACCTTTTTATTTTAATTAAATAAAGTGACTAGAAATGCCTATGTGGCATTCTTTTATTACTTGAACATTATTTATGTAAGTAAACTCGTATGTTTTTATATCTTCTGAAAGGTATGATCAAATGTGATTTTTGAGAGTTGGAATCGACTCAAAAGCTATTATGGTTGAAATTTGAAAAATGTTTGAATGCAGAAAAGCTTCTGGCTTGTTATTTTTACCAAGGTTGATCTACATATCCAAATGATTTGAATCCAACGGGCTTGGATTAAGCATTTCAGTACCTTTCTAACAAAATTAGTTTCATGCAATTTGGTTCATTGAATCGAGCTGGGTTGATTTTTGAAACTAGGTACAAAACTGAGTTTGAATTAAAAAGGAAAAATCTAAATTCAAACGACTGGGCTGCGTGGGAGAGGTTAATGGGCCAGCCTAGTGTCACTCCGCAGAACGGGGCTTAGCTGATAAGGGGGTCTACCGGTCAGCGGCTCATAACACGTGAAGAGGCACGGGGCTGTGTGGGTCATTGGATTAGAAGGGTGATCAACGGCTGAGGGTCGTCGTCGATGATGAACATGTCACCGGCGAGATCGAACCCTAGCGGATCAGTGGGGGTGCATAGGGGGCATACCAGGGCTCTAGTGACGACAGCGAGGCGGGCAAACGAACGAGTGGTCGACGGCGAGCTCAGGTATGGTCGAGGTAGCTCCGGGGGTGGTCGAAATCAATGGCTCCCTTCTTCTCCAGAGGAGGCCTGCTCCGTCGCAATTCCGGCCAACTGCTGCTCCTCGTGCTCCGGCTCGAGGGTGGAATGATCAGTGAGGTGAGGGGAGTGGAATGGTGTGCTTCAAACGGCTGGGGGTTATCTCCTTTTATAGGCTCGACGGTGAGACCGAGAGGGATGGGCAGGCGGCTGTGGTGACATGGCTACGGGCTGCTAGCGACATGGCTGAGGTTGGCGATCGACGGGCGGTCTCCTGGCAATGCTCTAGAGCTTAATTGCGCGTGTAGGGGCGGTGGCAATCGGTCGGGAACATTCGATGCTCTACGCGGTACCGACGGCGAACTCCGCGGCTTGCGGTGGCTACGGGGTACGGGCAAGGAAACGAACATGTCTAGTGGTCTCCTGGGACGGTGGAGTTCATGCTGGCGGGCGTCAAGGGCTCGAGGTGATCGGGTTGAGTAGGAACAGCACGTGCACTGGGGTGCGCGTCGGCATGGTCAACAGAGGCGCGGGCGCGCAGTTCCTGGCGGTTTTGGTCTCTATCTTCGAGCTAGGGCTGCTCGAGAGGGGTCGGTGAGGCATGGGCTGCATGCTAGACAAGGTGGGCACGGCTAGTTCTTCCTCTATCTTGTTGTCCACCTTGGGATGGCATGGTGAGGCTCGGCCTGCTCACCATTGATGGCAAGGCAAGCTTGCAGTGGTGCTAGAGGTTAGTTAAAAGAGCTAGATGATCTACTAAGGGCTAGTTGCAACCAGAGAGGGAACAAGTTAGGCCAAATTCACTGCCTCACTATAGTGTTTGTGATTTGTTTGATTTGAATCTGCCAGCTGTTTGATGAACTGGCCGCAAGAAACTTACTTCTGAATTTTGAAAAGATTTTTGGTGGGTGTGCTAGGAATGTGCTGGAGACTCTGTCGTTTCTTGGGTTTTGAAAATTGAGCTTGTTTGAGTGGTTTTTGAAATATGGGGATCTTCCCATATGAGATAGATTCAATTTTAAATTGTCATTTAAACTTAGTATTTGAATGTTTTTGGATGATCACAAAGTGGGTCTTGGTACCTTATTATGAGTACTAACAAGGGGTGCAAAGATCCAGAAATGTTTTTGTTAAGTTTTGAAAATTAGAGATATCCAAAGTAGGCATGGGAGTTAATTTGGCAAAAATGACCATTCACTTCATTTGTTTATTTTGAGTTGTTTGTCTTTGGGAAAAGTTTGGGGATTGTTTAGATGATGATTATTTCACCTAAGAATCATTTTACAAGCAAAGAAACACAGAATCATGGCAATTCAAAAGAATCCAAATTTTGAATACACACACATATGAATGCTTTCATATTTTTAGTTGGGAAAGTTTTTGTTAACCCTAATTTTGATGATTAGAGTTTGATGGTCCAAGTTTTATATTTTTGGGATGTTACAAACCTTCCCCCCTTAAACAAAATCTCGTCCCGAGATTTGAAAAAGGACAAAAAAGATTACCTAGGATTTGAAGAGATTGGGAAACTCCGTCCTAATGTGATCTTCGCGCTCCCAGGTAGCTTCCTCTTCTGTGTGGTTGCTCCACTGAATCTTGAGAAACCTGATGCTCCGGGTCCTGGTAGTTCTGAAAGCTTCTTCCAAAATACGGATGGGTACTTCGGGATAGGTCAGGTCATCGTTGATCTCTATGGTCCGGTGATCAATATTCTTGAACACTTCAGTATTCTCCGGAACTTCGAGGCATTTGCGAATTAATGAGATATGGAACACATTGTGCACGGCTGACATTTCTTATGGCAGTTCCAATTGATACGACACATCTCCTCGATGGTTCAGAATCTTGAAGGGGCCGATATATCTGGGGGCTAACTTTCCCTTGAGTTGGAAACGATGTATTCCCTTCAATGGCGACACTTTTAGATACACAAAATCTCCGATGTTGAAGGCGAGGTCTCGACGTCTCTTGTCGGCGTAACTCTTCTGTCTTGACTGGGCTGTCTTGAGGTGCTCACGAATCTTGTGAACTTTCTCTTCTGCTTCTCGTAGGATGTCGGGTCCAAAAATCTGACTCTCTCCTACTTCCGACCAGTTCAAAGGGGTGCGACACTTCCTTACATACATGAATTCAAATGGGCCATTTGCAAACTAGCTTGATAACTGTTGTTGTAAGAAAATTCTGCAAACGGCAGACAGTCTTCCCATTTAGATCCATATTCTAACAAGCATGCTCTCAACATATCTTCGAGTATTTGATTTAAAGGGGTCCAAAAATCTGACTCTCTCCTACTTCCGACCAGTTCAAAGGGGTGCGACACTTCCTTACATACATGAATTCAAATGGGCCATTTGCAAACTAGCTTGATAACTGTTGTTGTAAGAAAATTCTGCAAACGGCAGACAGTCTTCCCATTTAGATCCATATTCTAACAAGCATGCTCTCAACATATCTTCGAGTATTTGATTTACTCGCTCTGTTTGTCCATCGGTCTAAGGGTGATAAGCTGTGCTAAAATCTAGTCGGGTTCCTAAACCTTCTTGGACTTTCTTCCAGAATCTCGAGGTAAACTGAGTTCCTCGATCAGATATGATGTTCTTGGGGACTCCGTGCAAACTGACGATTCTAGCGATGTATAACACCGCTAGCTTCAAACTCTGATATGTGGTCTTGACTGGTAAGAAATGGGCAACTTTGGACAATCTGTCCACTATGACCCAGATAGAGTCATTTCCCCTACTAGAAGCAGGCAAATCGGTGATAAAGTCCATTCCAACGGAATCCCATTTCCATTCCGGAATCTGCAATGGTTGCAGCAATCCAGCGGGTCTTTGATGTCCCGCCTTGAATCTCTGACATATATCACACTTGGCGGTATAGCTTCCGATTTCTCTCTTCATCTTATGCCACCAAAATTGCTCTTTCAAATCTTGATACATCTTTGTTCGTCCAGGGTGGATAGAATAAAGAGTATCATGAGCTTCCTTCAGAATAACTTCTTTCAACTTAGAATCTGCTGGTATACAAAGGCGTCCTTTGTACCACAGAACTCCTTCTTCGTCTTCGGTGAATTCGGGTACTTTGCCTGTACCGATACGATGGTTGATTCCGTCGATACTAGCATTTCCTTTCTGCGCCTCTTTGATCTGACTGATCAAAGTGGGTTGAAGTTTTATGCTAGCCAAAAATCCTTCACTCACTAATTCCATTTGGAAATCTTCCATCTCTTTGTGCAGACTTGGTTGCTCCTTCAAAATCATGGAGTTCAAGCGGCACGGCAATCTGCTAAGGGCATCTGCTACCACATTGGCTTTACCAGGGTGATAGTGAATGTCCAAATCGTAATCCTTGATTAGCTCAATCCATCTTCTCTACCTCATATTCAGCTCCTTATGAGTGAATATATACTTCAGGCTCTTGTGATCCGAATAAATCTCACAACGGTTTCCCATCAGGTAATGCATCCATGTCTTCAGGGCTAGAACTACAGCTGCGAGCTAGAGGTCATGGGTTGGGTAGTTTTGTTCATGCTGTTTCAGTTGTTGAGATAGATAAGATATAACTTTGCCTTCTTGCATTAGCACACATCTGAGACCGATCTTGGATGTGTCACAATACATGTCAAAGGGCTTCGTGATATCCGGCATGATTAAGATTGGGGCTGAAATCAATCTCCTCTTGAGTTCTTGAAAACTCGCTTCACATTTGTCCGTCCATTCAAACTTCTTGTCCTTCTACAGCAATTGGGTCATGGGTCTGGCGATACTCGAGAATCCTTCTACGAACTTGTGGTACTATCCCGCCAATCTGAGAAATGCACGAACTTGGGTTTGGGTGGTTGCGGCTTGCCAATTTCCGACATCTTTCACCTTTGTAGGGTCAACGGCAATTCCTCCGACTGATACAATGTGGCCGAGGAATCCTACCTCCTGTAACCATATTTCACATTTGCTAAACTTGGCATACAACTGATGCTCTCTAAGGGTTCCAAGAATGGTCCTTAGGTGTACCTCATGTTCTTCTTCTAATTTGGAATAAATCATAATGTCATCGATGAAAACAACGACAAACTTATCCAGGAAGTCCATAAAAATCTTATTCATGAGATTCATGAAATAAGCGGGGGCATTGGTTAATCCAAAAGACATGACGGTATACTCGTATAATCCATATCTGGTGGTAAAGGCAGTCTTTGGAATATCCTCTGCGCGAATCTTAAGTTGATGATAGCCAGTTCTAAGATCAATCTTAGAAAACACTTTGGCACCAGTCAACTGTTCAAACAAATCTTCTATCTTTGGCAACGGGTACTTGTTTTTGATAGTGACATCATTCAACTTCCGATAATCCATACACAAACGGTTACCTCCATCCTTCTTGTCCACAAACAAGACAGGTGATCTCCATGGTGACGCACTTGGTTGAATCAATCCAATTTCCAACATGGCATCCAGTTGCTTCTTTAGTTCTGCGAGTTCAGACGGGTTCATACTATATGGTCTCTGGGCTATGGGTCATGTTCCGAGGATTAGTTAAATGATAAACTCGATATCCCGATCTGGGGGCATACCGGTCAAAACATCTAGAAATACATCGGGGTATTCACAGACTATCCGGACTTGGTCAATGGTAGGTTGCGCTATACTCTTGTTCCACTTCAATTGACGAGGTAAGGTTCCAGATACATGCTCGACTGATATTCCAGTTGTACTAGTCATGGTTATGGCTTTCTTGGCACAGTCTATTAATCCTTTATGTTTGGACATCCAATCCATTCCTAGTAATACTTCCAAACCTTTAGTTCCGAGTACTATCAGATTAGCATAAAAATCTATGCCATGGATTCGGATAGGGATGGCTTTGCAAATTTGCCTAGCTTTGGTGGTTGAACTGGGGATTTGAACTATCATAACATGCTTCAGTTTGGTTGGTTGAATCTTACTAGTGCATGCAAATTCTTCGGTGACAAATGAGTGCGATGCACCAGAATCAAACAACAATCTTGCAAGTACTGAGTTAATAGAAAACATACCCAGCACGACGTCTGGCGCTTCCTGGGATTCTTCAGCATGCATGAGAAAAAGACGGTCGTTGCGGTTGAGCGAGTTCCCCGGGGCAAACCTTCTTCCGGGATAAACACGACGCTACTGCTGAGCTAGGGCATTGGCATTGGGGGCTGCGGCATTCTTCTTGGGGCACTCATTGGAGTAGTGACCCTTATTTCCACATTCATAACAAGTCACTTGCGACTTGTCCTTTGCTGCAATAGGCACAACATTGCTTCCAGTCCTTGGGGCAGTGTTGGTGTTGGCGGTAGCATTGTTGTTGAACTTGGGTGGTGCACGGTTGAAATTGCTAGAGTTGCCGGGGTTGTTGTGATTTCCTCCGGGCCTTGGGTTTTCACCATTGGGATAGGTCAGACGGTTCATCGAGGGTCTGTTGGTTCTCGGGGCAAATCCTGGAGATGGGTTGGGGCGATACTTTGGGGTCTGATGGGTTCCTGGCTGATGCATCATGCGACGCTTGCGGTTCTAGTTGGTTTGGTTGATATTTCCTTCCATCTGGATGGCAGAGTCGACTAGGGATTCAATATCAGCAAAAGGGATATTGACTAACACCATCTGCATCTCATCGTGCAGACCATTCAAGAATCTTTCTTTCTTTTTGGCTTCAGTGTCGATCTCATCCGGGGCATACCTAGCTAATGACAAGAATTTGTCACCGTATTCCACGATAGTCATTCTTCCTTGCTTCAGTTCTCTGAACTCATCTCTCATTATCTTGATCAAACCCGGTGGCACATGGGTTCTGCTGAACTTGACCTTGAATTCCTCCCAGGTCATCATCTGTCCTCCGGTCATTGCACGAACGCTGTTCCACCATGCTCTTGCATCTCCGGCTAGATAGTGGGTGGAAAACAGAACTTTCTCGTTAGCTTCCACTCCGGCGACTTCCAGGTTGTTTCCATGGTTTGCAGCCAATCATCTACATCTAGGGGCTCTTCCTACTTAGTGAAAACAGGTGGGTTGGTGTTCTGGAAATTTTTGAGCTTAGATCCATGGTTTTCCTGATTTCCTTGGACTTGATTGTTGTTCGCCATCTGAGCTATGTGCTGAAGGGTGGCTAAGTTGGCTTGACGTTCGGCTCTTTCAGCTTCGCGGTCAGAAACCAACATTTGCAGGATCTGCAACATCGGGTCTGGGGATGAACCACTTCCTCCGCGAGGCATCTGAAGATTGAGATGGATCATGAGAAAAGAAGGAAATTTCTAAGGTTCAGGGACTTCGAAAAGTTTTTAAAGTTTGACTCAGATTTTCTAGCAACTAGCTTTTCATTCATTCATTCATAGCACACGATACAACGCACACCACAACAAAGGAAAACAGATGGTTTTAAGAACCATTCTGGAAACTACGATATAGTGGGACCGAATACAACTCACTAACGCTAGTGCTCAGGTGCTACTACTCCTTGGAGTCGGTGTAATCATCATCCTCATCATCATCATCGTCATCGATGAAGGAGAAATTCTCCTCATCGGTGAAAAAGTCCATGGCCAGATCCTCCAGAAAGTCATCATCATCATTGAGATAAGAGTAGGGGTCTACACGAAGGTCTTCTCCGGCATTCTCCCTTTCCTCCAACTACATGTCTCTCTCGTGGATTGTCTCCTCCAAATCCGAGATACGGTGACGAAGACGGGCAATGATGCGCTCCTTCTTGTCAAGTTGACGGCGACGAGACTTGCGGTCCTTCGCTAGCATGGCGATGGTCTGATCCTTCGTCCTGATGATGGCGGACTTGTGGTTGGAGTAGTCACGGGCATTGTCCAGTTCTTGATGACGATCATACATCATGAAGCTAAGGTGGTCTAACTGAGTCTTCAGCTCGTGCTGGTATGGGGCTTCCAGTGGCTGTCCCATAGCATCACGCCTTGGGCAGAACTCAAAGCGGGTACCCTTGATCTGATTGATACTCTGCCCACATAGACGGGCAAGAGCTTCCTGCATGGCCCTGGCAAATCCATCGAGCCAGTTGTTCTCTCTTAAGGTGAACTAAATTCCTTCTGCAGTGGGAGGTTCAACCTTTCCTCGGAGGCTTGAAACAACTATCCACTGCCGATATTCTCCTTCCTGATCATTGAGCTGAGCTCCGAAGAACTCGGGGTGCGGACGCTCCAGAAGTTCCGAAAGCTGGTCCAAATCCTGCTCAAATATGAGGTCTCCTCCATTTCCCAACTGATAAAACATGTTGTACCTCACGTCCATCTATAAGAATATAGGATGAGTAAGTTAGTAGAGTGTTCAAGTGTGTCAAATTTTATGTATTTTGCAAGAGTTTTTTGAGGAACATGAATTTTCATGAAAGAATCAAAGTGATAAGAATGGGAATAGGTTTTTGTAAATACTTGCTTCCTTTGGTTTTGAAACTAAGTTTTTGATTTAAACGTCTAGTCTAACTAGGGTCTCCTATGGTCAGGATGGCTCTGAGACCAACTTGTCAACACCCGGTTTTTTAATCCCAGATGCCTGTTATGCCATACATCGCAATCCCAGGATTACCATTTTTGCAAGACATAACAGATTTGGATATCATAGTACCTCATCCATTACAAACCATACAAAAGGTCTTACACAAATAAGGATCTCATGATCCAGTTCTTAATACAACTCAAGCAGCGGAATAACGTAATAATAAAGATAGTGTAGGCGAAGCTCCATCTTCGGGGTCACAGGCAATGCTGACGATGGGAGATGATCCTAGTTGTCGTAACCTTCCTGGGTCCATCATCCTGGTACTCCTCTTCATAGTCTGGCCACGGGAATAGCCAGGGACAAATCCATGAGTATTCTTTAAGTACTCGCAAACTAATACTAACAAGTTAAGGGGGTTTTGTAATAGGACACTAAGTTCTAGGGTTGTTTTGCAAAAAGCCAGATTTACCTCTACTAAGTTCAGAAGCAAGAACTAGTTGAAATTTTATAACACCTAAGTGGGAACTTGAATTTCATGTCACAACTCTATTGTGGTCAAGTCAAAAGTCTCAATTCATTTCACAAGTCATTTTGAAAACATCTGACGGGGGAACAGTATGGCCACTCCAACTGTCCATAACCATGACGCTATTCGAATAGTTTGACACTCTGCAGAGATTGTACACTTTCACCACAACATCCGATACATCCGTCAGGAACAAATCCTGAATTCACCATACTCAGTATGCGGATAATCAATCCTAACCTTTCAATTACACGCCCTAGTATAGGCACCTCTCCTATGAGTTTGGCCTCCCAACCATGACCAACTGTCATCTTGGGTACTGCACAGGTGGACAATCTTCACAAGGTAGCCTTATCTCAGACCTTGGTCATGAGGGAACCCATACTAAGGTATATAAGTTTCCAGTCAAGCCCTACCCAATCTTCGGGTATTGTGGTTGTACCGCAAAATTGGAATGGTATCGCATCCACACAACCATTAGTTTTATAAAGGGGTAAGGCTCATGCCTCAACATTTTTATCATCAAAATCATCTGGTGTTCGGGAACACATGTCAAAACATTTCAGTAGAATGACTCATCATTCCAAGGTTTTCATAACCATTTTCACCAAGTATTCCCATCTAAAATTGATCAACTTTTATGCTTAGCACTAGCATCTACAAGTCGGGTTAAGTACTAAGGATGGGTGATAAACAAGTAGGGATTAATGAAGTTCTTATGCAACCTAAAATTGATCAACTTTTATGCTTAGCACTAGCATCTCATGCCTTAGGATGACATAAAGATTATCTAACTTAGGCCAAATTTAATGCTCTTTATGCAACCTTCAATTATCTTCCTAGAATCTACAAGTCACTTAAGTAGACTCTAAGAAAAGCTTTGATAAAGAAATAAAGTATAAAGCTTGCAAGTAAAACTAGGATTGGGTTATCAAGTGGGTAGGATCACATATGATTAAGGCATATAGTTGGCATGGTAACAAGAAAGTATTAACTTGCATAACTAGGGTATCTTGCAAGGGTTAGCTTGCCAAATCAACTAGTAGTATTAGGCTTGCCTTGTGCAGAGCAGTGGTTGAAGTTCTCCTCGGCTTCCTCCTCGTAGTATCCTCCTTCCTCCTCGTATCCTTGGTCGGTACTAGCGTCTATAAATAAGTACGAGGTACACAATCACCAAACAATACTTAACTATTTTCAATCATCACAAAAAGATGCACTATAGATGATCTAGCATCATCACCTATATTACAAGCTTAAAACATTTGTCTTATTTATTTTAATTTGATAAAAGTAATTTCTACTCATTAAAAAACTACTTAAGATTTAATATTCTCCAACTCAAATATGGGATCATGTTGACACATGTCATCACCACATATTTCAGTACATGGGAATGTGATTTAAAGTGGTGTCACAATTTAATAAGGTTTAACCTTTTTATTTTAATTAAATAAAGTGACTAGAAATGCCTATGTGGCATTCTTTTATTACTTGAACATTATTTATGTAAGTAAACTTGTATGTTTTTATATCTTCTGAAAGGTATGATCAAATGTGATTTTTGAGAGTTGGAATCGACTCAAAAGCTATTATGGTTGAAATTTGAAAAATGTTTGAATGCAGAAAAGCTTCTGGCTTGTTATTTTTACCAAGGTTGATCTACATATCCAAATGATTTGAATCCAACGGGCTTGGATTAAGCATTTCAGTACCTTTCTAACAAAATTAGTTTCATGCAATTTGGTTCATTGAATCGAGCTGGGTTGATTTTTGAAACTAGGTACAAAACTGAGTTTGAATTAAAAAGGAAAAATCTAAATTCAAACGACTGGGCTGCGTGGGAGAGGTTAATGGGCCAGCCTAGTGTCACTCCGCAGAACGGGGCTTAGCTGATAAGGGGGTCTACCGGTCAGCGGCTCATAACACGCGAAGAGGCACGGGGCTGTGTGGGTCATTGGATTAGAAGGGTGATCAACGGCTGAGGGTCGTCGTCGATGATGAACATGTCACCGGCGAGATCGAACCCTAGCGGATCAGTGGGGGTGCATAGGGGGCATACCAGGGCTCTAGTGACGACAGCGAGGCGGGCAAACGAACAAGTGGTCGACGGCGAGCTCAGGTATGGTCGAGGTAGCTCCGGGGGTGGTCGAAATCAATGGCTCCCTTCTTCTCCAGAGGAGGCCTGCTCGCAATTCCGCCAATCTGCTCCTCGTGCTCGGCTCGAGGTGGAATGATCGTGAGGTGAGGGGAGTGGAATGGTGTGCTTCAAACGGCTGGGGGTTATCTCCTTTTATAGGCTCGACGGTGAGACCGAGAGGGATGGGCAGGCGGCTGTGGTGACATGGCTACGGGCTGCTAGCGACATGGCTGAGGTTGGCGATCGACGGGCGGTCTCCTGGCAATGCTCTAGAGCTTAATTGCGCGTGTAGGGGCGGTGGCAATCGGTCGGGAACATTCGGTGCTCTACGCGGTACCGACGGCGAACTCCGCGGCTTGCGGTGGCTACGGGGTACGGGCAAGGAAACGAACATGTCTAGTGGTCTCCTGGGATGGTGGAGTTCATGCTGGCGGGAGTCAAGGGCTCGAGGTGGTTGGGTTGAGTGGGAATGGCGCGTGCACTGGGGTGCACGTCGGCATGATCGACAGAGGCGCGGGCGCAGCGTTCCTGGCGGTTCTGGTCTCTGTCTTCGAGCTAGGCCTGCTCGAGAGGGGTCGGTGAGGCATGGGTTGCATGCTAGACAAGGTGGGCACGGCTAGTTCTTCCTCTAGCTTGTTGTCCACCTTGGGATGGCATGGTGAGGCTCGGCCTGCTCACCATTTATGGCAAGGCAAGCTTGCAGTGGTGCTAGAGGTTGGTTAAAAGAGCTAGATGATCTACTAAGGGCTAGTTGCAACCAGAGAGGGAACAAGTTAGGCCAAATTCACTGCCTCACTATAGTGTTTGTGATTTGTTTGATTTGAATCTGCCAGCTGTTTGATGAAATGGCCGTAAGAAACTTACTTTTGAATTTTGAAAAGATTTTTGGTGGGTGTGCTAGGCATGTGCTGGAGACTCTGTGGTTGCTTGGGTTTTGAAAATTGAGCTTGTTTGAGTGGTTTTTGAAATATGGGGATTTTCCCATATGAGATAGATTCAATTTTAAATTGTCATTTAAACTTAGTATTTGAATGTTTTTGGATGATCACAAAGTGGGCCTTGGTACCTTATTATGAGTACTAACAAGGGGTGCAAAGATCCACAAATGTTTCTGTTAAGTTTTGAAAATTAGAGATAGCCAAAGTAGTCATGGGAGTTAATTTGGCAAAAATGACCATTCACTTCATTTGTTTATTTTGAGTTGTTTGTCTTTGGGAAAAGTTTGGGGATTGTTTAGATGATGATTATTTCACCTAAGAATCATTTTACAAGCAAAGAAACACATAATCATGGAAATTCAAAAGAATCCAAATTTTGAATACACACACATATGAATGCTTTCATATTTTTAGTTGGAAAAGTTTTTGTTAACCATAATTTTGATGATTAGAGTTTGATGGTCCAAGTTTTATATTTTTGGGATGTTACAACACTAGAGGAGATTCCATGGTCATCCTCGAACAACAATCGTGGTACTGGGCGTTACCGCGCCGGCACATCGAGGCCGCTAGCCTAGGGTTAGCCGGAGATGGGATCTCATACAGAGCAAGGAGACATCTAGGCGGGGTACTGAAGGAGTAAACTAGGCGAGCCGGCAGCAAACAACGGCAGCAATAGGCACAGACGATGGCGGCCAGAGTGAGCCTGCGCGACTGAGGTAGTCGGCGATGCGCCAAGAGGTGATTTCGGGGCACTCGGGTTCGTGCATAGAGGCGGAGGGGTGGGGTGAGGAAGAGATGGGGTGGGTCGGGGTGTGGTTGCCCAGGATCAAACAGTTAGGCCAGAGCTTGGCCGGCGAGTGGCTGCGAAGGAGGCGACCAGCGGCGGCCGAAGTGGCTGGCGGCAGCGACATCGCACGGGAGCAAGGAAGGAGAAGATGAGGTCTGTGTGCGTGTACGGGTGTGTCTGTGGGTGTGTGTGTGTGTGGTGAGGGGTGGGCCGGGGGTGAAGGGTCTGGCATGGTCCAGGTGGGCCAGGCCAGCCCACATACCCAACCAAACTGCCCAAGTTGATTAGGTTTAGAAATAAAATAAAAAAATGAATTACTAAAATAACCTCCAAACATTTTTAGCTATAGAAAATTATAGAAAAATCCTAAAAATACATATGATATATCAAAATGACCACAAAAAAATATATCTACCTAATAAAAATATAATTTTTAGTGATTAAAATAAATTTAAAGTAAAATAATTATTAACAACATTAAATCTTAAATGAAATTTTATAAAATAAAACAAAAACCCTAAAAATAAATAAAAAATCATTTTTTGTATCAAAATAACTCTATTATTTTATAAAAATACTCACTTAAAGTTTTACAAATAAAACATAAAGCAAATATTTAAAGACACTTAATTCTTTGATGAATTTTATAAAAATAAAAATAATACATAAAAATAAATAAAATTCATTTTTAAGGTCTTGAATAAATATATTACACTAGAAAATATTAAATATATTATTAGAAAAGTCTTTAATATTTTATATAATAAATCCTTACCTAATACCTATTTTGTGAATTCTTTAAAAACAATTCTTAAGTAAGAAATAATCACAATTCTTATAAAACATTGAGCAATTAGTGTCTTAGTACTAATTCCAAACCCATAACTTCAATTCATAATCAAACTTAAGTATAACTTTTAACTTTAAAATATTCTTTTAAAAATCTTATTAAGAATCCTTTTAAATAAACATTGGGTATCACCCATTTATATAATATGGTGAATAATCATTATATCTTAACCACTATTAACATAACTTTAAATTATAACAAATTACTAAGACCATCTAATTATGATTCAATTAAATAAATACATATTCCTTTCATAATAGCAAAACCAATTTAATCTAATCATTCACTTAAATAGAAAGTGAATAATTCCACACCTTAGTTATACCTATCATAAATCTAAAACTTGGGAATAATTAAAACATATTACATCTTAAGTTTACTTACCCTTTTAAAGTTAATTTTAGTCTCAAAGCTTACAAACATCATGTCTAATACACTACTTATGTTTTTATAGTTAACTTTGTTCTATTTCAATTAAGACATAATGCATCTCAAGTCCAAACTAATCAATCAAATACCAGAAGGCATTGATCACATTTTATTAACAATGAAGATTTCTTAAACATTATAAAGGAAATATTTTCTTCAAATGTTATTCTTTTTGCCACTTCAAATAACAACCTTATAATAAGTTCTTCAACTCTTAACAACTCAATCCCAAGGACTTTTATCATAGTCACCACATGACAATTCACCATAATCACATCATCTTATACTTTACTGAAGGGTTCGCAGCATAGAAAACAAAAATTTTCCTACGATGTGAACTATATACCAAGATCTATTTATACTAGATACAAACAACGGGCGGATGTATATCCGTAGAGAACATACCCTTGAAGACCGACAAAGCTTAACGAGTCCAAACTCGTGGTTGATGTAGACGATCTCTTGCCGATCTCAAGATCGAGAGGAAGTCCTAGCGCCGAAATCGGCCAAGATCCGTGCTCGCACACACGTTCGAGGCACCGAGCAACCTCCGCCTCCTCGCTCCGGTGATGCAATGGAAGCACAACTCTTTCTTGCCGAAAAGCCACCGGAACATGTATCTCGCTAGTCCGAGACCATGGGGATAAATTCTAGGGAGAGAGATCCTTCACGAGGAGGTGTGAGTGAGAAGTGAGAGGAGGGCTCCTTTTATAGGAGGAGGGAACCCCAAGGGGTGGCGCATGGGGGCTGCCTTGCCTCCCCTCATCATGTGGGTGGACACTCCACTCACAAAATGACCCTTCAAAAGTCCACTCAAAATCCCACTCAAAATCCCATTAAATTTCCACCAAATTTAATGCAAACTCTCATTAAATAAAACTCTTTTATTTTATTCAGAATTTTGTCAATTACTTTAATGACAAACATTCACAAATAACCCTTGCTAGAATTCTATTTCACATGCATAACCACTTTATGCAATTTCACCGAAAACTTTTTGGTATCTAGTGAAATAAATTCCGCGCTTGTTTATTCTTTCGGCATGAAACTTTTGCTCCAATTGGATGTCGGTGTCTCTTAAGTGTGTCACCCTACGGTTCGTGAATAATGCGGACATGATCGAGACCCTCTCGATCAATAATCGAAGCGGGATCTGGAGACCCATACGACTCCCACACATTCAACGATGACTTTCTTGTGATCGTCGGAACCTTTACGCTAGTATCTTAATCCCTTTGTCTCACGATATATTACATGTCCGAGATTCGATCATCGGTATCTCCATACCTAGTTTGATCTCGTTCTCGACATGCACTCTTTTCTCGTCCGTGATATAACATTCTAGTGATCAAATCACTTGCTTGCAAGCTAATCAATGTGATATCACCGAGAGGGCCAGAGTATATCTATCCGTCATCGGGATGAACAAATTCCACTCTTGATCCATGAGCCTCAACATAACACTTTATTAGTTCTGAACCCATCTTTATAATCACCCCACATTACGGTGTGACGTTTGATGTTATCAAGAAACTCTTCCGTTAGTGATTGACATGATCTCATGGTCTAAGGATTAGGATCACTTCGTAAGTTGTTATAGCAATATAAACTCAATGACTTTGATCGTAATGCTATACTTGGATGAATGTTCATCACATCATTACACTAATGTTGTGATCCCGTTATTAACAACATCCAATGTCCATGATCAGGAAACCTTGATCATCTTGTTAATCAACGAGCTAGTTTATGAGAGAGGCTTAACTAGGAACTTTCTGTTTGTTTATTAAACACACATGTATTAACGTTTCCGTATTAATACAATTATAGCATGCAAAATAAACATCTATCATATACTTGGAATACACATAATAAACAATTTATTATTGCCTCTCAGGGCATATTCCCTTCAGTCTCCCACTTGCACTAGAGACAATAATCTAGTTACATAGTGATATATCTAACACCCATAGAGTTCTGGTGTTGATCATGTTTTGCTCTAGGGAGAGTTTTAGTCAACGGATCTGCTACATTGAGATCCGTATGTACTTTACAAATCTTTATATCTCCATCCTTGACATGCTCGCGGATGGAGTGAAACCGGCGCTTAATATGCTTGGAATGCTTGTGAGACCTTGGCTCTTTGGCATTGGCAATGGCACCATTGTTGTCACAATAGATCACCATTGGGTCCAACGCTTTCCACAACTCCTAGTTCGGATATGAACTCCTTCATCAAAGCTTCTGAGCCGCTTCCAAGCGAGAACATATTCGGCCTCCGTTGTTGATCCCGCTACCACAGGTTGTTTGGAGCTCCTCCAACTAACCGCTCCGCCATTCATGAGAAATACGTATCCGGATTGAGACTTAGAGTCATCCGGATCGGTGTCAAAGCTAAGCGTCGACATAACACTTAGCGACGAGCTCTTCTTCACCTCAGATACAAGAAACATATCCTTAGTTCTTCTCAAGTACTTAAGGATATTCTTGACCGCTATCCGGTTCAACACGGATCCGATTGGTACCTACTAGTCAAACTAATAGCGTGTGCCACATCCGGTCTTGTACATAGCATGGCGTACATTATAGAGCCTATGGCTGAAGCATAGGGACTTTGTCCATTATCTCTCATTCTTCCATGCCGGACTTTGAGTCTTACTCAATGTCTTGCCTTGCAACATAGGTAAGAACCCTTCTTACTTCCGTCCATTTTAAACTTCTTTAAAATCTTATCAAGGTATGTACTTTATGCGATAGCCCTATTAGGCGCCTAGATCTATCTCTATAGATCTTTATGCCTAATATGTAAGATGCTTCACCTAGGTCCTTCATTGAAAATTTGTTTAGATAACTTTTAACACTGTTTAAAAGTTCTATATCATTTCCGATCAATAATATGTCATCCACATATAGTATCAGAAATGCCACATTGCTCCCACTCACTTTCTTGTAAATACAAGCTTCTCCATAAGTTTGGACAAATCCAAACTCTTTGATCACCTCATCAAAGCGGAGATTCCAACTTCGTGATGCTTGCTTCAATCCATAGATGGATCGCTGAAGCTTGCACACCTTGTTAGCATCCTTAGGATCGACAAAACCCTTTGGTTGTATCATATACAACTCTTCTTCAATATTACCATTGAGAAACGCGGTTTTGACATCCATCTGCCATATTTCATAATCGAAATATGCAGCAATTGCTAACATAATCCTAACTGACTTTAGCATCGCTACGGGAGAGAAAGTCTCATCGTAGTCAACTCCTTGAATTTGTCGAAACCCCTTTGCGACAAGTCGAGCTTTATAGATGGTCACATTACCATCAGTATCAGTTTTCCTTTTGAAAATCCATTTGTTCTCCACGGCCTTTCGGTCGTGAGGTAATTCCACCAAGTTCCAAACTTGATTTTCATACATGGATTCCATCTCGGATTTCATGGCTTCTAACCATTTGTTGGAATCCGGGCTCATCATCGCTTCTTCATACGTCGCAGGGTCATTATTTTCATCAACCATGAAATTTATGACAGATTTCCGACACCGGGAGCCGCACGTCTGTTTGACTGCGAGGTTCGGTAGTACTCTTCGAGTTTCATGATCATTATCATTAGTTCCTTCTTCAACAGGTGGAGCCAACTCCGAACGACTTCCGCTGCGCTACTCGCCATACTTTGAAGAGAAGGTTCCATAACCTCTTGAGTTCTACTTTCCGACTACTCACACCTTCATGAGAAACTCTTTCTCTAGAAAGGATCCATTCTTGGCAACAAAAACCTTGCCCTCGGATCTGTGATAGAAGGAATACCCAATAGTTTCTTTAGGGTATCCTATGAAGACGCATTTTTTCGCTTTGGGTTCGAGTTTATCCGGTTGAAGTTTCTTCACATAAACATCGCAACCCCAAACTTTAAGAAATAACAGCTTAGGTTTGTTTCCAAACCACAATTCATACGGTGTCGTTTCAACGGATTTAGATGGTGCCCGATTTAAATTGAATGCAGCAGTTTCTAGTGCATAACCCCAAAATGACAACGGCAAGTCCGTCAGAGACATCATAGATCGAACCATATCTAATAAAGTACGATTACGGCGACACACCATTTCGCTGTGGTGTTCCAGGTGTGAGTTGTGAAACAATTCCACACTCTTTCATGTGAGTGCTAAACTCGTAACTTAGATACTCACCTCCACGGTCGGGGCCGTAGAAATTTGATCTTTCTATTACGATGATTTTCCACTTCATTCTGAAATTCCTTGAACTTTTCAAAGGTTTCGGACTTGTGTTTCATCAAGTAGATATAACCGTATCTACTCAAATCATCCGTGAAAGTAACAAAATAACGATATCCACCTCGCCGACACACTCATTGGACCACATACATCTGAATGTATGATTTCCAATAAATCATGCCTGCTCCATTGAACCGAAAACGGCGTTCTAGTCATCTTGCCCATAAGGCATGGCTCACATGTATCAAATGATTCATAATCAAGTGATTCTAAAGTCCATCCGAATGGAGCTTCTTCATGCGTTTAATGCCAATATGACCTAGACGGCATTGCCACATATATGCGGATATATCATCACTAAGTTTAATCCTTTTAGCATCAATATTATGAATATGTAACATTATCATCGAGATCCAACAGAAATAAACCATTCAACATTGGTGCATGACCATAAAAGATTTCATTCATATAAATGGAACAACCATTGTTCTCGATTTGAATGAAAACCACTTTGCATCAAACATGATCCAGATACAATGTTCATGCTCGGTGCGAGCACCAAATAACGTTATTTAAGTTTATAACTAATCCCGATGGTAAGTGGAGAGGTAGCGTTCATGGCGATCACATCAACGTTTGATCCATTGCCGACACGCATCTTGACCTCACCCTTGCTAGCGGATGCTGCATGCCCCCGATTCGAGTTACAAATATTAGCAACCCAACCGTATCAAATACCCGTGTTCTCTGCGAGCACTAGTCAAGTACACATCAATAACATGTATATCATATATACCTTTGTTTGCCTTGCCGGCCAACTTGTATGCCAGATACTTGGTGCAGTTGCGCTTCCAGTGGCCAGTCCCCTTACAATAGTAGCATTCGGAATCAGACTTAGGTCCAACTCGGGGTTTCTTTTCAGTAGCAACAGGCTTGCCGCCTTACTTCCTTCCGTTTTCCTTCTTGTCTTTCTTGAAACCAGTGTTCCTATTGATCATCAACACTTGATGTTCCTTTTGATCTCCACTGCAGTTTTAAGCATTGTGTAAGCTCGGGAGAGACTTCTTCATGCCTTGCATATTATAGTTCATCACGAAGCTCTTATAGCTAGGTGGCGAGAACACGATGGATGCCTAAGTCAATGGGAATCGTTATTCCCAAGGACACAAGCTTATCGGCGTAATCGACATCTTGAGTACATGCTCACTAACGAGCTGTTCTTCCATCATGCAACTAAAGAACTTTTCAAGCATTGTAGCTCTCTGACAGACATGTGTGTCGAAAATCATTTTCAACTCACCCATTGTATCAAAAGCATTGCCGTTTTCGAAACGCTTTCGAAGTTCCGGCTCTAGCCCATACAATATGCCGCAATGAACTAAGTTGTGGTCCTCCTGACGAGTCAGATAGACATTCTTCTCCTCGTCAGGGGCATCGTCAAAGGGTGGGGGGCCTAATGGCGCTTCTAGCACATATTGCTTTTGTGCAGCAGAGAGGAGAATCCTCAAATTCATGGCCCATTCAGTAAAGTTGCTACCGTTGCTAGTTTCTCTTTCTCCATGAACGCATTGAAATTAAAAGCAGGTGGTGCCATCTACAACAGAATTTGTAAAGTTTAGACTAAGTGTATGATAGATTGAGTTCAACTAATCTATATTACGAATGAACTCCCACTCAAAAGCGACATCCCTCGTGTCCTTTTGGTGATTACATGAACCAAATCCACTACACCAAGTCCGATCATCACGTGAGTCGGTATAGCTTCAAAGGCGAGCATCAAATGGGCATCATATCAACTATATGACTCATGCTTAACCTTTCGGTCGTGTTCCGAGGCCATGTCCGTACATGCTAGGCTCGCCAAGTTAGAACCTTAGTATTTTTTGCGTGTAACTGTCTTACACCCGAAGTATGGTCGAGGATCCAAGTACACCCGATCATCACGTGATGTCTTGGAGCGACGAAAACATAATCGGTGCATACTAAAGGGAGAACACATTCTTATCTTGATATTTAAAATGAGGGATCATCTTATTATGCTTAACAAAGCGCTAAACAAGCAATATAAGATGCAATCAAACATCATATGTTTAATAGTGAAATTATATGGTTCCAGAGATGATCTCTATCATGTGCATCGTGGTATGATCACTATCATACCTATATGTGTAAATCCACAATCTATGGGTTTTACGCTATGTGTGTTGTAAGAGTATCATCTCATACTTCTACTTACAACACTACCATATCATAACACTAGCCCGAACAATCTAAACTAGACGCTTCTAATTTATCCATTGCAAGTTTTACGTGGCTGAGGGCTTTCGAGATAGAACCGTTCTTACCTACGAACATGAACCACAACGAGGATAATCAAATTGTTGACAACTCGCTTGCAAAATAGATATTGACTATAGTAGGAGAGACAGACACCCGCTAGCCACTTATGCAAACTAGTTGCATGTCAAGCGTGGAACAGGTCTCATGTGCGAGGACATGTAAAGTTTGTCCGGGCCGCTTCATCCCACTATGCCACCAATATCCAAAATCACAAGAAAGGAGCAACAACATGATCATCATCGCCCACATACTCATATGTGTACTACCCGTGTAAAGTATCTACGCATAGATCCGGCTCTGATACCACTGAAGGGTTCGCAGCATAGAAAACAAAAATTTTCCTACGATGTGAACTATATACCAAGATCTATTTATACTAGATACAAACAACGGGCGGATGTATATCCGTAGAGAACATACCCTTGAAGACCGACAAAGCTTAACGAGTCCAAACTCGTGGTTGATGTAGACGATCTCTTGCCGATCTCAAGATCGAGAGGAAGTCCTAGCGCCGCAAAACAGCAGCGCATCCGTGCTCGCACACACGTTCGAGGCACCGAGCAACCTCCGCCTCCTCGCTCCAGCGATGCAGCGGAAGCACAACTCTTTCTTGCCGAAAAAGCCACCGGGAACATGTATCTCGCTAGTCCGAGACCATGGGGGATAAATTCTAGAGGGGGAGATCCTTCACGAGGAGGTGTGAGTGAGAAGTGAGAGGAGGGCTCCTTTTATAGGAGGAGGGGGAACCCCAAGGGGTGGCCGGCGCATGGGGCTGCCCCTGCCCTCCCTCATCATGTGGGTGGACACTCCACTCACAAAATGACCCTTCAAAAGTCCACTCAAAATCCCACTCAAAATCCCATTAAATTTCCACCAAATTTAATGCAAACTCTCATTAAATAAAACTCTTTTATTTTATTCAGAATTTTGTCAATTACTTTAATGACAAACATTCACAATAACCCTTGCTAGAATTCTATTTCACATGCATAACCACTTTATGCAATTTCACCAAAACCTGTTTTGGTATCTAGTGAAATAAATTCTCGCTTGTTTATTCTTTCGGCATGAAACTTTTGCTCCAATTGGATGTCGGTGTCTCTTAAGTGTGTCACCCTACGGTTCGTGAATAATGCGGACATCGAGACCCTCTCAGATGAATAATCAGAAGCGGGATCTGGAGACCCATACTGACTCCCACACATTCAACGATGACTTTCTTGTGATCGGCGGAACCTTTTACGCTAGTATCTTAATCCCTTTGTCTCACGATATATTACATGTCCGAGATTCGATCATCGGTATCTCCATACCTAGTTTGATCTCGTTCGACATGCACTTTTCTCGTTCGTGATATAACATTCTAGTGATCAAATCACTTGCTTGCAAGCTAATCAATGTGATATCACCGAGGGCCCAGAGTATATCTATCCGTCATCGGGATGAACAAATTCCACTCTTGATCCATGAGCCTCAACATAACACTTTATTAGTTCGAACCCATCTTTATAATCACCTGTTACGGTGTGACGTTTGATGTTATCAAGAAACTCTTCGGTGTTAGTGATTGACATGATCTCATGGTCTAAGGATTAGGATCACTGTAAGTTGTTATAGCAATATAAACTCAATGACTTTGATCGTAATGCTATACTTCGGATGAATGTTCATCACATCATTACACTAATGTTGTGATCCCGTTATTAACAACATCCAATGTCCATGATCAGGAAACCTTGATCATCTTGTTAATCAACGAGCTAGTTTATGAGAGAGGCTTAACTAGGAACTTTCTGTTTGTTTATTAAACACACATGTATTAACGTTTCCGTATTAATACAATTATAGCATGCAAAATAAACATCTATCATATACTTGGAATACACATAATAAACAATTTATTATTGCCTCTCAGGGCATATTCCCTTCATTTACTTACATATTTTGGATTGTTAACCCTTAGGTTCCTTATAAAGGTCATTACTTGTAAAGTAAAATTTGAAGATAAACCAACTCTGAAAAGAATCACTTGAATTCACTTCACTCAAAGTATTGGGGATTCAATTTGGGAGTTTTACAAAAATGCATAGCATTACTTATGCATAACTGCATAATGCTTCTTTAAACATTAGTCCTTACCAGACCAATGATGCAGATTTCAGATATTGGATCTTATGTCGTCTCGAAGACTGTGAGTGCACAATCTTGTAATCACAAAAGGCAAGTTCACACTTTCTCATGTCCTTTGATTATTTTCTTTAAAGTAATTTAAAAATCCAGTCATGTCATCACCTTCATTTGAAAAAGGTCCGAAAACACTATTTTCGTAATAATATGATTATAGGTTATTTACCATGAGGTAATAACCTACTATGAAAGTTCCAGTGGTAAAGGAACATATTATCTAGGACTTAACAACCAATGTCTCCAGTGATTCGTGCGCCGTATATCACGCGTTAACCATGAGATTTGGAATGGGACAGAGAAGTCAGCTATATCTTCTTCCTCTCGCATGTAGCCAGATGTGCAGGCCATGGTTGTTATCACTCGTAGCATGCATATTAATTGGTAATTCGTAGAGGATATGCAGCATATGGGTGGGAACCCTCAACGTCCCACGATAGTTCTGGCATCTAACGGTCTGTACAAACCATTGCCGTAATTCAATATGTGGGCATGGTGTACACCAAGGAGGCATGCGGGGTCGCGAAGGGGGCAGTGATTGGCTTGGATCTTAGACTGGGCCCCATACCAAGGAAGTATGGACAAGGTCATGACTTGGTTGTGCAACAAGGCTAAGGTCTCTCATGGGTAAAGTAACGCACCTCTGCAGAGTGTATGAACTGTAACTTGTTACTCCCTGTTCCGGGAAGGAGCTGCGAACACGGCGGGAAAGGAACTCCATGAAAGTTCTGGTAAACCCCTGAAGGCTGACGGACATAGGTTTTTAGAATAAAAGCAACCTTTGAAGAAATGTTTATGAAAACTTGCATTGCCTACGACCTATGGTCTATGGCTGTAGCTATAGTGCATAAAACACTCCTTTTCTAGTGAACTTGCTGAGTACACTCGTACTCAAAGTATCTTCTTAACCTTTGCTAGGTTCTAAAGCCAGTACAGACGACGTCTACATCAAGTTATGCTCCAGGAATCATCATCAAAAGCTCGAGCTCTTCAATAAAGTTAAGGAAGGCAACATATACATCAACTCAAGTGAAGACAAAGTTTCTGATTAGATAAGAATAGAATTTCTAGCCATAGAACCTACTTCTATAGAGTATTGCAATAGCAGCAATGCAAGCCTAGTAGTTCAGCTACTAGTTTTATAAGTATGGTAGCTATGAGTTATTTATTCCCGATTCTTCTTCGTAAGAAGTTTCTTTCTCTCTCTTTAACCTAGAGTGTTCTCTAGATCTTGTGTAAAGAGTTGAGTTGTAACCTATAGTCATGTCTTGGACCTGTTGTGTATCTGTTGTACCACTCTGAGGGATGTAATACTAGTGAACAGTGTTTTATTGGTGTTATGTCAACGACTATAGTGTACTACAACATGCAGTGGTATGCTGGGTCACCGCACGGGGGTTCAGGTTTCTATCACTCCGGCAACCCCACAATTAGTAGCCAAATACACAATGCATTCCCCTAGGCCCACAAATGGTGAAGTATCATGTAGTCGACGTTCACATGACTTAAATATTAGACCATTGAATAATACCTCAACACAAATCCACTAATAACAACATGACTTCTCCCATGTCCTCAAGAACTAAACGAACTACTCATGCAACATCATGTGGATCAAGATCAAAGATGATATGGTGATGGATAACAATCTGAACATAAACAATAATTTAATGGTTCCACTCACAAGCATCAACTACAATAGTAATCAATATCGGGAAATTTTCCCCTAAGAACTATGCAAGATTCAACACAATTGTTACAACGGGATGGAGTGGTGATGATGGTTCTGCTGGAGATGATGGTGTGGATGATGATGATGATGATCCCGATGAAGTCTAGCTTGATGACGGTGTTGATGGCGATGATCTCCCCTCTCCAGGAAGGAATTTCCCCGGTAGAAATCTGTCTGCCGGAGAGCTCTTTCTCTCTCGGTGTTTTCCACCCTGCAGAGGTGGCGGAATCTTTCTATGGTCTCTCCCTGTGTATTAGGGTTTCAAGGAGAAGATATAGGCGAGAGGGCGGAGATAGAGGTGGGCCAGGGTGGCCACACCCCCTGTAGGCGCGGCCTAGGGTGGCCCGCGCCTGGGGGCTGTGGGCCCCCTATGGCCCTACTCCGCCTCCATTTCTGGCATCCTTCGTTTTCTGGGAAAATATAATTTTCTGTAGTTTTCTAGTATTTTTCTGGTCTTCACGAAATTGCATCAAAACACCGCTTTTTCCATCAGAATCCTGACTCCGGCAGTTCATCCCCCAAGAATCATCCAACATGCAAAAACAGATGAAAATACATAAGTAACACCTTTTTAAATGAAATATATCAATGAATAGAGGAAAATTATGATATCGAATGGTGATGCAAATTGGACGTATCAGCTTCCACTCTGTAGGATCTATTGCCATACACAAACACAACTTCTGATATTGTCACAACATCAAAGTGTTGCCCCTCAACATGGTTAACATTGTAGGAAGTAACTTTTCAAAGCTCACCACGGTAACAAAAGTAAATGAGGCGTGTGTATTCATCCAAAGCTTGCTTTTCCAGAGGGTAATCTCCCCACACCCTTAGAATTTTGTCTTCCATTTGGAACTCATTTGAATCTTCTGCTACATCTACCTTCTCTTGTAACTTCATGTATTGCTGGAATAAATGTAAGAAGCTATTGTTAGGCTTTACATATCTTTTCAGAACTGCATTAAACCCTTCACTGCGCGCTATAGTTTGTAGGAATGGGAAAAAAGGTCTTTGTGGTATGCTAGGACAAAATCGGCCCTCAAATCCATCAAATGTTTATTGTCCCCACCATTATGCCATAATATCATTTATGTCCACCTTGCTTCAAATTCTCCAATTTTCCTGTTGTGATCTATAATATCATTCAATTCCTTGCGCAGTTCCTTATGAGTGAAAAATAAATTACCCAACACATTTTGCATGATGTGCCATCTACAATTCTGATGCCACGTATCTAGAAACACAACTAAGATAGCACTCTTCATGGACCCATCCTGATTAGTGGTGAAGTTTGCAGGTTGCGCACCAGCGTGAGCTTCAAGGAATTGATTGTACAACCAAACATAATCTTCTATTTTTTCATTTTTAAGAAACCTACAACCCAACTGAATAGACTGCCTGTACCGTTTTATACCAATGAATGGCGCAAACGTAATTTTATAAGCATTAGTCATATACTTTGCATCGAATGACACACAATCACTGTAGAGATTGTACGCAGCCCTTGCTGGCCCATCAGCCCAGAAGATACGCTGAACTATGTCTGTATGATCAAAATCCAGCCTATAGAAGAAATCTGGATCATCCTTTTTTCAATTTTCAAACTCGCCAAGTAACAACGACATGTATTTATATGCATTCCCTTTATCTAGTGTAGACATAAAGTTACTGACATCCTTTGAATGATAAGGAACATTAGCTAAGCTCCCGTATAACTCTGCTATAATAGACATCACCCTTCCGGCTGAGAGGTTAACCTTATGCAGTATCTTGATAAAATCTCTTTCTTCCTTGGGTATTCCTTTATGAGACCTCAAGTACTTTTTTAGGGAAAATTTCTTGATGCATGGGTGATTATGTTCCTCTATGAACATTGTGACATGCCACTTTTCAGCTCTTCTTTTAACTCTCAGACGCGCTTTGTAGTCCATATTCTTTTTTATGCTACAGTTTCGCTGCCTTACAGGTAGAGCTTCTTGCTGGTTAATGTCTTCATTTTTTACACTCTTGTTGCATACAAAAAGCTGTTTGTACTTCTGTTTGTCCAGAGCAGAATTTCTAGAAGTGCTGGCTTTGATGGAAAAACCAACACTCTTAGCATATCTATTATAGCACATCCTTGCATCTTCTAGAGTTTCAAAAATCATATGTGGGTATGGTTATCTACTAGAGGTAGGCTAGGTGTTGACTCAACCTCTTCCTCGCCACTTGAATCGGCGCTTGACAATGTAATTATCGTTTCAGCACCCGTGTCAGCAGATGGCCCGGTATTAGCCCCAGTTGGAGGAACATTACATGTATCTTGTTCATCATGCCACGTAAGATCTTCCCCAGGGTTGTCTAGCATGTCCTGGTTGGCATCATCTTCTTGCGCTGGGTTGTTTAGGTCAATACCAGCATCACCGAACCAAAAAGGCATATTTGTAAAAAACACATAAAAAGTTTACATTTTCTTCTACAAAAACACCAAGCCCAAAGTTCTTTTTTACATGTCAGTTAACATCACTTTTTCTATCCTGCTAGAAGAAACTTACATTTACAAAACAGAAGCCCCCTTCTTTTTTACATAACAACTAATAAACTCTGTGTTTTTCTACAGATTCCAACTAGATTTATTATGATGACCTTTTTGGATATGCCCAATGCTAGAAGATGATTTCCAGGTTCTCTGTAATGTCGATTTTGATTTTCTACATGCAAGTTAACCAAGTGTGAGATACTCAAGCTTGATGGTTTCCTATGAATGGTTCATACTGCAAGAAATCTACATGCACTAAAGACACTCAACCCTGAGAACTATTGTTTTCTTTACATCCGGTTCATTTTTCTTATTTTGGTTCAAGTAAGACATTGTTTACACTCAACCCTGAGAACTATTGGAGGCGTCTGTTATCCCCGCTGCTTAATTAAAATCCTTTTTACCTGAAAAAAAATTAGAGGAAGCAGTAACTCGCGTTTGAAATTCGTTCTTCCCCGAGTTGTGCCGGCGCACGACATGGATACTTATCCCGAGTCCATTAAGCGTGTACGTACATACTATACCCGACTTCACATCGCCGGCCAGCCGTCTCGTTTGACTTGCACAATATCCCCCAAACCGCTTTCATGCAAGATCACGTCGTACACAAAATACACGACGAACGAACCAGCCCGCGCCGCTCTAATCCGCAGCCGTCTATGACTTCAAAAAAAAGAAGATCCGCTGCCGCTTACTATATATAGCTACCTAAGGTGCAGTCTTTCTCTCGCATCGCAACTCGATCGGTCAAAAATAGTTCACAAATTAAGATGATGAGGTCCACCAGCTGCCTTCTGCTGGTGCTCGCACTAGCGGCGAGCCACCTGCTGCTCGCCGCCGTCGGCGCTGGCTGCGGGCCGAGCGGCTCGCTCCGGCCGACCCGGAGCCACTCGTGTGAGGACTGCTGCAAGGCCGGGAAGACGTACACGAAGTACAAGTGCTCGCCGCCGGTCTCCTCCTCCACCAGGGCGGTCATGACGCTGAACAACTTCGAACAGGGCGGCGACGGCGGGGACCCGTCGGAGTGCGACGGCGCGTTCCACCGCAACTCTGAGCGCGTGGTGGCGCTGTCCACGGGGTGGTACGGCGGAGGCTCCCGCTGCGGCAAGAACATACGGATCCGGGGCAACGGCAGGTCCGTGCTCGCCAAGGTCGTCGACGAGTGTGACTCCGTGAACGGGTGTGACCGCGAGCACGCCTTCCAGCCGCCGTGCCGCAACAACGTCGTCGACGCGTCCAAGGCGGTGTGGGACGCGCTCGGCATCACCGGGGAGGAGGTCGGCGAGTACGATATCACTTGGTCAGACGCATGACTTCCGTACGTACGCTACATGCATGCTGAATAAACTGCACAAGGTGGGCTCGAGTTGCGGTGGCGCTACTTAAATAGCAACTCTATGTAACACGGTAAATAAACTGAGCAAGCCATGCCTGTGATTATATATATGCCTTATTTAAAGGCCATAGAAATAATACAAGGACAAATTGGACTAACGAGTTGGAGAAAGGTACCCTTTCTTCTCCGAGTTAAATATAGTAACACTCTCTAGATACTTGTGCATGTAGCTTGATTTTAGTCCCAGCACTCATAATTTGCATGATTTTAACCACAAACTCATCATTTTGACTCAATTTAGTTCTAAATCAGGTTTAACATCGGAATTGTACGTAGGTCCCATTTGTAGGAGAAAAGCCGACTAAATATTTGTACTTAGCCCCTCCCCCGTGTTCTGTTGCGGTTAATTAACCTCCTGTCACTCTATGTGAAACCTGAAGCCTGGCGAGCGGCACTGCTCTAAATCCCCACCTCCCTAACCATGGTTCACCCCGTTCTTCTCATGTCCTCCGCCCTGATCTCCTATATTACGAAGGAGTACCAAGTTCCCACAAGGGAGCAACCCATCGTCGAGTGCGATCGATGCAATGTTCATTATGTTAGAAGTTCACTTCATAGATCTAAATTGAGCCACGATCAATGCGACCGCCGGTATCGCGCCGATGTTGTCTCCCCTAGGGTAAATAAGAGCTCTAGCCACTTCACATAGAAACTATGTGTAACACGGAAAATAAGATCTCTTGAACGCATCCGGGCATCCCGTCAAATGTGTTTGCTTGTGGTGAACCGCATTTCGTGTTTTCAGTGTGAAAAAAAACGGGGTGGAGCAGATGCCGCATATTGTATTGCAAAATCTATTTTTTTACGGGTTAGGTATGCCATATCTGTTCTGTTCCGTCGCGCGTACCGCAAAACAAATTTTACCTAAAAGAACACAATTCAGTGTTTGAACAAGAATTAGAATAAAATTTGGTCATAGATATTAGTAATTAGGCGACACAATTCGATGAAAAGCTATTCGATCGGAGTAAATAGAAAATGATTAAAGTGAAACCCTAATCCACGATGTCGCTTCCACTGTCATCTTCTACACCTTCGTCCGCCTCCGCCTCCGTGTTGACATGGTTATACCCTGCGGGTACATGACCTTAGCATACCTGGTCCAGCCCAAGGAAAGCCCACGACGAATATGCGCCATACCATGAAGACTTTCGGGTGGCCAGGGCCCATGACGCCTTCGGATCCTTGGAGAGCAAGACTAGAATAGATAGAATATTCAAAGGGGCAAACCCTAAAACCTGTAACCGATTCGATCTGTGCCCGGGATCTGCCTATCTCTATATAAAGGCTAGGAGGACACGACGAGGAGGGCACTTCGCATACCGCCGCATACACACCTCCACTTGTGCATGTAACTCGATTTTAGTCCCTGCACACATAATTTGCATAATTTTAACCACAAATTCGTCATTTTGACTCAATTTAGTTATAAATTAGGCTTAACGTCGGAATTGTACGTAGGTCCCACTTGTAGGAGAAAAGCCGGACTAAATATTTGCACTTAGCCCCTCCCACGTGTTCCATTGCGGTTAGTTAACCTTTCGCCAATCTATGTGAAACCCCCTGTCGTCCCCTGAACCCTGGCGAGCGGCTTTGCTCTAAATCCCCACCTCCCTAACTCTGGTCCACCCTGTTCTTGTCATGTCCTCCGCCCTGATCTCCTATAGTACGAAGGAGTACCAAGTTCCCACAAGGGAGCAACCCATCAATGTTCATTATGTCAAGAAGTTCACTTCCTAGATCTAAATCGATCCATGATCAATGACACCGCCGGTGTCGTGCCGATGTTATCTCCCCTTTGGTAAACTAGCCACTTCACATAGCAACTCTCTGTAACACGGTAAACAAGAGCTCTTACAGATAACGCATCAGGGAATCCCGTCAAATGCGTTTGCTTGTGGTGAACAGCATTTCGTGTTTTCGGTGCGAAAAAGAACATGGCGAAGCATATGCTGTATAGTGTATCGCAAAACCGGATTTTATTACGGGTCAGGTATGTTGTATCTGTTCCATCCCGTCACGTGTACCACAAAACAAATTTTACGTGAAAGAACACAATTCAGTGTTTGAACCAGAATTAGAACAAAATTTGGCCATACATATTAGTAATTAGACCACATAATTCAATGAAAAGTTATTCGATCAGAGTAAATAGAAAATGATTAAAGTGAAACCCTAATCCACGATGTCGCTTCCGCTATCATCTTCTGCACCGCCGTCCGCCTCCGTGTCGCTTCCGCTCTCATCAATCGGCGACGGCGGTGGCTGGCGGGCAGTAGGGAGGAGAAATTTCCCTCGCGCCAACCGATGCGTCTGGATGCGGTACATCGAGCCCTCCATACAAAATATATGCAGCACAGAAGCGTGCATTTGCGGCGATAGACGTTGCGATATCTAGAATGACCATTTTTAAGGCCTCGTACCGCAAAGCGGCGGTTTTTTTGCGGTTTCACGCAGGACGCGGTCCTGCGTATCCGCTAGAGATGCTCTAAACTGGGCAAGTTGTGATTATATAACTTTAAAGTTCATAGAAATAACCCAACGACAAATTGGACTAATGAATTCGAGAAAGGTAATCATTCTTCTTCGAGTTAAATACAATAACGGTTCCTATATTTGTGCGTGTGGCTCGATTTAGTCCCCGCACTCGTAATTTGTACAATTTTAGCCACGAACTCCTCAATTTAACTCGATTTGGTCCTAAATCAGGTTTGACGTCGGAATTGCACTACGCAGACGACACGTGGACATAGGTCCCACTTGTAGGAGAGAAGCTCACATAAAAATTTGCACTTAGCCCCTCCCACGTGCTTCCGTTACGGTTAGTTAACCTGCCGCTACCATATGTGAAACCCCCTCTCGTCCCATATACCCGGGCGAGCAGCTCTTCTCTAAAATCCCCACCTCCCTACCCCTGGTTCGTCCCATGTCCTCCGCCATGATCTCCTATAGTACGAAGAAGAAGTATTGAGTTCCCACAAGGGAGTTGCACTGTTCTCTATGTGAAGAAGTTCACTTCACAGACCTAAATCAAGCCACAATCAATGCGACAACCGGTGTTGCGCCGTCTCCCCTCCTCGAATAGTCGCTGCATGTTTTGGTCCAGCGATCATCGCCACCATTGCTTCCCTGCCGCCTCCATTTCCCTCTCCTCCATGTTTCCCTACCTCGGACATAACAGTCCGGAACTAAAATGGTGTGGGCCTCTAGGGGTTAGGAACGGACTAGATGCAGAGGGGGGGGTATTTTCAAACTTCTGGAAGCATTGGTTAAAGCTTTGGATGCGGGAAGGGCTACATGGAACTTTCAAGGCTAGTTGCGCTCCTATAAGTGGGCTCCATGGCACCGTATCGTCCGTGTCAGTGCAAATTCAACAACAGACATGGTCCGGTCCAATTTACAAGTAAACGGTTAAAATTGTGCAAATTGTTAGTGCAAGACTAAATCGGGCCACACGTACAAGTATGGGAATTGCTACTATATTTAACTCATCATCTTCTTAACCCAACCACCAAAGCCTAGGCTCGGATTGCATTTGCTCTAAGTCTCCCATCCCAGCTTGCAATTTGATGGGTCCCTCCCTCCTCTGCTTGCTCATGCCCGCAACAGCGGGAAAGGGGTGGGAACCTCGGATCTACACTTTAACATTGCAGATAGGTCCTTACGGTTAGGATTTGATTAACCGGCACTTGTTCCACGATGACCATGGCAACGTTGTGTGAAACAAGAATAAGGTTATTGACTCCTCATCCACCTCATTGGCGGCGGTTTCATCGGTGGCATGGACAGTAAATCATCCAATAACTACTCGGAGTGGTGGATCTAGTTTCGTGCTCATGTTTTGCAGGTAGTCCATGTGTCTCGGTTCCTTGGGTTCTTCTGTGAATGGCGAGGTTTGGCCACTTTCTAATTCACTACGAAGTTAGAGAGGTTAGGTCTCCTTAGATCTGTTTGTCAGCATCATGGGTGATCGTCCATCCCTCTTCATGGCTTTATGTTTCGGGATGGTGATATGTTTCCTAGGTCATCGTTGGCGTCTTCCGGCTCCCCAACCGATGACTTCCCGATTGCTGTATCAACAACATGTTCCTACCTCTAATGTGGCTCGGAGATCCAAAGGCCGTATCGAGATTCCTCACGATGCATCTCAAGGAGGGAAGGAAGAAGACTGTGTTGATCTACAACTATATTAAAAATAGGTTCTCTCTTCGTTCGCCATAATGAATTTTTGTCCATTCAGTTATGCGTCTTTGTTTGTTTCTTTGTTTTGCCTTCCTCCGCTGGATATTCCCGATCACGATCATCTTCTTTTATTATGGTTGGTTTCGTCGGTGATGATACTTTCGTCCGTTGTTCCTCGTGGCATGCGATCATCTACATTTTGTTCTCCAACCAATCTACCTACTCCACCGCAAGCGAGATAGGCTTCTAGATAAACTGGTGAGTATGTACGTACCTAATTTGGTTCCTATATGAGATGGACTCTACTGCTAGCGATCCCAATAATAGTTCCCAGCGGAGAATCTTGACCCAGTCAACCGGTCCATGGCTGACGTCTATGGGGACATGATGTGGACCTTGCCATGTCTGACACGACGCCCAACCCTTTCATCAGGTCATCCTTCCGTCCGCCCATGCAGCCTATTCAAACCCCCACCGAACCGGGTTTCCTAGACACCACGATAATAGAGACGCCGATCAAAGAACTATTGGATCAATCTGTAAGTGAGAACAAGCTACCCACGACGCCGCCAGCCCATTCGGTTATTTCGCTTAAGTGGACACACGTGGCCAGCAATAAAACACCATAGACATCCACGGTTATTCCTCTACCGTCGCCATATGGCCGTGAGATCCGCTCCATGGTGATGGAGGCAGCCGCCATGCATGGAGAAACTACCCCCCCTTCACTGCTGCCCCCTCGTCCCCTTCCTTTCCCTCGTATTTCTAGCCACACATGCAGCAACCGCGCTGCCCCAGATCACGCTTCCCCCGTCGGCAGCGGCACCACGTCCATGCGTTGGACCATGGAGCAAGGAGGTCAGGCGAACGACAACTCGGAGCAGGAGCTGCAGGCTGGCGTTGTCTCTGTGGATATGCAGGCCGCTAGCAAGGTGCATAAGTCAGGGCCTTCCTCCAAAAAGAAACAGAAAAAGGTAAATCCTCTATCCCTTTTGCTTATATTAAAAATATTTTTTTGGAAAGGAGCATATATTAATATCAACAAAGATACCAATTACACCCAGCATAGTTTACACACAAACAAAATAATAAATATAATTTTGATCTCAACATTCCAAAATAATAACTATATGAAATAAAATATAACCATTGCAAGATCATGGCAGAAAGATCAACTAGTTCGCCAAATCCACATAGCATAGTTCGAAATGTAAACATAGTTCACACACAAACAAAAGGTATCAAAGTTCTTCAAACATGTGAATAAAATGTGCAACATAGCACTCAAGCATCGTTGTTACTCATGTTGTTGTTGGATTCCGTTGTTTCCCTCTCTTCCGTGCTATCACCGGTGTTGTTGTGCTCATTGCCATCTTCGATACCTTCCATGGTTCCACCTTCTCCCATGAAAGCACCTCCACCACCTCCTACCATGGATCCTCCAACACCTCCTCATGTGAAACCACCACCACCTCCTCCCATGAAACCACCACCACCATGTGGAGGTATATAGCCTCCCATCAAACTAACAAATGTACCCAAGCCTCTCATGCTATCCAAATCTAGTTCCTTCTTATTCAACAACTCATCATGACAAAGCTACACATAATGCTCACTAGTAGAAAACAGGCCTTTCGTCCAGGCCATTAGTCCCGGCTATGGCTGGGGCCGGGACTAATGGTCCTGGCCGGACGGCCCGAGCCGCCCAGAACCATATGTCCCGGCCCGTTAGACCCCATTAGTCCTGGTCTGAGGCTCAAACCGGGATTAAAGGGCCCTGGCCCTGCCGCTCGCTGGGGGCACCCCCTTTAGTCCCGGTTTGTATCTCCAACCGGGACTAGTGTTCTGGCCATATATATACGCACAGCCCTCTCCCCCTCTCAATTGTTTTTTTTCCTGGTGGGAGAGAGTGTTGTTGTGCTATTTTTTTCTTGTTCATACATATGCACTAGAGGTGTTCGGTGAAATGTCCATTAGAGCGATGCAAGTTTAGGTCACACAAGACAGACATGATATGAGGTGCCCGAGCCACACTTAAGTTTTCTCATCTTTTTTTCCACGTGTAATAAAAGGTTAGCAACTATTTTCTCGTTAAGACCGTCGTGCGGTACTAATTTTAGCATAGTGGTTGCATTTTACATATATTTGTATGATACAGATGAGCCATCCATGGATGTACGGTGACCGACGCTCTGCCGCTTTCAGAGAAGGCGTGCGTTCTTTTCGAGTTATGGCCGAGGAGAACAAGCGACGGGATGGTTTTATGTGTTATCCATGTGTTGACTATAGGAATGAGAAGGCTCACACTTCTGCAAGAGTCATTCAGAGCCACCTGCTTCGGTCTGGTTTTATGACCGGCTATAATGTTTGGACCAAACACGAAGAAAGAGGGGTTGTGATGGAAGATGGCGATGAAGAAGAGAATGATGATGACAACTACCGATCTATGTTCCCTGAATACGCTGATACCGCAATGGAAGACAATGAATAAGAAGGAGGTGAAGAACGGGAACCAGACCGGCCCGCTGATGATCTTGGTCAGGTCATTTCTGATGCAAAGCAAGACTGTGACACAGAAAAGGAGAGGTTACAGTTTGAGCGGATGTTACAGGACCACAACAAATTGTTGTACCCAACTTGTGAAGATGGCTAGAAGAAGCTGGGTAGCACACTGGAATTGCTGAAGTGGAAGGCAGAGACCGGTGTGACTGACTCGGGATTTGAAAATTTGCTGGTACTCTTAAAGAGGTTGCTTCCAAGAAATAATGAATTGCCCGCCAGTACATACGAAGCAAAGAAGCTCGTCTTCCCTCTAGGATTAGATGTGCAGAAGATACATGCTAGCCCTAATGACTGCATGCTCTACCGCGGTGAGAAGTACGATAATTTGGATAAATGCCCGGTATGCACTGCATTCCGGTATAAGATCAGAAAAGATGACCCTGGTGATGTTGATGGGGAGCCACCCAGGAAGAGGGTTCCTGCCAAGGTGATGTGGTATGATCCTATAATACCACGATTGAAACGCTTTTTTAGAAACAAAGAGCATGCCAAGTTGTTGAGATGGCACATGGAAGAACATAAGAAAGACAGGATGTTGAGGCACCCCGCTGATGGTCGACAGTGGAGAAAAATCGAGAGAGACTTCCCGGACTTTGCTGGTGAAGCAAGAAACTTATGGTTTGGTCTAAGTACAGATGGCATGAATCCTTTTGGGGAGCAGAGCTGCGATCCTGACTGGCCCATCACTCTATGTATCTACAACCTTCCTCCTTGGTTGTGCATGAAGCGGAAGTTCATTATGATGCCAGTGCTCATCCAAGGCCCAAAGCAACCCGACAACAACATTGATGTGTACCTAAGGCCATTAGTTGATGAACTTTTACAGTTGTGGGCCGAACCAGGTTTACGTGTGTGGGATGAGCACAAACAGGATCCATTCGACCTACGAGCGTTGCTGTTCATAACCATCAATGATTGTCCTGCTCTTAGTAACATCTCAGGACATACGAACAAGGGATATAATGCATGAACACACTGTTTAGATGAGACTGAAAGTATATATCTGGATAAATCTAGGAAGAATGTGTACCCGTACAATCATCGTTTTCTTCCGCCCAGACACCCCTTAAGGAAAAAAGGCAAGCATTTCACTGGCGAGGCAAATCACCGGAAGAAGCCTGACCCCCGTACTGGTGCTGATGTTTTTGGTATGGTCAAGGATTTAAATGTAATATTTGGAAAGGGTCCCGGAGGACAACCTGTTCCGAAAGATGCCAACGGACGCGCACCCATGTGGAAGAAGAAATCTATATTTTGGGAGCTACCCTATTGGGAAGTCCATGAGGTCCGTTGTGCAATCGACGTGATGCACCTGACGAAGAATCTTTGCGTGAATATTCTAGGCTTCTTGGGCTTGTATGGGAAGTCAAAAGATACACCGGAAGCATGGGAGGACCAGCAACGTCATAAAGGACGAGACGACAAGCATCCAGGGCAATTTCAAGGGCCTGCCAGCTACGCTCTTACCAAGGAAGAGAAGGAAATCTGTTTTGAAGACCTTTTCAGTATCAAGGTCCCGTCTGGCTTCTCGTCTAACATAAAGGGAATAGTAAATATGAAAGAGAAAAAATTCCAAAACCTAAAGTCCCATGACTGCCACGTGCTTATGACGCAATTGCTTCCGGTTGCATTGAGATGGATTCTACCGGAAAATGTTCGGCTGGCCATTGTGAAGGTATGTGCATTCCACAATGCAATTTCTCAGAAGGTTATCGATCTAGAAAGTCTATCAGGGTTACAGATTGATGTGGTCCAATGTCTGGTCAGCTTCGAGTTGTTGTACCCTCCATCTTTCTTCAATATTATGACACACCTCCTAGTTCACCTAGTCGAAGAGATTAGAATTCTCGGTCCTGTGTTTCTACACAATATGTTCCCCTTCGAAAGGTTCATGGGAGTCTTAAAGAAATATGTTCATAACCGTGCTAGGCCAGAAGGAAGCATCTCCAAGGGATATGGAACAGAGGAGGTCATTGAGTTTTGTGTTGACTTTCTTCCTGACCTTAAGTCGATTGGTGTTCCTGAATCTTGGTATGAGGGGAGGCTGGCTGGAAAAGGCACACTAGAAAGGAAAACAATGGTATGTATGGACAGAGATTCTTTCAATAAAGCACACTACACAATTCTACACAATTCCACCTTGGTGGCTCCGTATATCGAGAAACACAAGATTATTGTACGCTCGGAAAACCCGGGGATGCCTGACTCCTCGATTAAAGTGGAACACGAGGACACTTTCGGTAGTTGGTTGCAGAAGCATCTCATGAATAACAACACTGTTGAAGATCAGCTGTACTTGTTGGCACGGTTACCATCTTCGACTATATGTACTTTCCAAGGGTACGAGATAAATGGTAATACATTTTACACGATCGCCCAAGATAAAAAGAGTACCAACCAAAACAGTGGTGTCCGCTTTGATGCAACAGATGACAATGGGCAGAAGGACACATATTATGGGTACATAGAGGAGATATGGGAACTTGAGTATGGACCTACTTTTAAGGTCCCTTTGTTTCGGTGCAAATGGGTCAAGATGACAGGAGGAGGTGTACATGTAGACAAAAAGTATGGCATGACAACAGTGGATCTCAACAATCTTGCGTACATGGGCGAAACATTCGTCCTAGCCAACGATGTGGCTCAGGTTTTCTATGTGAAGGACATGTCTACGAAACCGAGAAAAATAAATCAGCAAAAGAATACAACGTCCGATGAGCCAAAGCACCACATAGTTCTTTCAGGGAAAAGAAACATCGTGGGAGTGGATGACAAGACAGCTATGTCAGAAGATTATAATAAGTTTCATGAAATTCCACCCTTCAAAGTGAAAACTGACCCAAGCCTCCTGTTAAATGATGAAGATTATCCATGGCTACGGCGCAGAAGAAAACAACAACACTAGATAGGGATGTCGGTGTAATATATTAAACCTTTTATGTAATCACATTGTTAAATGATGAAGATTCTCCATGGCCATGATGGCCGCACTATAAATAGAGGTAAATGGCAGGGAAGCATGGGCCATGCAACACCAATAATAGGGGATGAGCCTTTAGTCCCGGTTGGAGAAACCAACCGCGACTGAAGGCATTGCGGCAGGCTGGGCCAGGTAGCACTAATAATAGGGGTTGAACCTTTAGTCCCGGTTGGATGAACCGTTGGTCCCGGTTGGAGACAGCAACCGGGACAAAACACGAGTGAGCGCTAATAATAGGGGTGAGTGTCGACATTATGTCGTGAGTGTCGACACTATGCCGAGATGCTTGTACTATAAATAGGCTAGTCCTCCAGCCAGTTTGAGGCATCTCCAAGATCGATGGTTTTCGAGAGCAGGGACACCACTACGGCCAGTTTCAGGGATATGCTGCCGGAGCCCAGTCCTTCGGTATCTCCAAGAGACTGGTCATAGAGGCACTCCCTAATATGTGAAATTAGGTTAGCTCCCAGGCATATTGATCTAGTTAGAGAAGTCACAAGCTGCAAGATGGTCTTCGAGAGTAGGGACACCACTACGGCCAGTTTCAGGGAGATGCCGCCGGAGCCCAATCCTCCGGCATCTCCAAGAAACTGGTCATAGAGGCACTCCCTAATATGTGAAATTAGGTTAGCTCTCATGCATATTGATCTAGTTAGAAAAGTTACAAGCTGCAAGATGGTCTTCGAGAGCAGGGACACCACTACGGCCAGTTTCAGGGAGATGTCGCCGGATCCCAATCCTCCGGCATCTCCAAGAAACTGGTCATAGAGGCACTCCCTAATATGTGACCGCACTTGTTTGGAGATCAGATCTTCATGGTAAGTACGAATCGGAAAGGTCCCCCTTTAGTCCCGGTCCAACCATAAAACGAGACTAACACTCAAGACATTTATTAATATTTAAAAATCGAGGCCTTTAGTCCCGGTCCAGCCACAAACCGGGACTAACACTCAATACATTTATTAATATTAAAAACCGGGACAAACAAGGACTAGCTAACACTCAGGACTAGAGCCGCCCCCTTTAGTCATAATCATGCCTAGTCCTATAGTACACAGCTTCAGGGTCTTCTTCGTCATCGTCATCATCATTGTCATCGTCACCTACCACTCCGGGGATCTTGAGCCCAGCCATGGCATATACCGGGGGAACCTGCCACTCCAGCCTCGGATTCACGGCGGGCGGGTGGACTTGTGGGAACCGCAGGCGAGGATGGTCTCCCCCGGTGATGTAGCGCATCACGCCTATGATAGTACGGTTCGCCCACCACAGACGGCGGCCGGCTTCATTGTGGTTCACCGGGGGCGGGCCATCACCATCGTACCTGGCGAGCTCCCTTTCCCTCCGGTTAGCGAAGAAGGCATTCCAGGTGTCGTAGTTGTTGGGATCCCACTAGGGATCCATCCGCTGCTCCGGCGTGAGCTCGAGGTAGAAGTGGTTCGTGATGGCTGCCTGTCGGGCGGAGCCTTGAGGCACGGGAGGGACAGGAACACCTTTAACACTCAACATCCGGTAGTGGCGACCGATAACTGGTGGGCAGGGTAGCTTGAGGCGCCTGGCCTCCGTCTCCTCGAGGGTCAGAATGGCCCAGTAGGCGTTGTCCATTTCTATGAGAGAGGAAGGTGTGGATGTGTGCATAACCATGGCGCGGTCGGCCTATATATAGATGGAAAGGGCGGGAAAACATGGCGGTATGCGGTGGGAAATGGCGAGAAATATCTTTAGTCCCTGTCAGTGGCTACAATCGGGACTAAAAGCTCGGTTCAGAGGAAAGGGCAGGAAAACTTGGCGGGAAGCGGTGAGAAATGGCGGGAAAAATCTTTAGTCCCTGTTAGTGGATACAATCGGGACTAAAGCTTCATGGTCTTTTACGTCATCGTCATCGTCACCTGCCACTCCGGGGATCCTGAGCCCAACCATGGCATATACCGGGGGACCTGCCACTCCGGCCTAAAGCTTATTCAGAAAATAGATTTGGATTAATTATTCGAATTCAAGAATTTTTCATGTTGAAAGTTTAGTGAGATTCAAAATATGCAAAAAATAATAGTTAATGCATTTTTAAATTGATAATGGCAAAATGGTTAATAATTTGACTATTTAAAATAATTATTTGATAAAACAGAAAATGGATTTGGATTAATTATTCAAATTCAAGAAATTTTCATGTTGAAAGTTTTGTCAAAATCACAAGTATGCAAAAAAATAATAGTTAATGCATTTTTAAATTGATAATTGCAAAATGGTTAATAATTTGATTATTTAAAATAATTATTTGATAAAACAGAAAATGCATTTGGATTAATTATTCAAATTCAAGAACTTTTCATGTTGAAAGTTTTGTCAAATTCACAAGTATGCAAAAAAAGTATAATTCAAATGTTCTAAATGATATTTTTGAAAAAAATTGAAAAAAAGCACACGCGCGCTGGGGTATTTGGCCCAGCGCGCGAAAATGAAACGCCCCCTCTAGTCCCAGTGTGTGGCACCAGCCGGGACTAGAGACCCCCCTTTAGTCCCGGCTGGTGCCACGCACCGGGACTAGAGGGGGGTATAAATGGGGGCTTCTCCCCCGGTGCGTTCCACGCACCGGGAGAAGTTGGAGGCCAGACGAACAGAGCTCGCCGCCAGGCTGCCGGATTTTCGATCGACGCCGCCACCGCGCCTCCGCCCGCTCCGTGCCTCCACCCTCCACGTCGGCCGCCTGCGTCGATCGTGCCTGCCACAGCACCTCTCTCTTGCCCGTGCCCGGACGCCCGCGATCACCCGCCTCCGGCGCGCCAACTCCCCCACCACCGGCCACCGCCCCCGCCACCGGCCACCGCCACCGGCTGCGCCACCGCCTGCTGCCGACCCCCTCTCGGCCTCCTCATCAATTAATATAGGTAATTAGTTTTTTATATTATAGGATTATGCATGATTAATTAGTTAGGATTAGTACTTAGTTAGGATTAGTACTTAGTATTATAGGGTTAGGGATTAGTATTAGTACTTAGGATTATTTAGGATTTTTACTTAGGATTAGGATTAGTACTTAGGATTTTTTGTTTAGTATTATAGTTTAGGATTTTTAGTTCAATGTATAGTTTAGGATTATATTTTAGGATTTGTTTAGGTTAATTTTGTTTATAGGATTTGTTAGTGCTTAATTAGGATTTGTTTAGGTTAATTTTGTTTATAGGATTTTTTTTAGGATTTGTTAGTGCTTAATTAGGATTTGTTTAGGTTAATTTTGTGTTAGTGTTTAATAATAGGGTGATTATTATTAGGATTTGTATGTAGAATTATTTGGATTTTTAGGATCTTCGATCTTTAGTGTATATAGGATTTTTTTAGTCAAGTGTAAGTTTATCGGTGAAGGGCATGGGCACGGCTAGGTGTCTAGGCCTAGGGTTAGGGTTAGGGTAATTATTGTAAGACCCTCTTTGTAACTGTTAGGGTGTTGGTGCTCGGTGGTGACCGGAGTTAGGGTTAGGGTGGTGGTTCTCACGGGAAGTCGCTTAGTCGCTCGCCTCCCGCGGCGACCATCACCGGCCACCGCCACCGCACTGTAGGGGTTCATAGCATGGAAAATAAAAAAAAATCTACCGCATGCAAACAAACAAGCCAAGATCTATCTACTAGATTGTAGCAACGAGTCGATAGAGGAACTCACCCTCAAAGATTCCAAAGCGGTTAACGAGAGCAGATTATCGTGGGTGATGTAGTCGTACTCTTGCCGATCTCAAGATCGCGTAGACGATCCTTATGGCGCTGCGTTCCGGCAGCGCTTCCGTAGTCGGTCACACGTTCGGTACTCCATGAAGACCTTCCTCTCCCTTGTTCCAGCAGGCAGCGGAGGTTGTAGCACTCTCCTCGCGATTCCGATAGCACGACGGCGTGGTGTCGGAAGTAGAGGGAAGATCTCGCAGGGCTTCGCCTTAAGACGGAGTGAGTATGGTAGAGTATGAGAGAGGCCTTGGTGATCTAGGGTTTAGAGGGCACCAAGGGGAGAGCTTGGCCGGCGGCTAGGGTTTGGGGAAACCCTAACTCGCCGAGTTAGAGGAGGCCCTAGGCGGCGGCGGCTTGGAGGTGGCCGGCGACTTGGAGGCTAGGGTTCAGGTGTGAGGGTAGGCGCCTACCCTCCTTATATAGGTAGAGGTGGCGGTTGGGAGGAGTCCTCCCCAACTCGGCCTCCTTGGCCAGCAGTGGAGGAGGGACTTCCTCCCCAAGTAGGTTTCCTACTCTCCCTCCACCAAGCAAACTTGCCGTTTGACTTTTCAAATTAGTGTTTGACTTTCAAACTTGGATTTGATTTATCTCTTTATTTTTCCCAGCCAAGTGACCTAGTACATGATGCAACCATTCCATATTGTCATGACACATTCATGTACCCTTCCCCTCCGGAGTGCCGGACCTTTTGGACCCTTCTAGAACATTCCTGGTGAAAACACCGGAATCATTCCCCAACTCCGAAACAGGACTTTCCTTATATGAATCTTATTCTCTGGACCATTCCGGATCTCCTCGTGATATCCCGGATCCCATCCAAGACTCCGAACAACATTCGGTCTCTTACTCATCATTCCATAACTACTCAACAACATCGAATCCTTAAGCGTGTCTCCCTACGGTTCGTGAATTATGCGGACATGACCGAGACACTTCTCCGATCAATAACCAATAGAGGAATCTAGAAATTCATATGGCTCCCACATATTTCTACGATTACTTTGCGATCGAATGAACCATACGATACCAATTTCCCTTTGTCTCACGATAGTTTACTTATCCGAGGTTTTGATTGTCGGTATCTCTGCATACCTAGTTCAACCTCGTTACTGATAAGTACTCTTTTCTCGTTCCCGTGGTATGTGATCCCTAGTGATCCAGTCACATGCTTGCAGCCAATTGGATGACATTCCACCGAGAGGGCCCAGAGTATATATATCTGTCATATGGGTGGACAAATCCCATTCTTGATCCATGTGCCTCAACCCATACTTTCCGAACACTCAATGCCACCTTTATAGCCACCTAGTTATGGTGTGGTGTTTGATGTCATCAAAGCATCCTTCCGGTGATGGTGATTAGCATGATCTCATGGTCGAAGGAATTAGGTTACTATGTATCAAAAAGCTTATAGCAATTGAACTATTAAAACGACTTGATCTTTATGCTACGCTTATCTATAGGAGTATGTCCATCATACCATTCTCCTAGTGACATGATCTTGTTGTTAACAACATCTCAATGTTCATGATAGGGAAACCACAATCATCTATTAACCAACAAGCTAGTATTATGAAGAGTCTTTACTAGGGACTCTAATTTAGTTAAATCACACAAGTATTAATGTTTCCTTTTAATACTGTTATAGCATGAATGCAAACATTTATCATAAACACAAAGATATAATAATAACTATATTTATTATTGCCTCTAGGGCATATCTCCAACAGTCTCCCACTTGCACTGGAGTCAACTAATCTAGATTACATGGTAATATACTGAACACCCATGGCAGTTTGGTGTTGGTCATGTTTTGCCCTCGGGAGAGGTTTAGTCAATGGATCCACCACATTCAGATCTATGTGTACTTTTCAAATCTTTATGTCACCATCTTGGACATGTTCTCGAATAGCGTGAAAACATAGCTTGATGTGCTTCAGCTTCTTGTGTGACCTTGGTTCTTGCACATTGGCTATGGCGCCCATGTTATCACAGTAGATATAAATTGGGTCCAGCGCACTTTGAACCACACCGAGCTCTGTAATGAACTCTTTCATCCATATCGCTTCTTGTGAAGCCTCCGAAGCAGCTATGTATTCCGATTCAGTTGAAGATCTCGCCACAACGCTTTGCTTTGCACTCCTCCAGCTAACTGTTGCACCATTCAAAGTAAATACGTATCCAGATTGAGATTTAGAATCATCCGGATCGGTGTTCCAACTAGCATTGGTGTAACCATTAACAACGAGTTGTTCATCACCTCCATAAGAAAGAACCATATTCTTTGTTCTTCTCAAGTACTTAAGGATGTTTTTGACCGCTGTCCAATGATCCACTCCTGGATCACTTTGATATCTGCTAGTCAAACTAACAGCATATGCAATGTCGGGTCTAGTACATAGCATGGCATACATTAGAGATCCTATGGCTGAGGCATAGGGAGTCTTACTCATCCTTTCTCTATCTTCTGTCGTTGCTGGACTTTGAGTTTTACTCAAGGTCATATTGGGCAACATGGGCAAGAACCCTTTCTTGATATCTTCCATTCCAAAACTCTTTAGAATTTTGTCCAAATATGTACTTTGTGACAATGATATTAGGCATCTCGATCTATCTCTGTAAATCTTTATGCCTAATATGTAAGCTGCTTCGCCAAGATCTATCATTGAAAAACTATTATTCAAATAATCCTTGACACTATTAAGAAGGTCTACATCATTCCCAATCAACAATATGTCATATACATATAGTATTAAGAATGCTATAGAGCTGCCACTCACTTTCTTGTAAATACAAGCTTCTCCATAAGTTTGTATAAAACCAAAGCTTTTGATTACCTTATCAAAACGTTGATTCCAACTTCGGGATGCTTGCTTCAATCCATATATGGACCGTTGAAGTTTGCATACCTTGTTAGCATCTTTAGGATCGACAAAACCTTTGGGTTGCATCATATACAACTCTTCATCAATGTCTCCATTGAGGAACGTTGTTTTGACATCCATCTGCCATATCTCATAATCATAATATGCAGCGATTGCTAACGTAATCCTCACTGACTTTAGCTTCGCTACTGGTGAGAAAGTCTCATCGTAGTCAACTCCTTGAATTTGTCAAAACCCTTTTGCGACAAGTCGAGCTTTATAGACAGTAACATTACCATCAGCATCTGTTTTCTTCTTGAAAATCCATTTGTTCTTGACAACCTTCCGCCATCCCAGAAGTCCACAAAAGTCCATACTTGGTTTTCGTACATGGATCCAATCTCAGATTTCATGGCATATTGCCATTTATTGGAATCTGGGCTCATCATCGCTTCCTCATATGTCGCAGGGTCATCGGTGTTGTCCACCAACATGACACTCATAACGGGATCATACCAATCAGGAGTGGTACGAGTTCTCGTTGACCTGCGAGGTTTTGTAGCAACTTCAACCAAAGTTTCATGATCATCATCATTAGCTTCCTCTCTTATTGGTGTAGGCTCCATAGAAACTACTTCCGGTGTTGCGCTACTCGCAAGTTCGAGAGAAGGTTCAACAACCTCGTCGAGTTCTACTTTCCTTCCAGTCACTTCTTTCGAGAGAAATTCATTCTCTAGAAAGGATCCATTCTTAGCAATGAAGATTTTGCCCTCGGATCTATGATAGAAGGTATACCCAATAGTTTCCTTCGGGTATCCTATGAAGACGCATTTTTCCGCTTTGGGTTCAAGCTTGTCCGGCTGTAACTTCTTTACATAAGCTTCGCAACCCCAAACTTTAAGGAACGATAATTTAGGTTTCTTCCCAAACCATAATTCATACGGTGTCGTTTCAACGGATTTAGATGGTGCCCTATTTAAAGTGAATGCGGCTGTTTCTAATGCATAACACCAAAACGATAGCGGTAAATCTGTAAGTGACATCATAGAACGAACCATATCTAAAAGAGTTTGATTACGATGTTCGGACACACCATTACACTGTGGTGTTCCCGACGGTGTTAATTGTGAAAGTATTCCGCATTTATTTAAATGCTCGCCAAACTCATAACTTAGATATTCACCTCCACGATCAAAACGTAGGAATTTAATCTTCTTGTTACGTTGATTCTCTACCTCACTTTGAAATTCCTTAAACTTCTCGAAAGTTTCGGAATTATGTTTCATGAAATAGATATAGCCATATCTACTCAAGTCATCTGTGAAGGTAAGAACATAACGATAACCACCACGCGATGCTACACTCATTGGGCCACACACACATCGGTATGTATGATTTCCAATAAGTCCGTAGCTCGCTCCATCATCCCAGAAAATGGAGTCTTAGTCATTTTACCCATCAGACATGCTTCGCATCTTTCAAGTGATTCGAAATCAAGTGATTCAAGAATTCCATCGGAATGGAGTTTCTTCATACGCTTCACTCCAATATGACCAAGGCAGCGATTACATATAGGTCGAGTTATCGCTCAATTTCAAACGTTTAGCTTCAATGCTATTAATATGTGTATTTCCACAATCGAGATTCAATAAGAATAGACCATCTATCAAAGGTGCATGTGCATAAAATATATTACTCATATAAATTGAACAACCATTATTCTCGGACTTAAACAAGTAACCGTCTCGCAATAAACATGATCCAGATATAATGTTCATGCTCAACGCAGGCACCAAATAACAATTATTTAAGTATAAAACTAATCCCGATGGTAGATGAAGAGGTAGCGTGCTGACCGCGATCACATCAACCTTTGATCCATTTCCAACGCGCATCGTCACCTCGTTCTTCGCTAGCTTCCGTTTATGCTGCAGCACATGTTTCAAGTTGCAAATATGAGCAACCGAACCAGTATCAAATACCCAGGCACTACTACGAGTACTAGTGAGATACACATCAATAACATGTATATCGGATATACCTTTCTTCTTGATGTTGTCGTTCTTCAAATTCGCCAAGTACTTTGGGTAATTCCGCTTCCAGTGACCTTCTCCCTTGTAGTAAAAGCACTCAGTATCAGGCTTAGGCCCAGCCTTGGTCTTCTTCGCCGGCGCGGCAACTTTCTTACCGCCCTTCTTGAAGTTTCCCTTTAGCTTAGACTTGCCTTTCTTGAATTTGGTGGTCTTATTGACCAACAACACTTTTCTTGATCTCCACTTCTGCAGATTTCAACATGGAGAAGAGTTCTGGCAACGTCTTGTCCATGTTTTGCATATTGTAGTTCATCACAAAGTTCTTGTAACTTGGTGGTAGTGATTGGAGGACATGGTGAATCCCCAAAGAATTAGGAATCACTATACCCAAACTTTGGAGTTTGTTTGCGTGCCCAGACATCTTAAGCACATGCTCACTGACGGAGCTGCCCTCTTCCATCTTGTAGTTAAAGAACTTTTCAGAAGCCTCATAACTCTCAACTGTTGTGTGAGCCTCAAATATCATTTTGAGTTAACGGACAATATCATGTGGTTCATGGTTCTCAAACCTTTTCTGAAGCTCCGATTCCAAACCACACAAGATAGCACACTGAACTGTGGAGTACTGATTCTTCCGAGTGAGGTAAACATTCTTTACTTCATCAGTAGCAGTAGATGCAGGCAGGTCACCCAGCGGTGCATCCAACACATAGGTCAAATTACCAGCATTGAGGACAATCCTCAAATTGCGGAACCAATCTTGCTTCCATTGTTTTTCAACTTTTCTTTCTCTAGGAACGCATTAAAATTGATGGTAGGGGCCGCCATTGATCTACAACATATTTGCAATAGTTTAGACTAAGTTTATGACAAATTGAGTTCTAATTAATAGTTAAATTAATCTAGGTGAACTCCCACTCAAAACAATATCCCTCACATTGTTTTAGTGACCACACGAACCAAATCCACCACATCAAAATCGATCATCACGAGAGTTGATGTAGCTTCAAAGGCAAACAATCAACATGTTCATCATATCTACTATATGACTCATGCTTTACCTTTCGGTGATCCGTGTTCCGAGACCATGTCTGTACATGCTAGGCTCGTCAAGATCAAACCTTAGCTTCCGCATGAGCAAATCTGGCTTGCTCACGTTGTATACACCCGCAGAATCTAACACACCCGATCATCATGTGGTGCTTCGAAACAACGATCTTTAGCAACGGTGCTTACTAAGGATGAACACTTTAAAACTTGAAATTTGTGTGCTTGAGGGATCATCTTATAATGCTACCGTCGTTAACTAAGCAATACAAGATGCATTAAAGATTAACATCACATGCAATTCATAATATGTGATATGATATGGCCTTTCTTCTTGTGCTTCCGATCTCCATCTTCAAGCACGAACATGATCTCCATCATCACCGGTATGGCTTCAAGGTCAATGGCGACATTTCATAGTTGTCGTCCACCAGCTTCAACTATCACAACTACTTTGAATAGACACGCGGGTCTTAACAAAATTTAAAGACAACCATATGGCTCCTTACGGTTGCCAACTTACAATAAGGAACATTGCATACATCAAATATAATCATAATCATGGCCATATCACATCACATCACACCCCTGCAAAACAAAGTTAGATGCCTCTAATTTTCTTTGCATATTTTACGTGGTTTGGGGCTTTCAATAAGTGTCGTTCTAACTTACGAACAATAACCACAACATTGGTGTTTGATCTATCAAGTGCCCGTTGTAAATTGAATCTATACTATGATGGGAGAGACAGACACCCGCAAAGCCACTTATGCAATACAAGTTGCATGTTGAGCGTGGAGCAAGTCTCATGAACGATGTCATGTAAGGTTAGCCCGGGCCGCTTCATCCCATCATACCGCAAGATGCAAAGTACACAAAAAGCAATTGATAATAAAAGCACCACCGCCCACAGTGACCATTGTGTTCTACTCGTGCAACAGATCTACATATAGACACGGCTCTGATACCACTGTAGGGGTTTGTAGCATGGAAAACAAAAAAATTCCACCGCATGCAAACAAACAAGCCAAGATCTATCTACTAGATTGTAGCAACGAGTCAATAGAGGAACTCACCCTCGAAGATCCCAAAGCGGTTAACGAGAGCAGATTCTTGTGGGTGATGTAGTCGTACTCTTGCCGATCTCAAGATCGCGTAGACGATCCTTCCGGCGCTGCATTCCTAAGGCTTCATGATCGGTCACACATTCGGTACTCGATGAATACCTTCCTCTCCCTTGTTCCAGCAGGCAGCGGAGGTTGTAGCACTCTCCTCGCAATTCCGGCAGCACGACGGCGTGGTGTCAGAAGTAGAGGGAAGATCTCGCAGGGCTTTGCCTTAAGCCGGAGCGAGTATGGTGGAGTATGAGAGAGGCCTTGGTGATCTAGGGTATAGAGGGCACCAAGGGGAGAGCTTGGCCGGCGGCTAAGTTTTGGGGAAACCCTAACTCGTCGAGTTAGAGAAGGCCCTAGGCGGCGGCTTGGAGGTGGCCGGCGACTTGGAGGCTAGGGTTTTGGGTGTGAGGGGTAGGGGCGCCCTACCCCTCCTTATATAGGTGGAGGGTGGACGGTTGGGAGGAGGGATTCCTCCCCGAACTCGGCCTCCTTGGCCGGCGGGTGGAGGGAGGGGACTTCCTCCCCAAGTAGGTGTCCTACTCTCCCTCCACCAAGCAAACTTGTCGTTTGACTTTTCAAATTGGCGTTTGACTTTCAAACTTGGTTTGATTTCTCTCTTTATTTTTCCCAACCAAGTGACCTAGTACATGATGCAACCATTCCATATTGTCATGACACATTCATGTACCCTTCCCCTCCGGAGTGCCGGACCTTCTGGACCCTTCTAGAACATTCCTCGTGAAAACACCGGAATTATTCCCCAACTGCGAAACATGACTTTCCTTATATGAATCTTATTCTCCGGACCATTCCGGATCTCCTCGTGATATAATGGATCCCATCCGAGACTCCGAACAACATTCGGTCTCTTACTCATCATTTCATAACTACTCAACAACATCAAATCCTTAAGTGGGTCTCCCTACGGTTCGTGAATTATGCGGACATGATCGAGACACTTCTCCGATCAATAACCAATAGAGGAATCTGGAAATTCATATGGCTCCACATATTTCTACGATTACTTTGCGATCGAATGAACCACTTACATACGATACCAATTTCCATTTGTCTCACGATAGTTTACTTATCCGAGGTTTTGATCGTCGGTATCTCTGCATACCTAGTTCAACCTTGTTACTGATAAGTACTCTTTTATCGTTCCCGTGCTATGTGATCCCTTGTGATCCAGTCACATGCTTGCAAGCCAATTGGATGACATTCCACCGAGAGGGCCCAGAGTATATATATCCGTCATATGGATGGACAAATCCCACTCTTGATCCATGTGCCTCAACCCATACTTTCCAAACACTCAATGCCACCTTTATAGCCACCCAGTTACGGTGTGGTGTTTGATGTCATCAAAGCATCCTTCCGGTGATGGTGATTAGCATGATCTCATGGTCGAAGGAATTAGGTTACTATGTATCAGAAAGCTTATAGCAATTGAACTATTAAAATGACTTGATCTTTATGCTACGCTTATCTATAGGAGTATGTCCATCATAGCATTCTCCTAATGACATGATCTTGTTGTTAACAACATCTCAATGTTCATGATAGGGAAACCACAATCATCTATTAACCAACAAGCTAGTATTATGAAGAGGCTTTACTAGGGACTCTAATTTAGTTTGCAAATCACACAAGTATTAATGTTTCCTTTTAATACTGTTATAGCATGAATGCAAACATTTATCATAAACACAAAGATATAATAATAACTATATTTATTATTGCCTATAGGGCATATCTCCAACACGCACCTCCAGGTTTAGGGTTTAGGGTGGTGACCGGAGTTAGGGTTAGGGTGGTGGTTCTTGCGGGAATCCGCTTAGTCGCCCGCCTCTCCCGCGGCCACCATCACCGGCCACCGCCCACCGCACCTTCGGGTTTAGGGGTTTAGGTTTTATTTTGTTAAGTTCGAATAAATATTGTGTGCATTTTGCAGGAACTATGGATCCACCTAGTCAACAGTCCGTAGTGACCTAGATTCGGAACACTTGCTCGAGGATATGATTCACGATGCCGATGAGGGATCTCCCTCGTGGTATCTGAACTCATCCGGTGAGGGAGAGGAGACCAACAGACAGGAGGAAGAAGCCCATGGACGTGTAACACAGACCGATGAGGTATATATATGATGTCCTATGATCGTCATTAGATGTACCTAGTTGTATATATATAATGTTGACGAATGTTTCTTCTCTTAGGCCTCTACATCGAGCAAGAAAACCAAGCGCGGCCTAGCCAAAAAGTTGCCCCTGGGTACTGTTTATGAAATTACAGAGGTTTCAGGAGATGGCGAACCATTGGAACCAAAGAAAACAAAACAACTATTTGTACAACAATGCGGAGTTGTTGCTAGAGATCGCACCCCGATCACTGTTCGGGAGTGGAATAAGCCTAAAGAGGCGGAATGGAGTGATGTGTATATCGACGATAGGTTCAAAGATGAACTTTTTAATGACCTAATGGGACATTTGAAGCTGCCAGAATGTGACACTGAGGACGAGACTGCTGAAATGAGAAAGAAAGTCAAGCAGTTCGCACTAAAGAAGATGGCCGAACTATTCAAGAACTGGAAGAAGTCATTATGGCAATAGTATCATAAGGACAAGAAAATCCCATTATTCGAAGGCTATCTAGCGAAGCAGCAACCTTACTAGGATGCATTTGTGTTTTATAGGAGGTCAGGAGTTGCAGAGGAAAAGTCGGAAAAAAACAAGATAAATGCTGCGAAGAAGAAATATCACCATAACTTGGGGACAGGGGGCTACGCGGCTCCCATGCCTAAGTGGGATGCAAAAGAGAAAGAGCTTCATAATAAAGGGATCATTCCAGAACCAATTCACGAAGAATGGGATTTGAGGGCAAGAAATTGGTTCCTTGGGCATGGGAGTACATATGACGAACTTACAGGGGACCTTGTTTGCAGTGATGGGATAAAGGTACCCAGGACTGCATGGCTAAAAGTGGTCAAAGATATTAAAGATGGAATAAAACAGTTTCATCCCGATAGAGAGAATGACTTGCTGACCTTGGTCCTCGGGAATCGCGAACATATAGGACGAGTCCGAGGCCTTGACGGGAGTTTCACGTGGGAGACTGGGTGTCCTAAGGACCAAGGTACCTATAGAAGCCGAGCAAGAGCAAAGCAACGACGGGAGGAGGAGGAGGCAAATAAGTTCAAGCAGCTGCTAGGAAGACTTGACAAGCAGCAGCAACAGATCAGCGAACTTAGAGGAATAGCGCGCTTGCATCAAGATCCTCCACTCGATATTACCGCAAACCCATCTCAGCGGAGAAGCAGCGTCGCTGAATCAGAGGTCCCGTCTAACGATGCATCCTATACTACAGATGGCGATCCCGGCTACCCCGTGGATGGAATTAAGGAGTAGATACCTTGTGAGCTCCATAAAAAATTGAAGAACGTATATGTGAAGGTGGCGGTCGGATCGGCTTTGCCTTTTCCGCCTGAAGCACGTTGGCATGGCCGTGAGATTCCAACTGGCTATGCTAAAGTCGGGGTGGATCAAATCGTAAATGAGTGGAAGTCAATGGAGCTTGACATCCCTGGACCTGAAGGTGAGATCACACTGGGTGAAGTACTTGGTGGGATCATTCTCTGGGAAAAGAACAACATACGGTTTCCACGCTCGGCTCCAAGGATAACACTACCGCCTCCGAGTCGTCGCAGGTCTCCTTCACCTCCACCTCCACCTCCATCACCTCCAAGAAGCCCACCCCATGATGACTACGACCACCACATCCCGAGTCCATCTCGGTCTCCGCCGCAGGCTCAGCAATCTTTGCCGCCCGCTAAGGACAATAAGCGGAAGCGTGCTCCGTCAGTGAGTACTAAAGGACGCGGCAGACCAAAATGGAAAATGGCGCCCCTCCCAACAGTGCCTCATCAGAATCTTCCCATCAGACCTTACGATCGTACTGATGCGGAATCTGCAGCGATATCAAAGGCCGAAGTGGTGGTGCATTTTGAGAAGAAGAAACCCGAGCCTGCTCCGGTATACACCGAGAAGCAAAAGGCATATGCACTTGATTTTGTGAACACACCATCGCAATATGAGTTGCACCATAAGACAGATGACTATCTACGCACACTTCAGAAAGAAGTGGCGAAGAGCAAATCAAGTAAATAAAGCAAATCAAGTGCAAGCGGTAAAAAATCAGCAAGCACAGGTGCAAGCGGGACCAAAAATGCAATCGGTAAAAAATCAGACGTTCCCCTTCTCGGACAATAGTCAAAACAAACGATCGTACCCCTCAAGGTGGTTTCACAAAACGTTCCACTCCTCGCACAACAGCCACTTGATATGTCAATAGCTGCGGAGCTGGCGACCAGCATGAAAATTACACTTGATGAACTGTTAGGCCCCCAACTCGACCATCTACCCAAGATGCCACTAGCCCCTAAATATGTCGCGGGTGAGGATTTGGTCAGCAAAGAGAGGCTGAGAGAACTGCCAACACAAATGCGGAATCTCCATCAATGGTACTCAACGGTGATAAAGCAGGGGAGAATATTTATCGTAGACAATGTCCCACATGAGTACTACTTCAGACTCGAAGAGGTCCATATTGAGTTTCCAGAGCTGTTCCAGTTATACCATCTCGATGCCCTGGACAAATCCATCCTCAGCTGCTATTGTCTGTAAGTTGTTGAATTCATTGTCTACATGTTAGGTTTTTCAATTGTTTAGTTCAGAACATGTGATTATCCTTATTATGCAGAATGAAGATGCTGGAATGTAAAAGAAAAAGAATCTATAATATCGAGTTCATTGACCCAGATAAAGTGCATATAGCCATGCTAAGGGATAACCCTGAGGAGACGGAGGAAAACATTCTAAGGTTTCTACTAGAGCAAAATTTCTCTGACCACATACTGTTTCCTTACAATTTCAGGTGAGGGTCTTACTCTGTTGTACACATTCACTTTTGATTAGTCGATGCTAATAAGTTTAACTGATGTATATATAAATTTTTGCAGCTTCCACTGGGTTCTGCTAGACATTCAACTTGATTAGGGAAGAGTTGATGTCGTGGACCCATCAAAGAGAAACCTAGAAGATTTCCGCAGCATGCAGGACATGCTCCAAAAGTAAGTATCGCGCTATATCGCTATCTTTCGTTGATTTACCGAGATATCAGGTAATGAATAACTCATTCATTCATTTTTTTCGTCGGGCAGGGTTTGGATCTGGTTCAAGCGCGAGGTCACGGGTGTATTTAGTGAGAAGCTGACGTTTAAGGCGGTCTCGGTAAATAGCACGTGATATGTCCGTGCATCTCTTTCTTCTAGTTTCAATACAATAATGATGCTCTAGATTATTATTTTGATTGAATTATATTCTCGTAAAGTGCGCGAGGAAGCCACGGGGGTCGAATCTATGTGGATTCTATGTTTGCGAGTTCATTCACACGTTTACCACCGAACACAACGTTTATAGAGTCGACGTAAGCAATGCATTCACATCATCATTTTATTGTCGTCACCTTTTGTTATCATGATTGATACATATTGATCTCCTTTTTTTATATATAGTTCGAGAGAATGCGGGATCAACTACTACCAGAGCAACGCGTACTAGCAATTGCGGAGGAGCTGGCGGGATTTATTTTCAAAGAGATCATAGACGATTCCGGAGAATTTAGTGTGAATAGGTGCTACTGATCTCCATGTAATCGAACTATTTTGTGCTCTAGTCCCGGTATTCTGTGATCTCCATATAACTATGTAAATTGTATATATATTTGTATGCTCGATTTCGTAATACAAGTTATCTTATATATATGCAAGAACGTGTACGATATGTGATGGCGTACAAATATTAAAAACCATTTTGAAATGAAAAATAAATAAATAAAACAATACAAAATGAATTCTCTGCCGTGGCAGAGAAAGGGCACAAAATGCTACCGCGGCAGAGAATCACTAGTCCAAGGTAATGCTCTGCCGCGGCAGAGAAAAGACGCAAAATGATGCCGCGGCAGAGACCCACTAGTCCCGGCCTGTGGCACCAACCGGGACTAGTGGGGGTGCACCCTGGGCGCGCAGGGGCAGCCACGTGGGCACCCACTAGTCCCGGCTGGTAACTGGGCCGGGACTAGTGTTCGGCCTCTAGTCCTGCTTGATTAGTCCCGGTTCAAAAACCGGGACTAGAGGCCCTTACGTCCCGGGACTATAGGCCCTCTCTCCACTAGTGGCTTCTGTTTGTCACTCATTCCACTTGTATCCATAAACATGAGCTTGCGCTCATTCTCAATTTCTTTTTCGGGTTCCTCCATTGCAATCTTTCTCTTCTCCATTTCCATCCTCCTCTCCTCTATGGCCACCTGCTTCTCCACGGCCGCCGCCTTGAGTAAGGCGGCCTCCTTGAGCTCCTCCATTTCCTTGACTTTTAGTGCCTCCCTTCTCTCTTCCATTTGTTTGCGAGCATTCATAAGCACATCCAAGGACTTTTGGATGTCATTATCTCCACTCTTCTTGTCTTTCATCATTTCCTTGGCAAACTCCCTTCCATCGGGCCTCTTAGTTTTGGCAATGGAGTTGGGGGTTGGACTTCCTTCATCACTAGATGCTCCATCACAATCAACAATGATTGCATCCCCAATGGAGCTCTTATATTTCCTCTTGTTGTTGGATAGCTCACTTTCATGGTTCTTCCACTTCTCATCATGCTCAAGTTCCGCCCAACAATGATGCAAACTAAAACCTTATCCCTTCTTATCTTTGCATTTCTTGTCTTTCTTGTTTTTTCCCTTGTACATATCTTGAGCCATCTCCAACTACATGGAAAAAAACAAAGAATATGAGTCATGTGTGTCATGGTGTACAATATAAAAACAAGGCAATCTACACAAACCAATTTACCCTATCATTTTCATTTTTTCCAATGGAATTCATGACTTCCACATTATAAAGGCACGCCGACCACTTTTGGCACTCGGTGGCGATAGTTTGCCATGATGACGAAGAGAGGCGGTGGTTCTTTCATAGGTATCTTCCTCTTTGTGAAGATCATAGAATTCCTTCACTCTTGTCCAATATGTATCCTTGGGTTGCTCCGTGTCTACGGCCGGGTCTAGTCCAATCCTCTTTCATTCCATGATAAGCAAGACATCTTATTGCACACCTTTTTTCGAAATGGGGTCGTACCGCGGCCTCTGTATCAATTGATACATACAACCTTCTTTATTAATTTATTATCGAAAGTCCTTACAAATTATTACATCATGGATCATACAAAGTGACAACATGAATCAGCCAAAGGAAAATATAAGATAACATGAAGCGACTTATCAGCAACATGTTAAACGTAGATCAAAACACCAATTGAACTAGCAGTATATATCCCGTGCTACCATTTCCAAATGGCTGCAGTATCCAGAGCATCGCGCATCTCCATTGGTTATAGGTAGGACCATATACAGATCCAGATATTTGCCAATGGGATAACCTGCATGAACAAAGAATATTTTGCATTTTTAAAGATAAAATTATTACGAACATTCCATATGGCCCACAGTAAAGCACAAACTCTTGCTCGAATTTGCACTTTATCTTTTTTGACACGCTATTTAACCAATTTCCAAACAAATTCGATATATCTGATGGGGGTATTATGTTAAAAGTCATATACACAATTCTCCATATTATTTTCGCAAGAGGGCACTTAATGAAAAGATGTTGAATTGTTTTTTCTTCATCACAAAAAAAAAACAGTTTTTACTACCCTAACAATTTATTTTAGCCAAGTTATCTTTTGTAAGAAGAACCCTTCGATGTAAGAACAACATGAAAATCTTAATTTTAAGTGGTACTTTCATTTTCCATATATACTTTTGAATGAATCTTGTGTGATCATTTAAAATATCCAAATAGAAGGATTTGACCGTGTAATGATTTAAAAGATCCAATTAGAAGGAATCTTGTGTGATCATTTATCTTCTTGCACACTATAATTACTCGATCTCCCCTTGGATAAATCTTCTTGCACCCAAGATGACTCATCAAAACCCTCTTCGTCCCCATCAAGTATATTCTCTTGCAACCCATACTCTTGCGATGGAAAATCCATTATCTCCAAGAAATTGTCATTACCCACACTACATAAGAAAGAAATCGATCAAATCGAACATACAAAATGATCTACGATAAAGGAAAATGCACAAACATTGAAAAATATGCAATTTTACCATGCGGACATTCCGTTGAACATGGTGTGAGCGGGCTGTGGGACGACCGGCGGTGGTTGCTGCTCAACGGTCGGCGGAGGTTGTGGGATGACCAGCGGTGCCTGCTGCCGCGGAGGAGCCGGGTTCCCGTGTTAGGATCCTCTTCTACATCTAAATGCACCACGTATATGGGCTGGCCTTTTGGGCCACAACGCCGACCCGGCCCGTGTGGCCAGCTCCCTGGGCTGCATGCTACTTATACACCAGGAGAGGCAACGAGGAAAGGATCCAAGTTGGATCAGGCGAATGGCACGGCGGCTCCTCTCTCCCATCTAGGCTCTGATTCCCCATTCTCCTTCTTGCTTGTTCATCTTGTATCTAGCAAATCCTTGTAACAGTTGCTAGATCGTGTGAATTGACTATTTGATACCTAACATCTGGTATCAGAGCCACTTACCATCTTTCTCCAATTTTCCCCAAATTTTGTTCACCCACCTCATACATCGCCATGGATGCCGAGCTCAAGACATGCTTCGATAAGTGGGAAGCTAGCCTCAATGCACTTTGCTGTTATCTTCTCGACACCACCGCTGGTGTCACCAGGCCCGTTCCTGCCATCTCTGTCACGGACGAGCTCGCCATCATAGTGGAAGGGATGGCGCCCGCATCCTCTTCATCGTCCGCTTCACCGACCCTGTCCACGGTATGGGAGAACGGGTCACCAGTGGCTCAAACCTCCTGCGTAAACTCGATCGAAGGGGGCCACGTCTTACCCGTCGATGTGGTGTCAACGGCCATCATCATGGAGGTAGCCACGCTCACGGGCTTCAAGCCAGCGCAGGACGACACCATCCAGCTTAGTGGTGTCACCGTGATGGCTCGGGAAGGCGTTGCCACCGTGCATGTGACCTGTTCGACAAAAGGCCCAAGCCACGACGCCAACACGCCAGCACTTGCTTCCACTCTAGCAGCAACGCCGACGTCGCCCATGGCCACCGTTGGTGTCATCCATGTGCTCACTTCCGTGGCAGTAAGCGGCGGAACACTCGACAACGAGCCCAACGGTGTTTCATCACCTGCCAACATCATCCGGCAGCCATGGGTTGTTCAATGGATGGTTGCATCCTCACCACCATCTCCGAGCAAGTACAGCGACCGTGCGCTCTTCAAGCTGAATCCTAGCAGGAGCATCAGAAGTGAGGTCCCCATACATCGACCCATTCATTGGCATTCTTTCATGGGTTTTCATGCAGATAGAGATGAGACACGGCCCCAGCCATGGCCATCCTTCAGGGAGATAAATGACTGTGAGTTTCCAAGCGATGATGAGAAGGTGTCTGGGCGGTGCATGTTTTATAGTTCCAGTACAAAAAATAGTGAATGTATATGCTTGGATGATGTGCTCCTCTTTCTTGAATATTGGGGATCTGCTGGTTCATGGTTATCTGTTGGTTCACGGTTATCTGCTGGTTGTTCGCTTGTTGTGTGCTGTGAGTCTTCAATATATTTTTTAACGGGTTTCTACAATGCGATAAAATTTGTTGCTGGGCTACTTAGTACTATGGATTGGCACCCATTGGATTTCCTTGGCAGATCAACTGTAACAGCTTGTTTGCCTTGTATCCAAGAGCCGGACCATTATTTCTACAGTTCTCAACCGAAGGAATCGCTGATTCGGAATTCAATGAGAAGGTCAAATAGCTTGTATGATCAGTTTTCTTGTGCAATTTGGGATGCCTCTTATTGGCCTGGGAATTTTGTTACTGAAAGTGAGATCAACATTGTGTTTATTTCTATTAGTAGAGCTTTACGTTGGCTTGTTTCTTGTATATGTGGTCCTCCAATGAGTTCTCCCTTCACTGTCCTATGTGATGAATGGGTACTATCACCATGGGATTCTGGACCACAGTCGGATGTCTCATATGACCAGTTTGCTTGTACAGATCAGCATACATCTTGTGTACCTAGGTATTTCTTCACTTACAGACAGTTGCAAGTTACTGCTGCATCTTTCACACGACATCTGTTTCCAAGTAAATTTTCATCATATTTTCGTCAAGTGGTAATGCTTGAACTGCAGTTCACCGGAAGTGGCAGTCACTTTGTGTATTTGAGAGCGCTACGGATGGATAAAAGTGGAATAGAAGGAGCGTCTATTAGCAGTATCATCAACGTGAATCCTTGCATGCTCAAGTGGTCTGAGTCAATTATTGCATATCCTGATGATTTGGCCCCATACTGTTCAAACATCTCTCATACAAGTGCCGGTATATTCTGTGATAGAAAGCTGGAGTTTAACAACTGGGTTTCTTGCATGGAAGAGGAGTACACCGAGAGTTCTTCTGGAATAAAAACTGGTCTGCATTTCCTTGTCGTTCCTTTCCAGTCTGCTGCTCTGAAATACATGGATTTATGGTGGTTTACAAATGCTACATTGACTGAAATTATGAACATATTCAGTGTTGTACAAATGAATGTTACATCTTCAACCCAACTAGAGTTGATGTTCAATCATGCTTATCAACATAGTAGTTTTGGCTGGGAGCAATTGGTTCAGGCAGCTCACTGGTACTGCATTACGGTTACCTGTGGTACTACTCTTTATGATCCCATTGTTGATTGGTGCATGCATATTCAGTATCTTTTCATTGGTGTGATGCACATGGTCTGCGAGAGTATTTTGGCACCAACAATGTTCAGCTTTGCCAGGGACAACTTGACTTATTTTTCCAATTCAGAGATACAAAGTTGTGCCTTGCTGATTGGGTTTATTATAGGAAATGCTGCTCAGATAAGATCTGAAATAAGCAATAAGGATATTTGTGCTCTCGCTGCATGTATTGACACAGTTGCAAGTGTTGACAATGGTGTGGCCACAAGGAAGCATGCTGGAATTGATCATGTGTGTCACACGGAGGTGCCATGTTACACCGCCGTTTGTAATGCTGCACTTCCTGCTACATTCCAAGAAGTTTCACTTCACATCCTTTGGGATCCTCGCAGTTCTACATCGTGTCGCTTGTTGTGGTTTTCTACATACTATGATCAAGAATCTTTTGAAGGGGGGAGGGATCTCATAGCTACAACCGTCTGGGATCAATGGCTGCTCGAGACCGACCACATCAACGAACATCGCCTGCAATGGGATCCTGGCAGGCTCTGGTGTCGGCTTGGGGTCAAGCCGAATTTCAAGGAGGGAGGGATGTTAGGATCCTCTTCTACATCTAAATGCACCACGTATATGGGCTGGCCTTTTGGGCCACAACGCCGACCCGGCCCGTGTGGCCAGCTCCCTGGGCTGCATGCTACTTATACACCAGGAGAGGCAACGAGGAAAGGATCCAAGTTGGATCAGGCGAATGGCACGGCGGCTCCTCTCTCCCATCTAGGCTCTGATTCCCCATTCTCCTTCTTGCTTGTTCATCTTGTATCTAGCAAATCCTTGTAACAGTTGCTAGATCGTGTGAATTGACTATTTGATACCTAACATCCCGGCTATGCGCTGCTTCTCAGCTACTGCCTTCTTCTTTATGTTGCTGCCTGCATGCCAACTGACCATTTCACGCCGGCCACCTTCTTGGTCTTGGGGGCTGGTTTGGCAGCGGCAGTGGGAACTGCGGGAGCGGCGATGACCGGCCGTGGCGCCACGAATGTCGCTCGACGTTGAGGCGGCGGCATAGGGTTTGCCGCAGTTGCGGCGGTGCCTCCGGGGATGGGGGTGGCCATGGAGGAATCGGCTCGGGAGGGAGGTGGGAGGTCCTCCATGGCCTCCGGTGGCCGGCGGCGATCGATCTGCGGCGGTTCCACCGCGGAGGGAGGCGATCAGGCAGCGCGCAGGAAATTTCAGCGGAGCGGTTGTAGGGGCGCGCGCGGTTGATCACGTTTGTGGCACCGCTCGTCTGCCATAAAGATACGGCAGGAGGGTTTTTTTTGGCTTGTCCAATAAATTTTTAGGGCACTTGCATTTTAGAACAGCCACTTAAATTTTTACGTTTTCGTGCCCTATACACAGTTTATTGGGCCGTAGGAGTTTATAGGGCAGCCATTAAAGATACTTAAGAGTACTCGATGACTGAGAACCGCAGCTCCAGCGTGGACGTCAAATTGGCCGGCGTAGCACCTCCCCACCTTATAAACCAGAGTACCACCTGATCAGAGAGATTCGAATCGAAGTTGGTCCCGATCTCGGGCTCGGGCAGACTCCAATCAAACGTTTGTTTCTGATGAAGAGTTAAGTAGAGATACCCCCGCAAAAAAAAAGTAGAGATACGGGTTTAAAAGTACAAGAAAGCGTAAAGTTATTCCACTGAACATAGTTAGTACAACAAATTACTATACAGTATTAGTAATTGATGTTGTATAGTCGTCTGATTCATGTACAACTCTGCACGCATTCACTACAAATATCAAACGAGAAAGAAGACACTCTGTCACTAAACTCTGTACATCGCTCGCTAACTATGGAAGAATCACAGATGGAGCTGCAAAAGAACGGCTCACAGAGCAGTAGCTGCCGCCACCTGCTGCCGCAGCGGCGTGAGAAGCCTTGCAAGAGGTAGAGGCACGTGTGCTTTTATGAAGGTGCCATTCTCCATGTACTCCTGCACAAACATTGTGAAAGTCAGTATCATCGTTTTTGTTGGATCTATCTTCGGAATTTTAGAGTCCATGTTTCTGTCAAGCTTCATAGTCCGAACTGATGGAAAGGGCTAGTGCAAATCCACTTGTACACTTCAACACCTCCTCTCACGTGTGACGGGAAGAAGTCAGCACGTGCAACCGGAAGAGAGCGACGGCGCGCGAAACTCACGTATGACTTAAGAGGCTTATACGTGGACATAGAGGGGTCAACAACAATTTTAGGATAAATTGCGAAAGCCAGGACTCGAACTCGAGACCTTAGGCTCTGATACCATGTCAAGCTTCATGCACTAGCCAACGCAACCAAAAGCCAGAACTGATGGAAAGGGCTAGTGCAATCCACTTATACACTTCAACAGTTTCAATAGGCTATCTGCTCCATTCTAAATTGCTGACGACATGGGATGTGCACTAGGGCGCTCCCCCTGTGTGTGTGTGTGTGTGTCGGGTTAACCTTTTAGGAGGCTTGTAATCGAACTCTTTCTTTTCAAAAGGCTTTTTGCGTTTTCTAAAAAAAAAACTCTGAGTGAGTTGGAGGACACTCACCGTTTTCTCAACCATTCCAACCTTATGTATGTCATTAAGTAGCTCTCCTTTGTCATATGGAACAAAAGCTTCTATGGGCACCAGCGAGTCCTGTACAAAAGAGATACACACAAATCATTCCAGGGAAACTAAAGAAGCACCAGATACGCCAAAAGTCCAAGGCCAAAACAACTCCTACTTTCAACTTTGCTTGGATTGCATTGCAGAACTCCTCCAAACCATCACCATTCATGGCTGATATACAGATAACCCCTTGTTTCTCAGCTTCCTCTTTCACTCTCAACGGGTCATCAGTATTGTCAATCTGCATCGCCACGCTAGAAATATCAGAATAACTGTAATTAATTAATACATATTTTTTTAAAAAATACTAGTATTTATACAGATCTTAGAGATTTAGTACTCCTATTTTGAAAAGAAAATGTCTTGGTGTACCAAAAGGTCTAAGACCATGCTCCATACAGAACACTAATGAAGCTATGAAACACAAGGCAACTTGGCACTTGAAATGAGCTGAAAGCAATTAAATAAGTGTTGGTACTAGGCCACTTATAACAACAAACCTTATTCCACACAACCAACTTTGTAATCGACTCTATGTCCAACTCTTTCAGGACTTTGTCAACAGCTTCTATCTGTTGCTGAGCTAATGGATGGCTGGAACACGCATGACAGACATTACGATAATCTGCATAGATGCATTAAGATAATCATAATGAGGAGAAAGTCGTTTGTATGTTAGTGGCACACCTGATATCTACAAGATGAACTATAATTGATGATTCTGATATCTCCTCCAGTGTTGCTCTAAATGCTGCTACCTGGTCAAGAGATCATAAAAGGGAGGGTCACAATAAGCATGTTCAAGGAGATAGTATCTAAGCAAGATACTATGCTTTCAAATAGCATACCAGCATAGTGGGTAGCTTCTGAATGAACCCGACAGTATCTGTTAGGAGGAACTCAGTGCCGTTCTTCATCTGCATAGTGGCGCACCAGTTAGACATTGTTTATCTCCAGCTTGCACAGACACTTCAGAGCATCATACTATCTAACTTTCCAACATATTGAGATTATTAAGATGCCAGTGTCATAGTAACATACCAAAACCCTCCGTGTTGTTGGATCTAATGTGGCAAATAATTTATCCTCAGCAAGCACATCAGCTCCAGTTAAGCGGTTCAAGAGTGTACTTTTCCCAGCATTTGTATATCCCACCTGAAAATTTGGGCGTTTATCTATTAACAACATCAATGAAAAGGAAACTTTCTGTTACTCCAAATAAGAATTCAATGGTTATACCAGAGAAACAACAGGAATAGGCACCGATTGTCGACGGTTGCGATAAAGCTTTCGATGTTTTCGGACAGACTCCAATTCTTTCTTCAAAGTGCTGATCTGTAGATGGATCATTGATGTAACACATGTATTTCTCAGACATTAACACAAGGACTTCACCTTAACTAGTAAACCGTTACTGATCATCAGTTTTTATGCTCAAGAATGGTGAAAGTGACATTTCAACAACTGACCAGTAGGCGGGTACAAAAGGATAGTAACACATGTATTATTATTGCTTGAGCTACTTCATAAAAAAGAAATGGAACATTTTGATCATGCTCTGCTTACAAATATTCAGCTCTTCTTGATTTGCTTGATTGAGAAGATCTAAAGTAACAAATATGAGATCACATAGCACAAGAACACAGGCACAGAATACGAACATTTAATCCTTCTATTAAACAATTAAATGTCCTTAAAGCATGGGAGTATTTTCAAGCATACTGGTTTTCGTAGTTGACAGGTCACATATAAATTATTTTAACTGTAAGAGCAAGAATATTACTTGTGTTCTCAAGATGCGCTTGTCAACTTCAATTTGTTTCTCACCCATACCCTTGACTTGGCCTCCTGACTGCCGCTCAAGGTGAGTCCACATCTTTGTCAACCTAGGAAGTTGATATTCCATCTGTGCCAAAGTGACCTAAAAAAAGGAACATAAGGCATATCAATTATAAAGAAAATGTACTCCCTCCGTTTCAAAATATAAGATGTTTTAGGTTTGTGAAGCAAATGCATCTAGACTTCTTTTAGTATGTAGGTTCAAAAGTTTGTACACCTACATACTAAAAGAAGTCTAGATGCATTTGCTTCACAAACCTAAAACATCTTATATTTTGAAACGGAGGGAGTAGTTATTTTCAACTTATGTTTATGTAGAAATTTGGTCTTTTGATCATACAGAATTTATGCACAGATGTTCATGTAAAGCAATATAGTTCCAAATACTTTGTCATAATAACTGTGATAAGCTGGTACAGCTTTGTCTCCAAGACATACGAGGAAAAAGTTTTACCTTATGGCAGTCTAACAGCCCGGCAATCCACTTACCAACTCATAAATGGTAAAGGGTGCTACACTAGTACTACTGAGAATATCACATTTCATGTAATCCAAATGTTGATGGGTGAGAAGTCACAGCCTCAGAAAAAGTCTTTGAGGATCACTTAGCTCAACTTAGTCTGTATTCAAATACATGATGATGTATTAAATTTACCTGCAGAGAAGCTTCATGTGTTGCTGCCCTTTGATTAAAAATGTCTAGAATAAGAGCAGTCCGGTCACAGACTCGAACACCTCCACCAAACGACTTCTCCAAATTACGTAGCTGTCTGTTCAAAATTGAGAAAAAAAAATAAGATTAAACTCCCATGACAAGATAAGTAGATAACCAGGTAACTTCTTTGTTTCTTTTTAACCTTGTAACAGAACTGGAGATAAAGGAGGAACTCCCAACAGTATCAGTTTTTTCAGATTACTATTTTTAGTCAAAGGTTAACATTGAGCAGTCAAACTATGCATCACATTTCCAAACTGAGGGAGTAATATTTTTCTCATTTCAGGACAAAGCAGCTCTATGGTTGCAATAACGTCAGTATTGAGAAGAAGCATGTTAAATTGGATGGAAGTAATAAATGAACTTACCCAGCAGACAACTCATCATCGAAAATTACAGTCTCAATATCGAGGCCCTGAATAGCACTCCTGATTTCAGCAACCTTCCCCGAACCAATATAAGTCCTTGGATTTGGGGTTGAAAGTCTGATGAAAGCAGAAAGCATAAGACCTAACTGAGATAAAAAAAATTATGTATAATGTAACACTCTAAGGGGATTAATGCATCAAAAAAGAGGACATAGTTTTACTGTGGAAGAAGAGCCTATTTCATTTCCTTTTTCTAGGGACTGAATTGGTTTTATAAAGTTTTCTAAATCAGATATCTAAGCCTGGTGCATGAAATCGAGGATGTCAACTTTGCTGGACGAATCCATCTTTACACTTATGTCTGACAATATGAATGTACTCCCTCCATTCAGAAATATAAGACGTTTTAGCTTTGTGAATCAAATGTATCTAGATGTCTTTTAGTCTATAGATTCGTAGAGGTTCGGGTTGAACCTATACACTAAAAGGTCTCTAGATGCATTCGTTTCACAAAACTAAAATGTCTTATATTTCTGAACAAAGAGAGTATGATTGTGCGACCAGCTTACCAGATATGGAACTCCTTTTAGTATCATTATACTAGCCATTCATCAATTTTAGGTTTGCATATCAAGCGTCTCCAACGGACTTGTCATGCAAATATTCTGCACATGTCCTCAAACACGGTGTCGGTAAGACATAGCATGGCTCCTACATTTGTATGGCACACGGAAGGATTTTTAGGGGAAAACAGGCCTTTTGGGGGAGTAAATATAGCAACATTCTGAATCAATTACATGGCATGATCCACCTCAATAGGGTGTCAGGTGGGACCCCGCCTAAATCCCACTTCTAGTCATTTGCCAAATTTTAGTGTAAATTTTGAGCAAAAATTTACACTAGAATTTGGCAAATGAACTAGAAGTGGGATTTAGGTGGGATCCCACTTGACACCCTACACCTCAATAACACAAGGACTTAGGGAACCGGGGGTCTGGAGCTTACCTTTGATAGGTCGATCCAGCAACCGTGAGTCCAGCAGTATCAGCTAACTGCTCGAGCTCCTTAAGCGATTCCTCTATGCTGAAGTTATCGCCTCCGGCCCTCTTGCATTCAACTCCAACTAGGTAGGTCTTCTCTTGCAATATCTGCAGCAAACTTTCAGTTTCAGTGCCGGTTGAAGGTGCACCACAGATTTCAACAATAAATATACTCCTATTCTCTCGAATACTAGAAGATATACTAAAATTAACGCAAAAACAGGGTCCATATCCTGTGAATTCGATAACTGCATCCTATTATCCTATCGTCATTTACTCAAAGCATCAGCAGTATCCTCGAGTGAATGGAAAAGGCCCATTTGTGACTGTTTTTGCAGGGAAATCAATGATTCTAGAGCAGCTAAATTTTACGGATCCGGCTACCTCTTTGCCATTAATGAGCTTGAACCGGTCGCGCTCGGCCGTGGCGGCATCATCCTCCTGCTGCTGACGCCGCCTGTTCTTACGCTGGTCTTGCTCCCCCTGGGCCTCCGACGGGCCCAGACCATCACTCTCCTCCTTCCCTTCCCACTCCCCGCCGTCCTCTACCTCCACGACATCACTCTCATCCTCGAACTCGGTCTCCGCCGGTGCGGGCGCTGCTGCCTCTAGCAGCCGCTCGTCGAGGGCCCGGACCACGCCACCGCCGCGGTGGCCCCTGCCTGACGTGGAGCAGCGGAACGAGGCGTGACTCCGGCGGCCTGGGCCCGAGGCAGCGTTGGAGGTGGAGGGGAGGGGGAAGGGGAGGGAGGCGGCAGTGATGGAGAAGCAGGCTGCTCTCATGGCGCGGCGAGGAGTGACGTGACTACGCTTCTCTAGCTCGTTCCAACGGCCGAGTGGAAGGGGAAGCTCCCGTGGATTGGGTGAGAGGAAGGTGTACCCGGTGACGACGTGGGGAAATCTAGTCCATTGGATGCCACGAAGTGCTGTCCGATCCTTGGTATGCACGAATCTTGACGTTTTGTCAAAAATTGTCTACCAAGTTTGACCAAGCTAACCAAGTGTTGGAATCATAGCCAACTGTGGTAAGGATCATTGACAAAGCTAAGTTATGTTTCTCTAGTTTTCTTGGCCAGAGCCCAGAGGCATCCCATCTAAAATGCTTAATTTTCATGTTTGACCAATGAAAACGAGAGAGCAATGAATGGTAGGCTTTGTACCAATAGTGAAACATAAATAGTTGAGATCGAGCCAGGTTAAACAGATCAAGGGAGATCATAGCAATAATTTATGGAGAAAGTGTCTCTAAAACTGCAACCCCGTAGACATTTAATACAATATGGGGAAATAGAGCTTTCATGAAAGAGAAGCGAATGAAACGCGGGAGCTCGGCATGTTTTTTTATGAAAACGTGAGCTTTATTGATATCAGGTAATAATGTTCATACAATCACGCTCGATTAACACCGACACGCGGGAAGGTGATGAACCAAGCAACACACTACTTAACTCACGCTTACCTATCTGCGCTAACTCATGTGCCACTTTATTACTAGATCTGCCGATTTTATTGACACGACTGTCAGGCAGCTCAATCATCCGATCATGTGCTTCCTTGTACAGGCATCAGTACGCTGATCGATCCTCCAACTTTGACCTTAGCACATTCGCAACCCGAGCACACTCGGCATGTTTTATAAGCACATGAGAACATTCTTTTGTTGATATTATTACCAGTATTTGCTATGGGGTTATTCATAGCATTACTCTACCAGTAATATATAAGGTTTGGTCCCATTCATGGGGATTTCATAAGTATCCAACTCAATAGTCGGGACTTTTCGCCTATCCAAGTGAAATTGTGATAAAAGATGTTGTGTTCGGAAAGAATGAGTCACTCCTGAAAAGTGGTTGGATCGTAGGGATAATGATTTACTTCATAGATAGGGTTTCTGGTTCAAGTCCGGGATGGCTAGCTGCGATAGAAGGATAGTTCTAAGTTTGATATGTCTAGGCATGGAGGTTCTGCTTCTCTAATATGATAATAAAGTAACAAGAAACGCCGACCTCGTGCACTAATCCCTTGCTTCTTCTTGAGCGCAAGCAAAATAAGAACAACACCCACAAAAGCTTTGGACCTCCAAGGTATGACCCTGTACATGGCGGAGCTTCTACCGACAAAAAAGATAACAAACATTTGACGGATAGGAATTTGAACTAAAGCCTCGTCAAAATAGTTGGAAGGGATCCGATCTAAATTGTAATTTCTCCCTGTTCAAACAAAGCCTGATAAAAAATTGAGGACTTGAGTTGCAACTATCCCTATTCGAAATACTTTTGGCCTTTCGACGCAACTATCCCTGGCATATTTTTACCACAATTAACAAGTGCCAACAAAACCATAAAGATGACATCCCAAACACAACCACTTACTTAAACTCCACTGAAGATCAATGAATATAAATAGTTCCATGTCATTCATCGACCACCAACAAGCAAACAAACCAACTGTTTGCATGAGTGCACAACATAACTTACATTAACAAACACCACAACCCCACGAAATAAGAAACAAATAGCATTTGTACAGAGACAGAGCACATGTCACTCTCACGTCTCAAAATAAATAAGCAAAGTGATAGAAAAAATAACATAAATAAAACACTTGTGACTGACTTCACTCATGGACACACACACCTTGTGCATGACCATCATCATGACCATAACTTATTATCTACACCAAAACCACCACAAGCCGTGATCGAAGCATAAGTCACTCTCATAACTTAAGGGAAAAAGAACAACCTCTGTTTGTCCTCCTCCTCCACCATGATTAACTTGCACTGCAGGAGGAAGAAGCAGGAGTTGCTTCTAGCACACAGCGATGTTGAGCGCTGATACCTTGTGGGCATGGTTCTTGGACTGCTTCTTGGAAGCGGCTGCAGCATGCCTAGCGTTTGCTGCAGGATGCTGCCGCGGCTTGCTGCTGCTGCTGTGGCATTTGCAGGGGTTGTCAAGGCTGTCGCGGCTTGCACGGCAGCAGGGTCTCGTGCTCTCGCTCTCCTCCGACGAATGGGAGGTGTCCATGGAAGCCTTCTTTCTCCCCAGCTTCGGTGACTTGGGACGTGTTGTGGGTAGCTGCAGGCAATAAGTTCAGTAAGGGAAAGGAATCAGTATCAAAACTTTGTAAGACCAAATGATCCTTTTGTTCTTCTTTATAAAAAGGCAGAGCTCCTGTTGGTTGCTTTAAAAAAAATTGATCTTTTTGAACCTATTAAAGAAAAAGGAATTTTTTTTGTGGCTACCTTCTTGTATTCAGCCTTGGGAGAAGGTGTCTCATGGTAGAAGCTTGGCATGGGTGTGGCTTTGAATGTCAGGCTTTTCCTGAGTAGCCTGAGAGCCTCCTCCTGTTCTCTCTACACATTCAGAATACAAGAGATCAATGAGAGTTTATTTCCTAAAACTGTTTACCGTGTTCTGATGCATTTCAATTGTCTTTGTGTTTCAGAAGAAGACCATTTTATGTATCTGAACACGAAAAACGGCATCTTCATGGAAAATGTTCTTGAAAACGAGATAAATTACCTTCAACCTAGCTTCCAACTGAATTTTCTGTTCCTCCATAGCTTGATGTTTCTCCTCCAATTTCGAATAATACTGCAATAAACCATGAAAAAGATGATGAGAACGTTTCCCCCTCCCACAACATGTTTTGCAGTTTTCATGTCACAAAATATGATATACTTCTCTGCGCTTCTCGGCACGTTCTGTACATCTGAAGACTGGGCCTGATGGGACAGTAGTAGTCTTTCCGTTCAACGATTTTCTGCACAACAAAGTTTAGTGAACTTAGCATTGTGGAAGAGAGGCGCTATAACCATATAACATTGTGTGCTCAAGTTGTGAAGCATACGTGTTTGTGAGAGTAGACGCATTCCAGTCATCCGGACTATTTCCATTAGTAGCTTGTAGTGTCTTCCTCGTCGTCGCAGATTTACTTCTCTGTAAGAAATACGTACAGAGCATACATAATTAATATGCATGACCACACTCAATTTAGATAAAAACGAAAGAGGTAGAGTAGTAGATGCAGAAATATGTATACAGAATATTCATAAACTGTATATAGAAAGCTCATTAAGAGTATGCCAAAATATTGATATTTCAAATTTAAAAAGGAAGGAATGTATTGAATTATGTCTGCGATTCTTCCAAAAGGTCTACAGTAGGTGCCTCTTAAAAGATAATGAGTGAAGAATTAAAGATTCATGCAAAACAACAGGTTAAAAATGGGATTACCTTCATCTTCTTGGTCGAACTTGTCAATACACACTTTGCATTTTCGTACACATTTCCATTTCCAGTAGAAGACTTGTCATTGCATAGATCAGGAGGGTACCCACTAACATCTCCTGGCTCTGACTGAGCACCTTTTTTTGGTTCCGGCCCATCTTCCATAGATGTGACAGAGGTATTATCACTTGCATCTGTCCCTGTCACCGGAAACGTTTCTTGATTCTCTTCTTCATCAGCACTACTTCCAACACCGTGTTGCGCCACATCTCCTTTCTCAACATTAACAGGAGAGGCTTCGTTTGTATCAGGCTCTGTATTTATAGAACAATTATCATTAGACTGTTCCAAACATTTTAGTACAAGATGATCAATGGTTAAAAGATTTATCAAGTTAAATTAAACCATAAACTGCAACAAGCTTACCGTCATCGGTCTGTTCAGCATGGCTAGTGGCTGAGGAACCATCATGTTCTGTATCTGCGTTGACATTAGCAGTTTCTAATGGTTCCAGGACACCATTCTCAGATTGCCCAACCAAATAACTTTCGGCATCGACAGTGCCCAAAAGTTCTGTCGGATGGTCACACTTATCATCCATGTGATCACGAGACGAAAGGATGAAGGTAAAATCCAGGTCCTCTTTGGAAGATCGGAGTGCTGCTCCACAAGATGAAGTATCTTCAGCAAGCTAAAAAAAAAGGATTTTCCACCCTTTCAAAGTATTGAAACCGACAACGCAACTGAGAGAAAATATTCTTATCCTTCACGTGTACACTAAAGTTCCTTACTACCTTTCAGGAAAATGACATGCAAGGTTGGAAAAAATTGATGTGTGGAGTTGGACAGCCTATCTGACATGATAACAGATAGCGATCAAAGCTACCATTCTATTTCAGATCCTCCAATCAGTTACGTACTCATTTGTTGGTATTATCAAATTTGATCAGCATATAAAAGGAAAAAAGTGAAAGCAGAAAGGGAATCAAGGAGACAAAAGGAAACGCAAAGAATTGACCCCTGTGCTGCTACAAACTAAAGAAATGAAAGAATCCGAAGAATAAGACAAAGACATGTGAATCTTGAATTGGATCATATGGTGGGTTCGCCAAGCACGTATGCTTATTACAATTAGGCAGTGTCCTTTAAAAGCATTGGGACAATCATATTCTACTTCTATTCCTCCTAATGTTATGCTACTTCTAAAAGCTGCCCTGAGTTGTACTTGCTCTGTTATTTTAGGATTTACTATGACCCATATGCCATACTAGTTAATTAATAGTACCATGCAAGCTTGCAATCTTCTGATCTGCACCTGGTAAAGCAACATGCCTGATGACAAGCTTGGTTGCCAGAAAGAGTTCGGTTATGCATTCTTCCTAATGTTATACTACTAATATACATTATCATATCTAGATAACTGGTCATGGATAGCAACAACTGGAACAGAGCCAATCTGCTGAGCTGCTCATATATATCTGAATTCATATATGTGAAAATTCCCAACAAACACGAACTTTATTCTTTAACATTTCGCTAGTCGGTAGCATTGACCATCAAGAGCCACCTATAATTGTATAAACGAGTTTATCCGTTCCAGCAGCTAGCAAACCGCCAAGAAACTTATTATCTTATCGTGCACCAAGTCCAAACTAGCACGAACCACAAATCCTGTGGGAAAGCGACGCCGCGGCAACTAAAATTCCTGTTCATTCACAGATCACAAAAGCGCACTAGAAAGCAAGAGAAAGCCGATACATCGGTCATCCCTGAACAGACCAAGACTCTGATAGAATTCATCTCTTCATGAAAAGTAACCCAACAAGATGAAGACCGAATACTTTGGACAAACAGGGCAAGATGCTACTAGGTGCTAGTAGTAATTTGGAGGACTCTTTGCTTCATCCGAGATTCAGAAACAAGGAGGCAAGAACAGAAAGGAAACAGATAGGCAGACAGGATCAAGCAAGAAACTAAAAGGGGATATGCATATAAACCCTTTGGTGTGGTATGTTACCTCGAGTTTCTTGGCCCTTTGATTAGCTTTCTGTCTCTCCCTCGTCGATGGATTGATCGGCGGCTAGTAAAGTCGATGGCAGAGGCACAGGATGGTAGAGGTATTTGTAAGAGGATGCAGGGGACTGGAGGGGGTGGAGTCGGAGGAGGAGATGGGCTCGTTGGTTTGAAGGGGGGTTGGTTAGCTCGGAGGCAGCTTTCGCCGCGGCTTTGCTTTCCTTTTGCATGGGGTCCCCTGCCTCCTGCTTTTGTTGGTTCGAATGTTTCGGGCGCCTCCTCAACTTCGTCATCCCTTCCTGGCGGTTGATGATGGCCGGTTATTAGCGCCTTTTTTTTTTTTTTTGAGCTTGCTTGCTCCTCCTGCTGCCATTTTCCTTTCTTCTCCTGTTCCCGGAGAGATGTAGGATTGTTAACCGCAGCAGCGAGCTAAGTTTTTTTTTATTTTTAGTCAGCTAAGCTTTTTTCTTAGCACAGGCACATAAGATAATTGCCGACAAGAAAGAGAATGAGAGTTGTTTTTTTTAATATATTAATATTACAAAGATATCAATTGTACCCAGGCTCTACACCATAACCAAGAATAAAATAAATATGAGAGAAAATAAAACAAAGATCCCGTCGCGGTGTACAATCACTCGCAACAGAAGAACTTTAACCACCACTGAATACAACATCCGTACTACAAACTAAGTTGTCCAAAAGCAACGACTTTAAGAAAGAAAGAATGCACGAGCGTTGTCATCGTCCAATCAAAGATCTTGGGTTTTCACCCTAAAGAAAGACCGAATTTCCAAAATAATCCTTTCAGCAAGGCCATTATCACATACAACCAATGAATGCCAGACCTTAGGTTTTCACGATAAAAATCATGGCTCGATGCTCGATGAGCACCACCAAAGATGCATTCCACCTGTGTTGTCAACCCCACTTGCTAAGACTGTTACTGTAAGTCGCTGAGCACCCGGCAAACAAGAAGAACATGTGCTGCATCGTCTTCATCACAGCCAAAACGTTCTTGCCAAATCCAACTGACAGCAGCCACCATGACTTTCTCCATCTCTATCTGATCCATGGCGATCTATACGAAGACATGTCCCATAGTATCGAACAATAGACGAAGTTCCGCGCCGTGTCCCAAGAGATCCTGTATGAATGCATCAATTTCGCTCTAGATCTCTAGTAGCATCATGTGCAAGAATACAGAAATCTCCGATAGGAAGACAAGAACTCATCGGCAACCAGATCGAGGAGGCCGACATGAAGCAAATCGGTGTCACTGGTGCTCAAAACTCCGCAGGGCTGGACCAACTCTATTCAAAACCAGGCCAGCATCCCCCACGCTTTACTGTTCGCCCGACCAACCGGAGGCCGATCGAGGAGACCACGGCTACGCCCGCAAGCACCATAATGACGATCTTTGCCGCCAGAAGAGGACTAGCCGCCGCAAGCGTGGCCGCATTACAACGACCATGGCAGCAACAAGCGCAATAGTCGTGGCCCTTTCCGTCCAAACTATGCCTAGACCACCGCCGGCCACACATGTTGTCCTGGTCTGCCGCTCCAGCATCGCAACATCCTGCCGCCTCACCAGATCGGGCGTCGTGCCAAACCTGCTTGCGTGACCCGCCGGCTCCACCTCTCTATGCAAAGAGAAAAAATAGGGGAGAGCCATCCTTGCCCTCATCACCTTCGATGGCCAGGGCGCTGCCACCACCGCCGGCAGCATCCGAAGATGATGTGTTAGTTTTTTTTGTGGCAGGTGTGGTCTCCTCCAAGATAATGAGAGCTATGTTAAAACAAAGGAGAATGAGATATTGTAGTCTATGATCTATTGACCTCTAAGATCATAAGATCGGAGAATGAGATGGATTGAACTTGTGGGCAATGCAAGGGACATGAGAGGAAATCTGATAAGGGTTAACCTCGTCCGGTGGCCCGATCTTCACGAATTTGGAGGGGAATCAAGGGGAAGGGCGATGAACTCATTGAACACGATGAATGCAAAGTAAAGAGACAAACTCTACACACACATGCACGATTTTGGTTTCCCTCACTCGACAGAATCACCAACTGGATAGAATCCACGTGGAGCAGACTGCTAGTTAGAGATCCACGATAGAAAGATCGATTCAGAATGGATAGAATCATCTTGTGAAGATATTATAATTGATAGAGATCCAAAGAGAGAGATCAACGCAATAGAGTGCACAAGATATAAAGATATGTCTCAAACGAGGAGGGCCTTATACAACCTTTAGTCTAGATCTAGATCTGAAGAGAGGTTCCCCTATGGGAAAGTGAAGACTAAGTCAATTCAACTCAAATTCATTCTAACCTAGATCTGAGCTAGGAGGACTCTATTTATAGTACTAGCATGGAAAGGTAATTTGTGGATAAGATTATATGGCCAAGGGACAACTTGGGCTCATAGTTCCGTGTCTAGGTTGTAGTACGGGCTCGACCTTCATCTGAGCTTTCTTGGTTCAGCCGGTAGTGCCGGGGCGCTGGTGGTAGTTCCTATTAGAGTCTGGCAGTAGTTCTGGCTACGTTCCGGCTTAGTTCCGGTATCCGGGTGCCAACCTACTATAAGGTTACTAGATGATGACACCTTTTTAGAGGCACTTTGGTGGTACTTTCGTTGCTGATTTTGGGCTCCACGGTAGTACCAATGAGGGTGCGGAAGTAGTACTGGTGAGGGTCGTAGACGCAACGACAAGCAGATTTTGCTACACCAATTGTACCGCTAGGGTGGCGGTTGTACCGGTGATGCCAGCTTCTTCATATGTATTGTTTTTAGCGTCTTGTTCCATAGGGTGCCTCTCTTGTGTATCGCACCTAAGGATACATATTATGTCTTCATGAAGTAGCAATCCATCCAAAGGGCTATCAAAGTCACACAAGGAGAGGAGCAAATTCACCATACCATGGAGATCCTTGATGTGACACGTGTCATTGGGCCACTCAGGGGACTTGGTGGTGGTGTAGTAGATATGGACGTAGGGTGTATCACATCAGCTCCCCCCTTGGGAAATACTTGTCCTCGACTCGGGACAGTATTCATTGACAAGGTATGGTGATAGATACGCCACTTTGAAGGTCTTGCTCACCAAGTACTTGGATGTAGGTATCTCGATGACGTAGGCATTGTCGTTCATGCGCTTGAGGACCTTGAAGTGACCATCATCTCGTGGCTTTAGCTTTGAGTTGCGTTCATGAGGGAATCTTTCTTTGCGTAGGTGTAACCATACTAGGTCGCCTTCCTCGAAGATCATGCGCTTCTTGTGCTTGTTGATTGCTTAGGCTTGTTTCTTCACTCGTTTCTCGATGGTAGCTATTGTTTCTTCGTGTAATCGGTTCGTGTGTCAAGGTCCATGTTCACGCGCTCATGACGTGGTAGCGGTAGAATGTCGAGGGGTGGCTTTGGGCTTGAAGCCGTAGATGACCATTAATGGGATCTTCATTGTTTTGGAGTAATTGGCTCGGTTGTAGGAAAACTCCGCATGCGGGATGTGTTCTTCCCAATTCTTGAGGTTCTTCTTAATCAAGATGCATAGGAGAGTTCCAATTGACCACTTTGGTTTGGCCATCCTTTCTTAGGTGTGATGATGAAAAGAATAGTAGTTGCACTCCAAACTTGTCCATGAGGGTCTTCCGTAAGTAGCTCATGAATTTAGGGTCGCGGTCGGAGACAATCGTTTTGCGTACTCCATGTAGTCGCATGATTTCACTAATTGTTTTTGCAATATGGGAAACATCATCCATTCGATACATGGTATAAAGTGTGACATTTTGGAGAATTTATCAACAATAATAAATATTGAGTCTTTTCTATTTTTAGTGCGAGGTAGGCCTAGTAAAAAATCCATGCTTATATCAGTCCAAGGTTTGTATGAAATGGTCAAGGGAGTGTAAATGCCATAAGGACGAGAAGTATACTTAGCTTGTAAGCATGTGTTGCATCGCTTGATGAGTCGTGATACATCGCAGACCATCTTTAGCCAATAGTAGTTCGTGGATTATGGCATAGGTCTTGGTGACGTTAAAATGTCCCATGAGGCCATCTCCATGTGCTTCTTGCAATAAGTGTTATGAAGAGAGGATAGGGGATGAACATATTTTTTTTCTAAAAAGAGGAAATCCTTATGCAAGTAAAAATCATCAAACCCTTTCTCAACAGAATACTTGGAAAAGATTGGACCAAAGAAATCACCCAAGAAGTATAAATATTTTATTTCGTCAAGTCCGAGCACACTGATTTCAACTTGGGTTAGGATTATGGTATTCTTGCAAGAAATAGTATCCGCAACCATGTTTTCTTTACCCTTTTTATATTTGCTTATACATGGGAAAGATTCCATGAACTTCACCCACTTAGAGTAATGCTTACTCAAGTGTGCTTGACTTTTCAAGTATTATAAAGACTCGTGATCGAAGTGTATTATGAATTCTTTAGCCAAAGGTAGTGTTGCAAAACCCGCAAGACTCAGATAAGAGCATGCAATTCCTTGTCATAGATGGTATAGTTGAGGCGAGCGTCGTCCGACTTTTCACTATGATAGGCAACAGGGCGTCTGTTTTGCATGAGTATGCCACCGATACCAAGTCTGCTTGCATCACATTCAATTTAAAAGTTTTGTACAAATCTGGTAAAAAAAGTAGAGGAGCCTTGGTTAACCTATTTTCACTAAAAAATACCCCCATACCTGGCACTTTTTTCGAGCGACATAAGCAAAAAGTACCTATAAAGTTGGTTAAGCGGCGGATGAGTATTGGTGGCAGCAACTTGATATGGTGCGGCTTTTGTTGATGCTATAGTGTGATTTGTGGTGCCTATATGCATTGCAATCCACATTTACCAGGGACTGTGACTGATTTCCCTTTTCCCTCCACTCTTTCTCTTGTCTCGCAAAGATTTCGAATGGCCCCGCCTGAAATTAGACTGTCGCGCCCCTCATTAGGAAAATCATTCCCATTCCCATTTTTATAATCGCCATTCCCCTCTGCACACTAAACCCTCGATGCCGGAGAGCACTGCGGTGACCCAACATACCACTACATGATGTAGTACACTATAGTCGTTGACATAACACCAATGAAACACCATTAACTAGTATTACATCCCTCAGAGTGGTACAACAGAAACACAACAGGTCCAAGAAATGACTATAGATTACATATGACACATTACAAAAGATCCAGAGAGCTTCCTCGAGACAGTGAGGAAGATATCATACAGAAGACAACCAAAGATAACAACTTAACGACTATGCAAGAACACTGCTACTATTTATCTATGGATTGGCGTTGCTACTAAAGTAATGCCCTCCAGAAGTAGGTTCTACTATTTAGGGATTTATTTATATAGAACGGTCCATCTTGACTTCAAAAACTTCTGATGTAGTCGTTGACTACTGTTGATCTCCACTGGATACCTTTAATTCTTCAGAAGAGCTTCTCTTTTAGGTTCATCGTTTGTTGCTCGGAAATCTAGCAAGGGTTAAGAAGATATGTTGAGTACGAGCGTACTCAGCAAGTTCACTAAAAAGGAGTGTTTGATGCACTATCTACATCCACAGACCAAAGGCCGTAGGCCATGCAGGTTTTCGTAAACATTTCTTCAAAGGTTGCTTCTATTCTAAAAAGCTATGTCCGTCAGCCTTCACAGGTTTACCAGAACTTTCGTGGAGTTCCTTTCCTGCAACGTTTGCAGCTCCTTCCCAGAACATGGAGTAACAAGTTATAGTTCTTACACTCTAGAGAGGTGCGTTATTTTACCAATGAGAGACCTTAGCCTTGTTGCACAACCAAGTCATGACCTTGTCCATACTTCCTTGGTATGAGCCCAGTCTAAGATCCAAGCCAATCACTGACCTTCTTCGCGACCCCGCATACAATGCAATTGTTGTATGTTCACACTCAAGGTAGACTTTTCCCCGTATAAAATAGCTATTCCTTAGTTGGATACACACAACAACCATTAACACTAGAAATCTTTATTTTGTAAGCCCAGATCCATGGTAGACTTTTCCTCGTATAAAACGGCTATACCCATGATCTGCAACTGACAAATGCCCATAACAGTGTCCGATGCATGTGAGAGGGAGCCGATCCAGCTGACTTCCCTAGAGCCATATAGATCTCATAGTTAACGCGTAATATACGGCGCAAGAATCACTGGCGACATTGGTTGTTAAGTCCTAGATAATATGTTCCTTTACCACCGGAACTTTCATATTAGGTTATTACCTCAGGGTAAATAATCCAATAATCATATTATTATGAAAATAGTGTTTTCTAACCTTTTTGAAATGCAGGTGATGACAACACTTGATTTGCAAAATACTTTATAGAAAATAATCAAAGGACATGAGAAAGTGTGAACTTTCCTTTGTGATCACAAGATTATGTAATCACGGTCTTCGAGATGATATAAGATCCAATATCTGAAAACAGCATCATTGGTCCGGTAAGGACTAATGTTTAAAGAAGCAATATGTAGTTATGCATAAGTAATGCTATACATTTTGTAAAACTCCTAGAGTGAATACCCAATACTTTGAGTGATTTGAATTTAGGTGATTTTTTAAGAGTTGATTTATCTTCAAATTTTACTTTATAAGTAATGACCTTTATAAGGAACTTAAGTGTTAACCCAAAAGTAAAGTATAAAATAATGGGATTATAGTTAATTATTATTTGGTGACTATGATAAAAGCCTTTGGGTTGAGTTTTTAAGAGTTGGAGAACTTATTATGAGATTGTTGTTTGAAGTGGCAAAAAGAACAACATTTGAAGAAAATATTTCCTTTCTAAGGTTTAAACAATTTTTATTGTTAATAGGATGTGATTAATGTATTTTGTGTGTGATTGATTAGTTTGGACTTCAGATGCTTTATGTCTTTTGTGTGTGATTGATTAGTTTGGACTTGAGATGCTTTATGTCTTAATCTAACAATCTTAAACGAATAATCTTATATTTTTATTAGGTGCTTCTTATGATTGTGATGATTTAAAATATATACACATTTTTATTTAAGATTTTCTATATTTTAGTAGAGCTAAAATAAGCTTAGGGTCTTTTAGTAATTTATATATTTTTTCTTGACTTATTCTTTTTATTCCCTTACTAGGCCTGACCCACGAGTCACTCTGGCCCATAGGCCGATTTGGTCCAATTTGGCCCAGTAGATCCTTATCTTCTCCCTCGTTCTCACATCGCACCCACACGTTCCCCTCCTGGATGCTGGCGACGCCGCGCCGTCGCCTGCCCAATCCCGACAGTGACTCCGCCGCCGTGGCCATGCCGCGGTGCAAGACTGCTGAGTCGACGCCGCTGCACGGTCATGTCCAAGCCGATTCCTCTATGCGGTCTTATCCCGGCCGCGCTGACCCTCGCCCGAGGCTAGGGTTAGGGTTCGGCCGCCTTGGTGCTTCGTCGATGCCGTGTTGGTTTGCACACGGTGCTCATCTCTTCTCCTCCGGCTGATCCTGTCGAGCTACAGGCGCGGGTTGCAGCGCCCCTCCGGGGGTTCTCCCCATGCTGTCGCCTCTTCATCGCCGCCGGCCACTCCTATGCTTCCTCTTCTAACTTATTGCAAGGACCTCGGGTAAGTGTACTTCCCCTACTGTGTTTCTCTCCATGCTCTATCTACCTTGTCATGTCAAGCGTGCTTCCTGTGATTACCCCCTGTCTAGGTTACATCTCTGTCACTAGGGTTCATACCCTCTGTAGTGATGTTTGGTTACTATGAGATTGCTGGCAGATGTTCTACTAAACATGTACTTTTGATGTTGTCTATGCCTGGTTAAATAACAGGCTCAGCTATTTGATTCTGTATGCTGCAAGTAATGTTGGTACAAATTCAGTTCTCTGAATTATGGATAATGGCCTCCTATGGTATTGTCCATGTATTAGCAATTTTGAGATTGCTAGATGGTTCTTTATACTAAAGCTATTTGCTAAAGTAATTTAAGTTATCTAAATGTGATGTTTTCACTAAGTGGTACTGTCTATTTGACAGATCATTGATCTTACTTGATGATTCCTAGATTGGTGGCTAGGCTTTAATCTAATAAGAGATATATTTGATGCCCTGAATCTAATTCATTGATGATCATGATTCTCTCTTGAATATAGTTGCATCATCTTTAAATGATTCCTAGCAAAAGATAGCTAGGAAAATGATTTAGATTCTTGTTTGGTTACTTGCAGATGGTTTTGAATGAGTTGATGTGGATCAGATCATGCACATGCATGATCTTGGGTTAGAAAAGAATTGGAATATGCAAAGTAGATACTCCATGACTACTTAATGGCTTGATATCTAGACAAATGATTCCTAGAAAGGATAATTTTGGGAAAATGATTTGAAATAATATCCTATGGATGTAACTCATTCTTTTAACATGGGTGTTTGATATTAATCTTAGCTAGTGATTTCAGTGGCTTCTAATATTGGAATCTTCCTACTGTGGTGCCCTCCATCTGGAGTGTGCACAGTGGTGTTTCTAGTATTATGATCTGTTGCCGAATTAGTTAGATATTGATTGCTTGGCTGATAGAGTACCTTGTGGCTTCTGTTAATATGGTCATGTTATTGTGATGCCTCCCTGGAGGTACACAGCCATATGATCATTTTTTCTAAAGACACCTGTTGTCATTGGAAATGACTGGTGGATGAAAACATCATGTTGGAATAACTTTGTTGTGGATTGAGATGCAGCCTATGATGCAAAGGCCGAGGCCCCAATATAAGATGAGAATAGATACTACTGTTGCCTATTAGCTCTATGATGTGACTAGCATAGCATCTATGCTAATCTGAGAGCACTCTTACTTCTACTCCTTTTTGGAATTTGGTGCAACTATTGCTTGAATTGAAACTGATGAGAGGCATTGCTATGATCTTAGTATATAAACCTATTGCTTGTAGAGTTTTGGCTGCTGTTGGGCTAGTGCTGATCTTGATCACCTTGCTTGTGCTCCTTGTTGAACTTCTAGCCAGTTCCTCCTGAGCTACTGCCTTCCCTGTGGAACTCCTCCCCTCCTAGCTCTTGGATGGCTGTCCTAGCAACCAGATGCTGGTGATGTGGTGGTGTGGTTTTATTGGCTATGGAGTGAAATGGATATCTCTGGTGCTAGTGTTATATTGTGGATGGTGCTCTATCTCTTGTGTGCTTTGATGGATTAGGTGCAATTCTTGAGTCCTTGCTTGGGTGGAGAAGCAAATAGTACACTAGCAGCTGTGCTACGACTGCTCCCTCCCTTATCCACTTCCCAGACTCTCCTTGCTGTGTTGACACCACAGCTGCTGCATGCAGTGACTATGCTGTGTGCCTGATTGTGTCATATATGTATCAGATCAAGTGGAAACTTGATATTTGCTGTTGATTTACCTTTTTACCATTTTATCTGGCTTTGGTGAATCTTTCCCCTTACTAGCCAATGATGCATCAGTCCGAGGCAAAATCTACTGATAAGAACTGATTTATATTTTTGGCCCTATTCAAATTACTCAGTGATGATCTAGCAGTGCACTTCACTGCAATTCTGAGAGGAAAACACTAACACACTAACCCCTATTTTACTTTTGATTTGTTCTTTTTTGTGTTGTGTTGCAGGTACAAAACTACTGATGGAAGATCAATGAAGACTAGATTAGGAAATAGTTAGATGGTAGTTCAGGATTTAATCTTCAATGTAATCTTTTATTTATTCTCTTGTAAAGACTCTGTGTAGGAACCTTCTTTTATTTAATAAAGTTTATTTTTATTTTGAGATTATTCTTGTGAGGTAATATGTTACTAATTATATTCTAGTTGATTTGTTGTTATTGAATAAGGAATAGAATAAGAAATATTCTTTTGTGTATTATATAAAGGACAATAAATATTCATATTTATTTTAAATATAAGAATTATTTTGTATTATATTTTTGTAATACCTTTATTATAAAGAAGGTTGTAACATGTTTTATTATAATAAGAAATAATTTTATTCCCTATTTGCAATTCTTATTCCACTAAATTTTGAATGTTCATCTCTTATATTATTGAATATATTTTATATCACAATTTTTATTTTATTGTTTATATATTATTTACATAACATAGAAATATTCCCAAATATTCAAATTTGAATTTAAATTCTTAGTTTCAAACATGAATTGAATTTCTTTCCAAAGACACAAGAATATAGTAGAGGTCATGTCGAAATCTATACGCTTGAGCTGACGTTTTCATCAGAACAAGAGAGATCCCGATCCCTCTACAACTCTTTGTGTTTTGCGCGAAAATTCCCCGGATTTTCTTATGTATGAATGCAATGCACACACATGTGGCCTCACTATTTCTAGGTGCTAAACTTGGGATGTTACAAGCACCCCCTTATTACGCTATCGAGGCCAGTCGACGGTGATCTGAACTGACTCCCTTCCATCACCCCCGCCACGGGCCCCCGCCACCGGCCTCTGCCCCTCCGCCGCGCATCACTAACGTCTCCTATGTCATTGTGGTAAGTCTTCCGCGCGCACTCTACTTTGTTTCCATCGCCTCTATTTTGTTTACTACCTCCATCTATGCCTAGGACATGACTATGTTCGTGTTGTTTTCCCATATGTTAGATGGCACGATGAGGGAAGAGAAGGGCTTGTTCACAGCTGCAAGAAGCCCCGGCTATAATATCAGATTATGAAAAGCAAAGATTGAAAACCGTACAAGCAAAAAAATGCAAAAAACAGGGAAAATAATTTTGCATACAGATTCCTTATACGGCCATCCTTTCACCAAGAACCAGCTATTCTTGGAGAGAACAATGTTAGAGATGAGGTGTCTATACTTGACTTGTTGTAGTTATACCATTACCGATTTACCCATAATTTCTACTTTTTTCATTACCGATGATGAACGGGAAGATCCTTTGTTTGAAGAAGGTCAGGGAGTTGAATATGATGAAGAGGTAGAGGAAGAACAAGAGGACATGAATGAGGATGACAACAATGGGGATGAAAGCAACACTAATAATGAGGATGATGAAGAGGAAGGGGTAAGGGAAGACACAAACGAATAGGAAAACAAAGGTACATTGTGCAATCTGAAATTTAGTCCATAGTGCAAACCAAATTTTAGTGCATAGTGCAAACCAAATTTTAGTGCATAGTGCTAACTTAATTTCAGTGCACATAACATAGCTTTCTAACCTGAGTTACATGCATACATCCTTGAAATATGCAGTGCGAGTGATGAATGGGAGGAAAGTGAGGGGTCCTACTAAGATAAGGTCAATAACAAGGAGTAATGGGAGGTTCAGAATTTTCGTCAAATTCAACAAATTAGGCCAGACTCGTGGGCAATATTGAAAGAAATATACCCGAGAGGCAATAATAAAGTGGTTATTATGCTAGATGTTTATTTTTCATGCTAGAATTGTATTAATAAGGAAACATTAATACATGTGTGATTTATAAACAGAAATGGTTCCTAGTAAAGCCTCTCTTTATACTAGCCTGTTGATTAACGGATGATCAAATGTTTCCTGATCATAACATTCGATGTTGTTAATAACAAGGTCATATCATTGGAGAATGATATGATGAACAATCACCGGAAGTATATGTAGCAATACGATCATGTCATCAAGTTTAAATTTCTATCACACTCGTAGTAACTCAATATCCTTAGACCATGAGATCATATCAATCACTTTCACCGGAAGAGTACTTTGATTACATCAAATGTCACACTAGATGACAGAAAGATATACTCAGGGCCCTCTCGGTGATATCACATTGACATAGCCTTGCAAGCAAGTGATTTGATCACTAGAATGGCATATCACAGGAACGAGAAAAAGAGTACTTGTCAGCAACAAGATTAAACAAGAATCTCGGACAAGTAATATATCGCTAGACAAAATGAATTTGATTATAGCGAAAGAGGTTCAGACGATCATGAGATCTTCGAGAAACTAGGGGGAGTCATTATGGATCTCTAGGCCCCGCTAATGATTATTGACCGGAGAAAGTCTCAATCATGTCTACATAGTTTCCGAACCCGTAGGGAGACACACTTAAGGTTAACCGACGCGTTTGAGCGGATAGGAAACACAGGGAAGTCAATGGACATCGCAGAAAATTGTTCTTCTGTAGAAAATTGTTCTGCGGAATCTGCCGAAATAGTTTCGGCGTATCAAAACAAAGCAAGGGATCAAAATGTTAATTTGTTCATTAAATGAAGTATTCATTAAATGAAGTATTCATTAAATGAAGTACTCATTAAATGAAGTGTTCATTAAATTGTGTTGCTTTAAAATGGAATTAAAGTGCTTTAATTGATAGACCTTTATGGGAATTAAAGTGCTCTAATGTAAAGACCTTTAAGGCCTTTCACAATGGAGTGTATCTTAGCACATTTTCATAGGAGATATAAATAGCTAAGAAACATCCTCTCCAATGTATTGTATCTTAGATGTTGTATATTAATTTAGTGTTTTTGGCTTTCATGTATGCATTTGATTGGGCTATCAAGCCTTTTTGCCTATGATTATGTACAAGAGGTGTATCTTAGACAAGATACAACAACACTCTCTCTCATCACTAAATATGGTGCCACATCATCTTTTTACCTATGATACCGTGCCAAGAAATGGCCATTGTGAAAGGCCTAAGGGAATTAAAGTGTTTTAATAAACCTTTAAGGGAATTAAAGTGCTTTAATGGAGATTTAATGAGAGTAGGGGAGGGGCAGCCACATGGTGCCTATAAAAGGAGGTGGCCTCCTCCTCCTCTCCACATACTCTCTCACAAGCTCTCTCATATGCCCCAAGGTTGACATCTTCTCCCCTTTGCTTGCCTTTTCCATTGCCACTAGAAAAGGTGATTGGTGAAGCCATGCTCTAAACCTTCCCTCCACCACCACTACCATGATGTAGCACTGTTGGAGTTCCCGGGGATCTGCTACTTCTGCTTCCTGGCTGGAGCAAGCGATCGGGAGTTGTTGACACACCGAATGTGTGACCGATTATGGAGGTGCTGCCTGTCTGTGGCGCTGATCATCTGCACGTCCTTGAGGACGGTAGTGTACCATCTACATCAACCACGTTTGTTCGCAGAAACATTATCCCGCTGATGGTCTATGAGGGTGAGTCCATCTGTATTCGATCTTGGCAGTTGCAAACAATAGGAAAATTTTTGTCTATAATGCTACGAACCCCATAAGTGGTATCAGAGCTATGTCTATGCATATATGCTTTGTACGGTTAGAACACATGGAGATGTGGGTGTTGATAAGTCTTGTTATTGCAAATCTCTTGTATTTCAGATATTGGTGGCATAGTAGGATGAAGGGGCACGGGCAAACTTTACATGTCCTCACACATGAGACCTGTTCCACGCTTGACATGCAACTCGTTTTGCATAAGTGGCTAGCGGGTGTATGTCTCTCCCACTATAGTTGATATCTGATTTACAACGGTCTGCTTAATAACTTGGTTATCACCGTCGTGGCTGAAGTTTGTATGTAGAACGGTTCTATCCTATAAGCCCACAACCGCGTAAAATATGCAAAAATAAATTAGAGGCGTCTAACTTGTTTTTGCAGGGCATGTGATGTGATATGGCCTATGATACAAATGTTATTGTATGCAATGTGTTTTATTGTAAAACAACTGGCAGGAGCCATAGGGTTGTTACTTTATTTTATGGCCTGCGTGCCGGAAAATGGAAATCCATGTAATTATATTAGTGGAGAACAACCTTGATGGTGGCGCCATGGACCTTGGTGACACGCCGGTGGAATGATGGAGATCATGGCATGACGCACGAGATGGAGATCGAATGCGAGAAGTGTAACATCCCAATTTCAACAACCCTGAGTTGTCCAAAAGGCAAAAATCAGGGGGAACAATTTTTTTGTTACATGTGCAATGTTTGTTTACTTGCTTGCTTGTGTTCTTGCAACTGATTGTGTATTAGGTGTTATACTTCTTATCCCAACACTAGTTAACAAAAGCTATTTTACAAAAGAGATGTCTTGGCTCATCTTTCATATTCTCAAATGTTCTGCCATTTCAAAAACCTGAGCCAAGATGACGTTGACAAAACAAAAAAAATTTACTAGTTCTATTAACAAAACTATGGAGAACTAAAATATAATCTCCTTATGTTTTCAAGACAGAACTCTCAAGTACTCTTACCCCTAGGTTTTCCAAAACCTTTATTCAAAACCTCTTCATTCCAATCTTGGTAGAAATACCAAGAGGTACTTATCTTACTTCAAAATATAACCAATTCAAAATACCCATCCCTACCTCAAGCTAGGCTTGATGGTAACCCAAGTAGTAGTTGGATAAGTTGGATAAGATGAATTGCCTTGATCTGCTGATTGCATTGTGTGCTTAGGAACTAGAGTGAGCTAACCTAGTATCTCATCCCTTAGGATCCAATCTATGTTTGTGATCAATCTCATACCAAGCATCCAAGTCTGGATCTATCCTAAGCCACTAAGGTGATCATCTCATCTCCTAATCAGATCAATCTGGGATAATCCCTTTTGATAGTTTCCAACTCAGTGGAGACCCAATCTAAGCATGGATCCTATATACATAGTTAACACTTCAACATAATATACTTGATCATGAGTTTGGAACCTAGCTTTCTCTCAAAATCATCTACCCTTGAACACTAGTCTAAAACCCTAAATCTGCCAAAATGGCTGTCTAGATTTCTTATCTAGATTCAATCTTTGGAGCTCTACCTTTTCCAACCTATACGTATTATTGAGAATGTACATGAACCATCTTGTAGTACATATTTAGTACTACCAAATATCACTCTTGCACTTGGCTAATCCCTTATAATTCCCACTCATCCCTGATGGTTTTGTAGTCAGGACAATAATCTTTTCTGCAAATCTTATCATCTTGCCTACTTTGGCAGAAGCTCGCATCATAATGCTACCTCCCCTTGACCAAATATTTGCATGGTTATGACCTACTAACCATGGACTATGAATCCATACCTCACTTGTTTCCATTTAAGCTTTGTGCTTCTTAAACCCACATGGTTTAGGAGGCTACCTGATGTATCTGCTATGGCAGCCTTATTTTCAACAAAGTTTGCCATCACCCCTAAACCACCTAAAATCCAACCAAGCCTAACTCATGCCTCCAGGACCATATATGTAACTTGGTCTATCTATCCATCTGTCCCTTGTACCTAGGTGAGCTCTGAGATCCCTGATGCAACCATGTTTTGGTGGCATGAAAATAACAAAACCCTAGATTCCCAAAAATCTAGTTTCTCTCCTTTTCACCAAAATCCTTCAAAACCCAAGTTGAAAATGATGTATAAATCAAGCTTACATCATCTACCTTGGTTAGGATATTTCCTAAAATAGTTCCCATAATTATTTGGAGCCTAAAACTATTTAAATTATTTTTCTAGAAAAACCCTAAAACCTCTGCCTATGAAGGCAAGATTGTTTTTCTCCAAATCACCTTGCGAAATCAATGCACAATTGAGTACTATATATCATATACCATCTTTCCAACTCAAAAATAAATATTTTTAAGATCCTTTATTATTTCTTTTTGCCTTTTTTCTTGAATGGCAGAAACAAGAAATAATTCCTTAAAAATACTTTTCCACCTCAATAAATTCCAATAAAATTCTCCAATGTGTAATATGGTATTCATAACCATTTCACATCAAAAACCAACCTTGACTAATGTAAAAATATTACATTAGATTCCATAATATACTTCTGCCCTTTTTGAATAAATGCATTTAAATGGGGTGATAATCATTATAAAAATCCCACATAAATCTGGAAGAGATGTTTTGACCTACCCTATCAAATAGTACTCACTCCCCACCTTGCCCAATGAAAATATTTCAACTTTCCTCACAAGCCTCCATTTGAGCAACTTTTGCAAATCAATCAAACTTTGGTTCAAACCAACTCAAAATCCATCCAATCTTGCTAAGCAAATTTCCACAACACCCTACACTCCCTCCTGGTCGAGTTACACTGTATATTGTCACTGTTCATCCTTGTCCTCTAGCTTTTGGAGACAAGAGGAGACGAAGGTGTGGCCACTAAAGATTGCCTTGCAAATATCTCCTACCCCAAGTACTGCAGCCACTCCTCTGCCCCTCTCCAATCATGGTCTAGACCCCACACCCCCTCAGCACCGCCTAGCTCCACCAATCCCTTGCCTGGCCACCTCCCATGCTTCCTATGGACCTAGACCACCATACACCATTCCCCTTCGGTTTAAGTGAGCCAGAGGCCAGCGCTTACCCTCTCTCTGCCCCATTTTCTCCCTCTCCCCTCCACACACACCCCCTAGAACACCCTATCCCTCTCCCCTGCTTTGTTCCGCTCGAGGGTGAAGGAGAGAGAAGCTTCAGCCTCTCTAAAAAATGAGCAAGGCTCCCTCCCCTGAGCTCCTCTCATTCTGCATGTAGTTCTCTGAAGGGAATATGCCCTGAGAGGCAATAATAAATTGTTTATTATGTGTATTCCAAGTATATGATAGATGTTTATTTTGCATGCTATAATTGTATTAATACGGAAACGTTAATACATGTGTGTTTAATAAACAAACAGAAAGTTCCTAGTTAAGCCTCTCTCATAAACTAGCTCGTTGATTAACAAGATGATCAAGGTTTCCTGATCATGGACATTGGATGTTGTTAATAACGGGATCACAACATTAGTGTAATGATGTGATGAACATTCATCCGAAGTATAGCATTACGATCAAAGTCATTGAGTTTATATTGCTATAACAACTTACGAAGTGATCCTAATCCTTAGACCATGAGATCATGTCAATCACTAACACGGAAGAGTTTCTTGATAACATCAAACGTCACACCGTAATGTGGTGATTATAAAGATGGGTTCGTAACTAATAAAGTGTTATGTTGAGGCTCATGGATCAAGAGTGGAATTTGTTCATCCCGATGACGGATAGATATACTGGGCCTCTCGGTGATATCACATTGATTAGCTTGCAAGCAAGTGATTTGATCACTAGAATGTTATATCACGGAACGAGAAAAGAGTGCATGTCGATAACGAGATCAAACTAGGTATGGAGATACCGATGATCGAATCTCGGACATGTAATATATCGTGAGACAAAGGGATTAAGATACTAGCGTAAAAGGTTCCGACGATCACAAGAAAGTCATCGTTGAATGTGTGGAGTCGATGGGTCTCAGATCCCGCTCGATTATTGATCCGAGAGGGGTCTCGATCATGTCCGCATTATTCACGAACCGTAGGGTGACACACTTAAGAGACACCGACATCCAATTGGAGCAAAAGTTTCATGCCGAAGAATAAACAAGCGCAGGAATTTATTTCACTAGATACCAAAGCAGGTTTCGGGTGAAATTGCATAAAGTGGTTATGCATGTGAAATAGAATTCTAGCAAGGGTTATTTGTGAATGTTTGTCATTAAAGTAATTGACAAAATTCTGAATAAAATAAAAGAGTTTTATTTAATGAGAGTTTGCATTAAATTTGGTGGAAATTTAATGGGATTTTGAGTGGGATTTTGAGTGGACTTTTGAAGGGTCATTTTGTGAGTGGAGTGTCCACCCACATGATGAGGGAGGGCAAGGGGCAGCCCCATGCGCTGCCACCCCTTGGGGTTCCCCCTCCTCCTATAAAAGGAGCCCCTCTCACTTCTCACTTACACCTCCTCGTGAAGGATCTCTCTCCCTCTAGAATTTATCCCCATGGTCTCGGACTAGCGAGATACATGTTCGGTGGCTTTCGGCAAGAAAGAGTTGTGCTTCCGCTGCATCGCTGGAGGCGAGGCGGAGGTTGCTCGGTGCCTCGAGCGTGTGTGCGAGCACGGATCTGCGCTGATTTGCGGCGCTAGGACTTCCTCTCGATCTTGAGATCGGCAAGAGATCGTCTACATCAACCACGAGTTTGGACTCGTTAAGCTTTGTCGGTCTTCAAGGGTATGTTCTCTACGGATATACATCCGCCCGTTGTTTGTATCTAGTATAAATAGATCTTGGTATATAGTTCACATCGTAGGAAAATTTTTGTTTTCTATGTTGCGAACCCTTCAAAGGGTATCGAGCGGATCTATGCGTAGATACTTTACACGTGTAGTACACATATGAGTATGTGGGCGATGATGATCATGTTGTTGCTCCTTTCTTGTGATTTTGGATATTGGTGGCATAGTGGGATGAAGCGGCCCGGACAAACTTTACATGTCCTCGCACATGAGACCTGTTCCACGCTTGACATGCAACTAGTTTGCATAAGTGGCTAGCGGTGTCTCTCTCCTACTATAGTCAATATCTATTTTGCAAGCGAGTTGTCAACAATTTGATTATCCTCGTTGTGGTTCATGTTCGTAGGTAAGAACGGTTCTATCTCGAAAGCCCTCAGCCACGTAAAACTTGCAATGGATAAATTAGAAGCGTCTAGTTTAGATTGTTGCTGGGCTAGTGTTATGATATGGTAGTGTTGTAAGTAGAAGTATGAGATGATACTCTTACAACACACATAGCGTGTAAAACCCATAGATTGTGGATTTACACATATAGGTATGATAGTGATCATACCACGATGCACATGATAGAGATCATCTGCGGGAACCATATAATTTCACTATTAAACATATGATGTTTGATTGCATCTTATATTGCTTGTTTAGCGCTTTGTTAAGCATAATAAGATGATCCCTCATTTTAAATATCAAGATAAGAATGTGTTCTCCCTTTAGTATGCACCGATTATGTTTTCGTCGCTCCAAGACATCACGTGATGATCGGGTGTACTTGGATCCTCGACCATACTTCGGGTGTAAGACAGTTACACACGCAAAAATACTAAGGTTCTAACTTGGCGAGCCTAGCATGTACAGACATGGCCTCGAAACACAGACCGAAAGGTTAAGCATGAGTCATATAGTTGATATGATGCCCATTTGATGCTCGCCTTTGAAGCTATACCGACTCACGTGATGATCGGACTTGGTGTAGTGGATTTGGTTCATGTAATCACCAAAAGGACACGAGGGATGTCGCTTTTGAGTGGGAGTTCATTCGTAATATAGATTAGTTGAACTCAATCTATCATACACTTAGTCTAAACTTTACAAATTCTGTTGTAGATGGCACCACCTGCTTTTAATTTCAATGCGTTCATGGAGAAAGAGAAACTAGCAACGAACGGTAGCAACTTTCTTGAATGGGCCATGAATTTGAGGATTCTCCTCTCTCACACAAAAGCAATATGTGCTAGAAGCGTTAGGCCCCCACCTTGACGATGCCCCGACGAGGAGAAGAATGTCTATCGACTCGTCGGGAGGACCACAACTTAGTTCATTGCGGCATATTGTATGGGCTAGAGCCGAACTTCAAAGCGTTTCGAAACGGCAATGCTTTTGATACAATGGGTGAGTTGAAAATGATTTTCGACACACATGCTGTAGAGAGCTACAATGCTTGAAAAGTTCTTTAGTTGCATGATGGAAGAGAACAGCTCAGTTAGTGAGCATGTACTCAAGATGTCGGGTTACGCCGATAAGCTTGTGTCCTTGGGAATAACGATTCCCATTGACTTAGGCATCCATCGTGTTCTCAGTCTCGCCACCTAGCTATAAGAGCTTCGTGATGAACTATAATATGCAAGGCATGAAGAAGTCTCTCCCGAGCTTATCAATGCTTAAAACTGCAGTGGAGATCAAAAGGAACATCAAGTGTTGATGATCAATAGGAACACTGGTTTCAAGAAAGACAAGAAGGGAAAACGGAAGGGAAGTAAGGCGGCAAGCCATTGTCAGCCTGAAAAGAAACCCCGAGTTGGACCTAAGTCGATACCGAGTGCTACTATTGTAAGGGACCGCCATCGAAGCGCAATCGCCCAAGTATCTCGGCATAAGAAGGCCGGCAAGGCAAACAAAGGTATATATGATATACATGTTATTGATGTGTACTTGACTAGTGCTCGCAGAGCACCGGGTATTTGATACCGTTCGGTTGCTAATATTTGTAACTCGAATCGTGGGTGCGAACAGGCGACCGCTAGCAAGGGTGAGGTCAAGATGCGTGTCGGGAATGGATCAAACGTTGATGTGATCGCCGTCGAACGCTACCTCTCCACTTACCGGGATTAGTTATAAACTTAAATAATGTTATTTGGTGCCTGCCGAGCATGAACATTGTATCTGGATCATGTTTGATGCAAAGTGGTTTTTCATTCAAATCGAGAACAATGGTTGTTCCATTTATATGAATGAAATCTTTTATGGTCATGCACCAATGTTGAATGGTTTATTTCTGTTGGATCTCGATGATAATGTTACACATATTCATAATATTGATGCTAAAAGGATTAAACTTAGTGATGATATATCCGCATATGTATGTGCCGTCTAGGTCATATTGGCATTAAACGCATGAAGAAGCTCCATTCGGATGGACTTTTAGAATCACTTGATTATGAATCATTTGATACATGTGAGCCATGCCTTATGGGCAAGATGACTAGAACGCCGTTTTCGGTTCAATGGAGCAGGCGATGATTTATTGGAAATCATACATTCGGATGTATGTGGTCCAATGAGTGTGTCGGCGAGGTGGATATCGTTATTTTGTTACTTTCACGGATGATTTGAGTAGATACGGTTATATCTACTTGATGAAACACAAGTCTGAAACCTTTGAAAAGTTCAAGGAATTTCGAATGAAGTGGAAAATCATCGTAATAGAAAGATCAAATTTCTACTGTCGACCGTGGAGGTGAGTATCTAAGTTACGAGTTTAGCACTCACATGAAAGAGTGTGGAATTGTTTCACAACTCACACCGCCGAACACCACAATAAATGGTGTGTCGAACGTCGTAATCGTACTTTATTAGATATGGTTCGATCTATGATGTCTCGACGGACTTGCCGTTGTCATTTTGGGGTTATGCACTAGAAGCTGCTGCATTCACTTTAAATCGGGCACCATCTAAATCCGTTGAAACGACAGTATGAATTGTGGTTTGGAAACAAACCTAAGCTGTCATTTCTTAAAGTTTGGGGTTGCGATGTTTATGTGAAGAAACTTCAACCGGATAAACTCGAACCCAAAGCGGAAAAATGCGTCTTCATAGGATACCCTAAAGAAACTATTGGGTATTCCTTCTATCACAGATCCGAGGGCAAGGTTTTTGTTGCCAAGAATGGATCCTTTCTAGAGAAAGAGTTTCTCGCGAAAGGTGTGAGTAGTCGGAAGGTAGAACTCGAAGAGGTTATGGAACCTTCTCTTCAAAGTATGGCGAGTAGCGCAGCGCCGGAAGTCGTTCCGGAGTTGGCTCCACCTGTTGAAGAAGGAACTAATGATAATGATCATGAAACTCCAAAAGAGAGTACTACCGAACCTCGCAGGTCAAACAGGACGCGTGCAGCTCCCGAGTCAGACGGAAATCTTGTCATAAATTTCATGGTTGATGAAAATAATGACCCTGCGACGTATGAAGAAGCGATGATGAGCCCGGATTCCAACAAATGGTTAGAAGCCATGAAATCCGAGATGGAATCCATGTATGAAAATCAAGTTTGGAACTTGGTGGAATTACCTCACGACCGAAAGGCCGTGGAGAACAAATGGATTTTCAAAGGAAACTGATGTTGATGGTAATGTGACCATCTATAAAGCTCGACTTGTCGCAAAGGGGTTTCGACAAATTCAAGGAGTTGACTACGATGAGACTTTCTCTCCGTAGCGATGCTAAAGTCGTTAGGATTATGTTAGCAATTGCTGCATATTTCGATTATGAAATATGGCGATGGATGTCAAAACCGCTTTCTCAATGGTAATATTGAAGAAGAGTTGTATATGATACAACCAAAGGGTTTTGTCGATCCTAAGGATGCTAACAAGGTGTGCAAGCTTCAGCGATCCATCTATGGATTGAAGCAAGCATCACGAAGTTGGAATCTCCGCTTTGATGAGGTGATCAAAGAGTTTGGATTTGTCCAAACTTATGGAGAAGCTTGTATTTACAAGAAAGTGAGTGGGAGCAATGTGGCATTTCGATACTATATGTGGATGACATATTATTGATCGGAATGATATAGAACTTTTAAACAGTGTTAAAAGTTATCTAAACACAAATTTTCAATGAAGGACCTAGGTGAAGCATCTTACATATTAGGCATAAAGATCTATAGAGATAGATCTAGGCGCCTAATAGGGCTATCATAAAGTACATACCTTGATAAGATTTTAAAGAAGTTTAAAATGGACGGAAGTAAGAAGGGTTCTTACCTATGTTGCAAGGCAAGACATTGAGTAAGACTCAAAGTCCGCTTGGAAGAAAGAGAGATAATGGACAAAGTCCCTATGCTTCAGCCATAGGCTCTATAATGTACGCCATGCTATGTACAAGACCGGATGTGGCACACGCTATTAGTTTGACTAGTAGGTACCAATCGGATCCGTGTTGAACACTTTGGATAGCGGTCAAGAATATCCTTAAGTACTTGAGAAGAACTAAGGATATGTTTCTTGTATCTGGAGGTGAAGAAGAGCTCGTCGCTAAGTGTTATGTCGACGCTAGCTTTGACACCGATCCGGATGACTCTAAGTCTCAATCCGGATCGTATTTCTCATGAATGGCGGAGCGGTTAGTTGGAGGAGCTCCAAACAACCTGTGGTAGCGGGATCAACAACGGAGGCGAATATGTTGTTGCCGAAGCGGCTCAGAAGCTTTGGATGAAGGAGTTCATATCCGAACTAGGAGTTGTGGCAAGCGTTGGACCCAATGGTGATCTATTGTGACAACAATGGTGCCATTGCCAATGCCAAAGAGCCAAGGTCTCACAAGCATTCCAAGCATATTAAGCGCGGTTTCACTCCATCCACGAGCATGTCAAGGATGGAGATATAAAGATTTAGAAGTACATACGGATCTCAATGTAGCAGATCCGTTGACTAAAATTCTCCTAGAGCAAAACATGATCAACACCGAACTCAATGGGTGTTAGATATATCACTATGTAACTAGATTATTGTCTCTAGTGCAAGTGGGAGATCAAGGGAATATGCCCGAGAGGCAATAATAAATTGTTTATTATGTGTATTCCAAGTATATGATAGATGTTTATTTTGCATGCTATAATTGTATTAATACGGAAACGTTAATACATGTGTGTTTAATAAACAAACAGAAAGTTCCTAGTTAAGCCTCTCTCATAAACTAGCTCGTTGATTAACAAGATGATCAAGGTTTCCTGATCATGGACATTGGATGTTGTTAATAACGGGATCACAACATTAGTGTAATGATGTGATGAACATTCATCCGAAGTATAGCATTACGATCAAAGTCATTGAGTTTATATTGCTATAACAACTTACGAAGTGATCCTAATCCTTAGACCATGAGATCATGTCAATCACTAACACCGGAAGAGTTTCTTGATAACATCAAACGTCACACCGTAACAGGGTGATTATAAAGATGGGTTCAGAACTAATAAAGTGTTATGTTGAGGCTCATGGATCAAGAGTGGAATTTGTTCATCCCGATGACGGATAGATATACTCTGGGCCCTCTCGGTGATATCACATTGATTAGCTTGCAAGCAAGTGATTTGATCACTAGAATGTTATATCACGGGAACGAGAAAAGAGTGCATGTCGGTAAAGAGATCAAACTAGGTATGGAGATACCGATGATCGAATCTCGGACATGTAATATATCGTGAGACAAAGGGATTAAGATACTAGCGTAAAAGGTTCCGACGATCACAAGAAAGTCATCGTTGAATGTGTGGGAGTCAGTATGGGTCTCCAGATCCCGCTTCTGATTATTGATCCGAGAGGGGTCTCGATCATGTCCGCATTATTCACGAACCGTAGGGTGACACACTTAAGAGACACCGACATCCAATTGGAGCAAAAGTTTCATGCCGAAAAGAATAACAAGCGCAGGAATTTATTTCACTAGATACCGAAACAGGTTTTCGGGTGAAATTGCATAAAGTGGTTATGCATGTGAAATAGAATTCTAGCAAGGGTTATTTGTGAATGTTTGTCATTAAAGTAATTGACAAAATTCTGAATAAAATAAAAGAGTTTTATTTAATGAGAGTTTGCATTAAATTTGGTGGAAATTTAATGGGAATTTGAGTGGGATTTTGAGTGGACTTTTGAAGGGTCATTTTGTGAGTGGAGTGTCCACCCACATGATGAGGGCAAGGGGCAGCCCCCATGCGGCCACCCCTTGGGGTTCCCCCTCCTCCTATAAAAGGAGCCCTCCTCTCACTTCTCACTTACACCTCCTCGTGAAGGATCTCTCTCCCTCTAGAATTTATCCCCATGGTCTCGGACTAGCGAGATACATGTTCCCGTGGCTTTTCGGCAAGAAAGAGTTGTGCTTCCGCTGCATCGCTGGAGCGAGGAGGCGGAGGTTGCTCGGTGCCTCGAGCGTGTGTGCGAGCACGGATGCTGGCTGATTTGCGGCGCTAGGACTTCCTCTCGATCTTGAGATCGGCAAGAGATCGTCTACATCAACCACGAGTTTGGACTCGTTAAGCTTTGTCGGTCTTCAAGGGTATGTTCTCTACGGATATACATCCGCCCGTTGTTTGTATCTAGTATAAATAGATCTTGGTATATAGTTCACATCGTAGGAAAATTTTTGTTTTCTATGCTGCGAACCCTTCATTCTCCTGCCCTCCCCTACTCTCTCTGACCCTCTCCCTTTTGTTTCCCTGGCGCAGGAACAAACCCAAAAGCAGCTCCGGCAAGCACCGACGAGCCCTCCTCGGTTGTATCCATGCAAGGCTGTTACCGAGGACAAACCCCCTCGTGCCGCCCATCGACGGGACCCACGCACCACGCCGCGTCCACTCCGTCGCCTCCCCCTCGCCGGAAACCCCTCTGGTGAGCTCCCTCACGTCCGCTGTCGTGAGCTAGGGTTTCCCCTCTATTTTCTCTGGCTCAGCGAAGAAGACGAGCCACTGACGTCTATCACTTTTAGATCCAATGACCTATGATCACCGGTACCCCTTCGGCCTCTTAGTCTCTCTGATAGGCGGGCCCCCACCTGGCCGGATTAAAAAATCCATCCCTACATAAGGCGCAGCCCGGGTGGGCCGAATGCCCTCCCCCGAGGCCCATTCCACCCCGATTCCTGCCCACTGCCCCTATGCCCTTTTTTTTATTTAAATCCAATACAAATATGCTAATTTACCTGTTTGGTTTAAATATTTTTGAAATTGAAAACCCACACAAAATGTCAAGATCTATAATTTGGTACATTCTCACATGTTTTCCCCAACATGCAGTACAAGTTTTGGACCAAAATATTGTACAGATAAACTCTAGCAAATAAAATAGCACAATGTGTCTTATCCACTAATAAATGATTTCAGGGAGTTTGGTAGACCCAATTGGGGTGAAATCACTTTCCCATGGTTGGTATTTGAAATACACAACCTCTGGACTAGACCACTTGTCAAGGTGAACCCTGGTTTGTCAGAAGTAAAAATAACAAAAACAAGCCATTTATGTCTTGAAAATTTTTCTAGCCAAAACCAAAAAGGATTTTGACCTAATTACAACTCTCTGAACACATAAATATTAAAAGCTTTCAAACCCCAGGAGGACATATTTTTACAAGCCCCTGTTGAATTTTGGTGATTTAATAACTTTTGTGCATGGTGATTTCAACACTAAATTCACCACAATAGTTCTGTTTATCCAAAAAGGGTGAATCCAACTTATTCAGAAAGGTATTATCAGTACCTAACCAGTGTACTTGGAATAACATCAAAAGCTTCTGTAGGTTAAATATGATGAAAAGGACAAATCCTAGCCAGTAATGTCTTTGGGAATTTCTCAAGGGCATTCTGGTATTTTTTTTGAGGTAATTCCAACACCTCTGGATTCAGTCCACTAATTACTACCTAATCACCCACGAAAATAATTTTTGGAGCTCCATAAATTGCCTGGTGAATTATTTCCTAAAACTAGGGTTTTATCCACTATAAAAATCATTATAAATCTTTGGAAATTGATAAAATAGTGAAACCACTTTTGTTGGATTCATTTTATCAATACCTATCTGATGGTATCATTTTTATCCAATGGTATCATACATAACTTATCCTTGCTCAAAAATCCCTCTCGTAGGTAATTCATAGGCCTCAAATCCGAATGGATCATCTTCCCATGTCTCCACATCTTCTACCGATCTAATCATCCAACACCCTACTGATGTATATCTTGTGTCATGTGATTTCTTTCTGTATGTATTGATGCTTGTAAGCATTGTATTGATTGTGTTGTTGTTTGCTTGCATGTGTGCTCGATAACGGCGATAATTACGACTGTGTGATGCCGAGAAGAATGAAGCATCAGGTTATTCTTATTGTTATTGTATTCAGTATTCTGGTATTCTAAAGAAGTCACGGGACATCTCGCTGGTCACAGGCAAGCCAACTTCTTGCTCATACGCCTTGTCCTATTATTTTATCTATGCATTGTTTTAACTACCCGTTTATGCAAAATGCATTGTTTTACTATATTATGTTATGTGGGGAATGTTTGGCTCCTCCAAACCATTAACCCTTAGTACCATTAGATACAACCCAATTTTACGATACCTACCTGCCCCTAGTATGATAGATGGTATAAAACCCCATGCCCCTTTGGAAACCCCGCTTTAGCCAAAACAAAAACTATGGGATGGGAAGACTACCTAATCACCCAAGGAAATAATTTTTGGAGCTCTGTAAATTTCATGGTGAATTATTTCCTAAAACTAGGGTTTTATCCACTATAAAAATCATTATAAATCTTTGGAAATTGATAAAATAGTGAAACCACTTTTGTTGGATTCATTTTATCAATACCTATCTAATGGTATCATTTTTATCCAATGGTATCATACATAACTTATCCTTGCTCAAAAACCCCTCTCGTAGATAATTCATAGGACTCAAATCCGAAGGGATCATCTTCCCATGTCTCCACATCTTCTACCGATCTAATCATCCAACACCCTACTGATGTATATCTTGTGTCATATGATTTCTTTATGCATGTATTGATGCTTGTAAGCATTGTATTGATTGTGTTGTTGTTTGCTTGCATGTGTGCTCGATAACGGCGATAGTTACGACTGTGTGATGCCGAGAAGAATGAAGCATCAGGATATTCTTATTGTTATTGTATTCACTATTCTAGTATTCTAAAGAAGTCACAAGACATCTCGCTGGTCACAGGCAAGACACCTTCTTGCTCATACGCCTTGTCCTATTATTTTATCTATGCATTGTTTTAGTTACCCGTTTATGCAAAATGCATTATTTTACTATAGTATGTTATGTGGGGAATGTTTGGATCCTCCAAACCATTACCCCTTAGTACCATTAGGTACAACCCAATTTTACGATACCTACCTGCCCCTAGTATGATAGGTGGTCTAAAACCCCATGCCCCTTTGGAAACCCCTCTTTAGCCGAAACAAAAACTATGGGATGGGAAGACCCCAGAAAAAGTTTACAAAAATGTTTTATGAGAAAACCTTGGTGAGGTTTGGCCTACCAAGTGATGTTGAAAATAAGAAAGGTTTTGTTTTACAGAAAGGTTGGACAAAAGATGGCGGAAAAATGTTTACGAAAACACGCTGGGCTGTATAGTTTACTATGCTGGAACAATTAAACCGTGCAACCACATTACTCTGGAATGGGACGGGGTTGGGCTGGAAGTTTGTCTAATCCGGTATAGGTTTCTCAAACTACTATGGGGGAGAACAAATTCCCGGATGCTGTGCTTTCCCCTATAAAGGCCCTTGTGAAACATCGGTTTGGGGAAGGTAAATACCGTCTAATGGCGGCCAGACGATACTATGACCCCTCATTGAAAGCGCACACCCTGGGAGGTGCAAAACGCGCCCCGGTTGGCTTATGACTATATAGGGCGTCCCGGTTTTGAGGGGATTAACCTCATAGGGTAGGTACTTGTATCTGAGAGGGCATCCGGAAGGTCTTGACCGGTTATTCGACCCACGATCAGTGTAGATCAGGGACGGGTAATCGGATGGTGTGGGTACATTGTACAACCTCTGCAAAGTGTAAATCTATTCTAATAGCCAAGTCCTCGGTCATGGACGGTTGTGCTGGCGGCTGTACGGCGGGTGATGGTTTTGATTTTAAAAAGGACTTCGGAAAAGCAGTGGCTTGAAAATGTTTTGACCATGGGATGGTCGGGAAAATGGAGGAAGGAGTTTGGTCATGAGATGACCGGAAGGAGAAACAAATGGGTGACCCAAATCCTAGTGTTTTCTTAAGACTTTTCAAAAAGGTTTCCAAATTGTTTTGCAAAAGATTTCAACAAAGATATAGAGATATGTTATATCTACAAGAGAAACTATTTTATAAAGGAACCTTTCATGGAGCCATCCTACCACAGCCATATTGCATATCCTTTGTTACTGCTCTCTTAAGGTGGTTTGCGAGTACATTAAAAGTACTCACCGGCATTGTCCCTGGCTATTTACTTGACCAGACTTTTAGATGATCGAGAGAAAATATGGAGTTGCCGATGTCTATGCGAGCTAGGCCGTCTTTCCAGTCAGTTGCATGTAGGTTAAGGCATGACATGGGCTCTGCACTTGAAGACTTCCGCTATTGAAGTTGTATCGCCATAATTGTATAAATGTAAGTACTTCTATTCGTTAATTATGAATGTTGTAATGATACTTTTCGGTTATGCTCATGGCTCACTGATCATGGGAACGTGAATTACAGGCATAACGGGTATTTTCGGACCGTAAATCCGGGGTGCCACAAGAAGGACCATATCATATCACATTATATATGCATGTGATGTTTATCGTTTGATGCATCTTATTTTTTGTTGATTTGGTCGCCTAGGTAGTATTTGATTGCCTTGGTAGCACTATAAGATGATCCCTCCCACTAAATATCAAGATAATGATATGTTCTTCCTTAGTATGCACCGTTAAAAAAGTTCGTTGTCTCGAAACCACGTGGTGATCGGGAGTGATAGATTATACGTTCGCATACAACGGTGTAAGTCAATTTTACACACACGAATACTAAGATTTTTACGTGAAGAGTCTAGCATGTACAGACATGGTCTCAGAACATGAACCGAAAAGTAAAGCATGAGTCATATAGAGATATGATGACCCATATGATGCTCGCCATTGGATCTGCGCCACCACTCGTAATGATCGGTCGTGGCATAGTGTGAGACCCTGGCGCATGGCTCAATAGGATTGATAGGAAACCCATACCAACAAGTTGCAACTTCTTTTCCGGAAGCTCATCCGAAAAGAACTCTAAGATTAAGCGTGCTTGGCCTAGAGCAATTCTAGGATGGGCGACCGACCGGGAAGTGGGTAACCGGGTTCGCACGAGTGAGGACAAAGTGCGCAGAAAAGACTAGTGTTGGTCTGTGGGGTTAGTCTAGAGATCCTATTGAGCTGCCAGAAGTGACAGTCGTCGGTCCGGAGTGACTGAGGGTGTTACAAGTGGTATCAGAGCCGACCCTCGTGGTTACATTGGCGTGTGAGGGTCAGTGGCGTGTAATCACTAAAATGACTAGAGGGATGTCATTTTGACTAGGAGTTCATATAAGTATTTTTGAATTAGCTTGAAATATATCGTTCACTGGAGTGAACACTTGGGCCGCTGCTTTTTCAATTTCCTTTAAGATAGTTATGCAACTAGTCAAGTCTGCGAAGTCGTCTAGTCATTGTGCACCTCATTCTCACGAATACAGACAATGGTATTCTCATAGTGCAAAATAAGGTCCAAAAGCGTCATTCTATAGTCTAGGTGGAGGTGGAGGCACGAGTTATAACTTTCGCTCCTCTGGTTACTTTTCATACATATCCAAAATCTCTCTGTGAGGTACGCCCTTTCCCATAGTTTCTTCTTGTTGTATATCTTCTTAAGTCAAGATTTTATTTTATTTTTCTGCATTTTTGGTCAAATGCGTGCCATCGTTCCTCAAATATGTCATGCGACCTAGTGTAATATAGAAGGGACCGGAACTCTAAAAATGACTTGAAACTTAGGTGTTTGCCATGTTTTTATCAATGTGCCATGAGCAAATATGGTGCCACACATCTGGCAAGACAGTGTGAATAGCTCTTATCATCGCAGTATTCACATCCGTAATTATAGACTTGGGATTATGCCGACACATTTATTTCATAAACGTTCTTATCAGCCAAACATGTGTAGCCTCGGTCTCATCTGATAAGATTGCGCATGCAAATACCGTAGTCTTACGGAGATTGTTTAGACCAACAAATGGAAAAAATACCGTACCTATTCATCTTATAAGTGCCGTCGAACACCACGACATCGCTGTAATCCTGGTACTCCTGGAGTGACTGAGCATCACACCAGAACAAGCTTTTTAAATGGCCTTTTGAATCAACCTCGTGCTCAAAGAAGAAGTCAGGGAACTTGTTCTTCCTGGCCTCCATCATGTCGATTTCTGAGGTAACATCACTATCTATAAGTAATTTCCTCTTCTCCATGTAACACATATTGTACAAATCTTTCCTTGTAAATCTAATTTTAATGTACTGACCGCATTTGCTGATGAAGGAACTCATAATCATGTGCTTTCTAGTCCATGCGGCTGCCATTGCTAAGATCGCAGCTCTCTAGAATTTTTTTATCTTCCTATGAGACCATAGAAAAGGCACCTCGTCATGTCTAGCTAATATATGGTTCTGAGTGTCAATGAACTGTCTAACTTTCCATACCCTTGTTTCTTTAACATGCCTCCGGCTATTGTCGGCGTAATGGGATCGGGGGTCCCTCACATTGCTCCTTGGCGCGTGAGCCCGGACCCATCGATCAGCAACTCGGCGCATACAAGGCTAAGTCGACGAGAACATTGCAAGGACGCAAACCCCATGTGATCCAAGCATGTATGGATCTGATATGATGACCCTATGGATACTAAGTATCAGCTATGACGTAGGTGCCTACGGGACGAGACGAACACCACGACACGAGCCATGAACCGCTAGCCAGGCTGGACAAGGAGAAAAGGACAAGGACACGCATGGCCCGGGAGTGGAAGTCAACCGAGCGTAAAGAGGCGTGTCAGGACCAGCTTTGGGAACAGGTGACGTGCCTATGCCACTGGACACCATCATAACGTTGCAGTCCGCTGCAGCGCGCCGAAGACAGGCGTGACAAGTCAAGACCTGAGCTGTCACGCGGCCATCAAGTGCGCTTGCGCACCGCCCATGACCATTCATTGGCCATAGGCACCACCCATCTTCCTGAAGACCGCGTGGCGCACCGCGATTTAGCCTGGGAACGCCATTGTGCGGTGCTCCATGCCGGCCCTTGTAGTGACCCCTTGAGGTATAAAAGGATGCACTTAGCCATTGAGAGGGAGGTTGGACGACCAGATAGCTAGAGAGACTCTTACACACCGAGAGTAACTGTAAGGGAGAGAGCTGAGATCCACCTCCATGCCGGAGGGTAAGGAGAGAGGGAAAAGTGAGAGAAATGAGGAAGAGGAAGCCCGGAAAGTGTAGAAGCTAGAGAGAAAGCGGCTCCCCGGCACAATCGAGATCATCATATTGTACATCTATCCACCCCAGATAATCCACCAAAGCAGGATGTAAGGTTCTTAGCCAGAGGGTGGCCCGAACCTGAGTTAAAAACGACCGTGTGTGCTTTGTGTGTGTGCTTTGTGCCCATATCAGCAGGTTTCTATGACGACATTGAGGCCGGAATGCTTTCGTTCCCACTACCGAACAAATTGGGGGTGTCCAACATCCCCGATGTCCGCGTTAGCGAGTCGCGACAGCTATCTCTACTTTGCACTTGCAGCGAGACTCGGGTCTTAACCTTCAGGTGTGGTTCTCCATGGTCAACAACTTTTTTGTCACGTTCTCCTTTCCTGGAACATACAAACCGTATCCTACAAACTTCTGTTTTAGCACATTTTCTAAGCTTGGTCTTGCTCTTTCTGATGCTGAATTCGTGTTGTCTGGCATATGTATTGTAGAAAGTATAAGCCCCAGATTCTGACACAAAATTCATCACTATTATCTTCCAGTACATTTCCTCCTTCACTCCCTTATCTTCATTGTCATATTGCACCTTATGGATGGCATTCATTACTGCATAAACAAAATATATTTCACATGCGTACCTTACTATTGTTTACCGAGTAAGATTCAATAGATTTTTCAATGGTCTCCAAGTCCGAGTCACCATAATAGTCACATGCCTTATCACTACCAACTAATGCCTGAGTAAATCATAAAACAACAGGTTAGTTCTAATTTCATCATTTCAACCATAGCAAATCACACAAAGATAACACTCGTCATACCTCTCTAATGAATTATGTGTCCAATACTTTGGCATCCTTCTTCTCTTTATCAACATCAATCTCCGTCTACACAATTTAAAAACCACTATACATAAATCGAGAATTTGGTGATTTCCTAAAAACAACTGCACATAAATTATAAGTTCACTAACATTATCTTCGTCGACATCGGCATCATCGTGCACATCGACTGACCCTTCTTCGGGGAGTATGTTCTCACCCAGAGATAGATTGGCCTCTTCCGAAGTGGAATATTCATCGTCCGTGTACTCGTTATCTTCTTCTGTCCTACCTGAGTCCGCCATCACCTACAAAACCAAAAATCAGTAATCGATGATGCCGACCATCGTTACATGGACTACATCCTCATCTCATGGGGGGCAGTATTACCTCACGACACCATCACGGAGTACACACGCGGAACGACAATAATGGAGGAAGGTGGATGCAACCGACAACTCAAACCCTAGCAAGGACACCTCGAGAAAAGAGCAGATCGTCTCGACGGGTCCAACTGCGGTGATCACGTCGACCTTCTTCTGCGTCGCCCGACCGTGGCTACGGAATTAAGGTTTCGGCCGAAGTTCCTCGGTGGCCTTGGTGATCAGAGAAGAGAGAAGCAACTACGCTCACAATAGGCGTTGTCAGCGGCACCACGAAATTCCAAATACGCTTCAATTGCGGACTCGAATTGCCACTTGTACGCGAGATTACAGGAGGTTGGACCGGCACAAGGGGACCCCATGTATAAAACGAGTATAAATCGTATCGCATACGGCGGGTATACGAGGGATGGCTACCGGGTTTGGACAGGACAGAACACATCAACAACCCGCACAGATTTGTAAAGCTTCAACTAATCGTGCGGAGGGCGGAGGGAGGACATTGAAGCAAGCCTGGTCAAAAAATACCCTCTTTCCTATCACGACATCTCGGTAGTTAAGCCTTACACCGGGCTTTAATTGTGTATACTTCCTCCGTTCAGAAATATAAGACATTTTAGATTTATAAAATAAATGTACTTAGACGTCTTTTAATGTATAGGTTCACTTCGAGCCTCTACAAACCTATACACTAAAAGACATTTAAATATATTCGATTCACAAAGTTAAAACGTCTTATATTTGTGAACAAAGGGAATACCTTATAATTCTAGCAGCTAATACTTTTAGCGTGGTATCTATGTGCTTGTTTGAATTAATTGTGTGCATCTAGTACGATACTGGGGCCGAAAGCTGCACTCTTTTGTGATTAGATAGAACTGCAAAGAATCCGTAAAAGCTTCTTTCTAAAGGAAAATGTCATACTCCCTTCGACCATATTAATTGACTTTAATTTGGAAGTATCTATCCAAATAAAAGTCAACTAATATGGGTCGGAGGGAGTAGTAGAATTCTGTTGCCGGTGGAGGTGGTGGTACCGTCAAAGCTGGATACTGATATATAGTTGGTGTTGGAAGTTATTTAGTTTAATTGGTTGGTGACTACAAAGGTTAGTTGGTTAATGACCACAGGTTAGTTGGTTGATAGCTGTAGGAAAGCCTTGTTCACGCATGAAAATCAAGCCTACTACTCTTTCTAGCAAGCTAGTCCGTTGCTTTTCGATTAGATCCTCACAAAAGTATGGGCCCTTCGAAGTTGACTTGCTAGGTCGGTGTTTACCCTTCTCCCTTCTCTCCTCCTCGCATTGTTTCGCTTATTAAGGCAACCACATGCGTCATTCGAGCTCCCGAGAGAAATGTAGTAAGAGTAGTATATTTTTGGCAAGCCTTTCTTAGGCCTATTTTTTTTTGGCTTCCACTTGTACAGAAACTGCTCGGGATTGAGTTCTTCGGAGAAAAAGTAGAATCCTTTGTCCAGTTTTTTTCGGCTTCTACTCTCCCAGATTGTTGTCTAAGTTGTCTCTTGTAAAATCCGTAAATGCCCGTGAAATGAGTTATTTCTTAATATCTTGGCACCAATATGAGCACAAGTTTAATCTTCAAACATCATAAAGTGGTAAAGTTTCATATTTTAACAATTTCTCTTTTCTTTCACCATACCGAGACTCATCGTGCAAATATCCTTCTTCATACACTACACGATCTGCCGAAAATGGCTAACCTTATTCTTTTTTCCTGTCCATCTCTTTTGCATCCCCAATTTTCCAAATCTTGAAGTTTTATCATCCATCTCTGAAGTCTCACCAGCAACAAACATGTTGTGAAGCTCGGGTGGACCAGGAGTTGTGGTAGGGGTTGATGCGGAGGGCCGGACCTTGTTAGGGGAGAGTTGGATTGGACCTCATTGGGGAGAGAGCCGGGCCGATGGTGGACGGGTGCATCAGATCGACTGGTCGGGCGGGGAGGTCATGGGTGGCCAGTGGGCCTCGAGCTCGTGGAGGAACGGAACTAGTGACGGCAGGGAACGTCGTCGGCGTTGTAAGGTGGTGGGAGGCGGCCCGCGACTTTGGTTGGTAGCGGTGGCAGCTCACCTGGAAACCCTAGGTCGGGTGATCTGAGCGAGAAGAAAAAGACGAGGGAAGGAGAGACAAGGTGGAGGAAAACGGTTAGGAATCGATGGCAACTCACGCGGTGGCAGCTTGAATGTAAATACCTTGGTAAATAGGGGCTAATACCTAGATCTTGGGAAGTTGGGTACCTCATCTCCTTCCCCACTATGAAGTAATGGATAAAGCCAACTACAACGAAAAACGGCTAAGAATAAGTTTCATTTTTAAACCGTTCAAAACCTCCAAAAGAACGGGGCATCTCTAGTCCAGTCCTCCAGACGGCACCCCAAAGGGTTGTCCGGAGCGCCAAACAACAAAAGGTTCCCAGCTACATCCCCCAAAGGACCGATTTGTCCCACGCGGCCCAATAGCATGTCCACGCTCCTAGGCCATCCCCACTTCGTAGGGCTTGCTGCAGGCACACCAGACAAAAGTCACTGATAATGTGGTGACCCATGGGCCATCCCTTTCATTGGCATATCCGCACCTTATTTACCTCATGTTTCGCTTTTACTTTTCATTTCTCTCGCCCACCGCTACCCTTTCCCACACAGGCCTTGTTGTCATCGCACATGCACCCCATCTGTCCTTGCATCCATGATGTCGACTGATCCAAAGGGAACGAAGGCACCCGCTTCGAAGAGGCCGGGGCCGAGGGAGTCCTTCGTTAGGACACACAAGAGGCCATATGCAAAGATGGAGATGGATTGGATGATAGACTACGAGTGGCTTGCTAACGTGGTGCGACAAAGGTTTGTGATAGCTAAATGAAATGGGCGATGAGAAAAGGATGGCATCAATACAACGACATCCATGCCGAAGGTGCATACTATCGCATTCAACACTAGCACCGTCGCTCCTATGGCGCGTCTAGCATCAGCGGAGGTGTGTGGAGTCATGTCATCCGGCGGATCTCCTAGGATCATGTCTGTTTTTGTGTATGTTGGTGTGGCTTCAGGTAAGTCTGTTCCGATCTATGGGTTATCATCATTAGTGATGGATGCTACTCTGGTGCGCTGGAGCTTTGGGGCCTTAGCATGATGACTTTCTGCCTGTCTACTACAAGAAGCTCTACTACGACAAGATTCGCCCGACTCATGTGATGGAGGGGCGAGGATAGTGGCGCACCTTTAGTTCGCGCTATTGTTTTTAGTCGTTTCTAGGTGGTCAATACACCTATTTTTAATTGTGTTTAGGCCTTTTGTACTGTTGTTGATGAATTTTAATCAATCGATGGAATTTTCGCAAAAAGGTTGGTGAGTCACTTACCTAGAATGAGACATGTTTGATAAATTTAAAAGAACTTGACATAATTCATTACCCATGTGCAGGTTATGCGTCGAGGCAGTTGATATGTCATCCTTACAAATGGTTAGCTTATGAGTTCGGGGATAATAATGCTATAGTGCCAAATATGTTATAAGGTCACAATTGCAAGGTTAAATGTGGAAAAAGGTTAAATGAGATAAATGTTGTCGTGAAAATGCCATTGGAGGATACAAGTCTAATAGACTTTGTGAATATTATAACTCAAGATCATTGTTGTAAGGGAAGATACTATAATTGTTTGCCTTATGGCTCAAAGTTAAATATTTGGTATGCCAGAATTTCAAACATAGATTAATTTGTTCAACTATGGAGATGAACAACCCTTTCAAATCCATAACTACTATTACTACCAGAAAAGACCTTCTCCTGATCGGTCTCAACTATATCGACAAAGGGAACGCACCTTAGTGGTCTACATAACCACTGACGACTGTTAATTTTTGTTTGTGGAAGTACCTCAAAGGTCGACTGAAACTGCTTCCACTTAAGGGTTCTAGAGCACCCATCAATAGATATGGCGCCTAAACCCTAAACAACTAACTAGAAGATGAGGTCCCTGTAACATCCCACTTTCAGCAACCCTAATTTGTTGTCCAGATTGCAAAAATCAAGGGGAACAAAACCTTTTTCTTGTTAAGTGATGCAATGTTTGCCTGCTTTATTGTCTGTGCTTATACCTATGATAGTGTAGTAGATGATATACTCCTTACCTCACCATCAACTGACAAAAGCTATTTAACAAAACTGTCTTGGCTTATTTTACCTATTCTAAAATGTTCCGGCATTTCAATAACTTGAGCCAAGATGACCTTGCCACAAAAAATGTTTTACTAGTTTCTATTAACAAAATTGTGGATATCTATAAAATATAATCTCCTTATGTTTTCAAGACAGAATTTCCAACTACTCTTACCTCTAGGATTTCCAAAACCTTTTTATAAAACTCTTGAACCCTACTCTAGGTATAAGCACCAAGGACCTTACCTTCTTCAAAACTCAAACTTTTTAAAAATACCCATTCTTACCTCAAGTTAGTCTTGATGGTAACCTCGGTAATAGTTTGAGTGGCTTGTAAGATGAATTGCCTTGATCTACTGTTTGATGAATTGTCTTGATATGCTGATGTGTTGTTTACTCAGGAATTAGAGTGAGATTCCCTAGGATCTAACCCTCTAGCATCAAGCTAACTTAAGAATATAAACATTAAGGCAAGTTACCCAAGCATGATCTTATCTCAAATCACTTTAGTGACCCACTAATCCCCTTAATCAGATCTATTTAGAGTTAATCTCTTCAAGAAGTTTACAAGTCAATGAAGACCAACTCTAAGCATGGATCCTCTTTACTCAATCTACACTTCAACATCATCCACTTGATGATGAGTTTGGAACCTTGCTACCCATCAAAAACATTACCTCTTGTATCCTAGTAAAAAACCCAAATCTACCAAAATTGAGTAAGTCTGGAAAATGTTATCAACATCTCATCTTTGAGTTTCTCTCTTTCTCAACCTTTGTGCCTTTTTGGAAATACACTTGAATCATCTTGTAAACCATCACAAGTACTTTCAAATACCACTCTTTACCTTGGATATATCATCCTTTGATCCACCTGTTCTTGATGGTTTTGTAGGCAAGAAAATAATCCTTTCTGCAAATCTAGTCAACATGCCTACTTTGGCAGAAGCTCACATATCCATGTTATCTTATTTTTACCAACTCTTTGAATGGTTGTGAACTACTAAACATTTTATATCAACCCACACATCCATTGTTTTCATTGGAGCTCTGTGCTTCTTAAACCCACATGGTTTTGAAGGCTAAATGATAATCTGTTTTGGCACCCTTATTTTCAACAAATTTTAGAACCAATTCTTGGAGTACACACTCATGATCAACCCCAACACTCTGTACCATGGTGATATACATCACTTGTTCTATCTATCCATCTAGCCCCTAACATAAGGGGATCTCTGAGCTCCTTAGTCCAACAAGGTTTTGATGGTATACAAACCTTAGTGCCCAAGATCCTTTATTTCTTGTTTTCTTCCAAAATCAAGTTTGAATTTCCAAACCCAAGGTTGAAAATGATAGATACACTATGTGGACATCATCTAACTTGGATATATAAAAAATTATCAAATGTTTTCCATATTTATTTTGGCTCAAAAAGTATTTATTTCTTTTCTTTTACAAAAACTTCAAAACTCCCCTATAGAAAGTTTGTTTTTCTCCAAAACACTTCTCCAAATTTTGGCACATATGAGGCCTATATTATGTCCCCTATCCTCGCAATTCAAAAAAACATATTTATTAAAGGTTCTATTACTTCTTTTTGCCTATTTCCCTAAATGGAAGAATTGAAAAAATAAATGTTTTAAATACTTTTCTGCCTCAATAAATCTTGGGAAAATCTCCAGTATGTGACATGGTATTTATACCATCTCATATCAAAAACTAACCTGGACCAGTTCAAAAATCTCAAATGAATTTCTTAAAACCATTTCTGCACTATTTGAATACTTGATATAAAATGAACCAAAAATCATCTGATAAATCCCACAAAATTCTTGGAAGTGTATCATGACCCTATATAGCCACCAGTACCATTGTATCATCTAGCCAAGATCAAAAATCAAGAAGTCCATTCATGATCATCAAGATGGCAAAAAGGTGCTATCTTGACAAAACTTGAGACAACACTAAATCAAAGCATATTTAACCACCACCACTAATCACCACAGTACCAAGACACCCTCTGGTCGAGCTACACTATAGCATACACTCTATCTAACCCTAAATCTTGTCTCTTGTTCTTGGATGAAAGGTATACAAATGTTTTTTCTTGTCTAGCTTGATTAAAGCTCTTACAACCGCTGCACACCTCTTCCCCACCCCTCTGCCCGACCATAAGCACCTCACCTCCCTCTCCATCGCCCCTGAGGCCCAACCAGCACTCACCACCTCTCCCCATGGCCTTACATGGACCTAGTCTATCCCAAACCCACCTCCTCGATATAAAAGGCCAGAGGCCGGTGTTGCCTCCCCCACTGCCCTCATTTCACTCCCTGGCCACCAGAGCACTCTTACCTGCTCACTCCCTCTGCCACCATGAAGAGGAAAAATAACCTTACCTCAGCCATTTTAGAGCGCTTGAGCTAGTTCTCGTTCCCAACCACCCTAGAGCTCTAGATCTAGCCCGTCCACTAAACCCGTCCTAGAGCTCTAGATCTAGCCCATGCTTTGTGTCGCCATGGAAATGGAGGAGGTGCCCCTCATGGTATACCAAGGGAAAGCTTGCTTAAACTCCTCCCTAACCTTCTACACTCCCTTTTCGGGCCTACAGGTCATCCCCCTGCTTAGATCTACCTCACCCTGCTTCTTTCCATGCCAGGACGACCCCAGAGGCTAACTCTGGCGAGCTCCCACACGTGCGTCATCGGTGCTCATGCGCGAGCACCATCCCATCGCCAAAATCCCTGCTCCCTCCAACCGTTGAGCTCTCTGTCGCATACCGCGTCACCCTGGACCCTCCCTAACGACTCCTAGGTACCCCGGTGAACTCCTGAACCACCCCAACCCGCTTCCTAGGGTTTTCTCCCTGCAAGCTCGCAGAGAGGTAGGAGACGACCACCTGGCCATCGATCGATTTCTAATCTGATGGCCAGGGGCACCCCTTACTGCTTCGATGCTCAAGCCTCACTGGCAGATGGGCTCCGCACCCGCATGTTTGAACACGGCTATGTGCGCGTGTCTGCGGGCTAAGCTAGGCCGACCTTCTCTGTGCGTCCATTCTCCCTTGAAACTTGGCTCAGTTTCCTTTCTTTTAATCTTTTGCCCTATCTCTGGAAACTATTTGCTAGCTTAAATTAAAAAAAAAATAGGAAATAGATTTATGTGTCTATATGTAATTTTCTGCATGTGCTCTAGGGTTTCTTTTAACATACAAAGCAAGTCTCAGACCCAAATTAAAATTCCCTTATTTTCTGGCTTTAAATCCACTAGAATGTATCACTTTTAGTAAATAAATTCCTCACAAGGTTTCACCAGTCCAAATAAGATGAAACCACTTTATGCTCTAAGGTAATTGAGATACCCTACATGAAAAGTTGGCTCCATGCCAAAAAGCCTTCTAGTTTATCTGTAGCGAAAATAACAAAATCCCCTTGCTTCTTCCTAATTCCAGCTCTCAGTGGTTGGTACTACAGGACATACCAAACCCCAGGGGATCCAGATTTATTGAGCTATTAATGATTTATAGGGAATTAAACACTTCTTCTTAATATGCTTTCACTAGATAAATCATTCCAGAAGTTTGGTAGCTCCAAATAAAACGATTCCAATTTATACTGGAAGGTATTTGTAATCCTTGTACACTGTCCTTGGTATCATACATTTGGGCATGTAGATTTAATCCGGTTAAAATAACAATGATTTAATCTGGTTAAAAGAACAATTTGACTATAGAAGTGACTTTGGGAATTTTCCCAAGGGCATTCTGGTAATTCTCTTAAAGTGATTCCAACTCTCAAAAATCATAAACTCCTAGACCTACTAAAAACTATGAGGACAAATTTATTTGACCTACATATATTTTATGGTGATTTATTCTCTAAAACTAGGGTTTATTTCACTAGAAAATTCATAACTAAATAAATAAAATTGATAAAATAGTGAAACCACTTTTGGTGGCTTCCTCTTTAAATACCTATCTGATGATATCACTTAGGTACATTAGTATCATACATAACTTGGCCTTGGTATAAAATGCATTTAGTTAGGTAGTAATTGGCTATTAAATCTTAAAGGCAACTCCACAAATGCAACTAAAGTACTTCCAATGTTTCCAAAAACAAATCCTCAAAATCTACTAAAGTATATGTTGTCATGTTTACTTGATTGTTATATTGTAATTGTGTTTGTATGCCTGGTGTTGATTGTGGTATTTTTCTTGTTTGCATGTATGTCCTCGTGACGACGATAGTTGTGACTGTGTAGACGATGAGAAGGAGGGATCATATTATTATTATGGTTTTATAAGAAGAAGTCAAGGGGCATATTTCCGTATCGCTGGTCACAGGAAAGCCATCTTATTGCTCATAAGACTTGTCCTATTATTTTACCTATGCATGTTTTATCTACTTGTTTATGCAAATTGCATTGTTTTACTATATGATGATTTATCTCTGGTAGTGTCTTGGCTCCTCCAAGTCATTACCCATTTGTACTATCAAGTACAATCCCCTTGGATGACACCTACTTGCCCCTAGTATTGTACGTGGTGCATAACACCATACCCCTTTGAAGACTCCGTTTTAGCAAAAGCAAAGCTATAGGTTGTGAAGACCCTAGAAAAAGTATGAAATGTTTTTTGGTAAAAACTAGGTGGGATTTGACCTACCAAGAGAAGTTTGAGAAATGAAAAGGTTTTGTTTTACAAATGGTATGGATGAGGAGGAGAAGGAAAAAGGTTTGCAAAAACGCACGTGGTTCTTTGTAGTTTGCTAGAACAATTAACCCGTGCAACCACACTACCCTAAAATGGGATAGTGCATGACTTAAAGTTTGTCTACTCTGGTACGGGATTCCTTGCAACTACTTATAAGGGATCACATCTCTTGAATGTCGGGTTTCCCTTATGAAAGGGTGATTTGTTGGTGCAATGACCTGGGGGGAGATGCAAACCGCCTTCGGGAGCGGCCAGATGATACTATGAGCATCTCATTGAAAGTGCACACTCAAAATGAAGTGGGGCACTCTGGTTGGTCCATGGATCCCGACATCCTGGTGTTGAGGGGAACAAATCATAGGGTATGGACTATGCCGGAGTGGGCATCCTGGCGGTCTTGATTGGTTACTCGACCCACGATTCGTATGGGATCAGGTAAGGGTACCCGAATAGTGTGGGTAAAGTGTACAACCTCTGAAAAGTGTAAATCTATGCAAATAGCCATGTCCACGATCATGGACGGTTGGGAAGGTTGTTGTAGAGTAGTGCTGGTTTTTTTCAAAAAGGGTTCTTGGAAAGAAAAGAGTTTTCTGAGCTCGGTGGTCTGGAGTGAACACCGAGGAAGTGAGTTGATGTCGGAGGATCACAGAAGATGGAAATCCTGATCAAGTGAGGACCAGGGAGATGAAATAGGGTGACCCAAGCCTAGTGGTTTCCAAAAATTTACAAATGTTTTAAAAAGGTTTTCAATAAAGATATATACATGCTATATCTACAAGAGAAACTACATTAGAAAGAACCTCTTATGGAGCCCTCCTATTACCACAACCATATTTCATATATATATATATATTTATTGTTATTCTCTTAAGGTGGTTTGTGAGTACATTCAAAGTACTCACTGGCATTGTCCCTGGCTATTAAATCGGTCAAATTCGAGAAGTATGGTGAAGAAGAAGGTGACGTTAACGACTATGCGAGCTAGGACTTTCTCCCAGTCAGCTACCTATTGGTTAAGGCAATGGCTCGGGCTCTACGCTATATTAAAGTTTCATTGATGATGATTGAGGTTGTCCTAATGGTAATTAAGGTATGAATTCTATCCTCTTAAGTAATGGATGTTTACTTTGATACTTGTCTTTTATGTGCCATGCCAAACTAATCATGGGATCGTGGTGATATGCATAATAGGAATTCTCGGATGACTAATCCAGGGGCCCCACAGTCCCTCCAGGGCTTCTTATATCCCGCTTGTTAGTAGATCTAGGAGCAACACTCATGGTGATGCATCTCACCTATGGCCGTGACCACATCAAGCACCCAAACATATGCCAGGTCACTTGGACATCAAAGGTGAATATGTTCCTCTATGCGAGTCCAATTCCTTCCTTTGTGAATGGTATACTACTTTATACCCCGTCATGATGAGGAGTATAGTGGGGTGGGAGGAAACACAAGCACGCGAGGACTCAAAACCGACAAGTCTAAAGCTTGGAATATAAGGAAGAAGAAGGAAGAACATCTAAACTAGAGTCTCTGACGTGCCACCCTGGAGTCTCCGACCTCAACATTCCAAGACCAGAATCTCCACCCCTACCGAGCTTGGAGTCTCTGGCCCAACCTACAATGACAAGTGTTGCAAGCTTCTAGAGCCAATCTAGAGTCTCATGCCCACCAGGCTAGAGTCTCTATCCCACTACCTCAGAGTCTCGAGCCTAAGTGGACTTCCTACGCGCATGGATGTTGGGTCAAGGCCCATGTATCCCTCTTTTATGCCTAAACTAGCCCTGACTCTAGACTGACTATATATATGCCCCCACCTCCATATGTGAATACTTGAAAGGTCTAAGATAAGAATAGATAGAGCTTTGCTCATCCCACCCCTTGTGGAGAAGATCCCCATGTGGATACCAAGTCCTCCCTAGTTATGCATTGGAGTCTCACAAGATCTCTTCAAGCACTTGATCTATCTATGGAGTTGAATTCTATTGTTTCCTAGTCTCTTCTCTTTGGATTCTACTTGGATAAATCTCTCCTCCCCCTAATATTCTATCAAGGTCTTGCCAATATTTCTCAAAGGATTATGACCTATGGTCTCTCCCTTATGATTCTATTGGGTTGGTGATTCGGTCCAATGAGAGCAAAACATATTGTAATGGGTGTGGTATGCATTTGTATCGTGTTCTTTGTCGCATTCATCATGTTCTTCGTGTATTATCTCTAATGCTACACAAATCCATGAAGATCGGACCACCATAGAGGTTCAATCCTACATCACACGGTCAACAGTATAATAGTTACTGGTGTTTTCAAGCCAATTGAAAAAATACACTATTCAGACACTTGGAGGTGCGTGTCAAACGAAGTTTCCTCCTGTGATCTCCATTCCTTATATAGCTCAGATTCCCATCAGTTAGTTGAAGGTCTGTCAGTGGAAAATTCCCATTAGGGTTTGGGTGTCTCTTCCATCGACGGGCGCTATAGAGGCCATCAATGCAAGTTGGTTCTTGCTTTGATAGTAAATCTAGGCATGTTAGTGGTTTTGAACACCATTAATGTGTGTTACCTTTGTTGTTAGTGAAAGTCAACCATGAGTTACTTTCCGAGAAATATGTATCTCAATATACTAAAACTAATAGTCCAGTGGATTCTATCTCTGCCGTTGTTTCTCTCTCTGATATGAAATCACTAGTGGAAAAAGGCCAATCAGTCCCGGTTGCGCAACCGGGACTGCGCAATCAGGAATAAAGGCCCCCACCTTTAGTCCCGATTGTGTAGCAAACCGGGACTAAAGGGTCTCCACGTGGCTGGTTTCGAGCGCTCGAGCTGGAGGGGCTTTAGTCCACCGGGACTAAATGTGTTCTGCCGTGGTAGAGTTTTAGGGAAATAGGCTACCGCGGTAGGAGATGGGTTTTAGGGTTAAGGGTTTTGTGTTTTCCATTTCATTTTGTGTCCCTTTATTTTGTGTTTTCCTTTTTATATTGTGTGTTCACTTTCATTTTGTGTTTTCATTTTAATTTTTTTTATCATTGAATATAGAGATCAAACATATTACATACAGTACACGAAGTGACCTCTTTATTCGTGCTTGTTCGAACATATTACATAAAGTACATGTTCATGCATATATAGTATAATTTCTCTTATGATCCGTATTATACTCTAAATATAATTTGCCGATGGTATTCTCTGGTTGGAGATATGACCTCCTTAACTAAGAATCCTGCCAATTCCTCTTGAATTGCTCATATGCGATCCTTCGATAGGAGACCGTCCCGCATCCGTTCGATCTAATTAAATAAGGGGATCAATATATATGAACGAAACTCAACACAATTGATGGTAATAAAATAATATTATGAATATTGTTGATGTACTACAAGTTGTTGAGCAATTCTGCTCTGCTCATAGGTCGTCTGAAGAATGAACTCGTAAACATAGTATCCACATAGATTATTCCCGTATTCCTGTATCAAACACTTTACAAGAATATAGTTCAGTCAAAATAATAATCAAGCATGATAATAGTATTGAAACAAGAATCAAAGAGATGTGCGGACCTAGCTATAGTACTACTTACATTGGATCTCGAAATTGCAGCTCCTATTTCCATTCACCCCTAACAGGCTTGATGAACCATTTCCAAACCCTGCCCGACAAAAAAAATGAGTGAAGGAATTATTAATTACTTGATATCAGGAAATGAATGAAAGATGCTAATATAGTGCGATAATGATTGAAATTACCTCTGTAGCATTTCAATCAGGTATGCCCATATATTAGGGTTTTTATGTTTCGAGTCCATGACAAGTACCATTCCTCGGTCAACTTGAATGATTAGCAGAATAAAGTGGAACCTGCACATGCATAACTCATCAATTACACTTAACATCGAGTAAGAGAAATTGAATGTGTACAATAAAATAACACTCACTTGAAGTTGTAAGGAAATAGTATTTCCGTTTTGGTTTGTTGTTTCTTTAGAAACCTTAGCAAGTAATGCTCTGTGTCCTTGGCGTATTGTTTTACCGTAACTACATGAACGTTATTTGGGTCAATAAACCCAAGGTCATATATTTGTCCTCTTTTGCATTCAAGAATCTTCATTCTGCAAAATATATAGCATAGAAAATAATATAGTGAGGGTAATTATGTATGCAATGAACGATCTGAGATAGAGACTTAATTACAAAAGTAAATCACTTACACATAATAGCAACTGACGAGAGATTTGTCAAGGGGGTCTAGATAGAATAATTGAAATAATTCTTCAAAGTCAATGTGTATCTCGACGTTTTCATGTAAGTAATCATCCTTTATAATTGCCGCTATGAGCATGATGTTCCCTTCCTTTGAGGCTTGCATGTTTATGTCTGTGAAATATAGCCATCCACATCCACAATTAAACTAGATATTATTCATATATTTGATGAAATATCTATCCAAACCCTGCCACTAATGCCTAATGATCAAAGGGGTATGCAATCCTTTCTTGCTATTTTTTCCTATGCAAATAATGACGTATGATAATGGGAATCACAACATAAATGCCAAAGATACGAGATTTACAACACATCAAAGAAACCAGGAGCCGTGAAGTGGATCCGGACGACTTAACGACCAACTATACGACAGGAAATTTATTTCGGTCGTATAGTTGCCATCGATTCCATTAGGTCAAACAGAACAACTTTCATGAAGGGACCCCTATATAAAGAGGCTTCGGGCAACGAGAAACAACACTTCTTTTTGACCTCAACTCTCCCTGCCACCAGAAGCCGCCACACCGGAGGAATAGATCTAGATCTAAATCTCCAAACCCTTCTCCACCACCATAGCCATGTTCCACCACTTGTAAGAGTAGATCTATTCTCTAATTGGTGACATTGTAAGACTATTTGCTATCAATATTATGATCTCTATTACAATGTTTATGATTGTATTTCATCTCTATGTGTGAGTAATTCTCCTTGGGCTAAGGGCTTCGGCCTAGCCATGTAGCTTTTTGTGCATGTTATTTATCATAGATGGGATCATGTATTAGTTTGTATGACATGATGATTATAGCACCCTCTCTCGCCTCAATATAAGGACTTGTCAGGTGCCCAAGACCCCAAGGATTGATCCAGGTATAGGGAGTGTGAGTAATGACTGATTTGTAGGTTGGGAACCCCCAGTGATAGAAGGGGTAGTGAGGCTGTATGTGAGGGATTTACTTGGGATTAACGGTGACATCACTATGCATATCATTAGTTCTCTTTCTTCTATGGATGAGACTAGTAGTTTATTGCTATAAGAGGTTGCGGAGGCAATAACAATTATGGATGCACTTCCCACATATAATTATCTTGCTCTAATGACACATGCATACTTTATTATTATCTTTTATTCCCATTAGATGTTTTGCATAGCTAATGGTGAAACTGAAGGCCCTAGGCCCTCTCTCTATCCATCGTCAACAACAACAAAAAGATTGCAAACTCTTGGTCCGGTGAAAACACAAAAGGAATTCTAAAACTCTCGAAGGTCTGTTTAAGTAATCTCACTTTGATTTCTGATTCCCGAGGATTCGATAAACCTAGGTCTACTATGGAAAAATAGCTATACTATATCCATAATTCGGATCGAACGTATCAACCCTTTTTCTGGTGTTGTTGCTAGGGAAGCAATATCTACCCTAGTGAGGTTAGTTGGAACCTTGCTAGTTTTAATTCTTGTTTTTAATTTTGTTAGTTTACTTTCAGTCTTTATTTGAAAAAGCAAAAAAATAGTTAGTATTTTAATTCTTGTTTTTACCATCATTAATATTTGATTAAGAAAATCCAAAAACATAGGAAGTATGGCTGAAAAGAAGCTAGGGGAGTTTGCAACTCCCAACAATGATTATTTGCATACTCCTATTACTCAGCCAGCAATTGCTACTGAAGATTATGAAATTAATCCCCACTATTTGAGTTTGGTTCAACAGAACCAATTTGGAGGCTCTATTGTTGAAGATGCAGGTATGCACTTAAATACTTTCATTGAAATATATGACATGATGCGCATTAAAGATGTTGACCCCGGCACGGTCAAGTTGCGGTTGTTTCCTTTCTCTCTTAGAGGAAGAGCAAAAGAATAGTTGCTATCTTTGCCTAGAAATACTATTGCATCATGGGTGGAATGTACTTCTTTATTTATGACTAAATTCTTTCCACCTGCAAAGACTATGCAATTAAGATCTAATATTACTGGTTTTAGACAGGAAGAGCATGGGCCACTAGCGCTTGCATGGGAGAGAATGAAAGAATGCATGAGAAACTATCCTAGACATGGGATGAAAGATTAGTTAATTATCTATTTATTTTATAATGATCTTAACCATGTGTCTAAGTCTATGATTGATACTACAGCTGGAGGAACATTTATGGGTAAACAAATTCCCAAAGCAAAGCAGCTACTATACAATATGCAAGACAACCATGCACAATGGCATGCAGAAAGATCAAACACGAAAAAGGTGAACTCCGTCACACAGAAGAAAATTAAGAACTCAATGCTAAGTTGGATGAGCTCATATTAGCCATCAAAGATAAGGAAACCCAGCTAAGACCTACTCTCGAACCAACTATTGAAGAAATAGACTTCATAGCTCGTAATGATTATAACCCTGTTTGGAAGAAGAATTATAATCCAAATTTTCAGAAACATTATTCTAGTCCTGCAGGTAAGTCTAATAATAATATGGCATCAAGGAATAGTAGTCTCCAAGACACTCTTAAATCTTTTATGGGCTCACAAAATGAGCAAAACAATATCCTAGTTAAAATAATGGAGAACCATGATGGTACGCTTGGTAAATTATCTAACCAAGTTGTTAGTTTGAGGAATGATTTGCAGGCCCTCCAAGAAAGAACAAGGATTGTTGATGCACAACTAGGTAAGATAACCGAGATTCAAACTCTCATTTCTATCTAAATTTGCAGGTAAAGTTGAACCCAATATAGTAGAAGACCTCAAGATGATAAGAATCCAAAGGGAGGAGCTTGAAGAACTTGATTATAGCGATGCTCCTTCACCAAATTACACAGTTGAAGATCTTGTAAAAAGGATCAATATCAAGATTCCGGTAAGTGAAGGAAATGAGGAAGCCATGTATCAACACTTCGTTAATCAGGTGGCAATAAAGGCACGCGAGCTTGAGGAAGAATATAAGAAAATTGTTGAAAAATTACTGTTAAGCTAGATGATATATTTGAGCCTACTATTAATATTAAAATTGGGACTAATGAAATAGCTGCACTTTGTGATTTAGGTGCAAGTGTTTCAACAATTCCAAAGAGACTTTTTGATAAGTTAAATCTTGGCTCTTTTGAATTCACTAAATTAAAATTGCATCTAGCAGATTCTACCTACAAACAAGCAGTTGGAATTAAAGAGAAAACCTTAGTATACATTAAAGGTTGTCCTGCTCTTACTGATTTTGTTATTGTTAACATGCCTAAATATGCTACTGCCCCTATCATATTAGTACATCCTTTCTTAAGAACTATTAAGGCTTTGATTAATCTACATAAAGGGAACGTGAAGATGCAATTGCCTTCGCATGATACTTTTGTTTTTCATTTTCCCAGGAAAAATAAAGCTAAGCAAAATGAGAAGGAGGCCATCACTTTGAAGGCCACCTATTTTGGAGTGGGTGTTCCACTCATCTGGCCTAAGTGAGCAACATCAAGGTCAAGCTATTGACCATAAAAGAGCACTGCATGGGAGGAAACCCATGTGAAATAAAGGTTTGAGTAAAGTTTTTAAGTTTTAGTTTAAGATTTATGTTGAATAAAGAGTGCTAGAAAACTCCAGTGAGAAGGAGAGATTCCGAGGTACTAAAAATTCCTGTTTTATACATGTCAATGTTGGTCGACAATTTAGTATGTAATTTTTCAATCAAAACATGGTGTTTCGCTAAGTTTTAGTCTAAAAAGTAATTCTGGAAGAATTAGAATTTTTTTGATGTATACAGTACCTTTAACGACCAACTATACTGCGGGAATAAATATTCCATCCGTATAGTTCTGGCTGTATAGTTATTTGAGCCATCGACAATTTTTATTCTCTAGATACAGAAAGTTTAATGACCAACTATATGGCGGGAACAAAAGTTCCGACCGCATAGTTATAGACGCCAGGAAAGAAACCCTAGAAACCCTATTTTTTTGCCGTCAGACCAACTATACGGTGGGAACAAGTGTTGCGGCCGTATAGTTGCGGCCATATAGTTGCGGACGACCACTTAAATTCACGGGAAGGTACCCAAAACATCAAAACATCGATCCTTTTTTCTCTTCTACCTCCAAACTCTCTCAAAACCTCAAGGTATCTTCACCTCTACTCAATTTTTTTCGATTTCCTCGCTCACAAGTGATCTACGAAGATGAAAACAACGAGCCAAACACGTGCTCTTGCCATTGCTAGTTCTTCTAGGGCTGTAGCTCAGGAATGCATGGGGATACGATTCAAGAACGAGTCCCACCGTGATCATTTCGATATGATGAAAAAATGAGAAGTGAAGGCAACCAAGTGGGCTTGCCCCTTCATATTGAACCAAATCGGTATTTTTGATGACTTTAATTTACTTTGCAATAGGGTTGGCCTGCAAAACTTTGTATTTCATGATGCACCTACCTATCACCGGTTAACCGTTGAATTTTTAAGTTCTTTGAAATGCACCGTTAAAGCATGGCATGGGGAGGATATAATTTATTTCTGACTCATGAACAACAATTATTCTCTATCACTTGATGAATGGTGCAATTGTTTTGGTTTACCCAACAATGATCCTAATGCTCTACGTGCATATTTTACTAGCATAGAACCTTCCCCTGAACTCTGCTATAATAGAATGAGCTTTACTTCTAGAATCAGCAAAGGGAAAAATATTCAACATCCTGCTATTCACTATTTGTTCTATGTTATTGCTAACACCTTGCAACGCATAATGAGTTTACAAGACTTAATGAGTAGAACATCTTAGTCCTTGCAAAATATTCTTTTAACTACGACAACTTGTGACTTCACTTGGGCGCAATTCTTGTGTGCTACTTGGAGTACCAATCCTCCCAAAGTCAAGGACCAATCACATATGGAGGCGTCATCACCGTGCTTGCCAATGCCCTCGGCATCGACCTAGGTGAGTTGCAACCGGTGCTAGGTGAGCGACGTGTTGGTTTCTCTACTTTGAGGACTTGTTGAATGCTCACTAGGAGAGGTGGTGTTTATTATCTGCATATTGCTGGAGCTGGGCGTCTCTACCCCACTCCTTTGCCTAATGGTCTTTTCTCTATCGAGGAAGGACGCGTGCTTTATGACTTGTAGGTTGAGCAACACCAACCCAAGGAGGAGATTCCGGAAAGAGGATGAGGACCAATAGGAGGAGCAAAAAGTTCCTCATCAGGAGGAGCAGCCACCGATCAGGTTCGCTACATATCAAGATTTCCAAGAACTTGGAGGGACTGTGGAGGGGATGCATAATCTCGCCCTGAACCTCCGAGAAACAACAAGTACCTTATCAACTCAATTTGTGGACTGGAGTTACAACTTTTTTACCCCACCTCAATAATTTGAAGGGCTTGCAAAAGCCTAGGCTTGGGGAGGTTTTCTATCTATTTCTATTTTAGCTTTCATTTGCTTTATTTTATTTTCGAGGTTATGCTTTTATTTGAGTTTATAAGCACTCATGTTGGTTTCCCCAACACTTTATCTTAGTTATTTTATTTTTGAGATTTTCAAGCCGAGCTTTGCCGCCAATTTTCTATTCTTTTAATTATACTTCTCAAAAACCACAAAAATATTTTTCCATTTATCTTTATTTTCCCTCTTTATTTTCTTTTCGCCTCGAGGTTCTCATGTACTTGTAGGAGAGTGACCGACTTCGAGTTTCCAAGAAACAAATCAAAAGGGAAGAGATAAGTGGAACCAAACATGAGAGGTATGCCTTATGACTCCCCACTTTTGAAGTTTGAGAAATCCATGCTAATTAGTAGTAATTGATAATATGTTATATCGGTGGAGTGAGTCTCTATATTGTAGTAAAATTTTGTTTGCATGGGTATTTAATTGAGTATGTTTTGTTACAGCTCTTGTAGTTAACCAAGTCTTGCCTAAAATTTGCTAAACAATTGAAATAACAAAACGTCTCACAATTGAAGACTTGGGTGTTTTAGTGTTTTGTCTTGAAAGCTTATTCCTAGAGACACTCAACACCATAGAAAATAATGATTCACTTGATAACTCTCTTTGAAAGGATTTGTTCAATTGAATTAATGTTTAGAGGTTTTTGTGAGCATGCCAAAGTTTGACTTGTGAATCATAAGAATGATATAGCTTTATGCATGTCAAACTTCATGGGATGCCAACAACTCCGCTAGCCTACGAACGATCTTTTTGGAGGAAACTCCTTGATTTCGGCTATGAGTTGATTAAACATATATAGCAGAAATCATTATGCAAAAGGAACAAAAATCTTAGTGATGCCACGAGTGTCCATCATAGCCCGATAAACTAATGAATTTTTTTGGCATGCTCTCAATTACTTAAGAACTGAAATTCTTGAAGGACAATGAATAGAAAAGTAGTGCTTGAAAAATCTTGATTTATTGATGTGGGAGAATTGAGATACTTTAGTGTATATGCTTTTCATGACGAACTCTCACACTCTCAATTTTACACGATTATACTTTATTGTTCAAAGGCAAGCTTAATTACATGACATGGAATAAAGTTTACTCTTTTGAATCATCCATGCTTACAATAATTTTTTTGTGCTATAAGGATTCATGAAACCCGTATGATATGCTTGTCACTACTCTATCTATGCTGAAGTTTTTCAGATTAATAAAGTGGAGGAAACATGAGACTACCAATCATGAGTAATATCATCATCTCGTTATTTCAGTTTAAATGCCGAGTTCCTTTTTTATTTTGGTTTTCTTGCTCGAGGACAATCAATTTTAAGCTTGGGGACGTTGATGGATGTGAAATATATACATCCACGTCCGCATTTAAACTAGATATTATTTAAATATTTGATGAAATATCTCACTAAACCCTGCCACTAATGCCTAATGATAAATGGGTATGCAATATTTTCTTGCTATTTTACCCTATGCAGATAATGACGTATGATGATGGGAATCACAACATAAATGCCAAAGATACGAGATTTACAACATGTCAAAGAAACCAGGAGTCATGAAGTGGATCCAGATGACTTAATGACCAACTATACGGTGGGAAATTTATTCCGGCCATATAGTTGCCATAGACTCTATTAGGTCAAACAAAACAACTTTCGTGAAGGGGCCCATATATAAAGAGGCTTTGGGTGACGAGAAACAACGCTTATTTTCGACCTCAACTCTCCCTGCCACCAGAAGCCGCCATGTCGGAGGGATAGATCTTGATCTAAATCGCCAAACCCTTCTCCACCACCATAGCCATCTTCCACCACATTGTAAGACTATTTGCTATAAATCTTATGATCTCTATTACAATGTTTATGATTGTTGATTTCATCTCTATGTGTGAGTAATTATCCTTGGGCTAAGGGCTTAAGCCTAGCCATGTAGCTTTTTGTTCATGTTATTTATCATAGATGGGATCATGTATTAGTTTATATGACATGATGATTATAGTACCCTTTCTTACCTCAATCAAAGGACTTGTCAGGTACCCAAGACCCCGAGGATTGATCCATGTATAGGGAGTGTGAGTAATGACTGATCTGCAGGTTGGGTACCCCAGTGACATAAGGGGTAGTATGGCTGTATGTGAGGGATTTACTTGGGATTAACGGTGACATCACTATGCATATCATTAGTTCTCTTTCTTCTATGGATGAAACTAGTAGGTTATCGCTATAGGCGGTTGCGGAGGCGATAAGAATAATGGATGCATTTCCCACATATAATTATCTTACTCTAACTATTACTTGCATACTTTATTATTATCTTTTATTCCCATCTGATGTTTTGCACAGCTACTGGTGAAACCAAAGGCCCTAGGACCTCTCTCTCTCCAGTCAAAAACAACAAAAAGATCGCAAACTCTTGGTCCGGTGAAAACACAAAAGGAATTCTAAAACTCTTGAAGGTCCATTTAAGTAATCTCACTTTGCTTTCTGCTTCGAGAGGATTCGATAAACCTAGGTCTACTAGGGAAAAAGAGCTATACTACATCCGTAATACGGATCGATAGTATCACATGTACCACTTATGCAATTTTCGCATTTGTGATTGTAGATGCGAGAGCTCCTCAGGTATGACGAGAGGCTTCCTGTACTCATATTTGTATGCTAATTCAGCCATGGGTATGTCTTTCTTGCCTATGAATTGATCAATAGTCACACCAAGCTCTTTAGTTGTTTGTGAGATTAGTCATGCAACCTCTGGATCCTCATCGGAAAACATGTTGAGCATGGGGCACGATTGGTTCTTCTATTCTTTGAGATAGGGAATTGTTTTCCCGCTTGTTGCACTACTACTTCTCGACCGCTGCACATTCGCGTTATGTGACTTGATAATAGAGCATTCATAGTCTGATGGAACATGTTCTGGCCTTGGTCTCTCAAGAAACTTCACAAAGTGCTTCACTGTTTCCGGTGGTATATATTGCATTGGTTGGGGCTGTTTTGGTGCAAGCTGGCGTTTCATATCTTCATCCACGACTGTCACGACCCAGGATAAGGGCTAGACAAATACCAGATCCTCATCTGATATAAGCCTAACCTAAATTCCAAAACGCGCAGGGAAAGATCGGTAACATTACAAATCGTACAAACCATACATTAATAAGGTAAACTCTTAAGAGAGTTACAAACCAGTCATACAAGTCAAGGGTCACAGACCCATCATTCCAACAAACAACGGAAGCAAACAAGTTGGTCTAAACAACAAACTTAGCAAAGGGCCTAAGAGTCCTTAAACAGAAGTAGCAACCCTTCCATAGATCCTAGGCTGCTGCCCGGGAACCCCGACTACTCGTCGACTTCGACGTGGAAACCACCTTCAGTTGGAGTAGCTTCATCTGTATAAAACATCAACGAAGCAAGGCTGAGTACAGGGTGTACTCCGCAAGACTTATGGCTAGTGGAGTTATTTTGCATAAAGCCATATTTTGTTTTCAAAACAAGAGGGAGAAGAAACTCGTCTAGTCATATCATTTTCAAAAGGGGATAAGAAGACTTCAACTGTACTCTTAAATTCATCCTTGATATCCACCAAGCATCATCATCAACTAAACCACTCTTCCTGGACTACCCCCTCAACAACCCCGAGGAAGTATTCCGGATCTCACTTTAGTTGGCAAGTTTTATCATTCGGTTATAGTTCTCTATGATCACAGAATTCGTTCCCAAGTCGTCCATAACCGTGGACACGGCTTTTCGAAAAGATTAATAACCCTGCAGGGGTGCACAACTTTAGCCACATGTACCAACCGATTCTTAATGCCAAATTATTAGCCCTCTTCCTTGGAAGGCCGGCAGAGAGTGGTTGACCACGACCTTTACCTTGCTTTCACCGAGACCATGAGTCACGCACTAGGGAGATGCCGCCATAACGGGTCAAGTCCCGAAGCCGGTCCCTAATGATGTGAGCGGGGTTCAAGATTATGGATGCCGGGCATCTCTTGTTCCCGGCCACGCTTACCTACCTGTTATGAATGCACCTCCATTCAAGAACAACCAAGATGCGTATGTCGAATGGAAAGCCCAAACTATGTGACTCGTGGAATCTACTAGGCAAGTTAGTGAGTCGAGGGGGTTTCCAGGCCCCCGTGTGGTTGTACTCTCATCTTGGTTCAAGAGGCGAGAACATCAGGTCTTAAGGGTGGCAAGTATGGGACTACAAAAACCACAACCCATGTGGCCTCCCATACAAACCTTAGCATGTTTATCATCCACTTCTGATCACATCACCACATCCTTCCATACTAGATTCATTCGCATTTCTGGTGCATCACATGAGTGATTAGCATCAGACCACTACGCATGGATAAGCTTGACTGAAATGGGGCACTAGCGACGCTCATAAGCCAAACCCTAGTTATGCTAGGAGCGGTGGATCAGGTAATATAGTTCACAAAGGATAACATGCATCAGATAGGATTACTCTATCTACTGACAAAAGACTGTTTGAAACAAATGCATATGACGAGAATGGAATACTTTATAATCATAGGATTCATATGTATGAGTGGGTCTTCGCTTGCCTTGTCCATTGTTGGACTTATATTGCTCTTCGGTGGCATTGACTTCAGCTTCGGTTTCAGTTCCTATTCGCGAGAACCAATCACCGGAAAAGAGAAAACTGAAGGAAATATGCCTTGAGAGGCAATAATAAAGTGTTTATTATGTGTATTCCAAGTATATGATAGATGTTTATTTTTCATGTTATAATTGTATTAATACGGAAACATTAATACATGTGTGTTTAATAAACAAACAGAAAGTTCCTAGTTATCCCTCTCTCATAAACTAGCTCGTTGTTAACAAGATGATCAAGGTTTCCTGATCATGGACATTGGATTTGTTAATAACGGGATCACAACATTAGTGTAATGGTGTGATGAACATTCATCCGAAGTATAGCATTACGATCAAAGTCATTGAGTTTATATTGCTATAACAACTTATGAAGTGATCCTAATCCTTAGACCATGAGATCATGTCAATCACTAACACCGGAAGAGTTTCTTGATAACATCAAACGTCACACCGTAACATGGTGATTATAAACATGGATTCAGAACTAATAAAGTGTTATGTGGAGGCTCATGGATCGAGAGTGGAATTTGTTCATCCCGATGACGGATAGATATACTCTGGGCCCTCTCGGTGATATCACATTGATTAGCATGCAAGCAAGTGATTTGATCACTAGAATGTTATATTGCGGGAACGAGAAAAGAGTGCATGTCAGTAACGAGATCAAACTAGGTATGGAGATACCAATGATCGAATCTCGGACATGTAATATATCGTGAAACAAAGGGATTAAGATACTAGCGTAAAAGGTTCCGACGATCACAAGAAAGTCATCGTTGAATGTGTGGGAGTCAGTATGGGTCTCGATCATGTCCGAATTATTCACGAACCGTAGTGTGACACACTTAAGAGACACCGACATCCAATTGGAGCAAAAGTTTCATGCCGAAAGAATGAACAAGCGCAGGAACTTATTTCACTAGATACCGAAACAGGTTTTCGGGTGAAATTGCATAAAGTGGTTATGCATGTGAAATATAATTCTAGCAAGGGGTTATTTGTGAATGTTTTTCATTAAAGTAATTGACAAAATTATGAATAAAATAGAAGAGTTTTATTTAATGAGAGTTTGCATTAAATTTGGTGGAAATTTAATGGGAATTTGAGTGGAGAAAATTGAAGGGCCAATTTGTGAGTGGAGTGTCCACCCACATGAATGAGGGAGAGGTTGGGGCACCCTCCATGGCCGGCGTCCATGCCCCCTTGGGCTCCCCCCTCCCCTATATAAGGAGCCCCTCCTCTCACTTCTCACTCACACCTCCTCGTGAAGGATCTCTCTCCCCCTCTAGAATTTATCCCCCATGGTCTCGGACTAGCGAGATACATGTTCCTGGTGGCTATTCGGCAAGAAAGAGTTGTGCTTCCGCTACATCGCTGGAGCGAGGATGCGGAGGTTGCTCGGTGCCTCAAACGTGTTTGCGAGAACGGATGCGCTGCTGATTTGCGGCGCTAGGACTTCCTCTCGATCTTGAGATCGGCAAGAGATCGTCTACATCAACCACGAGTTGAACTCGTTAAGCTTTGTCGGTCTTCAAGGGTATGTTCTCTACGGATATACATCCGCCCGTTGTTTGTATCTAATAGATAGATCTTGGTACATAGTTCACATCATAGGAAAATTTTTGTTTTCTATGCTGCGAACCCTACAAAAACAACACTCAACACATGGCATGTGCAATGCTCATACAATATGGATGATATGACAAGTTAAATAGTCTTTAATTGAACCCTAAAACATGCTTGGTAACTTTAAAGGGGGTTCCGAAGATCCAAACCCTAAAACAGGGGAATCATCGGAATCACCTATGGGGTTCAATTGGTTCTTCTAATTAAACTTGCTATCAAAGTTGATTAACAATGTATGATTATGGCTTAGTTAGATAGGTTTCATTTTTCTGAACATTTTGGTATATTATTTGTATTTCTCTGATTTAAAATGAATTAGTTATGAATTTCCTAAATTTTAATTCATTTTAAACATTTTTGGAATATTTGAAATAATTTCCAAATTTGGGCCCACATGTCAGACTTTTAATCATTTCCGAAAATATTTATAGAAATTAATAAAATCCTGACAGGTAGGGCCCACCTGTCATATTTAATGTTTACTGAAAATGAAAACAAAATAAAAAGCATTACTGCATCAGCATGATGCAATGCTGACGTCACAGGGGCATTTAACCCTTTTCTCACTGCATGCTGGTCTAGCCCTAGAGTCTGACCTGTGGGACAGGCACCACGTCAGGCTACCACATGGGCTCGCCAGCAAGCGCGTCGGCGACGGCCAGGGATGACGGAGGACGGCAAGCGAGGCTGCGCGAGTATGTGCGTTCGAACCAGGAGACCAAGGCTGACCAGAAACTGGCGGCGCCGCTACGTTTTGGTCGCCGGAACTGGGGAAAACGACGGTGGCCGACGGCGGTGGCTAAGGGTGCTCGCGGGGAGGGTGCTATAGAGCGAGAGGGAGCAAGGGAGAGGGTTCGTTAGAACCGTGGGCTCACCCTGAGCGTGTTGGTGGTGACGCTGAGGCCAGGAAAGGTCGAGGTCGCCGACGATGTTGACGACGAGCGGCGGTCAGAGGCGGAGAAGATGGAGTCGAAGACAACAATTCGAAGCACGCGGGGCCGATTCCTCCGGTGAAGATGATCTTCGCGATGAGGCGGTTCCAATGGCGGCCTCAGCTGGCCGTGGGGTGGCCGGAGACGACGAGGCGACGCGGCATCTGCACAGCTAGGGTTTGGGCAAAGGGGAAAAACGAGGGAGAGAGAGGGGTTGCAGGAAAGGGATAAGGCCAAGGCTTCTCGGCGGCGAGGCTGGGTCCTTATAGGCGCTCGGGGGCGGCGGCATGCATCGCGATGGCGAGCGACGATCAATGGCGGAGCGGCGGACACCGAGCTGGTTGCTGCCGTTGTCGAAGACGACGAAGGCGATGATGCCGAAGTGGTACAGGGCTAGAGCGGGCCGGCTTGGGCCCCGGGTGGGCTGGCTGCTGGCGCTGCTGGCAGCAGGGAGAGAGGAGAGGAAAGATGGGCTCGACCCAGAGAGGGTCAGGTGGATGTTTTTTATTTGCAAAACTATTTTCCAATTCTTTTTTCTATTTCCTCTTTTGCATATTTCATTTGTAATCTGTTTTGAACAATTTCAAATTATAGAAACTTTTATGAAGTATATAAAATAATGTGGAACCCTTTTATTCACTTTGGGTTCCATTCATGTAGATAGTTTTTCAAATACAAAAGTCATTTGAATGGTTTTCAAATAGAGGGGGAAGTTAGGGTTTAGGGTTTTATTTGTTCTTTCTTGATTAAACCAAAGTTCAAGTGTTATGCATGCATGCAATGCTCAAACATATCTTATTTATATTACACAAAAGGTGGTATGTTACAATGACCCTATCGAGTTCCTCATCAGTCAGGTCATAAGGTAACTTGGTAGGAGCCTCCTTGGCTTTCTTTATTGTACCTGCTGAGGATTTCTTCGCAGTTGTAGTACTACCGCTGAAGCGGCGGTGCTCTTCCGCTTTCGCAACCAGGGCTGAGGCGGCAGAGACTGCTGATGCGACAGAGCCTGCTGACGCAGCGGAGGTGGCAGAGTATGCTAACGCGGCAGAGCCTACAGATGCAGCGGAGGAGGCATAGTATGCTGAGGCCTGATGGCGCCCTGGTGCTTGACAGGGAGTAAGAAGTTTAATGTCCCTTTAGTCCCCGGAAACGGCTCTATAAAACTTGTTGATGGCGCCCTGATGCTTGACGGGGAGGAAGAAGTTTAATGTCCTTTTAGTCCCCAGAAACGGCGCTAGAAAACTTGATGGCTAGTGCTGACATGGAGCACTTCGTTGGAAACTCCAAGAGCAAGGTGTGAAGCAGCAAGCAACAAGTCTTCCCTCAGTTGAGACCAAGGTTATCGAACCAGAAGGAGTAAGGAAACGTCACACAGGTGTTGCGAGCAACGCGGCGACCTACACAACACAAACTCAAGACTTTGCCCCAACGAATCTGTGAGGTTGTCAAGCTCACCGGTTTGCTGTAACAAAGGATTAAACGTATGGTGTGGAAGGTAATGGTTTGCAGCAAGTAAACAAGTAATAGTGGAAGATGTATCAATGGTAAATATTGGACCGGGGTCCATAGTTCACTAGAGGTGCTCTCCTTATATAAACAACATGACATGAAGGGTAAACAAATTACAGCGAGGCAATTGACAGAAACTGAGCAAGGCATAACAATGCAATTACTAGCCAGAAAGATCCTATGAAGTTGATTGGGCAATACAACAACATACATAGACCGTCATCCAACTGCATCTATGACTATAAGTCCACCTTCAGGTTATCATCTGAACCCCCTCCAGTATTAAGTTGCAAGCAACAGACAACTGATTTAAGCAAAGTGTGTAAGGTAAACAGTCCACATGTTCCATGAACAAGAGACCGTTGTTTTCTCCCTAGTAGCAACAGCACATCTACAACTGAAGAGATTTCTGTCACTTCCCTTGGAAACTAGAGACATGAACCCACTATCGAGCATAAATACCCCTCCCACCGGAGCCGTAGCAAAAGCGAGTCTTCATAGGGCGATTGTCACTGCTTATGGACCCGAACCTGGGTGATCTATCCATGACCTCTGTCACTTCCCTTGGAAACTAGAGGCATGAACCCACTATCGAGCATAAATACCCCCTCTTGGAGTCACTAGCAACTACTTGGCCAAGATAACCACTAGCAACGGAGAGCATGCAAGATCACAAACAACACAGACATGACATAATCATAAAGATAAAACCATTAATCAAACCAACATAATAATCTCAATATCCATCGGATCCCCACAAACACAACATGCATGATTACAAATAGATTAGATCTTGATCATGAATGGAGCTCACAAGATCTATACATGAAAGCACAAAGGAGGAGATACAACCATCTAGCTACTACATGGACCCATAGTCCAAGGTGGAACTACTCATGAATCATAGCAGACAGAAGGCCTCCGGGATGATCTCCCCTCCGGCAGGGTGACAGGAAGAGCTTCAGATCCCCTCGATCTAGGGACGATGGTGGCGGCGGCTACAGACGGTTTCGTGGATTTCTGATCGGCTCCTGAGGGTTTCTGCATCGGGGGATTCTTATATGCGAAGGGGCAAGACTGGGAGGTGGCCAGGGCCACCAAACCATAGCCAGACACGGGCCCACCTGCATACCCCCGTGCCTGGGTGGGTCTGGCCCCCCTGGCCATCCCCTCCGGCTCTCCTCTGGACTTCTTGTTCCCCACGGAAAGTAATTGACTTTGACGTTTGTCCTGCCCAATTCCGAGAATATTTCTTTACTAACTTTTCTGAAACCAAAAATATCAGAAAACTGGAATCTGGCATTGTTTGCAACTTGTTAATAGGTTAGTACCAGAAAACATGTAAAAAGCACCTCAAAGTGTAGACAAGTAAAGCAAAGTAGACACTAAACAAGCATGGAACATCAAAAATTATAGATACGTTTCCAACGTATCAGCATCCCCAAGCTTAACTCATGCTCGTCCTCGAGTAGGTAAGTGTAACACCCTCAGAATCGGACCTATGCAAGTTTGAGCAAAATTCGCCAAACCCGCATAGAAACGATTCAAAGGTGCCCACCAGGAACTTTCGTGCGGGTGGAAAACGAAGTAATACCATTACACAACAGTCCTCGATGGGACCCACAGAACAAATATATATAACGGCGACTCCATGAGTCAAGAGTACGGATATAATGTACAAGATCCAAATCACCTTGAAAACGGTAGGGCGTCCGACTACGGACAAGAAGCAAATGGGGCTAAGAGCCCTGAAGAATAACCAATGGCGTCCATAACCCCGTGCCAAGCGGAAGGGTAACCCCGCTAACGGCGTCGATCTCAAAACCTGCTTAAACAAAAGGGTGCCGACAAAGGGCAAAGGAAAAGAAGGAGCGTGAGTACCGAGGCCAAGACACTGAGGCTAGAATTCGCGGTCCTCGCCACATAGGTATGGTGGATCGAAAGCGGCAAAGATGCACTAAACAACCTATAGAGACTCGATACAACGGGCGGATATCGAGAGGGATAAGAATGACCTAACCGGATCCAACTCCGAAGCTATCACCAAACAAACCCATCCCGTGTTTCTCGAGACCAAACGAGGAAGTCCACCGAGGAACTCACACATTGGCGCTTTACTTATTCGCTTATAGTTATGCACTTTACTAGTCGGTTTAGATAATTGTCCCGATAAAAGAAGCAAAGGCCCTTTTAGTTATTCATTCCGCTAGAAGTTGCAACAATTACTAATCAAATTCGATAGCATGAGATAACCCAAAACCGAAAGCTTGTTGGTACTTTTATTCAGCCATTCCGCTAGAAGTTGCAAGATTTACTAGTCAGTACAATGGTCGCAGTTTACAATTCAAACAAGCAATGGTGGGCGATTATTTAGCCATTCCATTATAGTGAAGCTGATTACTAGTCATTATAAAGTCAAATTTAGAGCGATAAACTTTAGTTATGCTTGTCTATGATCGAGATCGTGCTCCAAGTCGTCCATATCCGCGACACGGCTTTGAAAGTATTACCGCCGGGTGCACCAATAGCAACACACGCTCGATCAACCTCGGAAAAACCAAATCAAAACCCAACGAGGCTTTCACGATGAACAATCACAGATTCAGAAATATTTCAGGGGCCACCCTTAAGTAGAATCCGCAACGGCCACCGACTCAGACGGACTTAAGGTTTGGGTAGACGGTGTGAACGATCGGGAACCCGAAAGTGTGGCTGGGCTTGTCGACACCGCGGAATCGTGTCCCGATCCTAACAGACAAGGTGCTCCTCGCACAATTTAAATACGTAAAGTAGCATGGCATAAGTACAGGATAGTAAATAAAACCTCAAACTAGTTTGTGGCCCCAAGAAATAAGATGAATCAAGCTCGCCTGTGGGGTCCCATATACCTCGGATGTGGATAGCGCGATAAATCAAGGAACAGTATCAAGTACTGTGGTCTTACGGACACAAGTGGGCGCTCGAAACCAAATATTTTCTATCACCCACCGATGCCTCTGCTTATTTCAATTTTAGTTGTTAAACAGAAATTAAAGTGACGATAAGTAAAACTAGAATCATCTCCAACAACAACATGCGGCAATACATCAGCAACTGTGGCATATGACGACACACATCAGCACTTGAGCAAGCAACTACGACGCGAAAGTCCAACTATCTACCAAACAACAGGTAATAGGGTGTGTCCAAGGAAATATAGGGCTGCACGGTATATCACAGGTACGGAAACTAAAGCATTGCAACACAGATAGCAATAGATCAACAGGAGGGAATAAAGACTATAAAAGTAAGATAGGTAGAAAAAGGGGGAGATGCTCGCCTGAAAACATTGTCGAAGGTTTTCCCCGAAGATCGGGGCGAAGCTCACATCAACTCAACGGCCTTATCCGCGAAGAAGCAAAACACTAGAAGAAACACCGGATGTACTATTTAATACTAAGGCAAAAGATCGGCATGATGCATGCATGGTGAATGACATGGCAAGGTGCGGTGCAATTGGGTCATATTAAGCGGAACCGGGGTCCCGACATTTATTTAGATGGTTCGAGTTATTTAGAAACCCCGCAATTTAAATGTTGTTTGAACATGGCAAAAGATAGTATCGGGTTCACTACACCAATTTAAATGAGGCCAATATAAGGCTAGATTTGCCCGCATATGGGCCCCATATTTAATTATTAGGTGAATCGGCATAAGGCCCCCAAACCACAGATATGCATGCGAGATGAATGATTAAATGCAACAAGTTGATATCATTTATAAAATAGGGTATCGAGGAAAAGGGTCACACATTAGGGTCTCGACGGTCTTGGGGTTCCGGGGTTCGGGGTTCGACGGAAGCGGCCTCGGCGGAAGTGTTCTCGGGTTTCTGGGGTAGATCCTGGCGTAACATTCTCGACCATCGGGGTAGGTCTTGGCGTTCCGGGAAGCCGGACTTGGTTCGGTGTCGGGGCGCCAGTTCTTCCAGACGGTGTCGCTTTGTCGGCCCGCGATCGGGTCGGCCTTGGCGTTCCTTTCGTTCGGGTCTTGGCGTCCGAGGCGAAGTTCTTGTCGCTACCGGAGTCTCGCATCGATTCGGGGAGTACTCGTCGCTGGGTTTCGGTGTCCTCGGACCGATTGAAGACCTTGGCGACGGTCAGAGATCTTGTTGGTACGGGGCCGGCGTGACATCGGTCTCCAGCCGTGTGCAACCAAACAGGAACCCGCATCTCGGCCACCACCGGAACACGTGGACATCTTCAGATTACCACAGGGACATCCTTGGGCCTTTGGTCACAGGAGCAACGAGCGACGGGGCTTATGCCCAAGGAGGTTCACTGAGCATGGGGATGCAGAGGCAGAACGGCGCGGGAGGAGGCTCGGCTTGTCGGGAGGGCGTCCGGTGGGGACGAGGACGGCAAAGACGAGGAGGCAGCGGCTCACCGATGGGAGGAGGAGGCCCGGCAGCCGGGCGACGTGATCGCAGGTGGTCGGGCAGACGGCCGGGCGGGGCTCGAGTTTGGCGACGCTGGCGGGGCGGCGGAGGAGGGGAGACGGGCGGCGGAGGAGCTTGCGGGACGGCCACGCAGGTCGTCATGAGGCGGGCTGCTCGGCGGGGCGTCAAGCGAGCTCGAGGCGGGAGAGGCCGGGCTGGGCGAGGCGAGGGACCGACGGGCGCGCCGTGAGCGCGGCCAGAGGCGGAGGTCGGGTTGGCCGAGGAGGAGGGCCGGGCTGGGCCGGGCAGGCAGGCGTCATGGGCACCGAGCACGCGCAGAGCTTGCGGGAAGGCGAGGAGGGGAGCGGAGGTCGCGACGGCGCCGTGGCAGCGGGCGGAGGCAGCTCTGGGCGGCACGCTGTCGCGAGGAGGAGGCGCGCGAGCTCGGGAGAACGGGGGTCGCCGAGCATGTAAAGGCGATCGGGCAAGGGCGGGCGAGAGCGGAGGGAGGGCTCAGGCGGAGGTGGCGCTGGGCCATGCGAAATGAGGTGGGGAGGCGAGCCGGACGCAGCGGGCGGTGACGGGCGGCGAGTGAGCGGAGCCATGGATCGGGAGAGGAGGCGGCCAGGCGAGGCGGGGGAGGGGAGAGCACGGCGGGGTCGATGGCCAAGCGAGCAGAGGAGAGGGAGGAAGAAGAACAGGGTCGGGCGCGTGCGGGGTTGGCGGTGGGACCGGGGCGGGCTGGGCGTGGGCCCCGCGGCTGGCGTGCGTCGGGTGAGGGTGTGTGTGTTGCAGCGTGCCGTGCGTGTGTGGGATGGGTGAGGTGTGGGGTCGGTGGTGTGTAGTCTGAGTGTGTTTGGTGTGGGGTTGGGTTTAGAGGGAGAGAGAGAGGGAGTGGGTGAGGCTGATGTGGCGGGTTTTGATAGGCTAGAGGGGAGGGGAGAGGTGAGGTGTCAAACAGGGATTGGAGGGGGTGAGGTGGCCAGGTAGGGGTGGGTAGAATTTTAGGTGGAATAGGATTTAGGTGGGGCTGGATTGAATGGACCGATTTAATTCTGGGGTGGTCGTTCGGGTCATTCGGCCCGTTCGACTGCCCCGCTAAAAATAATTTAAATGTTTTAATGTTTTAAACGGGGCTTTTGAAAACCATTGCCAGACGAAACAATTAATCCGGAGTACCGGGTTTGCGTTTGAATAAAGATGGGGCGTTTTTGCAGACAAAACGGGCTTTGCAAAAATAGTTTTAGACAACAACACATGATGATGACGATGCAATGCACAAATTCAACGCGATTTTCTAGTAGTGGTTTTGCGGGATGCCACAATTCGACACCACTAACAATGGATCTCGCCCTCGAGATCCGCCTCATGTTACCGGAAGGGAGACCAGCGATCTGAATCTTCTCGCGCTTCGTGTAGATCCTCGCGACACCGCTAACAAGGGTTCATCCTCCATCTTGGAAGTGGCGACACCACCAACAAAGGTTCGTTGTTCCTGATCGTCGAGAGAACACTCCAGAGAAACAAAGGACGAAGGTAGAGGTATCAAACAATAAGGCCACCTCTAACTTCCATTAGAAGAGGGAAAAGTTACATTGATCCACCAGTTCGATGTACAGAGCGAACAGTAAGAGTCGGTTAGGGTGATCAATCCATCCCGTACCCACACTATCAACTCTATACATGGATAGGAGAATCAGGCAACTCAACTCTCGAGATTTAGACTGAAGATCTTCATAGGTGGTATCCGGAACAAAGGGATGCTGCCAGCAGAAATCGTATGAAAGACACACTGATTAGGTTTCGCGGTGGTTCCATTGGCATGAACAACACATGCTCAAGGTCGACTCCAACTTCACCAAAGCTCGTCCTTCTCATATGTTTTTCAACGACACTGATATCCAGCAAGGAACACATATGGATAAGGAGCTCAAGAACAAAAGATTGGAGGAAGGGTACAACAGACAAGTTGCAGATTGATGATCGTAGCACCTCCGTTACAAAAGGGAGAAAGCGAAACCCTGAAGGTACGACGGAAAACCCAACCACGAGAAATCCTGGACTCGAAGAAGATAAGCGAGTAGATTCAAAACACGTCGAGATAAGAGGAGAATAGCAGAGGGGTAAGGAGTAAAATCAGACCTAATCAGAACTATCCAACCGATTTTGAAAAATAGTTTTGACACTCTACTTCGGCCGTTAGCTAGGTTATCCTACAGGCTGGACTTGTGGGGTATCGCAACTGCTGAGCTCTGATACCACTCTGTAACACCCTCAGAATCGGACCTATGCAAGTTTGAGCAAAATTCGCCAAACCCGCATAGAAACGATTCAAAGGTGCCCAACAGGCACTTTCGTGCGGGTGGAAAACGAAGTAATACCATTACACAACAGTCCTCGATGGGACCCACAGAACAGATATCTATATATAACGGCGACTCCATGAGTCAAGAGTACGGATATAATGTACAAGATCCAAATCACCTTGAAAACGGTAGGGCGTCCGACTACGGACAAGAAGCAAATGGGGCTAAGAGCCCTGAAGAATAACCAATGGCGTCCATAACCCTGCCCAGGCCAAGCCGGAAGGGTAACCCTGCTAACGGCGTCGATCTCAAAACCTGCTTAAACAAAAGGGTGCCGAAAGGGCAAAGGAAAAGAAGGAGTGAGTATCGAGGCCAAGACACCATGAGGCTAGAATTCGCGGTCCTCTCCTACATAGGTATGGTGGATCGAAGCGTGGCAAAGATGCACTAAACAACCTATAGAGACTCGATACAACGGGCGGATATCAGAGAGGGATAAGAATGACCTAACCGGATCCAACCTGAAGCTATCACCAAACAAACCCATCCTGGTGTTTCCCCCTCGAGACCAAACGAGGAAGTCCACCGAGGAACTCACACAGTTGGCAGTTTTACTTATTCAGTTATAGTTGCGGCACTTTACTAGTCAGGTTTAGATAATTGTCCTGATAAAAGAAGCAGTGGGCCCTTTTAGTTATTCATTCCGTTGTAGTTGCAACAATTACTAATCAAATTCCGATAGCATGAGATAACCCAAAAACCGAGCAGTTGTTGGTACTTTTATTCAGCCATTCCGTTGTAGTTGCAAGATTTACTAGTCAGGTACAATGGTCGCAAGCGACAATTCAAACAAGCAATGGTGGGCAGTATTATTTAGCCATTCCATTATAGTGAAGCTGATTACTAGTCATTATAAAGTCAAATTTAGAGCGATAAACTTTAGTTATGCTTGTCTATGATCGAGATACTGTGCTCCAAGTCGTCCATATCCGCGGACACGGCTTTCAGAAAGTTTTACCCGGCCGGGGTGCACCAATAGCAACACACGCTCGATCAACCTCGGAAAAACCAAATCAAAACCCAACGAGGCTTTCACGACTGAACAATCACAGGATTCAGAAATATTTCAGGGGGCCACCCCTTAAGTAGAATCCGCAACGAAGCCAGCTGACTCCGAGACGGACTTAAGGTTTGCGTGAGACTACGTGAACGATCGAACCCGAAGTGTGGCTGGGCTTGTCGACACCGCTGAATCGTGTCCCGATCCTAACAAGACAAAGGTGCTCCTCGCACAATTTAAATACGAAAGTAGCATGGCATAAGTACAAGATAGTAAATAAAACCTCAAACTAGTTTGTGGCCCCAAGAAATAAGATGAATCAAGATGCCTGTGGGGGTCCCATATACCTCCGGATGTGGATAGCGATAAATCAAGGAATGTATCAAGTACTCGGGTCTTACGGACACAAGTGGGCGTTCGAAACCAAATATTTTCTACCACCCACCGATGCCTCTACTTATTTCAATTTTAGTTTTTAAACAGAAATTAAAGTGACGATAAGTAAAACTAGGATCATCTCCAACAACAACATGCGGCAATACATCAAGAATCGTGGCATATGACGACACACATCAGCACTTGAGCAAGCAACTACGACGCGCAAGTCCAACTATCTACCAAACAACAGGTAATAGGGTGTGTCCAAGGCAATATAGGGCTGCACGGTATATCACAGATAGCAATAGATCAACAAGAGGGAATAAAGACTATAAAAGTAAGATAGGTAGAAAGGGGGAGATGCTCGCCTGAAAACATTGTCGAAGGTTTTCCCCGAAGATCGGGGCGAAGCTCACATCAACTCAACGGCCTTATCCGCGAAGAAGCAAAACACTAGAAGAAACACCGGATGTACTATTTAATACTAAGGCAAAAGATCGGCATGATGCATGCATGGTGAATGACATGGCAAGGTGCGGTGCAATTGGGTCATATTAAGCGGAACCGGGGTCCCGACATTTATTTAGATGGTTCGAGTTATTTAGAAACCCCGCAATTTAAATGTTGTTTGAACATGGCAAAAGATAGTATCGGGTTCACTACACCAATTTAAATGAGGCCAATATAAGGCTAGATTTGCCCGCATATGGGCCCCATATTTAATTATTAGGTGAATCGGCATAAGGCCCCCAAACCACAGATATGCATGCGAGATGAATGATTAAATGCAACAAGTTGATATCATTTATAAAATAGGGTATCGAGGAAAAGGGTCACACATTAGGGTCTCGACGGTCTTGGGGTTCCGGGGTTCGGGGTTCGACGGAAGCGGCCTCGGCGGAAGTGTTCTCGGGTTTCTGGGGTAGATCCTGGCGTAACATTCTCGACCATCGGGGTAGGTCTTGGCGTTCCGGGAAGCCGGACTTGGTTCGGTGTCGGGCGCGTCGGGTTCTTCCAGGCCGGTGTCGCTCTTGTCGGGCCCGCGTATCGGGTCGGCCTTGGCGTTCCTTTCGGTTCGGGTCTTGGCGTCCGAGGCAGAAGTTCTTGTCGCGCTGGAGTCTCGGGCATCGCATTCGGGGGGGAGTACTCGTCGCGTCGGGTTTCGGTGTCCTCGGACCGATTGAAGACCTTGGCGTACGGCTGTAGATCTTGTTGGTACGGGGGCCGAGCGTGACATCGGTCTTCGGCCGTGTGCAACCAAACAGGGAACCCCCATCACTCGGCCACCACTGGAACACGTGGACATCTTCCAGGATTACCACAGGGGACATCCTTGGGCCTTTGGTCACAGGAGCAAACGCGCGACGGGGGCTTATGCCCAAGGAGGTTCACAGCGGAGCATGGGGATGCAGAGGCGCAGCAACGGCGGCGCGGGAGGAGGCTCGGCTTGTCGGGGAGGGGCGTCCGGTGGGGCCCGACGAGGACGGCAGCACGAGGAGGCCGCGGCTCGGGCGGCTCACCGATGGGAGGAGGAGGCCCGGCGACGGCAGCTGGCGACGTGATCATGGGCGGTGGGGCAGACGGGCCGGGCGGGGCTCGAGTTTGGCGGCGACGCGGGCCCGCGGGGCGGCCGGAGGAGGGGGGAGACGTGGGCGGCCGGAGGAGCTTGCGGGGACGGCCACGTGCAGGTCGTCGCGGAGGCGGGCTGCTCGGGCGTCAAGCGAAGCTCGAGGCGGAGAGGCGGGCGGCTGGGCGAGGGGATCGACAGCGGGCCGGGCGGGTGAGCCGCGCAGGCGGAGGTCGGGGGCGGGAGGAGGCGAGCCGGGCCGGGCGCCAGCAGAGCGTCATGGGCACCGGAGCACGCGCAGAGCTTGCGGGGAAGACGAGGAGGGGGAGCGGAGGTCGCGGACGGCGCCGGGCCAGCGGGCGGCGGGAGGAAGCCTGGGCGGCCCGAGCACGCGTCATGAGGAGCGCGAGCTCAGCTCGGGAGAACGGGGGTCACGAGCATGAGTAAAGGGCGATCTGGGGCCGGGCGAGAGCGAGGGAGGGCTGCGTCAGGCGGAGGTGGCGCTGGGCCATGAGCTGAGGGTGGGAGCGGGGAGTGAGCTGGCCGAGCGGGTGACGGGCGGCGAAGTGAGCGGAGCCGGGGAGAGAGGAGGCCAGGCGAGGGGAGGATAGCACGGCGGGGTCGATGGCCAAGCGAGCAGAGGAGAGGGAGGAAGAAGAACAGGGTCGGGCGCGTGCGGGGTTGGCGGTGGGACCGGGGCGGGCTGGGCGTGGGCCCCGCGGCTGGCGTGCGTCGGGTGAGGGTGTGTGTGCTGCAGCGTGCCGTGCGTGTGTGGGATGGGTGAGGTGTGGGGTCGGTGGTGTGTAGTCTGAGTGTGTTTGGTGTGGGGTTGGGTTTAGAGGGAGAGAGAGAGGGAGTGGGTGAGGCTGATGTGGCGGGTTTTGATAGGCTAGAGGGGAGGGGAGAGGTGAGGTGTCAAACATGGATTGGAGGGGGTGAGGTGGCCAGGTAGGGGTGGGTAGAATTTTAGGTGGAATAGGATTTAGGTGGGGCTGGATTGAATGGACCGATGACTGCAGGGTGGTCGTTGGTCATTATTCATTCGACCGCCCGCTAAAAATAATTTAAATGTTTTAATGTTTTAAACGGGTCTTTTGAAAACCATTGCCAGACAAAACAATTAATCCGGAGTACCGGGTTTGCGTTTGAATAAAGATGGGGCGTTTTTGCAAACAAAACGGGCTTTGCAAAAATAGTTTTAGACAACAACACATGATGATGACGATGCAATGCACAAATTCAACGCGATTTTATAGTAGTGGTTTTGCGGGATGCCACAGTAAGTGATGAATAGAATAATTTTTGAGGTGACATGCACCCTCACAATAAAGATCCAACCATTTTCAAGCATTGAAAGCTGGGATCAAAGAACTCTAAACATGTGCATGAAAGATGGAGTTCTAACAATAGGACATAGTAACTATGCATGCAACATGGCAAGCTACAAACAAAGATCATGAATAATATGCATTGAAAAACGTTTGTTTGTTTCACATGCAGAAAACATAGCATAGTGGCAATTAGCTTGTCCCTCATAGAGTAGCAATATAATGCATAGGGCACCTGCAAAGTTCACAAGGGTGACTAGAAACAAATAGCACAAGAGCAAGTAATAACACAATATCACTAGTGGAAACGAGGTCTTTTGTTGATCCCGAAAAAGGGCTTTAACACCGGTTCTTCTACGAACCAGTGTTAAAGGGGGGGCCGTACCAGCGTGGCCCCTGCGGCAAAAAAGGAGCCCCCCTTTAACACCGGTTCGTGCCACGAACCGATGTTAAAGGTCCCTACAAGAAGGGTTCAAGATTTCTTTAACACCGGTTCGTGGCATGAACCGGTGTTAAAGGGGGGGGCTATATAAGACACCACCCCAGCCCACACACACCCCACTCTTCCATTCTATCACATTTTGGAGCCTAGGAAGAGGGTGTGAAGAGTGCTAGTTTGTGTTTTTTTCATATGCACTAGAGGTGTTCGGTGAAATGCCCGAGAGCTCAAAATAAGCTTTCTTGTTGCTCTTTCCATATCGGTCGAGGTCGGCAACTATAGTTTCATGTGTCATTGATGTACTATATATATAAATGGCCATCTCCCTATTATTTTTTGATATATACTACATATTAATGCAGATGAATCAGCAATGGATGTACGGTGACCGCCGCACTTCCGAGTACATTACGGGCCTCCAAAATTTCATCGTTGTGGCTAACGCAAACCGTGGTCACAATGGTTTTATGTGTTGTACGTCTGTTCACTGTCAGAACAAGAAAGACTACTCAAATACCAGAACCATTCACGCCCACCTGCTTCGATCCGGTTTCATGCCCAGCTATAATTGTTGGACCAAGCACGGAGAAAAAGGGGTTATGATGGAAGACAACGAAGAAGAAGAGGATGATGACAACTATCATAATATGTATCCTGAATATGATGATAATGCAACGGAGGTAGATAATGAAGATCAAGAGGGAGCAGATGGGCCCGCTGATGACGATCTTGGTCAGGCCATTACTGATGCAAAGGAAGAATGTGAAACTGAAAAGGAGAAGGATAAGCTAAAGCAGATGTTAAAGGATCACAAAACATTGTTGTATCCAACTTGCGAAGATGGCCACAAAAATCTAGGTGCCACACTGGATTTGCTGCAATGGAAGGCAGAGAATGGTGACCGATGACGCATTTTCAAAGTTGTTGGTAAAAATGAAGAATCTTCTTCCAAGAAATAATGAGTTGCCCGACAGTACATACCAAGCAAAGAAGTTTGTCTGCCCTCTAGGATTAGACGTGCAGAAGATACATGCCTGCATTAATGACTGCATCCTCTACCGCGAGTGAGAAGTACGAGAATTTGGATGCATGCCCGGTATGCATTGCACTACGGTATAAGATCAGACGAGACGATCCTGGCGATGTTGAGGGCGAGGCCCCTAGGAAGACGGTTCCCGCCAAGGTTATGTGGTATGTTCCTATAATACCACGGTTAAAACGTCTCTTCAGAAATAAAGAGCATGACATGCGATGGCATATGGAAGACCGTAAGAAAGACGCGATGTTGAGACACCCCGATGATGGGTCATAGTGGAGAAAAGTCGAGCGAGAGTACCCGGACTTCGCACGTGACGCAAGGAACTTAAGGTTTGGTCTAAGTACAGACGGCATGAATCCTTTTGGTGAGCAGAGCTGCGATACACAGACCTGACCTGACCCTATGTATCTATAACCTTCCTCCTTGGTTGTGTATGAATAGGAAGTTCATTATGATGCCAGCGCTCATCCAAGGCCCGAGGCAACCCGGCAACGACATTGATGTGTACCTAAGGCCATTAGTTGAAGAACTTTTACAGCTGTGGGCCAAACCAGGTGTACGTATGTGGTATGAGCACAAAGGAGAGCCATTTGACCTACGAGCATTGCTTTTCATAACCATCAATGATTGTCCTGCTCTTAGTAACATTTCAGGGCAGACAAACAGGGGATACAATGCATGCACACACTGTTTAGATGATACTGAAAGTGTATATTTGGATAAATGTAAGAAGGTTGTGTACCTAGGGTATCGCCGATTTCTTCCGAACCTGCATCCAGTAAGAAAGAAAGGCAAGCATTTCAAACGTCTGGCAGGACCCCGGAGGAAGCTCGTCTGCATCGTGAGGAGGTATTTGGTATGGTCAAGGACCTAGAAGTAATCTTTGGAAAAGGTCCCGATACATTCTTCAATGACGATGCCAGACACGTGCCCATGTGGAAGAAGCAATCTATATTTTGGGACCTACCCTATTGGAAAGTCTTAGAGGTCCGCTCTTCAATCGACGTGATGCATGTGACGAAGAATGTTTGCGTGAACCTGCTAGGCTTTCTAGGAGTGTATGGGAAGACAAAAGATACACCGGAAGCACGGCAGGACCAGCAACGTCTGAAGGCCCCTGAAGAGCCTATGCATCCTGAGAACGAAAAGGGTAAACAATGCCACTTAACCCCGGATGGCCATCACGAACCACTACTACTTCGAGCTCACACTGGAGCAGCGGAGGAATCCCAGATGGCATCCCGACTATTTCCCTACTTGGGAAGCCTTTTTCGTGGATCGGCGTGAGAGGGCGCTCGCCAGGCATGAGGAGGACGGCCCACCTCCTCCTAACTTCAACGAGGCCGGCCTTCGGCTATGGTGGCGCGGTCGGACTCTCTAGAGCTTCATGGCCTATGACACTGCTGCCGACTCTAACCCCCGTCTGCGCTACCCTCAAGTCTAGCCCACGCGTACTCTCCAGAGGTTCAATTACGGCGACCCCGACGACGACAGCGATGACGGCGGCGACGAGTACGATGACTACAGTGGCGAGTATTACAGGTGTAGGCAGGAGCATGACTGAATCACTCCAACATTCCGAAACAAGTTCGGCCGATTGTTACTTAATCTGGCCATGTATCTTAATTTTCAGTTCTTTTATGTATCTTAATTTTCAGTTCCAGTTCGGCCGATTGTTACTTAATCTGGCCATGTATCTTAATTTTCAGTTCTTTTATGTATCTTAATTTTCAATTCCAGTTCGGCTTTATGTAACTGTCTCAAAATGACCTATCTCATTCGAGGTTTCTTGGCTTTCGGGTCAAATGACCAATGTTATGGCTAGAATCAAGGGATAGTTTGTGATAATATGGCCATATTGTGCATACATGTGCATCATGGCATGGCAAACAATGTTGCAAGAGGAAGTTTTCCTTTTTATCGCACCAAAAAGGCATTTTCCATTTTCCGAGCATAAAAAACGGACGGTTTTGTGAAGCAACCACCAAATGGCTAATTCAAAAAACCGCCAACACATTTTACAAAAATACTAGACCACCTTATATGCACAATGTACCAACAGGGGGATCTGAAACCTTTCCGTCCACCTCTGGTGAAAAATACAAATTCCTACCGAATCGGCAGGAAGTGGGTCAGATATGAACTACAAGTACATGATACGATACTCATGATTTTTTACAAAAATCATTTTTAGGTTCACAATATGCTATGTTATCAAAAAACAATGCAAGTTGAGCAAGGCTTGGTGAGATTCAAGTGTATACAAAAGATGCGACATTTAAATATCCAATCAATTCAAAAATGTTAATACAAAAGATGCGGCATTAAAATATGATTTGATCTAATAAAAATCATTTTTTAGATATTTAATATTTCTTATGTTCAAAGTTTTAGGATTTAACAATTTATTTTTGTTTGAATTGAATAATCAAAATTTATATGTAAGTGTTTTAATTATTTTGAAAATTTTCATGTAAAGTAAATATAAAATGATTTACATGAATGGATAGATATTATTTTTATGAAAATTATGATATATTATTCATGTTTTTTTGAGTTGGAATGAAAAAGATATGAATTTTCTAAATTCATATCATATTTTTTGAATTAAAAATGCCCCTTTAATGCATGAAATAAATGCCCCCCCTTTAACACCGGTTCCGCAGAACCGTGTTAAAGGGCATTTATTTCGCTTCCTACAGACACCTTTAACACGGTTCCAGCCACGAACCGGTGTTAAAGAGGGGTAAATGCAGGAACGGATTCTCCTTTAACGCCGGTTCCAGCCACGAACCGGTGTTAAAGGGGGTGTATTTATTTCACCTTCCCCTTCCTTTCTTCCCCCCACTGAGCCAGATCGATCGAACACACCGCCGGCCGCGCGTAGAGAGATCGAAGCGCCACCACCGCCGCCCGCGAGCGTCTCGCCGCCGCCCTCGGAGTGAGGGAGGAATCGTCCTCCGTCTCGCCGCCGCTGCTTTGGAGCTCGAGGTTCGCCGCCCCCGACCCTCTCTTCCCCGCATCCTTCCCCTCCCTCTAACACGGTGGGGCTCCGTGTGCACGGCGCTCGCCGCCGCAGCGGGGCTAGACGCCCCTCTAACGCTAACGCTGCGCGGCCGTGCCCTAGGCCTTTGCCTCCACGCCCAGCCACGGTATCCCGCGCCCGCCGAAACTTTCGCCGGGGCGGCCGACGCCACACCGGAACCGACGCGGAGGGCGACGGCGACGGCTCCCTCGTCGGGTTGCGGGCCGACGAGTCCATGTTGGCGAGGAGGAGAGGGGGAGCCCCCCTTGCCCGTGCCGTGCAACCCGTTCGGCCGATGGCGACAGGGACGGAGATACTTCCGCGCTCGGGCGGGTGATCTGGCGGCCTCGTGTCATCGTCGTCTTCCCCGGCGAGCCTCGTCCCGTATAGCTCACGTCGTGCTGTGCCGGTCCTGTGCCCTGACTTTTTTTTAGAGAATATCACACTTTATTGACTAAATAACATCAATACAAAGTTCAGCCCGAATAAATTCCGGGGCAACACCAAAAAAAATTACAAGAAGAGCGCACAGATGCGCGAGCTAATAAGTGTGCTGCGACATTCAGATTACGAGAAACATGACTAAACGAACATGAAGTGAAGCTCCTATCAAGAACCTTGATGTCCCCAATAACAATGCCCATAAGGAAGCGATCCTGGGCCGACGACCTGATGCGTTGAATCATCGACAGAAGATGCGATTCGGGACACATCTGGTAGCCTTTCTCCTGGAGCACTGACAACGCGCGTCTGATGGCCAGACCCTCGACAAGTTTAGAAACATGGAATTCCATCCAAACCCTCTAACACTGAGAGGATATCGAGGGAAACCCTAGGACAAGTCCGGGCAACAGCGCCGTCGACGTCGCATTCCTTCTTGAAGGTGTTGCTTGAAACACGGTGCTTCGAAGTGCTAGGAGTGAGGTGGGACAACTCCGGAGGGCGCAGCGGTCACGGGTCGTTTTCGTTCGTCGATCTGCTCGATGTCGGCATTTGTTTCTTTTATTTTTCTCTTTATTTTCTTTTGGGTTAGATTGTGCTGTTGCTTTTCTGTTGCTCCAACATTGTCGTTGTATCTTGTGATTGCTATATTAATATAGCGGGGCGCAAGCCTATTTCGAGGAGCCCTGACCACCTCGCTCTCTTCCCCGTGCAGGAGCGTCTCGCCGCCGCCGCTTCGGAGCTCGTAGGCCACGCCTCAACGCCGACGCCGCCCGCCGCCCGACGAGCCCGCCGCTAGCACCGCCGCCCGACGAGACCGCCGCATCCGTCCGACGAGCACCGCCGACGAGACCAACGTCACCCCACCGGTGGCGCCACGTGTTCGCCACGTGTGTGATTGCCGACTCATCTGATTAAAACTTGTTTGCTCGATAAATTGTACTACATGCATAAATTAAAACTTGTATACAAATTGGACCTCTGACTCATTTGTGTATTTATTTGTGTATTTTGGTATGAATAATATGTATATTTGTGTATGAATCCAAGTCCACTTGAATGTTTACACTCTTACTCTAGATAATATTATTGTTTTAGAAACTATGGATCCACTTAGTAGAAACCTTGAAGAAGAATAAATAATGGAGAACATTATTGATGAGGACACCTCACAATATCTGAACTTGGAGGGACATGATGACGACTCAAGTACTAGTCATGGAGAAGATGAAGACTCCGTGAACGCAATTTAATGGTTACAAAGTCCGAGGTATATGCATTGATTAAGCCTCTGCGACTTCCACCAACAATCTTCTTCTACATGTATTAATTAACGCTTCTTTCTTCTTTTATCCCTCTGGATCGACCAGCCGCAACCATCTTCTTCTCTGAAAAAGAGCAAGCGAGGCGCGAGCTGGCGGTTGAAAGATCGCAAAGTTCACGATCGAAGCGATGCAATGTTGATGACAGGCCGATGGAGCCCAAGAAGGCCGCAGACAAATTTGTATGTCAGGCTGGAGTTCTTGTTAGGGACCAAATCCCAATCATAATTGAAAATTGGAATAAGCCAAAGAAGGGCGACGGTACCTTTGTCGATGACAGATCCAAAGAAACGCTTTGGAATTCGTTGTTGGTAAATTTCACCCTTCCGCCAGAGGAGGATGAAAACAACCCGGTTATAAAGGAAAAGGTCAAAGAGTAGACTCTAAAGAAGATGGCTGACGCTTTCCGCAAGTGGAAGACAAAATTGAACAAATTTGTCAAATCTGGCGAGACTCCAAATTTCGAAGACGCATATTATGCGAAGATAAGATCTCACTGTCCCGAATTTGAGACATATAAAAAAGTTCTATAGCTAAAAAGAGGTCATAAACCATTATGCTTAATGCCCTGAAGAAGGAATATCACCAGAGGACGGGGTCAGGTGGCTACATATCTCAGAGGCCTAAGTGGGAGGAAGCTGAGAAGGCCCTGCGCGAGAGAGGGATCACACCCTAGACAGATGGGTGGGACCTACGTGCAAAGACTTGGTTCTACGGAATCGGGGCAAGGTTGGACCCAGAAACAGGATTGTGTATCTTCCCAACCCTCCTTGCCAAACCCACATCGAACTCATCACGACATACGAGGAAACATCCGCCAGGACCTTCCATCCCGACAGAGAGAATTACCAGCTCACACGCGCCATCGGTAAAAAAGAACACCCTGGACATGCACGAGGCACAGGGGGTATGACGTGGAAGAATGGGTTTGCCGACTGGAGCGACTCTTACAGATGGCACGGCATAAAAGAAAAAGAGCGTACAGAGCGGATGACACAGATAGAACATGCACTTGCGGCGCTGCAGGCACAAGTGAATGCACAACAGAGCCATCAAGCTACCGGCCCATCTCAGCGGCACGAAGAGCCTGCATTGGAAGCTGCCCGCGGCCCAGACTCTGCGCGGAAAAGCAGTGTGGCTTCCACGGAGAACGTGCAGCCCACGCTTGAAATGACGGGTCCTCGATACCCCGTGGATGAGATCACGGAGAGCGAACACGCTGAGCTGCATGTGAGATTAATGGTCTTATCCATTAAGGTGGTTGTCGGCTATGCCTTACCTCCTGTAGCTGGTGGAACTTACCACTGCCGACCGATTCCAGATGGCTATGCTATTGTCGGGGTGGATGAGGTTGTGAAGGAATATGAGGAAGCACAGCTTGACCATGCTACAGGTGAAGGGGAAACTCAACTCAAATTTGCAGTGAAAACAACCATTCTTTGGAAGAAGGAACACATTGTGCTTCCAAATTGGAGGTCACTGGCACCCCCGCCGTCTCAAGAACGTCGGCCGAGCCGCTTCAGCTATCTCTGACGCAGCCATCTCCGGCTTCAGCTATCTCTGTAGCGTCGACCATCTCCGCCCATCACCATCTCCTTGCTTCAGCCATCTCCTCAGCGTAAGCGGAAGAGCACTGCCACGAAGAGCATCAGTAGCACTGCCACAAAGAAATCCGCAGGAAACCGTACGCCAAAGAGTTCAAAAAACTACGTCCCGCAGCCTTCCGCCAAGCCATTGTCAGTTTTACCGTGGAATCGTAGCGACGAGGAGACCAATAGGATCTCAGAAGAACATGTCAAGAAATTCTTTGCACCTAGACGGGCCGAGCCAAAGGAGAAAATAGATCCGGCGGTGGTGGAGAAGTTTTACAAAAATCTTTTGAAACCTGAAACCCCACTTGTGCCGGATTACGAGCGCCAGATTTTGAAGGCGGATGCAAGGCGCCGTAGGGAGACTGAAAGTAGCAGTCGTGAGGCACCCCAGAAAACAGTTCCCAGGCTCGGACTGCAGGAAAACCAATCATGCGCCCCGCTCCAAATGTTCGACACACGGGACGCTCCTCCCGTAAATGATTACGAGGCAGAGCTACAAAGAAAGGCCAATGAGATGGGGATGACTTACATTGCATACTTGAACGTCATGGGAGACAACTTGCCCAAATGCGATGCCAACCCCATACAGCCATGGAAGTATGGGAAGAATCTCGTCAAGAAAGAGGAGCTCAAGAATCTACCAACAAAGATGCAAAAATTGCACAAGTGGTACCTTGATTTCTGCAAGACGAGAAAGGTAGAATGGATCACGGCGCATATAAGAGATGAGATTTTCTTGTGCGGAGACGACGCAATCGACTTCAACATTCAAGACTTGTATTTTCTATTCAATCAGAAGGAACTCGATAAATCTGCCATCAGCCTTTATTGTGTGTAAGTATTATTTATGTAATTTATATCTCATCTCATTCACTTCATTAATTGCATGTATATATATATATGCTCACCATATATGTATATACTATTATGCACGAAAAAGGTTATGGAATGTAGGAAAGGAGGCCCTTTTGACATTGGGTTCGTTGACCCAAATAGAGTTCATGAAGAAGTGGTAAAAACCAAACCCGGGCAAACAGAAGATTACTTGCTAACGTCTTTACTGAGGCAACAAACCAAAAGGGAAATACTATTGCCTTACAACTTCTCGTCAGTATTATTACCCTCTCTCTTGTACACATTCTGTTTTGGCTTACTCGATGTTAAGTGTAACTGATGATGAGTTATGCGTGCGTAGGTTCCACTTTATTCTGCTAGTCATTCAACCCGACTCAGGAAAAGTCCTTGTCATGGACTCGTTACGAAAAGAAAAAGAGATATGGGCAGACTTTAGAGAGATGCTCCAGAGGTAATTTCAATCATATTATCGCACTAGATCGGCAACTTTCGTGACAACAAGTAATTAATTACTCCTTTATCCATTTTCTTTGCCGGACAGGGTTTGGAAAAGGTTCACGGGCAGGTGGGTGAATGGTCGGAAGAACTAAAATTTGTAGACCAAAATGTAAGTAATACTAGCTAGCTTCCAATTCCATTATATCATGCTTTATTGATTATTATTTTGATTGAACTCTCTATTCTCGTAAAGTGCGCGATCGGGACACGGCAATAACTTATGTCGGTACTATGTTTGCGAGTTCATTCGCAACACGATATGTGCGACGGGCCAAGCCGCACTAGAACAACTTAGAGTAAGTAAACAAAGTCCACAACATTATTTTATTACCATCAATTGTGTTGAGTTTTATTCTTATATATATATTGACGGCCCATTCTTCATATATATTCAGATCGAACGGATGCGGGGCCAACTCCTACCATTTGAACGCATACGAGCCATTCAAGAGGAATTGGCGGGGTTCATACTTGATGAGGTCGTCACGCCTGGCGGAGAACTCTTTAGATATCCACCAAAATGAACGATGACGATGTATATGTGCCGATGACGATGTATGTGCCGACGATGATGTTTGTGTATAATAATAGTTGCTTAATTATTCATGTACTCGTATGTACCGATGACGATTTATGTGTATACCGCTCCCGATCGATTCCCCCTCGCTCCCCCCCTCCCGCAGAAATACGCCCAGAAAGGGGCAGAGAAAGTCTACGTGGCAGATTTAGGACGCTTTTTTCCGCGGTAGGAAAACGCCTAAATCTCGCCATGAAGAACCATTAACACCGGTTCCGATACGAACCGGTGTTAAAGGCAGCTGAATCAGGCGCCATATGCGCCACCCTTTAACACCGGTTCGTATCAGAACCGGTGTTAAAGGGGCCCCCCCTCTAACACCGAACCCTCAACAGCGTTGGGGAACCGCTGTTAGAGGGCCCTCCCAACCGGAGTTAAGGGGGGCTCTGCACTAGTGTATCCATCAATTGATAAGCTTTGGAACACTACACACAGAATGACAACTATGCTCTCTTAATGGTGCATAAAGGTAGAAGGTGGAGACTCAATAATGGTGGAAGAAAGGCCTTTTTATAAAGGAAGCAGGGATTACATGTTTCAAAAAGAGCTTCCAAAAATTATGGTACTAGTTAGCTTTCAGCCCTCATTGCCCCTATCATAAGCATCTTGAAGTGGTTAAGGTTAAAGTGGCAAAGCTAGAGTATATGCTTGACGAATTATAAGTTGGCAATCTCATGCCCCTTGAATACGAGGGACACACCTCATGCATACTCAAATTTGGGTCCAGGTAAGTTCTTGTCACTGTAAGTATTTGCATATCATTGATAACCACCAACGGGGTACCCCTTGCACATGGTATAGGAGCTTTCCCATAACCAAAATGACAATGCAAGCAGACAATGAGAATCTCAGCAATTCTTCTTATGTACATGGGAATATGGTGCTTTTTTCTCTCTTTCCTCTTTTCTCAATGTGTCTCTTTTTTTATAAGAAGAATGCTTCATAGATGTCACTATGGTGATGCTGCAAGTTTCCACCATGATTAGGCATGGCTTAGGCTAGCGGCCCAGGCGTTTCTCTAACACAGGATACAAACTCCATGGACTTACGAGTTCCCTCTTTATTTCACACCGGTTACATCCATAAACAAAAGAACATGATATCAACTGAGTACAACAAGGTACAAGTGCAATGTTGAAAACGTTCCCCGTGACAGCATGGTTCTGCTAATTCCAACTTATAAGTGCAAGCATATACAACAAAGTTGTCACAATGGTTCAAGTTATTAGGGGCAAATAATAAAGTGTGCCATCAAGTTCGTGAGGGCTTTAATCACTAAGTTTTCACATAACAAAATAGTTTTTAATTGGAAGATAGATGAAAACAAGAATATACTTGGAATGGTGTAGGACACAATGCATAGGAATTTATAGTGGACACTTTGGAATAACTTGGTTTCTTGGGAGTTGGAGGCATGAGTAGAACTTACTCATACAAGTGGAGGCTAGCAAAAGATTGGGAGCAACCGACTAAGAGAGCAATAATGGCCATAATTATGAAATGCAACAAAGCAAACTAATCAAAGCAAAGAGTGGTACTACAAGTCAAGGACTAAATGATCATAGAGGCTAATGGTGACTTGTCATAGTCATAACATGGTGTGATCATGTGCCAAGTCAACCCAAGCAAAACATCAAAGGAGAATACCACAATACTATGCGTTTGCATGCTAAAACAACGCATAATTTCTTCAAGGCATACTAAGAAATCCCAATTGTTTGTAACAAGACATGCTACAGAAATAATCACTAAGCATAATGCTAAAACAACACCTAGCATGTCATGCTAAAGTCTAAGTCATAGTCAATGCAAGCTCCTCTTGCACTTCAAGCAAGAACTTACTACTCCTTTCCAAACACCAAGCAACCTTATTTGCAAAACAACACAATGAGAACGGGGGTCCAAACTACTAAAGAAAACTAAACAAACTAAGCAAAGCAAACGAAAACTAAGGCACTCCAAGAACAACACAACTATGCATGAAACAATAAAAACAAAGTGTCTAGACAGACCTGAGTTTTTTATTGATAAAGAAGGGGATGCCCAAGGCATCCCCAAGCTTTGACGCTTGTACCTCTTGGATATTTCTTGGGGTGACACCATGGTGGTATCCCCAAGCTTGAGCTTTTGTACATTCTTCATCTCATTGCATCATTCTCTCTCTACACCTGAAATTTTTCCTTCATACAAAACTTCACACAATCTTCATTAGCAACATTAGTGTATTCAAAAGATATTAGACCACTGGCAAAGCTTTGGAACAGTAAGGATTTTCACTAAAAACACAAGATATTGTAGTAACTCCTTCAAAGAAACTCAATTTACCTGAAGAGAGCTCAAAAAGGAATCAATAAGAAGCAAATGCAAATAATGGCAGAAATCTGTCAAAGCAGACCAGCAGGTAGAAAAAAAATATTCGTACATCTTCTGTTGCTCAAATCAAAAAGTGTTGAAATAAATAAAGTTAGATAACATACTGTGGGCTTTATTCCTAAATTTTTAGCTCAATCCGAGTTACAGATCCTCCTCACGAATTGTTTTGGTGGAGGACAAAAATCTGTTTCGGGACAACAACTCCCCAAATCTTACTTCCCTCTCATTAGAGGTCATTCTTGGCACAAAAAGCAAACAAAAAAGGATAAGGAGAGCTTATTACTAAAGTAATAACTTCCAATACTCAAGAAAACTCTTGGGTTATCTCCCAACAAGTAATTTTCTTTAACGCCTTTAAGTTAGGCACAAGAAGCAAGAAGAATCAAGTATTTTCAAATGAAGAAGCATTAACATCAAACCTTGCTTTCAAAGGAGGAGCAAAAAACAACTTCTCTCTTCTCATAGGGAAGTGTTCAATACCTTTCTTGAATGGAAAATGATATTTGATGGTGCCTTCTTTCATATCAATGATGGCACCAACTGTTCTAAGAAAAGGTCTTCCCAAAGTAATAGGACAAGAAGCATTTTACTCAACATCCAAAACATAGAAATCAACAGGGACATAAGCATTTTTAACCATAATGAGAACATCATTAATACTCCCCATGAGTTTCTTCTTACATTATCATTGAGTGTGACATCCAAATAACAATCTTCTAATGGCGGCAAATCAAGCATTTCATAAATCTTCCTAGGCATAATAGAGACACTAGAACCAAGATCACATGAAGCTTTGAGATCAAAGTCATTCACTTGCATATTAATAATGGGTTCCCAACTATCTTATACTTTCCTAGGAATAGAAGCCTTGTGTTTTAGCTTCTCTTCCTTAATCTTAACAAGAGCATATGTAATTATGTTTGGTAAAGGCAACATGCATATCACTAACATCAGGACTTCTAGCAAGCTTTTGTAGGAACACAATCACTTCAGAAATATTGCAACCATCAATATCAAAGTCAAACTTAGCATCACTAGTGGTAGGCATAGTAGGAGGAGGAATATGGGCTATTTGTGGTTTAGTGGTGATAGTGCACACACTATTGTTTCTATCAATTTCGGCTTCCCTTTCCCACTTAGCATGAAGTTGAGCTAACAGCCTAACATTTTCATCAATAGTAACTTGTATGGCATGAGCAGTAGAAAGGTGTTTTCCATAGTTTCAGGTTTAGCAGCCATTTTATTAACCAAGGAAGTTTGAGCTTCAGACAAAGAGGATATATTTTTCTCAACAGTTAAAAGCTTTTCCTCTAGTCTTATTGAAAGTGGTTTGTTTACTAATAAAGTCCTTGAGAATTACTTCAAGTTTAGAGGGGGCACTTCTAGCATTATTGTAAGAGCTTCCATAGGAGTTTCCATTATTAGGAGCATAAGGCCTATAATTGTTATTGCTACCAAAATTAATCCTATAGACATTGTTGTTGAAATTATTGTTTCTAATGAAGTTCACATCAACTTGCTCTTCTTGAGCAACCAAAGAGGCTAAGGGAACACTATTAGGATCTAGAGGAGCTTTCTCATTAACAAGCATAGACATAATAACATCAATCTTTTCACTCAAAGAGGAAGTTTCCTCAACATAATTTACCTTCTTACCATGTGGAGCTCTCTCAACGTGCCATTCAGAGTAGTTAACCATCATATTATCAAGGAGCCTTGTTGCAGCACCCAAAGTGAGGCCCATGAAGGTAGCTCCAGTAGGTTTCTTGAGGAGAAGTTCAAACCTGCATAAAAAGTCTAGATAATCATCCAAGCAGTGAATCCATGAGTAGGGCAATTTTTAACCAAAGATTTCATTCTTTCCCAAGTAGGAGCAACATGTTCACTAGCAAGTTGTTTAAATTTCATAATGTCACTTCTCATAGCAATAATCTTAGCAGGAGTATAATACTTTTCAATAAAAGCATCTTTGCACTTAGTCCAAGAATCAATACTATTTTTAGGTAAAGATAGCAACCATTCTTTAGCTTTTCCCCTCAAGGAGAAAGGAAAATTCCTGAGCTTAATAATATCTCGATCTACATCCTTATACTTTTGCATCTCACAAAGTTCAACAAAGCTATTAAGATGGGCAGCAGGATCATTAGAACCAACACCAGAAAATTGCTCTCTCATCACAAGATTCAACAAAGCAGGTTTAATTTCATAAAAGGTAGCATCAGGAGCAGGTGGAGCAATAGGAGTGCTTAGGAAATCATTGTTGTTGGTGCTAGTGAAGTCACACAACTTGGTGTTCTCAGCAGAGTTCATTTTGGCAAAGGTGGGCAAGCCAAAAATAGCAGCAGTAGCTAGAGAAAGAACTAATTTTTTTGTGTGTTTTTTAATAAGGCAAGCAAACCAAACTAGACTAATTTTTTTTGGTTTTTTTTGAAAAGAGGCAAACAAAACCAAGAAAAAGAAGCAAAGCAAACTAAAAACAAAGTAAAGAGAAAGGAAGTGAAGGACTCCCCTAGTGAGACGTCCTTGGCCTCCCCGGCAACAGCGCTATAAAACTTGTTGATGGCGCCCTGGTGCTTGACGGGGAGGAAGAAGTTTAATGTACCTTTAGTCCCCGACAACGGCGCCAGAAAACTTCTTGATGGCGCCCTGGTGCTTGACGGGGAGGAAGAATTTTAATGTCCCTTTAGTCCCCGGCAACGGCGCCAGAAAATTTGATGGCTAGTGCTGACGTGGAGCACTTCGTTGGAAACCCCAAGAGCAAGGTGTGAAGGAGCAAGAAGCAAGTATTCCCTCAGTTGAGACAGAGGTTATCGAACTAGAAGGAGGAAGGAAACGTCACACAAGTGTTGCGAGCAACGTGGAGACCTGCACAACACAAACTCAAGACTTTGCCCCAATGAATCAGTGAGGTTATCAAGCTCACTGGTTTGCTGTAACAAAGAATTAAATGTATGGTGTGGAAGGTAATGGTTTGCATCAAGTATTAAGGTAACAGTGGAATGTATCAATGGTAAAGATTGGACCGGGGTCCATAGTTCACTAGAGGTGCTCTCCTTAGATAAACAACATGGCATGAAGGGTAAACAATTACAGCGAGGCAATCGACTGGAACTGAGCAAGGCATAACAATGCAATTACTAGTTAGAAAGATCCTATGAAGTTGATTGGGAAATACAAAAATATACATAGACCGTCATCCAACTACATCTATGACTAGAAGTCCACCTTCAGGTTATCATCCGAATCCCCTCCATTATTAAGTTGCAAGCAACAGACAACTGCTTTAAGCAAAGTGTGTAAGGTAAACAGCCCACATGTTCCATGAACAAGAGACCGTTGTTTTCTCCCTAGTATCAGTAGCACATCTACAACTGAAGAGATTTCTGTCACTTCCCTTGGAAACTAGAGGCATGAACCCACTATCGAGCATAAATACCCCATCTTGGAGTCACTAGCAACTACTTGGCCAAGATAACCACTAGCAACGGAGAGCATGCAAGATCACAAACAACACAGACATGATAGAATCATGAAGATAAAACCATTAATGAAACGAACATAATAATCTCATTATCCATTGGATCCCCGCAAACACAACATGCATGATTACAAATAGATTAGATCTTGATCATGAACGGAGCTCACAAGATCTATACATGAAAGCACAAAGGGGGAGATACAACCATCTAGCTACTACATGGACCCATAGTCCAAGGTGGAACTACTCACGAATCATACCAGAGAGAAGGCCTCCGGGATGATCTCCCCTCTGGCAGGGTGCCAGGAAGAGCTTCAGATCCCCCCGATCTAGGGACGATGGTGATGTCGGCTACAGACGATTTCGTGGATTTCTGATTGGGTCCTCAGGGTTTCTACATCGGGGGATTCTTATAGGCGAAGGGTCGAGACCGGGAGGCGGCCAGGGCCACCAAACCCTAGCCAGGCGCGGGCCTACCTGCATGCCCCTGCGCCTAGGGTGGGTCTGGCCCTCCTGGACGTCCCCTCCGGCTCTCCTCTGGACTTCTTGTTCCCCACGGAAAGTAATTGACTTTGATGTTTGTCCCGTCCAATTCCGAGAATATTTCTTTACTAACTTTTATGAAACCAAAAAACAGCAGAAAACAGGCATCTGGCACTGTTGCAACTTGTTAATAGGTTTGTACCAGAAAACATGTAAAAAGCACCTCAAAGTGTGGACAAGTAAAGCAAAGTAGATACTAAACAAGCATGGAACATCAAAAATTATAGATACATTTCCAACGTATCAAGGCGGCGAAGCCTATAGATGCACCAGAAATGGCTGAGGCGATGGAGATTGAGCTGGATTGCTACTCTGAGAAGCCGGTGGCCTTGGCATCCAATTTGGAAGCACGACGTTTTCCTTTCGCCATAGAATGGTGCCTTACTTGGCTTCTCCCGGTTTATTCAGATCCGCTTCACTTGTAGAGAAGTCAAGCTTTAGGTGCTCAAATCCCTTCATAACTTCATCCACCCTAACAATAGCGTAGCCATCTGGAACCAGAGAGCAATGTTAAGTTGGTCTGGGTTCATAAGGAAAGGCAAAGATGACTGCCACCTTCATGGATACGTTCACAATTTTCACATGTAGCTCACAATTTTCCACTCCGTGATATCATCCACGGTGTAGTGAGGAGCCATCGTCAGATCATCAGTCGGAAGCACCGTGGAATCCATCATCAGATCATCGAGCTCTATGCTCCCACACTGATTTTCCGCCGAGATGGTGGTCCGGTAACATTGAATCTAGGATCTTTGTCATGTCCCTGAGATGTGCTGGTAGCTTGATGGATAAGTGCATTTTTTTGCTCATGTTGCCTCCTTAATGTTTCTTCTATCTGATGCATCTGGTCTGCCTCTTTTTCCTTTCTCCTCTGATAGCTTCTATCCGGATATTTCTTCCTATCGTCGGGAAACCCAAACTTCCACGGAAGGGAGACTAGTGTGCCTCGTGTTCGTCTGTGGTGTTCATCATTCCCAAGGGCACGTGTCATCTCATCGTTCTCTCTATCGAGATGGAACTTCCCCTCTTATAGATCCTCCATTGCAGTTTTAAGGGATTTATAAGGTGTTGCAAGATGTTTTTTTGTAAAAAATACACTTCCCTATTTATGGTTTTAACTCTCCCACATGCCCGTAGAACTAAGACTTTGCCCGTTCAGCCCACTTCGATCTCTTTGGATTGATCCCTTTATCAATTGTGTCTCTCTTAGCTTTCTCCCACTTATGAATGGCACCCTTGTAGCCACATGTCCCCATAACATGGTGATATTGCTTTAGCGCAGCATTTTTCTTATTTATTTTTTACCTTTTCAGATCCTCGGCCGATTTCTTATACTCCACGAATTCGGCCTAGTGATCTTTTAGCTTCTCATTCGCTCTACTGAACTCTGGAGTCTTTTTTAGGATATAGTCCTTGTACAATCTTTTCTTGTGGTTGGTGAATTGTGTGGCCATTTTCTTAAGAGTCCACGTCTTGACTGTTCGCTCAATAACTTTGTCATATGGATCCACCTCTAGCGGTATGGTGAAATTTTTCATGAGCGTATTCCAAAGAATATCTTTGTATCTATTCTCGACATAACTAACTCCATCCTCCTTTGGCTTATTCCATTCTCGAATGGTGATCGGGATGCTATCCCTAACAATAACTCCGCATTGACTTACAAATAATGTTGCGTTCTTCGCGGGAGCAATCTGTTTGCCATTTTCATCGACTTCTTTAATCTTTAACCTAGCATTATCTCCCAACTTTTTAGTCGGGCCTCGTTTCGAAGATTGCCTTGATCCAAAGGGATAAAAGAATAAATAATTGTTGATATATGTATATACAAATCAATTAATGCACCTAGTCAACAGTGGCTTAATTTATATACCTCATCGGACTTTGTAGTTAAGGTTCCAACACTGGAGCCGTCATCTTCTCCCTCCATTCCCTCATCAGAGTCGTATCTTCGCTCGAGATCACCCACTCCCTCACCAGAGTCGTTCAGATACTTTGAGGTGATATCATATCCACCTCTAATCATATTCATCAATATATCTTCTTATTCTTCATCTCTGTCGTGGTTCATAGTTTATGCAAAGACTTGCAAGTTATGTGAATGCTATAAACACAACAAAGAGCTAATGAATTAAGGACACCACATGAAATGGTTGCCTCCACAGAGTTAAGAAAACCGTACATAGTCCCTATATGGCACGTGTTGCCGCACCCATCCATCATCCCTATATGGCACGCAGGAGGCCAAGCACTTAACCAAATCACTTAAAGATAGAAACCTAAGCTAAGAAAAGCAAAGGATTACTTCAAACTAATTCTTATGATGCGTTAATTTGATTGATTGATTTCCAGCATGAAGTAATACATTATTCCCTATATGGCGCGCGTTGCCGCGCCCGACCCGAAGACATTACTCCCCTAACCCGAATACATTACTCCCACAACAAATGTGAAGGGAGTGACTTTGTTATTAAACACCTTTAATTTATTGATAAAAGACCACCGTAGAATCGTTTATCGATAGAATACCACAATAGGATACCTTGCCACAGTATCGAGGAAATCATACAATAGATAGGATACTCTATCTATCAATAAAATACCAAAGTAGAATCGTATGCATCATGGCAAGAATTGAAATATTTTGAAAGCATGGGATTGGATAATTGTGGGGATATGCTTGTCTTTGCCCATTGATAACCAAAATATAGATCTTCAAAATCATTGTACTTGACTTGATTACAATTGGTCAAGTATTGATATTCTATCTTTGATGGTGTTGATATCTTTCTTTGATCTCAGACTCGATCTAGTATTCTACCAGGAAGAAGGAAAACACTAGAAAGAAAGGGAAACAATCAAAACATGGCATTGATACAATGATCAAGCAATAATTATGATATGACAAGTTAAATAGTATTGAAATGTAACCCTAAGGCATGCTTGACCATTTTAAACAGGGTCCGAGGGGTCTAAACCCTAAAACAGGGAAACCTCAGTATAACCTATGGGGGTTTACTTTGTTCCCCTAATTAAACTTGTCATGGAATTTTCTTAATAATGCATGAATTTGATGATAAAATATATATCTTATTTTTCTGGACAATTTGGTATATTATACACCTTTTTATGAATTATAGAATAAAAGATATTGAATTTACAATACTCAATACATTTTCTGAAATAGAAAAGAAACTATAAAACTATAAAACTATAAAACAATACTCAATACTCAATACCTAATGTCAAGGTGACGTCACTATGATGTCATCCTGGCCAGCACCTCATAGGTGGTCGTTGGGGACGGCGAATGACAGCTCGTGGGGCTGCGCGGGCTAGCATGTTCGACTCACAAGGTTATGGGCAGAAGTTTACTGGTGGAGATGTTGTCGAATGGTCACTAGAGACGACCAACGACAAGGTTGTGCAGCAGTGGAAGATGGTGCAGTTGGCAGAAGTCTACGGGAGGAGACAGAAGCAGAGGGGTGCTTGAGCACTGCAATCTCACTATGAGCACAACACATGTGATGGTGAAGCCGGAGGTCTTGAATGGCAACAATGGCGGCGACGCTTGGTCAGAGGAGGGAAATACGTCGACAAAGAGCTCGACTGGGGGCTCCCCTCTTTGGTTGATTCCGTAGGGAGGGAGAGGTAGACAAGGCGAAGCTTGGGGCGTTTGATACGTCGCAAACATATCTATAATTTTTGATGCTCCATGCTTGTTTTGTATCAACTTTCTTATATTTTGTCTATACTTTGAGGTATTTTTATACATTTTGTGGAACTAACCTATTAAAAAGATGTCGCAGTGCCAGTTTCCTGTTTTCTGCTGTTTTTGGTTTCAGAAAAGCTAGTAAGGAAATATTCTCGGAATTGGAAGGGACAAAAGCCAAAGTCAATATTTTACTAGAAGGAACACGGAGTCCAGAGGGCAGCCGAAGTGGGGTCACGAGGTGGCCACACCCTGTGGAGGCGCAGCAAGGGGGCGCGCCAGCCCTAGGTGTGGGCCCCTCGGGCGGCCAACGACCTTGCCCCTTCGCCTATAAAAGTACCCGATGCAGAAACCCTAAGTACCCGATTAGATCTCCATGAAACTGTCGTAGCCGCTGCCACCATCGTTCCTAGATTGGGGGATCCGAAGCTCTTCCCGGCACCCTGCCAAAGGGGAGAGATCATTCCGGAGGCCTTCTTCATCACCATGCAAGCCTCCAGTATGATGCATGAGTAGTTCACCCTTGGACTATGGTTCCATACAGTATCTATATGGTTGTTTCTCCTCCTTTGTGCTATCATGTTTAGATCTTGTGAGCTCCGTTCATGATCAAGATCATCTATTTGTAATCATACATTTTGTGTTTGCAGGGGTCTGATGGATATTGAGATACTATGTCAGATTGATTATTGATTCTATCATGTCTGTGTTATTTGTGATCTTGCATGCTCTCCGTTGCTAGTAGCTATCTTGGCCAAGTATATGCTTGTAACTCCAAGAGGGAGTATTTATGCTCGATTGTAGGTTCAAGCCTCTAGTAATCTGGGGAAGTGACAGAAATCTCTAAGGTTGTAGATGTGCTGTTGCTACTAGGGAGAAAACAACAATCCTCTGTCCATGGGGCAACTGTATTGTTTACTTTACACACTTTGCTTGATGCATTTATCTGTCTCCTGCAACTTAATAATGGAAGAGGTTCGGACGATAACCTGAAGGTGGATTATTAGTCATAGTTGTAGTTGGATTACGGTCTATGTATTATGTTGTAATGCCCAATCAAATCTCATAGGAGTCAAGATGTCTAATATATGCATTGTTATGCCTTCTCAATCTGTCAATTGACCCGCTGTAATTTGTTCACCCAGCATGCTATTTATCTTATGGAGAACACCTCTAGTGAACTATGGACCCCGGTCCATTCTTTATCATTGATATACCATCCACTGTTTACTATTTACTTTCTACAAGCAACTATTATCTTCCACACTATACATTTAATTCTTTGTTTTCAACAAACTGGTGAGATTGACAACCTCACTGTAAGTTGGGGCAAAGTATTGTGGGTTGTGTTGTGTAGGTTCCAAGTTGCTATCAACACCTTAGAGTTTTTTCCTTACTCCTACTGGTTCGATAACCTTGGTTTCATAACTGAGGGAAAACTTGTTGCTATGCTCATCATATCTTCCTCTTGGGGTTCCCAACGAGCTCTACATATTTGAGCCATCAAGAACTTTTTCCGGCGCTGTTGCCGGGGAGATAAGGACGGCTCAATCTCTTCCTCCTCGTCAATCATTTTTTAGGGAGAAAGAAGATTCTCGCAAGAGGAGTCTGTCACAACCAATCTCTTTGCTTAGTTTATTTTTCTTTGTTTTGCTTGTTTCATTTTATCAAAAACACAAAAACATTATTTGTATTGGTTTGTTTCTCTTTATCAAAAACACAAAAAATTAGTTCCTACTTTAGTTACTGTTGGCTTGCTTTACTCCTACAAAAATGAACAATCCTGAAAACACCAAGTTGTGTGACTTCACTAGCACAATCAACAATGATTTCATGTGCATACCTATTGCTCCACTTGTTCCTGAAGCTACTTTCTTTGAAATTAAACCTGCTATGCTGAATCTTGTTATGGAAGAGCAATTTTCTGGTGCTGGTTCTGATGATGTTGCTACTCACCTTAATAATTTTGTCGAACTTGGTGAGATGCAAAAATACAAGGATGTAGATGGAGATATTATTAAGCTTAAATTGTTTCCTTTCTCTTTGAGAGGAAAAGCTAAAGAATGGTTGCTATCCTTGCTTAGAAATAATATTGATTCTTGGATTAAGTGCAAAGATGCTTTTATTTGAAAATATTATCCTCCTGCTAAGATTATATCTATGAGAAGTGAAATAATGAAATTTAAACAATTTGATAATGAACATGTTGCTCAAGCTTGGAAAGAATGAAATCTTTGGTAAAGAACTGTCCCACTCATGGACTGACTGCTTGGATGATTATCCAAACTTTTTATGCAGGACTGAATTTTTCTTCAAGCAATCTGTTGGATTTTGCTGCTGGAGGTACCTTTATGACCATTAATTTGGGTGCTGCAGCAAAGCTCCTTGATAATATGATGGTTAACTATTCTGAATGGCACATTGAGAGAGCTCTACAAGGTAAGAAGGTAAATTCTGTTGAAGAAACCTCCTCCTTGAGTGATAAAATTGATGTTATTATGTCTATGCTTGTTAATGGAAAAGCTCATATTGATCCAAATAATGTTCCTTTACCCTGTAACATCCCAAATTTCATCAAATGCAAAATCATTTATTGCATTCATATCATCATAGCATTTAGATCTTGCATAAAAAATTTCAAATTTGAAACCAAATAAAACCATATTTATGCCCTTTTTATTATATACATATGAGCCATGGTTTTATTTTTATTTTCAAAATACCAAAGTGTTTTTGAGTGGTTAGATGTGTTTGTCACAATTTTGAGTGCTAGGATCATCCTACAAAAATTTGGAGAAGGTTTGAATTCAAACATATTTGAATTAGGGTTTCAAAACCATTTCCGAAAATCAAAATAGAAAAGAAAAGGAGCAAAGGAAAAAAATAAAACTGGTGCCACCTATCTAGCCCAGACCCACTTTTGGCCCATACAACCCACGCGGGAAACCCCCTCCCTCTCTCTTTCTCACCGCATCCATGCCGCACCCGCTCGCTGAGAGCACGGCCCCATTGCCACCTCAACCCTTCGTCCTGAAATCCCCGCGCGACGACCCGCTCCATCGGTTGTTTCTTCCCCAAATCAAGTCGAATCAATCCCATTGATTCTGGCTGTAATCCTCGCCCCCGATGCTAGATACTTAACCCCCTCTGCCCCCACACCATTTCCCCTAAAACCCCATTGCCTAAGCGCCCCCAGGCTGCCAGTAATCAAGCTCGCACCGCCGCTGCCCGACGAACTAGGGCGACCAATCCCGGTGAGCTCCGTCCACCCCTTGCCCTCTGGTTCACCCTGTCATGCTCACCATCCCCTTGCGCACCTACTGATGCTTGATGTTTCCCTTCTAGTGATCCAGGAGCTCGCCCCTGTCAAACACTACAAGCCCCAGACGCGATGTTCGACTTCGACAAGCCATTCGGTGAGACCAGTGTTCCCCTTGACCTCTACAAACGAGTGAGTTCGCCTATGTCTTGCGCGTCTACTCATGCTTGCTGTTTGTTCCCATGCGCACCAGGTTTTCGCCACCATATCTGTTCGCAAGTGCTCGACGCCAGAACCAACTCCGACGAGCTCCCACGACCGCGACAGTACGCCCCTGACCAAGCCAGTTCCACCTTGAGCTTCCTCGCATCCACGCGATGTTGGTAAGCATCGGCACCACCCCCAACCCCCTCTAAACTTGCTAGTGCACCGCCGGCAGTGTCGTCTCCGCCGCAGTAGGCATCAGCGCCGCTCGCATTTGGTCGTTTGATCTAGAGCCGCTGGATCTAAATCGTGCGTCATAGATTAGATCACTTGAACAAAATGGTATCGTTAGATCTAGACCACGAGATCTAACTTAGATCTTACAGCCCATGTGCGTGATCCGCGCGAAGCGGTACGGGCCAATAAGACATGGCCATGTGTCTGTGTTTTCGATTTAAAATCTGTTTTTAGATCTATTAGTTATTCAAACTTGTAAAATTCATATCTTTTGTTCTGGTTGTCCAAAAATAGCAAATAATATATCAATGGATTCAGAAAATTAAGCCCTACACACCTATGGCCTTGAATTGGTTATTTGCTTCTGGAAAAAATAGGATTACTTGCAGAAGCATTTGTAGGCCTATTTTGCATATAAAAATTATTTCGAAAATATTTTTAATGTAAATTTGAGTTTGTTTAGACTTTAGATAGTTTGCTTTGTGTTCATTACTGTTTAGCTTGACTCTTTAGTGTAGAAAAATAATTTCATTGCATTTGCATGCATTCATATGTAATTTTGTTTGAATTATTGAATGAGAATTTGGTGTTATGATTTTATGTGTAGATTTTGGTGATTGTGGTGATTGTGATTGTGAGGATTGTTCCTACTCCCCCAACTATCAAGGCAAGTGATGCTTCATATTTTTGTCTTATTATTTTATATATGAACTAGTGATATTTTGAGTAGGATTGCATGGAGAAATTTTCTAAGTATAAGCTATGCCTTGGGAATCCCATATTTGTTGTCTTAGTAGAATTTCCTAAGTTAAGAAACTTGCTATACTATTATGCTTAGCTTAGCTAGTAGAAAACAAGGGAGGAATATTCATGCTATGGAAATTTGCTAAGTCTATGACTTGTGTTTTTGATTAATAAATCAACTATGTGAATGAATCACCTGGGTGGAATGGTATGGTTGGTTTATGTTGAGTGGTTATATAAGGCCCATGTCTATGGTTTACCTTGTCTATAACACTTGTGGATTTCCACCTAGGAACAAAGGGACTTGAGATTTTTAGTGTTGAGAAGCTTCTAGTGCAACCACATGGCATATGGGCTCTGCCTTGACCAACTAGGTTGCAAGAACTTAGCCAGATGGACAGTTGGTGGTAGGGTTGATAGGATGGAACGCGTCCATGGTGGTGTAAGGGAGTGCTTCTGAAAAGTCTTGTCTCGATGCATGTCGAGTCTTTTGGGGAAAGTGCACCACCTCTCGAGAGGGTAAAACCTAAGTACTTAGCCGTGTCCTCGGCAACGGACAATTTGAGTATCAAAGACATTGAAGAGATCAAGGATCTCCTCATCCCAATTTCTCTAAGTTAAAAAATTGTGGTTGAACAAGGGTAAAGGTTCACCAATGTCTATTGGTGGTTCCTTGGGTGTTTTTGACAAACAAAAACTTAGTGTTTTCAACTAATAAGACAAAACCTTATTTTGAGCAAAGCCAACCTAAGCTACACTTAGCCAAATTCATATAGTTATTAATACTACTATTCTACTATGGTATCACTTGCCAATACAATTCCAAATGTATTGACCCTCTGTGGCTGTAACTTATGATGTTGCAGGTTACTCTGATGGAGATTAGGGTTGTGAGTCTACACTCAACATGTTTGCATGTGGCACATGAAGATGAAGACTTCTAGTTATTTATTTTATATTATGAACTCTATGTATTAGCCTTGGGCTATTGAGTTGTAAAGACTATGTTATCTCTGAAATGACGATGTAATAACGACCTTTGTATCTGTGTACTTCATCTTAAACTGTGGATGATAGCATTTGATCCAGGGACTAGCATTGCAATCACAGGGGCCTTTACCTTAAAAGGTGGGGTCTTACAGATGGTATCAGAGCACTGCGTTGCCTATAGGATTATGACCCTAAGATGGATTAGACTAAGGAAACCATTAGGAAAAATGCAACTCTTTGCAAATTCCACACTTGTCTTTTTCTTCTCGTAAACCTCTCCTAATCTTCTTTCGCATCTCTATTTGTAGATGGCCGCCATCAACGAAGCCTTCAAGAAGGGACCACTCGTGACCTTGACCTTAGAATGTGAGACGGAGTTTCCCAAGGCACTCAAAAACCTCATGGTTAGCTTGGGAATACATGGTGAAGCCATATACAAGGGATTTCCAGTGATGGATGAAGGAGAAGAATATTGGTGGGTATAACTCCACTTGTACAAAAACAAGGGATACAACCACAAAGAATTGGGATTCTGCATGATCACCAACTTAGAAATGTATATGTCATTCTTTGACTCTGCAAGGAATGCAGCATGGAGTGCTATCAAGGAGCTTGGTGAAATATTCAAGTGTAGAATGCTCAAAACTCAAAATAACCTTAGAGAGGAGAAGAAGTATACCCAAGACTTAGAGACTGCCATAAAACGTCTAAGGGAAGATATCATAGACTTAGCATATGAGTGATAATTGTGACGTACTCCTATATTTGGACCACCACACTTGTCGTTTTCTCACGTTAATAATTTGATCATACCAACCTATGTGCTATGGCAATTTTTTGTCTAAGTTATGTTAGAACCTTAGTGTTTGTGTAAGATCCCCTCCTTTATAAAGGAAAAGGATCCCTGTGATTGCAATGCTAGTCGCTGGATCAAAGCTAGCATCCACAGTTTAAGATGAAGTACACAGATACAAAGGTCATTATTACAGCCACTCCAGAGATAAACATAGTCTTTACAACTCCAAGGCCACAGGCCTAGTACAAGAGTTTGAATAAGTAAATATATAAAGGTCTTCATCTTCATGTGCCACAGGCAAACATGTTGAGTGTAGACTCATGACACCTAATCCTCATCAGAGTAACCTGCAACATCACAAATTACAGCCACAGTGGGTCAATACATTGGAATAGTATTGGCAAGTGATACCTTAGCATAATTTAGGTGGACTAGATACTATATGCAAATTTGGATAAGTGTAGCTTGGCTTGCTTTGCTCAAAATAGGTTTTGCCTATTAGTTGAAATCACTAAGTTTTTCTTTGTCAAAACTTTTCCCAAGGAACCACCAATAGACATTGAGGTCCTTCACCCTTGTTCACCCACAAGTTTCCCAAGGAACCACCAATAGACATGGACTTGGCTAAGTACTTAGATTTTTCCATCTGCAGAGGTTGTGCACTTTCCCCACCAGACTTGATTTTCACCAAGACAGGACCTTTTAGAAGCCTTCCCTTAGACCAAATGGACGCGTTCCAACCTATCATCCCACTACCACCAACTGTCCAAATGGCTAAGTTCTAGCAACCTATGTGATCCAGGCAGAGCCCATATTGCCAAGTGGTTGCACTAGAAGCTTCTCAACACTTGGCCTCTAAAATATCTTTGTTCCTGGGTGGCTTTCCACAAGTGAGATACACAAGGTTCACCAGTCCCCTGGCCTTGTGTAACCACTCAACACAAACCATTCCTTCCATTCCACCCAGGTGTTTATTAACTTAGTTGTTTTATTAGGCAAAACACAAGTCCAAAGACTTAGAAATATTTTCATCATAGCATGTATATTTCACCAACCCTTGTTTGCTACTAGCTAGGCTAAGCATGGCATAGATAGTAACTTAACTTAGAAATTCCCTAGCAATTCTACAACTACTAGGATTTCCCAACATGGCATATAAGCAAAAATAATAACATGCAAGACTTAGCAAAATATTTCTAATGCTTAGTATAAAACATGGGATAAAAGTATTCATGAAGTACCACTTGCCTTGGTAGTTTGTAGAGTAGCTACACTCCTCACAATCACAATCACTAGCACCAAAATCTACACAAAGAATCATAGCCACAATCACATACAAAACATATACAATCAAAAATATATGCATGCATGCAAAATGATATGTGTTGATTTTTTTTTAAAACTCAACAAAGCAAGTATACAGTACTGATTCATAAACAAGTTAAAAACTTTCCAAACAACATTTATTTAAACCCTAAATCATTTCCTAAACATTTCATATACTCAAATTAGCCCTACACAAGTTTCTTCCAATAAAGTCATTTTAACAGAAGAAAAACATTAAACACATTGCATATTTAGAAAGATCTTGCTCTCCTGATTCCAACGGTATAAAATTTGTCAAATTCTAACGTGTGGATCAAAAGTTATAGCCAAAACAAATTTGAACATCTAATAGATTCAAATTCTGTCTTTTAAATCTATCTGCTGCCACGCATCTTGTTCTAATTGGCCCGTACCGGTTTGGGCGGATGGATCAAAGATAGCCACACGATTTAAATGAAGATGCACGGCCAGATCTAATGCGTACCTCTTCGACACATATCTAATCTTACTCGTTATATCTAAATTCTACGGTCCTAATCTAATTGACCACAGACGGGCGGCGCTAGCGGCGGCGACTGGCGGCGGCGCGCTCTGACAGTGGCGGTGCCGGCGAACTAGGGCATCCGGAGAGGTGGGAATATGCTCACCAGAACCGCAGTGACGAGGAGAAGCTCGACGTGTCCTTGGTTGGCGAAGAGGCGCTCGGAGCCGTCGCGGATTGCTCATCGGAGTAGTCCCTGGCGGCTGTGGCTTCGACTCATCGACGTTGGCGATGTTCTGAGCCGCGCTAAGACAAGGGGAGGGTACCGTTAGATGCGCAGGATGCTGGGGATCTTACGTGTATCAAACAGAAGGCAAGGGGAGGCTGGAACTTACGGGGAAAGGTCGCCGGAGTTCGAGCAGAGAGCAGTGGAGCTCAGTTGTTGACGTTGCCGAGGCTACAGGCCATGCACGAGCAAACGGAAAGTGTCAGTAGATGCGCACAGAGATGCAGAGCAAGCCAGCGTGAACCACAGGCAGAGAGGAGTGTGGTGCTCACCGGAATTCGTCGGCGAGGTCGTCGGAGCAGCGGGGTTGCGGCGAGGAATTCTCGCAGCCTGGGGGCGTTCTGTGCTCGGGGTCTGGGGGAAAATGGAGAGGGGGCAGAGGGGGTTTAAGTAGGAGAGATGGGGGTGTGAATCACTCCGGCATTGAACGGGAATTGACGACGCAAATCAAACAGGAAACGGCCGCGTGATTTGGGGATGAACCAGTCGCTGGGTGGAGACGACGATGGTCGTGTGGGTCGTGGCTGTCAGCGAGAGGAAAGGAGAGGGAGTGGGTCCAGACTGTCAGCGAGCTAGTGGGTGCGGGCGTGAGTAAAGAAAACGGTTCGTGGGGGGTGGGGTGCTGGGCTTTAGCTGGGCTAGTTGGGCCAGATTCGGCTGAGTGCTATTTTTTTCTCTTTTAAGCTTTTTGTTTTTCTTTTTGCTTTTCTAAAATGGTTTTCAAACCTCAATTCAAATCTGTTTGATTCCAAAAAATTTCAGGATTTTTGTACAATAAATCTTGTACTTAAATAAGTGTCAAACACATCTGTTCACTCAAACACACTTGGGTCTTTTGAAAATTAAAATAAAACCATGCCTTTATGAGGTGTGATAATAGGCATAGAATTTGTTTTATTTCATATTTTGCTTTGAGACTTTGCTCAAGTTTTTGAAAGCACCTGAGTTTGGATTCTAAGCAATACTGAATGATTAACAGTACCTTTCTCAAAACAAGTAACACAAGGGCTTGAGTAAACTTACATAAAATATTGAGCAACAAAGCTTCTGTTTTGAAATGTTTTGTTTGAAATGAAACTCATATGATCATGGATGCATGGGTGATATGCATGAGTTTGAAACATGATTTTAGGGATGTTACAGTTTGTGATAGATGTTCGTATGCCATGACTTGTGTGTTTTATGGTTGAATGTATGATTTTTGCTTTTTGTTTCACTATCTTATGTTTTTCTCTTTACTTGAGTTGTTTCTAATTTTTTTCTCTATCCTATGCAATAGATGCCTAGCTTTATTGTCAGCATTGCCGAGGAGTTCAAGGGAACTCATTTTGGTTCTCGTATTGTGGAGGTCACTAGTGTGCTCAATCTCCCCCTCCCTAGAATTAAGGGACTTCAGCTTACGAAGTTCGAGAGGAAGGATCTATGGGGATTTAGAGTCTCGCGGCCTGGACGTCAGACGGAGCCACTCACCGAGGAGATTACCTTCAAGTTGATGCATGATGACAAGGAGAAGGGACTCGACGTAGTCATGCAGGATTTACTTGGACGCCTTTGTGGATGTCACTCCACCGAGCTCAAGGGCCTCTACTTCCACTCGTTTGGGAGACGTGACGAGCAGGGAGAGGCTATAGCATACAACGATGCCACTAGAGAGACTATCGAGCCAGTACGTCTGTATCTTCAGGACCTAGAGATACTTGTTAGACACCTCAACATGGATAGGACCAATGTCATGCTTAGCAATGACGAGCTACAGGTTCAGTTGAGGGAGAAGGACAAGACCTTCGCGGAGCAGGACGAGATCATCAAGGAGATGGAGGCTAGGTTCGAGAACCAAGACAAGAGGTTCAAGAATCAAGAGAAGAGAGTGCAGGATAGGAACAAGAAGATCAAGGAGATGAGGACCGAGATAGATCTCAAGGTCCTTGAGCTAGAGACCCAGCAAGGAGTGATAGAGAGGTTGCGCTCGCAGAAGAGACCCCTTCGTGCGAAGATCGATGCCTTCACCACCAATGTGGAGGAGTACAAGAAAACCATGGATACAACAGGACTTACTCTAGTGGACGAGGAGGTCGACATGGAGGAGTAGTGTTGACTACTCGACTATCTATTTGTCTATCATCCTTTTATTTATCGAGTCGCAATGATCATCCAACATGTGGATGGCTTTGCTAGTGTGTTTACTTTTCCAAAACTTGTTGTTTACATTGTTTAAAACTCTAAGTTTATCTTGTGCTTTATTATTTGTGATTGTTGTTATGTGATGTTTTGTGCATGTTAGTATCTATGGGTTATATCTCATTACTTATCCTTATTGAAACCACAGATGCATCCCCGTCGTGCCAATCCCAACCAAAACAACAATAACAATAATGGCAATGAGATGCAGCAGCTGATGACAGCCCAAACTCATTTGATGCATATGATGACCCAATTCATGGCAAATCAGAATCAAAACAATAACAACAACAATAAAAATACCAACAACAATCAAAACAACCCACCAGCCTTTGATATGCTTACAAGGTTTTTGAGGTTGAGGCCTGCAAAGTTCTCAGGAACCACTGATCCTATGGTAGCCAATGACTAGTTAAGTTCTATAAACAAGGACTTGGTCACTGTGGGCTACACTGATGAAGAAAAGGTCAGATTTGCAGCACATCTGCTTGAAGGACTAGCAGCCACATGGTGGGATAATTTCCAAATCACCACTCCCATTGAAGATGTGACTTGGGCAATATTTGAGGATGGATTCCACACTGCTCATATCTCATCAGGAGTGATGAGTTTGAAGAATAAGGAGTTCCACAACCTTAAGCAACGTCACCGCAATGTGGCAGAGTACATTGAGGAGTTCAACAATCTGGCACGCTATGCACCGTATGATGTTGACACTGATGCCAAGAGGAAGGAGAAATTCCTTGAAGGACTGAGTGATAAGATGTGCATGCAGCTATTTGTTGCATATGTCCCAACTTATCAATCACTATGTGACAAAGCCACCATCTTGGAAATCAAGATGAAGCAGGTGGAGAATAGGAAGAGGAAGCATCACTTCGATAAGCATAGTTCTGGAACGTCACACAAGCATTCTCATGGTGATGATAGTGGAGGTTCTGGATCCCACAAGCATGGAAGTATAACAGCCACCACAACAGTAACTGTCACCATGACAACAAGCATCACCGTAGTCATGACAATGATAGATATAAGAACCACAAGAGTGGACACAAGAGCCATCATAGTGGTAATGGCAATGGAAGTAAGCCTGCTAAGAGATACATCAGTCAGGTTGAGTGCTTCAATTGCAAGAAAACTGGGCACTATGCAAATGAATGCCTAGAAAAGAAGGCTGATGGAGCCAACAAGCCAAACCCTTTTCAGAAGGGTCAAGTGAACCACATCAACATGGAGGAAATCTATGAGGAATCTGATGCTGTGGCTGGTAAGTTCAAGCTTAATTATTTTCCAGCACATGTTCTTTTTTTATACCGGCGCATCGCATTCATTCATATCAAGAGCATTTGTTGATAAAAATAAACTTCTAATTGAAAATATTGGATGTCCTATTAAAGTAAGCTTTCCGGGTGGAGAGATGATAGTAAATTTTGGATGTCATGATCTAGTGATAGAATTTGGAAAGTATAAGTTTCCAGTTAGTCTGATAACCCTAGATTCCCAAGGATTGGATGTAATTTTGGGCATGGATTGGATGACTAAGTATGAAGGAGTAATCGATTGTGCCAATCGTACTGTTACACTCACAACCCCGGATAAGAAACCGATTAGGTTCAAGACTAACTTTGAATCTAAAGGGGGTAAGCTAAATTCTCTTAAGGGGGTTCGCATCGACAGTGTACCAGTTGTGAAGGAGTATCCGGATGTGTTTCCGGAGGAATTACCAGGAATGCCACTAGATAGAGATGTGGAGTTTTTGATTGACTTATTGCCAGGATCTGGACCAATAGCAAAGAGACCCTACAAGATGTCATTTGATGAGTTGAAATAACTCAAGAAACGGCTTGGAGAACAGTTGCAGAAAGGATTTATCCAACCAAGTTCTTCTTCTTGGGGTGCACCACTTCTGTTTGTTGAGCAGAAGGATAGAAGTCAAATGCTATTCATAGATTACCGTTCACTCAATGAGGTGACTATAAAGAACAAGTACCCTTTTCCTAGAATCAATGATGTATTTGATCAGCTAGAAGGAGCCCGAGTGTTCTCAATAATTGATATCCGATCATGCTACTTTTAGTTAAAGATTAGAGAGCAAGACATACCTAAGACTGCTTTTACCACTAGGTATGGATTGTATGAGTACACTGTGATGCCATTTGGATTGACAAATGCACCAGCTTATTTTATGAACATGATGAACAAAGTGTTTATGGAGTTTCTAGACAAGTTTGTTGTCGTATTCATCGATGACATTTTGATCTATTCCAAGAGCAAGGAAGAGCATGAAGAACATTTGCGTTTGATACTTGAGAAACTCAGGGAGCACAAATTGTATGCCAAGTTCAGTAAGTGTGAATTTTGGTTGAATGAAGTTGGATTTCTTGGACATATTGTGTCTGGAGATGGTATAGCTGTCGATCCCGCGAAGGTGTCAGCTGTAACTGAGTGGGAATCTCCCAAGTCAGTTAAGGAAGTTCTAAGTTTCCTAGGCTTGGCAGGATACAATAGAAGGTTCATTGAGAATTACTCAAAGGTAGCTAAGCCAATGAGGGAGTTACTTAAGAAAGAGAAAAAGTTTGATTGGACTGAAGGATGTGAAATCAGTTTCCAAGAATTGAAGAAGAGACTAGTATCAGCACCAGTCTTATGTCTGCCATATTTAGAGAAGGACTTTCAAGTCTATTGTGATGCATATCACCAAGGATTGGGTGGAGTTTTCATGCAAGAAGGGAAAGTTGTGGATTATGCCTCGAGACAACTCAAAACTCATGAAGTGAATTATCCTACTCATGATTTACAATTAGCCTCTATTGTCCATGCACTCAAAACATGGAGACACTATATTTTGGGAAAACATTGTGAAGTGTTCACTGATCACAAGATTTTGAAATATATCTTCACCCAGAAGGAACTCAATATGAGACAAAGAACGTGACTAGAGCTCATCAAGGATTATGACTTGAGTTTGCAATACCATCCCGGTAAAGCAAATGTTGTAGCGGATGCTTTAAGCCGTAAGGTTTATGTGAATGGCCTTACTAAGGGATAATTGCTAGATGATTTGTGTGCACAATTCAAAGAGCTAAGATTGGAGATAGTGCCTGAAGGATATCTCATGTCATTGGAAGTTCAACCAACATTGTTGGACAAGATTAAAGAAGCCCAAAAGTTGACAAGGAAATTGAAGAGATTAAAGGTAAATTTAGTAAAGTGAAGGCTAAAGGATTCCATGAAGATGAACAAGGTACTTTATGGTATGGAAAGCGTATCTGCATTCCACAAGACCCGGAGCTTTGGAAATTGATTCTCCAAGAAGCACACAATTCACCATATTCAATTCATCCAGGTAACACCAAAATGTACATGGATGTGAAGGAAAGATTTTGGTGGAACAATCTCAAGAAGGATATTGCGGAACATATTGCCTTGTGTGATGTGTGTAGTCGAGTGAAGGCGGAAATCAGAAACCGGTAGGGTTATTACAACCACTACCTATACCTGATTGGAAGTGGGATAAGATTGGTATGGATTTTATCACCGGACTACCAATGAACAGATCTGGTTATGACTCTATATGGGTTGTTTTGGATCGCCTAACTAAAGTAGCTCATTTCGTACCCGTGAATACAACTTAAACAAGTGCTAAATTAGCTATGATCTATATGAACATGATTGTATGTCTGCATGGAGTACCTAAGAGTATTCTATTAGATAGAGGAACTCGGTTCACTTCGTATTTTTGGCGACAACTACATGAATCATTGGGAACAAGGTTAGAGTTTAGCATAGCTTTTCACCCTCAGACTGATGGGCAGACGGAAAGGACCAATCAGATTTTGGAGGATATGTTGAGGGCATGTTCCCTAGACTATGGTGATAGTTGGGATGAAAGTCTGCCTTACGTGGAATTCTCTTACAATAATAGCTATCAAGCAAGCATTGAGATGGCTCCGTTTGAATTTCTTTATGGAAGGAAGTGTACTACGCCATTGCTATGGAGTGGAGTAGGAGAAAGAAATTTGTTCGGACCAGAACTGATCAAGGAAGCTAAAGAGAAAGTTAAATTGGTAAAGGATAGATTGAAAATAGCCCAGTCCCGATAAAAGAGCTATGCATATCCAAAGCATAGGGAAGTCACCTATGAGGTAGGTGATAGAGCTTATCTTAGAGTCTCACCACTTCGTGGTGTGAAGAGATTTGGAGTTAAAGGAAAATTGGCACCAAGGTATGTTGGACCATTCAAGATTTTGAGCCGCAAAGGATAAGTAGCTTATGAGATTGAATTGCCCGAATCACTGTCTGCTGTTCACAATGTGTTTCATGTGAGTCATTTGAAGAAGTGTCATCCGGAGATGGAAGAAACTTCATTGAAGGACACTATACCTTTGGAAGAGGTTCAGTTGGAGAGTGATCTTACTTATGAGGAGAAACCTATCAAGATTCTTGAGACTGCAGAAGAGTTACTCGTACTAAGACTATCAAATTCTGCAAGGTATAGTAGAATCATCATACCGAAGAAGAAGCAACTTGGGAAAGAGAATATGACCTTTGGAAAGATCACCCTCACCTATTTGCTAGCCAATCCGAATCTCGACGGCGAGATTCATCTTAAGGAGGTTAGATTTGTAACATCCCAAATTTTATCAAATGCAAAATCATTTATTGCATTCATATCATCATAGCATTTAGAGCTTGCATAGAAAATTTCAAAGGTTGAAACCAAATAAAACCATATTTATGCCTTTTTTATTATATACATATGAGGCATGGTTTTATTTTTATTTTCAAAATACCAAAGTGTTTTTGAGTGGTTAGATGTGTTTGACACACTTTTGAGTGCTAGGATCATCATACAAAAATTTGGAGAAGGTTTGAATTCAAACAGATTTGAATTAGGGTTTCAAAACCATTTCTGAAAATCAAAACAGAAAAGAAAAGGAGCAAAGGAAAAAAATAAAACTGGCACCACCTATCTAGCCCAGTCCCACTTTCGGCCCATCCAGCCCACCCGGGAAACCCCCTCCCCTCTCTCTTTCTCACCGCGCCCGCACCGCACCTTCTCGCTGACAGCATGGCCCCACTGCCACCTCGCCCCTTCTTCCCCAAATCCCCGTGCGATGACCCGCTCTGTCGTCTGTTTCTTCCCCAAATCAAGTCGAATCAATCCCATTGATTCTGGCATTAATCCTCGCCCCCAATGCCAGCTACTTAAACCCCTCCGCCACCGCACCATTTTCCATCAAACACCATCGCCTAAGCGCCCCAGGCTGCCAGTAATCAAGCTCGCACTGCCGCTACCCGACGAACTACGGCGACCAATCCCGGTGATCTCCACCCACCCCTTGCCCTCTGGTTCACCCTGTCATGCTCACCATCCCCTTGCGCACCTACTAATGCTTGATGTTTGCCTGCTAGTGACCCAGGAGCTCACCCCATCAAACACTGCAAGCCCCAGACGTGCCACTCAACTCCGACGAGCCATTCCGGTGAGACCAGTGTTCCCCTTGACCTATAATTCAAACGAGTGAGTTCTCCTCTATCTTGCGCCTCTACTCATGCTTACTTTTTGTTCCTGTGCCCGACGCTAGAACCAACTCCGATGAGCTCCCATGGCCGCGACAGTACGCTCCTGACCAAGCCAGTTCCACCTTGAGCTTCCTTGTATCCACATGATGCTGGTATGCATTGGCACCTCCCCCAACCCCCGCTATACTCGCCAGTGCGTCGCCGGCAGTGTCGTCGCCGCCGCAGTAGCCATCAGCGTCGCTCGCATTTGGTTGTTTGATCCAGAGGCGCCAGATCTAAATCGTGCGTCGTAGATTAGATCACTTGAATGAAACGAGATCGTCAGATCTGGACCATAGGATCTAACGGCCCACGCGCGTGATCCACGTGACGCGGTACGGGCTAATCAGACACAGCCACGTGTCTGTGTTTTCGATTTAAAATCTGTTTTTAGATCTATTAGTTATTCAAACTTGTAAAAATCAAATCTTTTGTTCTCTTTGTCCAAAAATTGCAAATAATATATCAGTCAATTCAGAAAATTAAGACCTACACACCTATGGCCTTGAATTGGTTATTTGCTTCTGGAAAAATTAGGATTATTTGAAGAAGCATTTGTAGGCCTATTTTGCATATAAAAATTATTTGGAAAATATTTTTAATGTAAATTTGAGTTTATTTAGACTTTAGATAGTTTACTTTGTGTTCAGTATTGTTTAGCTTGACTTGTTAGTGTAGAAAAATCATTCCATTGCATCTGCATGCATTCATATGTAATTTTATTTGAATTATTTAATTTGAATTTGGTGTTATGATTTTATGTGTAGATTTTGGTGATTGTGGTGACTGTAATTGTGAGGATTGTTCTTACTCCCCCAACTATCAAGGAGAGTGATGCTTCATATTTTTGTCCTATTATTTTATCTATGCATTAGTGATATTTTGAGTAGGATTGCATGGAGAAATTTTCTAAGTATAAGCCATGCCTTGGGAATCCCATATTTGTTGTCTTAGTAGAATTTACTAAGTTAAGAAACTTGCTATACTATTATGCTTAGCTTAGCTAGTAGAAAACAATGGTGGAATATTCACGCTATGAAAATGTGCTAAGTCTATGACTTGTGTTTTTGATTAATAAAACAACTATGTGAATGAATCACCTGGGTGCAATGGTATGGTTGGTTTATGTTGAGTGGTTACACAAGGCCCATGTCTATGGTTTATCTTGTGTATCACACTTGTGGATTTCCACCCAGGAACAAAGGGATTTGAGATGTTTAGTGTTGAGAAGCTTCTAGTGCAACCACATGGCATATGGGCTCTGCCTTGACCAACTAGGTTGCAAGAACTTATCCAGATGGACAGTTGGTGGTAGGGTTGATAGGATGGAACGCGTACATGGTGGTCTAAGGGAATGCTTCTGAAAAGTCTCTTCTTGATGCATGTCGAGTCTTGTGGGGAAAGTGCACCACCTCTTGAGAGGGTAAAACATAAGTACTTAGCCGTGTCCCCGGCAACAAACAATTTGAGCATCAAAGACATTGAAGCAATCAAGGATCTCCTCATCCCAATTTCTCTAAGTTAAAAACTTGTGGTTGGACAAGGGTAAAGGTTTACCAATGTATATTGGTGGTTTCTTGGGTGTTTTTGACAAAAAAAACTTAGTGTTTTCAACTAATAAGACAAAACCTTATTTTGAGCAAAGCCAGCCTAAGCTACACTTAGCCACATTCATATAGTTATTAGATACTACTATTCTACTATGGTATCACTTTCCAATACAATTCCAAATGTATTGACCCTCTGTGGCTGTAACTTATGATGTTGTAGGTTACTCTGATGGCGATTAGGGTTGTGAGTCTACACTCAACATGTTTGCCTATGGCACATGAAGATGAAGACTTCTAGTTATTTACTTTATATTATGAACTCTATGTATAAGCCTTGGGATATTGAGTTGTAAAGACTATGTTATCTCTGGAATGACGATGTAATAACGACCTTTGTATCTGTGTACTTCATCTTAAACTGTGGATTCTAGCATTTGATCCAGGGAGTAGCATTGCAATCACAGGGGCCTTTACCTTAAATGTTGGGGTCTTACATAGCCTCTTTGGTTGCTCAAGAAGAGCAAGTTGTGTGAACTTCAATAGAAATAACAATTTTAGCAACAATTCATATAGGAATAATTTTGGTAATAATAATTATAGTCCATATCATCCCAATAATGGTAATGCTTTATGGAAATTCCTACAACAACAATAGAAGTGCACCCTATGAACTTGAAGTCATGCTTAAGAATTTTATTAGTAAACAAACTTCCTTCAATAAAAATGTTGAGGAAAAGCTTTTGAATGCTATTTCATCCTTGTATGAAGCACAATCTTCTTTGATTAATAAAATGGCTGCTAAACCTGAAACTGTGGAAAATCCCTTTGCTGCTACTAATGCCATACAAGTTAGAATTGATGAAAATGTTAGACTGTTAGCTAAATTGCATACTAAGTGGGAAAGAGAAGATGAAATTGCTAGAAATAGTATTTGTACTATTACCACTACTAGTAATGTTGATGCTAGCAAACCACCTAAAGTCCCCATTTCTTTTCCAAATAAAAATGCTGAAATTCTTCAAAATATGGGAAACAATAATTCTACTACCTTGGATGCTAATGTTGATTTTGATCTTGATGGTTGCAATATTTCTAAAGTGATTATGTTCCTACAAAAGCTTGCTAGGAGTCCCAATGCTAGTGCTATGAATATGGCTTTCACAAACACATTACAGATGCTCTCATGAAAATTAAGGAAGAAAAATTGAAACATAAAGCCTCTATTCCTAGGAAATTAGATGGTTTGGAACCCATTGTGAGATCCAAGCACATGACTTAATAGGATTGATAGGATATCATACCAACAAGTTGCAACTTCTTTTCCGGAAGCTCATTTGAAAAGAATTCTAAGGTTAAGCGTGCTTGGACTAGAGCAATTATAGGATGAGTGACCGACCGGAAAGTGGGTAACCAGGTGCGCATGAGTGAGGACAAAGTGCGCAGAAAAGACTAGTGTTGGTCGGTGGGGCCAGTCTAGATATCCTACTAAGCTACCAGGAGTGATAACCCCTAGGCCTGGTGGACGGGGTGTTACAAGTGGTATCAGAGCCGATCCTCGCGGTTAAACAGGTGTGTGAGGGTCAGTGGCAGGACATGTGGAGCATGACGCATCTGGCCCGGAGTGGACACAGCATGGCACATGTGCCGGCATTGGACGCACATACGCGTGCCGGGTGTGTGCGGGTCAGTGGCGGGACATGTGGAGCATGGCGCGTGTTGCCTGGAGTGGACACGGCATGGAACATGTGTCGGCATTGGACGCACATACGCGTGCCAAGAGGGAACATTCCTGGGTTGTTCTTGATCGATGAGGGCATCGATCTTCTAAATGGTGGGTGTATGTGAGATCGAAGCACATGAATTAATACGATTGATAGGATACTCATACCAACAAGTTGCAACTTCTTTTCCGGAATCTCATTCAAAAAGAACTCTAAGGTTAATCGTGCTTGGCCTAGAACAATTTTAGGATGGGTGACCGACTGGGATAGGTCACCGATCGAGAAGTAGGTACCGGGTGTGCATGAGTGAGGATAAAGTGCACAAAAAAGACTAGTGTTGGCCCAAAGACTAGTGTTGGTCTGTGGGGCCAGTCTAGATATCCTATTAAGATACCAGGAGTGAAACCCCCCGTGCCCAGTGGACGGTGTGTTACACCCATCATTAATATGGAAGGGAATGATTTTGATCTCAAAGCTTTATGTGACCTTGGTTCTAGTGTCTCTATTATGCCTAGGAAAATTTATGAAATGCTTGATGTGCCACCATTGTAAGATTGTTATTTGGATGTCCATCTTGATGATAATGCTAAAAAGAAACTTATGGGGAGTATTAATGATGTTCTTATAATGGTTAACAATGCCTATGTCCCTGTTGATTTCTATGTTTTGGATGTTGAATACAATGCTTCTTGTCCTATTACTTTGGGAAGACCTTTTCTTAGAACTGTTGGTGCCATTATTGATATGAAGGAAGGCACCATTAAATATCAATTCCCATTCCAGAAAGGTATAGAACACTTCCTCAGAAAGAGAGAGAAGATACCTTGTCCTTCTCCTATTAAAACAAAAGTTTATCTTAATGCTTCTTTATTCGAAAATACTTGATTCTTGCTTCATGTGCATAACTTAAAGGCATTAAAGAAAAGTACTATTGGAAGATAACCCAAATTTATTTCAATAAGTTTTTCTATTGTTGAGTCTTGGAAGTTATTGCTTCTGTAATAACCGCTCCTTATCTTTTTTGTGTGGTTTTGTGCCAAGAATAACCTCTAATGATAGAGAAGTAAGATTTGAGGAAGTTGCTCTCCCAAAACAGATTTTTGTGATTCACTGTAAAAATTAGTGAAAAATCATAGTACGTCAGATTGAGCTGTAAATTTCTGAGCTTATGCCCAGGTTATGATCTAACTTTCGTTAGTTGAACACTTTTCGATTTAAGCAACATAAGGTCTTCGAAAAAATCGGTTTTTACCTGCTGGTCTGTTTTGACAGATTTCTGCAATTATTTGCATTTGCCTCTTAATCGGTTTCTTTTGAGTTCACTTTGATCACTTGAGCTTTTAAAATAAGTTGCTACAGTAGCTTGTGTTTTAATGAGTTTTACGTGTGTTGAAACAAAATCCAAAGGCTTATTATCTTGAATACACTACTGTTGCTAATGAAGAATTGTGTGAAGTTTTGTATGAAGGAAATTTTCAAGTGTAGGGAAAGAGTGATGTGATGACATGAAGAATGGAAAAAAGCTCAAGCTTGGGGATGCCACCCCATGTCACCCCAGAAATATTCAAGAGGTACAAGCGTCAAATCCTGGGTATGCTCAAGGCATCCCCTTCTTCATCAATAAAAATCTCAGGTTTTCTTTCAAAACAAATTATTTTTATTGCTTCATGCACTATTGTGTTGTTCTTGGAGCGTCTTAGTTTTTTTTTTGTTTGGTTTGCTGCAATAAATTAGTTGGACCCCCGTATTCTCATGTTGTTTCAAATAAGTTGATTGGTATTGGAAAAGAGTCACTACAAGAAATATGCTGATACATGATCCTCCATTTTCGTCACTGAATCATCATGATGGTTAATCAATGACGATCCTATGACGAAAAACAGATCGTCAAAAACCGAGCGTCAATAATTAAACACCACGACGTTTTTAGTGAAATCGTCATAACCATCAATGACGATATTGGATCGTCGTAACCTTTATGACGATCAAATATCGTCACGGACGATCTAGCCTATCCACGTCAGATCCTAAGTGGTTGATCCTACGTGGCACAAGTATGAAGAAAAAAATCGTTATAGTACAAATTCAGCCCAGTCCATTTCGATAATCTATATGGGCCAGGCCCAAAAAATATATCGTTTTCTATTCAATCTAGACGTTTTTCGGCCCTGCCCAACATTTCTGTCAATTGTTATTTGGGCCGTTGCATTCTTTACAAGAACATTTTTCTCTCTTTATTTAAAGAACTAGTCCCACTTGTCAGATTGGTCCCACCAGTCAGATGTTTCCCTTTGTCAGATTTATCAAAAGGTTCATCCTATTCATCATGTTTCATGTTTCACATTTCATTACACAAATGACAAAATTTTCAAATGGAACAGAAAAGGAACATACGAAATTCTTGAAATAATAGCCAAATTTAGACTATTAAAGTCTTCACATTGTGTTCATACAATCAGAGATGCTAACTACTACTACAATATAACTAGCTACTCTTTGCTTTGTCAGGCTTCACGCCTCTTCAAATAGCTTCAGTTTTCACACTTCTTCGGCCTGGAGCTCCTGTAAAAGAAAGGAAACAACACAATTTTAGATCTTAGTAAGGGAATATCTACTAACAATAAGAACTAAACAATTTGGAACAGAATAGAATTAACATGACAAATCATCCAATGTTTTCATGTATCAATTATCCAATTAACATGACAAATCTAGAAACTCCTGAGCAATCACGAATGATGTTTCAATAGAATTTTCAAAACAATGTTCATGTTTTATGCATAGTACCTTCAACTGTCGAGAGCAGAATGATGCAGCAACCCCTCTTGATAAATCTTTCATACAATGTACACAAGGAATGCACCATTAGAACAAAATTTCTAATCAGACTTCACCAAATGCAAGAATGGTAGACACTAAGAATGGTAAGCAGCAGAGTATTGTTGTACAGTTTCATCCAAGAAACAAACATAGTAAAAGCAACTAGTGCATCAAACTTATTCGAATTTTTCACACATTTGATTGATTGGAGTATGACAAGCTTATCAGGAATACAAGGTAATATGAGCTGAAACTAGCCAACAAGGCAAAGCAGTAGCTGTCAGAGGACTGTTCAAAGTAACCTGACATTATTTCATATATCTGCTTAAGACAACAACACTCCAAAATTACAGCATAATAACACAGGGCAGTATCACTAACATCGGTAGCAGTGGGCATTCTAAAATGGTAATCGTATCGACCAGCCCCAAGCCATGAACCTGGAATAAAAACTCACCTAAGATGTTCGATCTCATCCTCGACGCCACCTAGTAACATGAATTATTCTAAGTAATTCATCTATTCCATCAATTGAAGGAATAGCACAAGGTATCAGGCATACAAGCTTAAATAGATAATCCATTGAAACTATCAACAACGCAAACTAGATGCTATAAATATATCAATTGAGAGCAAAATAGTTGTTCTTTTGAACAAGATAAGCATAAAACTGATTGAATATAGTGGTAGCTCTATAAATTTGCCATGTGGTGCTGGGAATACAACGATACATTTAACTAGAAAGTATATAAGAGTAAGCATGGCATTGTAACTGTAGGTTCTCATAGTTAACTATACTCATTTTGTTTGTCCAGTATTAGTGACATACAGTTATGCAATTGGTGCACAGCTACCAATGTTCCATAATTGTTGGTGTAGACAAAAGAAAAATCAAATGCTCTAATAATTCCTCTTCACAGGAGTAGGACAACATCAACTTTATTTTGCGAGTTTTTTCCTTGACAAAATATTGTGTGAAATTTAGAAAGCAGAAATATTGTGTGAAATTTAGACAGCAGAAATAATAACCAGATTAGTAGTATTAATAGTAGTTCTAATTTCAAATAGTAAGATTTAGTAGGCATATAGTTCTTCTCTAGGAAATACAAGTATAAGGATCAATCAATCAACCAAGGGACAGATGTTTTGGCATATGTGATACAAACAATCAACTAGCCTCGTCACAGAACAATTATAATACTTGAACGCTCGATTAACATGTTCTATGGACGCCAACACAGAATGCAAGAAAACAGTATATAGTACATCCATGTCTCACATAGCAAGAAGAGGAGAAAAGGGAGTAACCTAGGACTTACATAGAGCATGGAGACAGTAAAGAAGAGGAGAAGCAGTGGGTGATGTCCGGAACATTTGAATACCTAGCCGGTGGATCTGGTGTCGTTGGGCTCGAGGTGATGCAGCAGCGGGCGTCGCCTGGGCCGCGGATATACCGCTTCTCATCTCACATCCACCACCTGCCGATGCGAGGAGGACATTCATCTAGTCGCCGTCTTCGAGTTCCTACCGTGCGATTCCTGTTTCAATAGATGCAGCGCATTAGAGGATATGTAGAAGGAGGTGATGGTGCGTGAGAGAAGAGGGAGAGATGGGTGGCATCGCCGGTAGAGAGGCAGTGCCCATGGTCTGGACGACGAGCTCCCGAGAAGATGGATCCGGCCGGCGTGAGGTAGTGGGGCGGCCAGACTAGCCTTGTGTAGATCAAGGGGGCGAGACGGTGGTGGCGGCGCTGTAGGGCGAAGGCGAGACGGTGGTGGCGATTAGGGTTCGGAGAGTAGATCTGGAGGGGCGCGAGGGGAGGAGATCTAAGGGGTGGAGGCGAGACGGTGGTGGCGACGCTGCAGGGCGAAGGCGAGACGGTGGTGGCGGCGCTCCAAGGCGAAGGCGAGACGCTGGTGGGGGCGAGAGGAGATCGATGGCGATCAGGACTGATGGGGGTGGGTGCGGGGTGGTGGCGGAGAGATGAGGAAGGGAGAGGGGAGAATCGGCAGCGCGAGGGGAGGCTTGGTGAGGTTAGGGTTTGTGTCGTGGGTGGGGTGGGGACTGTGGATTTCTGTGTGCTTCTTCTCGTGATCAGCACGCGTTGGATCCGGAATGAACGGTCTAGATCAGGTCCATAAGGATGATCTGTGGGAGGGTGTTTCCTGTGTTTTCATTGGTCGGTTCACATATCACCTCTTTTTTGCACTTAGAAAATAGAAAACCACTTTTTGTGCAACGAAAATAAAAAGTTCCTCCGATAACATTGTTCGCAAGTCCAAGATATACATGTGTGCACAATATTTTCATGTAATCGGAAAAGTGTTTCTGTTCGTCGCCGAAAAAAGGCATTTTTCATTTTTCGAGTGTCAAAAAATGGGGCGTTTTGTGAAGCATCCACCAAATAAATTTTGCAAAATGGTACCACCACATTTTACAAAAACACTAGACCATATTATATTGTCAATACCCAAATCGGGGTCTCTCAAACCTTTCCGTCCACCCCGGGCGAAAAAGACAAATTCCTACCGAATCGGAAAGAAGTGGGTCCGATTTCAACTATAGGTAAATGATCCGATGCCCATAATTTTTTTAAAAAAATGATTTTTAGACTCATAATATGCTGTTTATTCAGAGATCCAGTGCAAGTTTAGCGAGGCTCGGCCCATAGCTAAGAACCTTCATGACCGCCATTTTGACCATAGTTTGAAACGGGCATAAAAAATTCAAAAACGGTCTGATCAACGCAAATCCTTCCCGTGGTGTATTATTATGTGACATAGTTGCAAGGAAAAATACCAAACTTGGTAAATTGAGTATGTCTCAAAAAAGCCTTTACAAAATGACCTATCATGTTTGAGGTTTCATGGCTTTCGGGTCAAATGACCAATCTTATGGCTAGAATCAGGGCATAGTTTGTGATAATGCACCCGTATTATGCACACATGTGCATCATTGGATGGAAAACAATGTTGCAGGAGGAAGTTTTTCATTTCGTCGCACGGAAAAACCATTTTCCATTTTTCGAGCGCAAAAAACGGGTCGTTTTGTGAAGCAACCACCAAATGAAAGTTTATAAATGCTACCATCCCATTTTTAAAAAATAATAGGCCACCTTACATGGAAAAAATTCCCAACTGGGGTCTCTCAAACCTTTCCATCCACCCCTGGCGAAAAAGACAAATTTCTGCCGAATCAGTAGGAAGTGGGTCCGATTTGAATTATAGGTACATGATCAGATGCCCATTATTTTTAAAAAAATGATTTTTAGATTCACGATATGCTGTTTATTCAGAGATCCAATGCAAGTTTAGCAAGGAATCGGCCCCTAGCTAAGAACCTTCATGACCGCCATTTTGACCATAGTTTGAAACGAACATAAAAATACAAAAACGGTCCGATCAACGCAAATCCTTCGCGTGGTGTCTTGTTATGTGACATAGTTGCAAGGATAAATACCAAACTTGGTAAATTGAGAATGTCTCAAAAAAGCCTTCACAAAATGACCTATCTTGTTCGAGGTTTCATGGCTTTCGGGTCAAATGACCAATGTTATGGCTATAATCAGGGAATAGTTTGTGATAATGCACCCGTATTGTGCAAATATATGCATCATGGGATGGAAAACAATGTTGCAGGAGGAAGTTTTCCATTTCGTCGCACGGAAAAACCATTTTCCATTTTCCAAGCGCAAAAAACGGGCCGTTTTATGAAGCAACCACCAAATGAAAGTTTATAAATGCTACCATCCCATTTTTCAAAAAATAATAGGCCACCTTACATGGACAAATGTCCCAACTGGGGTCTCTCAAACCTTTCCATCCACCCCTGGTGAAAAAGACAAATTCCTGTCGAATCGGCAGGAAGTGGGTCCGATTTGAACTATAGGTACATGATCCGATGCCCAATATTTAAAAAAATGATTTTTAGACTCACGATATGCTGCAAGTCTAGCGAGGCTCGTCTCCTAGCTAAGAACCTTCATGACCGCCATTTTGACCATAGTTTGAAACGGGCATAAAAATACAAAAACGGTCCGATCAACGCAAATCATTCGCTTGGTGTCTTATTATGTCACATCCCAAATTTTAGATTTGGTTCTGCATATAATTCATATCATCGCATCATACTTTTCCATGCAAAACCGTCGATTGAAAAGAATCGGCGACACGCTATTTTCAAATCCCTACTCTATTTTACTACGAGGCTCCTGCGGGAGGCTTTAGTGGGACTAGCGTTGTCCACCCTTGTAGCCTAGTGGTTTCTCTCAACCCTTGACCCCAGATTGTTCCCCTCGACTTTACAAAACCGTAGGAGCAAGAATCGCTCGATTCGGAGCTCGTACGGAAAAGTTGTCGCCGTTTTAGTGAATCATCGGAAAACGATCCGAATTTCGGACCGATTTCCGAGTCGGAAACCAACTCCGCGCCGAATCCGCGTAGGACCGCGAGAGGGCCCCACTTAAAGGCGGACACCACCTGGCCCGAGCCGCCACAACCGCCCCTGCCCGCGATCGCCCGCCCCGCTCGATTCCCGAGGCCGCCGCCACCTGCCTCGATCGCCCCGCCTCGGCTGCCGCCGCCACCGCCCGCCCGCCTCGCGCCCACCCGCCGCCATGTAACGCCGCCGCCTTTCTCTCTCCGCCCACACGCCACCAGCGGCCGCCAAGCCGCCCTCCACCAGCGCACCGCACCATCCCCGCCTCCTGCGGCCAGCAGCCAGCCGCTGCAGCTGCCGTCGCTGCCCCGCCCGCCGCCGCCATCGCGCCTCGCCACCAGCGCTGCTACTGCAGCTGCTGCTGCCGCCGCCGCTGCGCTTGCTGCCGCGTCGCCGCTAGCTGCCGCATACGCCGCCGCGCCGCTGCTGCTGCGCCGCTTGCTGCCGCTGCATGCGCTACCGCTTGCGCTTACTGCTGCGCGCACACACACATGCACGTGTGCCGCCATCGCCGCCGCACGCGCCGTCGCCGCGTTGATGACCACTTTGACCGTGCGCTAACCGTTTACATCCGTGCAGGAAACACCACCGTCGCCGAAACCGATCGCTGCACCGTCCGGGACTCGCCGCCGTCCGTTTCGCCGTTCGTTCCCGGTAAGCCTGCAGCCACCGTCAGATTTTAGATCAGCGGCTTAGATCGTTCGTTGACCGGTCAGACTCAGGCGTTGACTAGTCAGACGCCCAGTCGGCCAACAGACGCATTGACCATCAATGCATACGCTTGATCGTTAATTTCGTTAATCCTTTTAGTTGACAGATTTGGTAAAAACTTGTAAATTGTGTAGAGATTAAACCGCTTGGCCAAAAATTACAAATAAAATATGTGTAGATTCAGTGAGTCGTGTAGAATCTCGCTGTACCTTTGGTTCAGACTTTTACAGCAAGGTTTAGTATAGTTTAATCAAACTAAGTAGTGACCTTTTCGGAGTAATAAATTCGTAGAAAAAGATCCGTAGATCCAAAAATTGCGTAATATGTCCCTGGATTCAGTGGAACGAGGGGAATCTCATCGTGAATTAAAAAGATAGGCTTACAGTAAAAACTTCTGCAGAAACTGTCTAGTGGCTTTCTGCAGTGTTTTAATTACTCGGGGAGTTTTGTAATTCTTTTTTGAGTAATTCCAGTTGGTACTGTTTCTAATCAGCGATGCCTATGCGGTAGAATTTTCCCATGATTTTACAAATAGTATACTACCGGTAGTGAATTATTTGAGTTCTAGCTCTAGTTTTGAGCATTACTTTTTGCGTAATAGTTTTCCTTGCGCTAAAACTATTTTCCATGCATGCAATCAGTAGTATTATTGAATAGGATTATGTGGTGCAGCTGTAGCACCAATTCACTTGCCTTGCATATCTTCATGCATCATATTTGTTGCATATGCTTGTGGATTGTTTGTTTATGATTGCAATTGTATCGCGTAGATTGTGACGAGTGCAACGCTTGCTCGTGTGTGGATTGTTCTTCCGACCGCTACAACCAAGGCAAGTAGATGCTACTTTGTTCATGATATCGTCCTACTATTTTCAATGCATTGTCGTGTATTTTGTAGATGCATGTGTAGGATGATACTATCGCTATGCTATGTCCTATTATGTGGTAGGGCTTTCCTTGTAGATGAACCACCGTTGGTAGATGTGCTTAGCCATGCTATGTTGAACGAGGGCTGGGTTACATCATTGAGACTTGTTTCTAAAAGTATTGGTTTGTGAAAACTAAAACAACTTAATCAATGAATCTCCTGGGTGTGATGGTATTGATAATTTTTCGTGGTTTCATTGCGGAAAGGCACCCAGGTATCAAGAGAGAATGATTGGCTTCTTTATTGTGTAGCTTACGTGTACAGCCATGTGCCAATAACGGAATGGGCGGTTGGTTGGACTTATTAGGTTGTGGTAACTCGAACCCGCGTATCCAGAGATGTAGAATTTTGGTAGGTTGGACCGGTGCGTGTCGGGATTGAGGAGCTACTTCCCGAACAGTCTCTTCTTGGACTTCTCCCTATCACCAGTCAAAATGAGAGTGATGGTACGAGCTGGGCTGGCCAAGTCACATGGGTAAAGTGTACTAACCCCTGCAGGGTGTATAATCTAATCGATTAGTCGTGTCCCCGGTTATGGACATCTGAGTTGCTTGATATTAATTCCATGACATGTTTCTCGCTCATTCTAATTTCATAATTGTTTTAATATTGTTGGGTTAACTTAATTGGGATCTTTTCAAAGAAAATCAAAAACTGTTTATGAAAGTAGGACAAATGTATTTGCAAATGCAAGCTAGACACAACTCCACTTGCCAAATATGCATGTAGATGTTAGTACTATTGTCTCCATTACTAGCTCTACTTGCCATACATTCCATGTATTGACCCTTTGGGGCTGCTACGTTTCATGTTGCAGGTTATTCCGATTCTGATTAATCGATATAGGCCACGGTACTCCACTCGGTACTTGTTCACTTGTGGGCAATTTGAAGAATGGAGGATTTACTTTATTTATGTTGCTACCTGAATAATTTGAGCTAGCCCTGAGCTAAGCTTTTATTGTAATAATGGTACTCTGGATCTTCGTTATTTATGATACACGAATATTTTGCTATGTTATTCATCTCATTCTATTGTGGGCCAATGAACCGATCCAGGGATTGGCATGTCACATAGAAGCCACGGTCTTTTCAGAACCGCGGTGTTATAAGATGGTATCAGAGCCCGTGTGTCGACTGTAGGATCGTGACCTAGGAATTGGATTAGGAAGCCATAGAATTATTAAAGCCTATATTAACTCTGTCTTTCATCTTATGCCTTTCACCCTCGTAAATTCTTACCATATGCTATTCTCACACTTTCCTCTTTTACTTGATAGATGGGTGAAGTCAGGACTGAGTATGCAACCATGGAGTCACCAAGGCCCTTTGCAAGGCAGTTAGCACAGCTCTCGCAGTCATTGGGATTGCCACTGCCCATGTTCAAGGGAAGAAGGCTGTAAACCTATGGATATGGAGAGGATGCATGGGAGATCACTACCTTCATATTCAAAGATGCCGCTTTGCCAAACCTCGTGCACTTGATCTACACCAAGACATACTGCAACTGGGGACTTGGAATCAACTTGGCCATACATGAAGCCCTGTCTCGCCAGTGCCATAATGTCCGACACCTACTGCCAGCAGATTCACCCTACCGTGACTATGGAAGGCGTGATGAATATGGGCACATTGTGGTTACCCCGGGCGACAGGAACAACATCCCGCCCCGTCGGAGGCACATAGAGGACATGGAAAGGGAGAATGGAGCTCTAGCCGAGAAGGTGATGATGATAAATGAGATTGCAGATTTTGCTAGCAATGGTATGGTGGTCCAAGGACAGGAGATTGACACCTTGCATGAAGCTGTGGGAGTTCTGTAGAATGTCCTGATAGCCAGAGATGCAACCATATCTCATCTTCATGGTACTATGCAGGAGAACACCCAGAACATACAACAGTTGCAAGGGACCGTCCAGGAAAGGGATCAAACTATTGAAGCTATGACAACCCAGATTGCCGCTCTCCAGGCACAGCTGAATCCACCCTCTGATGATGACAATGGAGATGATGGCAACAATGGGGATGATAATGACAGTGGAGACGATGATGATGATGATGAGGACGAGGATGATGATGATGGAGACGATGATGGTGGAGGAGATGAAGCTGTTGCAGTTGCAGCTGAAAGTGAAGAAGAAGAGGAGGATCCAGAAGAGATGGACTTTGAGATCTCAAGTGATGATTAAGGAGAGGTGTAAACTCCGCCGCCATGGTTGTACCGCGAGCCGAAGCGCCAACGCATGACCGCAAGGACCTACCGCAACCTCTTCAAGGAGTAGATAGAAGTCCACCAATTAGTCCACGTTAGGCAAATTCGTTAGGATTAGTCTCGATCGATGTAAATCTTAGTTCGTGTTAGTTTAAGAGTGTTTAGTTGCTTATTTGTGTACTCCAATATCCCAGGAATTATTTGTGCGAATTTTATTAAAGAATTATGGCAATTTGGTTACTATTTGTGTTACTTTCGCTGCAGTTTTTCTGCTGATACAGCAGTACTGCGCGATTTTTCATATTTTTCTGGTAACTCGGAAAAATTTGAAAAACATTGGTCTGATGCGAAACTCTCTGTATTATATGTGCAAAAATCAGCTAATTTTTCTGACGAGCTTAAGTCAGGCGGAAAATTTCGTGAACGCTGCTGGACTGTTCTGGCAGATTGTTGTTTTTGTTGTTTAGTTGATCAACTGTTTAGTTAACCATTGCCAACTCTTGTAAAACTATTTCAGTAGGTATATACTGCTAGGATAACCCCTGGGATGTTGCTGGATCACTTGTTTGTTGATGTGTTGCATGCTTGTGATTGTCTGCTATTGTTTGTTGTTGTGTGATCATATGCATGGGTAGAATCCTATTACCGTAGTTGATTCTTTCTAAACTTACCTGTGCTGAACCGCAGATGCCTCCCCGCCGTCAACCCACTGAGTTGGAGCAGCTCATGGCAGCTCGTGCACTGACCCAAGTGATGACTCAGTTCATGGCAAATCGAACAACAACAATGGAAACAATCACTCGTGGAGATGCTCTCACCAGATTTGAGGTTAAGGCCAGCTAAGTTCTCTCATCAACGGAACCGATGGTTGCTCTCGACTCGTTGCGTCAACAACAAGGATCTAGTAACCTCGGATGCACCGATCTGAGAAGGTGAGGTTTGCCTCACCCTCTTTGGAGGGACCAGCCGCTTCTTGGTGGGACACTTTTCAGATCACCCACCAGGACACCGTGACTTGGGCAATGTTTGAGAAAGGTTTCAGACCAACCACGTGTCTTCGTGGAGTTCTGAGCAAGAGGAAGGAGTTCCACAACTTGCGCCAAACCAACCGTGACCGTGGCTGAGTACATTGAGGAGTTCAACAACCTGTCCCGTTATGCACCGAGGATGTTGACACGATGCAAAAAGGAGGAGAGATTCTGGATGGCCTCGGTGATGAGCTTTCAAGATGCATCGGTGGTCTATTTCCCCACTTTCCAGGAGCTTATGGACAAGGCCAGGATCTTGGAAGGGAAGCACAAGCAAGTAGAAAGCCGCAAGAGGAAGAACAATAATCACCACTCTGGTTCACATCACAAGTCACGCACTTCATATGATGGATACTCCAAGCATGGAGGAAGTGACCATGGGAGCCATGATCGCCACCACCATGGAGGCGATGGGCATCGTCATGACAACCATAGGAGCAGCCACCACAGCCACAAGGGAGGAAACTCTCACCACTCTGGAGGACACGGTGTACATGACCGCAACCGTGATCGCAACTTTGTGAAGAAGGATTTGAGTGAGGTGACGTGCTTCAAGTGTAAACATAAGGGACACTATGCTGACAACTGTCCGGAGAGGAAAGGACTGAAGCCAACCAACAGCGAGAAGGCCACAGTGAACCACATGAATGTGGAGGATATTCCAGATGAGCCTGACCTTGTGATTGGTAAGTTCCCAATCAACACTTACCCTGCACTTATACTTTTCGATACTGGTGCATCGCATTCATTCATATCAAGGGCATTTGTGGACAAGTATAAGTTACCTACTGAGTCTATAAAAAGGTCTTTTAGAGTGAGTTCACCTGGAGGAGATATGATAGCTAGCGCGGGATGCCGCGATTTAACTGTGAGGATTGGAACACATAACTTCGTTGCACATTTGGTAGTGTTGGATTCACAGGGTTTAGACGTCATTCTGGGTATGGATTGGATGTCCATGCATGGGGGACACATAGATTGTGCACATCGAGCTGTTTCACTCAAAACCCGGATGGTAAGAGGATTAGATTCAAGTCGGCTGTACGACCAAGAAGGTGTAAGTTGAATTCTCTTAAGGGGGTTAGCATGGATCTGCGTGCTGATTAGGGATTACCCGACGTGTTTCGGAAGAGCTGCCGTGGATGCCACCGACAGGAAGTAGAGTTTCTTATCGACCGATGCCGAACAGGACCTATAGCAAAGAAACCATATAAGATGGATGTGGATGAGCAAGGAATTGAAGAAGCAGTTGAAAGATCACCGAAAAGGGATTCATTCAGCCGGTTCAGCCGTCATGGGGTGCACTGCTCGCTTTGTGGAGAAGAAAGACAAAGCAAGAGATTAGTGGTGGACTATCGTCATGAATGAAGTAACCATCAAGAACAAGTACCCTCTGCCGAACATAAATGATTTGTTTGATCAACTGGAAGGAGCAAAGGTGTTCAGCAAGATTGATCTGCGATCAGGCTACTTCCAATTGAAGATCCGAGAGGAGGACGTACCAAAAACCGTCTTCACCACTAGGTATGGTTTATATGAGTATACAGTTATGTCATTTGGACTAACGAATGCCCCGGCGTATTTCATGACAATGATGAACAAGGTATTTATGGAGTACTTGGACAAGTTCGTGGTGGTGTTTATTGATGACATACTGATATATTCCAAGGATGATGATGAGCATGAGAAGCATCTAAGACTGATTATGGAGAAGCTGAGGGAACACAAGCTGTATGCCAAATTCAGCAAGTGTGAATTTTGGCTTAACACTGTTGGATTTCTCGGACACGTAGTGTCAGGAGAAGGAGTCGCTGTTGATCCAAGCAAAGTGACTACAGTGACAGAGTGGGAAGCACCCAAGAATGCAGGAGAGATTCGAAGCTTTTTGGGACTTGCTGGATATTACAGGAGATTCATTGAAAACTTTTCCAAGATTGCTAAGCCGATGACTGAACTTCTGAAGAAGGAGAGGAAGTTTGAATGGTCAGACGTATGTGAAGCCAGCTTTCAGGAACTGAAGCGTCGACTAGTGACCGCGCATGTTCTGTGTTTACCAGATCTTCAGAAGGATTTCCAAGTGTACTGTGATGCTTCTCGACAGGGACTTGGGAGTGTGCTGATGCAAGATGGGAGAGTGGTATCATATGCCTCGCGACAACTCAAACACCATGAGCGGAATTACCCTACACACGACCTGGAGTTGGCGTCAGTGGTTCATGCGCTCAAGGTATGGAGGCATTACTTAATGGGAAAACACTGTGATGTGTACACCGACCACAAGAGCCTGAAGTACATATTCACACAGAAGGAACTGAACATGAGACAAAGGAGATGGTTGGAGCTTATCAAGGATTACGATATGAATCTGCAATACCACCCAGGAAAGGCCAATGTAGTAGGAGATGCTCTGAGCCGGAAGGTTTATGCCAATGGATTGACAATTGGGGGATTGCCCGAGGACTTGTGCAAGCAATTCAAGGACCTTAGACTGGAGGTAGTATCTGAAGGATACTTGGCAACAATGGAAGTCCAACCAACGCTACAGGACAGAATCATGAAGGCTCAGGTAGGAGACAAGGAAATAGAGGAGATAAAGGAAAAGATGAAGGAGAATCGGGAAAAGGATATTCGCGAGGATGAGCATGGTACCTTGTGGTATGGAGATCGTTTGTGTGTGTCCAGTGACCCGGAGATAAGGGAGTTGATTCTGCAGGAGGCTCATAACTCGCCATACTCCATACATCCGGGCAACACAAAGATGTATATGGATTTGAAGAGCAGATTTTGGTGGAACAACATGAAGGGAGATATCGCCAAGCATATTTCCCTATGCGATGTGTGCAGCCGAGTGAAGGCGGAACACCAGAAGCCAGCAGGACTGCTACAGCCATTGCCTGTGCCGGATTGGAAGTGGGATAGAGTGGGAATGGACTTTATCACAGGATTGCCCAGGACCAGGTCAGGATATGACTCTATTTGGGTAGTGGTCGACCATTTGACCAAGGTAGCCCACTTTATACCGGTAAAGACGACCTATACGAGTGCAAAGTTGGCCAAGATTTACATGGACAGGATTGTGTGCCTACACGGAGTTCCCAAGAGTATCGTATCTGATAGAGGCACCCAATTTACCTCACACTTCTGGCGCCAGCTGCACGAGTCACTTGGTACTAGATTGGAGTTTAGCACAACGTTTCACCCACAGACCGATGGACAGACCGAGAGGGTGAATCAGATTTTGGAGGACATGCTGAGAGCTTGCGCCTTGGCTCATGGCTCTAGTTGGGATGAGAATTTGCCGTATGCGGAGTTTTCCTACAACAACATCTATCAAACCAGCATCAAGACGTCACCGTTCGATGTGCTATATGGGAAACGGTGTCGAACACCATTGCTATGGGATGGAGTAGGAGAACGCCAGTTGTTTGGACCTGATTTGATCAAGGACGCTGAGGAGAAGGTCACCTTGATTAGGGACAGGCTGAAGGTAGCACAATCAAGGCAGAAGAGCTATGCCGACGCCAAGCACAAGGAAGTGGTGTATGAGATAGGTGATAGAGCATACCTCAGAGTGTCGCCACTTCGTGGAATCAAGAGATTTGGAATTAAGGGTAAGCTGGCACCTCGATTTATTGGACCGTATAGGGTCTTAGCACGCAAAGGAGAAGTTGCTTATCAATTGGAGTTGCCAGAGGCTCTGTCCGCTGTTCACAACGTGTTCCACGTATCCCAGCTGAAGAAGTGCCATCCGGAGATGGTAGATACACCATTGAGAGATGCTGTACCGCTAGAGGAGGTTCAGCTTGAGAATGATTTGACCTATGAGGAGAAACCGGTCAAGATTCTGGAGACAGCAGAGAGGATTACCCGTACCAAGACAATCAAGTTTTGCAAAGTACAATGGAGCCACCACATCGAAGAGGAAGCCACTTGGGAGCGTGAGGATGACATCCGAGAGGACTACCCACACCTATTTGCTAGCCGCGCCGAATCTCGAGGACGAGATTCATCTTAAGGGGGTTAGTCTTGTCACATCCCAAATTTTAGATTTGGTTCTGCATATCATTCATATCATCGCATCATACTCTTCCATGCAAAACCGTCGATTGAAAAGAATCGGCGAAACGCTATTTTCAAATCCCTACTCTATTTTACTACGAGGCTCCTTCGGGAGGCTTTAGTGGGACTAGCATTCTCCACCCTTGTAGCCTAGTGGTTTCGCTCAACCCTTGACCCCAGATTGTTCCCCTCGACTTTACAAAACCGTAGGAGCAAGAATCGCTCGATTCGGAGCTCGTACGGAAAAGTTGTCGCCGTTTTAGTGAATCGTCGGAAAACGGTCCGAATTTCGGACCAATTTCCGAGTCCGAAACCAAATCCGCGCCGAATCCGCGTAGGAACGCGAGAGGGCCCCACTTAAAGGTGGACCCCACCTGGCCCGAGCCGCCACAACCGCCCCTGCCCGCGATCGCCCGCCCCGCTCGATTCCCGAGGCCGCCACACCGATCGCCCGCCCGCCGCGCGAGCCGCCACCGCCTGGGCCCCGCCTCGCCGCCCAACCCTGCCGCCAGGTAACGCCGCGCCGCCGCCTTCTCTCTCTCCGCCGCCGCGCGTCACGCCACCCGCGGCCAGCCGCCGCCAAGGCACCCTCCACCCGCGCGCCTGCACCATCCCGCCTCATGCAGCCGCCGCTGAAGCCGCTGGCAGCTGCCCGCGCCGCCGCTTCTTCCCGCCAACGTCCGGTTTCGCCACCAGCTGCGGCGCTGCCACGGCGCTGAAAGCTGCCGCCGCCGCCGCGCTGCGCCAATAGCCGCTAGCCGCTGCCGCTACCGCCACGCGCTTACGCTGCCGCCGCTTGCTGCCGCTGCGCTTCGCCGCAAGACACGCTGCCAAGACACACACGCGCACACATGCACGTGTGCCGCCATCGCCGCCGCACACGCCGTCGTCGCGTTGATGATCACTTTGACCATGCGCTGACCGTTTACATCCGCGCAGGAAACACCATCGTCGCCAGAACCGATCGCCGCACCGTCCGGGACTCGCCGCCGTCCGTTTCGCCGTTCGTTCCCGGTAAGCCTGCAGCCACCGTCAGATTTCAGATCAGCGGCTTAGATCGTTCATTGACCGGTCAGAATCAGGCGTTGACTAGTCAGACGCCTAGTCAGCGCCCAGTCAGCAGACGCGTTGACCAGTCAACAGACACAGTTGACTGGTTAATTTCGTTAATCCTTTTAGTTGACAGATTTGGATAGAAACTTGTAAATTGCATAGAAATTAAACTGCTTGGCCAAAAATTACAAATAAAATATATGTAGATTCAGTGAGTCGTGTAGAATCTCGCTGTACCTTTGGTTCAGACTTTTGCGGCAAGGTTTAGTACAGTTTAATCAAACTAGTTAGTGACCTTTTATGAGTAATAAATTCGTAGAAAAAGATCCGTAGATCCAAAAATCGCGTAAGATATGTCCCTGGATTCAGTGGAACGAGGAAAATCTCATCGTGAATTAAAAAGATAGGCTTATAGTAAAAACTTCTGCAGAAACTGTCTAGTGGCTTTCTGCAGTGTTTTAATTACTCGGGGAGTTTTATAATTCCTTTTTGAGTAATTCCAGTTGGTACTGTTTCTAATCAGTGATGCCTATGCGGTAGAATTTTCCCAAGATTTTACAAACAGTATACTACCGGTAGTGAATTATTTGAGTTCTAGCTCTAGTTTTGAGCATTACTTTTTGCGTAATAGTTTTCCTTGCGCTAAAACTATTTTCCATGCATGCAATCAGTAGTATTATTGAATAGGATTATGTGGTGCAGCTGTAGCACCAATTCACTTGCCTTGCATATCTTCATGCATCATATTTGTTGCATATGCTTGTGGATTGTTTGTTTATGATTGCAATTGTATCGTGTAGATTGTGACGAGTGCAACGCTTGCTCATGTGTGGATTGTTCTTCCGACCGCTACAACCAAGGCAAGTAGATGCTACTTTGTTTATGATATCGTCCTACTATTTTCAATACATTGTCGTGTATTTTGTAGATGCATGTGTAGGATGATACTATCGCTATGCTATGTCCTATTATGTGGTAGGGCTTTCCTTGTAGATGAACCACCGTTGGTAGATGTGCTTAGCCATGCTATGTTGAACGAGGGATGGGTTACATCATTGAGACTTGTTTCTAAAAGTATTGGTTTATGAAAACTAAAACAACTTAATCAATGAATCTCCTGGGTGTGATGGTATTGATAATTTTTTGTGGTTTCATTGCAGAAAGGCACCCAGGTATCAAGAGAGAATGATTGGCTTCTTTATTGTGTAGCTTACGTGTACAGCCATGTGCCAATAATGAAATGAGCGGTTGGTTGGACTTAGTAGGTTGTGGTAACTCGAACCCGCGTATCCAGAGATGTAGAATTTTGGTAGGTTGGACCGGTGCGCGTCGGGATTGAGGAGCTACTTCCCGAACAGTCTCTTCTTGGACTTCTCCCTATCACCACTCAAAATGAGAGTGATGGTACGAGCTGGGTTGGCCAAGTCACATGGGTAAAGTGTACTAACCCCTGCAGGGTGTATAATCTAATCGATTAGCCGTGTCCCTGGTTATGGACATCTGAGTTGCTTGATATTGATTCCATGACATGTTTCTCGCTCATTCTAATTTCATAATTGTTTTAATATTGTTGGGTTAACTTAATTGGGATCTTTTCAAAGAAAATCAAAAACTGTTTATGAAAGTAGGACAAATGTATTTGCAAATGCAAGCCAGACACAGCTCCACTTGCCAAATATGCATGTAGATGTTTGTACTATTGTCTCCATTACTAGCTCTACTTGTCATACATTCTATGTATTGACCCTTCGGGGCTGCTACGTTTCATGTTGCAGGTTATTCCGATTCTGATTAATTGATATAGGCCACGGTACTCCACTCGGCACTTGTTCACTTGTGGGCAATTTGAAGAATGGAGGATTTACTTTATTTATGTTGCTACCTAAATAATTTGAGCTAGCCCTGAGCTAAGCTTTTATTGTAATAATGGTACTCTGGATCTTCGTTATTTATGATACACGAATATTTTGCTATGTTATTCATCTCATTCTATTGTGGGCCAATGAACCGATCCAGGGATTGGCATGTCACATAGAAGCCACGGTCTTTTCAGAACCGCGGTGTTATATATTATGTGACATAGTTGCAAGGAAAAATACCAAACTTAGTAAATTGGGTATGTCTCAAAAAATCCTTCACAAAATGACCTATCATGTTCGAGGTTTCATGGCTTTCGGGTCAAATGACCAATGTTATGGCTAGAATCAGCACATAGTTTGTGATAATACACCCGTATTGTTCAAACATGTGCATCATGGGATGGCAAACAATGTTGCAGGAGGAAGTTTTCCAATTCGTCGCACGGAAAAACCATTTTCCATTTTCCGAGCGCAAAAAAGGGTCGTTTTGTGAAGCAACCACCAAATGAAAGTTTATGAATGCTACCATCCCATTTTTCAAAAATAATAGGACACCTTACATGCAAAAATGTCCTAATCAGGGTCTCTCAAACCTTTCCGTCAACCCCTGGCGAAAAAGACAAATTCCCGCCGAATCGGTAGGAAGTGGGTCCGATTTGAACTATAGGTACATGATCCGATGCCAATGATTTTTTTAAAAAAATCATTTTTATACTCACGATATGCTATTTCTTCAGATCCAATGCAAGTTTAGCAAGGCTCGGCCCCTAGGTAAGAACCTTCATGACCGTCGCTTTAGACATTTTAAAATTTGATATTGTCCCTTTTTTTGCCAAGAAAATATGATATTGTCCCTACTATAGACTAATATGGGATTAGTAAATCCAGTATTTTCAAATAGTCAAGGTATTTTCCAATTAACACCCTAAGTTTATCTACTAAATTTTTAAAAAATTTAGAGACAAAAATCAATTCTTTTGGACTTCTTATGAAAAAGATACAAAAGAATTAAGAAAACAGAAAAATGAAAAATGAAAAGAAGAAAAAAAAGCCTAACCGGACCGGCCAAGTTGGCCCGGATGTAATTACCATGCGCAAGCTCAAGAGACCCAAGAAGAACTTGTCTACTTCGTGGGTTGAACCTAATCATCGGCCGAGTCTAAGGCCCAACAGACAAAATCAATGTTAATATTTATTGTGCGCGGTAATGAGACAACAAACTGAGCTTGGCATGGTGGTTTGCAGCATTCTAGGAGGGAGCTCGGTCGCGTGTTCGACCCCTCGCCCCGACGACAATTTTTTGGCGATCCTCCTAATAAGGACTCGGGTGTGGGGCCGCCTGTGGGGCCTTTATGTAAGGTCGGCGTGCGTCCGAGTGGACTTAGCGTGAGGCCGCATGTTAGGTGGGGCGTGGGGCCGCCTGTGGGTACTTTCTGTCATGTCCGGAGTGGGGCCTTCATGTCAGGTCCTGGGGCAAAAATTAACACATAGATAGGACATGCCACCTATGCAAAAAAAATGACACGTAGCTATGACACATATGCGTAACTGTTGATGTGGCCAACTAGTCATGTCAATAAATCCGAATTTAGACACTACGATTATTTGAATTGGTCATAATAGACTACAAGTAAGATCCTAAACCATATTGCACAGACTATGACGATTTCATCTAATGAAATTACGACGATTTCGACACAGAACGTCGTAATTGTACATGGTTTTGACCTCTTTAAATGGCCTATGACCATCTTGTGTGAAATCGTCATAGATTTAAGACGATTTCATTTCGCGTCACTACGAGAAGGTCACAAGTGAACACATTTCTTGTAGTGAGTAGAAAGTTTCATGCTATTAATGGTACAAAAGGAAGCTTGTTTTGACTTTGTCTTAGACTTTATAATGTCATGTTAGATGTTGCTTGGACCTTATGCTTAGTAATTATTGTTGTAGCATGACTTATTCCAAAAAATTGAGATTGCTTAATGTGCCTTGAAAGAATCATGCTTGTTTTAGCAAACAAAAGCATAATATTGTGGTATTCTCCTTTGATGCTTTATTTGGGTTGACTTGACACATGCTCACACCATGTTATGACTATGAACCAGTCACCCTAGCCTCTATGATCATTTAGTTTTTAACGTGTGGTATCACTTTATGCTTTGATTAATAATGTTTTGTCGCTTTGCATGATTATGGCCATTATTGCTCTCTTAGTTGGTCACTCCTAGTCTTTTGCTAGCCTCCACCTGTACTGAGTAATCTCTACTCGTGCATCCAACTCCCAAGAAACCAAGTTATTCCAAAGAGTCCACTATAAATTCCTATGCATGGTGTGTTACACCATTCCAAGTATATTCATGTTTTTATCTATCTTCCAAATAAAACTTGTTATGTGAAAATTGGTGATTAAAGCTCTCACAAACTTGATGGCACACTTTATTACTTGCACTTAATAAACTTGAATCATTGTGCCCATCTATGTTGCGTATATTCTTGCAATTTATAAGTTATGAATTAGCAGAACCATGTTTTCATGGGGAACGCTTTCAACATTGCACTTATTCTATACAGTTGATATCATGTTCTTTTGTTTATGAATCCCGGTGGTGTGAAATAAAAGGGGAGCTTGTAAGCTCATGGAGTTTGTATATGTGTTAGATAAACGCCTAGGCGGCTAGCCTAAGCCATGCCTAATCATGGTGGAAACTTATAGCGTAAAAATAATGATCATTCTGTGAACCATCCTCAATAAAAACCTATGCAAATATCAAATAAAAAGATCGCTGAGATGCTCATTGTCTGTTTTCTTGTCATTTCAATATGGGATAGCTCCTGTGTCATGGGAACGGGGTACCCCATTGGCGGTTCTCTATGATACACATATACTTACAATGACAAGAACTTACTTGTGACCAAAGTTGAGTAGCATGGGGTTCGGTACTCGTAAGCAAGGGTCATGATATTTTCAACTTATAACTTGTCAATAATATACTCATATTTGTGTCATTTTAACCTTAATCACTTAAATATTCCAATGATAGGGGCAATGAGAGCTGAAAGCTGACAAGTACCATAATTTTTGGAAGCTCTTTATGAAACTTGAAATCACTGCTTCCCTCTGTGAAGCGCCTTTCTTTTTTACTTTTACGTTGAGTCTCCACCTTCTACCTTTAGGCACCAATTAAGAGAGCATAGTTGGCATTCTTAGTTTAATGTGCATTGTCCCAAAACTTATTGATTGATTTATAATGTTGGTATTGCTTGTTCTTAAATTATTTGTATCTAGTCACCCTTATGAACTCTGAAGGTGTCCTATGCATTTATGTTTTGATACTCCATGAGGGACAAGCTGAATACCACTCATGCTATGTTTTCTATATGCGAAACAAACAAATGTCTTTCAATGCATTGTTATTCATGATCTTTTGTTTGTACCTTTTCATGTTGCAACGTAGTTGCTTTGTCCTATTATTAGAACTACATATTTCATGCTCATGTTTAGAGTACTTTTATCTCAGTTATCAATGTTTTACAAATAGTTTGATCAAGATTCTGATGGTGCATGTCACCTCAAAAATTATTATTTGTATCACTTACCTACTCAAGGACAAGCAGGAGTTAATCTTGGGGATGCTTGATATGTCGCAAACGTATCTATAATTTTTGATGCTCCATGCTTGTTTTGTATCAACTTTCTTATGTTTTGTCTATACTTTGAGGTATTTTTATACATTTTCTAAAACTAACCTATTAACAAGATGTCGTAGTGCCAGTTGCCTGTTTTTTGCTATTTCTGGTTTTAGAAAATCTAGTAAGAAAATATTCTCGGAATTGGACGGGACAAAAGCCAAGTCAATATTTTACCAGAAGGAACACGGAGTTCTGAGGGCAGCCAAAGTGGGGCCACGAGGTGGCCACACCCTGTAGTGGCGCAGCCAGGGGGCGCGCTAGCCCTAGGTGTGGGCCCCTCGGGCGCCCACCGACCTTGCCCATTCGCCTATAAAAGCACCCCGATGCAGAAACCCTAAGTACCCGATCAGATCTCCATAAAACAGTCTGTAGCCGCTGCCACCATCGTTCCTATATTGGGGGATCCAAAGCTCTTCCCGACACCCTGCCGAATGGGAGATATCATCCCGGAGGCCTTCTTCATCATCATGCCTGCCTTCGGTATGATGCGTGAGTAGTTCACCCTTGGACTATGGATCCATACAATAGCTAGATGTTTTTTCTCCTCCTTTGTGCTATCATTTTTAGATCTTGTGAGCTTCGTTCATGATCAAGATCATCTATTTGTAATCATACATGTTGTGTTTGCGGGAGTCCGATGGATATTGAGATACTATGTAAGATTGATTATTGATTTTATCATGTCTATGTTATTTGTGATCTTGCATGCTCTCCGTTGCTAGTAGCTATCTTGGCCAAGTAGATGCTTGTAACTCCAAGAGGGAGTATTTATGCTCGATAGTAAGTCCATGCCTCTAGTAATCTTGGGAAGTGATAGAAATCTCTAAGGTTGTAGATGTGCTATTTCTATTAGGGAGAAAACAACAATCCTTTGTCCATGGGACAATTGTATTTTTTTACTTTACACACTTCGCTTAATGCAATTATCCGTTGCCTGCAACTTAATACTGGAAAGGGTTCGGATGATAACCTGAAGGTGGATTATTAGTCATAGATGCAGTTGGATTACGGTCTATGTATTATGTTGTAATGCCCAATCAAATCTCATAGGAGTAAACATGTCTAGTATATGCATTGTTATGCCTTCTCAATCTGTCAATTGCCCCGCTGTAATTTGTTCACCCAGCATGCTATTTATCTTATGGAGAACACCTCTAGTAAACTGTGGACCCTGGTACATTATTTATCATTGGTATACCATCCACTGTTTACTGTTTACTTTCTACAAGAAACTATTATCTTCCACACTATATGTTTAATCTTTTATTTTCAGCAAACCGATGAGATTGACAACCTCACTGTAAGTTGGGGCAAAGTATTGTGGGTTGTATTGTGCAGGTTCCAAGTTGTTAGCAACACCTTGGAGTTGTTTCATTACTCCTACTGGTTCGATAACCTTGGTTTCATAACTGAGGGAAAACTTGTTGTTGTGCTCATCATACCTTCCTCTTGCGGTTCCCAACGAGCTATACATATTTGAGCCATCAGCGTTGTCGGGGGAGCACGGGGAGGCGCAGAACAGCAGCGAGCGTCGGAGCCCTAAGATAGGGTTTTAGGAGGAAGAAGGTGGCGATGGTGCGGATCCTTCCGTGGCGCCAGCGGTTGGCGGCGCTCCTCCTCTACACCCTGGATGGCGGCGGGGTCGAAGGAAAAATCGGACAGCCTACCAGCGTCGCTCGATCGGGGTCGTCTTCGACACCTCAATGATCGGGACTTCATGAATGAGATGGGATTTTGGGGAGAGGATTAGGCGGCTAAGTCAAGGTCCTTTAGTCCCGGTTGGATCCACGAACCGGGACTAAAGACCCTTTCGTCACGGTTGGTGGATCCAACCAGGACTAAAGGTGTGGGCTTTAGACCCGGTAGTTGGCACCAACCGGGACTGGGCAAATTTTTGGCAGTGTCCGAAAGGGCGCGTGCAAAACCCACATTTGGTCCACCAACCGGGACTAAAGGTGATTTAAAAAAAATGAACTTTTTAGTGTAAAATGTGGTTCCCGCCTTATTGCATATTAAAACTATAATCAACCTTGCAAAATTCATAGTGAAATAATTACAAATCAGAAAAAATACATATAGCATATCAAAATGTTCATAAAAGAAATATCTATCTAATAAAAATATAATTGATTCTTTACGAGAATTCAATTATTTAATGTTTCTACTATTCCTAAATTCCATAAAATGGTTTTTAAATGGTAAATCATTTGTAAATAAAGAATAATAATGTTTGTCCTCCAAGACAGTGATTTCCATGTTGAGATATACATGTGTGCCAAAAATTGGCTCAATTCGATGTAGGGATCAAACATTTGTTCAGAAACAAATGACTGCCGAATCGGCAGGAAGTGGGTCCGATTTGAACTACAGGTACATGATATATTGCTCATGATTTTTAGAAAAAACATTTTTAGACTGATAATAAGATGTTTCTTGAGAGATCCAATGCAAGTTTAGCAAGGCTCATCCCCTAGGTAAGAATATTCATGCCCGTCGTTTTGACCATAGTTTGAAACGGGCATAAGAAATTCAAAAACGGTCCGAATAATATAGAAGCTCCGCATGGTGTCATATTATATGACATAGTTGCAAGAAAAATACCAAACTTGGTATACTGATTGCATCTCAAAAATTCCTCCTCAAAATGAGCTATCATGTTCGAGGTTTCATAACTATCGGGCCAATTGACCAATGTTTATCGAGGCTCATTTAATACATATAGTCACTTGTATCCTAAAATGCCTTGGAGGCCATGAATATTCTTCGTGCATGTCCCTTACTTATGATCACGTTGGCCATAACCATGGAGCATATTTATTATTTAATAGGATGCTTGGGTCAGTCTTCACTATTAAGGGTGGAATTTTATCAAACTTATTATAATCTCCTAACATGTACTCCCTCCGTTTTAAAATATAAAATGTTTTAGGTTTGTGAAGAAAATGTATCTAGACTTATTTTAGTATGTAGGTTCACTCATGTTTGGAGTGAATCTACACACTAAAAGAAGTCTAGATACATTTGCTTTACAAAGCTAAAACATCTTATATTTTGAAACGAAGGGAATATGTCTTGTCTTCCACTCCCATGATGTTTTTTCCTTAAAGAACTATGCGGTTCTTTGGCTCATCGTATGATGTATTTGTTTGTTTATTTTTTTTCTTTTGGTTTGGTAGACATGTCCTTCACATAGAAAATCTGAGCCACATCATTGTCTAGGAAGAATGGTTCGTATGTGTACCCAAGATTATTGAGATCCACTATTATTATTCTATATATCTTGTCTACCTTTACCCCGCCTCATGTCAGCTTGATCCATTTGCACCAAAACAAAGGGACCTTAAAATAAGGTCCATAGTCAAGTTCTCATATCTCCTCTATGTAACCATAATATGTGTCCTATTCCCATTGTCATTTGTTGTATCAAAGAAAACACCACTGTTTTGGTTGATGCTTTTTTTATCTTGTGCGGTCGTGTAAAATGTATACTCATTTATCTCGTACCCTTGAAAAGTCAATATAGTTGAAGATGGTGACCTGGCCAACAAGTACAGATGATCTCCAATAGTGGTGTTATTCATGAGATGTGTCTGCAACCAACCGCCAAAATTCGCCATGTGTTGAACTTTAATCCAGGATTCAGTCTTCCCCGGGTTTTTGGAGCGTATAATATTCTTGTATTTCTCGATATATGGAGACACCAAGGTGGAATTTTGTAGAACCGTCTAGTGTTCTTGAGTGAAAGAATGCATGTCTGTACTTATTATTTATTTATTTCCTAGCGTTCCTTTTCCACTCAGTCTCCCCTCATGTCGTGATTGAGGAACACCAATCGGCTTAAGGTTAGGAATAAAATCAACACAAAACTCAATGACTTCCTCGGTTTCATCGCCCTTGGAGATGCTTCCTTATTTTCTAGCATGGTTATGAACATATTTGTTTAAGACTCGCATGAATCTCTCAAAGGGGAACATATTATGTAGAAATACAGGACCAAGAATGGCAATCTCTTCGACTAGCTGAAGAAGGACATGCTTCATAATATTGAAGAAGGATGTAGGGAACACCAACTTAAAACTAACGAGACATTGGACCACATCATTCTGTAACCTTGGTATAATTTCTGGATTGATTACCTTATGATAAATTCATTGAGAAATGCACATAGCTTCACAATGGGTACTCGAACATTTTATGTTAGAAGCCCCCTCAATGCAACCGGAAGCAATTGTGTCTCACGTGGCAGTCATGAGAATTTAGGTTCTGAAATTTTTTGCTCCACCATATTTATTATTCCTTTTATATTCGACGAGAAGCCAGACGGAACCTTTATACTTCTCAGGTATTCAAAAAAGATATCCTTCTATGCTTTGGTAAGAGCGTAGCTGGCAGGACAACATCCTTTATCCGTCTCATTCTATCCATGTATATTGTCTGGTTCTTTCATACGTTGTTGGTCTTTCCGTTCTTTCCGTGTATCTTTTGTCTTCCCATACACTCCTAGGAAGCCTAGAAGATTCATGCAAAGATTCTTCATCACGTGTATCACGTCGATTGAAGAGCGGATCTCTAGGACTTTCCAATAGAGTAGCTTCCAAAATATAGATTTCTTCTTCCACATGGGCACGTGTCCGGTAGCGTCATTCAGAACAGATTGACCGCTAGGACCCTTTCCAAAGATTACTTCTATATTCTTGACCATACCAAATATATCATCACCAGTACAGTGGACATGCTTCTTCCGGTGATCTGCCTCACCTTTGAAATACTTGTCTTTCTTTCCTACGAGATTCTTGGTCGAAAGAAATCGATTATGCCCTAGGTACACAACATTTTTATATTTATCCAAATATACACTTTCAGTCTCATCTAAACAGTGAATGCATGCATTGTATCCCTTGATTGTATGTCCTGAAAGGTTACTAAGAGCATGCCAATCATCAATTGTTATAAAAAGCAACGCTCGTAGGTAAAATTCCTCCTGCTTGTGCTCATCCCACAAACGTATGCCATTTTCATGCCACAACTATAAACGTTCTTCAACTAATGGCCTTAGGTACACATAAATATTATTGTCGGGTTGCCTCAGCCCTTGGATAAGCACTGGCAATAGAATAAACTTCCGCTTCATGCACAATCAAAGAGGAAGGTTATAGATACGTAGTGTTATAGGCCAGGTGTTATGACTGCAGCTCTGCTACTCAAAAGGATTCATGTCATATGTACTTATACCAAACCTTAAGTTCCTTGCGTCATCTGCAAAGCCCGGATACTCTCTCTATTTTTCTCCATTGTGATCCATCAGCAGAGTGTCTCAACATCGAGTCTTACTTACGGTCTTCTTTGTGCCATCACAACAACTTGGCATGCTCTTTGTTTCTGAACAAACGTTTCAACTGTGGTATTATAGGAGCATACCACATAACCTTGGTAGGAACCCTCTTCCTAGGGTGTTCGCCCTCAAGATCACCAAGGTCATCTCATCTGATCTTATACCGCAATGCACCGCATACCGGACATTCATTCTTATTCTCGTACTCCTCACTAGGTAGAAGATGCAGTCATTAATGCATGCATGTATCTTCTCCACCTCTAATCCTAGAGGGCAGACAACCTTCTTTGCTTCGTACGTACTGGCAGCCAATTCTTTATCCTTTGGAAGCTTCTTCTTCATTATTTGCAGTAACTTATCAAATCCCTTGTTAGATAAACTTTTCTCTGTCTTCCATTGCAGTAATTCCAGTGTTGTACGGAGCTTTGTGTTGCCATCTTCGCAATTTGGGTACAACATTTTTTTGATTCTCTAACATTCCCTTCAACTTCTCATTTTCGCTTTCACATCCTCTTTGTGCATCAACAATGGCCCCGTAAAGATCATCAACAAGCTCATCCGGTGCCTCTTCATCTTCAGCTTCTCCCGTTGCAGTACCACCATATTCAGGAAACATTGGATAGTTATTATCATCCTCTTCTTTATTGTATTCCATCATAACTCCTCTTTCTCTGTTCTTGGTCCAACAATTATAGCTAGGCATGATCCAGACCAAAGCGGGGTGGGTGTGAAGGGTTCTCGAAAAGAGTAATTATTTTTATTTTGACAGACAATACATGGACAACACATGAAACTATTCGGACTGTTTGCCTCAGTCACACAGATAAAATTATGCAAGACCGTAAGAACTAGGCAGTGGTCCGTCACCATACATCCATTGTCGGTTCATCTGTATTATATAATTAAGTTTATCAAAAACGATGACAAAACATATAGAGAAATAACAACTGTACATCAACACATGCATTGTATCAATGACAGATGAAAGGATAAAGTTGCTAACCTCGATCGAGGAGGAAAGAAAGAGGATAAAACTTAAGTGTGTCTCAGGCACTTTATATCACATTTGTTTTGTGTGAACTCAAGTGGCATCATGCTCTTCGAACACCTCGTGTGCATAGCGGGGGAAACAAAGCACATACACCACTTATGCATAAGAAGAGAAAAACAAACTAGCTCACACACACAAGCATATAGGTCTGGTTCGAACCGGGACTGATATTGCCTACCCCGTACAGGCGTCCTAGTCGTTTAAACATGGACTACTGCTTATATTAATCCTGGTTCGTAACGCGGTTGGGACTGATGCTTCAGACAGCTCCGAACGAAAACGTTGTTTTCTACTAGTGAATGTAGGCCCCTTAGTGGTTTTGAACATCACTAATGGGTGCTACCTCTGCCCGTCAGTGAAAGTTGACCATGATTTATTTTTCAAGAAAGATGTATCTCAATCTATTAAGAAATAATAGTCCATTAGGTTCGTCAAATAACTATAATAGTAAAATAGATTATCCAACTCAGTTCAGGTATCACTTGAATAGTTGGTTTTCCATAATGTTGTGTGCATGATATATAGCTGCAAAAAGATAATTCCTAACTCTATTTCTTTGGTTGTTCACGCGGCTGAGTTGAGCAGCTTCTAGAGATGGTGCCACAAAATATCCGTTTTTGATGGATAAAAAACTCTACCGCTCCATCATAATCTACCGCTTCTAGAGATGTACCACTCAGAATCAAACATTACAACACTAGTAGCCTTTTCCTCCGGAGCTAATATAAACTTTAGTCCCGGTTGTGTTTGGGTCCGGGACTAATATTAGTATTAGTCCTTATTTCAATGGCCATGGACAACCATTTATTCCTGGGTGAAACGGTATCTTTAGTCTCGATCGGTGTCTTCAACCGGAACTAAAGATATACTTCTAGTCTTGGTTGAAGACATCAAAACTAAATATAAGTGTACATTTTTTTCCTCTTATATCTACCCATCCCCGCAAAAAAATCTAAAAAATAAACCAAAATGATAAAAATTCAAAATCCTTTGACATGTATGTATCTCATGAAACCAACTTTTAGGGAAAATTTAAAATTTTGAATTGATTTTTTTGAAAAAAAAAGATCGTTTCAAATTAAAACGGCTATAACTTTTGCGTACGAACTCGGAAAAAATTGTGTAATATATGAAAAAGTTTCTATGCAAAAAATTACATCCAGTTTCAACGCCTACGGCCGTTTGCACAAAGTAGAGATTTTCAAAATTCTAAAAGGAAATATGAAAGCAGGAAGATTTTAGGTTTTGCCAGAAAAAATGAGAAAAATGATATTTTTTGAAAATTTTAAATTTCTTTTGTTGTTTATTTTAGTTTTTAATTATTTTGAAATATTTATTTTATTTTGGAATTTCTGATTTTCTTTAGTTTTTTGAGTGTTTTTTTTGAAAATTTTGAGTTTTAAAATTAATAATTGAATCATGTATAAAGATTATTTGGAATTCATTGTTGCTTACTATTACATAATCATTGTTGTTTATCTTTAAAATTATTTGGCATTTAAAAAATAAAATAATGTGTTATCAAAGTCTAAGGGTTAATAGAATTGATAACATAACATTATCATGAAGTTATGAGCGTAGTCTTAGAAGCTAATTTGGAAGGAACATAAAAGTTAAGTGTATTGAGGATATAGCAATGTGAGGATGGATGATCGACCAAAAAGTTTGACCATGAATATGCACTTTGACATGAGAATAGGGGTGATTAGAGATTAAACTGCCAAACAATTCAAAAATCCAAAACTTTTTTTCGAAAAACTGGGACTAAAAGGTCCTCCAGCCTCAGCACGCGGCCAAGTAGTCTCGATTTATGGCCAACCGAGACTAAAGAATAAGACCTTTAGCCTCGAATTCATAGTCCCGGTTGGATAACCGGAACTAAAGCCCATTCCAACTAGGGGTAAAGGCCCTTTTTCTACTAGTATAACCTTCTTGGGAGGGGGAGGGCATGGTCTAATATTGCGAGAGATAAGTCCAAGCACTTGTGATAGCCTAATGGACCCAAACATCATTGACGCATTAGATCTAAGGGGTGGTACATCCGCCAGAAATGGACTTTTGATTTGCGAAAGATGGCTATTTCTGTACTAGTGTGACTTATTTCATTCCATGTCAAGGGTCTCTTTGGTTTGCAACGTTTCCGAAATGCAAGAATAAAAATATGAGAAATAGTCACATGTTGAATACTACATTACTTGAAAACATAAGATTGTGCAAGAATTTATCTGGTTCAATGTAAAAGAAGAACAAGTTTTATTAAATATTAAATGCATGACATAGTTGACATCTTAACAAAGAAAAAGTTCCATGAGTTCAGACTTGGATGGAAATTCCGCTTGGAATAGCCTCTGAAGTAGGTGACGAGAAAAATAGATCATATGGCTGTGAATCCTACAAACTGTACAACTAGGCATAATTAATTTGGTTTTAGCTACTCACAATCCTATTTTCTTAGTTTTGCATCAGTGGACTATATATGCATCTACCTTGGATATATAGGAAAGTGATGTTCATTTCGTTTTCACCTTTATACCTAACCAGAATAATGTACATCATCTATGGAAGCAAAGGTACTATTAGCTAGCTGAGCTTGCCAAGGCTAAGCTCCCTTTCAACAATTAATGGTCACTTGACTCTATCTTTTTTTTTTGCGATCAAATGGTCACTTGACTCGCAAGGAAGAAAGGACCAAACAGGATACGGTGGATAATCACAGGACCCATCTAGCATTCTAGCTACTGATCTGATATGTAACTTCTGTTCAACTCAAAATTAAACATCAGGCAACAAATTGCACCGGTTTGTAGCTAACCTAGCTAGTGTGTTTACCAATGCTGGTTAGCTTGTATGGTTGAATCCGTGCATAGATGGTTGGCATCATGCGTACGTGTGTGAACCATTGCAGGTCAGGGATGGAAGGAGGATTACCGGCTTCTAGGGAAAATGAACTGGTTTAGCGAAATCTTACGAAAATCTTTTAGAATTTCTGTGTTTTTGGTTATATTTGAATTTTCATTTCATTTGTCCTAATTTAGGTTTTTTTAGCTGCCTAATCGCAAAGCAACAGGTCCTTATCCTTCCGGGTCGGCCCCACCCCGCTGCCCGTCTCCACATGTATTCCATCGTCGCCGATGTAGACAAAATTAAAGAGGATGGGGAGAAGCACGGTTTCCATTTACAAAATCGACAGGAACTTCGAAGACGTTGAGGCAACTAAAATAGTTTCAAAGGCGTCATAATAATAAGATACTAGCAATCATGTTCCAAATGATTGATTAGGGTTCAACAAATGAATCGTGTACTGTACGTATCACCCGGACACCCAAGTAGTATTGAAATGCACGTGTGTGATTATTGTGGTCGTCATACACGTACGCGCTGCACTGCATATGTACTTTGAGCAGTCGTGTGTACTTGAAGAATGAAAAACAAGAAATAAAGACATGTACTCCAGCAATTTGTTTGCCACAAAAAGGAACCAAAGGAAAACACACACTAAAATAACAAGAAAAATATGCTAGCTGTATTAATTTATTCATGGTAATCTCGGCACGCACCTACCGACGGAATGAATGTGCAAAATCATGGCCACACACACAGTGGTTGCTAGTACTCTTCCTAAGCTAAGCTAGAGCTTATTACCTTGACAACCTACCAAACTGCTCCTCCACAGAAAGTGACGATGATGAGCTAATAATTCTGCGTACGTTGACGTTTCCGATCTTTTTTTTTTTTTTTTGATGAGGCGATGGATGGATCGATTTGGACGAGAGGGGCAGACGACGCATCGGATCAACAGTTCCATCGCCGAAAGCTCCAACCGATCTGCATTGCTCTACCATTAGGGTTCGATGCTAGCTTTTTATCACTCTCGATGATCTCTTTCTCTGAACAGAGACACGACAGTTGGGAAGTTCAACTATACGTTGTGCCGGAGACGAGCCAGCGTGTCCATACATTGGATGTACGCATATGCGAGCATTAGTTGTGCTCGTATGGAAAACGTGGCTAGAGAAATGTAGGTAGCTAGGCACGGGCACCGCCACGTACGATCGCGTGTGAGATGTTATATATTGATCGTGCTGCAGGGGCTCGGTCGGTATTACCGAGGGCGATGCCTTAGCGGCCTCCGGGCCGGGCCGTACGTCGGCGTCGCCGTCGTCGACGCGACCCCGCGAGCTACAGTGGCGCTCGCGCGCGCGCGCGGTTGCGGCGGTTCTTTCGCGGAGGGATCCCACCACGCCCGCGGGTACCCGCCGTAACCTGTAGCCGTGGCCCATGGGGCGCGATAGCCGGCCGATGGAGAGCGACGTCGCGTACGTGGGCACGCTAGCCCCTTCCGTTCCGAACTGAAGCAGCTACAGGCCGACTACAGCGCGCGCGCGCCGGCCAGGACGTACGTGCGGCTCAACCGTCGGCTCTCTGTATGAATGGGCTAGGTCGGTGCTGTTGCGTTGAGGGGCAAGGAAAGGGGGTGGGTGACGGCCGGCCGGACGGTGTGCTCTCCGTGCCAATCATCTGCACGGCATGCGTATCTCTGACCGTAGACTGCTGGGGGGATTTGATTCCCGCCTTGCAAAATGCGTTGCCGTGTAGTGTAGGAAGGGATACTACGTACGTACGTACGTAACTGCACGCGCATGGCGAGCCCTTGTTCTGGGAATAGATATAGTCAACAACGTCGGATGTATTTCTGTCCATAAACCACAGCCCAACACTTGATCTCACAGCGTACGTGTACCTGCGCTTTCAAATTAAAATTAATGCACGAGGATCCTTGTGATATATTCCTTGTGGATCCTTGTGATATATACCTGCGTTTAAGAAGCTACTGGAAGTACTGTTGATATATTCCTTGTGGATCCTTGGTAGCTAGCTAGGAGGCAAACGTGCTGGCTGGCCGGATATACACAATGCTTCGTCCACGCTCACGCCCTGTTGACTTGATTTTTCTAACTCGGCACGCGTTGTTGCATTCCTATGTGGACCGCGCCCGCCCACGCGCAGATTACTCTCGCGGCTGGCCGGGTGAACGGGTTTCCAGTGGGCTAGAGCCCAAACACCATTGCCAGCGTTCGCCAAGAGTACGGGGCAAACAGCTTCGTTGCGCGCTCTCCAAAGACTACCACAGCCCACAGGTGTTTAACAGTTTGATTCGTCTGGATCAAGGTTCATGAACAGTTCAAGCCACACACTAATACGCCGTATGGAGTGCGGATAGGAAGGGCAATCTCTACACTACAGGAATGGGAAGCTACGCCGATGGCCGGTCGCTACACCGACGGCCAAATATCGGGGCCGTCGGCGTAGCCATTGTCTAGGCCAGCTCCGCCAAGCAGCCGTCAGCGTAGAATTGCCCTCGGCATATTCTATGCTACGCCGACGGCTGCCCTCGGCGTAGCATACTCCGACGGCTGCCCTCGGCGTAGCTATTTTTTATTTTATCTCATTAAATTTTGAAAAATCATAACTAAATCATTCTAACTCGGAAAAATACAAATAATATATCAAAATTTGCAGAAAAATAAGACCTATCTATCTACACTCAAATATTACACATTTGTAAATAAAAATTAATTAAAACATAAGACATTATATATAGTATAAAACGGGCATAAAAAATTCAAAAATGATCGAAACAATGCGAAACCTTCGCGTGGTGTTATATTATGTGACATAGTTAGAAGGAAAAATATCAAACTTGGTATATTGATTATGTCTCAAAGAAACCTTCACAAAATGACCTATCTCATTCGAGGTTTCTTGGCTTTCGGATCAAATGACCAATGTTATGGCTAGAATCAAGGCATAGTTTGTGATAATGTGCCCATATTGTGCATACATATGCATCATGGGATGGCGAACAATGTTGCAGGAGGAAGTTTTCCTTTTAAATCGCAAAAAGCCATTTCCCATTTTCCGAGCACAAAAAACGGACGATTTTGTAAAGCAACCACCAAATGGATAATTCAAAATGGTACCACCACATTTTAAAAAAATAATATACCACCTTATATAGACAATGTCCCAATAGGGGAATCCGAAACCTTTCCGTCCACCTCTGGTGAAAAAGAAAAATTCTGCGAATCGGCGAAGTGGTCGATATGAACTACATGTACATGATCCGATGCTCATGTTTTTTACAAAATCATTTTAGGTTCACAATATGCTATTTTATCAAAGATCCAATGCAAGTTTAGCGAGGCTCGGCCCCGAGCTAAGAATCTTCATGCCCGCCGTTCCACAAAGTTTGACGATAGTTTAAAACGGGCATAAAAAATTCAAAAATGATCGAAACAATGCGAAACCTTCGCGTGGTGTTATATTATGTGACATAGTTAGAAGGAAAAATATCAAACTTGGTATATTGATTATGTCTCAAAGAAACCTTCACAAAATGACCTATCTCATTTGAGGTTTCTTGGCTTTCGGGTCAAATGACCAATGTTATGGCTAGAATCAAGGCATAGTTTGTGATAATGTGCCCATATTGTGCATACACATGCATCATGGGATGGCGAACAATGTTGCAGGAGGAAGTTTTCCTTTTCGTCGCACCAAAAAGCCATTTCCCATTTTCCGAGCACAAAAAACGGACGATTTTGTAAAGCAACCACCAAATGGATAATTCAAAATGGTACCACCACATTTTAAAAAAATACTATACCACCTTATATAGACAATGTCCCAATAGGGGAATCCGAAACCTTTCCGTCCACCTCTGGTGAAAAAGACAAATTTCTGCTGAATCGGTAGGAAGTGGGTCAGATATGAACTACAGGTACATGATCCGATGCTCATGTTTTTTTACAAAAATAATTTTTAGGTTCACAATATGCTATTTTATCAAAGATCCAATGCAAGTTTAGCGAGGCTCGGCCCCGAGCTAAGAATCTTCATGCCCGCCGTTCCACAAAGTTTGACGATAGTTTAAAACGGGCATAAAAAATTCAAAAATGATCGAAACAATGTGAAACCTTCGCGTGGTGTTATATTATGTGACATAGTTAGAAGGAAAAATATCAAACTTGGTATATTGATTATGTCTCAAATAAACCTTCACAAAATGACCTATCTCATTCGAGGTTTCTTGGCTTTCGGGTCAATGACCAATGTTATGGCTAGAATCAAGGCATAGTTTGTGATAATGTGCCCATATTGTGCATACACATGCATCATGGGATGGTGAACAATGTTGCAGGAGGAAGTTTTCCTTTTCGTCGCACCAAAAAGCCATTTCTCATTTTCCGAACACAAAAAACGGATGATTTTGTGAAGCAACCACCAAATGGCTAATTCAAAATGCTACCACCACATTTTACTAAAATACTATACCACCTTATATGGACAATGTCCCAACAGGGGGTTCCGAAACCTTTCCTTCCACCTTTGGTGAAAAAGACAAATTCCTGCTGAATCGGCAGGAAGTGGGTCAGATATGACCTACATGTACATGATACGATGCTCATGTTTTTTTACAAAAATAATTTTTAGGTTCACAATATGCTATTTATCAAAGATTCAATGCAAGTTTTCCTTTTCATCGCACCAAAAAGCCATTTTTCATTATCCGAGCGCAAAAAGGGAATTTTCTAAAGCAACCACCAAATAGATAATTCAAAAACGGAGGGTTTGTGATTAGTTGATATGGATATCATATTTGGATTCCTCTCATTTTTCTGATCAATTCAGACATATTATTTGTTAAATTCCGATTTATAGATTTAAAGATATTAATTATTCCATATTAAATAGAAAAATACAAAAAAGTAAATTATTATATTTTTATTTGAATTCAATAATATTTTTACTTATTCATTAATGTTTATTTAAATAATTGTTTGTAATTTCAAAAAATACAAACATGTGACATGTTGATATAAGGGTTAATAGGATTGATATCATAGTATTGACAACAATGTATGAATTACTTTGCGGAAACAAATTCTGAAGGAACGAGAAAGTTAAGCGTGCTGGAGCTGGAGTAGTAGTAGGATGGGTGAACTTTCGGGAAGTTCGACCAAGACTTTAATTTGATTAAATATTAAGTGTAATTAGTGTTAAAAATATTCAAAGTGAGAGATTAACGAGTCAAATAATTCAAAGATTTAAAAATTGAGAAAAAAAAGAAAATAAAAAATTTAATTTTTTTTTAAAAAAATATTTTTGCAACATGTCGACAAGCTATGCCGACGGCCGCTACGCCGACGGCATTGCCCTCGGCGTAGCATACGCCGACGGCATTTTGATACGCCGACGGCCTCTATGTGCTCACGAGGAGCCCTTTGCCGAGGAGGCTACGAGGCATTACGCCGTGAGGGCATTTTAGCCTACGCCGACGGTTTTTTGCCCTCGGCGTAGCGCGCGCGTCCTGTAGTGCTATGGCGCAGCTACAACATAAGTTGTCGCGTGTGTTCTAGAGAGCTGGGGAAAGGATACGTTCGGACATATGAGATCAAGCGGCTGTGCGATCGTTTGGGTACCATGCGTTTTGATGCGTCGACGTGACAGGTGCCTTATTATGAGGAGACCAAGATCACCCAACGCCTCGTCAAGCTTTGCCAACGGGAGGAGACTGGCCCCAACAATCCTGTTGTTAGACTAGACAATGTTGAGTCGGTTTTGTTGAGTCGGTTTTGATTTGTTAGAGTTTGTTTTAGAGTCGGTTTAAATAATCTTGGCCGACAAGTTTTGTACACTCATATATACTTTGTACCCCTCAAGAAATATTATTATGCAAGTCAATCAAATTTACATGGTATCAGACAATTAGATACTAGGGCATGGCGCCGTCACCGACGCCGCCCCCTCCTCCCCCTCCCGACTACTTCACCAAAAAGGCCGCCGTTGCCGCCGCTTCCCTGGGTGCCGCCGGCCAAACCTCCAACACCTCCCTTGCTCTACTCTCTCCTACCCTCCCAACTATCCACTATACCGATACAATCTCAGATGTTAGCCCCTTTATTCCAATCACTTTAGATCTACCAAAGCATAATTACTACCATTGGCGTCATCTCTTCGAGGTTCATCTTGGTCGGTGCAATCTTCTCGACCACGTCGCCGACCACGCCGTTCCCTGGCCTACCGATCATCGCTGGGCCAAGGACGACCTCAACATCATCCAATGGATCTACCAGCGGGTGTCCACTGAGATCTTCAATCTCGTGTTTCGCGACGCCACCAGCGCAGTCGCCCTTTGGGTGGCCCTTCGACAGCTTTTCCAAGACAATGTTGACGCCCGTGTCAACACCCTCCACACCGAGCTCCGCAACACCGTCCAAGGTGACTCTCCCGTCGGCATCTACTGTCAAAAGCTCAAGATGATCGCCGATGAACTCCAAGAGCTCGGTGACTCCGTCGACGACCGTCAACTGATAAACATCCTCCTCGTCGGGCTAGGTGACCGCTTCGAAAAGCAGGCCTCCTTTATTCCCATGATGCGGCCCCGTCCTACCTTCGCCGAGGTCTGATCTATGTTGTAGTGGGCGGACCGTGCCCTCGCAAATAAAGAGGCGCGCCATCAAGTTTTCGCCGCGATCCAGAGACCTCCTGCTGCTCCTGCGCCGCCTCTTCCGTCACCGGTGCAGCCACCCCCGGGGGTGGCGCCCTAGTCCGAACTACAGGGGCAAAAACCCTATCTTCCGGCCGCCTCGACCACCCACGGCTCCTCCAAGTGGCCCGACGCCTCTAGCCCCGGCACCTCCTGCGTCTCCTAGCTGGCGCCCGATGCACGACCCATGGACAGGGCTTGTCCAGGCCTGGCCCATGCCCTGGACCACACCCTCTCCGATTGGTGCTCCCCCGGCGTACTCCGGCGCCTGGACGCCGGGCATACGCCCCCACTCCGGCTCTCCGGGCCTCCTCGGCACTCGCCCTCCGCACCAATCCTACATGACTACACCAACCTACATGCCTGGTCCGACACACTACCAGCAGTACAGCGCTCCAACCCCTCCTTCGCCGTCTGCTGGTACCTACATGCCGATCTACGCGCCATCACCACCTGCTCCGCTGCCTGCACCATCGTTGTCCTCTTCCTCGTCACCGAGCTAGGACCAAGCGGCGTTTATCCAGGACATGAACCACTTTGCTGCTCAAGGAAACTCAGGTACCGATTGGATTTTCGATTCTGGTGCTTCTAGTCACATGTCTTCTTCGAATAATATGCTGTCAAATTTTTCCTTATCACCTTTTTCCTCTATAACTCTTGGCAATGGTTCTACTATCCCTATCTCCGATGTTGGTAATGCACAACTTCTCTAACCCACAAACCTCTCACCCTTCGTAATATTCTTGTTGCACCTGATCTCATTAAAAATTTAATCTTCGTTCGACAATTCACTCGTGACAATCCTGTTTCTCTAGAATTTGACTCCTTTGGTGTTTCTGTGAAGGATTTTCTGACCAAGGCGGAGATCGCTCGCTTCAATAGTGATGGAGATCTCTACTCCCTTCATGGTGTTCCCACGGCCGCTCAACCCTCATCCATGGTTGCCTCGGTCGAGCTTTGGCATCAACGTCTAGGCCACCCCAATAAAATCGTCTTAGATTCTCTCCTTGGTGATTTCTCTATTCCTTATAATCGTGATAGTCATAATTCAGTAGTTTGTGAATCTTGTCAACAAAGAAAACATGTGCGTCTTCCGTTCACTTCTTCTACTTCTTCTAGTACTTTTCTCTTCGAATTATTACATTGTGATTTATGAACGTCACCTATCGAGAGTATTTCTGGTTTTAAGTACTATCTTGTGATCTTAGATGATTTCACTCATTATGCATGGATTCTCCTTTACGCAAAAAATCCGATGTGCACACAATCTTTCTCAATTTTCAACATTATGTTGCAAATCACTTCTTTCTCCCCATTCGGTTCATCCAATGTGACAATGGAAAATAATTTGACAACAACCAAAATCATAATTTCTTTCTCCACCATGGCATTCTCCTCCATTTTTCCTGCCCCTACACTTCCCCTTAAAACGGCAAAGCTGAGAGATCTCTCCGCACTATAAACGACATTCTTAGAACCCTTCTTATCCAAGCTTCCATGCCCCCACGTTTTTGGGCCGAAGCTCTCCACAAAGCCACATATCTCCTCAACATTCGTCCTTCCCAACTTAACCCACACACCACGCCATACTACTCTCTCTTTCTATGGCATCCCATTTATCCTGAACTTCGAGTTTTCGGTTGTCTCTGTTTTCCAAATACCTATGTCACTTCACCTCATAAACTATCCCATAGATCTCTACCCTGCGTTTTTCTAGGTTATTCCGATGAGCACAAAGGTTATAGATGTTTTGACCCAGTTTTGGTCATATTCATATCTCTCGTCATGTTACTTTTGTTGAAAACTCTTTTCCTTTTGCCACACATACATCTCCCCATGATTCCGTCTCCACCGACCCCTCTCCCTCGACTCATTCAGCTACACCACCTAATACCCTCCACATCCCAATATTCCCTACACAACCCCCTCCGCCCGAACCTACATCCGCTGCGTCGGGCGTTTCGCTCACTTCTCCTACCGCGCGCTCTGTCGAGCCCTCACGACAGTCTGCCGCCGCACCACCCTCTCCACCCATGGCACATTCTCCTGCTGCTTCGCAAACCTCATCCGATGCATCACCCAACCCCACTGTCACACCATCCTCTTCGGCACCCACTTTTGAGCATGATTCGTCTCCTTCCCCACAATTACCCTCCTATGATATTCATATTCCAGCACCCACCAATGATCATACTATGCGTAACCGCGGCAAATCTGGTTTTCGTCTACCCTCCAAACTTCTTAATTTTTTAGCTCAACCCAACCTTTCTCCCATCCCAAAATCCTAAAAATCCGCTCTTCTCGATCCTAACTGGTTCGCTGCTATGAAAGAAGAATACCACGCTTTGGTTACCAATGATACATCACAGCTAGTTTCTCGTCCTTCTAATTCCAACATTGTTTCTGGTAAATGGGTCTTTCGTCAAAAATTTCACTCCGATGGTACTCTCTCTCGCTACAAAGCCCGCTGGGTATGCTGTGGCTATTCTCAACAACAAGGAATTGACTATGATGAAACCTTTTCCCCTGTTTTCAAACTAAGCACAATTCGCACCATTCTTAGCATTGTCGTTTCCTCTTCTTGGCCTATTCATCAACTCGATGTTAAAAACGCCTTTCTTCATGGTTCTCTTCAAGAAGAAACTGTTTAATGTCAACAACCTTTAGGTTTCGAAGATTCTAGTTCACCCAATCATGTATGTCTTCTCAAAAATTCTCTCTATGGCCTGAAGCAAGCACCTCGTGCGTGGTTTCAGCGCTTTTCTACATTCATCCAAACTATAGGGTTTATTCCCTCTCTCTCCGACACATCTCTCTTTGTCGATCAATCAAATAATAACCTTGCCTATCTCCTCCTTTACGTTGATGACATTATTCTCACAGCCTCCATCCCAACTTTTCTCAACTCTATCATCTCTAGTCTTCAACACGAATTCTCTATGACATTATTCTCTATTGAAATTTATATTGTACTCCCAACTCTACCAAAGGAAAGATTTGTCATGGGTTATATTGGTCCTTCCCAAAAATTGTCACATGGTAAACTAATAACATCAATTATTTGGAGATAAAAAATCCAAAACATATGTATATGTAGTTCATTTATAGCATCATGCAAAGAATGAACAAAGAGGCACTCATTCAGTTTTGTTGAGCCCTAGCAATTGCATTCATTACAACTCATGGTCTGGCTCACAGAGGATCATCCATATATGGCCTTGACAACTTAATGAAAAATGCCATGATCTGAAAAAAACACGAGAGAATGTATGTCATTAAGGAAACATGCCACGTTCTTTTTGAAAGTTTTTGAAACAAAGACAGAAGCTATGTTGTTCACATACATGGAAAGATTTAAATTATAGTATTTGTAATATTTTTGGCTATAAGTTAATTGATTCGTGCGTTACCTACAAGCGATTATAAGTTATTTGTTGCACGTGCTTGCTTACTAGTGTAGGAAAGAAATGTTAGTCCACCATTACAGCAACGTCACACTTTGCTAGAAGAACAAGCAACAAAATTCAACCTGGGGAGCTTGCCGAAGGATAATTTGAGAACAGCAATATCAGACAGTACCTCGTTGGAAACTTCAGTATTGTTACTGTAGTCTCAGCCTTTTTATTTAAACATGTCATGTTCCTTTTCTTGCTTTTGCACAGAATCTCCATAAGTGGCTAAGACACGTAAGTCTAACTACAGACAAGGGTATCTAGTGGTAAATCTACAAAAGAATGAATAAGACCAGCTTGCTACATACTACTCTTTTAGTACTACAGCGAAAACTGCGTATTCACGAGCCATTGCGTAAAATCTCCCCGCCTTCTGTTGCTATCTAACTGTGGATGTTGCACTGCTGCAAGTACGTGTTGTCGTAGTTAAGGTATCTGTTCCAGTAGTCTCTGTATTTGGGGACGGAGATCTCCAGCCAGGGTTTAAGGTTCCCGCTGTAGTGGATGACAGCTGCACTCTCGATTTCTTCTCTTCTCGTGTTGCCATTCCGGCCAAGCCCAAGAACATGCCACCGGTGGTCAAGAGGCACTGTTTGGTTGTAGAAGACAAGCTGCCCCACTGGCAAGCTTCCCGCCTTCCATAGTCTCCGCCTTTTGCCCTGTAAATCAGTAAATAAAGAGAAATAATGGGTTCAGAAACAACAGTGGAACAAAAAAACTTGCACGATAAAAGGTCATAATAAAAATACTTTCTGTAAGAACCATCTTCCTTCAAAATTGTTCTTGTACAAACTAAATCTTTTCTACAGGGGGTAGACCAAAACCAAATGAATAAAGTAGTGCTTGTCTACCAATAAAGAATAAAACCACTAACCGAACTCAGGCAAAGTATAATAAGGTTGTTTTCTGAGCTGCATCTTGTATTTGGGCAAGTACCAGGTACTTCAAAATCAAATTCAAGATTACAGCAAATTTCGGATCATACAGGCCAGGAACTCTTCATTTTGACCTGGTCAGCAATGTAGGATAGTACAAGCTTACAAAGTCTTGAGCTAGGCCAGGCCACTAAAGTTGTTGCTCTCCTAAAAACACACTCAAAGTTTCTCGTGCTAAACTAAGATAGACCAGTACCAAGCAAAAGGCCATAACTCCTGGAAACATCTACTTACAGATAGTCTCTCCTGGAAGCCCGCCAGTATTTTAAGAAAGGAAACGAGTCAGTTTCACCAATGACTGCAATATTTGTTTCCTAACATTGTACTTCAATTTAATTGTGCCAAATGAATAAAACATAGTTTGCCAAACTTATCCAATAATCTGACTTTATGAAGGGCCTAGTAAATGGTACAATTCAAAGTTGACCCAAATTGGACAGCTCATGCTAATGCATATGTTAGCTTGTACCAAATGAGTCCATGGAATGTAGTTAAGATAGGTTGCAATATGCTTTTCTAACAGGCAATACTAATGTGATATAAAAAGAAATGCAACTTACCGCCTGAAACCATTTATCATAAGTTGCAGTTAAACCCTTATTGCGCCATTCCTTAAGGTCAAAAATGTTCATCCCAAATGCATATATGCAAGCCTTTGCATCAAATTTGTTCATGATACTTTGATCAGAAAAATTAACAAGGTTGTCCAATCGATGGTAACCATTGCCGGAACTGCATGTCTCCAGAGCACCATTTACTTTACCCTTCATATCTATCTCCCACAATTTGCTTAAGTCTTTTTGGACTACAACATCATGGTCCAAGAGTAGAACTTTGCTCAGAGAAGGGAATACTTCAGGCAAGTAAAAGCGCAAGTGGTTAAGTGCAGAAGTGTATCTCGGATCTCGAATGCCCTTCTGCTTAAATCTGGAACTGAAATCAGCAGGGAGCCATTTCAACTCATCCAGGCTTTCAATGCGAATTGTTGCGGGACTTGGTGGGTTTGTCAGAAACCACATCGTCATTGCGGGAAAACTCAATGCATCAGTTACAATATGAAACGCCATCCTTTTTGGATTCTACAAGATAAGACAAGTCAAATCAAACGGAAGTTAATACAAGAATAAAATGCAATAAATTGCACAGAATATGTTCCACCAAAGCATTTGAAATGCAGTCCTCAGACACATGTTCCTCATGTGCACATGTTCATAGTACCCCATAAATAAATGAGATCATCAAAGAAAAACTGTACATAAACACGTGACCAGTAGAAAGTTTAACAAAACAGATAACTGCACAAGTGCACATAAAAATATCATATAAGCATAAAGAAATGGAAGTAGGAAGGGGGAAAAAAGAACATTAATGTCCACAGCAACAGTTACCCACAAACTTGATTCCATAAACACAAAGGAGCAACACACCAAAATAAGCATTGCAATTGCAAAGCATATCAAATTCCCTAAAGCTCTATGGATCTAAGGCCTAACCTTTGATGCAGCAATTGTAGAGTTGATAACCACTGCACTTGCTAGTACATTGTCCGAGAATATGGCATAATGATGGAGATCACCCATCAGCATGCTGAATCTTTTCGGAAACTCGCGTTCCTTAGGATCCAGAGAAAAATATTCTGAGGTAAGTTGCATTGCTAGGCAGTGATGTCCTTTAGGTAGGGTCCTCACAGCCACCTGCTCAAGGAATGATGATTCAGTTTGATGAGCTCTGACCAATTCTTCGCTGTTATATGTCATTGCACGTAGCTTTGATGCCATATGAGAGCAATGCGGGTACGCTCTGTGCGCTTTGGATAAGGTCAATTCCATCGCCTTCATTTTCTGCAATGCACTGCACAATGGTTTTGATCTCAGTCACATTAATATATTCATCAGCTAGAACAAGAGCATAACTATCAATTATGATTTTCTCATGTGCCCAAACTACTGCACAAAAGTTAATCCTATGTGCAGGTACAGCTTACCTCCCAGATAATCGTGAACCACCACTAGAGTGACTTATCGCCCTTTCGATCTCTTTCATCCGCATTTTCAACTCCCGGATCAAATGTGCGCTGCCATGTGGAGAAGCAAACTGTAAATAGGCCCTGGCCATAATTAGCTGGTCTTGCATCATCCATATCTTCTCCTTGGTGCTCGGGGGTGATCTGGATATTCTTTCATCTTCCTCTGCAGCTATTACATCAGCTTGCCCTTCTATCTGCAGAAAAGCCAACTAACATCAATTTCTCATAGGTGCATTGATTGAATCAACGAGCCTAAATCTATAACCCCATTCAAGGAAATATTCCCTCCGTTCTATAATTCTTTTCGTGGTTTTAGTTGAGGGGGTGCTATTAATTATATTTCAGAAACATGTAGAACGCTGAATAATCTCCCACAGGGGACTGAAACAAAAGTGTAGATCCTCATTGCAGAGCGAGGAAACGTTAAATAAACCCTTCAACAACAAGCCAAATCTTCTACCTACTTTACTTTACTTTTCCCTGGCAAAAGCTTAGTCATTTCCTACTAGTAGTTATGCCTCATCTTTAGATGACTCCATTTGACAGAGCACAGAAATTCTACACTGGCACAACTCTTGATGAAATTGAACAAACAGCAGATCAAAACTTCCTACTCTACAAAAAACATCACATCCGAGCAAACTAATATAACCAAGCGACAATTACAAGAGTGTTCTACGAAAAAACAATTACAGAGTGTTACATTGACAAATGCAGCAAACACAGACAAGCATATATATGGTGAAGTTGAAATTACTTCTTCGGGCAGGACGTTCAGTTTCGTGACGTCTCCAATCTGCAGCCTCTGCAAAGAAAAAAAACGAACACCAAATCAACAATTCGAGAAGACGACGAAGAAAGGAAAGGAACTTGAAATGGGTAGCAATTGGATGCATATTAGGATCGGGGTCGCTCACATCCTTGGCCGACAAGTGGGGCCCACCCGTGCGCTCCCCACCTGCACACAAGGAACCAAATTAAACCCCAACCCGCAGACAAAGCCGTCGCCGCCATCAACGGAAGCAGCCACGCCACGTCCGATTCGACAGCAATCGCGAACCACAGGCAGGAAAGAGGGATTGGGTTGAGCGGAGCGGAGCGGAGCGGGAGGCTCACCGGGGCTGGAGCGGGAGTGATGGTCGGGGAGGTTGAGTAGGAGGAACACGAAGCCGCAGGCGGTCGCGATCAACAGGAGCCACAGCCACAGCGCGGTCACCTCCTTCCTCCCGGCGGCGCCGCCGCCGACCGCTCTCATCACCGGCTCCCCGCGGCGCCCGCGAGGAGGAGAAATCGATCTCCGCGGGGGTTCTCCGGGCCGCCGCCACCCACCGCCCCACGGCGCCCGTGCGCTAGAAGCTTTTGTCGACTTCGGCTGCTTGCCTTAGTTACGGCTACCGCGGCGAGTGGCGCCGCTCCAGGCACTAGCACTAGCAGTAGTAGAACTGTAGAGGCGTGGAGGAGGGGACGAGAATAAGATGGGGGCCCGTTTCCCTGACATGTTGGGTCATATGGATGGCCTGGTGCACTGGGCCCGCGGTCAGTGTGGATGGTGGGCCGAGTGTTGTGTGGGAGAGGGGTCGGGTGACTCGGGTCGATCCCGGCGCCTGCGCCGCGTGGCTTTCATGGCAGGAACAGTTGTCAGTACGCGCTTCGGTAAATCCTCTTTTCCCTTGGTTTTCATCCTTTTCCTTTTTTATGTTAGTTTTTTCTTTTTTCACCCTTTTCCTTTTTTATGTTAGTTGTACTATGAGACATTATTATCGTGTAGAAATGATGGTTTTTTCTGGAGATCTGATGCATTTCCTTGTAGGAGCAATCATGCCTGTTCTCCGTGCATCTGCCGCCACGCAGGGTACAAGATTTCACACTGGGTTGTGTTGTTCAATATGTGTTTTAATTTTCAGAGAGATAGAGAAAAGAGAAAATCTCTTTTTAAAAAAATAATAGAATTCTTATTTTGAAGAGCAGTGTTTTGTTTTGCTCTTAGAAAAGAAAAATTATTGTTACTGAATGTAGGACTGTTGAGTTTTGGGGCAAAATACATGTCTATGTACTAAAGTTTCAGGATGAATATATAAAAAAAGAACATGGGACGAACGCAAACGTGCTTTTGGCCAAAAGCAAAACTGTTTTAAAATATAAGATGTTTTATGTTTGTGAATTAAATGTATCTAGATTTTTTTTATATGCTAAAAAGGTCTAGATACATTTAATTCACAAACCTAAAACATCTTATATTTTAAAACGAAGGGAAAGTAGAAAAAAATGTTTTAGCAAGCTATAAATTAGTTTGCTATAAAAAGTCTTATACTAGAAAACCATGAAAGCACGGGTGTACAAATTCACCATATGTCTCATAAACCCTTGGAAAGTTGTAATGTCACGATAATGGAGAGACAAAAGCTAAACGGCTAAACCAGAAAAGACAAGCACCATAGAATATCTTTTTAATGGAGTACTACAGGTGGATCTATATCACAGAAGATGGTTGCTTCTATATTGTAAACATAGACGTCAATGGCATCGAAATACATGTAACTAAAACTTGATTGGTTCTTCTGTGCACGGAGCCCAGCTAATGGATTCGGAGCTGGCCTATAGGGTAGGGTAGAGGGGCGCTTGTCCTAGGGTCCCTAGGAAGTAGGGCCTACATACAACTACACTTTTACTAATAAGGCCTGATAGTTTAGAGTAATTTTAGAAAATACATATGGTCCAGTCTATAGCATATATCATGCCTCTACTCGAACTACGATTACCCTAAAAAATATACTACAATATTACTAAAAAATGCCTATCCATGCAATGATTTCTCTCTAGCCTCTTTGAACACCTGAAGGCCAGAGAAAAATCATGGCATCGAAAGTAATCGTGGTTTGATAGAGTTATGTGTTGCACCATTAGTCTTCACTAATAAAAACTTACAACCTTGGAAGAGCACATAAGTGCAGACCTAATATGCTTTTCTAAGGTTGTAAGTATTTATTATTGGAAACTAATGGTGCAATTACATAACTCTATCATAACGCAAGCTGCTCTCTTTCGATTCCTAATAATTGTATTTGTGCCCATCATATGTTTGAGAGGTCGTATAATCCATATTAATAATTATTTAGTGTCAGCTATGTCTATACTCTTGTACTCATTTTGCACATGTATATTAATCAGTAACTCCCCTGTTGTGTGATTAATTCTAGAGGTACATATTTATATGGATGTGCATATAACGAGTGATTGGTAGAAATAAGTATCATGTTATATAGTCTGCTCGATCAATAGAATAAATAGTTTTGAATGTCTTCACTAAGATTGCAAATATCATGGATGTATCAAATATATGAATTATTCAATTTGCTATTACATTATAGTAATATTTCTCTAGCGAGAACTTTAATATTTTTAAATGTTTTTTGTGTGAACAAGTGGTGAAGGTGGACAAACATTGTTGAATATTATGCTTAAATTTCAAATAATCTTTAAAATTTTGGGGTAAATATTACGCAAAAACTATACTTTAAGAAATTTTCTAGAGTAGGAGGGCAATGGCCGCCCTTCACCTAGGAAACTTCTCCACTGTGAACAAGGGAACCTTGGCATCGTAATGCCCTAGGGCCCCTAAAATCAATGGACCAGCCGATTTTGACTATTGTAGTTTGCCTTGTTGCGATGACTATCATCTTATCCAAAATCATTTATCCATGCTCTGCTACAAGATGCCTCGTGTCGATAGCGCCACATTACCGCCTTTGCGCTCGGCAGCCTTGATGCATCTCTCTCTCTCTCTCTCTCTCTCTCTCTCTCTCTCTCTCTCTCTCTCTCTCTCTCTCTCTCTCCAAGCACGGCGGTCAAAACCTCTTCTAGTATGACTCCAGCTGTTCGCACCGGCCGCCGTTGAACTAGAGCCTTGAACCTTGACGGCTACTACCCCCCCCCCCTCCCCCAACAGAATTATCCAGGGTGAGCTGACCGCGCCGTCGATGGTCTAGTGGCGCGCTCCTCACAACTATTTAGGCCGAGCTTCTACGCCAAGCTATCCGGCACCGTGCAACCTCACATGGGTCTAAGGTGAGGAAGGCAAGATGAAGGACAAGGGAGAAGGCGCGAGGGTGGATTTTTTTTTTTTTTACAAAATTGATTAGTGGAACCGGATTACGGCCAAGTCCAACCATACAGTAAACTAACAGATTGAAATCCCGCTATTATCATGGTACGTTACAAACGCGAACCTAACATCGTTGTTCATAGTGTATAGCTAATAAAAAACTTTGTATCTCGGTTAACGGGTGAATAAACCATTCGAGATCATATAAAGTACTTTCTCTGTTTTAAAATAGATATCAGAATTTTGTTTAAAATTAGATGTACTATATAGTGAATAGTGTTTAGATACATTTAAATTTAGGCAAATCTATGACATCTGCTTTGAGACGGAGTAGATGCGGTTGTCTCAGCGGAATATAGCATATTCCATATCAAGTATTTTGAAAGAGAGGGAATAATAGTAACTTTATTTTTTTTCTTAAACTTGAATTTAAGATTTAGGGTTTAAGGTATAGCAGATTCCACATCAAGTATTTTGGAAGAGAGGGAATAGTAGTACCTTTAGATTTATACTTAAACCTGTCATAAATATCGCAGTCTCATCTTTTTTCCATTGGCATGGCACTATACATCGAATTTTACGGAGCATTCACGTGTATAGTGCACATGTGCTGTCTTTGCAGCGGCAGCTTCACCTCACCCCAGTACTCAAGTGAGTTGCTCCCTGTGACCTCAGCATCTCACGTGCAGTTCTATCAAGAAGCTGAAATCATCACTGATTAGGTTCGTCACGTGGAAGCCACTTCACTGGGATTCAGGGACTATTTTTCCTATACCATTTTTGTCCCTTTCGTTGCGTCTCAGGAGCTGTTCCATTAATTAAGCCTCGGGACGGCGAAGTACTACAAATTACTCGTGTGGGCGCCGGGTCATCCGCTGTGTGGCTGGTGAAGTAAAGTGCAGATCTGTTTGCTCTGTTCACAGATAGCCAGCAGTCACGTGGTGCATATACCATATCCTAGATTCGAAAAGAGAGAGCAGAAAGTTTTGTCATTTTTGTGTAGCTTAATATACACATTAATTTTAATTGATACTAGTTTACACATTTGTGGTATACATGGCTGTGTCCGAATTTGTTTTCAGAATTATCTAAAGAGTTAAATCCATGGTTAGTAATTAAACTTGTTTAGCAGTCAATACGGTCATTGTACTACGGGAATACGAGTTTACGGTCTTGAACTTGCGTGGGAGCGTCACTCATGATCACCACGGGTACCGTAGAGATGTATTCGATGACCTGACAAACCAGGGACCACTGTCAGCCTCTAGTTATGTTTTATTTACAAAAACATTTCTAAAATCTATTTTTCTATCCCAGGCAAATGACTAAGAAGAGTTTTAGAGTACCCTGAAATTAATATGGGGTACCATAATTTTAGGGGTAAAATCCTAACATCATAAAAATTCATCTATGTCGCTCATGCATGTTCACTTATTTCCACGCGTTCTCGCCGCCGAAAACTGACAGCGGTTCATCTCCAACCTGAAAGACGATTAACTCATTGTTTTGACTCATGGAGACAAGCAGATTGTTCGTTGATTGCATTCTTATTAACGGTAGATTAATTCATGGATTTGATTACAAGCCTCGGTTTGGTTAGCTGGATGGAAAGAGGCCATGGCTGCACCGCCGGAGACCGAGAAGACGAGGGACGACGCGACGGAGGAAGCGGACGAGTTCGAGGAGTAGGAGATGACGGGTCGAGAAGCTCCTAGCTCAGCGTGAGATCCACGGGCGCGTTCGTCGGGCGCCATGAAGCCCAGTGGAAGTTGTCGCCGTCGCGGCAACAAGCTGGGTTGGCGATTCGGGGGACCGACGGCCATAGGGCGAGGCAGAGCCTGCGCCATGTGTCAGGTCGATGGCGAGGTCGTGGAAGCTGGAGCTCGCACATCCGAGCACGCTGCTGGGAGGTCGTCGATAACCGTCTTCGCCACGCCGCCACATGCCGGAGAATCGTGGTCCAACTCGGCCTGGGGAGGTGGGTGACCACGTGCCGGCGTTGGGAGGTGTGGGATCGCCGGCGTCCTCCATCGACGGCGGCAGCGGCGTTGGATTTTTTCAGACCTAGGACATGTCGTGGGTGGGGAATTGGGGGGAGGTTGAAGACGACAGTTTTACAAAAAAGTTCCTTGTATATATTGTTATTTTTTACAGATATGTTAAGTTAATTGATAGTGGACGTCATGTCATCAAATACATCTCTACGGCGTCCGCGGTGACCGCGAGTGATGCTCCATCGCGAGTTCGATAACCATAAACTCGTAATTTCGTTGTACAATGATCATATTGACTTTGCTAAGCAAGTTTAATGACTAACCATGGATTTAACTCTTATCTAAACCTTAGAAATATCATTCTCGGTTCTCAAAATAAAACGAAATCACTAACGCACATGTTGCACCAAATCTCCACTCGGATTGGCATGCGAATAAGTTTACCCAGAGCACAGCGTGGGCTGCTGGTTGCGGTACCCAGGGCGTCCGTTGGAGTGCACGGAGCAAGAGACATGTCGCGGTTCACGTGAGGATCCATTGATTTGTTTACCCGCTCCGAATTCCTCTGGGCCCTCTTTCAAAAAAAAAATGCTCCTCTGGGCCCGCCAGAGCACGGACCGTCGGACCGTGAGATCCGCCGTGTCAGACGAGGAACATTGCCGAGACACAACCTAATCAGGGCCCGCAGGCCTAAGCCAATGGGACGTAATACGTGTTCCTCGGGCATCAAACCCTCCGATCCCCTGGGTCTCCAGCCGTTAGATCTAATGAATTTGTACCGTCCGATCGCGTCATACTTTCTCTCTATCCACTACTGTGTTGAACCGTGAACCGTCAAAGCACTGCAGAACAAAAACCGTCCGCTCTCACGCATGGGGAAGGAGACGGATAAGACGGCACGCGACGCAGCGGCACGCCCTGCAGAATTCACCGGCGTTCGCTGCAGAAAATCGACGGCGGTAGGGAAGGCCCACATCCTCCGCTCCATCCTCTACGGTAGCAACACGGTCGGCTGTAGAGCTTGTAGCAGGTTCTTCAGGCGCAGGTAGCAGCGTCGACGGGCATGCGTAGCAGCGCCGTCGTGAGCTTGTAGCAGGGGCATCTGACACAAGTAGCAGCGCCACCGTGAGCTTGTAGTAGCATCGTTGTGAGCTTGTAGCAGGGCCGTCAGGCACGAGTAGCAGGGCCGTCAGGCACGAGTAGCAGCGTCGTCACAAGCTTGTAGCAGGGGCATCCGACACGAGTAGCAGCGCCGCCATGTGCTTGTAGCAGCACCATTGCGAGCTTGTAGCAGGGCTGTCAGGCACGAGTAGCAGGGCCGTAGCAGCACCATCAGGGGCTTGTAGCACGGCCGTCGGGAGCATTTAGCAGCTCTGTCCGATGCTTGTAGCAGAGCCGTCATGGGATTATAGCAGCTCCATCACTCACATGTAGCAGGGCATCCGACGCTTGTAGCAGCGACCACAAGGTGGCCAACGTGCCGGCCATGGTACCGCCGCACGGGGGAGTGTGGCGCGTTTTACGGCTGGTGTGCGTGGGCGGGTGGAACACACACAAGCAGAGGGAGTACGCGGACGCGCTCCGCGCCGCTGGTGCCCAGGAGACCACCGTCGTCGAATTTCCTGAGCCACCGCGTGTAGCAGCCGTCTTCGCCGCGTGTAGCAGCCTCCACCGCCGAGCGTGTACCGGACGTTGCCGCGCCGTGTAGCAGCCTCCACCGGCTCATGTAGCAGCAGCTTCCATCGCGCGTAGCAGCGTTTGTCGCCGCGTCGGCTTTACAAAGGACGCTGCGTGGCAGATTGACGAGAGTTCTTGACGAGCGGCGCGCCAAGGAAGGAGTAGGGCGGGGCACAGAGGGAGGAGCCGGGGGCATCACACAGGGGGGGGCGCCGAGGGAGGAGCGGGGCGGGGCACCGAGTGAGGAGCAGGGGTCATCGCAGGGGAGAAGCAGTCGTGAGTGCCATGGACTTTTGGTTTAGGAAGGATGGAAGAGACAATCGTGGAGATAAGATTGTGGTGGTGGCCCCATGTACGTTCGTGTCTCGTATAAGTCCGGACACACGCGTCGGCACCAGGAACCGGAGGACGCGGGTCACGCGATCCCCCGGATGAACGGTATCATTTTCCTAAGCTAATCCTGCAATGTATATTGTTCTTTTCTACCTCACCTGTGAATATGAATCTGACCGTGTAGATGAACCAGACTAAATGAAATGGTTATTTACTCGCTGTACAGCAAGTTCTAGCTACATCAGTTGGTCAGCTCGGTTGAGATCCCTGTATGGTGATGAGTTTCTAATCTCATCTGCATCACTGCTAGCGTCAGATTCGCCTCCTAGCCCACGGCTGTCAGAACAATCCGAATCCATGTCATGGCGAAAATTATGAGCAGAAATTACAGAGTGCTCGTGGTCTTTATCCTCGCTCTGATCATCTTCGTAGTCAGAACCTTCAGCATCCTCTTCATCCCTGGCATCTTCATCTTCTTCGCTGTAGTCATCATCATGTTCATCGGGATCATCATCGTCATAGTAACTAGACTCACCGTCATCCTCAGCAGTGGAGCCGACAACCGGGCTGTCAAAGCTCCTGAGATAAGACTCGTCATCTTCATCCTGCATAGACAGAGAGTGGAAGGTTATAGATTTTCAAGAACCCATTGGGCAAAGAGGCTCAATGGACCGAATGCACTCACCTCTACATCTTCATCCTCGCTCGAATACGCAGAATCTAGTCTGGCATACAGCTCCTCGTCTCCTTGGTCCTTGAAGTCTTCAATTTGGACCTGAAAATAGTGGATATTTGTCATGGAAGGCATCTTCAACATGAAGAATTTGTCAAACTGAATCATACTGTACATACCAGCTCTGATCTGAGCTGATTCACCCTTCTATTTAACTTGCCAATATGACGATTGATGGCCTGTCACGAAGAAAAAAAAATGGTGTCACAAGAAAAGTATTGGATAAAATGAAGGTGTATCATTACTGGTAAAGAAGGTAGGTATATCATTTTGGAAAAAGAATGAAAGTTTGTTTTCCGGAAGACATAGAGCTACTTTTAGATCTCTAATAAGATCACTTTTTTTATTGCTGAACTTTATAATGCAGGTTGAATTTTTAGTACACATTGTTAACCATCCAAGAATCAAAACAGTACCTCCATTCGCTGTAGTTCAATGGACCGAGCTAAGGCCTTCCTCTTTGATAAAAGATTCCTGGGTCGTAACATGGAAGGCCGTCTATAGTCCTTCCCACGAAACACAACAATGGCATAGCCTTTGGAGACCTTGTCCACAGAAACTAAAACACCCCCACTCTCGACTTCAAGTGACAGTGCTGTCCTCTTGACATCTGCAAAAGACTTTGCTTTCACTAGTATTTTTACCAGTTCCCTGTATTTCCAGTGCAAGTGCATATTTTCGACTGTGCCATCAAAAACTCCTCTTCTTCCTGGAAGTGTAAGCACAATAGAACATAAGAACGTATATGAAGTTGAAATACGACTATAAGGACTCTGATGAGATTAGATCGCATAATACTGAAATAGATGAGCAAATTAGAGCAAACGATATACTGATCCTTCGAAGAAGGAACGGAATTGCAAGGAAAAGGCTGTTACTGAAATAAGTATAAAATAAAAGCTGCAGTACTATAGGATAAAAAAAGTGCCACTAAACATGCAAGTAGATTTTACCAAGGAGCAGAAATGCCTTCATTCTTAGACCAAGTTTCCGAAACATGAACCTCTCTTCATCTGTTATTGTTTCGGGTGGTTTGGTATCTTCAGTAGGCTTCAAGCCTGACTCGACTTTTCCAAGAACTCTTTGAGCTTTTGCTATCCTTTTCTCTGCCTGTGTAGAAATAAAATGAAATTCATTCAGTTCATACATCATAAAACTGGATCTTCAGTGCATTTCATGTGATGCAAATATTTGAACCACATTAGCTTAGTTGAATAGATGCATACTGAATGCAACTAAAATTGTACTCTTATTAACTCCGAAAAACGAAAATAGGTCCACTGTGTAGCCATGTAGGTAGACTTCACTACTAGTTGACAAGGTATATTCTTAACAAATATTGTTGAACTAGTGTTGCAGTATGATGGTTTTGTAGTGTATGCTGCCAAATTCTTTTTACAGGAAATTGTTTGTTCACAAGAGAACCTAACAAAGTGATATTACTATTCAAAGAGTTGTCACTTACAATTGCAAGCTTCCACTCTAGCTTCCTTACAAGGTCAGCATGCTTTGCAGCTTCTACAGTTCTTGTCATCCTGTCCATGTGATTTTCATCCAGTTCATTTCCATATTTAGAGTTAGCTTCAAGAGTCTCTCCAAGAGTACCAGCTACAGTGGGCTCTGCAAATGCCTCAGTGCTGGAAGCAAAAGATAGTCTTGGATTTAGCCGTGCTTGCTCCTCATCTAGTAGGGCATTCATTGATTTTTCCCTCTCTAGCAGTGCATCTGCGAGTTCTGTGGACAAGAAATCTTTCCCTCTGTAGAAGACTACGAAGTCATTGTTCCTTGAAAGCATTACCCCACCTGTTAATTTCTGGTGCAAACCAACAGAACATTAGCTAGTTACAAATAGAATGAACGAAATGGTGAGAAGTTCGATAAGTTTAAGGCTCTCCTATATCAAATGGAGATTGCCCAATTGTATTGGATAAACTTTCTCTGAAGGTTTGGATTCAAATATACAGGATATGTGGGGTACAGTTGTATACAGGTAAAAGTAAGGGGGAAATAATCCGTATAGAGGAAGCCAAACCTGAAACATATCATGGCGAATATAATAGGCATGGTGTGCTGATGTTGCTTCTTATGATGCAAGCGTTCAGTTTTAGGTACCTCACGATCAGAATATTTTATCCTACTCTACCTCCAATCCCATCTAACATTACCAAGGCGGTCATAATGTGTAACGCTCCCTTTGCTGGTATGATTGCCAGCGTGAGAGGAATCAATCCCGATCAATTTCGTGGAGAAGAAGAAGAACAGAGAGAGAGAGACGTGGGGAGACGGGAAACGTCAGTTTCTATTTTTCTTCAGACCCCTGTTTAGTTACAGCTGCTTGTCTCTTGTAGCCTCCCACACACACAGCGACTGGCACGTAGGCCCAAGTAATTTAACACACACACACACCTAGCGCCACCCATTACTCCTCTATTCCCAGGTGGCGCTCCTCGTTGGCCTAAGGTGTGCCATCAGGCATGACATCACCTCCCCCAGAAGTCCTTGCTTGTCCCCAAGCAAGCACAGACGGAAACCTCGTCTTCAAAGTCGCCCAATCTTCCCAAGTGGCTGTGTCTTCAGGCAGATTTGTCCATTTAATGAGCACCTGAGGTAGAGCAGTGTTACCTTTCTTCACTAGTCTTCTCTCCAGTATTTTCTCAGGTTCAGTATCCGTAGTGTCCAGTGCTGGCAGTTTGGGCAATTCAGAGAACACAGGAGTGTAGTCAGCTCGAAATTCCTTGATCTGTGAGACATGAAACACATTGTGTACCAAGCTACCCGGAGGTAATTCCAGTCTATATGCCACTTGTCCAATACGTTCCAGCACCTTGTATGGACCAAAATATTTGAATGCTAACTTTGGGTAGGGACGATTCACCACAGTAGCCTGAGCATAAGGTTGGAGTTTGAGCAAAACTCGATCACCAACCTGGAATGTGCGCTCAGTACGATGGCGATCTGCATAGAGTTTCATCCTGCTCTGTGCAGCTTCCAGATGCTTTTTGAGAGTGGCCATCTGATCAGCACGATCAGCCAAGACTCCGGAAACAGGGGATGAGGGCTCTGCGTGCAGATCCGGCATGGCACCCAAATTGGGGTCATGACCATAGAGCTGGGCTAATGTTGAAAATCCTGAAATAATCGAGACATTGGTCTTTCCAGATTCGTGGGTGCTCACCAGCAAACCGGGGAAACGACATCTTCGGCATGTGTGAGCGCCCGCCATTGTCCCCACTCGTCAAGTTTGTTCTACCGCCGCCAGCGCCTCCAAGTCCACCGCCACCAGCGCCTCCAAGTCCACCTCCGCCAGCGCCTCCAAGTCCACCGCCTCCAGCGCCTCCAAGAATACCGCCATCTCCCTGTTCCAGTGCGCTCGACGAAGCACCGGGAGCGTTGCCGACCCAGTGTGGCGACGTAAGCTGGATGGTGGAGCGGCCAGTAGGGAGGACGACGCCGGGATCGGACTCCATTTCCGCAAAGGAAGGTCGGCGCGATGCGCCGTGCTCCAGTACTTGCAGCTTCTCCGTCAGCGCCAGGAGGATGCGCGCCGTGTCGTCGTGCTTGGTGGATCCAGCCGAGATCGCGGCCGCTTGATGATCCAACTGGGTGCGCATCTGTTGTTGTGCGGTGTCGACGTTGGCGATGACGCCGTGCAGGAGATCAAGGCTCGACTGGAGACGCGCGAGGGTAGCTGCCGTCTGATCTGCTGCCTCCCCCATCGCATCCAGGACGTACTGGGTCTGCGGGGATGGTCTAGACGGTGCCGTGGTGTTCCTCTGCTAGATCGAGCCTACCGACGCGAGGATTTACAGCAACCCAGGAGAATTCGACCTAAATCGAGACCCCCAAATCGCAACCTGACCTCGGAATTACAGCTCAAAATCAGAGAGGAAAGGGAACACGCACAGCAAATTGCCCAGAAATCTCCCGAATCTGATACCAAGTGTAACGCTCCCTTTGCTGGTATGATTGCCAGCGTGAGAGGAATCAATCCCGATCAATTTCGTGGAGAAGAAGAACAGAGAGAGAGACGTGGGGAGACGGGAAACGTCAGTTTCTATTTTTCTTCAGACCCCTGTTTAGTTACAGCTGCTTGTCTCTTGTAGCCTCCGCACACACACAGCGACTGGCACGTAGGCCCAAGTAATTTAACACACACACACACCTAGCGCCACCCATTACTCCTCTATTCCCAGGTGGCGCTCCTCGTTGGCCTAAGGTGTGCCATCAGGCATGACATAATGGCCACCAAAGGTGGAACAATATCGACCACAAGATCACTCTAGTGATTTAGTCATGCCTTCCCTTCAATCAACTCCGACCATCCAGCTCCGCTCATGGGAGCCATCACCATCACCGTGCGCCTACTCTGCATCAAGCTAGCCTCCTCCAATCCTTCTTGTGTTGGTCCACTGTTGCCTCTCCAACCATGCGCCTTCTCACACCGGCACCTACAACGGCGGCACCGCACGTCTTCTCTCATCAGCTTGAGCATCGTCATTATCTCTTCATCAACTCCGGTTCCCACAGAACCACGGCTGCCTCACCTCAACAACAGCTCCTACAGAGCCACAGCCGCCTCACCATCAACATCACCATGCACAAACTTTGCATCAAGCTGGCCACCTCCAATCCTTCTCGCGTTGGTCCACCGTTGCCTCCAACCATGCGCCTTCTCACACCGGCGCCTACACCGGCGGCACCACACGCCTTCTATCATCAGCTTGAGCATCGTCATTGCCTCTTCATCAACTCAGGTTCCCGCAGACCACAGCTGCCTCACCTCAACAACTCCTAGAGAGCCACAACCGCCTCACCATCAACATCACCATGCACAAACTTTGCATCAAGCTAGCCACCTCCAATCCTTCTCGCGTTGGTCCACTGTTGCCTCTCCAACCATACGCCTTCTCACACCAGCGCCTACAACGGCGGCACCACACGCCTTCCCTCATCAGCTTGAGCATCGTCATTGCCTCTTCATCAGCTCTGGTTCCCACATAACCACGGCTGCTTAACCTCAACAACCGCTCCTACAGAGTCTCACCTCACCGGTCAGCTATCTACAGTTCCACACCCTCCTGGCCTCCACATGACTTCCACCTCTCCAACGCAGTGACAACCTTGACCTCTACCACCTCTCCATCAACCCTCCAGCCATCTTTGCCTCGGTCACCACAGCCTCTACCTCTTCATCAGATCCATTCCATTATGTCCTCTTCTCCTAGCAGCAAGCTTCGTTTCCTTTGCTCCTCACAGACGACACAAATCAGCTCCAACAGCTTCTCCCTCCTGGAGTCCTCTTCTCTCTGCTTCACTTGATGTTGCAGGCTTACACACCCTCTTATCCGCAGATTGCCTCTCTTCTTTTCCCTATCTTGCAGCAACATCTTGAACTTGAACGGAAGTCTGCAGTTGCACCCCCTTTTTCTCTCGGAGCATAAGGACAAGTAACACATGAGACCTCACCAGGTTATCTCCCTTCACCACCAGAGCTCAGTGCCGCTACAGCCATCACCTCCATAACACAGATGCCCAGCTCATTCACAACTGCCTGCATCGCGCTGCCCATCTCCGGCTAGATCAGAGGTCCTCTACCTCCAAATTTCTCTTCCTCCCCAAACCCAACAAACCTAGCTTATCCTCCTATCAGCACCCCAATTGTACCATTCTAACTAGCTTCCTGAGCAACCACCCGTGCAGAGCAGCAACCAAGCCTCACACGATGCACCTTGCGACATGAGATGGCTACCGTCCGCACAGAGCAACAGGGTGCGGCCTCCCGCCGCCTAGGTGACTACAATGCGCCCGGTGTTGTTGACAACAAGAGCCGGAGTGGGTGTTGTAATGGTGGAACGGTGGTGGATAGAGTTAGGAGAATCCTAGCTCTGATACCATGTTGGACTTGGGGGAAAATTTCTGAATGGGCTTGGTCTCTTGGACCTCCACACCCTCATATATATAGCAAAACTTAGCCTTACATCTTCACTCATACACTGGAATGATCTAGACTCTAGTAGGACACTACTACTATACTAACACTCCCTAGAATACTCTAGACTCTACAAGAGTTGTACTACTACACTAGCTCAGACTCCAACACTCACTGGAATATTCTAGACTCTCCTAGGACAATACTACTATGCTAACCTAGACTCCAACAATTTTCATGTGACAAACCTGTACACTTCGATGCATTACTAGTGGGGTGTTGATTGTATGTGTTCTCGGATATGTTTGTTTACTGGAAATGTCAATGCTTTGATTCCAGATTCCATGGTTCTCAACTTCTCATCCATAAGGTCTCTCTAAAATCTATGGATTCTCAATAAATTGTATAGCTTGGGGCATAGAACAGCATTCATAAGGGATATTCAAACAGAAAACTGAGAAATCAAATATAGACTCCAAGCCTCAAGGTGCACAAAATTAGTGTAATATCTGTAAATGAGGACTAACACGTTTCAATTGCACGTAAGAATTTGTATTATGTCGTTCCCAGCGACCAATGAATATTTCTCATTAACGTCAAGAAAATTTCCCTATATAAAAATTGAATAAGGAAAATGATAAATTTGCTAATAACAAAGAGTTGATTACTTTGATATCTTCAGCCATTCTCTCGCTGGTAGTAAGCTGCACTCCTCTTTTCAAAGCAATCTTTGCAATCGAACTTCTCTCCCATAACTTCACCATAGCGGCCGCTAATCCTTGAAGTTGTCTGCTTCTTCCTAGCATTCATCAGTAGGGAAGAAACATCACAAAAAAATAGTAAAATTTGGCAAAGAAAATAAGGAGCTAACTGAAACGACATAATATTAAGGTACCGAGAGCAAAATGAGGAGGTAGTCCACGACCAAGACGCCGTAAATTGGTAGTATCTTTTCGGCTGAGAGATCGACGTACTCCATATGGCAGAACTCTGAAAGGGGGTTTGTAACCAGGTACAGTTGCAGGAAGCAAATCTGCATCTACTGGCAATGGTTTGGATCCAGGCCAGTCACTGTATCTTGGGCCAAGCTCATCCAACAGCTGGTCAATTTCTTCTTCATATTTGATTTCCGGGACTGATTCAACAATCTCTTCTTTCTCAACATTAGATATCAAAGCTCCATTACTATCTGGCATGTCATTTACGTTCTCATTAGGTAGCAAGGTAGGAATAGGAGGCCCTTTAATTGACGACTTTGTACCAAAAGCCTGCCAAGTCCTATTTGTTCCCTTTGTGGTCTCAGGTACGTCATAGGCTACTCCCCTGTATAGAGAAACAGAAGTTCCTGACCTCCAAATTACCAGCCCCCCTGTTTTTCTCTAACCAGAACCAGTGGAAAAACAGATATTAGATTGGAAAGACCTACACTCCTAAAATATGTATTGACTGGCACTAGCAGGATTTGTGTAGAGATAACAAAAGGAACTACAAGACCAAATGTCACATGAAGAAATTAATCAACACAATGAAATGATATATACTGCTTTCTTTACTTGTACTTGTTAGCAGGTCTGTATTAACCTTTGTTTCAGTTAATCTTCACGTAGTCAACGGATTGTTTTTCTATCTCTGTTAAATCCTAGAAATGTCAATATACCATGTCCTGATTTGTACATGAGCCAAACTCAACTGTAGAAGTACTCAGCTAGTCTTTAACTCTGTTAAATCTTAGGAATGATTTTTCACTAAGATCAGGATTCAGGAAGCTTGCGCAGGCTCTGCACGATTAAAATCTTCATTCTTCAGTTTGTCACTCTTAGGAAATGGCTTTGGAGGCGATTTAGCATGCTTAGTAGTAAGTATTGCTCCTGCAATAAGGTACTCCCTCCGTTTGAAAATATAAGATGTTTTAGGTTAGTAAAGCTAATGTATGTAGACACATTTTAGTGTATAGATTCATCTGAACTTACACACTAAAAGATGCCTAGAAAAATTTACTTCACAAACCTAAAACATCTTATATTTTTAAATGGAGGGAGTAGTTAGAATTACACAGGGATAACTGTACAGTGAAACACATCCAGGTTCAAATTTTGCAGCTCATCTCCAGTTGAAGTCTTGAACCGCATAGTAGATAGTACACACAGCATTCTTAAGAACCCTCCCAACAGTTCCATCCTAAAACTAATTCACCTTGCAGACATTGATACAAGTCGCAAATCACAACAAATCTCGAGTATCAATGGACTACTAAATTGGTAGAAGTGTAACGGCAATCAAGCATTCCCACCAATAAGAAGCTAAACTATTACTACCAAAGACTATTTCGATGCAACTACGCGATTCTGGTAAAATCTAACACACACCTCGATTATCTCGTGGAAGAGGCGCATGTTGAGGGCGGGCGTGCCGTTGACCTTGACCCTGACAACCTCATCCGTCCTCCACTTCTCCTTGATCTTCGCCACGATCTCCCGCGTGACCCCGGCGCCGCCTACCTGGGTCTTCGACTTGATCCTCATCGCCGCGTGCCGCAGGCGCCGAAGTTCGGGTTCAGGCAGCGTAAGCTCCGCCATCCACGCCGGCGACCTCGCGGCGCGCGCCGCCGCCTCGGGCGGCGGCATCGGCCGCTCCCACGGGAACCGCGCGTCCACGAGCGAGGACTCCGCGTCGTCTTCGAACCCCCCGCGCGCGTTCGGAAGCACACCATCGTCCGCGTGGAAGACGTCCTCCACGGAGCCCCGCCGCGGGTGCCGAGAGACGGTGGCGGGGGCGGTCTGGGCCTCGGGCGAGTAGCCCGCGCGCTGGAGGCGGCGGACGATGAGTGACATAGTGGAGCGTCCGGAGTGGCGACTAGTGCCTACGGAGTCCTCGTCGTCGGAGTCGGAGGTGGGGGAGGGCTCCGGGCGGAGGTCCAGCGCGGGGGCGGGTGGGCGGAGGCCGCGGCAGGGCCGGGACCAGACGGAGAGCCATGGATATTGAGCGGACGAGGAAGAAAGGGAGTTGGAGTTGAGGAGGAGGTGGCGGAGGCGAGGCGGGTGGTGGACATGAAGGATGGGGGAGAAAGCCATGGATGGAGGTGGTGGATGATGCCGAGTGGAGGGAGTGGAGATGGGAGGGTTTAGGGGATTGGGGATATTTTTGTTCAGTTCACGGGTGACACGGACATTTTCCACCGCAGGATCTTTAGTCGACGCTTTCGATCAAACGTCCAGCTTCGATGATTTTTTGAGACTCTCATAAGCAGAAAGTGTCTTTGGCTCCTCTCACGAGTCATGACAACATTTTTTTAAAGAACGTATACTAATATTACAAGATAATCAATTACATAGTCTCTGCAATAACGTATTGCTTTATCGATTATACGGATACAGACAACAAAAAAAAAATACACAGGAAATATTTCTCTATAGTGATTCATTCATTAAAATATCACTACCACCACCAAGATAGCATCAGAAGTCCAGTTTCTCCAAAAGTGACACCCTCAAAAAGGAAACAATGCACAAACACCGACATCGCCCGATCATAGATCTTAGGTTTTTACTATAAAGAAAGTTCACGCTCTGAAAACAATACTTTCAACAAGTCCATTGCCAGGCACAATCAATTAAGGCCAGACCCTGGGTTCTCACCCTTAAAGGTAGAACCGTGAACCTCTTATGTACAATCGCCCTACTTGCATGCCACAGCTACAAGTCACGAGTCACCAAGCCAATTCCACATCACCACCTAGACTCAAACCACCGTTGTCAGTCCTGAGATCTCGGTCTCCATAATATTCTCCGTCAGCACCATGAAACGAGAACACGCCCCATGATATTAACAGTCAACAGAGCTTTGAAGCACACCCTCTAAACCCAAATGGCCAGAAAAAACATGGTACGCATGACCGAAAACCTTCCAATCTAGCAATCTCCGGGCCTGATACGCCCATCAAAGCTCGCCGACGAAGACTTCCGGAACTCGACACTCCGACCAGATCAAAGAGGGAAGACATCAAGCAGATCTTCGTCCTGGCGCGAGAGGAACCCAAGGACCGCCACATTTATTCACATGACTCGCAGCCCCCACGCTACCAGCCATCATCTAGCAAAAGCAGGCATCAAAGGAGATGGAAGCCTAGCGCCTGGCTGTAGAAATCATCGACGAGAAATGCGAGATCCCGACACACAAGCCCTGGCTAGCCCCTCTGGCCTAGATCGTGACCCAGTCGCCAAGGGCGTGGCTAGATCGATCCAGATCTTGGCACCAGAATGCACTTCGGCGGCTTCAGTGCGACCACACCAGCGGTGAGCCGCCTCCTCCTCCTCGTCGCTGCTCCGCTGGAGAGGACCGCCCCATGCCCTTTGCCGATGATACGTCCAAAACGTATCTACTTTCTCGAACACTTTTTCTATTGTTTCTCCTCTAAACTTGTATGATTTGGATACAACTAATACGGACTGACGCTGTTTTCAGCAGAATTACCTTGGTGTCTAGTTTTTATGCAGAAAATCAACTATCAGGAAAAATTCCGGAAAATATGCCAAAAATCCCATTTCACCAGAAGACTCACGGAGCTAGAAGACGAGACGGAGTGGATCCCTGGGGGCCCACACCCCCCAGTCGCGCGGGCCAGGCTTGGCCACGCCTGGAGAGTGTGTGGCCGCCCCATGCACCCCCCCCCCCTCGGCCTCCCCCTTCGCCTATAAGTTGCCTCTTGACCTAAAAACCAAGGGGGATTCGACGTTTTTCCAAAAAGAGTTCCGCGGCGCCACCACCACCAGAAACCACGATTCGGAACCAGAAACTCTGTTCTAGCACCCTGTCGGGACGAGGAATTTGGAGAGGATCATCGCCATCATCATCAACAATGCCTCTCCATCAACCATCCATGTTTTCCTCATCTATGAGTGAGTAATACCCCGTTGTAGGCTATGGGGATGATAGGGATTCGATGAGTTCTATCATTTAATCGAATAAGATTGTTAGGGCATGGTGCCTAGTATCTCTATTAGTGATATTTGACTTTGTTGCAACTTGTTGTGCTTAGTGCTTGTCCTAGGGCCCGAGTGCCATGATCTCAGATCTGAACTTATTATTGATTCATGATAATAGTATTGTTTATGATCTTATTTGCAAGTTGTGTACACATATCATTGTCCGGATCCAAAGGCCCCGAAGTGACAGAAATTGGGATAACCTGAGGGGATGGCTATGATGTAAGGATCACATGTGTTCACGGAGTGTTAATGCTTTGCTCTGGTGCTCTATTAAAAGGAGCATCTTAATTGTCGAGAGTTCCTTGAGGCCCATTGCAAGAACAATTGGCAGGACAAAAGATGTTGTGCAAGTTCTCATTGCGAGCATGTATGACTATATATGGAGCACATGTCTATAATTATTTAGTACTTGGATGCTTTATCTTATTTATCTACAAATACCCTAGATCTTGAAGTTACCTGTGAAGACTTGTCCATGCAACGCCCGTCCATCCATCCCTATGCCTACCGCACTCATATCCTACTGTTTTCTACTACTGTTACTATTGCTCTTGTTTTACTGCTACTGTTGCTTTTCTATTGCCACTACAAAACTGTTGCTACTGATAAACTTCTGTGAGCAAGAACTATTTTCAGGTGCAGCTAAATTGGCAACTCAGTTGTTAAGGCTTGCAAGTATTTGATGTGCACCCAGTGTTGACGTGGGACACTTCATTGGAACCCCAAGAGCAAGGTATAATGAGCACATCAGCAAGTTTCCCTCAGTAGAGACCGAGGTTATCGAACCTGAAGGAGGAAGGAAACTGTCAACACCCAGATTTTTAATCCCAGATGCCTGTTATGCCATACATCGCAATCCCAGGATTACCATTTTTGCGAGACATAACAGAATTGGATACCACAGTACATCATCCATTACAAACCATACATAAGGTCTTACACAAATAAGGATCTCATGATCCAGTTCTTAATACAACTCAAGCAGAGGAAATACATAATAATAATGGTAGCATAGGCGAAGCTCCATCTTCGGGGTCACAGGCAATGTTGACGATGGGAGATGATCCTAGTTGTCGTAACCTTCCTGGGGTCCATCTTCCAGGTACTCCTCTTCATAGTCTGGCCACGGGAATAGCCAGGTACAAAGCCATGAGTACTCTTTAAGTACTCACAAGCTAATACTAACAAGTGAAGGGTTTTTTGTAATAGGACACTAAGCTCTAGGGTTGTTTTGCAAAAAGCCAGATTTACATCTACTAAGTTCAGAAACAAAGAAAACGAGTTGAATTTTTATAACACCTAAGTGGGAACTTGTATTTCATATCACAACTCTGTTGTGGTCAAGTCAAAATCTCAATCCATTTCACAAGTCATTTTGAAAACATCTCGGGAACAAGTATGGCCACTCAATCGTCCATAATCATGACGCGGCTATTCGAATAGTTTGACACTCTGCAGAGATTGTACACTTTCACCACAACATTCGATACATCCGTCAGGAACAAATCCTGAAATCACCATACTCAGTATGCAGATAATAAATCCTAACCTTTCAATTACACGCCCTAGTATAAGCACCTCTCCTGTGAGTTTGGCCTCCCAACCATGGCCGACTGTCATCTTGGGTACTGCACAGGTGGACAATCTTCATAAGGTAGCCTCAGCTCAGACCTTGGCCGTGAGGGAACTAATACTAAGGTATATAAGTTTCCAGTCAAGACCTACCCAAGTTTCGGGTATTGTGGTTGTACGGTAAAATTGGAATGATATCGCATCCAGACAACCATCAGTTTTATAAAGGGCTAAGGCTCATGCCTCAACATTTTCATCACCATAAATCATCTGGTATTCGGAAACACATGTCCAAAACATTATGATCCATCATTCCAAGGTTTTCATAACCATTTTTCCACCAAGTATTCCCATCTAAGTTGATCAGGTTTTATGCTTAGCACTAGCATCTACAAGTGGGGGTAAGTACTAATGAGGGGTGGTAAACTAGTGGAGTTGAACTAAGTTCAATCTCATGCCTTAGGATGACATAAATATGATCTAGCTTAGGCCAAATTTTATGCTCTTTATGCAACCTTCAATTATCTTTCTAGTATCTACCATTCACTTAAGTAAGCTCTAAGTACTAGCTTTGATAAAGAAATTGAAAGGATACGGATGTCGCCTAGAGGGGGGGTGAATAGGCGATTAAAACTTTTCCTAGAGTGGCTCAACAAAGGCGGAATAAAACTAGTGTTTACTTTGTAAAGCACAACCTAGAACAACTAAGGTTCACCTATGTGCACCAACAACTTATGCTAAGCAATACAAGCAACAAAGTGATAGCAAGATATATATTACTTCAAGCACGAAGGCTATCACAATGTAAAGTGCATAAGTAAAGAGCTTGGGTATAGAGATAAACGAGGCACGCGGGGACAACAATATTTTACCGAGTTCCTCCCAACATGGAGTACGTCTCGTTTGGAGAGGGGTGGTATCAAACCACCAACGCCACAAAAGGCCTCCCTTATTCTCTTGTGAATCTCGCCCCAACAGGATCGATCCACGCTTCCACTATCGGTGCACTTATCGGTGGCAAACCGGAACCTCTCACAAGGTTGGGGCACTTCTCCACAACTTAATTGGAGGCTCCCAACAAACGCCACCAATGCCACAACCTGCAACACCAACAAACCGTCTAGGGTTCCAAGAACCCAAGAGTAAAAAGCTTCTCACCTTTCACTCAAACGAATCCTCACCGAGAACTCAAACCGATGAACCAAATGCAATGGCAAGAACACAAGAAGTTCTCAAATACTTCTCTCCCAAATTCCACCAAAGCTACAAAAGCTTGTGGGGGAATGAGAGAGGAAGAACAATGGAGGAAATCCACAAAAGACTCCAAGATCTAGATCCCAAGATGTTCCCCTCACTTAGAGGAGAGATGGATTGGTGGGATTGTAGATCTAGATCTCCTCTTTCAAATCCCAAAAGCATATGCAAGAATAAAGGGAGGGATTGAAGGGGGAGAAAGCTCGAGAGGGTCAAGAATGGAGGAGAAATCCTGTAAAACTCGAGCTCTTGCATTGGGGAAGAAGGGCCCCTTTTTATAGGCCCATAGATTTCGACTGCTTTACTGCTGGGAAAAGTCGGACCGAGACTCCGTCACCAGAGACTCCAGTCTACACCGGAGATTCCGGCCCAACCACCGGACCAGCCTCCGGACCGCCCATCTGAATGACCTGGGCCGTCCAAGACCCAACAAGACCGGAGACTCCGGTCATCCAACACTGGAGACTCCGGACTAAGGAAACACCAGAGACTCCGGGGTAGCCTCCGGACCTGGCCCCGGACCCCCATACAGTATGTCCTAGCCCTGATTCTAAAGTCACCACCGGAGACACATCCGGAAACTCCAGACTACACCGGAGACTCCGGTCCACATAGACCGGAGACTCCGGTCAGGGCCAAATAAGAGGCAAACTTCAAATGGCGATATCTAGAGTTTGGAAACTCCGATTGACCCGAAACCAATTTTGTTGGAGAGAGGACAACAAGGGCTATCCAACAAAAAGTGGAAATATTGGATACCACCAAGAGAGAACATTTCATGTATTATAATGTGAGATACCTCTCTTGGTGAGAAACCGTAAAACCTCAAATATCAAAAACGCAATATGATATAAAAGGGAAATCCGTTTTTGATGAACTAGAGCTTGTTATGAATATTACCACAAGCTCTAGAACCTCACATGGATAAGATCCAACCAAGAAAGGATGATGCTAAGTATGCAAAGGTTTGAGATCTCTTTGAAAGATATGATCGAGTTACTCACTTGAGAGCCCCTCTTGATAGTACGGTTGTCTATCCTATAAACCGGTCTCCCCAACTAACACCACGAGACCGGTAAGAAAGAAACCCTATCAATATCATACCTTTGCCTTGCGCATATTCCACTTTATCTTGATGTATACGATCTTGTCCTTCTCAAGATGGAACACCTTTCTTGATTGCTCTTGCACGCACTCTCTTGATGAAGACTTGCAAGTTGCTCCCCCCATACGACATGGGGAAACCTTTACTTTGACCTTGTCTTCATCGATCCATGATCACTGAGGATGGCAAGCTTCAAGCATGATATCTTCTAGATATGGCACATCTTTAGCTTGCACAACATTACTTCTAACACCCTTTGGATTATGTCTTGAAGATACATATGATGAACTCTATCTTGTTCTTCAAGACACCCTTGCAAAAGGCTCAACTCTCACATGACCAATCTGTGGATCACTCTTTAAACACCTTGGTCACCACTTGATCCTCTTCACTTTCTTATTCTCCAAACCTTGAAGCCAACATAAGGTTCAAGCATTGCTTATGGACAATTCCTATAAGTACAACTTGATACAAGCATTAGTCCATAGAGATTGTCATTAATTACCAAAACCACACATGGGGGCCCACATGTTCTTTCAATCTCCCCCATTTTGGTAATTGATGACAATCCATTTGAGAGGGTTTATATAAGGAATTTAACAAATAAAATGGTAGCGCCAATATCAAATACTACAAAAGTATGTGATATTGGTACCATCACCATATATAGAGCAAACTCCCCCACAATCTATGCATGTGTGATGAACTTGAATTTCATTGCATATATTGCCAATCAATATCATTGGTGGAGTTTCCTCTATATACCACATGCTAAGCAACAACAAAGATGCAAGAGCATGAAAGGCAAAAAGCTTAAGAACAAACTCAAGGCATAAACCATTTCCCTTAAACCCTCTAAAACTTCTCCCCCATTGGCATCGATTGCCGAAATGGGTGACAAGTTCTAGAAGACCAATATAGTGATAAATCCTCCAAAGGTGTGCATTCGCACATATCCAATGATGAATACTTGGGAGGAAGTAGAACTATATCGAGGACCCAAAGATTGCCTAAATAAATAAAATAAAAGAAGCATCAACAAATGATGTAAGCAATCACGAGATCCGACAAACCAATTGAAAACAACAAATGAGTCCAAATGGAAACAACAAGATATTATGATACAAGTAGATGCGTGTTTTAAATAACAAATAGATAAGTTCCCCAAAATTTTTGCAGAATTTAAATCGGCGTATTTCAATACAAAAAAATGCACAAATATGGAATCCTCACTCCCCCATGAAAATTTAAGGAACAATAAATGAGAAAGAAGACAAATGAGCATTATTAAATAAATTAGATGAGCTCCCCAAAGATAATGCACCAATTATGATAATTGCATTTGGGAACAAAGTGCATAATCATGGAATCCTCACTCATCCAACTCCATTTAACAATACAAGGCATGAGAGAACAAATATGATAAGCACAAAGTGATGCTATAAATAAAATTAGGAAGCTCCCCAAGGTATGTGCAACATTAGGTTTTTGTATGTGAATACAATGTGCACAACATGGAATCCTCACTTCCTCTATTTTACTTATAAAACAGCTTAGTGCACATGAGAAAATACCAAGGAATAAAATTTGCAAGAAACAAATGGTTGAGCAATAAGTAAGAGACAACATATTAGCGGGCTCAACCACAAGGATGTGTGAGATGCATGGCAAAGCATATTATAAGACTAGTACAAGGATGATCATTGCGTATCCACATAGTCTTCAATGAATGATATTGCTTAGTATGACCATACAACACACACGAAACAAGGAAGATATCAAGAAAAAAAATTGAGTAACCTCTTTCATGTTTATAAGTTTATAAGTAGACAATCTTGCAAAGATATTGATCCACAAAGAAACATGTACACACAAAGTAGATACTTAAAATCAATAGAGAAAGATATCCAAAATGAAGTCATGACAATACCAATAATATTTTTCTTGAAATCATGGCCAAAAGGCTCAAATATCTTATTGTACATCGATGAGCTTCAACAACCAACACACCCCATACATTACAACTATCACCAAGGGAAAAGGAGAAAGTTGGAATATATGGAGAAAGGCAACAAGTATCACAAGGAGAAATCAACTAGCAAAATTTCACTATTGCACATGAGAGAAGTTGAGGAAAAGATAGGCAATAAAATTTCTATATTGAAATATTTGGGATTGGTGGATCATATGCATGATTTTGTATAGTCCCAATTATATGCATTCATCTCAACTTATGCACATATACACTAGAGAGTCCTATTAATACCATGGCTAGAGATACAATCAATAAATATAATAACAACAATTCATGCCAAGATGCAACCTACAAAAGGTTGGAAGCAATATAATATGCATGAGGAAGAGATACTTGTTACCGAGATATAATTGATAGGATGTAGAGGATATGAATTCGTTGATCATCCTATAGCTTGCCTCCAATTTTCATGTATGCATCAATTCTTCAAAATTGGGAGACAAACATCCAATCTATCTCAAATGTACCTAAAACACATTTAAGTACAAAATGGTCCCCAAACTTATTGGGTCCAAAGTAGTTAGTGCAACTACAATACATAGGAGAGACTCCACATAATTATGTGCATATTGATATGAAATTGAATTTCATGCACAACTTAGCCGATGGGAATTGGTGGATTTTCCTCTATATATTGGATCAAATAAAGCAAACATGCCTTAATATAAACATATAGTAAATATGCATGCATAAAGCTTTCAAGAACCAAAAATGAGATACAATTTGAACAAAAAACCAAGTAAACCGAGTTGGCATACACAAGAGTTGTAGGGTTTCGTAGCATGGAAAACAAAAATTTTCTATCGCATACAAACAAACAAGCCAAGATATATCTACTAGATTGTAGCAAAGGGTCGATGGAATAACTTACCCTCGAAGATTCCAAAGTGTTTAACGAGAGCGGATTCTCGTGGGTGATGTAGTCGTACTCTTCCCGATCTCAAGATCGTGTAGACGATCCTTCCGGCGCTGCGTTCGGCGCTCATTGTCGGTCACACGCTCAAGATTACTCGAAGACCTTCCTCTCCCTTGTTCCAGCAGGCAGCGGAGGTTGTAGCACTCTCCTCGCGATTCCGGCAGCACAACGGCGTGGTACCGGAAGTAGAGGGAAGATCCCGCAGGGCTTCGCCTTAAGCCGGAGCGAGTATGGTGGAGTATGAGAGAGAGCTATTAGTGGTCCTTTGAATATCAAGAATCATGGAGACAAACATGATACTTATATACTAACACTTGGAATTGTTACTCTTGATTTAATACTAATTATTAAACTTCATGGAGTAACCGGAACTTACTGAAAGTTTGCAATAGGACTTTTAAACTTTAGATTAACACTTCAAAACAATACGATACCAGTTCGTAAAGTAACTAACCAGAATTCTATAGTTCTATCATCTCAATTATAACTAAGCGCAAGGTGGTAAACGGATGCCAATGACTACAACAACTATGCAAATTCACTTTGATTTAGTTTATGATAAATTGAGTTCTAATTAATAATTAAATTAATCTAGGTGAATACCACTCAAAAAAATATCCCTCACATTGTTTTAGTGATCACACGAACCAAATCCACCACATCAAAACCGATCATCACGAGTTGATATAGCTTCAATGGCGAACAATCAACATGTTCATCATATCTACTATATGACTCATGCTCTACCTTTCGGTAATCCGTGTTCACGAGGCCATGTTTGTACATGCTAGGCTCGTCAAGATCAAACCTTAGTTTCCGCATGAGCAAATCTGCTTGCTCACGTTGTATACACTTGTAGAATCTAACACCCGATCATCACGTGGTTCTTGAAACAACAAGCTTTAGCAACGTGCTAACTAAGGGTGAACACTTTATGACTTGAAATTCATGTGCATGAGGGATCATCTTATAATGATACCGCTGCCTACTAAGCAATACAAGATGCATAAAGGATTAACATCACATGCAATTCATAATATGTGATATGATATGGCCTTTCTTCTTTGCTTCGATCTCCATCTTCTAGCACGAACATGATCTCCATCATCACCGACATTGTATCAAGGTCAATGATGCTTCTCCATGATTGTCGCCACCGGCTTCAACTATTACAACTACTTTGAATAGACACGGGTCTTAACATAAATTAAAGACAGCCATATGGCTCTGCCGGTTGCCAACTTACAATAAGGAACATTGCATACATCAAATATAATCACAATCATGGCCATATCACATCATCACCGCAAAACAAAGTTAGACGCCTCTACTTTTTTTGCATGTTTTACGTGGTTTGGGGCTTTCAATAAGTGTCGTTCTAACTTACGAACATGAACCACAACATTGATACTAGTATTGTTAATCACCCGTTGTAAATTGGATCTTAACTATGCTAGGAGAAACAGGCACCCGCAAAGCCACTTATGCAATACAAGTTGCATGTCAAGCGTGGAGCAAGTCTCATGAACGATGTCATGTAAGGTTAGCCCGGGCCGCTTCATCCCAACATACTGCAAGATGCAAAGTACACAAGAAGCAATCGACAATAAAAGCATCAATGCCCACAATGACCATTGTGTTCTACTCGTGCAACAGATCTACATATAGACACGGCTCTGATACCACTGTAGGGTTTCGTAGCATGGGAAACAAAAATTTTCTATCGCATACAAACAAACAAGCCAAGATATATCTACTAGATTGTAGCAAAGGGTCGATGGAATAACTTACCCTCGAAGATTCCAAAGTGTTTAACGAGAGCGGATTCTCGTGGGTGATGTAGTCATACTCTTCCCGATCTCAAGATCGTGTAGACGATCCTTCCTATTGCGTTCAAGGCGCTTCATGATCGGTCACACGTTCGACTCGATGAAGACCTTCCTCTCCTTGTTCCAAAGCGTGATGGAGGTTGTAGCACTCTCCTCGATTCCTAAGAAGACAACTGTGGCCTAAGTAGAGAGGAAGATCCCGCAGGCTTCGCCTTAAGCCGAGCGAGTATGGTGGAGTATGAGAGAGAGCTATTAGTGGTCTAGGGTTTAGACACACCAATTAGAAGGCTCTAATCCAAGGCTAGTGCAATTAGAAGCTCTAAACCAAAGCGGCTCTAAACCGGAGTCTAGGGCTAAGATTTAGATTAGAGGATAGGAACTTGTGTGTCTAGAGGAGGAGGCCCCGCCTCCTTTTATAGGTGGGAGGGCGGCCAAGGGAGGAGTCCCTCCCAAGTCGGCCTTGGTGGCCGGCTTGGAGGAGGACTCCTCCCAAGTCGGTTTCAACCTCCTCTTGCTTGTTTCCCTCGGTTTCTGTTTTAGCCGTTTGACTTTCAAAGCGGCCATTTGACTTTTCAGTTTTAGGATTCAATTTAATCCTTTATTTGGAACAGCGAGAACACTTAGTACATGATGCAATCATTCCAATATGTAATGACACATTCATGTACCCCTTCCCCGGTCTGGGACATTCCTAACCTTCTAGAACATTCCGATGAAAACATCTAATCATTTCCGAACTCCGAAATGGGACTTTCCTTATATGAATCTTATTCTCCGGACCATTCCGGATCACCTCGTGATATCCGGATCCCATCCGAGACTCGAACAACATTCGGTCTCTTTCTCATAATACCATAACTACTCAAACAACGTCGAATCCTTAAGCGTGTCTCCCTACGGTTCGTGAATTATGCGGACATGATCGAGACACTTCTCGAACAATAACCAATAGAGGAATCAGGAAATTCATATGGCTCCCACATATTTCTACGATTACTTTGCGATCGAATGAACCACTTACATACGATACCAATTTCCCTTTGTCTCACGATAGTTTACTTATCCGAGGTTATGATCGTCGGTATCTCTGCATACCTAGTTCAACCTCGTTACCGATAAGTACTCTTTTCTCGTTCCCGTGATATGTGATCCCTTGTGAGCTCACATGCTTGCAAGCTAATTGGATGACATTTCACCGAGAGGGCCCAGAGTATATCTATCCGTCATATGGATGGACAAATCCCACTCTTGATCCATGTGTTTCAACCAATACTTTCTGAACACTCAATGCCATCTTTATAGCCACCCTGTTACGGTGTGGTGTTTGATGACATCAAAGCATCCATCCGGAAAAGGTGATATGCATGATCTCATGGTCGAAGGAATTAGGTTACTATGTATCAGAAAGCATATAGCAATTGAACTATTGAAATGACTTGATCTTTATGCTACGGTTATCTATAGGAGTATGTCCATCACATCATTCTCCTAATGATATGATCCTGTTGTTAATAACATCTCTATGTTCATGATCAGGAAACCATGATCATATATTAACCAACAAGCTAGTTTAACAAGAGGCTTTACTAGGGACTCTTATTTTAGTTTACAAATCACACAAGTATTAATGTTTCCGGTTAATACAATTATAGCATGGTATGTAAACATTTATCATAAGTGTGAAGATATGATAATAACCACTTTATTATTGCCTCTTGGGCATATCTCCAACAGTCTCCCACTTGCACTAGAGTCAATAATCTAGTTTCAAACCTTTGTGTATTCAACACCTATGGCTTTCCGGTGTTGTATGTACACGATTGCTAGTGGTCAACTGATCTCGGATCGACACTTCCCGTGTCCGTGTGTAATTGCATGTCTTTGATTCACGCATCACTCATTCTCTAATGAGATGGCTTTGTACAAATTTGGTCTTTCGGTGTGACCTTTAGCTCTTTGGGGTTAAAACATGTTGATAATATTTTCGCACAATATATCTTCATAGTATTATCCCACTGTGAACTACACCTAGTTTGATAACAAACTACTTGACACAAATGCCCTCTTTTGCTGCTAAAATAGCAGTCATATACTTAGCCTTTTGTTGTAGTATCTCACAATGTCTTAACTTTGGAACTCATCCAAATCCATTATGGAACTCACTTTCCATTATATTGTGCCACCCTTAGTTTAGATTGAGATAAACTTAATTTGTACTTTGTGACAAAGCTAGTATCAATGTAGTACTTTTACAATGAACGAACCATCTATTTGTCACTTCTACAAATATTATACTCTTAGTTCTTCCAAAAGATCATAAGAATATCCTTACTATTGTCCAATGATCATCTTACGAATCATTCTGGTATATGATCACAACATTTAGAGCATAGGACATATCTGGATTTGTACATATCACAGTATCATTGATATAAATACTCTTTGTGATTTCATACATCAAGTATCAATCTATACTTGATTATTTGTTTCACTTTACCAAATGTCAATACACTTGAATATATCATCAACATTGAACTCATTCAATCCTTTCTGTGCGACAAGAACCTTTCTTGTAGTTTCTATATTGAACCCATTCAATATCTTGTCTATGTACTTCTGGCACAACCATATTAGCGTCTATTGATGCCAAATATTTGGGTTTTTCCTAAGCCTTTCATCGGGATGAAATTCTTAATATGTGTTAATAAAAGATACATTATTTCCAATCAACAATATGTCTTCCACATAATGTATTAGAAACATGTCTTAGCGCTCCCACTTAATTTCTTGCAAATGCAAGCATCTTCATCGTCTCTAATGAACTTTTAAACTCCTTTAACAGTTTCATCACAGTGAAGATTCCAACTCATGATGCTCACTTTAACCATTGAAGTTTGCATATGCTTTTAGCATCCTTTGAATTAACAAAACCCTATGGACCGTGTTATGCACATGTCCTAGGTAACGATTCTATTAGAAGAACTTGTTTTGTTTATTCAACTACCATATAACAAATTATATGTAGTGGTTGCTACATTAATCCGTCTAGACTAAATATCACTATGAAAGATCAAATCTTGTCATAGTCAACCTTTGAACATTTTGTGAACTCTTTCCCAACATGTCGACTATTTCATAGATGTAAAACATCCATGTCTATTTCTTTATAGATCCGCACACAACGTAAGGTCTTACACCTTTCTCGAGGGTCCTTCAAGTTCAAAACTTGATTTTTTCGTATGGAACTATCACGGATTTTATGGCTTCAAGCCATTAGACGAGTCAGGCCCATCATCGCTTCTTTGCATGTAGTCGGATCATTATTGTCAAATAACGATTTAACTCTCAAATCTTGGTATTTGATTGTTTACCCGACCTACTTGTTTCAATAGGAACTTGGATCTCCGTGACCACAACCTTTGAGGTACGTGAGCCATGAGCATTGTTGCTACCTCCGGAACACTTTTCGGTGCTGCGCAACTTTGCACATATAGCTAAGGTTCTTTTAACCTTATCAAAGTTCTATTGTTCTCCCACTTAACTTTTCACGAAAAATTCCTTCTCAAAGAAACTTGACGTTCTAAGCAACAAACACTTTTGTCTCCGGTGTTTATGGAGCAATACTTAACAGTTATACAAAGACAGGTTCATCCGGCTTTGGTTGCACACATCTTTCTTATGCATAGCATACCAATGTTTTAATAAAGGACTACTTGGGTTTTATCCCAAACCATAACCTTATATGGTGTCATTTCAGCGGATTATGATGGAGCTCTTTTCAGTGGAAAACGGTAATCTCTAAAGCTTTTAATCTTTAAAATACAATGGCAGTTTTATGAATTACACCTTTGATCTTACCATGTCAAACAAGGTTTAATTACATATCTCGAACGCTCCATACTCTTATGGTGTTTCGGGAAAATACAAATCCACGGAACGATTCCTTAAATCTTAGGTATTATGCTAAACTTGTAACTCAAATATCTTCCTTTATGATCTTATCATAAACTATTTATATTCTTGTTACAATGATTTTGCACTTCATCTTGAAAGTCTTTGAACTTTTCAAATGTTTCATACTTTATCCTTATTAAGTAAATATTCATATATTTACTCAAATTCTCGGAGAAAGCATATGAAGTTGAAATCCATCGCTTTTGACTACACATGATGGACTTTGTACAACAATATATACAATTTCCAATAAGCTAGTCATTCGTTCCTTTTTGGCCTATGAACGAAGTTTCAATTATCTCTAGGAAAGTTTCACAAGTATCATTTGATCAAAAATCAAAAGACTCCAAAATTCCATCCACATGGATTTTCTTCATGTTTTCTTTCAGTATAATTTAAACGGCGATGTCACTTCCTAAGTGATCTTTCAATCAATTTGTCTTTCGACATTTTTAGCACTAATTTTATGGATGTGATTTCTCCAACGAGATTTGTGAATCATCCATCTTTTATGGATTACGGAAATTATTTGAACAACCCTTTTGTTCTCATAATACCTGATAAAACAAATCCTGAAGGCAAGCTTTGATGTTTAACGAGCAACACAACAACCCTTTATTTTTTTCTCGATGAATATCATCACATATTCTTTTGCTAGTTACTTAGGCCATTGTAGTTCATGAATTATGTTGTTTCGTATGACGATTCACACCAACAAATTCAGTATCAAATACTTAGGAACCACATTGTTTAATAAGCAAAGAATATAGCCATAACACGTATATCATCTATATACTTAAACTAAACAATTCTATTCTTTTCTTTTCTGCCATATACTTATGAGATTTTCTTTCAATATTTCCTTTTCTGTTTGAAAGAATCTATCAACATCAATAGTGGAGTCATACATATGACATATAGTCCAAAGCGTGTATAGTTAAATACCAAGGTCTTTGGACTTGCACTTTGAAGTAGATCACCATCATCAAATGTTTGGTGTTCTTTCAAATTCCTTTCTTTAGTAATCTCTTGGTGTAGTAAATATTTTACCTACATCAAATATTCACCCTTATCATGGAATTATCCATGATCAAGCTACTTTTAGCTTGTAACGGTGAATCGTGAGTATAATGTTGCTCTCCCAAAAACTTTTGGAGGTTTAGGACAACTAGTGTCTCCAACCTTTTGCAAATTCTCATCAAATATGAGAACATGACTTTAGCCATATTATACTCTATCATGTTGCAACCAAAACTTCGTTTCAGATATCACAATATCTTCCACAAATCATGGTTTCTGAAACAACTCTTTCAGATCCTTAGATAACCTTGATATTAGGAGAATCCTTTGAATATCAAGAATCATGGAGACAAACATGATACTTATATACTAACACTTGGAATTGTTACTCTTGATTTAATACTAATTATTAAACTTCATGGAGTAACCAGAACTTACTGAAAGTTTGCAATAGGACTTTTAAACTTTAGATTAACACTTCAAAACAATACGATACCGTTCAGAAAGTAACTAACCGAATTCTATAGTTCTATCATCTCAATTATAACTAAGCTTAAGGTGGTAAAGCGGATGCCAATGACTACAAAAACTATGCAAATTCACTTTGATTTAGTTTATGATAAATTGAGTTCTAATTAATAATTAAATTAATCTAGGTGAACTCCCACTCAAAACAATATCCCTCACATTGTTTTAGTGATCACACGAACCAAATCCACCACATCAAAACCGATCATCACGAGAGTTGATATAGCTTCAATGGCGACAATCAACATGTTCATCATATCTACTATATGACTCATGCTCTACCTTTCGGTAATCCGTGTTCCTGAGGCCATGTCTGTACATGCTAGGCTCGTCAAGATCAAACCTTAGTTTCCGCATGAGCAAATCTGGCTTGCTCACGTTGTATACACTTGTAGAATCTAACACACCCGATCATCACGTGGTTCTTCGAAACAACAAGCTTTAGCAACGGTGCTAACTAAGGGTGAACACTTTATGACTTGAAATTCATGTGCATGAGGGATCATCTTATAATGCTACCGTCGTCTACTAAGCAATACAAGATGCATAAAGGATTAACATCACATGCAATTCATAATATGTGATATGATATGGCCTTTCTTCTTTGTGCTTCTGATCTCCATCTTCTAGCACGAACATGATCTCCATCATCACCGACATTGTATCAAGGTCAATGATGCTTCTCCATGATTGTCGCCCACCGGCTTCAACTATTACAACTACTTTGAATAGACACGCGGGTCTTAACATAAATTAAAGATGACCATATGGCTCACATGCTTGCCAACTTACAATAAGGAACATTGCATACATCAAATATAATCACAATCATGGCCATATCACATCATCAGACACCTGCAAAACAAAGTTAGACGCCTCTACTTTTTTGCATGTTTTACGTGGTTTGGGGCTTTCAAAAGTGTCGTTCTAACTTACGAACATGAACCACAACATTGATACTAGTATTGTTAATCACCCGTTGTAAATTGGATCTTAACTATGCTAGGAGAAAGCAGCACCATAAAGCCACTTATGCAATACAAGTTGCATGTCAAGCGTGGAGCAAGTCTCATGAACGATGTCATGTAAGGTTAGCCCGGGCCGCTTCATCCCAACATACCGCAAGATGCAAAGTACACAAGAAGCAATCGACAATAAAAGCATCAATGCCCACAATGACCATTGTGTTCTACTGCTCTGTGAGATCTACATATAGACACGGCTCTGATACCACTGTAGGGTTTCGTAGCATGGGAAACAAAAATTTTCTATCGCATACAAACAAACAAGCCAAGATCTATCTACTAGATTGTAGCAACGAGTCGATGGAATAACTTACCCTCGAAGATTCCAAAGTGTTTAACGAGAGCGGATTCTCGTGGGTGATGTAGTCATACTCTTCCCGATCTCAAGATCGTAGACGATCCTTCCATGCGTTAAAAGGCGCTTCCGATCGGTCACACGTTCGATTTCGATGAAGACCTTCCTCTCCTTGTTCCAAAGCAGTGGAGGTTGTAGCACTCTCCTCGATTCCGGCAGACAAACGTGGTACCTAAGTAGAGGAAGATCCTTGAGGCTTCGCCTTAAGCCGAGCGAGTATGGTGGAGTATGAGAGAGAGCTATTAGTGGTCTAGGGTTTATACACACCAATTAGAAGGCTCTAATCCAAGGCTAGTGCAATTAGAAGCTCTAAACCAAAGCGGCTCTAAACCGGAGTCTAGGGCTAAGATTTAGATTAGAGGATAGGAACTTGTGTGTCTAGAGGAGGCCCTGCCCTCCTTTTATAGGTGGGAGGGCGGCCAAGGGAGGAGTCCCTCCCAAGTCGGCTTGGGTGGCCTTGGCTTGGAGGAGGGACTCCTCCCAAGTCGGTTTCAACCTCCTCTTGCTTGTTTCCCTCAGTTTCCTGTTTTAGCCGTTTGACTTTCAAACTGGCCATTTGACTTTTCAGTTTTAGGATTCAATTTAATCCTTTATTTGGAACAGCGAGAACACTTAGTACATGATACAATCATTCCAATATGTAATGACACATTCATGTACCCTTCCCCGAGTCTTGGGACATTCCTAACCTTCTAGAACATTCCCGATGAAAACATCGGAATCATTTCCGAACTCCGAAATGGGACTTTCCTTATATGAATCTTATTATCCGGACCATTCCGGATCACCTCGTGATATCCCGGATCCCATCCGAGACTCCGAACAACATTCGGTCTCTTTCTCATAATACCATAACTACTCAAACAACGTCGAATCCTTAAGTGTGTCTCCCTACGGTTCGTGAATTATGCGGACATGATCGAGACACTTCTCCGAACAATAACCAATAGAGGAATCTGGAAATTCATATGGCTCCCACATATTTCTACGATTACTTTGCGATCGAATGAACCACTTACATACGATACCAATTTCCCTTTGTCTCACGAAAGTTTACTTATCCGAGGTTATGATCGTCGGTATCTCTTCATACCTAGTTCAACCTCGTTACCGATAAGTACTCTTTTCTCGTTCCCGTGATATGTGATCCCTTGTGAGCCAGTCACATGCTTGCAAGCTAATTGGATGACATTTCACCGAGAGGGCCCAGAGTATATCTATCCGTCATATGGATGGACAAATCCCACTCTTGATCCATGTGTTTCAACCAATACTTTCTGAACACTCAATGCCACCTTTATAGCCACCACATTACGGTGTGGTGTTTGATGACATCAAAGCATCCATCCTAAAAGGTGATATGCATGATCTCATGGTCGAAGGAATTAGGTTACTATGTATCAGAAAGCATATAGCAATTGAACTATTGAAATGACTTGATCTTTATGCTACGATTATCTATAGGAGTATGTCCATCACATCATTCGCCTAATGATATGATCCTGTTGTTAATAACATCTCTATGTTCATGATCAGGAAACCATGATCATATATTAACCAACAAGCTAGTTTAACAAGAGGCTTTACTAGGGACTCTTATTTTAGTTTACAAATCACACAAGTATTAATGTTTCCGGTTAATACAATTATAGCATGGTATGTAAACATTTATCATAAGTGTGAAGATATGATAATAACCACTTTATTATTGCCTCTTGGGCATATCTCCAACAAGAGTGTGACAAGACAAGCGGTGTCCAAATTGTATCAAATAACCAATTCAACATATCAAAGAGCATAAGTTCAAAAATGAACTAGGCAAAAGCCAAAGAGCAAAAGATAGATAAAAATACAAATGCTCAAGGATTTATCTCATTCTAAAATGGTCATAGTGTGAAACAAGGAATGAGACAAAACCAACTCCCAAAAAGAGTAAGGTTCCAATAAGTAAACCAAACTCTCTAAACTTTTCATGATGGCACAAAATACCAAAACAAAAAGAACAAACTTCCAAGCACATAAAACCGGATATGGATCAAACAAGGAAGCATAAAAGGATTATTCTAGATAATATAGGAGAGCTCACCCATAAGTAGTACATTATATAGAATTTTGCTTTTGAATGCAAAATGCACACAAATGAGATCATCACCACTACCTACATTAAATAAAACACACAAGAATACCAATAAAATAAGAAGATTCATAAGAGGCAAGGAAGGAATGGGAGCACACAAAACATTTACTTGGGCAAAGATAGGACACGATTAAGCAAAGGCCAAAGTGACTATGATCAATAAATTCTACCATAACTTGAGTACTCATTGTCCAAGGACAAGAAATATTGGGAATAATTTTCCCAAGGTAGCTTGCATGGATATCCAAGATCATAGTCACAACAAGAAGCATATAACTAAATATAAGAATTGAGCATGATACTTTAAGCAAGATTCTTGGTAGCTTCCAATAGTCACACAATCACTAGTGATTAGAGTAACTTGAAGCAAATGGTTTCCATGCAAATATATATCTCTAAATATGAGGAAACACATACCAATGCAAGAATCATTCTCACATACAAGATCCAAAATATGAGCAATAAAGGCATTCAGGCAAATTGGAACTTGTATGAGCAAATGTGACACATATGTGCTAGATAATTATCAATATCAATTCTAAGTGGCGCAACCTTGAATATTCACATTTTCAAGGATTGTAATATGCACTAAGCATGTGACTCCCCCATAATGTGATACTACCATAAAACCAACGCGGGGCAAAATAATACAAATAGAGATAATTAATGGACATTATAAAACTTAAATTTCTCATGAGAATTTGTCACATCCCAAGATTTTCCAAATCTTGTAATGTGAAAAATAAATGAATAAAATAAAAATTTGTTGATTTTCAGGGTGAGAAGAAACTTTTTGAATCCATTTGGAAACTTTCAAAACCTATTTGGATCAAATAAAATCCTAAAGGGATTTTAAAAAAAAAAGTTAAAAATATTTGGAATTACTATTTTGGATCTTTTATTAAAAGATTTGGTTTTCAAAAGAAAAGGTAGATTTATAAATAAAGATTATTTTATAGAGCCAAATTAAACCTTGGCCAATCTTTTGAATTAAAATGTTTTGCTTTGATTAAAAGAGTAAAGGTTTATTTAAATAAAATAATAAGGATTTAATATCCAATTTTATTTAAATAAAAGGTTTTACCATTTTAATTAAACACCAAAACTTGTTAAATTATTTTAAACAAGTTTTCCAAGTATCTTATATTTTCAAATAAAACCTACTGAAGTGTTTTGGTTTTATATTTAGATTGCAAAAATAAAGATTTTAATAAAACAAATCCTATTTGAATTAAATGATTAAGGTCTATTCATTTAATTATAAATGGACCCTAAAATAAAAATATTATTTTGTTTTTGGACTTTGGTTTATGTTGTTGAACAGAACCAAAACTCAATACAAGTTCGGAGGAGGTTTGAATTGTTTTGAAAGTTTGATTTGTTGTTTGAAATTCAAAACAGGAAATTCAAACAGAAAAAGGAAAAAACAATCAGAAAGAAAAAAAATATGAATCTGGTCGACCCAACCCAGCAGCCCACTAGGCCCAGCAGCCCATTTCCCTCTCTCCCCCGAAGCATTTTTCTCTCACTCACCAGACGACCCGCAGAGCCAATGACAGGTGGACCCAACTCCCCTCTCCTCTCTCTCGCTGACCAACCGACCCCACCCCTCCTGTTCATCGTCCTCACCATGGTGACCACGTCCCCCTCGCCGCCGTCGTTTCAGGATTCAATACGCTGATTCCGCGACCATTACTCGTCGTGGATCGCGCCTATTAACCGCCTCCTCTCCATTTCCCCTCACGCCTCCCTCTCTCGCCTCAGCCGAATTCGCCACACACCTCAGCTCGACCACCGTCCCCAGCCAATTCCGGCGACCCCGCGCCACCCCTTGCCTTTCCGAGCACGCAGGCACATTCCCCAGACCCAGACGCACCTTCCCGTGTCGCCAGCTCACCTCGTGCTTTACTGGCCGACTTCGTCTTTCGATCAACGCCGTCCGCTCCAACTCCGACGAGCTCCACAGGTAGTTTCTGTCCGCGCCTCTCCTTCTCCTTCACGCACACATCGTCGCCATGGCTTTGCGCATCTGACCCTGTCTCTCATTTGTCCTAGCGTGCGCTGTAGCAACGTCCACGACGACGCCCGAGCATACCTGTCGTCAGACTCAACTCCGGCGAGCCATTTTCCTCACCTCGTGCACCCCTTCACCAGCCAGTACCACGTTGAGCATCAGCAAGCTTCGACGATTCTGGTGAGCCACCCCACTCCTTCTCTAGCTTCCTGTATCACCGGCAACCTCGCCGCCAGAGCGCCGCCGCCAATACACGGCCGCTATTTGGTCAAGCGATAGGAACCGTTAGATCTGCATCTGATGGCTTGAATAGGTTGACTAATCGAAGGGGTAAGGATGAACCTGAGCCGCACGATTAAAATTAGATCCAACGCACCCCGTAGCCGATCCGAGCGAAACGGTATTGACGAATCAGAAACATCCACGTGGACGAAGTTTGATTTAAAACAGAATTAGAATCAGATTTGTTTGCAAATTTGAAAAATCCATAACTTTAGTTCCACACGTCCAAATTTTGCAAAATTTATATCAATGGAATCAGTGGAACAAGCCCTAGCCAACCATGCCTTTTGTTTAGTAAAAAGTTTCTGTTAAAATGTTTGTTTTTGCAGAAACATTTGTATGCTTGTTTAGATTATAAAAATTGTTTAAAATGATTTTGGGGATAAAATCTTTTGCAAATGGAGTGATTTTAGCCTACTGACCATAGGAAACACTTTGTGGTTTCAAAAATGTATTTGGTGAAACAAAAGAATGATTCTTTGATTTAAAACCATTTCTAGTTAAATAAAAATATAGATTATTTATTAAAAATGGTTTTGGAAGAAAACTTTTGGGAAATGTTTTGTTTTAAACTCTCTGACCCTAAACACAAAGTTTTATGGTTTGAAAACACATTTTGTGAATCCTATAGATTAATGCCTTATTGAAAACATTTCTACACCACATAAAATGATACCTTGTTTTGAAAATGGTTTATGAAGTGAAATCTTTTGCAAATGACTTGAACACTTTATAAAATGACCATTAGGTGTTTTCAAATGTTTATGACCCATTAGGAACCACTTTTACAAATAAAACAATCCTTGGCATGCTTGCATGCATTATCTGGTTTATATGATTTTATGTGATGAATTGCTTGAGTGGTAGATTGAACTTGTGCCCTGGTTGATTGAATTGTAGTGACTTGAAGAGTGCGATTGTTGCAAGGACAAGGAGTGAACTTATATACTCTACCAAAAAGGCAAGTGATGCTTCATACTTTTGTCCCATTACTTTCACCATGCATTAGTGATTTTTCTAAGTAAAACTTGCATGGAATTTTGCTAAAGTATAAACCTTGCTATGGGAAAACCTAGTAGATGAAACCTTAGTAAAATTTCCTAAGTTAATATTCCTACTACTATCAAGCTTAGCTTAGCTAATAGAAAACAAGGGTGGAATATATATTCATACTATGGAAAAATTTCTAAGTCTGAGGACTTGTGTTTTTGTTTAATAAAACAACTAAGTTAATGAATCACCTGGGTGGATTGGTAATTGCTTGGTGGTTTTTGGTTGAGTGGTTACACAAGGCCCATGGCTATGGTTTACCTTGTGTATCTCACTTGTGGATGGCCACCCAGGAACAAAGAGATTTGAGATGTCAAATGTTGAGAAGCTTCAAGTGCAACCACTTGGCATCATGGGCTCTGCCTGGATCATATAGGTTGCAAGAACTTAGCCATATGGACAGTCGGTGGTAGGGTTTGATAGGTTGGAGCGCGTCCATTTTGGTCTAAGGGAAGGCTTCTGAAAGATCTTGTCTTGGTGAAACCAAGTCTTGTGGGGAAAGTGCACCACCTCTGCAGAGTGTAAAATCTAAGTACTTAGCCATGTCCCTGGTAAAGGACAATTTGAGCATCAAGACATGGAAGCTATCAAGAATCTCATCATCCAAATTTCTAAGTTAAAATCTTGTGGTTGAACAAGGGTTAAAGGATCTTCAATCTTTGATTGGGAGATGCCTTGGGAAAGATTATTTTGTCAAGCAAAAACTTAGTGTTTTCAAATGATAAGGAAAAATCTATTTATGAGCAATGCAAGTCTCAACTCCACTTTTCCAAATGCATATAGATGATAGACTCCACTATACTACCATAGTATCACTTGCCAATACAATTCAAATGTATTAACCCTTGTGGCTATAACTTGTTATGTTGCAGGTTTGATTGATGTTAGTAAAGTTTGATGGTTAGGATTACAAAGTCTACAACCAACATGTTTGCTTGTGGCACTTTGAAGATGAAGAACCCCATGCTTATAGATATTCTGCTGCAATGTAATGTAATAGCCAAATGAGCTATGTAAGATGTAATAAAATTATGTTATTCCTGGTTATAAAGTTGTATTATGACCTTTGTTTCTTGATATTACATCTTAACTGTGGATGCTAGCTATTGATCCAGGGACTAGCATTGTAAACACAGGGGACTCTACCTTATTAAAGGTTGGGACCCTTATAGAATTATACCACATAGAGACTAGACAATAATCCAATATAAATACTAGGTGGTATTCCTCATGTACACACAATTTTAGGATTGTGGAATGCCCAAGCATAACACTCCCCCAAAATGGGATATTCCATTAATCTCTCACAAGAGCCAAATAAGATATCAAATATAATCAAGAAAGGCTCCAATACACGAAACACACATACATGGTGTGCCACCTAATCATACACAAATATGATTGATATCTCAAGATAATTAAGTGGAAAGCACAACATGTACAAACACATGGAAGATACAAAACTAACACATGCACAAAGGGGGCGAGTATGAGTTAAGCATATGTTACCGCAAGGAGGAACATTGGAAATATAATAGGAGCAATATAATCCACATGACTTGGCTTGACAAATGTAATACTGAAGATCCCTCAATTCTTCATGATGTAGCCAAGTCTCCAATGCCCTCTAGAAATACCTATTGATCAAGTTTTGGCTTTTTTGTCCCCAACCAAGTTGGGTCCTAAGAGGTTAGTCACAATAGGCTTGGCAACCCAAATGGTTCTTTTCTTGACACCACATTGAGCACCAACAAATTTGGCAAACACATTGCCAACCTCATCCTTACAAAGTGAATAAGCATCATCAATAATGATAGGGTTGGATGAGGATATATCAATAGTGCATGAGGAAGAAATATGCCCCTTTGCACGGCATATGTAGCAAATTCTTCTCTTGCCATCTTTCTTCTTAGGTGAAGCCACAACTCAAGGAAGAGCTCGAGTAGTCCTCTTAGGAAGAGGCCCGTTAATGACTTGAGGTGGAGCTTGAGGCCGCTTCCCTTGTTGCTTCACACTAAGAGGCTTTTTCTTCAATGGGCAAGATCCAACATGGTGCCCTTCTTCCTTGCACATGAAGCAAACAATGTTGGCCGGATTCTTGACTTCATCTTGGACATTCTTCTTGTTGTCCTTGTGCTTCAACTTAATAGTGGACTTGTTCTTGACATTGGAGTTGAATCCAAGCCCACTCTTGTCATTGGGGGATTTTTTCACACTCAAGATTTTGTTGAGTGCGGCCTTCCCTTGATGACCATTTTCCAAGTCATTCTTCAAAGAAGTGACTTGAGCCTTGAGCTCTTTTATTTCCTCTACATGGTTAGTTTCAACAAAAGTACTAGAGGAAGTAGATGCTACATTGTTAGAGCAACAAGGCACGGAATGTAATTCAACACGAGATATAACATGGTTGTGAGAGGATGAATTACAAGGACTAGCACATGGCAATATAACCTTTGGAGTAGATATAGTGCTAATGTCCACATGAGTCCCACTAGATATTACCTTTGACATGATGGCCTCATGAGCTAACTTTAGCCTACCATGGGAGACTAGAAGATCCTCATGTGAGCTTGAGAGCTTGACATGACTTTCGTCTAATTTCCCATAGTTGCTAGTTAGCAAAGCAAGTTGAGCCTTTAGCTCAACATTCTCCTTTAATATAGATGCTTCACAAGAAATAGAGTTAGTAGCACAAGCATCATCATTATTAGCAAGAGGTGAGGGCTGAAGGGAATATGCCCTGAGAGGCAACAATAAAGTGTTTATTATGTGTATTCCAAGTATATGATAGATGTTTATTTTGCATGCTATAATTGTATTAATACGGAAACATTAATACAAGTGTGTTTAATAAACAAACAGAAAGTTCCTAGTTATGCCTCTCTCATAAACTAGCTCGTTGATTAACAAGATGATCAAGGTTTCCTGATCATGGACATTGGATGTTGTTAATAACGGGATCACAACATTAGTGTAATGGTGTGATGAACATTCATCCGAAGTATAGCATTACGATCAAAGTCATTGAGTTTATATTGCTATAACAACTTACGAAGTGATCCTAATCCTTAGACCATGAGATCATGTCAATCACTAACACCGGAAGAGTTTCTTGATAACATCAAACAAGCGTCACCGTAACAGGGTGATTATAAAGATGGATTCAGAACTAATAAAGTGTTATGTTGAGGCTCATGGATCGAGAGTGGAATTTGTTCATCCCGATGACGGATAGATATACTCTGGGCCCTCTCGGTGATATCACATTGATTAGCTTGCAAGCAAGTGATTTGATCACTAGAATGTTATATCACAGGAACGAGAAAAGAGTGCATGTCGGTAACGAGATCAAACTAGGTATGCAGATACCGATGATCGAATCTTGGACATGTAATATATCGTGAAACAAAGGGATTAAGATACTAGCGTAAAAGGTTCCGACGATCACAAGAAAGTCATCGTTGAATGTGTGGGAGTCAATATGGCTCTCTAGATCCCGCTTCTTATTATTGATCCGAGAGGGGTCTCGATCATGTCCGCATTATTCATGAACCATAGGGTGACACACTTAAGAGACACCGACATCCAATTGGAGCAAATGTTTCATGCCGAAAGAATGAACAAGCGCAGGAATTTATTTCACTAGATACCAAACAAAGTTTTCGGGTGAAATTGCATAAAGTGGTTATGCATGTGAAATAGAATTCTAGCAAGGGGTTATTTGTGAATGTTTGTCATTAAAGTAATTGACAAAATTCTGAATAAAATAAAAGAGTTTTATTTGATGAGAGTTTGCATTAAATTTGGTGGAAATTTAATGGGAATTTGAGTGGACTTTTGAGTGGAGGGAATTTAAAGGAGATTTGGGCGTGGAGTGTCCACCCACATGAAGAGGGGAGGGCAAGGCAGCCCCATGCGCCTGCCACCCCTTGGGGTTCCCTCCTCCTATAAAGGAGCCCTCCTCACTTGTCTCACACACCTCCTCGTGAAGGATCTCTCTCCTCTAGAATTTACCCCCATGGTCTCGGACTAGCGAGATACATGTTCCGGTGGCTATTCGGCAAGAAAGAGTTGTGCTCACTGCATCGCTGGAGCAAGGAGGCGGAGGTTGCTCGGTGCCTCGAACGTGTGTGCGAAAGCGCTACCGATTTGCGGCTCTAGGACTTCCTCTCGATCTTGAGATCGGCAAGAGATCGTCTACATCAACCACGAGTTGAACTCGTTAAGCTTTGTCGGTCTTCAAGGGTATGTTCTATACGGATATACATCCGCCCGTTGTTTGTATCTAGTAGATAGATCTTGGTTTATAGTTCACATCGTAGGAAATTTTTTGTTTTCTATGCTGCGAACCCTACAAGGGCAACTTGGCAATATTTTTTGAATATGAGGCTTTAAGTTGCTCATGTGACTCGGTGAGTTTGATGAGCTCACCCTTTATGACCCTAGAGCCATTTTTGAGGTGCTCAAAATCCTCAAGGAGTTTAGCATAAGCAACTTGAGTCTCATGATTTTTACTTTTGAGATCATTTGCCACCTCAATTTGTGTTTCTAACTTATCAATATGTTCATTGCTCTTAATAGCAAATTCCAAGACTTCAACAAAGATAGAGCAAGCAATATACTTTTTAACAAGGGCACGATACACAATCTCACCCTTTTCATATAAATCATCAGTATCAAGCTCTTCTTCCGCATTATCCACATCCTCCTCATCACAAGAGGTAATAGGTTCCAAAGTAGGAGTTACCTTATAATCCATAGACATAAGGCATAGGTGGGTACCAGAAGAAGGTGAAGATGAGATTGCATTTGTGGCTTCATTCAAAACCATGTCTTGGCCCATAGAATCTTCAGTTTCCTCTACATGGTTAGCAACACAAGCACTAGAGGAAACGGAAGCATTTTTATCATGTCAACAAGACAACACAAGCATATCATCATGATATTTATTCAAGTCATTTCTACATGATATGCAAGGACTATTAACACAAGCATGTAAGAAGTTGGTAGTGCTAGAAGTGTTAAAGTCAAAAGATAGATCATTGCAACTAGATAGATTTGAGGGATTACAAATAGTAAGCACACTATCCAAATTGCAATTTCTATCACCACTCACAATATCATTACCTTGTGAAAAGTCACATGTTGGTGAAGTGGTAGAGGATGAGAACTCATCTCGACCGGAAGTGGAAGCAACACAATCATCCTCAATAATGTTGGACACAACATATTTATCTTGAAGTTTTGTCCATAACTCATGAGCGCTCCAAAAAGGAACGATTGAGGAGGTAACTACATAGCTCAAAGCATTAACAAGCACATTAGAAGCTTGAGCATCGAGATATAAGTTTTTCTCGTCCTCACTAGATAGATTTTTAAAATCCATAGGAGGAGAAAAACCTATATCTACAATACGCTACAAATTTTGGTACATGTCCCGAAAATGAATAAGCATATGATTTTTCCAAATATCATAATTTGTGCCATCGAATATGAACTTGTCATTGTGCACTAATCCTCTAGCCGACATCTTTACTCTCAAGGCGGTGAAGCCTAAAATGAGAGACCGGGCTCTGATACCAATTGAAAGGATACGGATGTCGCCTAGAGGGGGGGGGGTGAATAGGCGATGAAAACTTTTCCTAGAGTGGCTCAACAAAGGAGAAATAAAACTAGTGTTTACTTTGTAAAGCACAACCTAGAACAACTAAGGTTCACCTATGTGCACCAACAACTTATGCTAAGCAATACAAGCAACAAAGTGATAGCAAGATATATATGACTTCAAGCACGAAGGCTATCACAATGTAAAGTGCATAAGTAAAGAGCTCGGGTATAGAGATAACCGAGGCACGCGGGGACAACGATATTTTACCTAGTTCCTCCCAACATGGAGTACGTCTCCTTTGGAGAGGTGGTGGTATCAAACCACGAACGCCACAAAAGGCCTCCCTTATTCTCTTGTGAATCTCGCCCCAACGGGATCGATCCACGCTTCCACTATCAGTGCACTTATTGGTGGCAAACCGGAACCTCTCACAAGGTTGGGGCACTTCTCCACAACTTAATTGGAGGCTCCCAACAAACGCCACCAAGGCCACAACCTGCAACACCAACAAACCGTCTAGGGTTCCAAGAACCCAAGAGTAAAAAGCTTCTCACCTTTCACTCAAATGAATCCTCACCGAGAACTCAAACCGATACACCAAATGCAATGGCAAGAACACAAGAAATTCTCAAATACTTCTCTCCCAAATTCCACCAAAGCTACAAAAGCTTGTGGGGGAATGAGAGAGGAAGAACAATGGAGGAAATCCACAAAAGAATCCAAGATCTAGATCCCAAGATGTTCCCCTCACTTAGAGGAGAGATGGATTGGTGGGATTGTAGATCTAGATCTCCTCTTTCAAATCCCAAAAGCATATGCAAGAATCAAGGGAGGGATTGAAGGGGGAGAAAGCTCAAGAGGGTCAAGAATGGAGGAGAAATCCTGTAAAACTCGAGCTCTTGCATTGGGGAAGAAGGGCCCCTTTTTATAGGCCCACAGATTTCTGACCGTTTTCTGCCCGTTGGGGAAAAGTCAGACCGGAGACTCCGGTCTACACCAGAGACTACGGTCTACACCGGAGATGCCGGCCCAACCACCGGACCAGCCTCCGGACCGCCCATCTGAATGACATGGGCCGTCCAAGACCCAACAAGACCGGAGATTCCGGTCATCCAACACTGGAGACTCCGGACTGAGGAAATACCGGAGACTCCGGGGTAGCCTCCGGACTTGGCCCCGGACCCCCATATAGTATGTCCTAGCCCTGATTCTAAAGTCACCACCGGAGACACATCCGGAAACTCCGGACTACACCGGAGACTCCGGTCCACATAGACCGGAGACTCCGGTCAGGACCAAATAAGAGGCAAACTTCAAATGGCGATATCTAGAGTTTGGAAACTCCGATTGACCCGAAACCAATTTTGTTGGAGAGAGGACAACAAGGGCTATCCAACAAAAAGTGGAAATATTGGATACCACCAAGAGAGAACATTTCATGTATTATAATGTGAGATACCTCTCTTGGTGAGAAACCGTAAAACCTCAAAGATCAAAAACGCAATATGATATAAAAGGGAAATCCGTTTTTGATGAACTAGAGCTTGTTATGAATATTACCACAAGCTCTAGAACCTCACATGGATAAGATCCAACCAAGAAAGGATGATGCTAAGTATGCAAAGGTTTGAGATCTCTTTGAAAGATATGATCGAGTTACTCACTTGAGAGCCCCTCTTGATAGTACGGTTGTCTATCCTATAAACCGGTCTCCCCAACTAACACCGCGAGACCGGTAAGAAAGAAACCCTATCAATATCATACCTTTGCCTTGCGCATATTCCACTTGATCTTTATGTATACGATCTTGTCCTTCTCAAGATGGAACACCTTTCTTGATTGCTCTTGCACGCACTCTCTTGATGAATACTTGCAAGTTGCTCCCCCATACGACATGGGGAAACCTTTACTTTGACCTTGTCTTCATCGATCCATGATCACTGAGGATGGCAAGCTTCAAGCATGATATCTTCTAGATATGGCACATCTTTAGCTTGCACAACATTACTTCTAACACCCTTTTGGATTATGTCTTGAAGATACATATGATGAACTCTATCTTGTTCTTCAAGACACCCTTGCAAAAGGCTCAACTCTCACATGACCAATCTGTGGATCACTCTTTAAACACCTTGGTCACCACTTGATCCTCTTCACTTTATTCTTCTCCAAACCTTGAAGCCAACATAAGGTTCAAGCATTGCTTATGGACAATTCCTATAAGTACAACTTGATACAAGCATTAGTCCATAGAGATTGTCATTAATTACCAAAACCACACATGGGGGCCCACATGTTCTTTCAATCTCCCCCATTTTGGTAATTGATGACAATCCATTTGAGAGGGTTTATATAAGGAATTTAACAAATAAAATGGTAGCGCAATATCAAATACTACACAAGTATGTGATATTGGTACCATCACCATATATAGAGCAAACTCCCCCATAATCTATGCATATGTGATGAACTTGAATTTCATTGCATATATTGCCAATCAATATCATTGGTGGAGTTTCCTCTATATACCACATGCTAAGCAACAACAAAGATGCAAGAGCATGAAAGGCAAAAAGCTTAAGAACAAACTCAAGGCATAAACCATTTCCCTTAAAACCTCTAAAACTTCTCCCCCATTGGCATCGATTGCCGAAATGGGTGACAAGTTCTAGAAGACCAATATAGTGATAAATCCTCCAAAGGTGTGCATTCGCACATATCCAATGATGAATACTTGGGAGGAAGTAGAACTATATCGAGGACCCAAAGATTGCCTAAATAAATAAAATAAAAGAAGCATCAACAAATGATGTAAGCAATCACAAGATCCGACAAACCAAATTGAAAACAACAAATGAGTCCAAATGGAAACAACAAGATATTATGATACAAGTAGATGCGTGTTTTAAATAACAAATAGATAAGTTCCCCAAAATTTTTGCAGAATTTAAAATCGGCGTATTTCAATACAAAAAAATGCACAAATATGGAATCCTCACTCCCCCATAAAAATTTAAGGCACAATAAATGAGAAAGAAGACAAATGATCATTATTAAATAAATTAGATGAGCTCCCCAAAGATAATGCACAAATTATGATAATTGCATTTGGGAACAAAGTGAATAATCATGGAATCCTCACTCATCCAACTCCATTTAACAATACAAGGCATGAGAGAACAAATATGATAAGCACAAAGTGATGCTATAAATAAAATTAGGAAGCTCCCCAAGGTATGTGGAACATTAGGTTTTTGTATGTGAATACAATGTGCACAACATGGAATCCTCACTTCCTCTATTTTACTTATAAAACAGCTTAGTGCACATGAGAAAATACCAAGGAATAAAATTTGCAAGAAACAAATGGTTGAGCAATAAGTAAGAGACAACATATTAGCGGGCTCAACCACAAGGATGTGTGAGATGCATGACAAAGCATATTATAAGACTAGTACAAGGATGATCATTGCGTATCCACATAGTCTTCAATGAATGATATTGCTTAGTATGACCATACAACACACACGAAACAAGGAAGATATCAAGAAAAAAATTGAGTAACCTCTTTCATGTGTATAAGTTTATAAGTAGACAATCTTGCAAAGATATTGATCCACAAAAAACATGTACACACAAAGTAGATACTTAAAATAAATAGAGAAAGATATCCAAAATGAAGTCATGACAATACCAATAAGATTTTTCTTGAAATCATGGCCAAAAGGCTCAAATATCTTATTGTACATCGATGAGCTTCAACAACCAACACACCCCATACATTACAACTATCACCAAGGGAAAAGGAGAAAGCTGGAATATATGGAGAAAGGCAACAAGTATCACAAGGAGAAATCAACTAGCAAAATTTCACTATTGCACATGAGAGAAGTTGAGGAAAAGATAGGCAATAAAATTTCTATATTGACATATTTGGGATTGGTGGATCATATGCATGATTTTTTATAGTCCCAATTATATGCATTCATCTCAACTTATGCACATATACACTAGAGAGTCCTATTAATACCATGGCTAGAGATACAATCAATAAATATAATAACAACAATTCATGCCAAGATGCAACCTACAAAAGGTTGGAAGCAATATAAATATGCATGAGGAAGAGATACTTGTTACCGAGATATAATTGATAGGATGTAGAGGATATGAATTCGTTGATCATCCTATAGCTTGCCTCCAATTTTCATGTATGCATCAATTCTTCAAAATTGGGAGACAAACATCCAATCTATCTCAAATGTACCTAAAACACATTTAAGTACAAAATGGTCCCCAAACTTATTGGGTCCAAAGTAGTTAGTGCAACTACAATACATAGGAGAGACTCCACATAATTATGTGCATATTGATATGAAATTGAATTTCATGCGCAACTTAGCCAATGGGAATTGGTGGAGTTTCCTATATATATTGTATCAAAGAAAGCAAACATGCCTTAATATAAATATATAGTAAATATGCATGCATAAAGCTTTCAAGAACCAAAAATGAGATACAATTTGAACAAAAACACCAAGTAAACCGAGTTGGCACACACAAGAGTGTGACAAGACAAGCGGTGTCCAAATTGTATCAAATAACCAATTCAACATATCAAAGAGCATAAGTTCAAAAATGAACTAGGCAAAAACCAAAGAGCAAAATATAGATAAAAATACAAATGCTCAAGGATTTATATCATTCTAAAATGGTCAGAGTGTGAAACAAGGAATGAGACAAAACCAACTCCAAAAAAGAGTAAGGTTCCAACAAGTAAACCAAACTCTCTAAACTTTTCATGATGGCACAGAATACAAAAACGAAAAGAACAAACTTCCAAGAACATAAAACCCGATATGGATCAAACAAGGAAGCATAAAAGGATTGTTCTAGATAATATAGGAGAGCTCACCCATAAGTAGTACATTATATAGAATTTTGCATTTGAATGCAAAATGCACACAAATGAGATCATCACCACTACCTACATTAAATAAAACACACAAGAATACCAATAAAATAAGAAGATTCATAAGAGGCAAGGAAGGAATGGGAGCACACAAAACATTTACTTGGCCAAAGATAGGACACGATTAAGCAAAGGCCAAAGTGACTATGATCAATAAATTCTACCATAACTTGAGTACTCATTGTCCAAGGACAAGAAATATTGGGAATAATTTTCCTAAGGTAGCTTGCATGGATATCCAAGATCATAGTCACAACAATAAGCATATAACTAAATATAAGAATTGAGCATGATACTTTAAGCAAGATTCTTGGTAGCTTCCAATAGTCACACAATCACTAGTGATTAGAGTAACTTGAAGCAAATGGTTTCCATGGAAATATATATATCTAAATATGAGGAAACACATACCAATGCAAGAATCATTCTCACATACAAGATCCAAAATATGAGCAATAAATGCATTCAGACAAATTGGAACTTGTATGAGCAAATGTGTCACATAGGCGCTAGATAATTATCAATATCAATTCGAAGTGGCACAACCTTGAATATTCACATTTTCAAGTATTGTAATATGCACTAAGCATGTGACTCCCCCATAATGTGATACTAGAATAAAACCAACGCGGGGCAAACTAATACAAATAGAGATAATTAATGGACATTATACAACTTAAATTTCTCATGAGAATTATACCACATAGAGACTAGACAATAATCCAATATACATACTAGGTGGTATTCCTCATGTACACACAATTTTAGGATTGTGGAATGCCCAAGCATAACACTCCCCCAAAATGGGATAATCCATTAATCTCTCACAAGAGCCAAATAAGATATCAAATATAATCAAGAAAGGCTCCAATACACGAAACACACATACATGGTGTGCCACCTAATCATACACAAATATGATTGATATCTCAAGATAATTAAGTGGAAAGCACAACATGTACAAACACATGGAAGATACAAAACTAACACATGCACAAAGGGGGCAAGTAACTTTCAATGAAATGAGTTAAGCATATGTTACCGCAAGGAGGAACATTGGAAATATAATAGGAGCAATATAATCCACATGACTTGGCTTGACAAATGTAATACTGAAGATCCCTCAATTCTTCATGATGTAGCCAAGTCTCCAATGCCCTCCAGAAATACCTACTGATCAAGTTTTGGCTTGTTGGTCCCCAACCAAGTTGGGTCCTAAGAGGTTAGTCACAATAGGCTTGGCAACCCAAATGGTTCTTTTCTTGACACCACATTGAGCACCAAAAAATTTGGCAAACACATTGCCAACCTCATACTTACAAAGTGAATAAGCATCATCAATAATGATAGGGTTGGATGAGGAGATACCAATAGTGCATGAGGAAGAAATATGCCCCTTTGCACGGCATATGTAGCAAATTCTTCTCTTGCCATCTTTCTTCTTAGGTGAAGCCACAACTCGAGGAAGAGCTCGAGTAGTCCTCTTAGGAAGAGGCCCGTTAATGACTTGAGGTGGATCTTGAGGCCGCTTCCCTTGTTGCTTCACACTAAGAGGCTTTTTCTTCAATGGGAAAGATCTAACATGGTGCCCTTCTTCCTTGCACATGAAGCAAACAATTTTGGCCGGATTCTTGACTTCATCTTGGCCATTCTTCTTGTTGTACTTGTGCTTCAACTTAATAGTGGACTTGTTCTTGACATTGGAGTTGAATCCAAGCCCACTCTTGTCATTGGGGGATTTTTGCACACTCAAGATTTTGTTGAGTGCGGCCTTCCCTTGATGACCATTTTTCAAGTCATTCTTCAAAGAAGTGACTTGAGCCTTGAGCTCTTTTATTTCCTCTACATGGTTAGTTTCAACAAAAGTACTAGAGGAAGTAGATGCTACATTGTTAGAGCAACAAGGCACGGAATGTAATTCATCACGAGATATAACATGGTTGTGAGAGGATGAATTACAAGGACTAGCACATGGCAATATAACCTTTGGAGTAGATATAGTGCTAATGTACACATGAGGCCCACTAGATATTACCTTTGACATGATGGCCTCATGAGCTAACTTTAGCCTACCATGGGAGACTAGAAGATCCTCATGTGAGCTTGAGAGATTGACATGACTTTCTTCTAATTTCCCATAGTTGCTAGTTAGCAAAGCAAGTTGAGCCTTTAGCTCAACATTCTCATTTAATATAGATGCTTCACAAGAAATAGAGTTAGTAGCACAAGCATCATCATTATTAGCAAGAGGTGAGGGCAACTTGGCAAGATTTTTTGAATATGAGGCTTTAAGTTGCTCATGTGACTCGGTGAGTTTGATGAGCTCACCCTTTATGACCCTAGAGCCATTTTTGAGGTGTTCAAAATCCTCAAGGAGTTTAGCATAAGCAACTTGAGTCTCATCATTTTTACTTTTGAGTTCATTTGCCACCTCAATTTGTGTTTCTAACTTATCAATATGTTCTTTGCTCTTATGTAAGGTTCCCAACCTTTAATAAGGTAGAGATCCCTGTGTTTACAATGCTAGTCCCTGGATCAATAGCTAGCATCCACAGTTAAGATGTAATATCAAGAAACAAAGGTCATAATACAACTTTATAACCAGGAATAACATAATTTATTACATCTTACATAGCTTATTTGGCTATTACATTACATTGCAGCAGAATATCTATAAGCATGGGGCCCTTCATCTTCAAAGTGCCACATATATGTTGTAGACTTGTAATCCTAATCATTAAACTTCACTAATATCAAACAAACCTGCAACATAACAAGTTACAGCCACAAGGGTCAATACATTTGATTTGTATTGGCAAGTGATACTATGGTAGTATAATGGAGTCTATCATCTATATGCATTTGGCTAAGTGGAGCTTAGGCTTGCTTTGCTCAAAATAGATTTTCCTTATCATTTGAAACATTAAGCTTTTGCTTGACAAAAACACCCAAGGCATCTCCCAATGGAAATTGGTGATCCTTCAACCCTTGTTCAACCACAAGTTTTTAACTTAGAAATTTGAATGATGAGATTCTTGATTGCTTCCATGTCTTGATGCTCAAATTATCCTTTGCCAGGGACATGGCTAAGTACTTAGATTTTACACTCTGCAGAGGTGGTGCACTTTCCCCACAAGACTTGGTTTCACCAAGACAAGATCTTTCAGAAGCTTTCCTTTAGACCAGAATGGACGTGTTCCAACCTATCATTCCCCTACCACCAACTGTCCATTTGGCTAAGTTATTGCAACCTATATGATCCAGGCAGAGCCCATAATGCCAAGTGGCTGCACTTGTAGCTTCTCAACATTTGACATCTCAAATCTCTTTGTTCCTGGGTGGCCATCCACAAGTGAGATACACAAGGTAAAGCATAGAAATGGGCCTTGTGAACCACTCAACACAAACCATTCCTTCCATTCCACCCAGGTTATTCATTCACTTAGTTATTTTATTGAACAAAACTCAAGTCCTCAGACTTAGAAATTTTTCCATAGTATGAATATATATTCCACCCTTGTTTTCTATTAGCTAAGCTAAGCATGATAGTAGTAGGAATCTTAACTTAGGAAAATTCTACTAAGGTTTCATCTACTAGGATTTCCCATAGCATGGTTTATACTTAGTAAAAATTCCATGCAAGTCTTTACTTAGAAATATCACTAATGCATAATGAAAATAATGGGACAAAGTATGAAGCATCACTTGCCTTTTTGGTAGAGAGTATAAGTTCACTTCTTGATCTTTGCAATATTCACACACTTCAAGTCACTACAATTCAATCAAGCAAATAATATTTCAATCTACCATTCAAGCAATTCAACACATAAAATCATAGTAACAAAACAATGCATGCAAGCATGCCAAAGATTGTTTTATTTTGAAAAGTGGTTTCTAAAGGTTCACAAACATTTGAAAACACCTAATGGTCATTTTATATAGTGGAAAAGTCATTTGCAAAAGGTTTCACTTTATAAACCATTTTTAAAACAAGGTATCATTTTATGTGGTGTAGAAATGTTTTAGTAAGGCATTAATCTATAGGATTCACAAAATATGTTTTCAACCATAAAACTTGGTGTTTAGGGTCAGAGAGTTTATTTCCAAAACATTTCTCAAAGGTTTTCTTCCAAAACCATTTTTAATAATTAAACCATATTTTTATTTGACTAGAATTGGTTTAAATCTAAGATTCATTCTTTTGTTTCACCATATACATTTTTGAAACCACAATTTGTTTCCTAGGGTCAGTAGGTTCAAAACAAACCATTTTCCAAAGATTTTATCCCCAAAATCATTTTAGAATAATTTTTATAACCTGAACAAGCATACATAAGTTTCTGCAAAAACAAACATTTTACCAGAAGCTTTTTACTAAATAAAGTGCATGGTTGGCTAGGACTTGTTTTTTGAATCCATTGATATAAATTTTTGCAAAAATTGGACGTGTATATTTAAAGTTATGGAATTTACAAAATGGAACATCTAATAGAACTATTCTGTTTTTAAACAAATCAGCAGGGACACGTGTCTTGATCTAATACGCTGGTACCGATTCGTCTGGATCACGCGCTGTGAGACGTTAGATCAAGTTACATCGCACGGCGCGCAGGTGCTACTTACCCCTTCGCTTTCGTTCTATCGCGTTCGTCAGATCAAGATCCTATGGTCGCTACGCGTTTGACCATTTAACAGCGGCGCCGGCAGCGGCGCTCTGGCGGCAGCGCTCAGATGAGGTCGTCGCCGGTGATACAGGATGCAAGGTAGAGGAGGAGAAGGCTCACCATGTTCGCCGAAGCCTGGGGAAGCTCAAGGTGGTGCTGGCTGGCGAAGGGGCGCACGGAGGTGATCGGAATCGCTCGCCGGAATGGAGCTGCGCCTCGGGTTCGTACGGTCGTCGATGGGGGCGGGGCTACAAGGCGGTGCCAAAGCAAAATAAGAGGTGCGTTAGACGCGCACGGTACCAGGGAACATGTGAGCATCAATGAATGCCATCGGGGCGGTCCGAGCTTACCAGGAAGTCTCGCCGGAGGAAATGGCAGGCGGTGGCGCTACCGTTCGTCGTTGCGATCGACGCTGCAGAGCACGCGCGAGAGAGATGAGGATGCAGGGATGTGCGCCAGAGTCTGGGTAACGTGCTTGTGTGCTCGGGGAGGCAAGGGGTGGCGCGGTTGGCCAGAATTTGCTCGCGAGTTCGTTGGAGCAGAGCGGGGTCTCTGGTGAAATTAGCGCAACCCGGTGGCATGCTGGTGCATGCGAGGGAGGGAAAATAGAGAGGAGGGGCAGGCGCTTTAGTACGCGTGATCGAGGGGCTGATTAATCGCGGCGTTACTGCGTATTACGCTGGCTTTGATTTGGCAGCAACGGCCGGCGAGAGGGGGCGTGGTCAGCGGGGTGGGTGAGGACGATGACTGGGGAGAGTGGGGTCGCTTGGCAGTGAAAGAGAGAGAAGGAGTGCGGGGTCCACGCGTCAGTGTCGCTGCGGGTTTGAGCGTTGGTTCGAATCGTTTTTCTGCGGGTGAGGTAAGATGGGCTGGACTGGGCTTAGTTGGGCCAGTTGACTGGGTCGAGTCCTTTAACATTTTTTTTATTCTGTTTGTTTTTCTTTTTCCTTTTCTTTTATTCTGTTTTGATTTGAAACAACCAATTCAAACACCTATTTGAATTCAAACCTTTGCCAAAACTTGGGTAGGTTTAAATACTAATTGGTAGCACATTCTGATGTTAATTTTTGGAATTTAATTTATTCCTTTTGGGGTCTTTTTAATTAATAAAAAGGGCCCTTGTTTCAATTCAAATAGGTTTTAATAATATTTCTAAACACCATTTAAAATCTTTTAAATCTTCCAAAAAATTTCAGTAAGTTTTGTTTACTTAAAAGGGTGTCAAATAATTCATCTTGAATTATTTGGGAAAGTTTTTGTTAAGATTTGTTAATCCTTTAAAATTTGGGTTTGTCTTTATTCCAAAAGGATTTGGTCTAAGCCATTTTATTTCATTTTGGCAATTCTTTAAACAATATTTTTATTTGGATTTGGATTATAACTTAATCCACTTGTTTATGGGTTTGGTCCAAGATTTGGTATGGGTCTTTAAATATTCTTTAATTAATATTTCTTTCTTTAACTTATAAAATCCATATCTTTTTATTCGGAGATCCAAACTTAGTGATTCCAATTTGTAAAATCTTGTTTAATATTTGTTTATCCTTTTAATTCCCTTTAAGATTATTTGCTCACCATTTGGTATGGATTAATAGTTAGGTTCTTTATTAGTTTTGGAAATTACTTTTCCTTATCTTATTTAAATTCATAAGATTTTATCTATGGTTCCAAATTAAGTGAAACTAATTTATATGGCTTTATAATATTTCTATTTATCTTTCTTGATCATTTGTGAATGTTTGTTGACAAATTTTTATATGGATCAAATCCATAGGCTTGGAGATAACTTGGAAATGATTTTATTCCATTAAGGTTTAGGGTTTGGATTTATTTTCCAAGTGTTTAAATTTCTAGATACATTCATTGAGGAATGCATTTATCTTGATTTGGATTTTGTTGAATTCAAACTTTAATTAATGTTTGTTTAAGATGGGATTTTAAGATTCTATTTAGAAACAAAAGTTTCTTTTCACCCTGATTTTCAACAAAAAATTATTTTGTTTATTTTATTTTTCACATAACAAGATTTGGAAAATCTTGGGATGTGACAGGCTACCACCCTTAAAATAAATCTCGTCCCGAGATTTGGGAAGGCTAGGGGTTACAAGTTGGGTCAAAGCAACTAGAGTACTACCACCCTTAAAAATTTTCCAACTAGATTACATCTTGGCTTTCTTGGGATCTTGTTGAAACTTCTCTGGACACTTGTCTGCATAATGGCCTAGCTCTTTTCATTTGAAACACATCACTTGGCTATTATCTTTCTTCTTGGGTATCAATTCCTCTTGTTTATTTCCTTGTTTCTTCTTCTTTTCTGGGCAATCACTATCATAGTGTCCCATTTCTTTGCAATTGTAACATTGCAACTGGCTTATGTCCTTATTCTTATTTTTGGGTCTCTCCAAAGCTAGGAGTTCTTGTAGTTCATGCTCTTCATACTTTACCACAAAGGTGGGAAATCTTTCTCTCTTCTTGGGGCATTTACTAGATATATGACCTTCTTCTTCACAAGAGTAGCAACACTTTGTGATCACCTTGGATTTGGCCTTATGATGCATAGTTTTGACTTTTCCTTCATCCTTCTTGGTAGAAGTTGTTCCTTCATGAGGGTTTACAAACTGTTTTTGCACTCCACCTTGTTTCCTTTGTTGAACTATGGAATAGATGGGGCATTGGATAGGGACATGATTATTTTCTTCACATAGGAAACAAGTAGCTTGAGATGTGGGGCATTGATTGGTTGGATGTTTCTCTTCACAATTGGGACATTGATCTTCATGTTCCTTGGAAGTGTGATCCTTGTCTCCACAAATATTGCAAGCTTGGGTTCCTTCTAGAATAACATCTTTGTCATCTTTGTTGTCACAAACTCCTTTGGAAGAGTTTCCTTCCATGTTGATCATTTGCTCTGTCACCTTATGCAACAATTGGGCTTGGGTTACCAAAAACTTTTGCATGGTTGGATCTTCCCCACTGGTGTTGGCTATGAATTGAGCTGTCACTTGGTTCAACTGGTTTTGGGTGGCTATAAGTTCTCTCATGTTGTCCTCTTGGCTGTTGTTGTTGTCATCAACCTTGATGTTGGAGTCTCTTGGAGTAGTCATCTGTTTGGGTTGAATTGAGATTAGAATAGGCAAAATATCTCTAAGGAAATTATTCTAATCACACACTTCACAATTCACACAAACAATGTGCAAGCAATCACAAACAAACACTCCTTTCAAACACAAGTTTCCAAGCATATTCTTAGGCAACCAAAAATATTTTTGTTACACCACATAAGTTGGTGGGTTTGGCTTAAACTAAATATGGAGGTCCATCTATATGGTTCACTTGAAATCTTTCCATCTTTCTTAGTTGATTCTCCATGAACAAGATCTTTGTATCCTTAGAGAATATCTTGCATCTTGATCTCAAATCTTCAAAGAGATGTTGGTTCCTTCCGAGTTGTGTTTCCTTAGTCTTCAAGTCTTGGGTAACATTTCTTGTCACACTTGTAGTCCTTGGTGATATCCAAGATTGAAGTCCTTGGTAAAAATGATGAAGATGTTGAAGTCATTAGATTTGAAGAAGTCCTTAGCACATGGTGAAGTCTTTGGCCATGGGAAAGGCTTATCTAGTTGAAATAGAAGAGAGGTAGAGTCAAAACCAAAATGGTTGAGGAAAGAGTTTACAAGATTGTTTGTAAATATGTTTTGGAACAAATACAACTCCTATTTTTCTAAGGGGTTTTGTCCAATCCTAGGTTTACAAATCCTATAGGCAACACAATGCTCTGATACCATCTGTAAGGTTCCCAACCTTTAATAAGGTAGAGATCCCTGTGTTTACAATGCTAGACCCTGGATCAATAGCTAGCATCCATAGTTAAGATGTAATATCAAGAAACAAAGGTCATAATACAACTTTATAACCAGGAATAACATAATTTATTACATCTTACATAGCTCATTTGGCTATTACATTACATTGCAGCAGAATATCTATAAGCATGGGGCCCTTCATCTTCAAAGTGCCACAGGCAGACATGTTGGTTGTAGACTTGTAATCCTAATCATTAAACTTCACTAATATCAAACAAACCTGCAACATAACAAGTTACAGCCACAAGGGTCAATACATTTGAATTGTATTGGCAAGTGATACTATGGTAGTATAGTGGAGTCTATCATCTATATGCATTTGGCTAAGTGGAGCTTAGGCTTGCTTTGCTCAAAATAGATTTTCCTTATCATTTGAAACATTAAGCTTTTGCTTGACAAAAACACCCAAGGCATATCCCAATAGAAATTGGTGATCCTTCAACCCTTGTTAAACCACAAGTTTTTAACTTAGAAATTTGGATGATGAGATTCTTGATTGCTTCCATGTCTTGATGCTCAAATTGTCCTTTGCCAGGGACATGGCTAAGCACTTAGATTTTACACTCTGCAGAGGTGGTGCACTTTCCCCCACAAGACTTGGTTTCACCAAGACAAGATCTTTCAGAAGCCTTCCCTTAGACCAGAATGGACGCGTTCCAACCTATAATTCCCCTACCACCAACTGTCCATTTGGCTAAGTTATTGCAACCTATATGATCCAGGCAGAGCCCATAATGCCAAGTGGCTGCACTTGTAGCTTCTCAACATTTGACATCTCAAATCTCTTTGTTCCTGGGTGGCCATCCACAAGTGAGATACACAAGGTAAACCATAGAAATGGGCCTTGTGAACCACTCAACACAAACCATTCCTTCCATTCCACCCAGGTGATTCATTCACTTAGTTGTTTTATTGAACAAAACTCAAGTCCTCAGACTTAGAAATTTTTCCATAGTATGAATTGAAGGGAATATGCCCTGAGAGGCAATAATAAAGTATTTATTATGTGTATTCCAAGTATATGATAGATGTTTATTTTGCATGCTATAATTGTATTAATACGGAAACGTTAATACATGTGTGTTTAATAAACAAACAGAATGTTCCTAGTTATGCCTCTCTCATAAACTAGCTCGTTGATTAACAAGATGATCAAGGTTTCCTGATCATGGACATTGGATGTTGTTAATAACGGGATCACAACATTAGTGTAATGGTGTGATGAACATTCATCCGAAGTATATCATTACGATCAAAGTCATTGAGTTTATATTGCTATAACAACTTATGAAGTGATCCTAATCCTTAGACCATGAGATCATGTCAATCACTAAAACCAGAAGAGTTTCTTGATAACATCAAACGTCACACCGTAACAGGGTGATTATAAAGATGGATTCAGAACTAATAAAGTGTTATGTTGAGGCTCATGGATCGAGAGTGGAATTTGTTCATCCCGATGACGGATAGATATACTCTGGGCCCTCTCGGTGATATCACATTGATTAGCTTGCAAGCAAGTGATTTGATCACTAGAATGTTATATCACAGGAACAAGAAAAGAGTGCATGTCGATGCGAGATCAAACTAGGTATGGAGATACCGATGATCGAATCTCGGACATGTAATATATCGTGAAACAAAGGGATTAAGATACTAGCGTAAAAGGTTCCGACGATCACAAGAAAGTCATCGTTGAATGTGTGGGAGTCAGTATGGGTCTCCAGATCCCGCTTCTGATTATTGATCCGAGAGGGGTCTCGATCATGTACGCATTATTCACGAACCGTAGGGTGACATACTTAAGAGACACAGACATCCAATTGGAGCAAATGTTTCATGCCGAAAGAATGAACAAGCGCAGGAATTTATTTCACTAGATACCGAAACAGGTTTTTGGGTGAAATTGCATAAAGTGGTTATGCATGTGAAATAGAATTCTAGCAAGGGGTTATTTGTGAATGTTTGTCATTAAAGTAATTGACAAAATTCTGAATAAAATAAAAGAGTTTTATTTAATGAGAGTTTGCATTAAATTTGGTGGAAATTGAATGGGAATTTGAGTGGACTTTTGAGTGGAGGGAATTTAAAGGAGATTTGTGAGTGGAGTGTCCACCCACATGAAGAGGGGAGGGCAAGGGGGAAGCCCCCATGCGCCGGACACCCCCTTGGGGTTCCCCCCTCCTCCTATAAAAGGAGCCCCCCTCCTCACTTGTCTCACACACCTCCTCGTGAAGGATCTCTCTCCCCCTCTAGAATTTATCCCCCATGGTCTCGAACTAGCGAGATACATGTTCCCGGTGGCTATTCAGCAAGAAAGAGTTGTGCTTCCGCTGCATCGCTGGAGCAAGGAGGCGGAGGTTGCTCGGTGCCTCGAACGTGTGTGCGAGCACGGATGCGCTGCTGATTTGCGGCGCTAGGACTTCCTCTCGATCTTGAGATCAGCAAGAGATCGTCTACATCAACCACGAGTTGAACTCGTTAAGCTTTGTCGGTCTTCAAGGGTATGTTCTCTACGGATATACATCCGCCCGTTGTTTGTATCTAGTAGATAGATCTTGGTATATAGTTCACATCGTAGGAAATTTTTTGTTTTCTATGCTGCGAACCCTACATGAATATATATTCCACCCTTGTTTTCTATTAGCTAAGCTAAGCATGATAGTAGTAGGAATCTTAACTTAGGAAAATTCTACTAAGGTTTCATCTACTAGGATTTCCCATAGCATGGTTTATACTTAGCAAAAATTCCATGCAAGTCTTTACGTAGAAATATCACTAATGCATAGTGAAAATAATGGGACAAAGTATGAAGCATCACTTGCCTTTTTGGTAGAGAGTATAAGTTCACTTCTTGATCTTTGCAATGTTTACACACTTCAAGTCACTACAATTCAATCAAGCAAATAATATTTCAATCTACCATTCAAGCAATTCAACACATAAAATCATAGTAACAAAATAATGCATGCAAGCATGCCAAAGATTGTTTTATTTGGAAAAGTGGTTTCTAAAGGTTCACAAACATTTGAAAACACCTAATGGTCATTTTATAAAGTGGCAAAGTCATTTGCAAAAGGTTTCACTTTATAAACCATTTTTAAAACAAGGTATCATTTTATGTGGTGTAGAAATGTTTTAGTAAGGCATTAATCTATAGGATTCACAAAATATGTTTTCAACCATAAAACTTGGTGTTTAGGGTCAGAGAGTTTATTTCCAAAACATTTCTCAAAGGTTTTCTTCCAAAACCATTTTTAATAATTAAATCATATTTTTATTTGACTAGAATTGGTTTAAATCCAAGATACATTCTTTTGTTTCACCAAATACATTTTTGAAACCACAATTTATTTCCTAGGGTCAGTAGTCAAGCTGGGAATGGTGCGGGTGTAATTGGGCATTTCGGTGTGGTTTTATCCTTGGTCTCTATTTGGGCGGGCTGAAGTGGTTGCCACAGCAAAATGGACCGGAGCGGTGTAGCCTGATAGATAGAGCAGCCTGGAATGGTGCGGCTTGGTGTCATCTAAAATGGGCTGAACCCACGGGTTCAACCCACACCAGCTGTTCGGGGCGACACCAGCACCAATAAATCCCACTTCGAATCTTCTACATGTCCACCACCCATCAGCCTGATTTTGCATGCATGCCTACGAAGCAGCCTTCAGTGTTCAGTCAGTTGGAAGCCACGGGGTGAACCCACGGGTTCACACCAAAGTATGCATGCGGAGCGGTGCGAATGCGGGTGCAAAATTAATTCGGTGTGGAGCGGTTTGTATTAACGAGAAATAAAAATGGTCTGGACAGGATTGGGTGATGAGATTAACTTCATGCAGCGTGGATTGGCTTTGGGGTGGATTTGGCCCCATTCTCAGCCTGAGTCAATAGGTTCAAAACAAACCATTTGCCAAAGATTTTATCCCCAAAATCATTTTAGAATAATTTTTATAACCTAAACAAGCATACATAAGTTTCTGCAAAAACAAACATTTTACCAGAAGCTTTTTACTAAACAAAGTTCATGGTTGGCTAGAACTTGTTTTTCTGAATCCATTGATATAAAGTTTGCAAAAATTGGACGTGTAGATTTAAAGTTATGGAATTTACAAAATGGAACATCTAATAGAACTATTCTGTTTTTAAACAAATCAGCAGGGACACGTGTCTTGATCTAATACGCTGGTACCGATTAAATGCGGATCACGCTACCGTGAGACGTTAGATCAAGTTACATCGCACGGTGCGCAGGTGCTACTTACCCCTTCGCTCTCGTTCTATCGCGTTCGTCAGATCAAGATCCTACGGTCGCTACGCGTTTGACCATTTAACAGCGGCGCTGGCGGCGGCAGCGCTCAGACGAGGTCGTCGCCGGTGATACAGGACGCAAGGGAGAGGAGGAGAAGGCTCACCGTGTTTGCCAAAGCTTGGAAAAGCTCAAGGTGGTGCTGGCTGGCGAAGGGGCGCACGGAGGTGATCGGAATCGCTCGCCGGAATGGATCTGCGCCTCGGGTTCGTACGGTCGTCGACGGGGGCGGGGCTACAAGGCGTGCCAAAGCAAAATAAGAGGTGCGTTAGACGCGCATGGTACCAGGGAACATGTGAGCATCAATGAATGGCATCGGGGCGGTCCGAGCTTACCAGGAAGTCTCGTCGGAGGAAATGGCTGGCGGTGGCGCTACCGTTCGTCGTTGCGGTCGACGCTGCAGAGCACGCGCGAGAGAGATGAAGGTGCAGAGAGGTGCGCCAGAGTCTGGGTAACGTGCCTGTGTGCTCGGGGAGGCAAGGGGTGGCGCGGGCTGGCCGGAATTTGCTCGCGAGTTCGTCGGAGCAGAGCGGGGTCTCTGGTGAAATTAGCGCAGCCCGGTGGCGTGCTGGTGCATGCGAGGGAGGGGAAATAGAGAGGAGGGGCAGGCGCTTTAGTACGCGTGATCGAGGGGCTGATTAATCGCGGCGTTACTGCGTATTACGCTGGCTTTGATTTGGCAGCAACGGCCGGCGAGAGGGGGCGTGGTCAGCGGGGTGGGTGAGGACGATGACTGGGGAGAGTGGGGTCACTTGGCAGTGAAAGAGATAGAAGGAGTGCAGGGTCCACGCGTCAGTGTCGCTGCGGGTTTGATCGTTGGTTCGAATCGTTTTTCTGCGGGAGAGGGAAGATGGGCTGGACTGGTCTTAGTTGGGCCAGTTGACTGGGTCGAGTCCTTTAACATTTTTTTGTTCTGTTTGTTTTTCTATTTCCTTTTCTTTTATTCTGTTTTGATATTAAACAACCAATTCAAACACCTATTTGAATTCAAACCTTTGCCAAAACTTGGGTAGGTTTAAATACTGATTGGTAGCACATTCTAATGTTAATTTTTGGAATTTAATTTATTCCTTTTGGGGTCTTTTTAATTAATGAAAAGGGCCCATGTTTCAATTCAAATAGGTTTTAATAATATTTCTAAACACCATTTAAAATCTTTTAAATCTTCCAAAAATTTTCAGTAAGTTTTGTTTACTTAAAAGGGTGTCAAATAATTCATCTTGAATTATTTGGCAAAGTTTTTGTTAAGATTTGTTAATCCTTTAAAATTTGGGTTTGTCTTTATTCCAAAAGGATTTGGTCTAAGCCATTTTATTTTATTTTGGCAATTATTTAACCAATATTTTTATTTGGATTTGGATTATAACTTAATCCACTTGTTTATGGGTTTGGTCCAAGATTTGGTTTGGGTCTTTAAATATTCTTTAATTAATATTTCTTTCTTTAACTTATAAAATCCATATCTTTTTATTTGGAGATCCAAACTTAGTGATTCCAATTTGTAAAATCTTGTTTAATATTTGTTTATCCTTTTAATTTCCTTTAAGATTATTTGCTCACCATTTGGTATGGATTAATAGTTAGGTTCTTTATTAGTTTTGGAAATTACTTTTCCTTATCTTATTTAAATTCATAAGATTTTATCTATGGTTCCAAATTAAGTGAAACTAATTTATATGGCTTTATAATATTTCTATTTGTCTTTCTTGATCATTTGTGAATGTTTGTTGACAAATTTTTATCTGGATCAAATCCATATGCTTGGAGATAACTTGGAACTGATTCTATTCCATTAAGGTTTAGGGTTTGGATTTATTTTCCAAGTGTTTAAATTTCCAGATACATTCATTGAGGAATGCATTTCTCTTGATTTGGATTTTGTTGAATTCAAACTTTAATTAAAGTTTGTTCAAGATGGGATTTTAAGATTCTATTTAGAAACAAAAGTTTCTTTTCACCCTGATTTTCAACAAAAAATTATTTTGTTTATTTTATTTTTCACATAACAAGATTTGGAAAATCTTGGGATGTGACATCTTAATAGAAAAGTCCAAGACTTAAACAAAGATAGAGCTAGCAATATCCTTTTTAACAAGGGCACGATACACAATCTCACCCTTTTCATATAAATCATCAATATCAAGCTCTTCTTCCGCATTATCCACATCCTCCTCATCACAAGAGGTAATGGGTTCCAAAGTAGGAGTTACCTTAGAATCCCTAGCCATAAGGCATAGGTGGGTACCATAAGAAGGTGAAGATGAGATTGCATTTGTGGCTTCATTCAAAACCATGTCTTGGCCCATAGAATCTTCGGTTTCCTCTACATGGTTAGCAACAGAAGAACTAGAGGAAATGGAAGCATTTTTATCATGGCAACAAGACAACACAAGCATATCATCATGATATTTATTCAAGTCATTTCTACATGATATGCAAGGACTATTAACACAAGCATGTAAGAAGTTGGTAGTGCTAGAAGTGTTAAAGTCCAAAGATAGATCATTGCAACTAGATAGATTTGAGGGATTACAAATAGTAAGCACACTATCCAAATTGCAATTTCTATCACCACTCACAATATCATTACCTTGTGAAAAGTCACATGTTGGTGAAGTGGTAGAGGATGAGAACTCATCTCGACTGGAAGTGGAAGCAACACAATCATCCTCAATAATGTTGGACACAACATATTTATCTTGAAGTTTTGTCCATAACTCATGAGCACTCCAAAAAGGAACGATTGAGGAGGTAACTACATAGCTCAAAGCATTAACAAGCACATTAGAAGCTTGAGCATCAAGATATAAGTTTTTCTCGTCCTCACTAGATAGATTTTTAAAATCCATAGGAGGAGAAAAACCTATATCTACAATACGCTCCAAATTTTGGTACATGTCCCGAAAATGAATAAGCATATGAATTTTCCAAATATCATAATTTGTGCCATCGAATATGAACATGTCATTGTGCACTAATCCTCTAGCCGACATCTTTACTCTCAAGGCGGTGAAGCCTAAAATGAGAGACCGGGCTCTGATACCTATTGAAAGGATACGGATGTCGCCTAGAGGGGGGGGGTGAATAGGCGATTAAAACTTTTCCTAGAGTGGCTCAACAACGGCGAAACAAAACTAGTGTTTACTTTGTAAATCACAACCTAGAACTAGTAAGGTTCACCTATGTGAACCAACAACTTATGCTAAGCAATACAATCAACAAAGTGATAGCAAGATATATATTACTTCAAGCACGACGGCTATCACAATGTAAAGTGCATAAGTAAAGAGCTCGGGTATAGAGATAACCGAGGCACGCGGGGACAACGATATTTTACCGAGTTCCTCCCAACATGGAGTACGTCTCGTTTGGAGAGGGGTGGTATCAAACCACCAACGCCACAAAAGGCCTCCCTTATTCTCTTGTGAATCTCGCCCCAACAGGATCGATCCACGCTTCCACTATCGGTGCACTTATCGGTGGCAAACCGGAACCTCTCACAAGGTTGGGGCACTTCTCCACAACTTAATTGGAGGCTCCCAACAAACGCCACCAAGGCCACAACCTGCAACACCAACAAACCGTCTAGGGTTCCAAGAACCCAAGAGTAAAAAGCTTCTCACCTTTCACTCAAACGAATCCTCACCAAGAACTCAAACCGATGCACCAAATGCAATGGCAAGAACACAAGAAGTTCTCAAATACTTCTCTCCCAAATTCCACCAAAGCTACAAAAGCTTGTGGGGGAATGAGAGAGGAAGAACAATGGAGGAAATCCACAAAAGACTCCAAGATCTAGATCCCAAGATGTTCCCCTCACTTAGAGGACAGATGGATTGGTGGGATTGTAGATCTAGATCTCCTCTTTCAAATCCCAAAAGCATATGCAAGAATAAAGGGAGGGATTGAAGGGGGAGAAAGCTCAAGAGGGTCAAGAATGGAGGAGAAAGCCTGTAAAACTCGAGCTCTTGCATTGGGGAAGAAGGGCCCCTTTTTATAGGCCCACAGATTTCTGACCGTTTTCTGCCCGTTGGGGAAAAGTCAGACCAGAGACTGTTGGAATTATGCCCTAGAGGCAATAATAAAGATATTATTATTATAATTCTTGTTCATGATAATGTTTATATTCCATGCTAGAATTGTATTAAGCGGAAACTTTAATACTTGTGTGCTTTGTGAACAACACGGTGTCCCTAGTATGCCTCTATGGACTAGCTCATTGATTAATGATGGTTAAGGTTTCCTAACCATGGACATGAGTTGTCGATTAATAATGAGATCACATCATTGGGAGAATGATATGATGGACAAACCCAAACTAAGCGAAGCAATTAGATTGTGTCATCGTGTTCATCTTTGCGAAGCTTTTCTAATGTCAAATATTGTATTCCTTAGACCATGATATAATAAAACTCCCTGGTATCGGAAGAAAGCTTTGAGGTCATCAAACGTCATCCTATGAGAGGGTGATCATAAAGGTGTCTCTCAGGTGATCGGAAAGTATCTGTTGGGTTGTATGTATCGAGATGGGATTTGTCCCTCCCAAGTCGGAGAGATATACTTCGGGCCCACTAGTTAATCGATATCAACAACGCTTGCAATCATGTGGTTAAGGAGTTAATCACAAAGTGATATCGGATTACGGAACGAGTAAAGTACTTGCTGTGAACGAGATTGAACTAGGTATGACGGTACCGATGATCAAATCTCGGGCAAGTAAAATATCGCGAGACGAAGGGAATATATATATGGTATTGTGGTATTGATTGAATCCTGACATCATGGTTCATCCGATATGATCATCGATGAATGTGTGGGAGTCAATATGGGTTTCTAGACCCCGTTGTTGATTATTGATAGAAGATCATGTCTGCATATTCTCGAACCCGAAGGGTCACACACTTAACGTGTCTCGACGCTAGGATAGATTGGATAATTGGTTTATGAGTTTTTGTTCGGAGTCTCGGATGGGATCCGAGACATCACGAGAGGTTCTGGAGTGGTCCAGAGAATAAGATTCATATAAGGCAGTGCAGTTTTTGGAGTTCAGAATTGTTCCGGGTTAATCGGTATTGTACCGGAAGCTTCTAGAACCTTCCGGAAGGGGACCAACGTGGCCCCACCTTCCGGGAGGGGGCATGGGCCTATGAGGGAGTGCCCTGGCCGCATTGGGCCAGGGGCACAAGGCCCCATAAGGCCCAGCCGGCCAAGCAAGGGATAAACCCTAATTGGACCTTCTAGAAGGGGGGGGGGGGTTTCCTTGCCCCCCACTCCTTCCTCCTTTGGCCGCCGGCCGAGGGCTTGGGTGAGGGGTTAGGGCAGGCGCCCACCCCTCTATATATAGAGGGCTGGGGCGCACCACCCCCCCACACCTTCCCCTCAAGCCTAGTCGCCCTGCTGCCCTCCTCTCTCTCTCCCTCCCGACTGTGTGTAGGCGAAGCCCTGCTGCATAAACTCTCCACCAATTGCACCGCACCATCGCATTGTAGATCCAACCCATCTCTCCACCATACTTGCTGGACCAAGGAAGGAGGAGACATCGAGGTGCTGTACGTGTGCATCTCACGGAGGCATCGCCACTTGTGGTGCTAGATCGGATCGGATCGCGAGGAGGAGAAGCGAGTACGAATACATCACCCACGTTCCGACGAACGTTCCGCTGTGCAAATCTTCAAGGGTATGAAGATCTAATCCAATCTCTCTCGTTGTTTGCATCTCCTAGATTAGATCTTGGCTTCCCTCTGTTCGCATCCGTAGAAAATTTTGATTTACTATGCCGCGAAACCCATCAGTGGTATCAGAGCTAGATCTATGCGTAGATGTGTTTCACGAGTAGAACGCAACATGGTTGTTGCGGGCGTTGATGTTTTCTGTTGCAAGCCTCTTGTTTGTGTTCTTCTTATGACGCGGGATAGTAAGATTGAAGCGGTCCAGGCCAACCTTACGCGACGTCGTTCGCGAGACCGGCTCCGCACTTGACGTGTGGCTTGTTCCACACATGCGGCTGGTGGATGCCAGTTTCTCTCACTATAGTTGTCATGGGATTTACACCGGAGTTTGGCAACCATAATATCACCGTTGTGGCTTTCCGTAGGTAAGAATCGTTCTTAGCATGCTACTCCCATAAGCCACGTAAAACATGCAACAACAAAGTAGAGGCATCTAACTTGTTTTCGCAGGGAGTGTTTTCTGTGATATGGTATGGCCCAAGATGTGATGTGTATAATGTATGCGATGATCATGTTTTGTAATGTTTCACGACTTGCATGTCGATGAGTACACAACCGGCAGGAGCCATATGGTTGTATTTATAATTATGTATGACCTGTGTGTCAACTTCTTATACGCCATGTAATAGTTTCACTTTATCGCTAAGTAGTTAGCAATAGTTGTAGTTGCTATTCGTGGTGGAGGCAATCATGGTGGAGTGATGGAGATCATGCTTGACGCACAAGATGGAGATCATTGCGCGAAGATTGGCTATACCATGTCACATAAAGTTATATGCATGTGATGTTTATCCTTTTATGTATCTTATTATGCTTAGATCGCGACGGTAGCATTATAAGATGATTCCTCACTTAAAGATCAAGATAAAAATTGTGTTCTCCCCAAGTATGCACCGTTGCGAAAGTTCGTCGTGTCCAAGCATCACGTGATGATCGGGTGCTATAGACTCTACGTTCACATACAACGGGTACAAGCCAGTTTTGCACACGCGGAAATATTTGGGTCTAACTTGACGAGCCTAGCATGTACATACATGGCCTCGGAACACATGAACCGAAAGTTTAAGCATGAGTCATATGAATGATATGATCGACACTTCGTTGTCCACCATTGAAACCACATCTCTTCTTGTGAAGATCGGATTAGGGGTGGTGAATTTGGATCGTGTTCACTAAACAACTTGAGGGATGTTGAATTTAGTGGGAGTTCATCTAGTAATTTGATTAAAAGTTGAACTAGTTATCATGAACATAGTCTAATTTGTACTTGCAAATATTGTAGATCAAATGGCTAAGTCCAACTTCAACTTCAACGTTTTTGCTGAGAAGGAAAAGCTTAAAAACAATGGGTCTAACTTCACCAACTGGTTTCGCAATCTGAGAATCATTCTCTCTGGCGGTCAAAAGGACTATGTCCTTGAGAAAGCGTTAGGTGACGCCCCTGCTGCTACTGCGCCGACTGATGAGACAGCTATATATCAGTCGCGCAAAGATGATTATGGTGTGATTAAGAGCACCATGTTGTTTGCTATGGAATCGGACCTTCAAAATCGTTTTGAAGACTATCCCGGGCCCTTTGAGATTCTCGAGGAGCTGAAAACCATGTTTCAGACTCAGGCCCATTCTGAGAGATATGAGATCTCTGAGAAGTTCTTTAACTGCAAGATGGAGGAAGGGAGTTCCGTTAGTGAGCATGCCATTAAGATGTCGGGCTACACTCAACGCCTTGAGCAACGGATCAAAAGATTCGGAGGAGCTCAAGATTGACAGGTTCGCAATCACTCCTCCCATCTACAAAAGTTTTGTAGTGACTCACAATCGATTGGTTCCATCGATACGATCACCGAGCTCTTCGCAAAGTCAAGGCTGCGGAGGTGGACATCAAAAAGGATAATCATGTGTTGATGGTCAACAAGCCCCCCACCTTCAAGAAAGGTAAGGGTGCAAAGAAGCCCTTCAAGAAAGGCGGCGGCAAGCGTTGCCCTAGGAGAAGAAGCTCAGTGTCGTCCCAAGCCTTTGAAAGTGCTATTGCAAGGACAAGCGCGTCCTTTGGAAGCACAACTATCCGAAGTACTTAGCGGACAAGAAGGCTGGCACCATCAAAGATATATTTGATATACATGTTATTGATGTTTTCCTTACTAGCCCTCGTTGTAGTGCCTGGGTATTTGATACTGGTTCAGTTGCTAATATTTGTAACTCGAAACAGGAGCTACGAAATAGACGACTTATTGCAAGGGATGAGGTGACGATGCGCGTTGGCAACGGATCAAGAGTTGATGTGATGGCCGTCGGCACGCCCTCCTTAGTTTTACCTTCGGGATTAGTTTAAACCTTAATAAGTGTTATTATGTGCCTGCGTTGAGCATGAACATTATTTCTGGATCTTGTTTGTTGCAAGACGGTTATTCATTTAAATCGGAGAATAATGGTTGTTCTATTTATATGAGTAACATCTTTTATGGTCATGGACCTATTGTGAATGGTTTATTTCTTCTAAATCTCGAAAGGGATGAAACAAACATCCATAACATTGAGGCTAAGAGATGCAAAGTAGATAGTGATAATACTACTTATTTGTGGCACTGTCGTCTAGGTCATATTGGTGTAAAACGCATGAAGAATCTCCATTCTGATGGACTTTTGGAGTCTCTTGATTTTGAATCATTTGACACATGCGAACCATGCCTCATGGGCAAAATGATCAAAACCCCGTTCTCCGGTATGATGGAGCGAGCAACGGACTTGTTGGAAATCATACATACCGATGTATCCGGACCGATGAGTGTTTCGACGCGCGGTGGATATCGCTATTTTCTCACTTTTACCGATGACTTAAGTAGATATGGGTATATCTATTTAATGAAACATAAATCAGAAACATTTGAAAAGTTCAAAGAATTTCAGAATGAAGTGGAGAACCATCGTAACAGAAAGATTAAGTTTCTACGATCCGATCGTGGAGGTGAATATTTGAGTTATGATTTTCTCACGCATCTTAAAGCAAGCGGAATCGTTTCGCAACTCACGCCACCCGAACACCACAAGCAATGGTGTGTCACGAGCGAATTGAACCCTATTAGATATGGTCCGATCGATGATGTCTCTTCTTGATTTGCCGTTATCATTTTGGGGTTATGCATTAGAAACCTGCATTCACTTTAAATAGGGCACCATCTAAATCCGTTGAGACGACACCGTATGAACTATGGTTTGGTGCTAAACCTAAGTTGTCGTTTCTTAAAGTTTGGGGATGCTGGCTTACATCAAGAAGTTGATGCCGACAAGCTCGAACCCAAAGCGAAGAAATGCGTCTTCATAGGATACCCTAAGGAAACTATTGGGTATACCTTCTATCACGAAGGCAAAGTGTTTGTCATGAAGAACGGTTCCTTTCTTGAGAAGGAGTTTCTCTCGAAGAAGTGAGTGGGGAAAGTAGAGCTATGAGGTTATTAAACCTTCTCTTGAATTGGAGTAGCGCACCTGAAATTGTTCCAGCGGTCACCGCACTAACCAACGATAGAGGAAGCTAATGACAAGGATCATGAAGCTTCAGACGATGCTGCTACTGAACGTCGCAGGTCGACAAGGTCGCGTGCCCCTCCTGAGTGGTACAGCAACCCTGTCTTGACTGTCTTGTTGGTAGAAGACAGTGAACCTACGAACTATGAGGAAGTGATGATGAGACCAGACTCTGAGAAATGGCTAGAAGCCATGAAATCCGAATTGGGATCCATGAGCGAAAACCAAGTATGGACTTTGGTGGACCCTCCTAGCGACCGAAAGGCCGTCGAGTGCAAATGGATATTCAAGAAGAAAACGGACGCGGATGGTAATGTTACCGTCTATAAGGCACGGCTTGTCGCGAAAGGTTTTCGACAAGTTCAAGGTGTTGACTACGATGAGACTTTCTCTCCCGTAGCGATGTTTAAGTCCATTCGGATTTTATTAGCAATTGCTGCGTTTCATGATTATGAAATATGGCAGATGGATGTCAAGACTGCGTTCCTCAATGGCAACATTGATGAAGAGTTGTATATGATGCAACCCGAAGGTTTTGTCGATCCTAAGGATGTTGATAAAGTATGCAAACTTCAGCGTTCCATTTATGGACTGAAGCAAGCATCTCGGAGTTGGAACCTTCATTTTGATCAAGTGATCAAGAGATTTGGATTTGTTCCAAATTGCTACGAAGCTTGCATCTACAAGAAAGTGAGTGGGAGCTCGGTGGCATTTCTGGTACTATATGTGGATGGCATATTGATTATTGGAAATGACATTAACATGCTTAACGATGTGAAGAGTTATTTAAACAAGTGTTTTTCAATGAAAGACCTAGGTGAAGCTGCTTATATATTGGGCATCAAAATCTATAGAGATAGACAAAGACGCCTGATAACTTTAAGCCAGAGTACATACCTAGACAAAGTTCTGAAAAGGTTTAGAATGGATAAGGCAAAGAAAGATTCAGTGCCTATGTTGTCAGGTAAGATATTGAGCAAGGCTTAGTGTCCAGCTACGGTAAATGATAGGGAAGCTATGATAAAAGTGCCTTATGCCTCGGCCATAGGTTCTATCATGTATGCCATGCTGTGTACTAGACCGGATGTGTCCAATGCTCTTAGTTTGACGAGAAGGTATCAAAGTGATCCAGGAGTGGAACACCGGACATCCGTGAAGAACATCCTAAAGTACCTAATAGGACTAAAGAAATGTTCTTAGTCTATGGGGGTGATGGATAGCTCGTCGTAAAAGGTTAGTCGACGCTAGTTTCGACACCGACAAGGATGATTCTAAATCTCAGACAGGATACGTGTATATTTTGAATGGAGGAGCTGTGAGCTGGAGAAGCTGCAAGCAAAGCGTGATCGCGGGATCTACAGTAGAAGCGGAATACATGGCTGCTGCAGAAGCGTCAAGTGAAGGAGTTTGGATCAGGAACTTCATCGAAGCTTGGCGTGGTTCCAAGTGCATTGGACCCACGGAGATATTGTGTGACAACATCGCGCCATAGCACTCGCTAAGGAACCAAGATATCATCCAAAGACCAAGCATATCAACATAAGTTTCATATAATCCGAGATTATATAGTAGATGGAGATCTGAAGATCAGCAAAGTGCATACATATCTGAATGTCGCAGATCCATTGACTAAACCTCTTCCACGTGTAAAACATGATCAGCACCTCAGTGCCATGGGTGTGAGATTGTTGCCAAATGTAAACTAGATTATTGACTCTAGTGCAAGTGGGAGACTGTTGGAATTATGCCCTAGAGGCAATAATAAAGATGTTATTATTATAATTCTTGTTCATGATAATGTTTATATTCCATGCTAGAATTGTATTAAGCGGAAACTTTAATACTTGTGTGGTTTGTGAACAACACCGTGTCCCTAGAATGCCTCTATGGACTAGCTCATTGATTAATGATGGTTAAGGTTTCCTAACCATGGACATGAGTTGTCGATTAATAATGAGATCACATCATTGGGAGAATGATATGATGGACAGACCCAAACTAAGCGAAGCAATTAGATCGTGTCATCGTGTTCATCTTTGCGAAGCTTTTCTTATGTCAAATATTGTATTCCTTAGACCATGAGATAATACAACTCCCTGGTATCGAAAGAAAGCTTTGAGGTCATCAAACATCATCCTATGAGAGAGTGATCATAAAGGTGTCTCTCAGGTGATCGGAAAGTATCTTTTGGGTTGTATGTATCGAGATGGGATTTGTCCCTCCCAAGTCAGAGAGATATACTTCGGGCCCACTCGGTAATCGATATCAACAACGCTTGCAAGCATGTGGTTAAGGAGTTAATCACAAAGTGATATCGGATTACGGAACGAGTAAAGTACTTGCTGTGAACGAGATTGAACTAGGTATGACGGTACTGACGATCAAATCTTGGGCAAGTAAAATATCGCGAGACAAAGGGAATATATATATGGGATTGATTGAATCCTGGCATCGTGGTTCATCCGATATGATCATCGATGAATGTGTGGGAGTCAATATGGGTTTCTAGACCCCGCTGTTGATTATTGATAGAAGATCATGTCTGCATATTCTCGAACCCGAAGGGTCACACACTTAACGTGTCTCGACGCTAGGATAGATTGGATAATTGGTTTATGAGTTTTTGTTCGGAGTCTCGGATGGGATCCGAGACATAACGAGAGGTTCCGGAGTGGTCCGGAGAATAAGATTCATATAAGGCGGTCAGTTTTGGAGTTGAATTGTTCCGGGTTAATCGGTATTGTACCAGAAGCTTCTAGAACCTTCTGGAAGGGGACCAACGTGGCCCCACCTTCCGGGAGGGGGCATGGGCCTATGAGGGAGTGACCTGGCCGCATTGGGCCAGGGGCACAAGGCCCCATAAGGCCCAGCCGGCCAAGCAAGGGATAAACCCTAATTGGACCTTCTAGAAGGGGGGGGGGGGTTCGTTGCCCCCCACTCCTCCCTCCTTTGCCCCCCCGCCTGGGGCTTGGGGAGGGTTAGCGCGCGCCCACCCTCTATATATAGAGGGCTGGGCGCACCACCCCCACACCTTCCCTCAAGCCTATTCGCCTGCCCTCCTCTCTCTCTCCTCCCGATTGTGTAGGCGAAGCCTGCTGCAAACTCTCCACCAATTGCACCGCCGTCGCGTTGTAGATCCAACCCATCTCTCCACCATACTTGCTGGACCAAGGAAGGAGGAGACATCGAGGTGCTGCACGTGTTCATCTCACGGAGGCATCGCCACTTGTGGTGCTAGATCGGATCGGATCGCGAGGAGGAGAAGCGAGTACGACTACATCACCCACGCTTTAACGTTCACTGGTTGAATCTTCAAGGGTATGAAGATCTAATCCAATATCTCTCGTTGTTTGCATCTCCTAGATTAGATCTTGGCTTCCCTCTGTTCGCATCCGTAGAAAATTTTGATTTACTATGCCGCGAAACCCTTCAGAGACTTCGGTCTACACCAAAGACTCCAGTCTACACCGGAGATTCCGGCCCAACCACCGGACCAGCCTCCGGACTGCCCATCTGAATGACCTGGGCCATCCAAGACCCAACAAGACCGGAGACTCCGGTCATCCAACACCGGAGACTCCGGACTGAGGAAACACCGGAGACTCCGGGGTAGCCTCCGGACCTGGCCCCGGACCCCCATACAGTATGTCCTAGCCCTGATTCTAAAGTCACCACCGAAGACACATCCGGAAACTCCGGACTACACCGGAGACTCCAGTCCACACATACCGGAGACTCCGGTCAGGACCAAATAAGAGGCAAACTTCAAATGGCGATATCTAGAGTTTGGAAACTCCGATTGACCCGAAACCAATTTTGTTGGAGAGAGGACAACAAGGGCTATCCAACAAAAAGTGGAAATATTGGATACCACCAAGAGAGAATATTTCATGTATTATAATGTGAGATACCTCTCTTGGTGAGAAACCGTAAAACCTCAAATATAAAAAACGCAATATGATATAAAAGGGAAATCCGTTTTTGATGAACTAGAGCTTGTTATGAATATTACCACAAGCTCTAGAACCTCACATGGATAAGATCCAACCAAGAAAGGATGATGCTAAGTATGCAAAGGTTTGAGATCTCTTTGAAAGATATGATCGAGTTACTCACTTGAGAGCCCCTCTTGATAGTACGGTTGTCTATCCTATAAACCGGTCTCCCCAACTAACACCACGAGACCGGTAAGAAAGAAACCCTATCAATATCATACCTTTGCCTTGCGCATATTCCACTTTATCTTGATGTATACGATCTTGTCCTTCTCAAGATGGAACACCTTTCTTGATTGCTCTTGCACGCACTCTCTTGATGAAGACTTGCAAGTTGCTCCCCCATACGACATGGGGAAACCTTTACTTTGACCTTGTCTTCATCGATCCATGATCACTGATGATGGCAAGCTTCAAGCATGATATCTTCTAGATATGGCACATCTTTAGCTTGCACAACATTACTTCTAACACCCTTTGGATTATGTCTTGAAGATACATATGATGAACTCTATCTTGTTCTTCAAGACACCCTTGCAAAAGGCTCAACTCTCACATGACCAATCTGTGGATCACTCTTTAAACACCTTCGTCACCACTTGATCCTCTTCACTTTCTTCTTCTCCAAACCTTGAAGCCAACATAAGGTTCAAGCATTGCTTATGGACAATTCCTATAAGTACAACTTGATACAAGCATTAGTCCATAGAGATTGTCATTAATTACCAAAACCACACATGGGGGCCCACATGTTCTTTCAATCTCCCCCATTTTGGTAATTGATGACAATCCATTTGAGAGGGTTTATATAAGGAATTTAACAAATAAAATGGTAGCGCCAATATCAAATTCTACACAAGTATGTGATATTGGTACCATCACCATATATAGAGCAAACTCCCCCACAATCTATGCATGTGTGATGAACTTGAATTTCATTGCATATATTGCCAATCAATATCATTGGTGGAGTTTCCTCTATATACCACATGCTAAGAAACAACAAAGATGCAAGAGCATGAAAGGAAAAAAGCTTAAGAACAAACTCAAGGCATAAACGATTTCCCTTAAACCCTCTAAAACTTCTCTCCCATTGGCATCGATTGCCGAAATGGGTGACAAGTTCTAGAAGACCAATATAGTGATAAATCCTCCAAAGGTGTGCATTCGCACATATCCAATGATGAATACTTGGGAGGAAGTATATCTATATCGAGGACCCAAAGATTGCCTAAATAAATAAAATAAAAGAAGCATCAACAAATGATGTAAGCAATCACAAGATCCGACAAACCAATTGAAAACAACAAATGAGTCCAAATGGAAACAACAAGATATTATGATACAAGTAGATGAGTGTTTTAAATAACAAATAGATAAGTTCCCCAAGATTTGTGCACAATTTAAAATCGGCGTATTTCAATACAAAAAAATGCACAAATATGGAATCCTCACCCCCCCATAAAAATTTAAGGCACAATAAATGAGAAAGAAGACAAATGAGCATTATTAAATAAATTAGATGAGCTCCCCAAAGATAATGCACCAATTATGATAATTGCATTTGGGAACAAAGTGCATAATCATGGAATCCTCACTCATCCAACTCCATTTAACAATACAAGGCATGAGAGAACAAATATGATAAGCAAAAAGTGATGCTATAAATAAAATTAGGAAGCTCCCCAAGGTATGTGCAACATTAGGTTTTTGTATGTGAATACAATGTGCACAACATGGAATTCTCACTTCCTCTATTTTACTTATAAAAAAGCTTAGTGAACATGATAAAATACCAAGGAATAAAATTTGCAAGAAACAAATGGTTGAGCAATAAGTAAGAGACAACATATTAGCGGGCTCAACCACAAGGATGTGTGAGATGCATGACAAAGCATATTATAAGACTAGTACAAGGATGATCATTGCGTATCCACATAGTCTTCAATAAATGATATTGCTTAGTATGACCATACAACACACACGAAACAATGAAGATATCAAGAAAAAAAATTGAGTAACCTCTTTCATGTGTATAAGTTTCTAAGTAGACAATCTTGCAAAGATATTGACCCACAAAGAAACATGTACACACAAAGTAGATACTTAAAATCGTCATGACAATACCAATAAGATTTTTCTTGAAAGCATGGCCAAAAGGCTCAAATATCTTATTGTACATCGATGAGCTTCAACAACCAACACACCCCATACATTACAACTATCACCAAGGGAAAATGAGAAAGTTGGAATATATGGAGAAAGGCAACAAGTATCACAAGGAGAAATCAACTAGCAAAATTTCACTATTGCACATGAGAGAAGTTGAGGAAAAGATAGGCAATAAAATTGCTATATTGACATATTTGGGATTGGTGGATCATATGCATGATTTTGTATAGTCCCAATTATATGCATTCATCTCAACTTATGCACATATACACTAGAGAGTCCTATTAATACCATGGCTAGAGATAAATCAATAAATATAATAACAACAATTCATGCCTAGATGCAACCTACAAAAGGTTGGAAGCAATATAAATATGCACGAGGAAGAGATACTTGTTACCGAGATATAATTGATAGGATGTAGAGGATATGAATTCGTTGATCATCCTATAGCTTGCCTCCAATTTTCATGTATGCATCAATTCTTCAAAATTGGGAGACAAACATCCAATCTATCTCAAATGTACCTAAAACACATTTAAGTACAAAATGGTCCCCAAACTTATTGGGTACAAAGTAGTTAGTGCAACTACAATATATAGGAGAGACTCCATATAATTATGTGAATATTGATATGAAATTGAATTTCATGCACAACTTAGCCGATGGGAATTGGTGGAGTTTCCTCTATATATTGTATCAAAGAAAGCAAACATGCCTTAATATAAACATATAGTAAATATGCATGCATAAAGCTTTCAAGAACCAAAAATTAGATACAATTTGAACAAAAACACCAAGTAAACCGAGTTGGCATACACAAGAGTGTGACAAGACAAGCGGTGTCCAAATTGTATCAAATAATCAATTCAACATATGAAAGAGAATAAGTTCAAAAATGAACTAGGCAAAAGCCAAAGAGCAAAAGATAGATAAAAATACAAATGCTCAAGGATTTATCTCATTCTAAAATGGTCAGAGTGTGAAACAAGGAATGAGACAAAACCAACTCCCAAAAAGAGTAAGATTCCAACAAGTAAACCAAACTCTCTAAACTTTTCATGATGGCACAGAATACAAAAACGAAAAGAACAAACTTCCAAGCACATAAAACCCGATATGGATCAAACAAGGAAGCATAAAAGGATTGTTCTAGATAATATAGGAGAGCTCACCCATAAGTAGTACATTATATAGAATTTTTCTTTTGAATGCAAAATGCACACAAATGAGATCATCACCACTACCTACATTAAATAAAACACACAAGAATACCAATAAAATAAGAAGATTCATAAGAGGCAAGGAAGGAATGGGATCACACAAAACATTTACTTGGCCAAAGATAGGACACGATTAAGCAAAGGCCAAAGTGACTATGATCAATAAATTCTACCATAACTTGAGTACTCATTGTCCAAGGACAAGAAATATTGGGAATAATTTTCCCAAGGTAGATTGCTTGGATATCCAAGATCATAGTCACAACAAGAAGCATATAACTAAATATAAGAATTGAGCATGATACTTTAAGCAAGATTCTTGGTAGCTTCCAATAGTCACACAATCACTAGTGATTAGAGTAACTTGAAGCAAATGGTTTCCATGGAAATATATATATCTAAATATGAGGAAACACATACCAATGCAAGAATCATTCTCACATACAAGATCCAAAATATGAGCAATAAAGGCATTCAGGCAAATTGGAACTTGTATGAGAAAATGTGTCACATAGGCGCTAGATAATTATCAATATCAATTCTAAGTGGCACAACCTTGAATATTCACATTTTCAAGGATTGTAAGATGCACTAAGAATGTGACTCCCCCATAATGTGATACTACCATAAAACCAACGCGGGGCAAAATAATACAAATAGAGATAATTAATGGACATTATACAACTTAAATTTCTCATGAGAATTATACCACATAGAGACTAGACAATAATCCAATATAAATACTAGGTGGTATTCCTCATGTACACACAATTTTAGGATTGTGGAGTGCCCAAGCATAACACTCCCCCAAAATGGGATAATCCATTAATCTCTCACAAGAGCCAAATAAGATATCAAATATAATTAAGAAAGGCTCCAATACACGAAACACACATACATGGTGTGCCACCTAATCATACACAAATATGATTGATATCTCAAGATAATTAAGTGGAAAGCACAACATGTACAAACACATGGAAGATACAAAACTAACACATGCACAAAGGGGGCGAGTAACTTTCAATGAAATGAGTTAAGCATATGTTACCGCAAGGAGGAACATTGGAAATATAATAGGAGCAATATAATCCACATGACTTGGCTTGACAAATGTAATACTGAAGATCTCTCAATTCTTCATGATGTAGCCAAGTCTCCAATGCCCTTCCGAAATACCTATTGATCAAGTTTTGGCTTGTTTGTCCCCAACCAAGTTGGGTCCTAAGAGGTTAGTCACAATAGGCTTGGAAACCCAAATGGTTCTTTTCTTGACACCACATTGAGCACCAACAAATTTGGCAAACACATTGCCAACCTCATCCTTACAAAGTGAATAAGCATCATCAATAATGATAGGGTTGGATGAGGAGATACCAATAGTGCATGAGGAAGAAATATGCCCCTTTGCACGGCATATGTAGCAAATTCTTCTCTTGCCATCTTTCTTCTTAGGTGAAGCCACAACTCGAGGAAGAGCTCGAGTAGTCCTCTTAGGAAGAGGCCCGTTAATGACTTGAGGTGGAGCTTGAGGCCGCTTCCCTTGTTGCTTCACACTAAGAGGCTTTTTCTTCAATGGGCAAGATCTAACATGGTGCCCTTCTTCCTTGCACATGAAGCAAACAATGTTGGCCGGATTCTTGACTTCATCTTGGCCATTCTTCTTGTTGTCCTTGTGCTTCAACTTAATAGTGGACTTGTTCTTGACATTGGAGTTGAATCCAAGCCCACTCTTGTCATTGGGGGATTTTTTCACACTCAAGATTTTGTTGAGTGCGGCCTTCCCTTGATGACCATTTTCCAAGTCATTCTTCAAAGAAGTGACTTGATCCTTGAGCTCTTTTATTTCCTCTACATGGTTAGTTTCAACAAAAGTACTAGAGGAAGTAGATGCTACATTGTTAGAGCAACAAGGCAGTAATTCAACACAAGATATAACATGGTTGTGAGAGGATGAATTACAAGGACTAGCACATGGCAATATAACCTTTGGAGTAGATATAGTGCTAATGTCCACATGAGGCCCACTAGATATTACCTTTGACATGATGGCCTCATGAGCCAACTTTAGCCTACCATGGGAGACTAGAAGATCCTCATGTGAGCTTGAGAGCTTGACATGACTTTCGTCTAATTTCCCATAGTTGCTAGTTAGCAAAGCAATTTGAGCCTTTAGCTCAACATTCTCCTTTAATATAGATGCTTCACAATAAATAGAGTTAGTAGCACAAGCATCATCATTATTAGCAAGAGGTGAGGGCAACTTGGCAAGATTTTTTGAATATGAGGCTTTAAGTTGCTCATGTGACTCGGTGAGTTTGATGAGCTCACCCTTTATGACCCTAGAGCCATTTTTGAGGTGCTCAAAATCCTCAAGGAGTTTAGCATAAGCAACTTGAGTCTCATCATTTTTACTTTTGAGATCAATTGCCACCTAAATTTGTGTTTCTAACTTATAAATATGTTCTTTGCTCTTAATAGCAAAGTCCAAGACTTCAACAATGATAGAGCAAGCAATATCCTTTTTAACAAGGGCACGATACACAATCTCACCCTTTTCATATAAATCATCAGTATCAAGCTCTTCTTCTGCATTATCCACATCCTCCTCATCACAAGAGGTAATGGGTTCCAAAGTAGGAGTTACCTTATAATCCCTAGCCATAAGGCATAGGTGGGTACCAGAAGAAGGTGAAGATGAGATTGCATTTGTGGCTTCATTCAAAACCATGTCTTGGCCCATAGAATCTTCAGTTTCCTCTACATGGTTAGCAACACAAGCACTAGAGGAAATGGAAGCATTTTTATCTTGGCAACAAGACAACACAAGCATATCATCATGATATTTATTGAAGTCATTTCTACATGATATGCAAGGACTATTAACACAAGCATGTAAGAAGTTGTTAGTGCTAGAAGTGTTAAAGTCAAAAGATAGATCATTGCAACTAGATAGATTTGAGGGATTACAAATAGTAAGCACACTATCCAAATTGCAATTTCTATCACCACTCACAATATCATTACCTTGTGAAAAGTCACATGTTGGTGAAGTGGTAGAGGATGAGAACTCATCTCGACCGAAAGTGGAAACAACACAATCATCCTCAATAATGTTGGACACAACATATTTATCTTGAAGTTTTGTCCATAACTCATGAGCCCTCCAAAAAGGAACGATTTAGGAGGTAACTACATAGCTCAAAGCATTAACAAGCACATTAGAAGCTTGAGCATCGAGATATAAGTTTTTCTCGTCCTCACTAGATAGATTTTTAAAATCCATAGGAGGAGAAAAACCTATATCTACAATATGCTCCAAATTTTGGTACATATCCCGAAAATGAATAAGCATATGATTTTTCGAAATATCATAATTTGTGCCATCGAATATGAACTTGTCATTGTGCACTAATCCTCTAGCCGACATCTTTACTCTCAAGGCGGTGAAGCCTAAAATGAGAGACCGGGCTCTGATACCAATTGAAAGGATACGGATGTCGCCTAGAGGGGGGGTGAATAGGCGATTAAAACTTTTCCTAGAGTGGCTCAACAAAGGCGGAATAAAACTAGTGTTTACTTTGTAAAGCACAACCTAGAACAACTAAGGTTCACCTATGTGCACCAACAACTTATGCTAAGCAATACAAGCAACAAAGTGATAGCAAGATATATATGACTTCAAGCACGAAGGCTATCACAATGTAAAGTGCATAAGTAAAGAGCTCGGGTATAGAGATAACCGAGGCACGCGGGGACAACGATATTTTACCGAGTTCCTCCCAACATGGAGTACGTCTCCTTTCGAGAGGTGGTGGTATCAAACCACCAACGCCAAAAAGGCCTCCCTTATTCTCTTGTGAATCTCGCCCCAACGGGATCGATCCACGCTTCCACTATCGGTGCACTTATCGGTGGCAAACCGGAACCTCTCACAAGGTTGGGGCACTTCTCCACAACTTAATTGGACGCTCCCAACAAACGCCACCAAGGCCACAACCTACAACACCAACAAACCGTCTAGGGTTCCAAGAACCCAAGAGTAAAAAGCTTCTCACCTTTCACTCAAATGAATCCTCACCGAGAACTCAAACCGATGCACCAAATGCAATGGCAAGAACACAAGAAGTGCTCAAATACTTCTCTCCCAAATTCCACCAAAGCTACAAAAGCTTGTGGGGGAATGAGAGAGGAAGAACAATGGAGGAAATCCACAAAAGACTCCAAGATCTAGATCCCAAGATGTTCCCCTCACTTAGAGGAGAGATGGATTGGTGGGATTGTAGATCTAGATCTCCTCTTTCAAATCCCAAAACCATATGCAAGAATCAAGGGAGGGATTGAAGGGGGAGAAAGCTCAAGAGGGTCAAGAATGGAGGAGAAATCCTGTAAAACTCGAGCTCTTGCATTGGGGAAGAAGGGCCCCTTTTTATAGGCCCACAGATTTCTGACCGTTTTCTGCCCGTTGGGGAAATGTCAGACCGGAGACTCCGGTCTACACCAGAGACTCCGGTCTACACCGGAGATTCCGGCCCAACCACCGGACCAGCCTCCGGACTGCCCATCTGAATGACCTGGGCCGTCCAAGACCCAACAAGACCGGAGACTCCGGTCATCCAACACTGGAGACTCCGGACTCAGGAAACACCGGAGACTCCGGGGTAGCCTCCGGACCTGGCCCCGGACCGCCATACAGTATGTCCTAGCCCTGATTCTAAAGTCACCGCCGGAGACACATCCGGAAACTCCGGACTACACCGGAGACTCCGGTCCACATAGACCGGAGACTCTGGTCAGGACCAAATAAGAGGCAAACTTCAAATGGCGATATCTAGAGTTTGGAAACTCCGATTGACCCGAAACCAATTTTGTTGGAGAGAGGACAACAAGGGCTATTGGATACCACCAAGAGAGAACATTTCATGTATTATAATGTGAGATACCTCTCTTGGTGAGAAACCGTAAAACCTCAAAGATCAAAAACGCAATATGATATAAAAGGAAAATCCGTTTTTGATGAACTAGAGCTTGTTATGAATATTACCACAAGCTCTAGAACCTCACATGAATAAGATCCAACCAAGAAAGGATGATGCTAAGTATGCAAATGTTTGAGCTCTCTTTGAAAGATATGATCGAGTTACTCACTTGAGAGCCCCTCTTGATAGTACGGTTGTCTATCCTATAAACCGGTCTCCCCAACTAACACCACGAGACCGGTAAGAAAGAAACCCTATCAATATCATACCTTTGCCTTGCGCATATTCCACTTGATCTTGATGTATACGATCTTGTCCTCCTCAAGATGGAACACCTTTCTTGATTGCTCTTGCACGCACTCTCTTGATGAAGACTTAGAAGTTGCTCCCCCATACGACATGTGGAAACCTTTACTTTGACCTTGTCTTCATCGATCCATGATCACTGAGGATGGCAAGCTTCAAGCATGATATCTTCTAGATAAGGCACATCTTTAGCTTGCACAACATTACTTCTAACACCCTTTTGGATTATGTCTTGAAGATACATATGATGAACTCTATCTTGTTCTTCAAGACACCCTTGCAAAAAGCTCAACTCTCACATGAGCAATCTGTGGATCACTCTTTAAACACCTTGGTCACCACTTGATCCTCTTCACTTTCTTATTCTCCAAACCTTGAAGCCAACATAAGGTTCAAGCATTGCTTATGGACAATTCCTATAAGTACAACTTGATACAAGCATTAGTCCATAGAGATTGTCATTAATTACCAAAACCACACATGGGGCCCACATGTTCTTTCAGAAATAAAGTATAAAGCTTGTAAGTAAAACTAGGATTGGTTTATCAAGTGGGTATGATCATATATGCTTAAGGCATATAGTTGGCATGGTAACAAGCAAGTATTTGCTTGCACATTCAACTAGTGGTATTAGGCTTGCATCATTATCTGGATAAGCTTGCTAAATTGCAAGTGTTAACTTGCAAGTATTGGCTTGCATAGGTATAGTATCAACTTGGATAGGTTAACTTGATTAGTAAGGCTTGCTATGTGTAGAGCAGTGGTTGAAGTTATCCTCGTCTACTTCTTCGTAGTATCCTCCTTCCTCCTCGTATCCTTGGTCGGTACTAGCGTCTATAAATAAATACGAGGTACACAATCACCAAACAATACTTAACTATTTTCAATCATCACACAAAAGGTTCCTATAGATGATCTAGCATCATCACTAACATTACAAGATTAAAGCTTGGTTTAATTTCTTTTATTTTTAGAAAAGTAATTTCTACTCATTGAAAAACTACTTAAGATTTAATATTCTCCAAACCAAACATGGGATCATGCTGACACATGTCATCACCACATATTTTTGTCCATGGGAATGTGATTTAAAGTGATGTCACAATTTAATAAGGTTTAACCTTTTATTTTAATTAAATAAAGTGACTAGAAATGCCTATGTGGCATTCTTTTATTACTTGAACATTATTTCTGTAAGTAAACCCAAATGTTTTTATATATTCTGAAAGGTATGATCAAATGTGATTTTTGAGAGTTGGAATCAACTCAAAAGCTATTATGGTTTAAATTTGAAAAATGTTTGAATGCAGAAAAGCTTCTGCCTTGTTATTTTTACCAAGGTTGATCTATAGACCCAAATGATTTGAATCCAACAGGCTTGGATTCAGCATTTCCAGACCTTTCTAACAAAATTGGTTTCATTCAATTTGGTTCACTGAATCGAGCTGGGTTGATTTTTGAAAATGGGTATAGAACTAGGTTTGAACTTAAATGGAAAAAGTTAAATTCAAACAACTGGGCTGCGCGGGAAACGATACTGGGCCGGCCTGCTAAGCACAGCGCTTACGCGGGCTGGTTAAGTTGCTGTCCCCACGCGTCAGTGAGACGAGGGGGTGCGAAGCGGTATGGGGCAATGTGAGCCGTGGGATCTTGTTCTAATCTAACGGTCCTGGCTCATCGTCCACGTCGGGCAGCGCCGGCGAGACAGGAACCTAACGCGGCAGGTGGGGGTCGTCGGGGGCTCACCGGGGCTCAGGCGAGGGTCGGCGAGGCGGGCGAACGACAAAGTCGACGACGGCGAATCTCCTGGTACCGACAGCTTCTCCTAGGGCGTCTCCAATCGCTGGCTTCCTTCTTCTCCAGCAGCGGCGGGCTCCGGTGAAATTCCAGCGATGCGCTGCTCGCCTTGCTCCGAGAACAGGGTGGAATGATAAGTGAGGAGAGGGGAGTGAGATGGTGTGCTCAATTCGGCTGGGGGTGGCCTCTATTTATAGTGGCGAGAGGGGACCGACAGGCGCAAGGTGAGCTCATCGTGGTCGACGGCACAGCGGGCTATCGACGTGGGCGACGGTAGGGGGCGGTGCTGTGCTCCCAGGCGAAGCTCAACGACGTGGTGGAGAGGCGTGGGGCGGTGCGGATTGGTCGGAACGCGGAGGTGATCTGTGCGTGCCCGACAAAAGTTTTTATGGCGCACAACGCGCGTGGTCCGCGCGGCGGCGAACGAGCGTGTCTGCGGGGTTGCTGGGACGGTGGTGATCATGTATGCACGCGGCGTGGGCGGCGCGCGGTCTGTTGGCGTCATCGGCGTGGCGCGCAGGCGCTCTCGGCATGGTTGCTGGCGAGCTTGGCATGGTCTATGCGTGTGGTCCAGGTGCTGGCAAGGTTCGAGCGCTGGACAGGGAGTGGCGGTGGGGTGTTAGCTTGCTCCCAGACATGTTGGCTAGGCTTGGTGCTTCTCCTAGCTCGCTGTCGACATGTGGGTGGCAAGGGTGCACTCGGCATGCTCACCATTAATGACAATGGCTAGCTTACAGTAGTGCTAGATATTAGTTTAGGTTGTTAGATGATCTACTAAGGCTAGTGGTGTCTAGAGAGGGAACAAGTTAGGCTCAAATCACTTCTCCAAATAGTGTTTAGATTTTGTTTGATTTGTACTCCCTCCGTTTGGAAATATAAAATGTTTTAGGTTTGTGAAGGAGATGTATCTAGACATGTTTTAGTGTATAGGTTCAAATGAATCTGTACACTAAAAGGTGTCTAGATACGTATCATTCACAAACCTAAAACATCTTATATTTCTAAACGGAGGGAGTATCTGCAAGGTGTTTGATGAAATGTCCGCATGAACTCATGTTTTGAATTTTGAAAATATTTTTGGTGGGTGTTCTAGGTTGGTGGGTGTGAGTCTGCAGATGCTTGGATTTTGAAAGTTGAGCTTGTTTGAGTGGTTTTTGAAAAAGTGGGATCTTCCCATATGATATAGATTCAATTTTAAATTGTCTTTTAAACTATGCATTTGAATGTTTCTGGATGATCACAAAGTGGGCCTTGATACTTTGTTATGAGTACTATCAAGGGGTGCAAAGATCCAAACAAGTTTCTGTTAAGTTCCGAAAGTTTGAGACAGCCAAAGTAGGCATGGGAGTTAAATTGGTCAAAATGACCATTCACTCATTTTGTTTGTTTTTATTTATTTGTCTTTGGGAAAAGTTTGGGAATTGTTTAGATGATGTTTATTTTACCTAAGAATCCTTTTACAAGAAAAGAAACACATAAACAAGGCAATTCAAACTAATCCAAGTTGGAATGCATACACACATGCATGCTTTCATATTTTTATTTAGAAAAGTTTTTGTTAACCCTAATTTTGAAAATTAGAGTTTGATGATCCAAGTTTAGTATTTTTGGGATGTTACAAACCTTCCCCCCCTTAAACAAAATCTCGTCCCGAGATTTGAAAAAGGACGAAAAGATTACCTAGGATTTGAAGAGATCGGGAAACTCCGTCCTGATGTGATCTTCGTGCTCCCAGGTATCTTCCTCTTCTGTGTGGTTGCTCCACTGAATCTTGAGAAACTTGATGCTTCGGGTTCTGGTGGTTCGAAAAGCTTCTTCCAAAATATGTATGGGTACTTCGGGATAGGTCAGATCATCGTTGATTTCTATGGTCTGGTGATCAATATTCTTGAATACTTCAGTCTTCTCCGAAACTTCGAGACACTTGCGAAGTAATGAGATATGGTGCACGACTGACATCTCTTCGGGTAGTTCCAGTTGATATGACACTTCTCCTCGAAGGTTCAGAAATTTGAAAGGTCCGATATATCTGGGGGCTAACTTTCCTTTGAGTTGGAAACGGTGCATTCCCTTCAATGACGACACTTTCAGATATACAAAATCTCCTATGTTGAAGGCGAGGTCTCGACGTCTCTTGTCGGCGTAACTCTTCTGTCTGGACTGGGCTGTCTTGAGGTGCTCATGAATCTTCTGAACCTTCTCTTCTGCTTCTCGTAGGATATCGGGTCCGAAAGTCTGACTCTCTCCTACTTCCGACCAGTTCAAAGGGGTGCAACACTTCCTTCCGTACATGAATTCAAATGGGGCCATTTGCAAACTAGCTTGATAACTATTGTTGTATGAAAATTCTGCGAACGGCAGACAGCCCTCCCACTTAGATCCATATTCTAACACACATGCTCTCAACATATCTTCGAGTATTTGATTTACTCGCTCCGTTTGTCCACCGGTCTGGGGGTGATATGCGGTGCTGAAATCTAGGCGGGTTCCTAAACCTTCTTGAACTTTCTTCCAGAATCTCGAGGTAAAATGAGTTCCTCGATCCGATACAATGTTCTTGGGGACTCCATGCAAACTAACGATTCTAGCGATGTATAACTCCGCTAGCTTCGAACTCTGATATGTGGTCTTGACGGGTAAGAAATGGGCGACTTTGGACAATCTGTCCACTATGACCCAGATAGAGTCATTTACCCTACTAGAAGTAGGCAATCCGGTGATAAAGTCCATTCCAAAGGAATCCCATTTCCATTCCGGAATCTTCAAGGGTTGCAACAATCCAGCGGGTCTTTGATGTCCGGCCTTGACTCGCTGACATGTATCACACTTGGAGATATAGCTTCCGATTTCTCTCTTCATCTTATGCCACCAAAATTGCTCTTTCAAATCTTGATACATCTTAGTTCCTCCGGGGTGGATAGAATATAGAGTATCATGATCTTCCTTCATAATAACTTCTTTCAACTCAGAATCTGCTGGTACACAAAGGCGTCCTTTGTACCACAGAACCCCTTCTTCGTCTTCGGTGAATCCGGGTACTTTGCCTGTACCGATACGACGCTTGATTCCGTCAATACTAGCATTTCCTTTCTACACCTCTTTGATCTGGCTGATCAAAGTGGGTTGAAGTTCTATGCTAGCCAAAAATCCTTCACTTACTAATTCCATTCAAAAATATTCTATCTCTTTGTGCAAACTTGGTCGCTCCTTCAAAATCATGGAGTTCAAGCGGCACGGCAATCTGCTAAGGGCATCTGCTACCACATTGGTTTTACCAGGGTGATAGTGAATGTCCAGGTCGTAATCCTTGATTAGCTCAATCCATCTTCTCTGCCTCATATTCAACTCCTTCTGAGTGAATATATACTTTAGGCTCTTGTGATCCGAATAAATCTCACAACGGTTTCCCATTAGGTAATGTCTCCATGTCTTCAGGGCTAGAACTACTGCTGCGAGTTCGAGGTCATCGGTTGGATAGTTTTGCTCGTGTTGCTTCAATTGTCGAGATAGATAAGATATAACTTTGCCTTCTTGCATTATCACACATCCGAGACCAATCTTGGATGCGTCACAATACACATCGAAGGGCTTCGTGATATCCGGCATGATTAAGATTGGGGCTGATATCAATCTCCTCTTGAGTTCTTGAAAACTCGCTTCACACTTGTCTGTCCATTCAAACTTCTTGTCCTTCTTCAGCAATTGGGTCATGGGTCGGGCGATACTCGAGAATCCTTCTACGAATTTGCGGTAATATCCCGCCAATCCGAGAAAAGCACGAACTTGGGTTTGAGTGGTTGGGGCTTGCCAATCTTCTACATCTTTCACTTTGGCAGGGTCAACGGCAATTCCTCCGGCTGATACAATGTGACCGAGGTATCCTACCTCCTGTAACCAGAATTCACATTTGCTAAACTTTGCATACAGCTGATGCTCTCTAAGGTTTCCAAGAATGGTCCTTAGGTGTAGCTCATGTTCTTCTTCTGATTTGGAATAAATCAGAATGTCATCGATGAAAACAACGACAAAATTATCCAGGAAGTCCATAAAAATCTTATTCATGAGATTCATGAAATAAGCGGGGGCATTGGTTAATCCAAAAGACATGACTGTATACTCGTACAATCCATATCTGGTGGTAAAGGCAATCTTGGGAATATCTTCTGCACGAATTTTGAGTTGATGATAGCCAGTCCTAAGATCAATCTTAGAAAATACCTTGGCACCGGTCAACTGATCAAACAAATCTTCTATCTTGGGCAAGGGGTATTTGTTTTTGATGGTGACATCATTCAACTTCCGATAATCCGTACACAAACGGTTACCTCCATCCTTCTTATCCACAAATAAGACAGGTGATCTCCAAGGTGACGCACTTGGTTGAATTAATCCAATTTCCAGCATGGCATCCAGTTGCTTCTTCAGTTCTTCTAGTTCCGACGGGTTCATACTATAGGGTCTCTAGGCTATGGGTCCTGTTCCGGGGATTAGTTCAATGATAAACTCGATATCCCGATCTGGGGGCATACCGGGCAAAACATCTGGAAATACATCGGGGTATTCATAGACTATCCGGATTTGGTCAATGGTAGGTTGGGCTATACTCTTGTTACACTTGAATTGACGAGGTAAGGTTTCAGATATATGCTTGACTGATATTCCGGCTGTACTGGTCATGGTGATGGCTTTCTTGGCACAGTCAATCAATCCTTTATGCTTGGACATCCAATCCATTCCTAGTACTACTTCCAAACCTTTAGTTCCAAGTACTATCAGATTAGCATAAAAATCTATGCCATGGATTCGGATAGGGACGACTTTGCAAATTTGCCTAGCTTTGGTGGTTGAACCAGGAATTTGGACGATCATAACATGCTTCAGTTTTGTGGGTTGAATCTTACTAGTGCAGGCAAATTCTTCGGTGACTAATGAATGCGATGCACCAGAATCAAACAACACTCGAGCAAGTACTGAATTAACAGAAAACTTACCCAGTACGACGTTTGGTGCTTCCTGAGCTTCTTCAGCATGCATGAGAAAAAGACGGCCATTGCGGTTGAGTGAATTCCCTGGGGCAAACCTTCTTCCTGGTTGAACACAACGCTGCTGCTGAGCTGGGGAATTTGCATTGGGGGCTGCGACATTCTTCTTGTTGGGGCACTCGTTGGAGTAGTGACCCTTATTTCCACAGTCATAACAAGTCACTTGCGACTTGTCCTTTGCTGCAACGGGCACAACATTGCTTCAGTCCTCGGGGCAGTGTTGGTGTTGGTGGTAGCATTGTTGTTGTTGAACTTGGGTGGGGCACGGTTGAAATTGCTAGAGTTACTGGGGTTGTTGTGATTTCCTCCGGGCCTTGGGTTTCCACGGTTGGGATAAGTCGGACGGTTCATCGGGGGTCGGTTGGTTCTCGGGGTAAATCCTGGAGATGGGTTAGGGAGATACTTTGGGGTCTGATGGGTTCCTGGTTGATGCATCATGCGACGCTTGCGGTTCTCATTGGCTTGGTTGATCTTTCCTTCCATCTAGATGGTAGAGTCGACAAGGGCTTCAATATCCGCAAAGGGAATATTGACTAACACAGTCTGCATCTCATCGTGCAGACCATTCAAGAATCTTTATTTCTTGTTGGCTTCGGTGTCGATCTCATCCGGGGCATACCTAGCTAATGACAAGAATTTGTCACGGTATTCCACTACAGTCATCCTTGCTTGCCTCAGTTCTCTGAACTCATCTCTCATTCTCTTGATCAAACCTGGTGGCACATGGGTTCTGCTGAACTTGACTTTGAATTCCTACCAGGTCATCATCTGTCCTCCGGTCATGGCACGAACACTGTTCCACCATGCTCTGGCATCTCCGGCTAGATAATGGGTGGCGAACAGAACTTTCTCGTTGGCTTCCACTCCGGCGACTTATAGGTTATTTTCCATGGTTTCCAGCCAATCATCGGCATCTAGGGGCTCTTCTGACTTAGTGAAAACAGGCGGGTTGGTGTTCTGGAAATTCTTGAGCTTAGATCCATGGTTGTTCTGATTTCCGTGGCCTTGATTGTTATGGGCTAGCCGGGCTATCTGTTGAAGGGTGGCTAAGTTGGCTTGACGTTGTCTCTTTCAGCTTCGCGGTCAGAAACCAACATTTGCAGGATCTGCAACATCGGGTCCGGGGATGAACCACTTCCTCCGCGTGGCATCTGAAGATTTGAGATAGATCATGAGAAAAGAGGGAAATTTCTAAGGTTCAGGGACTTTGAAAAGTTTTTAAAGTTTGACTCAGATTTTTTTTGCAACTTGCTTTTCATTCATTCATACATTCATAGCACACAATACAAACACACACCACAACAAGGTAAACAGTTGGTTTTAGGAACCATTCTGGAAACTACGATATAGTGGGACCGGATACTACCCACTACGCTAGTGCTCAAGTGCTACTACTCCTCGGAGTCGGTGTATTCATCATCCTCATCATCATCGTCGTCATTGATGAAGGCGAAATCGTCCTCATCGGTGAAGAAATCCATAGCCTGATCTTCCAGAAAATCATTATCATCGCTGAGATAGGAGTAGGGGTCTCCGCGAAGATCCTCTCCGGCATTCTCCCTTTCTTCCAACTGCATGTCTCTCTCATGGATGGTATCCTCCAAAGACGAGATACGGTGTCGAAGACGGGCAATGATGCGCTCCTTCTTGTCGAGCTAACGGCGGCGAGACTTGCGATCCTTTGCTATCATGGCGATGGTCTGATCCTTTGTCTTGATGATGGCAGACTTGTGGTTGGAGTAGTCACAGCAATTGTCCAATTCGTGCTGACGATCGTACATCATGAAGCTAAGGTGGTCCAATTGGGTCTTCAGCTCGTGGTGGTATGGGGCTTCCAGTGGTTGTCCATTGGCATCATGCCTTGGGCAAAACTCAAAGTGGGTACCCTTGATCTGGTTGATACTCTGCCCACACAGACGGGCAAGAGCTTCCTGCATGGCCCTGGCAAGTCCATCGAGCGAGTTGTTCTCTCTTAAGGTAAACTGAATTCCCTCAGAAGTGGGGGGTTCAATATTTCTTCGGAGACTTGCAACAATTAGCCACTGTAGATCTTCTCCTCCTTGATCATTGAGCTGAGCTCCGAAGAACTCGGGGTGCGGACGCTCCAGAAGTTCTGAAAGCCGATCCAAATCCCTGTCAAAGATGAGGTCTCCGCGATTTCCCAACTGGTAAAACTTGCTGTACTTCACGTCCATCTAAAAGAATATAAGATGAGTAAGTTAGTAGAGTGATCAAGTGTGTCAATTTTTATGTATTTTGCAAGAGTTTTTGAGGAACATGAATTTTTATGAAAGAATCAAGTGATAAGAGTGGGAATAAGTTTTTGTAAATATTTGCTTTCTTTGGTTTTGAAACTAAGTTTTTGATTCCAAACGTCCAGTCTAACTAGGGTCTCCTATGGTCAGGATGGCTCTGATACCAACTTGTCAACACCCGGATTTTTAATCTCAGATGCCTGTTATGCCATACATCGCAATCCCAGGATTACCATTTTTGTGAGACATAACAGAATTGGATACCACGGTACATCATCCATTACAAACCATACATAAGGTCTTACACAAATAAGGATATCATGATCCAGTTCTTAATACAACTCAAGCAGCGGAAATACGTAATAATAATGGTAGCGTAGGGGAAGCTCCATCTTCGGGGTCACAGGCAATGCTGACGATGGGAGATGATCCTAGTTGTCGTAACCTTCCTAGGGTCCATCTTCCAGGTACTCCTCTTCATAGTCTGGCCACGGGAATAGCCAGGGACAAAGCCATGAGTACTCTTTAAGTACTCGCAAGCTAATACTAACAAGTGAAGGGGTTTTTGTAATAGGACACTAAGCTCTAGGGTTGTTTTGAAAAAAAGGAAAATTTACATCTACTAAGTTCAGAAACAAAGAAAGTGTTTTGAAGTTTTATAACACCGAAGTGGGAACTTGTATTTCATATCACAACTCTGTTGTGGTCAAGTCAAAATCTCAATCCATTTCACAAGTCATTTTGAAAACATCTGACGGGGAACGATGTAGCCTCCAATCTGTCCATAATCATGACGCTATTCGAATAGTTTGACACTCTGCAGAGATTGTACACTTTCACCACAACATTCGATACATCCTTCAGGAACAAATCCTAAAATCACCATACTCAGTATGCGGATAATCAATCCTAACATTTCAATTACGCGCCCTAGTATAATCACCTCTCCTGTGAGTTTGGCCTCCCAACCATGACCGACTGTCATCTTGGGTATTGCACAGGTGGACAATCTTCACAAGGTAGCCTCAGCTCAGACCTTGGTCGTGAGGGAACTAATACTAAGGTATATAAGTTTCTAGTCAAGCCCTACCCAAGTTTCGGGTATTGTGGTTGTACGGTAAAATTGGAATGATATCGCATCCAGACAACCATCAGTTTTATAAAGGGCTAAGGCTCATGCCTCAACATTTTCATCACCATAAATCATCTAGTGTTCGAAAACACATGTCCAAAATATTTCAATAGAATGATCCATCATTCCAAGGTTTTCATAACCATTTTCCCACCAAGTATTCCCATCTAAGTTGATCAGGTTTTATGCTTAGCACTAGCATCTACAAGTGGGGGTAAGTACTAATGAGGGGTGGTAAACTAGTGGAGTTGAACTGAGTTCAATCTCATGCCTTAGATGACATAAAGATGATCTAGCTTAGGCCAAATTTTATGCTCTTTATGCAACCTTCAATTATCTTTCTAGTATCTACCATTCACTTAAGTAAGCTCTAAGTACTAGCTTTGATAAAGAAATAAAGTATAAAGCTTGTAAGTAAAACTAGTATTGGTTTATCAAGTGGGTATGATCATATATGCTTAAGGCATATAGTTGGCATGGTAACAAGCAAGTATTTGCTTGCACATTCAACTAGTGGTATTAGGCTTGCATCATTATCTGGATAAGCTTGCTAAATTGCAAGTGTTAGCTTGCAAGTGTTGTCTTGCATAGGTATAGTATCAGCTTACATAGGTCAACTTGATTAGTAAGGCTTGCCATGTGCAGAGCAGTGGTTGAAGTTCTCCTCGGCTTCTTCTTCGTAGTATCCTCCTTCCTCCTCGTATCCTTGGTCGGTACTAGCGTCTATAAATAAATACGAGGTACACAATCACCAAACGATACTTAACTATTTTCAATCATCACACAAAAGGGTCCTATAGATGATCTAGCATCATCACTAACATTACAAGATTAAAGCTTGGTTTAATTTCTTTTATTTTTAGAAAAGTAATTTCTACTCATTGAAAAACTACTTAAGATTTAATATTCTCCAAACCAAACATGGGATCATGCTGTCACATGTCATCACCACATATTTTAGTCCATGGGAATGTGATTTAAAGTGGTGTCACAATTTAATAAGGTTTAACCTTTTATTTTAATTAAATAAAGTGACTAGAAATGCCTATGTGGCATTCTTTTATTACTTGAACATTATTTCTATAAGTAAACCCAAATGTTTTTATATATTCTGAAAGGTATGATCAAATGTGATTTTTGAGAGTTGGAATCAACTCAAAAGCTATTTATGGTTTAAATTTTAAAAATGTTTGAATGTAGAAAAGCTTCTGCCTTGTTATTTTTACCAAGGTTGATCTATAGATCCAAATGATTTGAATCCAACAGGCTTGGATTCAGCATTTCCAGACCTTTCTAAAAAAATTGGTTTCATTCAGTTTGGTTCACTGAATCGAGCTGGGTTGATTTTTCAAAATGGGTATAGAACTAGGTTTGAACTTAAATGGAAAAAGTTAAATTCAAACAACTGGGCTGCGCGGGAAACGATACTGGGCTGGCCTGCTAAGCACAGCGCTTACGCGGACTGGTTAAGTTGATGTCCCCATGCGTCAGTGAGACGAGGGGGTGCGAAGTGGTACGGGGCAATGTGAGCCGTGGGATCTTGTTCTAATCTAATGGCCCTGGTTCATCGTCCACGTCGGGCAGCGCCGGCGAGACAGAAACCTAAGGCGGCAGGTGGGGATCGTCGGGGGCTCACTGGGGCTCAGGCGAGGGTCGGTGAGGCGGGCGAACGACGAAGTCGACGACGACGAACCTCCTGGTACCGGCAGCTTCTCCTGGGGCGGCTCCAATCGCGTGAAATTCTGGCGATGCGCTGCTCGCCTTGCTCTGGGAACGGGGTGGAATGATCAGTGAGGAGAGGGGAGTGAGATGGTGTGCTCAATTCGGCTGGGGGTGGCCTCTGTTTATAGTGGCGAGAGGGGACCGACAGGCGCAAGGTGAGCTCGTCGTGGTCGACGGCACAGAGGGCTATCGACGTGGGCGACGGTAGGGGGCGGTGCTGTGCTCCCTGGCGAAGCTCAACGACGTGGTGGCGAGGCGTGGGGCGGATTGGTCAGAACGCAGCGGTGCTCTGCGCATGCCCGGCGGAAGTTTTTATGGCGCACAACACGCGTGGTCCGCGCGGCGGCGAACGAGCGTGTCTGCGGGGTTGCTGGGACGGTGGTGATCATGTATGCACGCGGCGTGGGCGGCGCGCGGTCTGTTGGCGTCTGTCGAGCGTGGCGCACGGGGCGCGCTCTCGGCATGGTTGCTGGCGAGCTTGGCATGGTCTATGCGTGTGGTCCAGGTGCTGGCAAGGTTCGAGCGCTGGACAGGGAGTGGCGGTGGGGTGTTAGCTTGCTCCCAGACATGTTGGCTAGGCTTGGTGCTTCTCCTAGCTCGCTGTCGACATGTGGGTGGCAAGGGTGCACTCGGCCTGCTCACCATTGATGACAATGGCTAGCTTACAGTAGTGCTAGATATTAGTTTAGGTTGTTAGATGATCTACTAAGGCTAGTGGTGTCTAGAGAGGGAACAAGTTAGGCTCAAATCACTGCTCCAAATAGTGTTTAGATTTTGTTTGATTTGTACTCCCTCCGTTTGGAAATATAAGATGTTTTAGGTTTGTGAAGGAGATGTATCTAGACATGTTTTAGTGTATAGGTTCAAATGAATCTGTACACTAAAAGGTGTCTAGATACGTATCATTCACAAACCTAAAACATCTTATATTTCTAAACGGAGGGAGTATCTGCAAGGTGTTTGATGAAATGTCCGCATGAACTCATGTTTTGAATTTTGAAAATATTTTTGGTGGGTGTGCTAGGTTGGTGGGTGTGAGTCTGCAGATGCTTGGATTTTGAAAGTTGAGCTTGTTTGAGTGGTTTTTGAAAAAGTGGGATCTTCCCATATGATATAGATTCAATTTTAAATTGTCTTTTAAACTATGCATTTGAATGTTTCTGGATGATCACAAAGTGGGCCTTGATACTTTGTTATGAGTACTATCAAGGGGTGCAAAGATCCAAACAAGTTTCTGTTAAGTTCTGAAAGTTTGAGACAGCCAAAGTAGGCATGGGAGTTAAATTGGTCAAAATGACCATTCACTCATTTTGTTTGTTTTGATTTATTTGTCTTTGGGAAAAGTTTGGGAATTGTTTAATGATGTTTATTTTACCTAAGAATCCTTTTACAAGCAAATCAACACATAAATAAGGCAATTCAAACTAATCCAAGTTGGAATGCATACACACATGCATGGTTTCATATTTTTATTTAGAAAAGTTTTTGTTAACCCTAATTTTGAAGATTAGAGTTTGATGATCCAAGTTTAGTATTTTTGTGATGTTACATAAACGTCTCAAAGGTGTTGCAAGCAACGTGGAGACCTGCACAACACAAACTCAAGACTTTGTCCCAACGAATCAATGAGGCTTAAACGTATAGTGTGGAAGGTAATGGTTTGAAGCAAGTAAACAAGTAATAGTGGAAGATATATCAATGGTAAAGATTGGACCGGGGTCCATAGTTCACTAGAGGTGCTCTCCTTAGATAAACAACATGGCATGAAGAGTAAACAAATTACAACAGGGCAATTGACAGGAACTGAGCAAGGCATAACAATGCAATTACTAGTCAGAAATATCCTATGAGATTCGATTGGTCAATACAACAAAATACATAGACCGCCATCCAACTGCATCTATGACTAGAATTCCACCTTCAGGTTATCATCCGAACCCCCTCCAGTATTAAGTTGAAGCAATAGACAACTGCTTTAAGCAAAGTGTGTAAGGTAAACAGTCCACATGTTCCATGAACAAGAGACCGTTGTTTTCTCCCTAGTAGAAATAGCACATATACAACCGAAGAGATTTCTGTCACTTCCCTTGGAAACTAGAGGCATGAACCCACTATCGAGCATAAATACCCCCTCTTGGAGTCACTAGCAACTACTTGGCCAAGATAGCTACTAACATCGGAGAGCATGCAAGATCACAAACAAGACAGACATGATAGAATCATAAAGACAAAACCATTAATCAAACCAACATAATAATATCAATATCCATCGGATCCCCATAAACACAACATGCATGATTACAAATATATTAGATCTTGATCATGAATGGAGCTCACAAGATCTATACATGAAAGCGCAAAGGAGGAGATACAACCATCTAACTACTACATGGACCCATAGTCCAAAGTGGAACTACTCACGCATCATACCGGAGAGAAGGCCTCCGGGATGATCTCCCCTCTGGCAGGGTGCCGGGAAGAACTTCAGATCCCCCCCGATCTAGGGACGATGGTGGCAGCGGCTACAGACGGTTTCGTGGAAATTTATTCGGGTGCTTAGGGTTTCTGCATCGGGTGCTTCTTATAGGCGAAGGGGGAGGCTGAGGCGGAAACCAGGGGGGTCAAACCCTACCCAGGCGCGGGCCCACCCCTGGCCGTGCCTGGGGGGTTTGGCTGTCCTGGCACGCTTCCTCGTCTCCCCTCTGGACTTCTTGTTCCCCACGAAAAGTAATTGACTTTGATGTTTGTCTCGTCCAATTCTGAGAATATTTCTTTACTAACTTTTCTGAAACCAAAAACAACAGAAAACATGCAACTGACACTGTGGCAACTTGTTAATAGGTTAGTACCAGAAAACATGTAAAAAGCACCTCAAAGTGTAGACAAGTAAAGCAAAGTAGATACTAAACAAGCATGGAGCATCAAAAATTATAGATACGTTTCCGATGTATCAACATCCCCAAGCTTAACTCTTGCTTGTCCTCGAGTAGGTAAGTGATAAAAAGAATAATTTTTGAGGTGACATGCACCCTCACAATAAAGATCCAACCATTTGCAAGCATTGAAAGCCGGGATCAAAGAACTCTAAACATGTGCATGAAAGATGGAGTTCTAACAATAGGACATAGTAACTATGCATGCAACATGGCAAGCTACAAACAAAGATCATGAGTAACATGCATTGAAAAATGTTTGTTTGTTTCACATACAGGAAACATAGCATAGTGGCAATCAGCTTGTCCCCCATAGAGTAGCAATATATATGCATATGACACCTTCAAAGTTCACAAGGATGACTAGAAACAAATAGTACAAGAACAAGTAATATCACAATATGCATTAATTAATAAGCTTTGGAACACTGCACACAGAATGACAACTATGCTCTCTTAATGGTGCCTAAAGGTAGAATGTGGAGACTCAATAGTGGTGTAAGAGAAGCCTTTTTGTAAAGGAAGCAGGGATTACAAGTTTCAAAAAGAGCTTCCAAAAATTATGGTACTTGTTAGCTTTCGGCCCTCATTGCCCCTATCATAAGCATCTTGAAGTGGTTAAGGTTAAAGTGGAAAAGATGGAGTATATGCTTGACGAAGTATAAGTTGGCAATCTCAAGTCCCTTGAATACGAGGGCCACGCCTCATCCATACTCAACTTTGGGCCCAAGTAAGTTCTTGTAATTGTAAGTATTTGCATATCATTGAGAACCGCCAACGGGGTACCCCTTGCACATGGTACAGGAGTTTTCCCATAACCAAAATGACAAGGCAAGCAGACAATGAGCATCTCAGCAATCTTTTTATTTACTATATGCATAGCTTTTTATCGAGGATGCTTCATAGATAGCTCACTATGGTGATGCTACAAGTTTCCACCATGATTAGGCATGGCTTAGGCTAGCGGCCCAGGCGTTTTTCTAACACATGATACAAACTCCATGGACTTACAAGTTCCCTCTTTATTTCACACCGGTGACATCCATAGACAAAAGAACATGATATCAACTGAGTACAAAGTACAAGTGCAATGTTGAAAACGTTCCTTGTGACAACACGGTTCTGCTAATTCTAACTTATAAGTGCAAGCATATACAACAAAGTTGTCACAATGGTTTAAGTTTATTAGGGGCAAAGAATATAAAGTGGGCCATCAAGTTCGTGAGGGCTTTAATCACTAAGTTTTCACATAACAAAATAGTTTTTAGTTGGAAGATAGCTGAAAACAAGAATATAGTTGGAATGGTGCAACACACCATGCATAGGAGTTTATAGTGGACACTTTGGAATAACTTGGTTTATTGGGAGTTGGAAGCATGAGTAGAACTTACTCATACAAGTGGATGCTAGCAAAAGACTGGGAGCAACCAACTAAGAGAGCATAATGACCATAATCATGCAGAGCAACAAAGCATACTAATCAAAGCAAAGAGTGGTACTACAAGTCAAGGACTAAATGATCATAGAGGCTAATGGTGACTTGTCATTGTCATAACATGGTGTGAGCATGTGCCAAGTCAACCCAAGTAAAGCATCAAAGGAGAATACCACAATACTATGCTTCTGCATGCTAAAACAACACATAATTTCTTCAAGGCACACTAAGCAATCCCAATTGTTTGGAACAAGACATGCTACAACAATAATCACTAAGCATAATGCTAAACTAACACCTAGCATGTCATGTTAAAGTCTAAGTCACAGTCAATGCAAGCTCCTCTTGCACTTCAAGCAAGAACTTACTACTCCTTTCCAACACCAAGCAACTTATTTGCAAAACAACACAACACGAGCGGGGGTCCAAACTACTTTATTCAAGCAAACTAAACAACCTAAGCAAAGAAAACGAAAACTAAGACGCTCCAAGAACAACACAACTGTGCATGAAACAATAAAAACGAAGTGTCTAGACAGACCTGGGCTTTTTATTGATGAAGAAGGGGATGCCTTGGGCATCCCCAAGCTTTGACGCTTGTACCTCTTGGATATTTCTTGGGGTGACACCATGGTGGCATCCCCAAGCTTGAGATTTTGTCCATCTCATTGCATCATTCTCTCTCTACACCTAAATTTTTTCCTTTATACAAAACTTCAAACAATCTTCATTAGCAATATTAGTGTATTCAAAAGATATTAGACCCCTGGCAAAGCTTTGGAACAGCAAGGCTTTTCACTAAAAACACAAGCTACTGTAGTAACTCCTTCAAAAATCTCAATTCACCTAAAGAGAACTCAAAAAGGAATCAATAAGAAGCAAATGCAAATAATGACAGAAATCTGTCAAAATAGACCAGCATGTAGGAACCGATTTTTTGAACATCTTCTGTTACTCAAATAAAAAATATTGAACTAACAAAAGTTATCTAACATACTGGGGGATTTATTCGTAAAGTTTGAGCTCAATCCGAGTTACAGAGACTCCTCACAATTTTTTTGGTGGAGGACAGAAATCTGTTTCGGGACATCAACTCCTGAAATCTTACTTCCCTCTCATTAGAGGTCATTCTTGGCACAAAAAGCAAACAAAAAGGATAAGGAGAGGTCATTATTGAAGTAATAACTTCCAAGACTCAAGAAAACTCTTGGGTTATCTCCCAACAAGTACTTTTCTTTAACGCCTTTAAGTTAGTCACAAGAAGCAAGAAGAATCAAGTGTTTTCAAATGAAGAATTTCCCCTCTTGTTCTTTCCTCTCTTACCTTTCTTCTTCTTCTCTTTAGGGAAGATATGATTGCTTACCGAAGGAGCAAAGTGCATAATGCCTGCCCCTCTTGTTCTTTCCTCTCTTACCTTTCTTCTTCTCTTTAGGGAAGATATGATTGCTTACCGGAGGAGCAAAGTGCATAATGCCTTTTCCCACATCTATTACTGCCCCAAGGTTTTTTAGTAGGGATCTTCCAAGTGTAATCTGTCCCTTGCCTACACATTCAATAACAAGATAATCAGTAGAAACCATTTCCCCTGAGATTTTTGTAAACACGCCTTCAGCTATTCTAATGGGCAATATAGTGACATTGTTGGTAAGAGAGATTTCCTCTCCTCCTTTAGTAATCCCCCAAAGACACAAAGAATCATAAATATCTTCAGACATGATATCACAACGAGCATCAAAAAGTGTAGTATTTATAGAGACTTTGATTGTAGGAAACCACTTTGAAGGCTCAGAATTTATGGGAACATAATCATGGTAAGCCCTAAGCGTGTGATAGCAACTATTCATAGCAGCAATACTAGTCTCAAGAGTGTTTAACCTAGCAAAAATATTTTTGAAAGAGGAATCAGACTTGCCAGGTGTATTATAAATTGCAATCAAATTTTTTATGGCATCTAAAGCTTCATACTCAGTACATAGCAAAATATCTTTCTCAGCCACAACAACCAAAGCATATCTATAATTAAGAGCAATACGGTGGTAGAAATTATCAATAACCAATATAAGACTCATCTCAGGCTCAATTTCCCTTTGTAAATCGGAAATTCTGGACCAAGCTTCTTTAAAACTCTCTTCACCTTTTTGCTTAAAAGTGGAGATCTCTTCCATGGGTGAAGTAAAGATTGGTCCAAAACCAGACATGGTGGCAACTAGAGCAGGAACTAATTTTTTTGTGTTTTCTAATAAAGCAAGCAAACCAAACTAGACTAATTTTTTTAAGTTTTTTGGAAAGAGGCAAACAAAACCAAGCAAAAGAAACAAAGCAAACTAAAAACAAAGTACATAGAAAGGAAATGAAGGATGTCACATCCCAAATTTTAGATTTGGTTCTGCATATCATTCATCTCATTGCATCATACTCTTCCATGCAAAACCATCGATTGAAAAGAATCGGCGAAACGCTATTTCCAAAACCCTATTCTATTTTGCTACGAGGCTCCTGCGGGAGGCTTTAGTAGGACTTGCCTTGTCCACCCTTGTAGCCTAGTGGTTTCGCTCGAACCTTGACCCTAGATTGTTCCCCTCGATTTTACAAAACCGTAGGAGCAAGAATCGCTCGATTCGGAGCTCGTATGGAAAAGTTATCGCCGTTTTATGAAACGTCGGAAAAATCGGTCCGAATTTCGGGCCGATTTCCGAGTCCTTTTCCAATCTCGCTTCGAATCGGACTAGGACCCCGCGAGAGGGCCCCACATAAGAAGCCACCCCGGCCTCGGGAACCGCACCCCACCCCGCCGCCTCCCTGCCCACCCCGCGATCGCGCCGCCTCCACCTCGGGACGCGTGCCCGCACCCGCCGCCTCCCGCGATCTCCGCCGCCACCTGGTCTCGCGCGCATCGCCGCCACCTAGTCTCGCCGCTGCCGCCACCTCGGCCTCCGAGCCCGCGCCGCCGCCAGTACCCGCCCGCCTTCTCTCTCCTCTCTCGACGCGCCGCCTCCGCCATCTGCTGCAGGCCCGCGCCGAGCGCCGCCAGCTGCCACATTGCTGCTTGCACGCCGCCGCTGTTGCACCGCTGCCCGCTGCGCCGCTTCGCCCCGCGCCGCCGCCGCCTGCTGCTGCGCCGCTGCGCAGCGTGCGGCCGTTGCACGCACGCACGCCGCGGTGTCTATCTCGAACGGTGCGCTGACCGTTTCCATCCGCGCAGGAAAAACACCGATGCCGAAACCGACCGCCGCACCGTCCAGAGTCCGTTTCGCCGTTTGTTTCCGGTAAGTCTGCAGCCGCCGTTAGATCTCAGATCAGTGGTTCAGATCAGCCGTTGACCGGTCAGACTCAGGCGTTGACTAGTCAGACGCACAGTCAGCGCCTAGTCAACAGACGCATTGACCAGTCAACAGACACAGTTGATTGGTTAATTTCGTTAATCGTTTTAGTTGACAGATTTTGGTAGAATCTTGTAAATTGCGTAGAAATTAAAACGCTTGGCCAAAAATTATAAATAAAATATTTGTAGATTCAGTGAGTCATGTAGAATCTCTCTGTACCTTTGGTTCAGACTGTTGAAGGAAGGTTTAGTACGGTTTAATCAAACTATATAATGGCCTTTTCGAAGTAATTAATTCGTAGTAAAAGAACCGTAGCTCCAAAAATCGCGTATGATATGTCCCTGGATTCAGTGGAACGAGGGGAATCACATCGTGAATTAAAAAGATAGGCTTATAGTGAAAACTTCTGCAGAAACTGTCTAGTGGCTTTCTGCAGTGTTTTAATTACTCGGGGAGTTTTATAATTCCTTTTTGAGTAATTCCAGTTGGTACTATTTCTAATCAGCGATTCCTATGCGGTAGAATTTTCCCAAGATTTTACAAACAGTATACTACCGGTAGTGAATTATTTAAGTTCTAGCTCTAGTTTTGAGCATTACTTTTTGCGTAATAGTTTTCCTAGCGCTAAAACTATTTTCCATGCATGCAATCAGCAGTGTTATTGAATAGGATTATGTGGTGCAGCTGTAGCACCAATTCACTTGCCTTGCGTACCTTCATGCATCATCTTTGTTGCATATGCTTGTGGATTGTTTGTTTATGATTGCAATTGTATCGTGTAGATTGTGATGAGTGCAACGCTTGCTCGTGTGTGGATTGTTCTTCCGACCCCTACAACCAAGGCATGTAGATGCTACTTTGTTCATGATATCGTCCTACTATTTTCAATGCATTGTCGTGTATTTTGTAGATGCATGTGTAGGATGATACTATCGCTATGCTATGTCCTATTATGTGGTAGGGCCTTCCTTGTAGATGAACCACCGTTGGTAGATGTGCTTAGCCATGCTTTGTTGAACGAGGGCTGGGTTAGATCATTGAGACTTGTTTCTAAAAGTATTAGTTTGTGAAAACTAAAACAACTTAATCAATGAATCTCCTGGGTGTGATGGTATTGATAATTTTTGGTGGTTTCATTGCGGAAAGGCACCCAGGTATTAAGAGAGAATGATTGGCTTATTTATTGTGTAGCTTACGTGTACATCCATGTGCCAATAATGGAATGGGTGGTTGGTTGGACTTATTAGGTTGTGGTAACTCGAACCCGCGTATCCAGAGATGTAGAATTTTGGTAGGTTGGACCGGTGCGCGTCGGGATTGAGGAGCTACTTCCCGAACAGTCTCTTCTTGGACTTCTCCCTATCACCAGTCAAAATGAGAGTGATGGTACGAGCTGGGCTGGCCAAGTCACATGGGTAAAGTGTACTAACCCCTGCAGGGTGTATAATCTAATCGATTAGTCGTGTCCCCGGTTATGGACATCTGAGTTGCTTGATATTGATTCCATGATATGTTTCTCGCTCATTCTAATTTCATAATTGTTTTAATATTGTTGGGTTAACTTAATTGGGATCTTTTCAAAGAAAGTCAAAACTGTTTATGAAAGTAGGACAAAAGTATTTGCAAATGCAAGCCAGACACAGCTCCAATTGCCAAATATGCTTGTAGATGTTAGTACTATTGTCTCCTTTACTAGCTCTACTTGCCATACATTCCATGTATTGACCCTTCGGGGTTGCTATGTTTCATGTTACAGGTTATTCCGATTCTGATTAATCGATATAGGCCACGGTACTCCACTCGGCACTTGTTCACTTGTGGGCAATTTGAAGAATGGAGGATTTACTTTATTTATGTTGCTACCTGAATAATTTGAGCTAGCTTTGGGCTAAGCTTTTATTGTAATAATGGTACTCTGGATCATCGTTATTTATGATACATGGATATTTTGCTATGTTATTTATCTCATTCTATTGTGGGCCAATGAACCGATCCAGGGATTGGCATGTCACATAGAAGCCTCGGTCTTTTTAGAACCGCGGTGTTACAGGATGGTATCAGAGCCCGTGTGTCGACCGTAGGATCGTGACCTAGGATTGGATTAGGAGGCCATAGAATTATTAAAGCCTATATTAACTCTGTCTTTCATCTTATGCCTTTCACCCTCGTAAATTCTTACCATATGATATTCTCACAGTTTCCTCTTTTACTTGATAGATGGGAGAAGTCAGGACTGAGTATGCCACCATGGAGTCACCAAGGCCCTTTGCAAGGCAGTTAGCTCAGCTCTCGCAGTCATTGGGATTGCCACTGCCCATGTTCAAGGGAAGAAGGCTGTACACCTATGGATATGGAGAGGATGCATGGGAGATCACTACCTTCATATTCAGATATGCCGCCTTGCCAAACCCCGTGCACTTGATCTACACCAAGACATACTGCAACTTGGCCATACATGAAGCCCTGTCTCGCTAGTGCCATAATGTCCGACACCTACTGCCAGCAGATTCACCCTACCGTGACTATGGGAGGCGTGATGAAGATGGGCACGTTGTGGTTACCCCGGACGATAGGAACAACATGCCGCCCCGTCGGAGGCACATAGAGGACATGGAAAAGGAGAATGGATCTCTAGCTGAGAAGGTGATGATGATAAAGGAGATTGCAGATTTTGCTAGCAATGGTATGGTGGTCCAAGGACAGGAGATTGACACCCTGCATGAAGCTGTGGGAGTTCTGGAGAATGCCCTGATAGCCAGAGATGCAACCATAGCTCATCTTCATGGTACTGTGCAGGAGAACACCCAGAACATACAACAGTTGCAAGGGACCGTCCAGGAAAGGGATCAAACTATTGAAGCTATGACAGCCCAGATTGCCGCTTTCCAAGCACAGCTAAACCCACCCTCTAATGATGACAATGGATATGATGACAACAATGGGGATGATGATGACAGTGGAGACGATGATGATGATGAGGACGAGGATGATGATGATGGAGACGATGATGGTGGAGGAGATGAAGCAGTTGCAGTTGCAGCTGAGAGTGAAGAAGAAGAGGAGGATCCAGAAGAGGTGGAGTTTGAGATCTCAAGTGATGATTCAGGAGAGGTGTACACTCCGCCGCCATGGTTGTACCGCGAGCCGAAGCGCCAACGCATGACATCAAGGACCTACTGCAACCTCTTCAAGAAGTAGATCGAAGTCCACCAATTAGTCCACGTTAGGCAAATTCGTTAGGATTAGTCTCGATCGATGTGAAGCTTAGTTCGTGTTAGTTTAAGAGTGTTTAGTTGCTTATTTGTGTACTCCAACATCCCAGGAATTATTTTTGCGAATTTTATGAAAGAGTTATGGTAAGTTTGGTTACTATCTGTGTTATTTTCGCTGCAGTTTTCTGCTGATACAGCAGTACTGTACGATTTTTCATATTTTTCTGGTAACTCGGAAAAATCTAAAAAAAATTGGGCTGATTCGAAACTCTCTGTACTATACGTGAAAAAATCAGCTAAATTTTCTGACGAGTTTAAGTCAGGCGGAAAAATTCGCGAACGCTGCTGGACTGTTCTGGCAGATTGCTGTTTTTGTTGTGAAGTTGATCAACTGTTTAGTTAACCATTGCCAACTCTTGTAAAATTATTTCAGTAGGTTTATACTGCTAGGATAACCCCTGGGATGTTGCTGGATCACTTGTTTGTTGATGTGTTGCTTGCTTATGATTGTCTGCTATTGTTTGTTGTTGTTTGATCATATGCATGGGTAGAATCCTATTGTCGTAGTTGATTCTTTCTAAACTTACTTGTGCTGAACCGCAGTTGCCTCCCCGCCGTCACCCCACTGAGTTGGAGCAGCTCATGGCAGCTCAGGCATAGCTGACCCAAGTGATGACTCAGTTCATGGAAAATCAGAACAACAACAATGGAAACAATCAGCCTCAGGGAGATGCTCTCACCAGATTTCTGAGGCTAAGGCCAGCTAAGTTCTCTACTGCAACGGAACCAATGGTTGCTCTCGATTGGTTGCGTTCAGTCAACAAGGATCTAGTAACTGTTGGATGCACTGGTGCTGAGAAGGTGAGGTTTGCCGCTCACCTACTGGAGGGACCAACCGCTTCTTGGTGGGACACTTTTCAGATCACCCACCCGCTGGACACTGTGACTTGGGCAATGTTTGAGGAAGGTTTATGTAACACCCTCAGAATCGGCCCTATGCAGTTCCAGCGATTCCCGCCAAAACCCGCATAGAAACGATTCAAAGGTGCCCACCAGGCACTTGCGTGCGGGTGGAAAACGAAGTAATATCATTACACAATAGTCCTCGATGGAACCCACGAAACAGATATATACAACAACGACTCAAAGAGTCAAGAATGCAGATATAAAGTACAAAGATCCAAATCACCTAGAAAATGATACAGCGTCCGACTATGGACAAGATGCAAATGGGGCTAAGAGCCCTGAAGAATAACCAATGGCGTCCATAACCCTGCCCAGGCCAAGCCGGAAGGGTAACCCTACTAACGACGTCGATCTTAAAACCTGCTTAAACAAAAGGGGTGCCGACAAAGGGCAAAGGAAAAAGAGAGCGGTCAAGATCGAGGCCAAGACGGCGAGGCTAGAATTCGGCGGTCCTCGCCTACATAGGTATGGTGGTCTGAAGCGGCAGCGCGGCATGCACTGGACAACCTATAGAGACTCGATACAACTAGCGACTATCAGGGAGGGGTAAGAAAGACCTATTCGGATCCAACCTGAAACTATCACCAAGCATACCCATCCTGGTATCTCCCCCTCGAGACCAAACGAGGAAGTCAACCGAGGAACTCACACCGTTGGTAGTTTTATTTATTCCGTTATCGTTGCAACAATTACTAGTCAGGTATAGGTAGTCATCCTGATAGATTAAGCAGTGGGCACTTTTAGTTAACCATTCCGTTGTAGTTGCAACACTTATTAGTCAGATACAATTAGCATGAGATATCCCCAAACCCAGCAGTTGTTGGTACTTTTATTTAGCCATTCCGTTGCAGTGAAGCTGATTACTAGTCATATCGGATACAAGTCAAATTATAGCAGTAAACTTTAGTTATAGTTTTCTATGATCGAGAACTGTGCTCCAAGTCGTCCATAACCGCGGACACGGATTTTCGAAAAGATTTAACCCTGCAAGGGTGCACCAAAGTATCCACACGCACTTCGACCCTTTTGCCGGATCGCTAACATACACCCATCGGTATGTCGGCGGGGCCTAAGTCATGATGTTTCCCAGACCCAAAGCAAGTACATGGTGGCCACCCCACTAAGCTACCCGCAACGAAGTCGGCCGGTCTCCGAGACGGACTCAGGGTTTGCGTCAATGGCTGTAAACGACTGGGAACCCGAAAATGAGACTGGGCTTGTCGATACCGCGAAAACACTCCGCTTACCTAAACAGTACAGGTGCAGTACTTCACACAATTTAAATTAAGCAGTAAAGCATGGCATAAGTACAGGATAGTAATAAAGCCCCAAACTAATTGTGGCCACCAGTTCAATACTTTGAAATCAGGTACTAATCGATGGGGGTGCCCATACACCCCACCTGTGGTTAGCGCGCTCGATCTCGGAACAGGTGTCAAGAACTCGGGGTCCTACGGGACACAAGTGGACGGTTAACAACCAAATAACATCTATTGCCCACCTGTGCCTCTGCATTTACCTACTTGCAATTTTAGTTATTAAACAATAATTAAAGCCGTGATCATCTCCAACATAAAGCATATGGTAATTGTTCAACAATTGTGGTACTTGACAACACGCAACAGCACTTAAGCAAGCGGCTACGACACGCAAGTCCAACTATCTACCAAACAACAGGTAATAGGATGTGTCCAAGGCGATATAAGGCTGCAAGGGATACCACGGGTACAAAAACTAGAGCATCGCAACGCAGATAGCAATAGATCAACAGGAGGGAATAAATACTATAAAAGTAAGATAGGTAGAAAGGGGGAGAATGCTCGCCTGAAAACATTTCCGAAGGTTCATCCGAAGATCGGGTCGACACTCACAACAACTCATCGGCCTAATCCGTGAAGAAGCAAAGCACTAGAAGAAACACCGGATGCATTATTTAATACTACGACAAAAGATCGGGCATGATGCATGTATGATGTATGACATGGCAAAAGTGCGATGCAACTAGGCCACATTAAGCGGAACCAGGGTCCCGACAATTAATTAAACGGTTCAAGTTATTTATCTACCCCGCAAATTAAATGTTGGATTAGCAAGACAAAACATGGCTTCGGTTTGCTATGCCAATTTAAATGGAGTTCGGAATGAGACGCAGCTATCCCGCATAAACACTCCATATTTAATTTAGGTGAATCGCCTAAATACCCCCAACAACCACATTATGTATGCGAGTATGACAATTAAATATGCAACAGTTTGATATTACATTTATAAAAATAGGGCTCGAGAAAGGGGTCACACATGGGTATCTCGGCGATCTTGTCTAGGGTTCGACAGGGTTCATGCTTCGCCTCCAGGAGCGAGGTCTCGGCGTCGGGTCCAGAAGGCGATCGTGGCGTTCCGGGCATCTCCGGGTACAAGAGGGGAGCTTTGTATCCATGACGCAGTTCCTAGCAGACCGTTTTGGAGATCATGTCGTTCGTCTCTTCGTTCGTGGCAAACTTGGCCGATGGCCTTCCGGTGGACAACAACAAGCAGCACTGATGGAAGACGGAGCTCCGATGGCAAAGAGGAGTGTGCGCTTGCATGGTTGGTGTAGCGGAGGCCCGGGTCGGCATACTGTCAAACACCTGGAAGGCGTGCTATAGCAGTAGCCCCCAAGGATAAAAAAAACGACCAAGCCACAAACAAACCACAAGGATGCAGGCCAAAGACGGTCAACACGAGCCCGCTGGGCGGAGGCGCAAATAGGGAACGATGCTATCGCAGGAAGGGATCATGGCGGTGCGGTGGCAGAGACATGCTCGCAGGGGCAGCGGGATGAGGCGTAGAATGCCGATGGGGCGGCGCTGCAAGGCACAGCACGTCCGGACGCGGGCGAGGAGGCGCTTGGGCCGGGCTGCAGCGGAACAGAGGGCACAGAGTTGAGCATGGGAAGGTGGCGGACAGCGGAGGCTCGATGCAGATGGCCGCAGGCGAGACCGGCTCGGGCTCGCAGGTCGCGGCCGGCGAGGAAGCGAAGGACGGGCGAGATTGAACGGGCACGGGGCCGATCTAAGAGGCCGGTGGGGATGGGGAAGGTCGGCGACGGGGTTCGCTATGATGGGGAGGGCTCGTGGGAGCACGGTGGCTCGCGAGCGCGGCCTGCAGAGAGGCGGCGGGGAATTCGCGAGGCGAGGAGGAAGGAGAGGGAGGCCGCGCAGAGAGGAGTGGCGGCGCTCGCGAGGGGTAGGTGGGGGACGGGCGGGCGTACCGCGGGATCGCGTGCGGGATCGGGATCCCGTGTGCGTGTGTTGCGTGACGGGCAGGGGCGGTTGTGGTTCGGGTGAGGGAGTGGGTGGGTCCGCTAGGTGGGGCCAGGAGGTGGCCCAGGTGCGGTGCTGTGTGGCGTGTGGGGATTGGCCAGGGGTGTGGGCTGGTGAGGTGGAGGGAGGGGATTGGCCAGGGTGAGGTGGAGGGAGGCTGGGTAGGATAGGATGGGGTAGGTTAGGGATTAGACTAGGTTTTAGTTTAAGGCTTGGAGGTGGCCGACTGGGTCGGATCGGCCCGGTTTGGCTGCCCCCTAAAAATAAAATAAATATTTTATTATTTAAAACGGGACGTTTGAAATCCGTTGGCAGACGAAACAAAATATTCCGGAGACCCGAGTTTTAATTTGAATAAAGACGGGAGTATTTAGAAAACAAAACTAGGCGTTTCGAAAATGGTTTCAGACAAACAAATGCATGATGATGACGATGCAATGCACCAAAAACAACGCGATTTTCTAGTAGTGGTTTGCGGGGCGCCACAGTTTCAGGACCAACCACGTGTCTTCAGGAGTTCTGAGCCTGAAGAGGAAGGAGTTCCGCAACTTGCGCCAAACCAATCGCTCCGTGGCCGAGTACATTGAGGAGTTCAACAACCTGTCCCGTTATGCACCTGAGGATGTTGACGCTGATGCAAAAAGGAGGGAAAGATTCCTGGATGGCCTCAGTGATGAGCTTTCAGTGCAGCTACTGGTGGTTTATTGCCCCACTTTCCAGGAGCTTATGGACAAGGCCAGGATCTTGGAAGGGAAGCACAAGCAAGTGGAGAACCGCAAAAGGAAGAGCAATAATCACCACTCTGGTTCACATCACAAGTCTCGCACTTCATATGATGGATACTCCAAGCATGGACGAAGTGACCATGGGAGCCATGACCGCCACCACCATGGAGGCGATGGGCATCGTCATGATAACCATAGGAGCAACCACCACAGCCACAAGGGAGGACACTCTCACCACTCTGGAGGACACGGTGGACATGACCGCAACCGTGATCGCAGCTTTGTGAAGAAGGATCTGAGTGAGGTGACATGCTTCAAGTGTAAACTGAAGGGACACTATGCTGACAACTGTCCGGAGAGGAAAGGACTGAAGCCAACCAACAACGAGAAGGCCACAGTTAACCACATGAATGTGGAGGAGATTCCAGATGAGCCTGTGATTGGTAAGTTCCCAATCAACACTTACCCTGCACTTATACTTTTCGATACTGGTGCATCACATTCATTCATATCAAGGGCATTTGTGGATAAGTATAAGTTACCCACTGAGTCTATGAAAAGGTCTATTAGAGTGAGTTCACCTGGAGGAGATATGATAGCTAGCGCGGGATGCCGCGATTTAACTGTGAGGATTGGAACACACAACTTCATTGCACATTTGGTAGTGTTGGATTCACAGGGATTAGACGTTATACTGGGTATGGATTGGATGTCTATGCATGGGGGACACATAGATTGTGCACAGCTGTTTCACTCAAAACCCGGATGGTAAGAGGATTAGATTCAAGTCGGTGTACAACCGTGAAGGTGTAAGTTGAATTCTCTTAAGGGGTTAGCATGGATCTTGTGCTGATTAGGATTACCCGATGTGTTTCCTAAGAACGCCAGGAATTCCACCTGATAGGGAAGTAGAGTTTCTTATCGACCTGATGCCGGGACCAGGACCAATAGCAAAGAAACCATATAAGATGGATGTGGATGAGCTGAAGGAATTGAAGAAGCAGTTGAGAGAGCAGCTGGAAAAGGGATTCATTCAGCCTAGTTCGTCGTCATGGGGTGCACCTGTTCTGTTTGTGTAGAAGAAAGACAGCAGCAAGAGATTAGTAGTGGACTATCGCTCGCTGAATGAAGTAACCATCAAGAACAAGTACCCTCTACTGAACATAAATGATTTGTTTGATCAACTGGAAGGAGCAAAGGTGTTCAGCAAGATTGATCTGCGATCTGGCTACTTTCAATTGAAGATCCGGGAGGAGGACGTACCAAAAACCGCCTTCACCACTAGGTATGGTTTATATGAGTATACAATTATGTCTTTTGGACTAACGAATGCCTCGGCATACTTCATGACCATGATGAACAAGGTATTTATGGAGTACTTGGACAAGTTCGTGGTGGTGTTTATCGATGACATACTGATATATTCCAAGGATGATGCTGAGCATGAGAAGCATCTGCGACTGATTATGGAGAAGCTGAGGGAACACAAGCTGTATGCCAAATTCAGCAAGTGTGAATTCTGGATTAACACTATTGGATTTCTTGGACACGTAGTGTCAGGAGAAGGAGTCGCTGTGGATCCAAGCAAAGTGACTGCAGTGACAGAGTGGGAAGCACCCAAGAATGCAGGAGAGATACGAAGCTTTTTGGGACTTGCTGGATATTACAGGAGGTTCATTGAAAACTTTTCCAAGATTGCTAAGCCGATGACTGAACTTCTAAATAAGGAGAGGAAGTTTGAATGGTCAGACGTATGTGAAGCCAGCTTTCAGGAACTGAAGCATCGACTAGTGACCGCCCCAGTTCTATGTTTACCAGATCTCCAGAAGGATTTCCAAGTGTACTGTGATGCTTCTCGACAGGGACTTGGGAGTGTGCTGATGCAAGATGGGAGAGTGATATCATATGCCTCGCGACAACTCAAGCACCATGAGCGGAATTACCCCACACACGACTTGGAGTTAGCGTCAGTGGTTCATGCGCTCAAGGTATGGAGGCATTATTTAATGGGAAAAAACTGTGATGTGTACACCGACCACAAGAGCCCGAAGTACATATTCACGCAGAAGGAACTGAACATGAGGCAAAGGAGATGGTTGGAACTTATCAAGGACTATGATATGAATCTACAATACCACCCAGGAAAGGCCAATGTAGTAGCAGATGCTCTGAGCCGGAAGGTTTACGCCAATGGATTGACAATTGGTGAATTGCCTGAGGATTTGTGCAAGATATTCAAGGACCTTAGACCGGAGGTAGTATCTGAAGGATACTTGGCAACAATGGAAGTCCAACCAACGCTACAGGACAGAATCATGAAAGCTCAAGTGGGAGACAAAGAGATGGATGAAATAAGGGAAAAGATAAAGGAGGATCGAGGAAAGGATATTCGCAAGGATGAGCATGGTACCTTGTGGTATGGAGATCGTTTGTGTGTGCCCAGCGACCCGGATATAAGGGAGTTGATTCTGCAGGAGGATCATAACTCGCCATACTCCATACTCCGGGCAACACAAAGATGTATATGGATTTGAAGAGCAGATTTTGGTGGAACAACATGAAGGGAGATATCGCCAAGCATATTGCCCTATGTGATGTATGTAGCCGAGTGAAGGCGAACACCGTAAGCGCCAGGATTGCTACAGCCATTGCGTGCCGGATTGGAAGTGGGATAGAGTGGAATGGATTTTATCACGGATTGCCAGACCAGGTCAGGATATGACTCTATTTGGGTAGTGGTCGACCATTTGACCAAGGTAGCCCACTTTATACCGGTAAAGACGACCTATACGAGTGCAAAGTTGGCCAAGATTTATATGGACATGATTGTGTGCCTACACGGAGTTCCCAAGAGTATCGTATCTGATAGAGGCACCTAATTTACCTCACACTTCTGGCGCCAGCTGCACGAGTCACTTGGTACTAGATTGGAGTTTAGCACATCGTTTCACCCACATACCGATGGATAGACCGAGAGGGTGAATCAGATTTTGGAGGACATGCTGAGAGCTTGCGCCTTGGCTCATGGCTCTAGTTGGGATGAGAATTTACCGTATGCGGAGTTTTCCTACAACAACAGCTATCAAACCAGCATCAAGACGTCACCGTTCGATGTGCTGTATGGGAAACGGTGCCGAACACCATTGCTATGGGATGGAGTAGGAGAACGTCAGTTGTTTGGACCGGATTTGATCAAGGACGCAGAGGAGAAGGTCGCCTTGATTAGGGACAGAATGAAGGTAGCACAATCAAGGCAGAAGAGCTACGCTGACGCCAAGCGCAAGGAAGTGGTGTATGAGATAGGTGATAGAGCATACCTCAGAGTGTCGCCACTTCGTGGAATCAAGAGATTTGGAATTAAGGGTAAGCTGGCACCTCGATTTATTGGACCGTATCGGGTCTTAGAACGCAAAGGAGAAGTTGCTTATCAGTTGGAGTTGCCAGAGGCTCTGTCCGCTGTTCACAATGTGTTCCACGTGTCCCAGTTGAAGAATTGCCATCCGTAAATGGTGGATACACCATTGAGAGACACTGTACCGCTAGAGGAGGTTCAGCTTGAGAACGACTTGACCTAAGAGGAGAAACCGATTAAAATTCTGGAGATAGCAGAGAGGATTACCCGTACCAAGACGATCAGGTTTTGCAAGGTGCGGTGGAGCCACCACACCGAAGAGGAAGCCACTTGGGAGCGTGAGGATGACATCCGAGAGGACTACCCACACCTATTTGCTAGCCGCGCCGAATCTCGAGGAAGAGATTCCTCTTAAGGGGGTTAGTCTTGTCACATCCCAAATTTTAGATTTGGTTCTGCATATCATTCATCTCATTGCATCATACTCTTCCATGCAAAACCATCGATTGAAAAGAATCGGCGAAACGCTATTTCCAAAACCCTATTCTATTTTGCTACGAGGCTCCTGCGGGAGGCTTTAGTAGGACTTGCGTTGTCAACCCTTGTAGCCTAGTGGTTTCGCTCGAACCTTGACCCTAGATTGTTCCCCTCGATTTTACAAAACCGTAGGAGCAAGAATCGCTTGATTCAGAGCTCGTACGGAAAAGTTATCGCCGTTTTATGAAATGTCGGAAAAACGGTCCGAATTTCGGGCCGATTTCCGAGTCCTTTTCCAATCTCGCTCCGAATCGGACTAGGACCCCGCGAGAGGGCCCCACATAAGAGGCCACCCCAGCCTCGGGAACCGCACCCCACCCCGCCGCCTCCCTGCCCACCCCGCGATCGCACCGCCTCCACCTCGGGACGCGTGCCCGCACCCGCCGCCTCCCGCGATCGCCGCCGCCACCTGGTCTCAAGGCTCCGCCACTGGTCTCGCCGCGCCGCGCCACCTCGGCCTCGAGCCCGCCGCCGCCCAGTACCGCGCCGCTCTCTCCTCTCTCCTCGACACGCCGCCGCGCCGCCATCGCAGCGCTGCGCCAGCCCCTACGCGCCGCCGCGCCCGCCATTGCTGGCTTGCCACAAGCCGCGCCGCCGCCCGCCGCCTGCTGCGCCGCATCGCCGCCCGCCGCCAGCGCATGCGCGCACGCGCACGCATGCGACGCACGCGCGCCGTCTTGCACGCCGCGTTGTCTATCTCGAACCGTGCGCTGACCGTTTCCATCCGCGCAGGAAAAACACCGACGCCGGAACCGACCGCCGCACTGTCCGGAGTTCGTTTCGCCGTTTGTTTCCGGTAAGTCTGCAGCCGCCGTTAGATCTCAGATCAGTGGTTCAGATCAGCCGTTGACCGGTCAGACTCAGGCGTTGACTAGTCAGACGCCCAGTCAGCGCCTAGTCAGCAGACGTATTGACCAGTCAACAGACACAGTTGACTGGTTAATTTCGTTAATCGTTTTAGTTGACAGATTTCGGTAGAATCTTGTAAATTGCGTAGAAATTAAACCGCTTGGCCAAAAATTGCAAGTAAAATATGTGTAGATTCAGTGAGTCATGTAGAATCTCTCTGTACCTTTGGTTCAGACTGTTGCAGCAAGGTTTAGTACAGTTTAATCAAACTAGATAATGACCTTTTCGGAGTAATTAATTCGTAGAAAAAGATCCGTAGCTCCAAAAATCGCGTATGATATGTCCCTGGATTCAGTGGAACGAGGGGCATCTCATCGTGAATTAAAAAGGTAGGCTTACAGTGAAAACTTCTGCAGAAACTGTCTAGTGGCTTTCTGCAGTGTTTTAATTACTCGGGGAGTTTTATAATTCCTTTTTGAGTAATTCCAGTTGGTACTGTTTCTAATCAGCGATGCCTATGCGGTAGAATTTTCCCAAGATTTTATAAACAGTATACTACCGATAGTGAATTATTTAAGTTCTAGCTCTAGTTTTGAGCATTACTTTTTGCGTAATAGTTTTCCCAGCGCTAAAACTATTTTCCATGCATGCAATCAGCAGTGTAATTGAATAGGATTATGTGGTGCAGCTGTAGCACCAATTCACTTGCCTTGCATACCTTCATGCATCATCTTTGTTGCATATGCTTGTGGATTGTTTGTTTATGATTGCAATTGTATCGTGTAGATTGTGACGAGTGCAACGCTTGCTCGTGTGTGGATTGTTCTTCCGACCCCTACAACCAAGGCAAGTAGATGCTACTTTGTTCATGATATCGTCCTACTATTTTTAATGCATTGTCGTGTATTTTGTAGATGCATGTGTAGGATGATACTATCGCTATGCTATGTCCTATTATGTGGTAGGGCCTTCCTTGTAGATGAACCACCGTTGGTAGATGTGCTTAGCCATGATTTGTTGAACGAGGGCTGGGTTACATCATTGAGACTTGTTTCTAAAAGTATTGGTTTGTGAAAACTAAAACAACTTAATCAATGAATCTCCTGGGTGTGATGGTATTGATAATTTTTGGTGGTTTCATTGCGGAAAGGCACCCAGGTATTAAGAGAGAATGATTGGCTTATTTATTGTGTAGCTTACGTGTACATCCATGTGCCAATAATGGAATGGGCGGTTGGTTGGACTTAGTAGGTTGTGGTAACTCGAACCCGCGTATCCAGAGATGTAGAATTTTGGTAGGTTGGACCGGTGCGCGTCGGGCTTGAGGAGATACTTCCCGAACAGTCTCTTCTTGGACTTCTCCCTATCACCACTCAAAATGAGAGTGATGGTACGAGATGGGCTGGCCAAGTCACATGGGTAAAGTGTACTAACCTCTGCAGGGTGTATAATCTAATCGATTAGCCGTGTCCCCGGTTATGGACAACTGAGTTGCTTGATATTGATTCCATGACATGTTTCTCGCTCATTCTAATTTCATAATTGTTTTAATATTGTTGGGTTAACTTAATTGGGATCTTTTCAAAGAAAATCAAAACTGTTTATGAAAGTAGGACAAAAGTATTTGCAAATGCAAGCCAGACACAACTCCAATTGCCAAATATGCATGTAGATGTTAGTACTATTGTCTCCTTTACTAGCTCTACTTGCCATACATTCCATGTATTGACCCTTCGGGGCTGCTACGTTTCATGTTGCAGGTTATTCCGATTTTGATTAATCGATATAGGCCACGGTACTCCACTCGGCACTTGTTCACTTGTGGGCAATTTGAAGAATGGAGGATTTACTTTATTTATGTTGCTACCTGAATAATTTGAGCTAGCTTTGGGCTAAGCTTTTATTGTAATAATGGTACTCTGGATCATCGTTATTTATGATACACGGATATTTTGCTATGTTATTTATCTCATTCTATTGTGGGCCAATGAACCGATCCAGGGATTGGCATGTCACATAGAAGCCTCGGTCTTTTTAGAACCGCGGTGTTACAGGATGGTATCAGAGCCCGTGTGTCGACCGTAGGATCGTGACCTAGGATTGGATTAGGAGGCCATAGAATTATTAAAGCCTATATTAACTCTGTCTTTCATCTTATGCCTTTCACCCTCGTAAATTCTTACCATATGATATTCTCACAGTTTCCTCTTTTACTTGATAGATGGGAGAAGTCAGGACTGAGTATGCCACCATGGAGTCACCAAGGCCCTTTGCAAGGCAGTTATCTCAGCTCTCGCAGTCATTGGGATTGCCACTGCCCATGTTCAAGGGAAGAAGGCTGTACACCTATGGACATGGAAAGGATGCATGGGAGATCACTACCTTCATATTCAGAGATGCCGCCTTGCCAAACCCCGTGCACTTGATCTACACCAAGACATACTGCAACTTGGACATACATGAAGCCCTGTCTCGCCAGTGCCATAATGTCCGACACCTACTGCCAGCAGATTCACCCTACCGTGACTATGGGAGGCGTGATGAAGATGGGCACGTTGTGGTTACCCTGGACGACAGGAACAACATGCCACCCCGTCGGAGGCACATAGAGGACATGGAAAAGGAGAATGGAGCTCTAGCTGAGAAGGTGATGATGATAAAGGAGATTGCAGATTTTGCTAGCAATGGTATGGTGGTCCAAGGACAGGAGATTGACACCCTGCATGAAGCTGTGGGAGTTCTGGAGAATGCCCTGATAGCCAGAGATGCAACCATAGCTCATCTTCATGGTACTGTGCAGGAGAACACCCAGAACATACAACAGTTGCAAGGGACCGTCCAGGAAAGGGATCAAACTATTGAAGCTATGACAACCCAGATTGCCGCTCTCCAAGCACAGCTAAACCCACCCTCTGATGATGACAATGGAGATGATGGCAACAATGGGGATGATGATGACAGTGGAGACGATGATGATGATGAGGACGAGGATGATGATGATGGAGACGATGATGGTGGAGGAGATGAAGCTGTTGCAGTTGCAGCTGAGAGTGAAGAAGAAGAGGAGGATCCAAAAGAGACCGAGGTTATCGAACCTGAAGGAGGAAGGAAACGTCTCAAAGGTGTTGCAAGCAACGTGGAGACCTGCACAACACAAACTCAAGACTTTGTCCCAACGAATCAGTGAGGTTGTCAAGCTCACCGGTTTGCTATAACAAAGGATTAAACGTATGGTGTGGAAGGTAATGGTTTGAAGCAAGTAAACAAGTAACAGTGGATGATGTATCAATGGTAAAGATTGGACCGGGGTCCATAGTTCACTAGAGGTGCTCTCCTTAGATAAACAACATGGCATGAAGGGTAAACAAATTATAGCAGGGCAATTGACAGGAACTGAGCAAGGCATAACAATGCAATTACTAGTCAGAAAGATCCTATGAGATTCGATTAGGCAAGACAACAAAATACATAGACCGCCATCCAACTGCATCTATGACTAGAATTCCACCTTCTGGTTATCATCCGAACCCCCTCCAGTATTAAGTTGCAAGCAATAGACAACTGCTTTAAGCAAAGTGTGTAAGGTAAACAGTCCACATGTTCCATGAACAAGAGACCGTTGTTTTATCCCTAGTAGAAATAGCACATATACAACCGAAGAGATTTCTGTCACTTCCCTTGGAAACTAGAGGCATGAACCCACTATCGAGCATAAATACCCCCTCTTGGAGTCACTAGCAACTATTTGGCCAAGATAGCTACTAACAACGGAGAGCATGCAAGATCACAAACAAGACAGACATGATAGAATCATAAAGACAAAACCATTAATCAAACCAACATAACAATCTCAATATCCATCGGATCCCCACAAACACAACATGCATGATTACAAATAGATTAGATCTTGATCATGAACGGAGCTCACAAGATCTATACATGAAATCACAAAGGAGGAGATACAACCATCTAACTACTACATGGACCCATAGTCCAAAGTGGAACTACTCACGCATCATACCGGAGAGAAGGCCTCCGGGATGATCTCCCCTCCGACAGGGTGCCGGGAAGAACTTCAGATCCCCCCGATCTAGGGACAATGGTGGCAGCGGCTACAGACGGTTTCGTGGCGATTTGATCGGGTGCTTAGGGTTTATCCATCGGGGGCTTCTGATAGGCGAAGGGGGAGGCCGAGGCGGCGACCAGGGGGGTCAAACCCTACCTAGGAGCGGGCCCACCCTTGGCCTCGCCTGGGGGGGGGGTTGGCCGCCTTGGCACGCTTCCTCGTCTCCCCTCTGGACTTCTTGTTCCCCACGGAAAGTAATTGACTTTGACGTTTGTCCCGTCCAATTCCTAGAATATTTCTTTACTAACTTTTCTGAAACCAAAAACAACAGAAAACAGACAACTGGCACTGTGGCAACTTGTTAATAGGTTAGTACCAGAAAACATGTAAAAAGCACCTCAAAGTGTAGACAAGTAAAGAAAAGTAGATACTAAACAAGCATGGAGCATCAAAAATTATAGATACGTTTCCGACATATCTGTATTCTTTGGCTCCCCTTGTGTCGAATCAATAAATTGGGTAATACTACCCTCGAAGAGTGTTGCGATCCCCTATACTTGTGGGTCATCAAGACTATTTTCTAGCGCTGTTGCCTTGGAGCATAGCTTTATTTGTAAGTTCACTTGGATCTATTATTGTTCACTGCTACTCCTTTCATCATGGGGAAGTCCCGTGATGGAAAGTTTCCTATTTTACCATCCACTTCAAGAAAAGGTACAGTCCTAAACACCTATGCTGCTCTTGATTCACCGTCTGTTATAAGTAAGCCTGTTACACCACCACCACATACACATGCTACACACACTGCTACTACTGCTAAATCTAAAACTGCTTCTGATACTCATGATGTTACTTCTATTGTGCTTGATGCGAGTGGTTCATTAGGTCCTTTCCTAGATTCTACTATTGCTATAACTATTTTGGGAAACAATGAAACTCCTAGTGAAGACACCATTACACATGTTAGCTCACCTAGGTCTAGAGAGATATATGATATTAGTGATGGTTACATTGAAATGACTGATGATTTTATTGAAGAGCACCAAAACACACATGGTGCTAGTGCTATTAGGAGTCTCCTTGAGAGACGTACTATTATTCCTAAACTGTCTTCTGGTCCTAAGTTTGCCACCTCTCCCATAGATATTAAAGATGAAGACTATGATTTCTCTCTTGATTTATCCTATTTAGATATTGTTGAGAAAGAACCTTTTTGTGGAACTGAGAGTGAGAGTGTTGTGGCACATATGAATGAGGTTTCCTCTATGAGTGCTTTATTCTTTGATGATTTTAAGATTTGCAAGTACTTTGTTACTAAAATCTTCCCTTTTTCACTAAAATGAGAAGCTAAGGATTGGTTTAATAGATTACCTCTTGTATCCATTGATAGCCCTGATTGCTTCTTTCTTCCAGAAATATTTTCCTCCCAATGCTAGACATGCTGCTTTGCAGAGACTTTTTGATTTTAAACAGGGAGAAGAAGAGAAATTGCCTGAGTCATGGACAAGGTTCTGTGCCTTGATTCATCCACATCCTGGATGTCCATTACCTAAAAATGTGCTTCTATATATTTATTATAATGGACTAACTGATGATTCTAGGACATACCTAGATAGTTTTGCTGATTGTGTTTTCAGGAAAAGAACTCCTACAGATGCTGAAGAATTAATGGCTAAAATAAGCAAGAATTATGATGATTGGACTTCAACTGTGCTAAATACTCCTGAGCCTACTACTCCTGAACCAGTTGTGCCTGAACCAGTTCCAACACCAACACCAAATAAGAGGGAAGTGATTGCATTAAATGATGAAGTGATGAAAGAAGCTAAGAAATGTCTTAAGGAGAAAGGAGAGCTGAAGATGTGAAGGATCTACCTCCTATAGAAGAATTATGTAAGCCAATTGCCCACTCATCTACTACTGAGGTACAATCTCTCCACTTTAATGAAGGTGATATTCCCTATGGTAAGCCTCTTGATCAATGCTTAGATGAATTTGACACATTTATTGTTAAGCAAGGTAATTTTAATAAACAAGTTCAGAATCATTTATTAGAAAAATCTAGAGCTATAAATGAGTTGAAATATATTGTGGAAAGAACTACTAATGATATTAAAATGCTTTGTAAACACTTTCAAATAGTTCAAACCCAAATTGATCAACTTGCTAAGGTACAAAAAGATATGCTAGTTAATGCCTTAGGAGATAAACATGCTTATGGAATTAGAACTAGGAGTGGTATAGCTACTCAAGATCCTTTATATCCTGAATGACACCCTAAAAGAATAGAGAAGCATTCTCAACAAGGCGAAAGTAGTGGTAGTCCTCGTAAGAGAAAGAAAAAAGAAACATAAAATAGTTGAGGAATCCTCTAGACCTACTATAGATCCTAATAGTATATCTGTCTCTGATGCTGAAACTGAAAGTGGTGATAAAAATGATGCTCTTGATAAGGAGGAAGTTGAGGAAGAAACGGAGAAGCACACTAAGAATACTAGGTATACTAAGGAAGATTTTATTGCTAATAAACATGGTAGTGAGAGAGAACCTTGGGTGCATAAACCTATGCCTTTTCCAAACAAGAAACACAAGTCAAAGGAGGAAGAACATTTCAACAAGTTTTGTGAGTGGCTGAAACATTTATTTTTGCAAATTCCTTTGACTGATGTTATTATGTTGCCTCCTTCTTCAAAGTATATGAAGGATATTGTCTCTAATAAAAGGAAGATTCCTAATGAGGAAATTTCTACTCTGCTTGCTAATTATTTTCCTTCAATGGTAAGGTTCCAAAGAAACTTGGTGATCCAGGTATACCGACTATTCCTTGCTCTATTAAGAATAATTATGTTAGAACTACTTTATGTGATTTGGGAGCTGGAGTTAGTGTTATGCCTTTTTCTCTCTATAAGAGACTCCAGCTAGAAAAGTTGATACCAACTGATATATCTCTGCAAATGGCTGATAAGTCAACTACTATTCTTGTTGGTATATGTGAGAATGTTCCTGTTCAAGTGGCTCATAATTGCTTGATCTTAACTGATTTTGTTGTGCTTGAGATGCCTGAAGATGATAATATGTCTATTATTCTTGGGAGACCTTTTCTTAATACTGCAGGTGCTGTCATCAATTGTAATCAAGGAAAAGTAACATTTAATATTAATGACAAAGAACATACTGTCTATTTCCCCAAGAAGATTGATAAGAGATATTGCCTGAATTCCATTGAAAATATTGAGAGCATCATAGTTGGAGAAATGTATTGTCCCATTCCACAAGAAAGTTTTGAAACTATTATGATTGGGACTATTGCTATCAAGTTTGAGGTAACATAATCACTTTGTGGAATGCAAAGTTTTGCTTCATATAAGATTGTTTTGGTAACAAGACTTGACCAACCTTGTTAATAAAAGGATTTTAATGAATAAAACAATGCTTTCACAGTGGTTATGTGTAACATCCCAGCATTAGAGCTTAGAAATAAGCTGAACACAAATGTGTGAATTGCATTCATGCATAGAAAATCCGAATAATTTTCACCCTTTTAAATAAAAACTTGTCAAAGTGATTGAATCTTCTCTCAACTTGATGGAATTGAAGTAGATCATCAAGTTGACTGCGATAAGTTTCAATATGAACTTTGCTAAAACCTTATTTTGGGTAAAGGAGATTTGATATAAGGGTAGATCAAATATAATAAGATTAAACCATAATACATTGCTTAATGATTCATATCTAATCCTTAGGTGATCATATCATAGTATTCATTACAATAACTCATGAATACCAAGTTTAGAATAAAACTCAAGTAACAAGAATTTAATAACTAAATCTTGACCTATCTTAATCTTATATATCTCTACCATGAGTATCATGGTAACACTTAACCTTAACTCTTTAGTTATATGGAGTAGTAACGAAACCAATTCAAGATCATTCACCATAAATCTTTCTTTCCATATCAATTCTTATCATCTCTAATGAATCCTATCATTATATCTGTTGTTCATCAATGTTGAGTAAACAACTATTGATCTATCAATCCTTAGCCTACCAATTCTTGATCTATCAACTCTTGTTCTTATCATAGCATTCACTTATGTCCTATAAAGAAAGGAGTAATAAGAGGTATGTGGTAATGCTAGTTTTAGATATCATCTATAGGATGGGAGTGTTGGAAGAGAATAAGATCAATATGATAATTGATGGAGTTAACTCACTCCTGAATGAATAGAAGAGTTATCTTAAATAAAGATATGTGTGGTAACAAAGAAAATTATAAGGATGAATATTGAAGATAGTTACCAAGGAGTAATTGTCAACACCCGGATTTTTCAATCCTAGATGCCTGTTATGCCATACATCGCAATCCTAGGATTTCCATTTTCGTGAGACATAACAGAATTGGATACCATAGTACATCATCCATTACAAACGATACATAAGTTCTTACACAAATAGGGATCTCATGATCCAGTTCTTAATACAACATCAAGCAACGGAATACGTAATAATAACGGTGGTGTAGGCGAAGCTCCATCTTCGGGGTCACAGGAAATGCTGGCGATGGGAGATGATCCTAGTTGTCGTAACCTTCCTGGGGTCCATTTTCCAGGTACTCCTCTTCATATTCTGGCCATGGGAATAGCCAGGGACAAAGCCATGAGTACTCTTTAAGTACTCGCAAACTAATACTAATAGGTAAAGGGGGTTTTTGGATAATAGGACACTAGGCTCTAGGGTTGTTTTGCAAAAGCCAGATTTATCTCTACTAAGCTACAAAGCTAGTCACAATTGTATAAATCCTAAGCGGGAACTTGTATTTCATATCACAACTCTGTTGTGGTCAAGTCAAAGTCTCAATTCATTTCACTGGTCATTTTGAAAAGTCTGACGGGGAACAGATGGCCATCTAATCTGTCCATAATCACGCTGACTATTCAAATAGTTTGACACTCTGCAGAGATTGTACACTTTCACCACAACATTCGATACATCCATTAGGAACAAATCCTGAATTCACCATACTCAGTATGCAGATAATCAATCCTAACCTTTCGATTACACGCCCTAGTATAAGCACCTCTCCTGTGAGTTTGGCCTCCCAACCATGACCAACTGTCATCTTGGGTACTGCACAGGTGGACAATCTTCACAAGGTAGCCTCAGCTCAGACCTTGGCCGTGAGGGAACTAATACTAAGGAATATAAGTTTACAGTCAAGCCCTACCCAATATTCGGGTATTGTGGTTGTACGATAAAATTGGAATGGTATCGCATCCAGACAACCATCAGTTTTAAAAAGGGCTAAGGCTCATGCTTCAACATTTTCATCACCAAAATCATCAGGTGTTCGGAAACACATGTCAAAACATTTCAATAGAATGATCCATCATTCCAAGGTTTTCATAACCATTTTTCCACCAAGTATTCCCATCTAAAGTTGATCAAGTTTTATGCTTAGCACTAGCATCTACAGGTGGGGGTAGTAATGATGAGGGGTGGTAACTAGTGGAGTTTCAACTAAGTACAACCTCATGTCTCAGGCTGATGTCAAGGTTTCTAACTTAGGACAAAATTTTATGCTCTTTATGCAACCTTCAACATCTTTCCAAAATCTACTAGTCACTTAAGTAAACTCTAAGTAAGCTTTGATAAAGAAATAAAGTAAGAAGCTTGCAAGTAAAACTAGGATTGGTTTATCAAGTGGGTGTGATCACATATGCTTAAGGCATATAGTAGGTATAGTAACAAGTATGGGCTTGCATAGGTATAGTCTCAGCTTGCACAATATCAGTATAAGCTTGCTAAATTGCAAGTGTTAGCTTGCAGGGTTACTAGCTTGCACATTCACTAGTAGTATTAGGCTAGCCTTGTGCAGAGCAGTGGTTGAAGTTCTCCTCGGCTTCTTCTTCGTAGTATCCTCCTGCCTCCTCGTATCCTTGATCAGTACTAGCGTCTATGAATAAATATGAGGTACACAATCACCAAACAATACTTAACTACTTGCAATCATCACACACAAGGGTCCTATGGATGATCTAGCATCATCCCTCACATTACAAGGTTAAGGCTTGATTTAATTCCTTTTATTTTTAGAAAAGTAATTTCTACTCATTGAAAAACTACTTAAGATTTAATATTCTCCAAACCCAACATGGGATCATGTTGACACATGTCATCACCACATATTGTAGTCCATGGGAATGTGATTTAAAGTGGTGTCACAATTTAATAAGGTTTTACCCTTTTATTTTAATTAATTAAAGTGTCTAGAAATGCTTATGTAGCATTCTTTTAGTCCTTGAACATTATTTATGCAAGTACACCTATATATTTTTATATATTCTGAAAGGTATGGTTAAATGTGATTTTTGAGAGTTGGAATCAACTCAAAAGCTATTATGGTTTAAATTTGAAAAATGTTTGAATGCAGAAAATCTTCTGCCTTGTTATTTTTACCATGGGTGATCTATAGATCCAAATGACTTGAATTTACGGGCTTGGATTCAGCATTCACAGACCTTTCCAACAAAATTGGTTTCATTCAATTCGGTGACTGAATCGATCTGGGTTGATTTTTGAAGTTGGGTACAGAAGTGTGTTTGAATTGAAATAGAAAAAGGTTTAATTTGAATAACTGGGCTGCGCGGGAAAAGTTACTGGGCCGACCTGCTAAGAGCAGTGCTCCCGCGGGCTGCTTAAGTGGGTGTCCCCACTCCGCTGACACCGGCTAGGCGGTATGGGGCGACGTGGATCGTTCGATCTAGTTCTAATCTAACGGCTGGGAGTCATCATCGACGCGAGACAACTCCGGCGAGAACGAAACCTAGCGCGGCCAGTGAGGGTCGCTGGGGGCTCACCGGGGTACTGGCGAGGGTCGGCGAGGCGGGCGAACGACGAAGTCGACGACGGCGAACTCAGGGGTGGTCGCGGCAGCTCCTAGGGCGGCTCCAATCGCTGGCTCCCTTCTTCTCCGACAGTGGCAGGCTCCAGTGAAATTCCGGCGAGGTGGTGCTCGCCTTGCTCTGAGAATGGTGTGGCACGATCAGTGAGGAGAGGGGAGTGAGATGGTGTGAAGAAATCGTGCGGGGGTGGCCTCTATTTATAGTCGAGCGAGGGGACCGTCGGGGCGCACGGTGAGCTCGTCGGGGGCGAGGTTACATGCGGCTAAAGGCATGGGCAAGGGTAGGGGACGGTGCGGTGTCTCCTGGCGATGCTCAACGACATGGTCTCGAGGCATGGGGCGGTGTGGTTTGGCCTGGAACAGGCGGTGCTCTGCGCGGCAGAGGCGGCGTCTTCGACGGAGGGTGGTGGTTGTGAGGCACGGGGCGGCAAACGGGGATGTCTGGCGGTCTCCTGGGTCGGTGGGGATTGTGTATGCACACGGCGAGGGCGGCGCGTGGTCTGTGGGTGATGGTCGAGGGTGGCGCTCTGGCGCACGCTCGGCATGGTCTGGGCGCGGCTTGTGCGCGTGGTACAGGGCTTGGGAACGCTCGTGGCTGGGATAGTGAGTGGCGGTGGACGGTGGGCTGCCTCCCAGACATGCTGGCTAGGCTTGCTGCTGCTCCTAGCTTGCTGTCGACTATGGGGTGGCAAGAGGGTGCTCGGCTATTCACCATTGATGACAATGGCAAGCTCACTGTGGTGCTATTGCCTGGCTAATCTCCCTAGATAATCTACTGAGTTGTGTGTGAGCTAAATGGGGAACCAGTTAGGCAAGAATCACTGCTCACAATAGTGTTTGATGTTTGTTTGATTTGTGTCTGCAACCTGTTTGATGAAATGGCCGCATGAAATCAAGTTTTGAATTTTGAAATGATTTTTGGTGGGTTTGCTAGATTGGTGCTGGTGAGTCTGCAGATGCTTGGGTTTTGAAAGTTGAGCTTGTTTGAGTAGTTTTGAAAAAGTGGGATCTTCCCATATGATAAAGATTCAATTTTGAATTGTCATTTCAACTATGCATTTGAAAGTTTCTGGATGATCACAAAGTGGGCCTTGATACCTTGTTATGAGTACATTCAAGGGGTGCAAAGATCCAGAAAAGTTTCTGTTAGGTTTTGAAAGTTTGAGACAGCCAAAGTAGGCATGGGAGTTAAATTGGCCAAAATGACCATTGATTTCATATATGTGTTTTGATTTACTTGTCTTTAGGAAAGGTGTGGGAAATGTTTTAGATGGTGTTTATTTCACCTAAGAAACATTTTACAAGCAATGGAACAAACAAATAAGGTGGTTTTAAAGGATTTCAAAATCCATGCATACACATATGCATGCATTCATGATTTCATTTAGAAAAGTTTTTGTTAACCCTAATTTTGATGATTAGAATTTGATGATCCGATCTTATTATTTTTGGGATGTTACAAACCTTCCCCCCTTATACAAAATCTCGTCCCGAGATTTGAAAAATGACGAAAAGATTACCTAGGATTTGAAGAGATCGGGAAACTCCGTCCTGATGTGATCTTCGGCCCTGTGTAGCTTCCTCTTCTGTGTGGTTGCTCCACTGAATCTTGAGAAACTTGATGCTTCGGGTTCGGGTAGTTCGAAAAGCTTCTTCCAAAATGCGGATGGGTACTTCGGGATAGGTCAGGTCATCGTTGATCTCTATGGTCCGGTGATCGATATTTTTGAACACTTCGGTCTTCTCGGGGACTTCGAGACACTTGCGAAGTAATGAGATATGGAACACATTGTGCACAGCTGACATCTCTTCAGGTAGTTCCAATTGATATGATACTTCTCCTCGACGGTTCAGAATTTTGAAAGTTCCGATATATCTGGGGGCTAACTTTTCTTTGAGTTGGAAACGTTGCATTCCCTTCAATGGCGACACTTTCAGAGAAACAAAATCTCCTATGTTGAAGGCGAGGTCTCGACGTCTCTTGTTGGCGTAACTCTTCTGTCGGGATTGGGCGGTCTTGAGGTGCTCACGAATCTTTTGAAACTTCTCTTCTGCTTCTCGGAGGATGTCGGGTCCGAAAATCTGACTCTCTCCTACTTCCGACCAGTTCAAAGGGGTGCAACACTTTCTTCCGTACATGAATTCAAATGGGGTCATTTGCAAACTGGCTTGGTAACTATTGTTGTAGGAAAATTCTGCAAACGGCAGACAGTCTTCCCACTTGGATCCATATTCTAGCACACATGCTCTAAGCATATCTTCGAGTATTTGATTTACTCGCTCCGTTTATCCATCGGTCTGAGGGTGATACGCGGTACTGAAATTTAGGCGGGTTCCTAAACCTTCTTGGACTTTCTTCCAGAATCTCGAGGTAAACTGAGTTCCTCCATCCGATACTATATTCTTGGGGACTCCGTGCAAACTGACGATTCTAGCGATGTACAACTCCGCTAGTTTCGAACTCTGATAGGTGGTTTTAACGGGCAAGAAATGGGCGACTTTGGACAATCTGTCCACTATGACCCAAATAGAGTCATTTCCCCTACTAGAAGTAGGTAGTCCAGTGATAAAGTCCATTCCTCTAATCCCATTTCCATTCCGGAATTTGCAAAGGTTGCAACAATCCAAATGGTCTTTGATGTCCCGCCTTGACTCACGACATATATCACACTTGGCGATATAGCTTCCGATTTCTCTCTTCATCTTATGCCACCAAAATTGCTCTTTCAAATCTTGATACATCTTAGTTCCTCCGGGATGGATAGAATAAAGAGTATCATGAGCTTCCTTCAAGATAACTTCTTTCAACTCTGAATCTGCTGGTACACAAAGGCGTCCTTTGTACCACAGAACTCCTTCTTCGTCCTCGGTGAATCCGGGTACTTTGCCCGTACCGATACGACGCTTGATTCCGTTGATACTGGCATTTCCCTTCTGCACCTCTTTAATCTGACTGATCAAAGTGGGCTGAAGTTCTATGCTAGCCAAAAATCCTTCACTTACTAATTCCATTCGAAAATCTTCCATTTCCTTGTGCAGACTTGGTTGCTCCTTCAAAATCATGGAGTTCAAGCGGCACAACAATCTGCTAAGGTCGTTGGCTACCACGTTGGCTTTACCAGGGTGATAGTGAATGTCCAGGTCGTAATCCTTGATTAGCTCAATCCATCTTCTTTGCCTCATATTCAACTCCTTCTGAGTGAATATATACTTTAGGCTCTTGTGATCCGAATAAATCTCACAACGGTTTCCCATTAGGTAATGTCTCCATGTCTTCAGGGCTAGAACTACTACTGCGAGTTCGAGGTCATCGGTTGGATAGTTTTGCTCGTGTTGCTTCAATTGTCGAGATAGATAAGATATAACTTTGCCTTCTTGCATTATCACACATCCGAGACCAATCTTGGATGCGTCACAATACACATCAAAGGGCTTCGTGATATCCGGCATGATTAAGATTGGGGCTGATATCAATCTCCTCTTGAGTTCTTGAAAACTCGCTTCACACTTGTCTGTCCATTCAAACTTCTTGTCCTTCTTCAGCAATTGGGTCATGGGTCGGGCGATACTCGAGAATCCTTCTACGAATTTGCGGTAATATCCCGCCAATCCGAGAAAAGCACGAACTTGGGTTTGAGTGGTTGGGGCTTGCCAATCTTCCACATCTTTCACTTTGGCAGGGTCAACGGCAATTCCTCCGGCTGATACAATGTGACCGAGGTATCCTACCTCCTGTAACCAGAGATTCACATTTGCTAAACTTTGCATACAGCTGATGCTCTCTAAGGGTTCCAAGAATGGTCCTTAGGTGTAGCTCATGTTCTTCTTCTGATTTGGAATAAATCAGAATGTCATCGATGAAAACAACGAAAAACTTATCCAGGAAGTCCATAAAAATCTTATTCATGAGGTTCATGAAATAAGCGGGGGCATTGGTTAATCCAAAAGACATGACTGTATACTCGTACAATCCATATCTGGTGGTAAAGGCAATCTTTGGAATATCCTCTGCATGAATTTTGAGTTGATGATAGCCAGTTCTAAGATCAATCTTAGAAAACACCTGGGCACTGGTCAACTGATCAAACAAATCTTCTATCTTGGGCAAGGGTCCGTACACAAACGGTTAGCTCCATCTTTCTTGTCCACAAATAAGACAGGTGATCTCCATGGTGACGCACTTGGTTGAATCAATCCAATTTCTAGCATGGAATCTAGTTGCTTCTTCAGTTATACTAGTTCTGACATGTTCATACTATAGGGTCTCTGGGCTATGGGTCCTGTTTCGGGGATTAGTTCGATGATAAACTCGATATCCCGATCTAGGGGCATACCGGGCAAAACATCTGGAAATACATCGGGGTATTCACAGACTATCCGGACTTTGTCAATGGTAGGTTGGGCTAGACTCTTGTTACACTTGAATTGGCGAGGTAAGGTTTCAGAGATATGCTCGACTATTATTCCGGCGGTACTGGTCATGGTTATGGCTTTCTTAGCATAGTCAATCAATCCCTTATGTTTGGACATCCAATCCATTCCTAGTACTACTTCCAAACCTTTAGTTCCGAGTACTATTAGATTAGCATAAAAATCTATGCCATGGATTCAGATAGGGATGGATTTGCAAATTTTCCTAGCCTTGGTGGTTGATCCGGGAATTTGCACAATCATAACATGCTTCAGTTTGGTTGGTTGAATTTTACTAGTGCAGGCAAATTCTTCGGTGACAAATGAATGTGAGGCACCAGAGTCAAACAACACTCTTGCAAGTACTGAATTAACAGAAAACATACCCAACACGACGTCTGGCGCTTCCTGAGCTTCTTCAGCATGCATGAGAAAAAGACGGCCATTGCGGTTGAGTGAATTCCCTGGGGCAAATCTTCTCCTGGTCGACACGACGCTTCACGAAATGGGACGTTGGTATTGGGTGCTGTAGCATTATTCTTGTTGGGGCACTCGTTGGAATAGTGGCCTTTATTCCCACAGTCATAACAGGTCACTTGTGACTTGTCCTTGGCTGCGACAGGCACAACATTGCTTCCAGTCCTAGGGGCAGTGTTGGTGTTGGCGGTAGCATTGTTGGTGTTGAACTTGGGTGGGGCACGGGTGAAATTGCTAGAGTTGCCGGGTTTGTTGTGATTTCCTCCGGGTCTAGGGTTTCCACGGTTGGGGTAGGTCGGACGGGTCATAGGGGGTCTATTGGTTCTTGGGGCAAATCCTGGAGATGGGTTGGGGCGATACTTTGGGGTCTGGTGGGTTCCTGGTTGATGCATCATGCGACGCTTGCGGTTCTCATTGGCTTGGTTGATCTTTGCTTCCATCTGGATAGCAGAGTCGACAAGGGCTTCAATATCAGCAAAGGGGATATTGACTAACACCGTCTGCATCTCGTCATGCAGACCATTCAGGAATCTTTCTTTCTTCTTGGCTTTGGTCTCTATCTCGTCAGGGGCATACCGAGCTAATGACAAAAATTTGTCATGGTATTCCACTACAGTCATCCTTCCTTGCTTTAGCTCTCTGAACTCGTCTCTCATTCTCTTGATCAAACCTGGCGGCACATGGTTTCTGCTAAACTTGACCTTGAATTCCTCCCAGGTCATCATCTGGCCTCCGGTCATTGCACGAACACTGTTCCACCATGCCCTGGCATATCCGACTAGATAATGGGTGGCGAACAGGACTTTCTCGTTGGCTTCCACTGCGGCGACTTCTAGGTTGTTTTCCATGGTTTGCAGCCAATCATCGGCATCTAGGGGTTCTTCTGACTTGGTGAAAACGGGTGGGTTAGTATTCTGGAAATTCTTGAGCTTAGATCCATGGTTGTCCTGATTTCCGTGGCCTTGGTTCTTGTGGGCTAGCTGGGATATCTGTTGCAGAGTGGCTAGGTTGGCTTGACGTTCCGGTCTTTCAGCTTCGCGGTCAGAAGTCAACATTTGCAGGATCTGCAACATCGGGTTCGGGGCTGAACCACTTCCTCCACGTGGCATCTGAAGATTGATATAGATCATGAGAAAAGAGGGAAATTTCTAAGGTCTTGGGTCTTTGAAAAGTTTTAAATGTTTGACTCAGATTTTTCTGGCAACTTGATTTTTCATTCATTCACTCATAGCACACAGTACAACACACACCACAACAAAGAAAAACAGATGGTTTTAAGAACCATTCTGGAAACTACGATACATTAGGACCGACTACTACTCACTACGCTAGTGCTCAGTGCTACTACTCCTTGGAGTCTGTGGCTTCATCATCTTCAGCATCATCGATGAAGGCGAAATCATCCTCATCGGTGAAGAAGTCCATGGCCTGATCCTTCAGAAAATCATCGTCATCGCTGAGATAAGAGTAAGGGTCTCCACGAAGATCCTCTCCGGCATTCTCCCTTTCCTCCAACTGCATGTCTCTCTCGTGGATGGTCTCCTGCAGAGATGAGATACGGTGGCGAAGACGGGAAATAATGCGCTCCTTTTTGTCGAGCTGACGGCAGCGAGACTTGCGATCCTTTGCTAGCATGGATATGGTCTGATCCTTCGTCTTGATGATGGCAGACTTGTGGTTGCAATAGTCACGACAGTTGTCCAACTCCTGCTAACGATCATACATCATGAAGCTAAGGTGGTCCAATTGAGTCTTCATCTCGGGGTGGTATGGGGCTTCCAGTGGTTGTCCATTTGCATCATGCCTTGGGCAAAACTCAAAGCGAGTACCCTTGATCTGATTGATGCTCTGCCCACACAGACGAGAAAGAGCTTCTTGCATTGCTCTGGCAAGTCCATCGAGCCAGTTGTTTTCCCTCAAGGTAAACTGAATTCCCTCCGCAGTGGGAGGTTCAATCTTTCCTCGGAGACTTGCAACAATTAGCCACTGCAGATCCTCTCCTCCTTGATCATTGAGCTGAGCTCCAAAGAACTCGGAGGGTGGACGCTCTAGAAGTTCCGAAAGCTGATCCAGATCCCTCTCAAAGATAAGGTCTCCCCCATTCCCAAGTTGGTAAAACTTGCTGTACTTCACGTCCATCTATAAAAATAAAGGATGAGTAGATTAGCAGAGTGATCAAGTGTGTCAAAATTTTATGTATTTTGCAAGAGTTTTTGAGGAACATGAATTTTTAGGAAAGAATCAAAGAGATAAGAATGAGAATAGGTTTTTGTAAATATTTGTTTTCTTTGGTTTTGAAACTAAGTTTTTGATTCACACGTCCAGTATAACTAGGGTCTCCTATGGTCAGGATGGCTCTGATACCAACTTGTCAACACCCGGATTTTTCAATCCTAGATGCTTGTTATGCCATACATCACAATCCCAGGATTACCATTTTTGCGAGACATAACAAAATTGGATACCATAGTACATCATCCATTACAAACGATACATAAGTTCTTACACAAATAGGGATCTCATGATCCAGTTCTTAATACAACATCAAGCAGCGGAATACGTAATAATAACGGTAGCGTAGGCGAAGCTCCATCTTCGGGGTCACAGGAAATGCTGACGATGGGAGATGATCCTAGTTGTCGTAACCTTCCTGGGGTCCATCTTCCAGGTACTCCTCTTCATAGTCTGGCCATGGGAATAGCCAGGGACAAAGCCATGAGTACTCTTTAAGTACTCGCAAACTAATACTAATAGGTAAAGGGGTTTTTGGATAATAGGACACTAGGCTCTAGGGTTGTTTTGCAAAAGCCAGATTTATCTCTACTAAGCTCCAAAGCTAGTCACAATTGTATAAATCCTAAGCGGGAACTTGTATTTCATATCACAACTATGTTGTGGTCAAGTCAAAGTCTCAATTCATTTCACAGGTCATTTTGAAAAGTCTGACGGGGGAACAGTATGGCCACTCCAACTGTCCATAATCATGACGCCATTATTCGAATAGTTTGACACTCTGCAGAGATTGTACACTTTCACCACAACATTTGATACATCCGTCAGGAACAAATCCTGAATTCACCATACTCAGTATGCAGATAATCAATCCTAACCTTTCGATTACACGCCCTAGTATAAGCACATCTCCTGTGAGTTTGGCCTCCCAACCATGACCAACTGTCATCTTGGGTACTGCACAGGTGGACAATCTTCACAAGGTAGCCTCAGCTCAGACCTTGGCCGTGAGGGAACTAATACTAAGGAATATAAGTTTACAGTCAAGCCCTACCCAATATTCGGGTATTGTGGTTGTACGATAAAATTGGAATGGTATCGCATCCAGACAACCATCAGTTTTAAAAAGGGCTAAGGCTCATGCCTCAACATTTTCATCACCAAAATCATCAGGTGTTCGGAAACACATGTCCAAAACATTTCAATAGAATGATCCATCATTCCAAGGTTTTCATAACCATTTTTCTACCAAGTATTCCCATATAAAGTTGATCAAGTTTTATGCTTAGCACTAGCATCTACAGGTGGGGGTAGTAATGATGAGGGGTGGTAACTAGTGGAGTTTCAACTAAGTACAACCTCATGTCTCAGGCTGATGTCAAGGTTTCTAACTTAGGCCAAATTTTATGCTCTTTATGCAACCTTCAGCATCTTTCCAAAATCTACTAGTCACTTAAGTAAACTCTAAGTAAGCTATGATAAAGAAATAAAGTAAGAAGCTTGCAAGTAAAACTAGGATTGGTTTATCAAGTGGGTGTGATCACATATGCTTAAGGCATATAGTAGGTATAGTAACAAGTATGGGCTTGCATAGGTATAGTCTCAGCTTGCACAATATCAGTATAAGCTTGCTAAATTGCAAGTGTTAGCTTGCAGGGTTACTAGCTTGCACATTCACTAGTAGTATTAGGCTTGCCTTGTGCAGAGCAGTGGTTGAAGTTCTCCTCGGCTTCTTCTTCGTAGTATCCTCCTTCCTCCTCGTATCCTTGATCGGTACTAGCGTCTATGAATAAATACGAGGTACACAATCACCAAACAATACTTAACTACTTGCAATCATCACACACAAGGGTCCTATGGATGATCTAGCATCATCCCTCACATTACAAGGTTAAGGCTTGATTTAATTCCTTTTATTTTTAGAAAAGTAATTTCTACTCATTGAAAAACTACTTAAGATTTAATATTCTCCAAACCCAACATGGGATCATGTTGACACATGTCATCACCACATATTGTAGTCCATGGGAATGTGATTTAAAGTGGTGTCACAATTTAATAAGGTTTTACCCTTTTATTTTAATTAATTAAAGTGGCTAGAAATGCTTATGTAGCATTCTTTTATTCCATGAACATTATTTATGCAAGTAAACCTATATATTTTTATATATTCTGAAAGGTATGGTTAAATGTGATTTTTGAGAGTTGGAATCAACTCAAAAGCTATTATGGTTTAAATTTGAAAAATGTTTGAATGCAGAAAAGCTTCTGCCTTGTTATTTTTACCATGGGTGATCTATAGATCCAAATGACTTGAATCCAACGGGCTTGGATTCAGCATTCACAGACCTTTCCAACAAAATTGGTTTCATTCAATTTGGTGCACTGAATCGATCTGGGTTGATTTTTGAAGTTGGGTACAGAAGTGTGTTTGAATTGAAATAGAAAAAGGTTTAATTTGAATAACTGGGCTGCGCGGGAAAAGTTACTGGGCCGGCCTGCTAAGCGCAGTGCTCCCGCGGGCTGCTTAAGTGGGTGTCCCCACTCGTCAGTGACACGGGGCTGGGCGAAGCAGTATGGGGCGACGTGGATCGTTCGATCTAGTTATAATCTAACGGCTGGGAGTCATCGTCGATGCGAGATAACCCCGGCGAGAACGAAACCTAGCGCGGCCAGTGATGGTCGCTGGTGGATCACAGGGGTGCTGGCGAGGGTCGGCGAGGCGGGCGAACGACAAAGTCGACGACGGCGAACTCAGGGGTGGTCGCGACAGCTCCTGGGGCGGCTCCAATCGCTGGCTCCCTTCTTCTCCGGCAGCGGTAGGTTCCAGTGAAATTCCGGCGAGGTGGTGCTCGCCTTGCTCTGAGAATGGTGTGGCACGATCAGTGAGGAGAGGGGAGTGAGATGGTGTGAAGAAATCGTGCGGGGGTGGCCTCTATTTATAGTCGAGCGAGGGGACCGTCGGGGCGCACGGTGAGCTCGTCGGGGGCGAGGTTACATGCGGCTAAAGGCATGGGCAAGGGTAGGGGATGGTGCGGTGTCTCCTGGCGATGCTCAACGACATGGTCTCGAGGCATGGGGCGGTGTGGTTTGGTCTGGAACGGGCGGTGCTCTTCGCGGCAGAGGCGGCGTCTTCGACGGAGGGCGGTGGCTGTGCGGCACGGGGCGGCAAACGGGGATGTCTGGCGGTCTCCTGGGTCGGTGGGGATTGTGTATGCACACGGCGAGGGCGGCGCGCGGTCTGTGGGTGATGGTCGAGGTGGCGCGCACGCCGCATGGTCTCGGGCGCTTGTGCGCGTGGTCCAGGGCTTGGCAACGCTCGCGGCTGGGACAGTGAGTGGCGGTGGACGATGGGCTGCCTCCCAGACATGCTGGCTAGTCTTGCTGCTGCTCCTAGCTTGTTGTCGACTATGGGGTGGCAAGAGGGTGATCGGCTATTCACCATTGATGACAATGGCAAGCTCATAGTGGTGCTAGTTCCTGGCTAATCTTCCTAGATTATCTACTGATTTGTGTGTGATCTAAATGGGGAACCAGTTAGGCAAGAATCACTGCTCACAATAGTGTTTGATGTTTGTTTGATTTGTGTCTGCAACCTGTTTGATGAAATGGCCGCATGAAATCAAGTTTTGAATTTTGAAATGATTTTTGGTGGGTTTGCTAGATTGGTGCTGGTGAGTCTGCAGATGCTTGGGTTTTGAAAGTTGAGCTTGTTTGAGTAGTTTTTGAAGAAGTGGGATCTTCCCATATGATAAAGATTCAATTTTGAATTATCATTTTAACTATGCATTTGAAAGATTCTGGATGATCACAAAGTGGGCCTTGATACCTTGTTATGAGTACATTCAAGGGGTGCAAAGATCCAGAAAAGTTTCTGTTAGGTTCTGAAAGTTTGAGACATCCAAAGTAGGCATGGGAGTTAAATTGGCCAAAATGACCATTCATTTCATATATGTGTTTTGATTTACTTGTCTTTAGGAAAGGTGTGGGAAATGTTTTAGATGATGTTTATTTCACCTAAGAAACACTTTACAAGCAATGGAACAAACAAAACAGGTGGTTTTAAAGGATTTCAAAATCCATGCATACACATATGCATGCATTCATGATTTCATTTAGAAAAGTTTTTGTTAACCCTAATTTTGATGATTAGAATTTGATGATCCAAGCTTAGTATTTTTGGGATGTTACAGTAATCCTATTGGATCAAGTAGGCATAGTCATTGAATAATCAATCTTAGTTAGATAGAGACACTAAGAAGATAAGTATAATACAACTGTAGTGTTGTATTGGTGAAAGCCTTGATTATCCAACTGGAAACCTAAGCCATAAATGATCAAAGGATGATAATTATCATGCTCATGTCACTAAGAGTGAAAGATTATATGATGCATAAGTGACATTGGTGGATAGAACATGATTAAACCCTCGTATAGATATATCATCCTAGATTAGTCATGACAAGTCACATTAATATAATGTGAGGTTGGAGTGTGAGTTACTGGAGTTAAGTAGAGATAAGATAGTATGATTAAGCTGAAGCTAGAGTAGCATGGAGTTATTGGTGTAATATTAGTGACTGTTGATTAAGGAAGAGTATGAATGGAGTTAGAAGTAACTACTTGCTGGATTGGAGGTTAACATCAGTAGAGTAGTTGATACAACCAAGTAAAGATATGTAAAGATTATGGAAAGCTTTAGTGACAAGCTTCTGAGATTTATAAGTGAGATCATAAAGTAATTATCAAGTAAGGGAACAATCATTTTAGTGGAATTGGAATCGTTAGAAATATCCCAAAGATAAGAATTATCCCTATAAGAAGATTATATTGAGCTTTAGTGTCAAGATCATTGGATTTACAAATGGATTTAGAAGGAGAAGTTATTAGTAAAATTGTAAGTAGTAAAGCTCATCATGTTAACACATGATGATGGATATGAAGAAGTAGTATATCTAGGAAAGGAAATCCTTAAATAGAAGTCAAGAATTGTGAAGTATGGAAGATAGGAATTCTTAGTAAACACTAAACCTTAAATCTAGAATCAAACTTAATATATATTTCATCTGTTTGATCTATCATCTTATTTACACTATGTTTTATAGGAATATTTTCCTACAACTAATCACTTAAGCATATCTTGCCACTACAAAAACATTAAAAATTATGTGTGTCCAGAAACTATAATTATTAATACCATCTCTTAAGCCATCCTAGTGATTAACCCCACTGTTGTATCTTGGATGGTGATACCATTCATGAACACAAATATAAAGACAAATTGTCTTAACCATTAATCTTTATCCATGCCTATCCAAGGATCTAGGTATATTAAATCTCCTAAAAACTTATGGTAAACATTTATAATTCAAAACCCTAATTTCTATTTAAATCATGATTGTCAATGTATAATTAATGTCTTAACCAAAATTATTAGAACATTATTCACTTATTAGTGGAATTTGGATAATAGAATTTATCATTTTAAGAATCTTAATAATTAAATCCTCTTATATAAATGAATGCTAAATAATAATAAATTTGGATATATTCTCTGCATATCCTTAACTATCTTAAACCATTCTTATTACATTTATTAAGAGGAAATAAGAAAATCATTTTATGAGAGTTTAATATAATAAACAAATCCCTAAACCCTTATTCTTACATATTCTACTCAAGAAATAACTTCTGATATAATTATGAGCGTTGAAAAATACCAACATGATTAGAGCAAACAATTAGAATAATTATCTTTGGAAAATTTGGAATACTCTACAAAATTTATGGTATTTAAATCATTGAGGAAATTTGAATTGAAAACAAATCATCAAAATAGAAATCAGAAAAAAAGGAAGGAGAGCCAGCAGCCAATCCTAGTCCACGACCCATTTCCTCTCCACCTATCAACCGCTTGCATGCAGCTACAACAGCGCCCTCGCTCATTCGGCCACGGCCCAACAGCAACCCAATTCCAGTCCGTACCGCTTTGGCCTTGTGTTCGTTGTCATCTTCCGTGACGACGAAAGAAGCTGTCTGTCGCGCTGGCCACCGTCGATCGTCTCGCTGCGATTCCCGTCACCACTGAGCTCCGGAAGAGAGGATAAGAACTGCTGGAGTGCCCTCTCTCATCCTCATCTCCTCATAACCTCTCTCTCAACCTCTCTCTTCCTCTTCCACAAGAACACCGAAACCCTAGTTCGCTGGAGGTGCTTATCGTCCCCGCTAGAGACCACCCCTCTGCCATTTGAGCTCGCCTGTGAGTTTGCCATGATCGACTCGTTCATCTCCCCAGAGGAATCGGAGCCGTTCGACCTAAATCGAGTTTGCCATCACCGATGTTCCGCTGCCAGTCGACGTCGTTCCCGTTGATTTCGGCCACGATTTCCTTCATCGATCCTTCCACGAGCCTCCTGGTGAGCTTTTGAGCATGCTACTGCCTTCCATTGATTCGTTCGCTTCTGATACTGAGACACCACCGCATGTTGTCGTGCACCGCCGCTAGTTGCCGCAGTTTACTGCTTTCCGACGACCAAAAACGAGCGTCTCAGCCACCCCTCGGTTCGCCTTCGTCTCCTCTTTCCAACAAGCCTAGCCACTACCCCCCGCACACACTAAATCGCTCGATCACCAATCTGAGAGTTTCGGCGGGATGATGTCAGGCTCACGTCATCCTTGACCAATTCAACCAATGTGGCATGTGACGTGGCCCTGACCCATTTGTCATTGTCTGTGAGTAAGAACAAGCCTAGTAAGAAAATATTAACTAAGCTAAGCATGTCAACATGGCCACAGGCCCACTAGTTAGTGACTAGAGTAGGTTAAGTCTGAGTAAGAAAAGTAATTTTGTGTTTGCAATATTATTTAGAAAATGATTTAGGAAATGATTAAATCTTGTTAAATCAATATCTTTTCTTTTATAATTCAGAAAAATAATGTTTAATATATGAATTTTTTCATAAATATAAAATCTATAACTTAATTGTATTACCAAATGTTATTGTGTTAATTATTTAAATAAATATTATTTAATAAAGGTTTATAAGTAAGAAAACTTTGATAATTCATATTATAATAATGGTAAATGATAAAAAATAAATAATATATCAAAATTCTTAGAAAAATAAGAACTATAACTTAGTACTATAATCATGTAATATTGTTTCACCTAATTAAATAATTATCATTTATTAAGTGTTTATTAAGTAGTAAATCTTGTAAAATCATATCTTATTATTTATAAATCACAAAAATAAATGTAATATACCAAAATGATCACAAAAATAATACCTACATGTTAAAAATATAATATTCCAATTTTAAAGTAAATAAAAACTTAATACCCTAATAACTTGAATTTAAATCCAATTTCCTTAATTGATAATTCATGTAAGGATAAATAAAATTTGCTAATATGTCTAAAATTAGCCAATTGAGTCTAATAAATAGTATTAGTCTTAAATATTGATAATATGAAGTCAAAATGGTTCAAAACATTTTTAGTACAATCTTATTGAATTATCATTCAACCATAAGTGTAGATTATTATCTAAAAAGATCCTTATCAAATATAAATCTTCAAGAATAATTTGTGATTAGATAAAACCTTTTCCCTTACTTCAACCACAAGGTTATAAACATACCAAAACAATATAGTAAATTCATAAGTAGTTAAGTAATATTATTTACTTGTTTACAAACCAAAACCACTCATTTATAAAAAAATAAATGATTCTATTCCATTATAATATTGAGAAACCACTACACGAAATACAAGTAATACCATTCCTAGTTAACTTTAAAGAGACATTATAAAGTGAACAATATACAAATATCATAAACATTAAACCTAAGTCCATCTGTGTTCTTAAAGTTAACTTTAAGCCTACAAGCCTTTAAATATAATGCTAAAACCTTGTTATGTGTTTTATAGTTAACTTTGTTCTGTTATAATTAAGTCATAGAGCATCTCAAGTCCAAACTATTTAAGCAAGCACAAACAACATCGACCACCTTTGATTAACCACAAAGATTGTTTAAACCTTGGAAAATAAATCTTTTCTTCAAATGTTATTCTTTTTGCCACTTCAAACAACAAATCTTATCATAATATCCCCAAATATTAACAACTAAACTCAAGGACTTTCATCGTAGTCAATAGATGACAATTAAGCATAATCACATTGCTTTAAACTTTATTTGTATACTTAGGATTGTTAATCACTTAACCTTCTTACAAGTGTCATTACTTGTAAAGTAAAATGTGAAGATAGAACAATTCTTATATAAGCAGCCTTTGAATAGCATTCCACAATGGTGTATCTTATCTTTGTATGATATTATAAATACATGTTGTATTACACACACTCACAAGCCTTAATAAGAAGCACAAATATGAAACTTATTTAAAAGTATAACATATGCTACAAGAACCATTTCCAGTATCCAAACCCTAGATCAACGTTTATTCCAGGGATTCGAGTTTATCAAATTGCATTACATTACTATGCGCAATCGCATCTTGCTTCTTTAAATATTAGTCCTTACCGGACCAATGATGTTGTTTTCAGATATTGGATCTTATATTGTCTCGAAGACTGTGAGTGCATAATCTTGCAATCACAAAAGGCAAGTTCACACTTGCTCATGTCCTTTGATTATTTTTTGTAAAGTATTTTGCAAATCTAGTGTTGTCATCACCTTCATTTCAAAAAGGTCAGAAAACACTATTTTCATAATAATGTTATTATAGGTTATTTACCATGAGGTAATAACCTACTATAAAGGTTCCGGTGGTAAAGGAACATATTATCTAGGACTTAACAACCAATGTCGCCAGTGATTCTTGCGCCGTATATCACGTGTTAACCATGGGATTTGGAATGGGATAGAGAAGTCAGCTGTATCTTCTTCCTCTCGCATGTAGCCGGATGTGTAGGTCATGGCTGTTATCCTCGTAGTTTGCATTAATTGGTAATTTTTAGAGGATATGCAACATATGGGTGGGAACCCTCAACATCCCACGATAGTTCTTGCATCTAACGGTCTAAACAAACCATTGCCGTAATTCAATGGGTGGGCATGGTGTACACCAAGGAGACATGCGGGGTCACGAAGGGGGCAGTGATTGGCTTGGATCTTAGACTAGGCCCCATACCAAGGAAGTATGGACAAGGTCATGCCTTGGTTTTGCAACAAGTCTAAGGTCTCTCATGGGTAAAGTAACGCACCTCTGCAGAGTGTAAGAACTGTAACTTGTTACTCCCTGTTCAGGGAAGGAGCTACGAACGTGGCGGAAAAGGAACTCCATGAAAGTTCTGGTAAACCCGTGAAGGCTGACAGACATAGCTTTTCAAAAAAAAGCAACCTTTAAATAAATGTTTACGAAAACCTGCATTGCCTATGACCTATGGTCTGTGGCTATAGATATAGTGCATCAAACACTCCTTTTCTAGTGAACTTGCTGAGTACGCTCGTACTCAACGTATCTTCTTAACCCTTGCTAGATTCTGGAGCCATTAAGATGACATCTACATCAAGGTATGCTCCAGGAATCATCATCAAAATCTAAATCTCTTCAATGAAGTCAATAAAGTCAACAAATACATCAAATCAAGTGAAGACGAAGTTGTTGATTAGATAGGAATATAATTTCTAGCCATAAAACCTATTTCTGGAGAGTATTGCAATATCAACAATGTCAGACCAATAGTTCAGATACTAGTCTTATTAGTATAATAGATTTGAGTTATTATTCTTTGATTCTTCTTTGTACGAAGTTTATTTCTCTCTCTTTAACCTAGAGTGTTCTCTAGATCTTGTGTAAAGAGTTGAGTTGTAACCTATAGTCATGTCTTGGACCTACTGTCTTTCTATTGTACCACTCTGAGGGATGTAATACTAGTGAACGGTGTTTCATTGGTGTTATGTCAACGACTATAGTGTACTATATCATGCAGTGGTATGCTGGGTCACCGCAGCTGGTATCAGAGCATATGCTTTGACCTTAGGATTAAAACCCTTTTAGGAAGATCTATAGGTTGGATAGTGACTATAGGAACCATCTTATCTAAACCAAATATTCTTTTGCTGGTGATGAGTATCCACTTGAGGATAACCTTGTCACACTTAAGTTGTATGCTTAAGTCATCTTTATTAGGAGTAGTTATCCATCTTTTCTCAGTAAAGTGTTATTTAGTGTCTTCTTAAGGAGACATAACCCTCCAAGATTCTTTAAGAAAGCCAATTGGTCGCAATAGAGCTGAATCAAGTATAATATGTTAATCAAAGTAATATTAATGGTGTAGCTTAACTATATAATTCAAGTAAGGCAGTCAAATCTTATTGTTAGTTGATAACAAAAGACAACATAATGAAGACTATTAGAGCATGTATAGTTGTAATGGGTAGTAAATCATGTGGGATTCACTTGAATAATTCTACATGAAGAAGTGAAATTAGGTTAAAGACCAATGCTAGTACTATGAGAAGTAGAGTCATCATGGTTAGATTAGCTCTTGAATCATGATAAAGAGGTAAAACATCACAAGATCATGGTGAGATTAGCTCTGAAACCATGATATAAGTGTAAATATGACAAATACTTAGTAGTATCTTGAGGTAGAAGTAAGAAAATAACATGGTAAAACTATGATAGAAGTTGTAGGTGCTAGAAAATTCTAATAATCTCTGGTTTAAGAATCCGATTAGTCGTTTGGAGTGATCATGTAAGATTAGTTTACTAAATAAGGAAATGATGGTTATAGCTAGTCATTCCAAAGGTGAGACAAAAGTTTAGTTAAAACCAAATTGAGACCACTTTGCTTAAAAATTATCCTTTTGCAATTGAGCAATTTGGGTAAATATTGGGACAAAGAATAGTTTTACCCTAAGTGCTAAGTATCACGATGTAAACCTATACGAGGAGGTATCATATACTACACAGCTAAGCCTAAATTCTAGAGATGTTATACTCAACTACTATACTCCGGGCTTAGGATATTGTGTGTTATATGTACCACATTTGGATTTATTGGTTTTTCTTGAATCTTCTTGATTGAATGGATCTGTACATGAAGTTTGACTTGGTGTGCAAATGCATGTTGCAACATCCAGTTACTACTTGATGTTATAGACCTAGATAGAAAAGGGAATTCGTGTAAGGGAGTGACGAGTTCCAAGGACCAAGATGAAGATTTACATGAAGAATGAAGCAAGTATAAGGAGTATCAACACAATTTGAAGAAAGGATCAAGTTCAGATCATTCTTAGCCATCTATAAGAAGTAAGATTAGTGTAGAAGATATATGGAGCAACAAGAAGTAACAGACTTAAGATTTACCCAAAGTAGGTGATGCTGCTAAGAATTTAATGAAGTAGTTGTACCAAGTTCATCGAAGTATCATGAATAGGTGCAAATGAGTAGTCTTAAAACCAAAATGGTATTCAAGATTTGACAATTCAGAGAGAATGCCTGACATGGTTATACCCACGGGTACACAACATCGGCATACCTAGTCCAGCCCAAGGAAAGCCCACGACAAGATACCCGGCCTACAGAGGTTTCCGGTGGCCCAAGCCCATGACGCCTTCGGATGCTTGGAGAACAAGACTAGAGTAGATAGAATTTCAAAGGGGCAAACCCTAATCTGTAACCGACTCGACCTATGCCAGGGACCTGCCTATCTATATAAAGGTTAGGAGGGCACGACGAGGAGGTCTCCTCAACTCACCGCATACACACCTCCACGCCAGATTGCATCTGCGCACCCCTGTAACCTTCGGTTCCGCAGTAATCAAGAGCAGACAAGCAGGAGTAGGGTTTTCCCTCCGGGGGCCTGAACATGGGTAAACTTCGTGTCCCCGTGTTGCTTGTTTGCTAACCGTTCCGTGATCTCCAACATCCCCATCTTCTCCAAAACCTAAGTCCATAACAATGGGCATTAATGAGTCGAAACCTCGTCATTGATAGTGATACGTCGAAAAACCGTAGGGTAATGCATACACCTTAGGATGGTTCGCAGCTGGTGTCTTGTCCGCAACTGATATTTCGTTGACTTAGTTAACCAAATCATTTTAGTATTGCATAAAGAGAATAAAACTTGGACTAAGTTAAGAAAGACATAAATGAGTATAAAAATTAAAGCAACCGTCTTTCGAGACACTTTGCGAAAACATACCTACCAAAGCAAGAATGTCCAAACAGTTTGTAAGATGAATATTGTTGGAAGATTCATTTCAGAGATCCACAATTGAGTGGGTATACCGTAAGTTCTTTCATGAAACCTTAAAAAGGTAGGATACAAGATAGACAATGACTAACACTTTAGATAAAGAGCTAATGGTTACTATAAGTTAGTTTAGAGACCATTAGTAAACCCTAAGGGGGAGAGTAAACAATAAATGGAAGTATTGTTATCTGAATTTTGAGAAAAGTTTAGAGAAGAAGTAATAACTTGTGACAATATTAAACCTTAATTTCATAAGGTTAAAAGAAGCCAATATTATAAAAGTACTTTCAGAAGTATGGCTAGATAAAAGATCGAAGTTTAATTCAAGATAGTAGGAACCAAACCTTAAGGTAATTAATAAATGAAGTTGAATAAATGTGATCATAAAAGATTATCTAAAGCTAGATAAGGTAAAATCTTGAAGGAGATAAAATAGATTAGACCTAACAAACTAATTCTAGAAGGAAACAACTCTTAAGTGATCCTTAAGAAGGAATAAAACATATCCAATTGGACATGTCTAGAGAAACAAGAAATTCCGATGGGTATGGACTAAATGTGTTCAACACCAATCTTCGGAAGGACTACCAGTACAACTCATATAATGATAAAACAAATATTAGTCTTTTGGCCTCAATTATTGACTAAATTAAAATCCTGTTTTAGTGAGTGTAACATCCCAAAACTATTAATCATGATCATCAAACTCTAATTACTAAAATTAGGGTTAACAAAAACTTTGATTAAATAAAAACCAAATGAATGCATGTGTGTATGTGATGATTTGATGAATGCATGAATGGACTTGTGTGATTAATCTAAATAGCAAGAAATGGTTTAAAGATGAAAATAATACCATCTAAAACATTTCCAAGCAGAAATAAATCAAGAGAAAATCAAATAAGGGAAATGGTCATTTTTGCCAATCTTGCTCACTAGGTCACTTTGAGTGTTTCTAGTCCAAGATTTCAAACAGAAACATTTCCAATTCTTTTCACCCCTTGCAAGACCAAGTAAAAGTGAATCAAATCCCACATTTCAAACTTACAGAAACATTGGGCAACCCCATTCAAATGACAATTCAAAATTGAATGTTTAACATATGTGAAGATCACACCTTTTCAAAACCCAACTAAACCAGTGCCCCTTGACCAATCCAACTAACCCAATACTCCCTAGTATGTGCCTAGCAAACCCACCAAGTTTGAGTCAAAAATTCAATTTGAATTTCTTTCGGCCATTTCATCAAACACCTTTTGATCAGCAAACAACAAAACATTAAACACTATTTGCAGCAGTGAATTTGGCCAACCTTGTTCCCTCTCTGGTTGCAACAAGCTCTTACTAGATCATCTAGCCTCTTTAACAATCCTTAGCACCACTGTGAGCAAGCCTATCCATCAATGATGACCGTGCCAAGAGCACCATTGCCTCCCCCATGTCGCCAGCAAGCTAGAGGAAGCACTAGCCTCGCAAACCTTGTCTGGGACACGCGACACCGTCCACCGCCACCCCCTTTCCTAGCCCCGAGCATTGCCAGCCCCTGGACCTCACGGCCTGAGCATGCCAAGCTTCTCTGCGTGCGAGCCGAGAGGGCGCCAGGGCGCCGCACGCGACACCAGCCCACAGACCGCGCGCCGCCCTCGCTTCTTGCGTAAGTGATCGCCAGCACCACAGTAACCCGCCAGACAGCCCCATTCGCCGCCGCGCGGACCACGCACGCTGTGTGCCATTAAACTTGCTGTCGGAGCCGCCTAGAGCACCACGACATTCCGACCGATCAACACCTCCCCACGCCGCGAGACAATGCCGTTGAGCTTCCAAGGGAGCACAACACTGCCCCCTACCTTTGCCCATGCCAATAGCATGTTGTGCCGACGACCACGACGAGCTCCACCCGCGCCCGTCGGTCCCCTTCAGCCACTATAAAAGGAGGCCACCCCCGTTCGATTTGAGCACACCATCTCACTCCCCACCTCTCACTGATCACACCCACTCACTCCCGGAGCAAGGCGAGCACCAGGTGGCAATAATTTCACCGGAGTTCACCGCTTCAGAGGAAGATAGGCACCTTCGATTGGAGCCGCCCCAGGAGGAGCTGCCGGTACCAGGAGAATCGCCATCGCCGGCTTCGTCGTTCTCCCCCATCGCCGACCATCGCCGGAGCTCACTTAACTAGCCTGCGCGCTGCGCGTAGTCAGACGGACCAGTTAAACATCCCGCGTGACCTAACAATTCAAACTTAGGTTTATTCATTTAATTTCGAACTCAGTTCTGTACCTAGATTCAAAAATCAACCTAGCTCGATTCACTGAACCAAAATGCATGAAACCAATTTTGTTAGATTGGTACTGGAGTGCTTAATCCAAGCCCGTTGGATTCAAGTCATTTGGATCTGTAGATCACCCATAGTAAAAATAACAAGGCAGAAGCTTTTCTGCATTCAAACATTTTTCAAATTCAAACCATAAAAGCTTTTGAGTTTATTCCAACTCTCAAAAATCACATTTAACCATACCTTTCAGAATATATATAAATGTATATAGGGTTACTAGTAGAAATAATGATCAAGTAATAAAAGAATGCTTCATAAGCATTTCTAGCCACTTTAATTAATTAAAATAAAAGGGTAAAACCTTATTAAATTGTGACACCACTTTAAATCACATTCCCATGGACTGCAATATTTGGTGATGACATGTGTCAAAATGATCCCATGTTTAGTTTAAACTACTCATTGAAAAACTACTTAAGATTTAATATTCTCCAAACTAAACATGGGATCATTTTGACACATGTCATCACCAAATATTGTAGTCCATGGGAATGTGATTTAAAGTGGTGTCACAATTTAATAAGGTTTTACCCTTTTATTTTAATTAATTAAAGTGGCTAGAAATGCTTATGAAGCATTCTTTTATTACTTGAACATTATTTCTGCAAGTAAACCTATATATTTTTTATATATTCTGAAGGGTATGGTTAAATGTGATTTTTGAGAGTTGGAATCAACTCAAAAGCTTTTATGGTTTGAATTTGAAAAATGTTTGAATGTAGAAAAGCTTCTGCCTTGTTATTTTTACTATGGGTGATCTACAGATCCAAATGACTTGAATCCAACGGGCTTGGATTAAGCATTCACAGACCTTTCAAACAAAATTGGTTTCATTCAATTTGGTGTACTGAATCGATCTGGGTTGATTTTTGAAGTTGGGTACAGAAGTGTGTTTGAATTTAAAATGAAAAAGGTTTAATTTGAATTGCCTGCTTGAGGAAAAGTTATGGGCCGGCTGCTAAGCGCAGGCTCCTGGCTGCTTAAGTGGGTGTCCCCACTCGTCAGTGACACGGGGCTGGGCGAAGCAGTATGGGGCAACGTGGATCGTTCGATCTAATTCCAATCCAACGGCTGAGGGTCATCGTTGACGCGAGAAAACTCCGGCGAGAACGAAACCTAGCGCGGCCAGTGAGGGGTGCTGGGGGCTCACCGGGGTACGGGCAAGGGTCAGCGAGGTGGGCGAACGACGAAGTCGACAACGGCGAACCTCCTGGTACCGGTGGCTTCTCCTGGGACGGCTCCAATCGCTGGCTCCCTTCTTCTCCGGCAGCGGCAGGCTCTAGTGAAATTCCGGCGAGGTGGTGCTCGGCTTGCTCTGAGGATGGTGTGGCACGGTCAGTGGGGAGAGGGGAGTGAGATGGTGTGAGGAAATTGTGCGGGGGTGGCCACTATTTATAGTCGAGCGAGGGGACCGTCGGGGCGCACGGTGAGCTCGTCGGGGGCGACGTTACAGGCGGCTAATGGCATGGGCAAGGGTAGGGGACGGTGCTGTGTCTCCTGGCGATGCTCAACGACACGATCGCGAGGCATGGGGCGGTGCGGCTTGGTCTGGAACAGGCGGTGCTCTACGCGGCAGAGGCGGCGTCTTCGACGGCGGGCGGTGGTTGTATGGCACGGGGCGGCAAACGGGGATGTCTGGCGGTCTCCTAGGTCGGTGGTGATCGTATGTGCACGCGGTGAGGGTGGCGCGCGGTCTGTGGGTGATGGTCGAGGGTGGCGCTCTGGCGTACGCTCGGCATGGTCTGGGCGCGTCTCGTGCGCGTGGTCCATGGCTTGGCAACGCTCGCGGCTGGGACAGGTAGTGGCGATGGACGGTGGGCTGCCTCCCAGACATGCTGGCTAGGCTTGCTGCTGCTCCTAGCTTGCTGTCCACAATGGGGTGACATGGGGGTGGTCGGCTGTTCACCATTAATGACAATGGCAAGCTCACAGGGGTGCTAGTGTTGGGCTAATCTTTCTAGATGATCTACTGGGTTGTGTGTGAGCTAACTAGGGAACAAGTTAGGCTCAAAACACTGCACACTATAGTGTTTGATGTTTTGTTTGATTTGTGTCTGCAACCTGTTTGATGAAATGGCCGCATGAAATCAAGTTTTGAATTTTGAAATGAATTTTGGTGGGTTTGCTAGATTGGTTCTGGTGAGTCTGCAGATACTTGGGTTTTGAAAATTGAGCTTGTTTGAGTGGTTTTTGAAAAAGTGGGATCTTCCCATATGAAGAAGATTCAATTTTGAATTTTCATTTAAACTATGCATTTGAAAGTTTCTGGATGATCACAAAGTGGGCCTTGATACTCTGTTATGAGTACATTCAAGGGGTGCAAAGATCCAGAAAAGTTTCTGTTAGGTTTTGAAAGTTTGAGACAGCCAAAGTAGGCATGGGAGTTAAATTGGTCAAAGTGACCATTCACTTAATATATTTGTTTTGATTTACTTGTCTTAAGGAAAAGTGTGGGAAATGTTTTAGATGATGTTCTTTTCACCTAAGAAACATTTTACAAGCAATGGTTCACACAAACAAGGTGGTTTTTAAAGAAATTCAAAATCCATGCATACACATATACATGCATTCATGAATTCATTTAGAAAAGTTTTTGTTAACCCTAAACTTGATGATTAGTGTTTGATGATCTAAGTTTGGTATTTTTGGGAGGTTACAAACCTTCCCCCCTTAAACAAAATCTCGTCCTGAGATTTGAAAAAGGACGAAAAGATTACCTAGGATTTGAAGAGATCTGGAAACTCCGTCCTGATGTGATCTTCGAGTTCCCAGGTAGCCTCCTCTTCTGTGTGGTTGCTCCACTGAATCTTGAGAAACTTGATGCTTCGGGTTCTGGTAGTTCGAAAGGCTTCTTCCAATATATGGATGGGTACTTCCGGATAGGTCAGATCATCGTTGATCTCTATGGTCCGGTGATCGATATTCTTGAACACTTCGGTCTTCTCGGGGACTTCGAGACACTTGCGAAGTAACGAGATATGGAACACATTGTGCACCGCTTACATCTCTTCTGGGAGTTCCAATTGATACGATACTTCTCCTCGACGGTTCAAAATTTTGAAAGGTCCGATATATCTGGGGGATAAATTTCCTTTGAGTTGGAAACGTTGCATTTCTTTCAATGGCGACACTTTCAGATAAACAAAATATCCGATGTTGAAGGTGAGGTCTCGACGTCTCTTGTCGGCGTAACTCTTTTGTCGGGATTGGCTGTCTTGAGGTGTTCACGAATCTTGTGAACCTTCTCTTCTGCTTCTCGTAGGATGTCGGGTCCGAAAATCTGACTCTCTCCTACTTCCAACCAGTTCAAAGGGGTGCGACACTTTCTTCCGTACATGAATTAAAATGGGGCCATTTGCAAACTGGCTTGGTAACTATTGTTGTATGAAAATTCTGCAAACGGCAGACAGTCTTCCCACTTGGATCCATATTCTAACACACATGCTCTAAGCATATCTTCGAGTATTTGGTTTACTCGCTCCGTTTGTCCATCGGTCTGAGGGTGATACGCTGATCTTGAAATCTAGGCGGGTTCCTAAACCTTCTTGGACTTTCTTCCGGAATCTCGAGGTAAACTGAGTTCCTCGATCCGATACTATATTCTTGGGGACTCCATGCAAACTAACGATCCTAGCGATGTACAACTCCGCTAGCTTCGAACTCTGATAGGTAGTTTTGACGGGCAAGAAATGGGCGACTTTGGACAATCTGTCCACTATGACCCAAATAGAGTCATTTCCCCTACTAGAAGTAGGTAGTCCAGTGATAAAGTCCATTCCTACAGAATCCCATTTCCATTCTGGAATTTGCAAAGGTTGCAACAATCCAGCGGGTCTTTGATGTCCTGCCTCGACTCGCTGACATATATCACACTTGGCGATATAGCTTCCAATTTCTCTCTTCATCTTATGCCACCAAAATTGCTCTTTCAAATCTTGATACATCTTAGTTCCTCCGGGATGGATATAATAAAGAGTATCATGAGCCTCCTTTAAGATAACTTCTTTCAACTCTGAATCTGCTGGTACACAAAGGCGTCCTTTGTACCACATAACTCCTTCTTCGTCCTCGGTGAATCCGGGTACTTTGCCTGTACCGATACGACGCTTGATTCCGTCGATACTAGCATTTCCTTTCTGCGACTCTTTAATCTGACTGATCGAAGTGGGCTGAAGTTCTATGCTAGCCAAAAATCCTTCACTTACTAATTCCATTCGAAAATCTTCCATCTCTTTGTGCAGACTTGGTTGCTCCTTCAAAATCATGGAGTTCAAGCGGCACGGCAATCTGCTAAGGGCATCGACTACCACGTTGGCTTTACCAGGGTGATAGTGAATGTCCAGGTCGTAATCCTTGATTAGCTCAATCCATCTTCTCTGCCTCATTTTCAGCTCCTTCTCAGTGAATAGGCTCTTGTGATCCGAATAAATCTCACAACGGTTTCCCATCAGGTAATGTTTCCATGTCTTTAGGGCTAGAACTACGGCTGCGAGTTCGAGGTCATGGGTTGGGTAATTTTGTTCATGTTGCTTCAATTGTCGCGATAGATAAGATATAACTTTGCCTTCTTGCATTAGCACACATCCGAGACCAATCTTGGATGCGTCACAATACACATCGAAGGGCTTCGTGATATCCGGCATGATCAAGATTGGGGCTGAAATCAATCTCCTTTTGAGTTCTTGAAAACTCTCTTCACATTTGTCTGTCCATTCAAACTTCTTGTCCTTCTTCAGCAATTGGGTCATGGGTCAGGCGATACTCGAGAATCCTTCTACGAATTTGCGGTAATATCCCGCCAATCCGAGAAAAGCACGAACTTGGGTTTGAGTGGTTGGGGCTTGCCAATCTTCTACATCTTTCACTTTGGCAGGGTCAACGGCAATTCCTCCGGCTGATACAATGTGACCGAGGAATCCTACTTCCTGTAACCAGAATTCACATTTGCTAAATTTTGCATACAGCTGATGCTCTCTAAGGGTTCCAAGAATGGTCCTTAGGTGTAGCTCATGTTCTTCTTCTGATTTGGAATAAATCAGAATGTCATCGATGAAAACAACGACAAACTTATCCAGGAAGTCCATAAAAATCTTATTCATGAGGTTCATGAAATAAGCGGGGGAATTGGTTAATCCAAAAGACATGAATATATACTCATACAATCCATATCTGGTGGTAAAGGCAGTCTTGGGAATATCCTCTACACGAATTTTGAGTTGATGATAGCCAGTTCTAAGATCAATCTTAGAAAACACCTGGGCTCCAGTCAACTGATCAAACAAATCTTCTATCTTAGGCAAGGGGTACTTGTTCTTGATGGTGACATCATTCAACTTTCGATAATCCGTACACAAACGGTTACCTCCATCCTTCTTGTCCACAAACAAGACAGGTGACCTCCATGGGGACGCACTCGATTGAATCAATCCGATTTCTAGCATGGAATCCAGTTGCTTCTTCAGTTCTTCTAGTTCTGACGGGTTCATACTATAGGGTCTCTGGGCTATGGGTCCTGTTCCGGGGATTAGTTCGATGATAAACTCGATATCCCGATCTGGGGGCATACCGGACAAAACATCTGGAAATACATCGGGGTATTCGCAGACTATCCGAACTTGGTCAATGGTAGTTTGGGCTATCTGTTCCAGAGTGGCTAGGTTGGCTTGACGTTCCGCTCTTTCAGCTTCCCGGTCAGAAGTCAACATTTGCAGGATCTGCAGCATCGGGTCCGGGGTTGAACCACTTCCTCCACGTGGCATCTGAAGATTGATATAGATCATGAGAAAAGAGGGAAATTGCTAAGGTTTTGGGTTTTTGAAAAGTTTTTAGAGTTTGACTCAAGTTTTCTAGCAACTTGCTTTTTCATTCATTCACTCATAGCACACAGTACAACATACACCACAACAAAGAAAAACAGATGGTTTTAAGAACCATTCTGGAAACTACGATACAGTGGGACCGACCACTACTCACTACGCTAGTGCTTAGTGCTACTACTGCTCGGAGTCTGTGGCTTCATCATCTTCGGCATCATCGATGAAGGCGAAGTCATCCTCATCGGTGAAGAATTCCATGGCCTTATCCTCCAGAAAATCAATGTCATCGCTGAGATAGGAGTAAGGGTCTCCACGAAGATCCTCTTCTGTATTCTCCCTTTCCTCTAACTGCATGTCTCTCTTGTGGATGGTCTCTTCCAGAGATGAGATGTGATGGCGAAGACGGGCAATAATGCGCTCCTTCTTGTCGAGCTGACGGCGGCGAGATTTGCGATCCTTTGCTAGCATGGCGATGGTCTGATCCTTCGTCTTGATGATGGCAGACTTATGGTTGCAATAGTCACGGTAGTTGTCCAACTCTTGTTGACGATCATACATCATGAAGCTAAGGTGGTCCAATTGAGTCTTCAGCTCGGGGTGGTATGGGGCTTCCAGTGGTTGTCCATTTGCAGCACGCCTTGGGCAAAACTCAAAGCGAGTACCCTTGATCTGATTGATGCTCTGCCCACACAGACGGGAAGGAGCTTCCTGCATTGCTCTGGCAAGTCCATCGAGCCAGTTGTTTTCCCTCAAGGTAAACTGAATTCCCTCCATAGTGGGAGGTTCAATCTTTCCTCGGAGACTTGCAACAATTAGCCACTGCAGATCTTCTCCTCCTTGATCATTGAGCTGAGCTCCGAAGAACTCGGGATGCAGACGCTCCAGAAGTTCTGAAAGCTGATCCAGATCCCTCTCAAAGTTAAGGTCTCCTCCATTTCCGAGTTGATAAAACTTCTGTATTTCACGTCCATCTATAAAAATAGAGGATGAGTATATTAGCAGAGTGATCAAGTGTGTCAAAATTTTATCTATTTTGCAAGAGTTTTTGGGGAACATGAAGTTTTATTAAAGAATTAAAGAGGTAAGAATGAGAATAAGTTTTCGTAAATATTTTTGTTCTGTGGTTTTGAAACTAAGTTTTTGGTTCAACGTCCAACCTAACTAGGGTCTCCTAGGGTCAGGATGGCTCTGATACCAACTTGTCAACACCCGGATTTTTCCATCCTAGATGCCTGTTATGCCATACATCACAATCCCAGGATTACCATTTTTGCGAGACATAACCGAATTGGATAGCATAGTACTTCATCCATTACAAACGATACATAAGTTCTTACACAAATAGGGATCTCATGATCCAGTTCTTAATACAACATCAGGCAGCGGAATACATAATAATAACGGTAGCGTAGGCGAAGCTCCATCTTCGGGGTCACAGGCAATGCTGACGATGGGAGATGATCCCAGTTGTCGTAACCTTCCTGGGGTCCATCCTCCAGGTACTCCTCTTCATAGTCTGGCCATGGGAATAGCCAGGGACAAAGCCATGAGTACTCTTTAAGTACTCGCAAACTAATACTAACAGGTAAGGGTTTGTTTGGATAATAGGACACTAGGCTCTAGGGTTGTTTTGCAAAAGCCAGATTTATCTCTACTAGGTTCTGAAGCTAGTCATAATTTTATAAATCCTAAGTGGGAACTTGTATTTCAGGTCACAACTCTGTTGTGGTCAAGTCAAAGTCTCAATTCATTTCACATGTCATTTTGAAAAGTCTGACGGGGGAACAGTATGGCCACTCCAACTGTCCATAATCATGACGCTCTTTAATAGTTTGACACTCAACAGAGATTGTAGACTTTCACCACAACATTTGATACATCCGTCAGGAACAAATCCTGAATTCACCATACTCAGTATGCGGATAATCAATCCTAACCTTTCAATTACGTGCCCTAGTATAAGCACCTCTCCTGTGAGTTTGGCCTCCCAACCATGACCACTGTCATCTTGGGTACTGCACAGGTGGACAATCTTCACAAGGTAGCCTCAGCTCAGACCTTGGCCGTGAGTGAACTAATACTAAGGTATATAAGTTCCCAGTCAAGCCCTACCCAATATTCGGGTATTGTGGCTGTACTCTAAAATTGGAATGGTATCGCATCCAAACAACCATCAGTTTTATAAAGGGCTAAGGCTCATGCCTCAACATTTTTATCACCAGAATCATCAAGTGTTTGGAAACACATGTCCAAAACATTTCAATAGAATGGTCCCTCATTCCAAGGTTTTCATAACCATTTTTCCACCAAGTATTCCCATCTAAAGTTGAGCAAGTTTTATGCTTAGCACTAGCATCTACAGGTGGGGGTAGTAATAATGAGGGGTGGTAACTAGTGGAGTTTCACTAAGTCCAACCTTATATCTTAGGCTGATATCAAGGTTTCTAGCTTAGGCCAAATTTTATGCTCTTTAGGCAACCTTTAGCACAACTGTCTAGTATCTACCAAACTCTTAGGTAGACTCTAAGTAAGCTTTGATAAAGAAATAAAGTAAGAAGCTTGCCATAAAACTAGGATTGGTTTAGCAAGTGGGTATGATCACATATGCTTAAGGCATAGAGTAGTCATCTCATAGGTATGGGTTTGTGGCATCAGTAAGGTATCTTGCAAGTGTTAGCTTGCACAAATGTCAATATAAGCTTGCATAGGTATAGTATCTTGCAAGTGTTAGCTTTCATTGGTATAATATCAACTTGCCTTGTGCAGAGCAGTGGTTGAAGTTCTCCTCGGCTTCTTCTTCGTAGTATCCTCCTTCCTCCTCGTATCCTTGGTCGGTACTAGCGTCTATGAATAAATACGACGTACACAATCACCAAACAATACTTAACTACTTGCAATCATCACACACAAGGGTCCTATAGATGATCTAGCATCATCTCTAACATTACAAGGTTAAAGCTTGGTTTAAAACTTCTTATTTTTAGAAAAGTAATTTCTACTCATTGAAAAACTACTTAAGATTTAATATTCTCCAAACTAAACATGGGATCATTTTGACACATGTCATCACCACATATTGTAGTCCATGGGAATGTGATTTAAAGTGGTGTCACAATTTAATAAGGTTTTACCCTTTTATTTTAATTAATTAAAGTGGCTAGAAATACTTATAAAGCATTCTTTTATTACTTGAACATTATTTCTGCAAGTAAACCTATATATTTTTATATATTCTGAAGGGTATGGTTAAATGTGATTTTTGAGAGTTGGAATCAACTCAAAAGCTTTTATGGTTTGAATTTGAAAAATATTTGAATGCAGAAAAGATTCTGCCTTGTTATTTTTACTATGGGTGATCTACAGATCCAAATGACTTGAATCCAACGGGCTTGGATTAAGCATTCACAGACCTTTCCAACAAAATTTGTTTCATTCAATTTGGTGTAGTGAATCGATCTGGGTTGATTTTTGAAGTTTGGTACAGAAGTGTGTTTGAATTTAAAAAGAAAAAGCTTTAATTTGAATTGCTGGGTTGCGCGGGAAAAGTTACTGGGTCGGCCTGCTAAGCGCAGGGCTCCCGCGGGCTGCTTAAGTGGGTGTCCCTACTTGTCAGTGACACGGGGCTGGGCGAAGCGGTATGGGGCAACGTGGATCGTTCGATCTAGTTCTAATCCAACGGCTGAGGGTCATCGTCGACGCGAGACAACTCCGGCGAGAACGAAACCTAGCGCGGCCAGTGAGGGGTGCTGGGGGCTCACCGGGGTACGGGCGAGGGTCGGCGAGGCGGGCGAACGACGAAGTCGACGACGGCGAACCTCCTGGTACCGGTGGCTTCTCCTGGGGCGGCTCCAATCGCTGGCTCCCTTCTTCTCCAGAGGCGGCGGGCTCCAGTGAAATTCCGGCGAGGTGGTGCTTGGCTTGCTCTGAGGATGGTGTGGCACGGTCAGTGGGGAGAGGGGAGTGAGATGGTGTGAAGAAATTGTGCAGGGGTGGCCTCTATTTATAGTGGAGCGAGGGGACCGTCGGGGCGCACGGTGAGCTCGTCGGGGGCGACGTTACAGGCGGCTATGGCATGGGCAAGGGTAGGGGACGGTGCTGTGTCTCCTGGCGATGCTCAATGACATGATCCCGAGGGATGGGGCGGTTCGGCTTGGTCTAGAACGGGCGGTGCTCTGTGCGGCAGAGGCGGCATCTTCGATGGCGGGCGGTGGCTGTATGGCACGGGGCGGCAAACGGGGATGTCTGGCGGTCTCCTGGGTCGGTGGTGATCGTGTGTGCACGCGGTGAGGGCGGCGCGCGGTCTGTGGGTGATGGTCGAGGGTGGCGCTCTGGCGCACGCTCGGCATGGTCTGGGCGCGTCTCGTGCGCGTGGTCCAGGGCTTGGCAACGCTCGCGGCTGGGACAGGTAGTGGCGGTGGACGGTGGGCTGCCTCCCAGACATGCTGGCTAGGCTTGCTGCTGCTCCTAGCTTGCTGTCCACAATGGGGTGACATGGGGGTGCTCGGCTGTTCACCATTAATGACAATGGCGTGCTCACAGGGGTGCTAGTGTTGGGCTAATCTTTCTAGATGATCTACTGGGTTGTGTGTGAGCTAACTAGGGAACAAGTTAGGCTCAAAACACTGCACACTATAGTGTTTGATGTTTTGTTTGATTTGTGTCTACAACCTGTTTGATGAAATGGCCGCATGAAATCATGTTTTGAATTTTGAAATGAATTTTGGTGGGTTTGCTAGATTGGTTCTGGTGAGTCTGCAGATACTTGGGTTTTGAAAATTGAGCTTGTTTGAGTGGTTTTTGAAAAAGTCGGATCTTCCCATATGAAGAAGATTCAATTTTGAATTGTCATTTAAACTATGCATTTGAAAGTTTCTGGATGATCACAAAGTGGGCCTTGATACTCTGTTATGAGTACATTCAAGGGGTGCAAAGATCCAGAAAAGTTTCTGTTAGGTTTTGAAAGTTTGAGACAACCAAAGTAGGCATGGGAGTTAAATTGGTCAAAGTGACCATTCACTTAATATATTTGTTTTGATTTACTTGTCTTAAGGAAAAGTGTGGGAAATGTTTTAGATGATGTTCTTTTCACGTAAGAAACATTTTACAAGCAATGGTTCACACAAACAAGGTGGTTTTTAAAGAAATTCAAAATCCATGCATACACATATACATGCATTCATGAATTCATTTAGAAAAGTTTTTGTTAGCCCTAAACTTGATGATTAGTGTTTCATGATCTAAGTTTGGTATTTTTGTGATGTTACAGTTATACCCCACGGGTACACAACATCGGCATACCTAGTCTAGCCCAAGGAAAGCCCACGACAAGATACGCGGCCTGCGGAGGTTTCGGGTGGCCCAAGCCCATGACGCCTTCGGATGCTTGGAGAACAAGACAAGTAGATAGAATTTCAAAGGGGCAAACCCTAATCTTTAACCGACTCGACCTATTGCCAGGACCTGCCTATCTATATAAAGGCTAGGAGGGCACGGCGAGGAGGTCTTCTCAACTCACCGCATACACACCTCCATGCCAGATTGCCTCTGCGCACCCCTGTAACCTTTGGTTCCACCGTATTCAAGAGCAGACAAGCAGGAGTAGGGTTTTCCCTCTGGGGGCCTGAACATGGGTAAACTTTGTTTCTCCGTGTTGCTTGTTTGCTAACCGTTCCATGATGTCCAACATCCCCATCTTCTCCAAAACCCAAGTCCATAACAATGGGCATTGACGAGTCGAAACCTCGTCAATGCCAGTGGTACGTCGAAAAACCGTAGGGTAATGCGTACACCTTAGGATGGTTCGCAGCTGGTATCTTGTCTGCAACTGATATTTGGTTGTATTAGTTAACCAGATCATTTTAGTATTGCATAAAGAGCATAAAACTTGGCCTAAGTTAAGAAAGACATAAATGAGTATAAAAATTAAAGCAACCGTCTTTCGAGACATTTCGCGAAAACATACCTACCAAAGCAAGAATGTCCAAACAGTTTGTAAGACGAATATTGTTGGAAGATTAATTTCAGAGATCCACAATTGAGTGGGTATACCGTAAGTTCTTTCATGAAACCTTAAAAAGGTAGGATACAAGATAGACAATGACTAACACTTTAGATAAAGAGCTAATGGTTACTATAAGTTAGTTTAGAGACCATTAGTAAACCCTAAGGGGGAGAGTAAACAATAAACGGAAGTATTGTTATCTGAATTTTGAGTAAAGGTTAGAGAAGAAGTACTAACTTGTGAAAATATTAAACCTTAATTTCATAAGGTTAAAAGAAGCCAATATTATAAAAGTACGTTCAGAAGTATGGCTGGATAAAAGATTGAAGTTTACTTCAAGATAGTAGGACTCAAACCTTAAGGTAATTAATAAATGAAGTTGAAGAAAGGTGATCATAAAAGATTATCTAAAGCTAGATAAGGAAAAATCTTGAAGGAGATAAAATAGATTAGACCTAACAAACTAATTCTAGAAGGAAACAACTCTTAAGTGATCCTTAAGAAAGAATAAAACATATCCAATTGGACATGTCTAGAGAAACAAGAAATTCCGATGGGTATAGACTAAATGTGTTCAACACCAATATTCAGAAGGACTACCAGTACAACTGATATAACGATAAAACAAAGATTAGTATTTTGGCCTCAATTATTGACTAAATTAAAACCCTGTTTTAGTGAGTGTAACATCCCAAAAATATTTATCATGATCATCAAACTCTAATCATTAAAATTAGGGTTAACAAAAACTTTGATTAAATAAAAACCAAATGAATGCATGTGTGTATGTGATGATTTGATGAATGAATGGACTTGTGTGATTAATCTAAATAGAAATAAATGGTTTAAAGTTGAAAATAACACCATCTAAAACATTTCCAAGAAGAAACAAATCAATAGAAAATCAAAAACAAATCAAATACGGCAAATGGTCATTTTTGCCAATCTTGCTCACTAGGTCACTTTGAGTGTTTCTAGTCCAAGATTTCAAACAGAAACTTTTCCAATTCTTTTCACCCCTTGCAAGACCAAGTAAAAGTGAATCAAAGCCCACCTTTCAGACTTACAGAAACATTTGGCAACCCCATTCAAATGACAATTCCAAATTGAATCTTTAACATATGTGAAGATCACACCTTTTCAAAACCCAACTAAACCAGTGCCCCTTGACCAATCCAACTAACCCAATACTCCCTACTATGTGCCTAGCAAACCCACCAAGTTTGAATACAAAATTCAAATTTGAATTTCTTTCGGCCATTTCATCTAACACCTTGTGATCAGCAAACAACAAAACATTAAACACTATTTGCAGCAGTGTATTTGGCCAACCTTGTTCCCTCTCTGGTTGAAACAATCTCTTAGTAGATCATCTAGCCTATTTTACAATCCTTAGCACCACTGTGAGCAAGCCTAGCCATCAATGGTGAACATGCCGAGAGCACCATTGCCTCCTCCATGTCGCCAGCAAGCTATAGGAAGCAGTAGCCTCACCAACCTTGTCTAGGACACGCAGCACCATCCACCGCCACCCCCTGTCCAAGCCCCGAGCATTGCCAGCCCCTGTAACACATGGCCTGAGCATGCCAAGATTCTCTGCATGCGAGCCGGGAGCGCTCTAGTGCGTCGCACGCAACACCAGCCCATAGACCGCGTGCCGCCCTCGCCGCTTGCGTAAGTGATCGCCAACACCCCAGTAACCCGCCAGACATCCCCGTTCGCCGCCGCGCGGACCATGCATGCTGTGCGCCATTAAACTTGCCGTCGGACCCGCCCAGAGCGCCGCGACGTTCCGACCGATCAGCATCGCCCCATGCTGCGAGACCATGCCGTTGAGCTTCGCCAGGGAGCACAGCACCGAACCCTACCTTTGCCCATGCCAATAGAACGATGTGCCGACGACCATGATGAGCTCCACCCACGCCCGTCAGTCCCCTTCAGCCACTATAAAAGGAGGCCACCCCCATTCGATTTGAGCACACCATCTCACTCCCCACCTCTCACTGATCACACCCACTCACTCCCGGAGCAAGGCGAGCACCAGGTGGCTGCAATTTCACCGTAGTTCTCCGCTGCAGAGGAGGAGAGGCGCCGTCGATTGGAGCCGCCCCAGGAGGAGCTGCCGGTACCAGGAGAATCGCCGTCGTCGACTTTGTCGTTCGCCCCCATATCCGATCATCGCCAGAGCCTCGGTGAGCCCCCGTCGACCCCCACTGTCGCGCTAGGGTTCTGCCTCTCCGCGTCCTGTTCAGGCGTGGACGATGAACCAGAGCCGTAGGATTAGAGTTAGATCGTGCGGCCTAGATCGCCCCATACCACTTCGCCACTCGCTGTCTCACTGACAAGTGGGTTCGCTCACTTAACCAGCCCGCGCGCGCACTATGCGTATTGGGCCGGCCCAGTTGAACATCCAGCGCGACCCAACAATTCAAACTTAGGTTTATTCATTTAATTTCAAACTCAGTTCTATACCTAGATTCAAAAATCAAACCCAGCTTGGTTCATTGAACCAAAATGCATGAAACCAATTTTGTTAGAAAGGTACTGGAGTGCTTAATCCAAGCCCATTGGATTCAAACCATTTAGATTTATAGATCACCCATGGTAAAAATAACAAGGCAGCATCTTTTATGCATTCAAACATTTTTCAAAATTCAACCATGAAAGCTTATGAGTTGATTCCAACTCTCAAAAATCACATTTAACCATACCTTTCAGAATATATAAAAATATATAGGGTTACTTGCAGAAATAATGATCAAGTAATAAAAGAATGCCTCATAGGCCATTCTAGTCATTTTAATTAATTAAAATAAAAAGGTTAAACCTTATTAAATTGTGAAACCACTTTAAATCACATTCTCATGTACTGAAATATGTGGTGATGACATGTGTCAACATGATCCCATGTTTTAGTTGGAGAATATTAAATCTTAAGTAGTTTTTCAATGAATAGAAATTACTTTTCTAAAATAAAATAAATAAGACAAGTGCTTTAATATTTGTGATAATAGTGATGATGCTAGATCATCTAGTGTGAACCTTTGTGTGATAAATAGAAATAGTTAAGTATTGTGTGGTGATTGTGTACCTCTTAATTATTTATAGACGATAGTACCGACCAAGGATACAAGGAGGAAGGAGGATACTACGAGGAAGAAGCCGAGGAGAACTTCAACCACTGCTCTGCACAAGGCAAGATAACACTTGCAACTAAGTTAGATAACCTGTGCAATGCATTAAGCATGCTTGGTTAGAAATATTTGATGATACCCAATCCTAGTTTTACTTGCAAAGCTTAATACTTTATTTCTTTATCAAAGCTTCTCTTCAAGTTTACTTAGTGATTTGTAGATCCTAGAAAGATAATATAAGGTAGCGTAAAGAGCATAAAACTTGGCCTAAGTTAGAAAATCTTGATGTCATCCTAAGGCATGAGATTGAACTTAGATAAGATACACATGTTTACCACCCCTCATTAGTATTACCCCCACTTGTAGATGCTAGTGCTAAGCATAAAACTTGATCAACGTTAGATGGGAACACTTGGTGAAAATGGTTATGAAAACCTTAGAATGATGAGTCATTCTACTGAAATGTTTTGACATGTGTTCTCGAACACCAGATGATTTTTATGATGAAAATGTTAAGGCATGTGCCTTAGCCCTTTACAAAACTGATGGTTGTCTGGATGCGAGACGATTCCAATTTTACCGTACAACCACAATACCCGAAATTTGGGTAGGGCTTGACTGGAAGTTTATATACCTTAGTATGGGTTCCCTTGCGGCCACGGTTTGAGCTGAGGCTACCTTGTGAAGATTGTCCACCTGTGCAGTACCCAAGATGACAGTTGGTCATGGTTGGGTGGCCAAACTCACAGGAGAGGGCCTATACTAGGGCATGTAATTGAAAGGTTAGGATTGATTATCCGCATACTGAGTATGGTGAATTCAGGATTTGTTCCTGACGGATGTATCGAATGTTGTGGTGAAAGTGTACAATCTCTGCAGAGTGTCAAACTATTCGAATAGCCACGTTCGTGGTTATGGATAGTTGGAGTGGCCATACTATTCCGTCGTCAGATGTTTTCAAAATGACTTATGAATTATTTATGACTTTGACTTGACCATAAAAGAGTTGTGACATGAAATTCAAGTTCCCACTTAGGTGTTATAAAACTTTCAACTAGCTTTCTTTGCTTCTGAACTTAGTATAGGTAAATCTGGCTTTTTGCAAAACAACCCTAGAGCTTAGTATATCCTATTAAAAACCACTTCACTTGTTAGTATTAGTTTGCGAGTACTTAAAGAGTACTCATGGCTTTGTCCCTGGCTATTCCCATGGCCAGACTATGAGGAGGAGTATCAGGAAGATGGACCGCAGGAAGGTTACGACAACTAGGATCATCTCCCATCGTCAGCATTGCCTGTGACCATGAAGATGGAGCTTCACCTACGCCTATCGTTATCTTTACGTTATTCCGCTGCTTGAATTGTATTAAGAAATGGATCATGAGATCCTTATTTGTGTAAGACCTTATGTATGGTTTGTAATGGATGATGTATTGTGATATCCAATCTGTTATGTCTCGCAAAAATGGTAATCCTGGGATTGCGATGTATGGCATAACAGGCATCTGTGATTAAAAATCCGGGTGTTGATAGTGAGACTTCCTAGACCTTATATAATATAGTAAGGAAATTCGATGATCAAGTGAAGGAGTTGGATTAGGATACCTAATCAGGGAAATGAACTAAATAAGAGACCCCAATTAAAGAATTTTGTAATAAGGACATATCCCTAAGGGACTAAAGTAAAATGAACTTTGGAGTATTGGAGACAAAAAGTTGAAGATTGTTGAGTATGATGAGAATTCAAGAAAAGGATCCGTATATGGAATACTACAATTATTTCCATTTGAGGTTACAATGGAGTTGAGAAATGCTGTAACCAACACCAGTCAATTCCTTACTATGAAACGTGAGAGTTTACGAACTTTGAGGACGGAGTTTATTTTAAGGGGGAGAGTCTGTAACATCCCAGCATTAGAGCTTAGAAATAAGCTGAACATAGATGTGTGCATTGCATTCATGCATAGAAAATCTGAATAATTTTCGTGCTTTTAAATAAAAACTTGTCAAAGTGATTGAAGCTTCTCTCAACTTGATGGAATTGAAGTAGATCATCAAGTTGACTGCGATAAGTTTCAATATGACCTTTGCTAAACCTTATTTTGGGTAAAGGAGATTTGATCTAAATGTTTGTTGCTAAATTTTTATATGGATCAAATCCATAGTCTATAGAGAGGTCTTGTAAATAATTTTCTTCCATTAGGGTTTTGGGGTTTTGGTTTAACTTTTCCAAGTGTTTAAATTTCAAGATACATTCATTGATGAATGCATTTCACTTGATTGAAATTTTGTTGGGTTCCCTTTTCATTCAAATTTTGTTCAAGAAGGGTTTTGATGTTTCCATTTAGAAGCAAAAAAGTTTCTTTTCACCCTAAATTTCAACAATTAATTCTTTTGTTTATTTATTTTTCACATTTAAAAATTTGGAAAATTTTTGGGATGTGACAATACTTATCATGATAACTTTCATGATCAAGCTACTATAGCTTATAAAGGTGAATCATGAGTATAATGTTGCTTTCCAAAAAACCTTTTGGAGGATTAGGGCGACTAGCGTCTTCAACCTTTGCAAATTCTCATCAAATACGAGAACATATATTTTGCTAAATTATAATCTATGATGTTGCAACCAAAACATTGTTTTAGATATCGCAATATCTTCCACACATGATGGTTTTTAAAACATTTCTTTCAGCTCCTAGATAACCTTGATATTAGAACAATTCTTTGAATATCAAGAATCATGGAGGCAAACATGATACTTAGATACAAACACTGGAATTATAACTCTTGATTTAATACTAATTATTAAACTTTACGGTGTAAATGGAGTTTGCTGAAAGTTTGCAATAGGACTTTTAAACTTTAGATTGACACTCAAAATAATACGATACTAGTTCATAAAGAAACTATCCAAAATTATATAGTTCTGTTATCTCAATTATAACTAAGTGTAAGGTGGTAAATGTATGCCAATGACTACAACAACTATGCAAATTCACTTTGATTTAATTTATGATGAATTGTGTTCAACTTTAATCATATTATTATTTGAACTTCCACTTAAAACAACATCCCTCGAGTCATTTTGGTGATTACACGAACCAAATCCACTACATCAAGTCCGATCATCACGAGAGATGATGTCTCTTCAAAGGCAAACAATCAACATGTTCATCATATCATCCATATGACTCATGTTTCACCTTTCGGTATTTCGTGTTCTGAGACCATGTCGGTACATGCTAGACTCGTCTAGGTTAACCTTATTATCCGCATGTGCAAATATGGCTTGCACCCGTTGTATGCACACGTAGAATCTATCACACCCGATCATCACATGATACTTCAAAATGACGAGTCATAGAAACGGTGCCTACTAAGGACGAACACTTTATTACTTGATATTTGGTGAGAGGGATCATCTTATAATGCTACTGTCTTGATCTAAGCAATACAATATGCATAAAAAGGATTAACATCACATGCAATTCATAATATGTAATATGATATGGCCTTTCTTCTTGTGCCTTTGATCACCATCTCCAAAGCACGAACATGATCTTTATCATCACCGGCGTGGCGTCAAGCTCAATGGCGCCGCTTCATGGTTGTCCTCCACCAACAACAACTATTACAACTACTTGAGGAATATACACACGGGTCTTAATGAAATTAAAGACAACCATAAGGCTACTGCCGGTTGCAAACTTACAATAAGGATCATTGCATACATCATATATAATCACAATCACATCATGGCCATATCACATCACAACACAAGCCCTGCAAAAACAAGTTAGACGCCTCTAATTTTCTTTGCATGTTTTACGTGGCTAGGGCTTTTGAATAAGAACCGTTCTAACTTACGAACATGAACCACAACATTGATACAAGTATTGTCAAGTGCCCGTTGTAAATAGAATCTTCACTATGGTGGGAGAGATAGCCACCCGCAAAGCCACTTATGCAATGCAAGTTGCACGTTGAGCGTGGATCAAGTCTCATGTACGATGACATGTAAGGTTAGCCCGGTCTGCTTCATCCCACCATCCCGCAAGATGCAAAGTACATAAAAATCAAACGACAACAAAAGCATAAACGCCCATAAAACCATTGTGTTCTACTCGTGCAATAGATCTACACATAGAATCGGCTCTGATACCACTGTAGGGTTCGCAGCATGGAAAATAAAAAAATTCTATCGCGGGAACACACAAAAGCCAAGATAAAATCTACGAGATCGGTGCAATAAGTTTGTAGAGAACTAACCCTCTTAGATCCAAAGCTTTTAATGAGATCGGATTCTTGTGGTTGATGTAGTTGATCACTTGCCGATCTCAAGATCGCGTAGACAATCCTTTCGGTGCCACGTTCCGGCAGCGCTTCCGCAGTCGGTCACACGTACGGTAGTCGATGAAGACCTTCCTCTCCCTTGTTCCAGCATGGAAGCGGAAGTTGTAGATCTCAATGGAATCCCAATAGCATGACGGTGTGGTGGTGGTGGTGGTGGTGGAGAAGAGATTACTGCAGGGCTTCGCCTAAGCCGGAGCAGCTGTATGGAGGAGAGAGGGAGGCGCCTGGTGATACGTCCAAAACGTATCTACTTTTCCGAACACTTTTGCTATTGTTTCTCCTCTAATTTATGTGATTTGGATACAACTAACACGGACTTACGTTGTTTTCAGCATAATTGCTTTGGTGTCTAGTTTTTGTGCAGAAAATCAACTTTCAGGAAAAATCCCGGAAAATATCGCAAAACTCCTATTTTACCAGAAGACTCACGGAGCCAGAAGATGAGACGGAGGAGGGCCATGAGGGGCCCACACCCCCTGGTCTTGCAGGCCAGGCCAGGCCGTGCCTGGGGGAGGTGTGGCCACCTCGGGCACCCCCTCGGTCTCCCTCTTCGCCTATATAAAGCCTTCTGACCTAAAAATACAGGGGGTTCAACGTTTTTCTAGATAGAGTTCCGCTACGCCGCCACCACCAGAAACCGCGATTCAGAATAAAAAACTCCATTCTGGCACCCTGCCGGGACGGGGATTTGGAGGAGATCATCGCCATCATCATCACCTATGCCTCTCCATCAACCATCCATGTTTCCCCATCCATGAGTGTGTAATCCCCTGTTGTAGGCTATGGGGATGGTAGGGATTGGATGAGATCTATCATGTAATCGAATAAGATTTTTAGGGCATGGTGCCTAGTATCTTTGTTAGTGCTATTTGACTTTGTTGCAACTTGTTGTGCTTAATGCTTGTCACTAGGGCCCGAGTGTCATGATCTCGGATCTGAACATGTTATTGATTCATGATGATAGTATTGTTTGTGATCTTATTTGCAAGTTGTGTACACATATTATTGTCCGGAACCAAAGGCCCTGAAGTGACAGAAATTTGGACATCCGGAGAGGGGATGGCTGTGATATGAGGATCACGTGTGTTCACGGAGTGTTAATGCTTTGCTCCGGTGCTCTATTAAAAGGAGCACCTTAAGTGCCAGTAGATTCCCTTGAGGCCCGCTGCAACGGGCTGGCAGGACAAAAGATGTTGTGCAAGTTCTCATTGCGAGCAAGTATGACTATATATGGAACACATGCCTATGATTGTTTAGTACTTGGATGCTTTATCTTATTTATCTGCAAATTCCCTAGATCTTGGAATTACATGAATAGTCTTGTCCATGCAACACCCGTCCATCCATCTCTATACCTACCGCACTCAAATCCTACTGTTTGCTACTATTCTTACTACTGCCTTTGTTTTACTGCTGCTGTTAATTTGCTATTGCTACTACAAAACTATTGCTACTGATAAACTACTGTGAGCAAGACTATTTCCAGGTGCAGCTGAATTGACAACTCAGTTTTTAAGGGTTATAAGTATTCTTTGGCTCCCCTTGTGTCGAAACATTAAATTGGGTTATACTACCCTCGAAGACTGTTGCGATCCCCTATACTTTTGGGTCATCAAGACTATTTTCTAGCGCCATTGCCGGGGAGCATAGATTTATTTGTAAGTTCACTTGGATTTATTATTGTTTGTTGCTATTCTTTTCATCATGGGAAAGTCTCGTGATGGAAAGTTTCCTATTTTACCATCCACTACAAGAAGAGTTACAGTTCTAAACACCTTTACTGATCTTGATTCACCATCTGTTATAAGTAAGCTTGTTACACCACCACCACATACACCTGCTACACACACTGCTACTACGGCTGAATATGAAATTTCTTCTGATGCTCATGATGTTACTTCTACTGTGCTTGATGAGAGTGGTTCATTAAGTCCTTTCCCAGATGCTACTATTGCTAGAACTATATTGGGAAACACTGAAACTCCTAGTGAAGACACTATTACACCTGTTAGCTCACCTGAGTTTAGAGAGCGTTATGATATTAATGATGGTTACATTTAAATGACTGATGAATTTATTGAAGAATATCGAAACACACGAGGGGATAGTGCTATTAAGAGTCTCCTTGAGAAATGTACTATTATACCTAAACTTTTTCCTGATGCTAAGTTTGCCACTTCTCCCATAAACATTAAATATAAAGATTATGATTTGTCTCTTAATTTATCCTATATAAACATTGTTGAGAAAGAAAATTTTTGTGGGACTGAGAATGAAAGGGTTGTGGCACACATGAATGAGCTTTCCACTATGAGTGCCTTATTTTCTGATTTATTAAGATGCACACCTACTTTGTTGCTAAAATTTTCCCTTTTCACTAAAAGGAGAAGCTAAAGCTTGGTTTAATAATTTACCTCCTGGATCCATTGATAGCTCTGATTGCTTGATTGCTACTTTCTTTCAGAAATATTTCCCTCCTAGTGCTAGACATGCTGCTTTGCAGAAACTTTTTGATTTTAAACAGGGAGAAGAGGAGAAATTGCTTGAGTCATGGACAAGGTTCTGTGCCTTGATTCATGCACATCCTGGATGTCCATTACCTAAAAATGAGCTGCTTGATATATATTATAATGGACTAACTAATGAATCTAGGACATACCTGGATAGTTTTGCTGATTGTGTTTTCAGGAAAAGAACTCCTACAGAAGCTGAAGAATTGGCTAAAATAAGCAAGAATTATGATGATTGGACAACAACTGAGCCAATTACACCTGAGCCAACTACACCTGAATCAATTGTGCCTGAACCAACTCCAACACCAACACCCAAGAATAGGGGAATGATTGAATTAAATGATGAAGTGATGAAAGAAGATAAGAAATGTCTTAAGGAGAAGGGTATTAGATCTCAAGATGTGAAGAATTTACCTCCTATAGAAGAATTATGTAAGCCAATTTCCCACTCATCTACTATTGAGGTACACTCTCTCCAACACTTTGATGAAGGTGATATTCCTTATGGTAAACTGATACGTCGGAAACGTATCTATAATTTTTGATATTACATGCTTGTTTAGTATCTACTTTGCTTTGATTGTCTACACATTAAGGTGTTTTTATATGTTTTCTGGTACTAACCTATTAACAAGATGCCACAGTGCCAGTTGCCTGTTTTCTTTTGTTTTTGGTTCCAGAAAGGCGGAAAATCAATAATCTCGGAATTGGACGGGACAAAAGCGGAAGTCAATATTTTACCATGGGGAACACGGAGACAGAGTACGAGACGGAGGGGAGGCACCAAGGGGAAACACCCCCTTGCGGCGCGGGCTAACCCTATCCGCGCCTGGGGTGTGTGACCACCCTGGCCGCCCCCTGCCTCGCCTCTTCGCCAATAAAGACCCCTTGATGCATAAACCCTAAGTACCCGATCAATATTTCACGAAACCGTCTACAACTGCCGCCACCATCGCCCCTAGATTAGGGGGATCTGAAGCTCTTCCCGGCACCCTACCGGAGGGGAGATCATCCCGGAGGCCTTCTTCTTCATCATGCCAGCCTCCGGTATGAAGTGTGAGTAGTTCCACCTTGGACTATGTAACACCCTCAGAATCGAACCTATGCAAGTTTGAGCAAAATTCGCCAAACCCGCATAGAAACGATTCAAAGGTGCCCACCAGGCACTTTCGTGCGGGTGGAAAACGAAGTAATAACATTACACAACAGTCCTCGATGGGACCCACAGAACAGATATATATAACAGCGACTCAGAGAGCCAAGACTACAGAGATAATATACAAAGATCCAAATCACCTTGAAATCGATAGAGCGTCCAGCTACGGACAAGATGCAAATGGGGCTAAGAGCCCTGAAGAATAACCAATGGCGTCCATAACCCTGCCCAGGCCAAGCCGGAAGGGTAACCCTGCTAACGGCGTCGATCTCAAAACCTGCTTAAAACAAAAGGGGTGCCGACAAAGGGCAAAGGAAAAAGAGGAGCGTCAGTACTGAGGCCAGTACACGGCGAGGATAGAATTCGGCGGTCCTCGCCTACATAGGTATGGTGGACTGAAGCGGCGGCAAGATGCAATCGAACAACCTATAGAGACTCGATACAACTGGCGGCAATCAGAGAGGGGTAAGAATGACCTATCCGGATCCAACCTGAAACCAACACCAAACAAACCCATCCTGGTGTTTCCCCCTCGAGACCAAACGAGGAAGTCAACCGAGGAACTCACACAGTTGGCAGTTTTATTTATTCAGTTATCGTTGCAGCGATTACTAGTCAGATGTAGTTAATCATCCTGATAAAGTAAGCAGTGGGCACTTTTAGTTAACCATTCCGTTATAGTTGCAACAATTACTAATCAGATACAGATAGTATGAGATAAACCCAAAACCCAGCAGTTGTTGGTACTTTTATTCAGCCAATTCGTTGTAGTTGCAATACTTACTAGTCAGATACATTTGTCGCAAGCGACAACCAAACAAGCAGTTGTGGGCAGTATTAATTAGCCATTCCATTATAGTGAAGCTGATTACTAGTCATTATAAAGTCAAATTAATAGCAGTAAACTTTAGTTATGCTTGTCTATGATCGAGATACTGTGCTCCAAGTCGTCCATATCCGCGGACACGGCTTTCAGAAAGTTTTACCGGCGGTGCACCAATAGCAACACACGCCGATCAACCTCGGAAAAACCAAATCAAAACCCAACGAGGCTTTCACGATCGAACAATCAGGATTCAGAAATATTTCAGGGCCACCCTTTGAGTAGAACCCGATAGGAGTAGACAAGCTCAGACGGCCTCAAGGTTTGGCGGGACGGTGTGAACGAGGGAACCCAAACGGGCTTGTCGACACCCAAATCGTGGTCCGATCCTAAGCAAGATGCAGTGCACTCGCAATCGTAAATAAAGCGGTAAAACATGGCATAAGTACAGGATCGTAAATAAAACCTCAAACTAGTTTGTGGCCCCAAGAAATAAGAATGAATCAAGCTCTGGCTCAGGGGGGTCCCATATACCTCCCGGATGTGGATAGCGCGCAAAAATCAAGGAACAGGTATCAAGTACTCGGGGTCTTACGGGACACAAGTGGGCGTTCGGAAACCAAATATTATCTATCACCCACCGATGCCTCTGCTTATTCAATTTTAGTTGTTAAACAGAAAGTAAAGTGAACAATAAGTAAAACTAGAATCATCTCCAACATCAACATGCGGCAATACATCAGCAACTGTGGCATATGACGACACACATCAACACTTGAGCAAGCAACTACGACGCGCAAGTCCAACTATCTACCAAACAATAGGTAATAGGATGTGTCCAAGGCAAATATATAGGGCTGCAAGGGATATCAAGGGTACGGAAACTAAAGCAGCGCAACACAGATAGCAGTAGATCAACAGGAGGGAATAAAACACTATAAAATTAAGATAGGTAGAAAGAGGGAGATGCTCGCCTGAAAACATTGTCGAAGGGTTCATCCGAAGATCGGGGCGAAGCTCACATCAACTCAACGGCCTTATCCGCGAAGAAGCAAAACACTAGAAGGAACACCGGGTGCAATATTTAATACTAAGGCAAAAGATCGGCATGATGCATGCATGATGAATGACATGGCAAGGTGCGATGCAATTAGGTCATATTAAGCGGAACCGGGGTCCCGACAATTAATTAGGTGGTTCATGTTATTTAGAAGCCCCGCAATTAAATGTTGTTTAGCGATGCAACAGTGGAACCGGTTACTACATGCTTAAATGAGGCCAATATAAGGCTAGATTTGCCCGCATATGGGCCCCATATTTAATTATTCGTGAATCGGCATAAGGCCTCCAAACCAATGCTATGCATGCGGGAATGACAATTTAATATGCAATCAAGTTGTTATTATGCATTTATAAAATAGGGTATCGAGGGAAAAGGGTCACACATTTAGGGTTCGACGATCTTGAGGTCGGGGTCCGGTTCGCTCGTGGTCCGTGGTCGTCTCGGTTCGGGTTCGACGGATTGGTCTCGGGAACGTTCTCGGTAGCGGGTAGATCTTGTCGCAACCGGTAGCGGGACTTGGTCGGTGCCGTTCTTGTCGTCGTGCCGATCTTGTCGGGTCCCACGGGGTCGGTCTTGCCATTGCTAGGGCCTCGTCGTTCGGAAAACAGTACTTGGTGTCCGGAACGAAGCGCTTGTTGGACCGGTGGCGTTCTTGGCGGTCATCGGGTCCGGACTTCGCCCCGGGGACGGGTCTTCAGGATCTCGACGTCCGGGGTTCCATGTCGGAGGTCTCGGGGTTCACCGTCGGTTTGGGTTCAGTTTGGGGATCGGTCTCCGGATTCCCGAGAAGTAGCTCTTGAGGCCCGAGGAGAGGGTCACGATGTCCCGTGACGGTCTTGCGGTGCCATCTTGTTTTGCCGGTGTCGGGATCGGGTTCGGGATGCCGAGGCTTGATCCTCGGTTCCGGGAAGAAGCACTTGGGGTATCCGGGTTGGAGAGCTTGTCGGTGGTTTATGCGTCCGGGTCACGGCGTCTTCGGGTCCGACTACGGGAAGGTGAACTTGTCGCCCGTGTGGTCTTCGGATCGGGCCCCGGGATCGGTCTTCGGGGTTTGTCCTCGAACTGTTGACGGAGGGGCCTCGCCGACCGAGGCGATGCGGGCCCGGTTCGCGGGGGCTCGGAGCAGCGCCTTCGGCGCTGGCGAGCGGAGGGCAAGGCCGCCGCTACCGGGCGACGGCTGGTGGGCTCTGCTAGGTTGGGGACGCGGCCCGGCCGACGCGGCAGCTTGCTCGCAGGGAGGAGGGCGCGCCACGGCGGGCGGTGGAGGTCGCGGCTCGGCGGAGGCAGCGCTGGGCGGCTCGGGCGGCCTGGGCGCAGCGAGGGGACGGGTTCAGCGGCGCTTCGGGCGAGCTCGGGGTCGCGGACGGAGGCGCGAGGTTTTGGCCGGCGGCGGAGGATGAGCGCCGGGCCGGGAGGTGGAGGCGGCGACGCGAGGCGGGGAACCGGGAGCGGCGGAGGGAGCTTGCGCGGCAGCGCAGAGGGGACGCGCCACGCTGGGCGAGAAGGAAGGTTGCAGGGCGGAGGACCGGGCGTGGCGGGCGACGTGGAGGCCGGGGGCGGGCCCCGTGGCGGGCAGCGGCAAAGTAGGTGGGGAGGCGAGCTGGCGGTGGCGGTAGCGGCTGAAGGCGCGGGAGGAGCATGAGGCATGCGGAGAGGAGGCGGCGGACGCGGGAAGCTCATGGAGGAGGCTCAGAGGGCGGAGGCGCGCCGGCGTCGGAGGGGCGACGCAGGGGCGCCATGAGGAGGCTCAAGCGGAGGCGGGACGCGCCGGTGGCGAGGGAGATGGCCGGGGGCGGGGAAGAGAGGGCCGGGTGGCAGCGGGCAGTGGCCGCTGAGGCGGCGAGGGGTTGCCGGGCGGGTGTCTGGGACGGGCTGCTCGCGGGGGAGGAGAGAGGGAGAAGAGAGAGAGGGACGGGGGCGCGGCAGGGGTGGGTCCCGCGGGGGCCCAGGGGGTTGGTGGCTGGGGGGGAAAGGTGGGATCCGGTGTGGGGGTTCTCGCGTGCGTTGTGTGCGTGTGTGTTTGGTGTGCTGGGGTGGGGTGTGTGTTGGGGAGAGAGAGGAGAGAGAGAGGAGGGGGTGAGGGAGGGGGTTGGCCACGTGGCAGGTGGGGATTGGGTGAGGGTTAGGGAGAGGGTGAGGTGGCACAAGCCCATAGGTTGGGGTGAGGTGGCCAGGGTGGGTTGGGTAGTTTTTCTGGTAGGCTTAGAATTAGAGCGGACCGATTTAGTTTTCTGGGGCGGTCGTTCGGTTGATTTGGACCGTTCGGCTGCCCCACCAAAATTAATTAAACTATTGATTTGTTTTAAACGGGCCGTAAGCAAACCGATAGCGGCCAAAACAAAATACTCCGGAGCCCCGGGTTTTGCGTTTGGAATTAGGATGGGGCGTCTTAGAAAATAAAACCGATTTTTGCGAAATAATTTTAGACAAACAACATGATGATGACGATGCAATGCACAAAATCAACGCGATTTTCTAGTAGTGGTTTTGCGGGATGCCACAATTCGACACCACTAACAATGGATCTCGCCCTCGAGATCCGCCTCATGTACCGGAAAGGAAGGTCGGCGGTCTGATCCTTCGCGCTTCGTGTAGATCTTCGCGACACCACTAACGAGGGTTCCTTCTTCATCTTGAAAACGGCGACACCACCAACAAAAGGTCGTTGTCCCTGTTCATCAAGAGAACACTCCGGAAGCAACGGACGAAGTTAAAGGTAAGACCACCTCTAACTTTCATGGAAGGAGTAGAGTTGCATCGATCCACCATTCAATGTACATAGCGAATGATAAGAGTAGTGGTATGGTCGCGACTCCATCCCGCACTCAAAGCATTACTCTGTACACGAACAGATAGATTATGCAACCAACCCTCGGATTCAGACTGAAGATCACGACAAGCGAGATTCGGAAACAAAGGAGTGATGCAGACTCTGCATCGGATCTGGCGTAGGGGATGTCGTCGCGTCGGAAAACACCGGAAGGCTCAAACAAGGAACAAGGAATGGTAACACCGTAGACGGATTCCTCGGATAGCATGAACACCGGATAGTAGAACACCGTTACCGTAGGAGGAAGCGAAACCCTGAAGGTACGACGGAAAACCCACCACGAGAAGTCCTGGACTCGAAGAAAAGATAAGAGAGCAGATTCAAAACACGTCGAGGTAAGAGGAGAATAGCAGAGGGGTAAGAAATAAAAACAGACCTAACCAGATCTATCCAACCGATTTTCAAAATAGTTTTGACACTCTACTTCGGCCGTTAGCTAGGTTATCCTACAGGCTGGACTTGTGGGGTATCGCAACTGCTGTGCTCTGATACCACTCTGTAACACCCTCAGAATCGAACCTATGCAAGTTTGAGCAAAATTCGCCAAACCCGCATAGAAACGATTCAAAGGTGCCCACCAGGCACTTTCGTGCGGGTGGAAAACGAAGTAATAACATTACACAACAGTCCTCGATGGGACCCACAGAACAGATATATATAACAGCGACTCAAAGAGCCAAGACTACAGAGATAATATACAAAGATCCAAATCACCTTGAAATCGATAGAGCGTCCAGCTACGGACAAGATGCAAATGGGGCTAAGAGCCCTGAAGAATAACCAATGGCGTCCATAACCCTGCCCAGGCCAAGCCGGAAGGGTAACCCTGCTAACGGCGTCGATCTCAAAACCTGCTTAAAACAAAAGGGGTGCCGACAAAGGGCAAAGGAAAAAGAGGAGCGTCGATCGAGGCCAAGACAGCGAGGATAGAATTCGGTCCTCGCCACATAGGTATGGTGGATCAAGCGGCAGCAAGATGCAATCAACAACCTATAGAGACTCGATACAACCGGCGGCAATCGAGAGAGAGGGTAAGAATGACCTATCCGGATCCAACCTGAAACCAACACCAAACAAACCCATCCGTGTTTCTCGAGACCAAACGAGGAAGTCAACCGAGGAACTCACACGCTTGGCGCTTTATTTATTCGCTATCGTTGCAGCGATTACTAGTCAGATGTAGTTAATCATCCTGATAAAGTAAGCAGTGGGCACTTTTAGTTAACCATTCCGTTATAGTTGCAACAATTACTAATCAGATACAGATAGTATGAGATAAACCCAAAACCCAGCAGTTGTTGGTACTTTTATTCAGCCAATTCGTTGTAGTTGCAATACTTACTAGTCAGATACATTTGTCGCAAGCGACAACCAAACAAGGCCAGGGCAGTATTAATTAGCCATTCCATTATAGTGAAGCTGATTACTAGTCATTATAAAGTCAAATTAATAGCAGTAAACTTTAGTTATGCTTGTCTATGATCGAGATACTGTGCTCCAAGTCGTCCATATCCGCGGACACGGCTTTCAGAAAGTTTTACCCGGCCGGGGTGCACCAATAGCAACACACGCCGATCAACCTCGAAAACCAAATCAAAACCCAACGAGGCTTTCACGACTGAACAATCACAGGATTCAGAATATTTCAGGGGCCACCCTTTGAGTAGAACCCAACGGAGTAGACAAGCTCAGACGGCCTCAAGGTTTATGGACGGCCGTGAACGATCGGGAACCCCAAACGGGCTTGTCGACACCACAAATCGTGGTCCGATCCTAACAAAGCAAAGGTGCAAGACTGCACAATCGTAAATAAAGCGGTAAAACATGGCATAAAGCAGGATCGTAAATAAAACCTCAAACTAGTTTGTGGCCCCAAGAAATAAGAATGAATCAAGCTCGCTCGGGGGTCCCATATACCTCCGGATGTGGATAGCGCCAGAAAATCAAGGAACATGTATCAAGTACTCGGGTCTTACGGACACAAGTGGGCGTTCGGAAACCAAATATTATCTATCACCCACCGATGCCTCTGCTTATTCAATTTTAGTTGTTAAACAGAAAGTAAAGTGAACAATAAGTAAAACTAGAATCATCTCCAACATCAACATGCGGCAATACATCAGCAACTCTGGCATATGACGACACACATCAACACTTGAGCAAGCAACTACGACGCGCAAGTCCAACTATCTACCAAACAATAGGTAATAGGATGTGTCCAAGGCAAATATATAGGGCTGCAAGGGATATCAAGGGTACGGAAACTAAAGCAGCGCAACACAGATAGCAGTAGATCAACAGGAGGGAATAAAACACTATAAAATTAAGATAGGTAGAAAGAGGGAGATGCTCGCCTGAAAACATTGTCGAAGGGTTCATCCGAAGATCGGGGCGAAGCTCACATCAACTCAACGGCCTTATCCGCGAAGAAGCAAAACACTAGAAGGAACACCGGGTGCAATATTTAATACTAAGGCAAAAGATCGGCATGATGCATGCATGATGAATGACATGGCAAGGTGCGATGCAATTAGGTCATATTAAGCGGAACCGGGGTCCCGACAATTAATTAGGTGGTTCATGTTATTTAGAAGCCCCGCAATTAAATGTTGTTTAGCGATGCAACAGGTGGAACCGGTTCGCTACACATGCTTAAATGAGGCCAATATAAGGCTAGATTTGCCCGCATATGGGCCCCATATTTAATTATTCGGTGAATCGGCATAAGGCCTCCAAACCAATGCTATGCATGCGGGAATGACAATTTAATATGCAATCAAGTTGTTATTATGCATTTATAAAATAGGGTATCGAGGGAAAAGGGTCACACATTTAGGGTTCGACGATCTTGAGGTCGGGGTCCGGGGTTCGGGCTCAGGGTCCAGGGTCCGGTCTCGGGGTTCAGGGTTCGACGGATTGGTCTCGGCGGGAACGTTCTCGGTAGCGGGGTAGATCTTGTCGCAACCGGGTAGCAGGACTTGGGTCGGTGCCGTTCTTGTCGTCGTGCCGATCTTGTCGGGTCCCACGGGGTCGGTCTTGCCATTGCTAGGGCCTCGCTGCTCGGAAAACATTTGGTGTCCGGAACGGCGCTTTGTTGGACCGGTGGCGTTCTTGGCGGTCATCGGGTCCGGACTTCGCCCGGACGGTCTTCGTGATCTCGACGTCCGGGTTCCATGTCGGAGGTCTCGGGTTCACCGTCGGTTTGGGTTCAGTTTGGGATCGGTCTCCTGATTCGAGAAGTAGCTCTTGAGGCCCGAGGAGAGGGTCACGATGTCCCGTGACGGTCTTGCGGTGCCATCTTGTTTTGCCGGTGTCGGGATCGGGTTCGGGATGCCGAGGCTTGATCCTCGGTTCCGGGAAGAAGCACTTGGGGTATCCGGGTTGGAGAGCTTGTCGGTGGTTTATGCGTCCGGTCACGGGCCTTCGGTCCGACCACGGAAGGTGAACTTGTCGCCTGTGGTCTTCGGATCGGGCCCCGGATCGGTCTCGGGTTTGTCTCGAACTGTTGACGAGGGGCCTCGCCGACCGAGGCGATGCGGGCCCGGGGTTTCGGAGCAGAGCGCTGGGCGCTGGCCAGCGAGGACGCGGCAGCGCTGCACCGGGCGACGGCCCGTGGGCTCTGCTGCGTTGGGGACGCGGGCACGACGCTGCCGGGCGACGCGCTTGCTCGCAGGGAGGAGGGGCGCGCCACGCGGGCGGTGGAGGTCGCGGCCCGCGAGGGCGGAGGCTGGGCGCTGGGCGGCTCCGCGCGCAGCGAACGGGCGAGAGGGACGGCGGTGCGCGGCTGGCGAGCTCGGGGTCGCAGACGGAGGCGCGAGGTCGCTGGCGGCGGCCGGAGAAGGTTCGCGGGAGGGGCGGCGAGGATGAGCGCCGGGGCCGGGGAGGTGGAGGCGGCGGACGCGGAGGCGTGGGGAACCCGGAGCGGGCGGAGGGAGCTTGCGCGGCCGCAGCGGAGGGGGACGCTACGCGCCGGGCGAGAGGAAGGTTGCAGGGCGGCGCGGCGGAGGACCGGCGTGGCGGGCGACGGAGGCCGCGGGGCCCCGTGGCGTTGCGCGGCCGGGCAGGCGGTAGGGGAGGGGCGAGCGGTGGCGGTGGGCGGCGCGCGACGGCGCGCGCGGTGGGCTCGAGCGGCGGGAGGAGCATGCGGGCCGCTGGAGAGGGAGGCGGCGGACGCGGGAAGCTCGGGCGCGGAGGAGGCTCAGAGGGCGGAGGCCAGCTGCTGCCGGAGGGGCGACGCAGGACGGCGCCGGGCGGGAGGCTCAAGCGCGGAGGCGGGACGCGCGGTGGCGAGGGAGATGGCGGGCGGGAAGAGAGGGTCGGACGGGCGGCGGGTGAGTGGGCGGCAGAGGCGACGCTGAGCGGCGAGGGGTTGCCGGGCGGGTGCTGGGACGGGCTGCTCATGGGAGGAGAGAGAGGAGAAGAGAGAGAGACGGGGCCAGAGGGTGGAGACCATGGGGCCTGTGGGGTTGGTGGCTGGGAGGAAAGGTGGGATCCGTGTGGGGGTTCTCGCATGCTAGTGTGTGTGTTTGTGGGTGGGGTGTGTGTTGGGGAGAGAGAGGAGAGAGAGAGGAGGGGGTGAGGGAGGGGGTTGGCCACGTGGCAGGTGGGGATTGGGTGAGGGTTAGGGAGAGGGTGAGGTGGCACAAGCCCATAGGGTGGGGTGAGGTGGCCGTGGTGGTTGGGTAGTTTTTCTGGTAGGCTTAGAATTAGAGCGGACCGATTTAGTTTTCTGGGGCGGTCGTTCGGTTGATTTGGACCGTTCGGCTGCCCCACCAAAATTAATTAAACTATTGATTTGTTTTAAACGGGCCGTAAGCAAACCGATAGCGGCCAAAACAAAATACTCCGGAGCCCCGGGTTTTGCGTTTGGAATTAGGATGGGGCGTCTTAGAAAATAAAACCGATTTTTGCGAAATAATTTTAGACAAACAACATGATGATGACGATGCAATGCACAAAATCAACGCGATTTTCTAGTAGTGGTTTTGCGGGATGCCACAGACTACGGGTCCATGTAGTAGCTAGATGGTTGTATCTCCTCCTTTGTGCTACCATGTTTAGATCTTGTGAGCTCCATTCATGATCAAGATCATCTATTTGTAATCATGCATGTTGTATTTGTGGGGATCTGATGGATATTGATATTACTATGTCAGATTGATTAATGGTTTTGTCTTATTGATTCTATCATGTCTGTGTTGTTTGTGATATTGCATGCTCTCCGTTTCTAGTAGCTATCTTGGCCAAGTAGATGCCAGTGACTCCAAGAGGGGGTATTTATGCTAGATAGTGGGTTCATGCCTCTATTTAATCTAAGGGAAGTGACATAAATCTCTTAAGTTGTAGATGTGCTGTTGCCACTAGGGAGAAAACAACGGTCTCTTTTTCATGGAACAAGTGGATTGTTTACCTTACACACTTTGCTTAAAACAGTTATCTATTGCTTGCAACTTAATACTGGAGGGGGTTCGGATGATAACCTAAAGGTGGATTTCTAGTCATAGATGCAGTTGGATGGCGGTCTATGAATCTTGTTGTATTTCCCAATCGAATATCATAGGATCATGAATGTCTAGTATTGCATTATTATGCCTTGCTTAGTTCTGTCAATTGCCCTGCTGTAATTTGTTTACCCAGCATGCCATGTTTGTTTATCTTAAGGAGAACACCTCTAGTGAACTATGGACCTGGTCCAATCTTTACCATTGATACATCTTCCACTGTTCTTGTTTACTTTCTGCAAACCACAATTACCTTTCACACCATATAGTTAATCCTTTGTTATAGCAACCGGTGAGATTGACAACCTCAATGTTCGTTGGGGCAAAGTCTTGAGTTTGTGTTGTGCAGGTTTCCAAGTTGCTTGCAACACCTTTGAGACGTTTCCTTCCTCCTACTGGTTCGATAACCTCGGTTTCTTACTGAGGGAAGACTTGCTGTTGTGCTCATCATACCTTGCTCTTGGGGTCTTCCAACGAAGCCTGTCACGCGCCATCGACAAGTTTTCTGGCGTCATTGTCGGGGAGGCTAGGGACGTCTTCGCAAGGGGAGTCCTTCATAACCTTTCTCTTTACTTTGTTTTTGTTTTGCTTAGTTTCTTTTGCTTGGTTTTGTTTTCCTTTTTTATGAAAAACTCAAAAAAATTAGTTTAGTTTGGTTTGCTTACTCTTATATAAAACACAAAAAATTAGTTCCTACTCTAGTTGCTGGTATGTTGTTGCCTTGCTTGGTCATGCTTTCTATCAATGGATGGTTTCTTTGAAACTAGTTCTTATTGGCAAGGTGGGTTCACGAAGAACAAAAGTGTTATTGTAAGGAACACCGTTTGTCACAAAAAGGGAAACACTTATGGGAACAAATTGATAAATTGAATACTATTGCTAGAGATGTGTGCTCTACTTATAATGTTACTTATTGCTTTGATAAATCTTGTTGATGTAGGAGGTACAAACACCTACCTTTTCAATGTGAGTATAATGATGATGTTACCATATCTTCTTATGTTAAAGTAAATTATGACTTTTGTCATGTGGAACAAATTGAAGAATTTATTGCTTTCAAGGATGCATTTGAACTTGCTAGTTTGCCTGAAAATACTGATGATTCACCTGATGAATATGAGGTTTATGATATACTCAAATTTTTCTTTGATAATTACAAGGAAGATAATGGTTATATTCTTGAATATTTTAATAGATGCTTTCCACAAATGGAAGAGACTAAAGACTTGCAGGAGCCTATGGAAGAAGACATTGTTGAACCTAAAAGCTCATTAGATGAAAAATAGGAGGAGAGTGATGACCAAGATGAGGAAGAATGGATCCCATGCCTACCCTCCAATGAGAGTAACTCTTTACCTCTTACATTATTTGATTGTCCCCATGCTTACCAAAGGAGGATGAGTGTTATGCTCATGTTATCTATGATAATCCTATATTTGTTCCTAACTTTGAAATGCATGGTACTAAATAGTTTTGCTTAGAAAATGTTTATGATAAAGCTCTAGATGATGGTCCTATATTGAATGATCAGTCTTCTTGTTATAAAATTGTTAAGAGTGGGTTTGAAGGTTTTAATCCCACTATTTTTGAGATTGATAAAAATTATGTGTTTGTAGATCATTAAAATCATAATTTATGTGATAGTTATATTGTTGAGTTTATTCATGAGGCTACTGAAAATTATTATGAGAGAGGAAAATATGGTTGTAGAAGTTTTCATGGTACCGAAACACCTCTCTATGTGCTGAATGTTTTGAAGTTGCTCTTGTTTTATCTACCCATTCTTGTTACTATGTGCTTCTTTGACTTATTTTCTTACAAGATTCCTATGCATAGGAAGTGGGTTAGACTTAAATGTGTTTCATATTTGCTCCTTGATGCTCACTTTTGCTTCAATTCATATTTCTTATGTGAGCATCTTCTTGTGCCTAACTTAAAGGCGTTAAAGAAAAGTAATTATTGGGAGATAACCCAAACGTTTTCTCGAGTCTTGGAAGTTATTACTTCAGTAATGACCTCTTCTTATCCTTTTTGTTTGCTTTTTGTGCCAAGAATAACCTCTAATGAGAGGGAAGTAAGATTTGGGGAGTTGCTGTCCCAAAACAGATTTTTGTGCTCCACCGTAAAAATTTGTGAGGAATCTTTGTAAGTCGGATTGAGCTGATATTTTCTTAATAAATCCCCCAGTATGTTAGCTAACTTTCGTCAGTTCAACACTTTTTTATTTGAGAAACAGGAGGTCTTTGAAAAAATCTGTTTCTACCTGCTGGTCTGTTTTGATAGATTTCGGCCATTATTTGCATTTGCTTCTTATTGATTCCTTTTTGGGTTCTTTTTGTAAAATCAAGATTTTTGAGGGAATTGCTACATTAGCTTGTGTTTTTAGTGAAAGTTTTGCTGTTCTAAGCTAAACCCAAGGGTCTATTATCTTTTGAATACACTAATGTTGCTAATGAAGATTGTGTGAAGTTTTGTATGAAGGAAAATTTTCAAGTGTAGAGAGAGAATGATGTAATGAGATGAAGAATGGACAAAATCTCAAGCTTGGGGATGCTACCCCTTGTCACCCCAAGAAATATTCAAGAGGTACAAGCGTCAAATCATGGGGATGCCTAAGGCATCCCCTTCTTCATCAATAAAAAGCTCAGGTCTTTCTAGACACTTCGTTTTTATTGTTTCATGCACTATTGTCTTGTTCTTGGAGCCTCTTAGTTTTATTTTGGTTTGCTTAGTTTTCTTGAATAAAGTATTTTGGACCCCCATTCTCGCCGTGTTATTTGAAATAAGTTTTTTGGTGTTGGAGAGGAGTAGAAAGTTCTTGCTTGGGTAGTACAAGAGGAGCTTGCTTTGACTGTGACTTAGAATTTAGCATGTCATGCTAGATGCTGTTTTGACCATATGCTTAGTGATTATTGCTGTAGCATGACTTGTTCCAAACAATTGGGATTGCTTAGTGTGCCATGAAGGAATCATGCGTTGTTTTAGCATACAAAAGCATAGTATTATGGTATTCTCCTTTGATACTTTGTTTGGGTTGACTTGGCACATGCTCACACCATGTTATGACTATTAACAAGTCACCATAGCCTCTATGATCATTTAGTCCTTGACTTGTAGTACCACTTTATGCTTTGATTAGTAATGTTTTGTCGCTCTACATGATTATGGCCATTATTGCTCTCTTAGTTGGTCGCTACCAGTCGTTTGCTAGCCTCCACTTGTATGAGTAAGTTCTACTCATGCATCCAACTCCGAAGAAACCAAGTTATTCCAAAGTGTCCACTATAAATTCCTATGCATGGTGTGTCACACCATTCCAAGTATATTCTTGTTTTTATCTATCTTCCAATTAAAAAGTATTTTGTTATGTGAAAACTTAGTGATTAAAGCTCTCACGAACTTGATGGCACACTTCATTTTTCTTGACCCTAATAAAATTGAACCATTGTGTCATCTATGTTGTATATGCTTGCACTTATACATTGGAATTAGGAGAACCGTGCTATCACGGGGAACGCTTTCAACATTGCACTTGTACTTTGTACACAGTTGATATCATCCTCTTTTGTCTATGGATCTCGTCGGTGTGAAATGAAAGGGGAGCTTGTAAGTCCATGGAGTTATGTATGTGTGTTAGGGAAACGCCTAGGCCGCTAGCCTAAGCCATGCCTAATCATGGTGGAAACTTGCAGCATCACCATAATGACATCTATGAAGCATTCTTCTTCTAAAAAAAGAGATTGAGAAAAAGAAAAAAAATATGAGAAAAGAGGAAAGAGACAAAAAAGCACCATATTCCCATGGTAAATAAGAAGAATGCTGAGATGCTCATTGTCTGCTTGCCTTGTCATTTTGATTATGGGATAGCTCCTGTATCATGTGCAAGGGGTACCTCGTTGGCGGTTATCTATGATACACATGTACTTACTATGACAAGAACTTGCAAGTAACTAAACTTGAGTAACATGAGGAGCGGCCCTCGTATTCAAGGGACATGAGATTGCCAACTTATACTTTGTCAATCATATACTCCATAGTTTGTTCACATTATCCTTAATCACTTCAAGATGCTTATGATAGGGGCAATGAGGGCTGAAATCTAACAAGTAACATAATTTTTGGAAGCTCTTTTTGAGACTCGAAATCCCTGCTTCCCTTTGAAGGGCCTTTCTTCCACCTTTATATTGAGTCTCCACCTTCTATCCTTAGGCACCAGTTAAGAGAGCATAGTTGCCATTCTTAGTTCTATGTGCATTGTGCCAAAACTTATTGATTGATGCATATTGTTGATATTACTTGTTCTTGTGCTATTTGTATCTAGTCACTCTTATGAACTTTGAAGGTGTCCTATGCATCTATTTGCTACTCCATGAGGGACAAGATGAATGCCACTATGCCATGTTTTCTGTATGTGAAACAAACAAACGTTTTTCAATGCATGTTATTCATGATCTTTGTTTGTAACCTTTCATGTTGCATGCTTGGTTACTATGTCTTACTGTTAGAACTCCTTCTTTCATGCTCATGTTTAGAGTTCTGTGATCCCAGCTTTCAATGCTTGAAAATGGTTTGATCTTGATTTTGATGGTGCATGTCACCTCAAAAATTATTATTTCTATCGCTTACCTACTCGAGGATGAGCATGAGTTAATCTTGGGGATGCTTGATACGTTGGAAACGTATCTATAATTTTTGATTTTCCATGCTTGTTTAGTATCTACTTTGCTTTTCTTTGTCTACACTTTGAGCTGTTTTTATATGTTTTCTAGTACTAACCTATTAACAAGATGCCACAGTTCCATTTGCCTGTTTTCTTCTGTTTTTGGTTCCAGAAAGGCAGAAAATAAATATTCCCGGAATTAGAAGGGACAAAAGCCAAAGTCAATATTTTACCGTGGGGAAAATGGAGCCAGACTACAAGACGAAAGGGAGGCACCAGGGGGCCACACCTCCTGGCAGCGCGGGCTAACCATAGCCGTGCCTGGGGGTGTGACCACCCTGGCCGCCCCCTGACTCGCATCTTCGCCTATAAAGACCCCCTTATGCATAAACCCTAAGTACGCGATCAATATTGCACGAAACCTGTCGGGGGGATAACCCCCGGTAGGGTCACGAGAGGTGAAACATATCACAACTTGGTTGGCTCCGAGTAAAGGAAGAATCAGGCCGGGTAAGAATGGCTGGGTAGGATAAGCATGAGCGGCCGACATATAAACTATGTCGGCCCGCGTAAGACAAAGTTGTGATTCTTGCAGGAACCAACAAGCCAAGTCTACCGAGGAAGGGCCGATTCAAGTAGGACGCGTGGCACCTTTCCGAGTAAGGTTCAGGAGGGACCATGGTAAAGCATGGTCAAAAGAGAAGGGCGACACCGGATGACACAAAAGGAGCCGGGTGACGCCCAAAGCACACGCTGTCGTACAAAGTAACAGCATGACGCCAAAAGGAACAGGAAGCAGCGTACCAGAAGACCGTAGCTATCAAGCTTTATGGACTGGGCCATTGGGCTTAGGGAAAGCCCATGACCCGGCCCACATTATAGGGACCAAGATCCAAACAGTAAACCCTATAACCCAAAGGGGTATAAGCTAGCTAGCACTTCCTATATAAGGAAGGGCATAGCTGTAGTAGAGGGAGGTTGGACCAAGTAGGGAACTAGTGCAGAAAACCCTAGTTCATACATCTCAAGGAGCACTTGTAATCTTCGGGTATCAATCAAATTGCTGAGTCTGGAGAGTTCTTCTTGTTCTTCGTGAATGGCTCGACCGTGCACTCCCTCTCCGGTGACCACAAGCACCCATTCGGCCCCCAACTTAAGCCTACCCATGGCATCTGCCGTGACACCACCACGACAGTTGGCGCCCACCGTGGGGCAGAAGAAGGTGCTTGATGGAGTCTTCATCCGGACGGGCAACATCATCGCCAAGACCGGCGAGCGTGTCTACTCCGGCCTCATCCATTTGGAGCGCTCAACTTCGTCAGCGACAACGCGGGCTGCTTCGGGACCAATCCGTTCCCTAGGAGCGGTCGCTTCATCAAGTTCGGAGAGCACCGGGTCTACGTTGCAGTGCACGTGGAGCGCGCATATCCGAAGCGCGTCGTCCTGGAGTCGGATCCGCCAGCGATTCCTGTCGCTGGGAAGCTTCACCAAATCGTCTCCATGGAGGTAATGATGAAAGCCCCGAACCCCGCGGCTTCGCCGATAGTCCCAGTAGTGAATGAAAATGTTGAGGGAGGAAACATGAGGAAACGCCAAGGGCTGCAAGAACAACAAAGGAACCACTGGAAAAACCAGAAAACATAGCTAGGAGTAAAAGGGCTAAGGAGCTGCAGGAAGCGATAGACTAGTTGGCAGAGCCAGTAGCACAGGCAACTGACCCGGCACGTGTGCAAGCCGAGTTGGAGGAGGCCAGGATAAAAGTTTTGGAGAAAGCCAAGGAATTAGCGCAGTTACAGCAGGATGTGGATATCACGATCCGAGAGCTCAACTCGGAAAATCGAGTCAAGGGCGCAAAGACCTGGCTTGATGCGACGAGATTGAGAGGAAGAAACCTCAACAGCTGTAGGATACAACGTCAAAAATAATGCCAGAGAACAGCAACGAAACAGCTATGCGGCCAACATACAACACAGCAGCAGCTAATCTGCGAGCAGCAAAAGCATCAAAGGCAGAGTTTACCCCATTTGGAGGGAGAAGCAAAGAAAATACAACAAGAACGAGTCAATGAACTAGTAAAAGCAGCTAGCATGCTGAATGAAGCGTATTACAGAGAAAATCCGGGTATAGCAGGAAGGTCACAGCTGGTTCACTCGGCGACTCGTGTCCCGGCAGATCGGCTGGGCACACGGCATACTCACCTAGAGCGACGCCTAGACCAAGAAAAGAAAAGAGTGTGGATTCAGGAAGAAACAAGCAGATGGTCACCTATGATCCGACGATGGCTCAAGGAAACCCGGCACATGCACAGGGGGCGAGACGGAATAATGCCCAAGGAAATGAAAACCAGGATAATGCAGGCCAAGAAAGGAAAGCAGTTCAAAGAAACGACAACGGAGGGAAAAATTTTGCGCCTCAAGCTAGGCGTGGAACTCACTCGGCAGGAGGAGGAAATCCAGCGCCGAATAATGCACCAGCTCAACCCGAAAGAAGACAGCAAAGCGCGGGAAAGGCAGCTCAATAGCATGCCGACCCGAACGCAAATAAGTATAATGATGGTTACTCGGCTATGGTGAATGACGGATATGAGTTGCCGGATCACGCATATCAAGCAATGGGAGCAAGACTCGGAGGCAGGAACCTTCATCTGGATGATGCAAGGCTGAAGCTTGACCGAATAAAGATGGCAGAGCTGATTGAATCGCAAGGTCCGCAGGGTCCACCATGCTTTGGCCCAAGGATCATGAAGGAGCCACCGGTACCAAATTTCCAGCTGGCCAGAGGGAAAAAAACGTATGATGGAAGTACAAATCCAGAGGATTGTCTCATAGATTATGGAACTGTTGTGAAGATCGCGCAGGGAAATTTGAGATGGGCAGTATGATATGTACCACAGATGCTGGAAGGACCAGCTCGGATATGGTTGAACAATTTTCCACCCGGAAGCATAACAGCTGGATCGATTCTCAAGACGCTTTCGTGAGAAATTTCACGAGAACTTACAAGAGGACGAATCGCCCACATCAACTGGCGATGTGCAAGCAAAGACCGAATGAGACAAACATGGAATTCCTCACAAGGTGGTGTACGATGCGCAACTCTTGTGAAGGGGTAATCGAGTCGCAGACAATCGCTTGGTTTGCACAAGGATGCAGACATGGAAGTGTGTTGTGGCAAAGTTACAGAGAGATATGCCGGTAAGTCTGGCAGAAACGATAAGAATTGCTGATTCATATGCGTTAGGATATCCGACTCAATCGCTGCTTATGTCGGCAGACAAGATGACTGAGACTGAGATCTATGACGCTGTCGGGTCGCAAAGGCGACAGGAAAGGTCCGAGTACAGAAGCAAGAGGAGAGACGAAAGGCCAGACTACAGATATGGTTCGACTCAGGTTGCGGCCATGAGTCAGGATCATCCAGATGCTGGAAGTAGCCAACATCAAAGGACAAGTGGACAACAACAGTGGGTGCCAAAGAATGATGGCAAAAAGCCATACGAACAGAGGAAGCAATATCAGGACCGACAGAAATATACCTATGAGATGATGCTGGACCAGCCGTGTAAGTTTCACACGCCTAGTCCGAGTAAACCGGCCAATCACACAACAAAACAATGCACTTGGTTTCAGAAAGGAGATATAGTGGATTCGCCGAATGAGCAGCTTCCACCACCTCCCCCTCCACCACTTACAGGAGGAAATGCTCAGACAGAGGGAACAGATACGAAAACAGGCAGCTGAGATATCAGAATCAAGAAAGAAGAGAAACTGTGCACTAGGTGCACAATCCAAGAGGTGACGACGCTCATGTCGACCACGGAACTAGAAATGAGTACATAGAACATCACCAGAGCTATGTTGTCTTTGTCACAGAGCCGAATGACAAAAAGAGCCAGCAACTACGAATGATGGAGGTGAATGCCACAATGCCGGCAATTCCCAAGTACATGCATTGGTCTGAGCAAGAAATAACTTGGAGCATGAAAGATCACCCCAAGATCATGCCAACCCTAGGAGGATATGCTCTAGTTTCGTATCCAACGTTCATGGGCCCAGATATCAATGTCAAGTTTTCAAAAGTGCCGATTGATGATGGCAGTAGCATCAACATCATGTACAAGGATACTATGCTCAAGCTAGGCATTACCATGAACATGCTGGAGCCGACTAAGACCACTTTCCACGGTATTGTGCCGGGATTGTCCTGTGAGCCAATTGGCAAGATCTGGGTCGACGTCTTACTCGGCAACAGAGAGAACTGTCGCACTGAGGCCATAGACTTCAAGGTAGTGGATTTGGTCAGCTCATATCACGCCTTACTCGGCAGGCCGGCTATGGCAAGATTCATGGCTACTACCCACATTGCCTACTTAAAGATGAAGCTGCCAGGCCCATGTGGGGTGATTACAGTTGAAGGGGACTACAAAAGATCCATTGCTTGCGCCTCGGTCGGATCTTCACTGGCTGAGTCACTTGTCATAGCACAAGAAAAGAATCAAATGTTGGAGGTGGCAGCATTGGCCAAAGCAGCACAAATGTCCATGCCGACACTCACCAACCCGCATGGCAATGTGTCATTTCAAGTTACCAAAGAAACCAAGAAGGTACAGGTGGATGAGACTTTCCCAGAGCGCACAGTTACCATTGGGGCTGGCATCACGGACAAATAGGAAAGCGAGCTCACCAGCTTCCTCCGTGAGAATCGGGATATCTTTGCATGGTCCACTCAAGATCTGCAAGGGGTTCCGAGGGAGCTGGCTGAGCACTCTCTTCATGTAAGACCAGATGCCAATCCGGTGAAGCAACCCCTCCGCCGCTTCGCTGAAGATAGGAGGAAAGTAATAGCTGCCGAGATTGCCAGACTTTTAGCTGCTGGATTCATCATGGAAGTACTGCACCCGGATTGGTTATCAAATCCAGTCTTGGTCAAGAAGAAAAAAGATGACCCGAACATGGCAGTGGTATGGCGCATGTGTATTGATTACACGAACCTCAATAAGGCGTGTCCAAAAGATCCACTTCCCCTGCCACGGATCGATCAAGTCATAGATTCTACTGCTGTGTGTGAGTTGTTGTTGTTGTTGTTGTTTGTGGATGCGTATTCAGGATTCCATCAGTTACCACTGAATCCGGATGATCAAATAAAGATATCTTTTATCACCCCGTACGAGGCTTATGGCTATCGTACCATGCCATTTGGGTTGAGAAATGCAGGTGCAACATATCAAAGATGCATGCAAAAATGCTTACAAGATCGATTGGACAAAAACGTTCAAGTATACGTCGATGACGTGGTAATAAAAACCAAACAAAGTCATACTCTAATTGAGGACTTGCGTCAAACATTCGCAAACTTGAGAAGATTCCGGATGAAGCTTAACCCGGAAAAATGCACATTTGGTGTCCCGGCTGGCAAATTACTCGGATTCCTCGTATCCAGCCAAGGAATTGAAGCTAACTCGACAAAGATCAGGGCCATCGAAAGAATGGAATTGCCAAAAACCCTCAACGATGTCCAGAAGTTTACTGGATGCCTGGCCTCGTTGAGCAGGTTTGTTAGTCGGCTAGGTGAAAAAGCCCTATCACTATATCAACTGATGAAGAAATCAGATAAATTCACGTGGACACAGCAAGCTGATAGCGCTTTCCACGAATTAAAGAAAATATTGGCAACAACACCAATATTAGCATCACCACTATCCAAAGAGCCAATGTTGCTCTATGTCGCCGAAACCAACAGAGTTGTAAGTGCAGTAATTGCGGTTGAACATGAAGAAGGGGACAAATCAGTCCAAAAACCAGTTTATTACTTGAGCGAAGTGCTCTCTGTCTCGAAACAGAATTACCCGCATTATCAGAAGATGACATATGGGGTATATATGGAAGCAAAGAAGCTGAAACATTATTTTCAAGAACACCCAATCCGGGTAATATACCAGGCACCTATCTCGGATATATTGGGCAGCAAAGTTGCCAGCGGCCGTGTCGCAAAATGGGCCATAGAACTAGCACCATATACTCCACAATATGATATGCGAGATGCAATAAAGTCTTAGGCTGTTGTAGATTTCTTTGTAGACTGGACGGAAATGCAGTACGAACCACCACTGCCAGATCCGAATTACTATAAAATGCATTTTGACGGGTCCAAGACGAAAATGGGTCTAGGCGCCGGGATAGTGCTCACATCTCCAAAGAGGGATCAACTCAGGTATGTGTTGCAGATTCATTTTGCTGCTTCCAACAACGTTGCCGAGTATGAAGAACTTGTCCACGACATCAAAGTGGCCAAGGAAATTGGTATAAAAAGGAGCATGTGTTTTGGCGATTCGGATTTGGTGATTCAGCAAGTGTCTGGACATTGGGATGCGCTGGACGCAAATATGGCATTATATCGTTTCCACGTGCAACAAATTCCGGGATACTTTGACGGATGCGAATTCCATCATGTTCCTAGAGCAGAAAATGAGGCAGCAGATGTACTATCTAAACTAGGGTCATCTCGGCAAGCAATACCACCAGGAGTAGCGCTGGAGCACCTCAGGAAATCATCGATCAAGCCATCACCAGAACCCGACTCGATCAGGGTCACCCCGGCAATTTAGGAGTCAGACATGGTACCAATGGATATCGACTTAGGGGTAGGTTTGAACCACTCGGGGACTGATCCGCTCAAATCAGGGGCTGCTGAATCACACTCGGGGACTCCTCAGGTCATGTCGGCAAAACATATGTCGGCGGAGCCAATGGACATTGATGCTGAAGTAGACCCGGAACCACTGATACCAACATGGGCACAACCAATATTCGACTACTTAAAAGATGGGACCCTGCCGAGTGATGAAACATTGGCAAGGAAAACAGTACGAAGAGCAAAAGCGTACACCATAATCAACAAGGAATTATACAAACAAAGTGTGATGAGCGTACTGCAACGTCGTATCAGCCTAGAGAAAGGCTAGGAGATCTTATTGGATATTCATCAAGGAGAATGTGGGCACCATGCGTCATCAAGAGCGTTGCTGGCCAAGGCATTACGACATGGATTCTATTGGCCAAGCTCATTGGCATAAGCACAAGAGTTAGTGGGAAAATGTAGTGGTTGTCAACACTATGCATCCAAGTCACATCTACCAGCGTCTGAATTAAAGACTATACCAATCACTTGGCCTTTTGCAGTGTGGTGCCTAGATATGGTAGGACCATTCAAACCAGCAAGGGGAGGCATGACTCATATTTTGTTCATGATTGATAAATTCATCAAGTGGATAGAAGTGAAACCAATCAAAAAGTTGGACGGTAAAACAACGGTCACATTCTTAAAGGATATAATCCTTAGATATGGTTACCGACACAGTGTAATCATTGATAATGGCACAACTTTGCTGAAGGAGCTTTTGCTCGTTTCTGCGGGAAACACCGAATAAGACTCGATGTAGCATAAGTCGCCCATCCAGAATAAAATGGACAAGTTGAACAAGGTAATAGCTTAGTTCTGTCAGGGATAAAACCCCGCTTAATGGAACCACTCCAGAGGTCACCTGGTTGTTGGATAGAGGAACTACCTTCGGTGTTATGGAGCCTACGAACAACTCCAAATCGATCAACGGGTTATACGCCATTTTTCCTCGTGTATGGGGCAGAAGCAGTTTTGCGTGCCGACATAGAGTATGACTCGCCAAGAATAAGGAAATACTCGGAAGCCGAGGTAAAAGAGGCCCGAGAAGATGGAGTAGACTTACTCGAAGAAGCAAGGGAATTGGCATTATCCAGATCTGCTATATATCAACAAAATCTCCAACGCCACCATAGACAGAAAGTGCAACCTCGTGTTTTTCGAGAAGGGGATATGGTGCTAAGGCTGGTGCAGCGAACAGCGGGAATGCATAAATTATCACCCCCATGGGAAGGACCATTCATTGTAAGCAAAGCATTGCACAATGATTCCTATTATCTCATAGACGCTCGTGAAGCGCAAAATAACAAGGCGGACAGATCAGGGGATGAGACCAAAAGGCCATGGAATGTGGCACTACTTCGTCCCTCCTATACTTAGGAGAAGCAATGCATGTATCACTCGAACTCTCATATGTCGGATGTGTGTGCCGGCTATGTGTTGATAATAAAATGGTATGATTCAAAAAACTGACTCGGGGACTACCCCTTAAGTTTTCCCTCTCAATTATTCTATGTCAGCTGGCGTGACACCCGAAATTTATCTCGGAACAAGTAGTGTTTACTCAGAAAAAATCAAGTAGTGTTTGTCCGAAAACACGGCTTCATGGCAAGCAAGAGGAAAGGATGTATGACGGGTAAACACGAATGCCGGATAAGTGCAAAGGAGAAACGCGAGCCAGCTTTAAGTTTTTCCCTAACTCCCTGCAGGTCACGTTGTACTGCGTGTCGAACAATCTCGGCCAAGTGATCCAAGTTTCATATCCGCTAACTATATCCTTAGTAACTTGAGACTCTAATGTCGAACACCGAAAAAGGTAGACAGGGGCCAAAGTCAAGGAAAGGTGACGCGGCAAAACGAAACTCAGGGACTTGCCCTTGAATGGTTCACATTCAGAACATAACGCAAATATATAAAGCCTATCAAAAGGTGCATAATCAAACTTAAAGTGCAATATATGTTACATCTGTACCTGGCATACCGGGGATCTAATCAAAAGTTCAAGTATTTGTTAACCTAAGAAGCAGAAGGACTCGGAGGAGCACCCTTGGAGCCAGGAGCGTCGCTTGGAGCATCGGTCGAGTCTGGGGCATCCGTGGCCGGGTCATCCGGACCATCTGACTCGGTTGCTTCGCTGTCGCCACCCTCTTCATTAGCAACTTCGACGACCAGGTCGCCAAGGTCGAGGAAGCTGGGCCCGTCGCACCAAGCGTGCACCATGGTATACTCGATCATGGCGTAAGCTCGCTCCTGGCATTTCTTGATCAACTCTGGGTCATTCAGCCATTTTCCATCTCCTCTTATGTGAGCAAGAACATCAAGGTTGATGTCCTCGTACCATGAAAGCACGAAGGAGAGAGCCTTGTCCGCTGCAGCTCGGCCGGCCGACTCACTCCATTGATCCAGCCGGTCCTCCATAAGGAGCAATCTCTCAGCAAGTGGCTCTATGAGTTCAGGTGTGTCTTCATCCGACCAAAGCATGTGAAATGCATGAATATCCGAAGCAGGTCCACACCGCAAGACTTCAGGGTCCTGACCCGTTCTGACACCGCTTCGAGAAGCTCCTCCATGGACACCTCGCCGTCGGCCGAAGCACCAGATTCGGCCCTCACTTTCTTCATGGCTCGGATGGCAAACATATTGGCCTCAGGAAAATTCTTTGAAAGCAAAAGAGAAAGTTAGCAAAATAACAAAAGTAGATGGAAGAAGTCCAGAGAAACCTATACAGTGCAAAAAAAGTAAGAACTCACTACCGATAAAGAAGTTGATGGTGGCGAGCTTGCTATGCCAAGTTTTGGCCTTGGCTTGGAGGGCGTCAAAGTTCAGATTTGCCGACTCAACCAATGACTTGGCCTCGTCGAGCAGCCTCTTGTTCTTCTCGGCGCTGGCAGCCTGCTGCTCATTCTTCTCGGCAAGCTCCTCCTTCAGCCCCTTCACCTCGGCCACGTGCGTATGCTCTGTCTCGGCCATAAGCTTCTTCAGCCGAGTCACCTCATCTCGCTCCTTCTGGAGTTCGGCTTGGTGCTTCCCTGCTTATTCGGAACAAATTACTTGTCAGCACCAACAGAAACCTTCAGCTATCGAATTAATGAGGCAAGAAACTTACTCTCGGCCTCGCTGATCTGCGAGTGAAGATCCTCTATGGTGGACTGAGCGGAGGCTGTGAGAAAAGAGCAAGAAAAGATTGAGGAAATGAACCAAAGAAAAATACACCGAATAGAGAAAGGACGACTAAGGATATTACCTTGGCCTTGGGTATCAGTCTGCAGCTTTTCATACGCAAGTTCGAGCTTGCGATGCGCCAGAACGAGAGCTTGGTGCAACTTGGTGCGCTCGTTATGAATGAGCTGGACAAAGAAGACAAATAGTAAGGAAAGGTCAAGTCAAGAAGCCTGCCGGATTAAAAATCTTAAGATCTTACAACCGAGTAAGTTCCTTACTCAACAGTAACCTCGAGAGCTAGGGATCGAAGCTCTAACATATGAGTTTGTCGTAAGGAAATGAAAAAGCTTAAGAGCTTACAACCGAGTAAGTTCCATACTCAACAGTAACCTCGAGGGCTAGGGATCGAAGTTCTAACATGCAAGCTTGGTGTGAAAAGTTTAAAGACTAAGTGATTATTGAAAGCTTACATCCGAGTAAGTTCCTTACTCGGCAGTAACCTCGGGGACTAGGTGATATGTATAAAGGGAATACTCAACAATACAAAAGAGTAAGAAGTTACTTTACCTCGTTCACTTCATCGGTGTGGGACATTAAGGAAATGGCCTGCTGGGTCATATCAGAGACGACCTTAGGGCCCAGCTTCAGTTTCTTGCCAGCGCGGGTGCTGACCTCCTGCTCGCCAGCTGCATTCCATGCCAAAGCATAAGGGTCAGCTGAACCAAGGCTTTTTCCACTGAGCGTTCGGGTGAGAACTTGACCCGTTTTCAGGCTAGTTCCCACATTGGAACGGGTCGCTGCAGCACTAGTATGGAGGGTAACAGCCTTAGAGCCATCACCTGACCCGGCAGCCGCGGACTCGCCCACCTTACCCATTGAAGCGACCATTGTCGCCAACGTCGGAGGCCGGATCTGAGGAGCAGAACCCAGAGCGCATACCAGCGTTGTCTGCTTGGAGGAGGTGGATTTTCCGGATAAAGGACGAGCAGAGCCAGAGGCATTGGGCTGGGTTTGGCCCTTTGATAGAATGGGAGAGCGAGCAGGGGGATTTGGAGAAGAAAGTGGAGCCGGTTGACTGGGCTCATCAGTTTTGCTGGCTCGAAGATCAGGAAGTTGTTCATTCACACCAGCCTGAGGGCCGGTGCCAGAGGAACTGGTGGCAGAAGGTTTCTCGGTTCCAGAATCACTGGCACCAAGATCAGAAAATTGTTCCTGGCCAGAACCAGGGGCGCTAGCCGAATGACCCACCGGGTCTGACTGACACTAAGAGGCGTGAGCCTCAACAGTAGGAGCCTCGACTCGAACGGGACTCGGCGCCGTCGAATCAGCTGGAGGAGGTGCAGGCCTTAGTGGCGAGGCGATGCTAGAAGCAGCCTGGTTCGCCGACAAAGGTGCAGCGCTGAAGACAACAAGACATGTATAAGAGAACATCTGTGATGAAAAAGAAAGAACGAAGAAAGCAGAGTATAAAAACTTACCCGGTGACGACCGGGTCACGGGCGACTCGGCGTGTGACTCAGTGCCTAGCGGCTTGGCGAGTCTCAGCCAGAGTGGCAGCAGCAGAGGCAGTAGAAGCTGCCAGAGTGGGCTTGCTCTTCTTGTCCGGCTGAGTGCTGGAGGAGGCTCCTTGTCGCTTCGGCTTGGCGACGGGGATCTTGCCGACTCCGCCCACGGCGAGAGGAGGAGTGTCATGTACCTGGCCAGCTGCATAAGTAAATAACATGCTTACTCGGATAAGTTAGGAGACTAAGGTCGCAAGGCATGTACCTCCAAAAGCGTACAATCATCATCCTCATCATCGTCAGACCAATCTTGTAAGAAATTGCGAGATCGACTCTTACCCGAAGCTGAAGCGGCCGCAGCGTGCGGGATGGTAATGAAGCACTCCAGGTCATACTCGACCTAATCAGTGTCAGAGCGATCCCCGTTATAACCGCAGGGAGGGACAGTACTGTCATCAACCTAGTGAACAAGATTCTACGAAAGACAAGCAGAATAAGTAACCAAAAGCTAGACTGAGAGTGGCAAAAGAGCTAAAGCCGACTCGGCAAGGAAAACAACTCGGAAAACTTACCCAGGGGACAGGCCTGACCCGGATAAACGGAGGGCAACTCCAAGCCCAATCATCCGCCAAGTTCATTTTAAAGATTGAGCTTACTCGGCGGGCAATGGAGTCATGGGTGAGCTCCTTAGTGGAGTGCCGAGTGGGATCATGGGAGCCACTCATGAAGCACATCTTGTGGCTCCTCGCTTGGATGGGGCTTACCCGGCGTGAGATGAAGGCGCACATGAGGTTAGTATCGGCAAGATTAAAGTTTTCATCCGGCGACAACAACCTTTCCAGGACCGCTTAGCCTCGTTCACCGCAGCCTCTTGGTCGCGCGGGTCAAGCTGACAGAGCTTCTTGCTGGGGACCTCGTCCGAGAAAGGGGGAGCCGGATGTTATCGGTGGACCCGCTGTTTTTGACACAGAAAAAGGTCTTATGCCACTTCTTGCAAGAATCAAGCCCATCAACCCAAAGAAAGATGGATTCTCTCCTGGGGAAAACCTGATCCTAAATCTAAAATATTTGGCCCACAGAAGAAGTGTAGGCCAAATTCCGAGGTAAGCCTCACAAGCAGAGATAAAGCAGGAAAGAGAGCCAATCACATTGGCAGGAAGATGGTGGGTTTGCAGATGGAAGGTGGAGAGAAACGAGGAGAAGAAGGTGCTCACTGGAAGAGCGAAACCGTGCTCAAAGTGAGAAAGGAAAACCACCCGCTCGTTAGCTTCGGGTTTGGGAGATATCTCACCGGCGGGAAGACGGCAATCCACTTGCAGCGGAATGCGCCTGGTGGAGCGGAGCCATTCTACCTCCTCGGTGGAGACCTCCAAGCCTTCCCAGCTGCCGCGCTCGCTGGCGGGAACCTCCTGCTCCTCCGCACCATCAGCGCCGTCCCGAGCGTCCATCACTCTCGCAGACTCAGTCTCCTCCGCCGTCGAGAGTGGCTTGGAAGAACACGGACCCATGGTGGAATGGAAAGAGAAGTGGAGCAATTGCAGGGCAAGAACAGGAGGAAGAAGAAACCACAAAGGGGGAGGTTCAATCTCGTAGGCGCAAGGAAGAAGAAGAGGCAAGGGAAAACTGAACGGGCGTGGGGGAAGTGGAAACCCCCAACCCCTACTTAAGGATAGTAAAAACCCTGGTCGTGGGATCCACTTGTGCCGTGCGGCCAGCGTGTGGCCATGTACCAGGCCGAGTAAGCCAATCACCAAGCGCCACGTAGCCAGAGATACACGAAAAATCCGGTGCCACGTCATGAAAGGAAGGACAAGGGGCGTAGGCCCATGAGACTGCCATAGTGACGGGGAATAACTATGCAGCCGTCATTGTGCTGCCAGAGCTTGGAACAAAATTTGAGGCAAGTAATCATGATTACCAGCTGTCAGTGACTAAAGCACGCCGAAAATGACTCGGAATTGGCCAAAGTGACTCGGCTCGAGGCAAAAGTGAGCCAATAAGTCAAAGAGTGGATCCGAAAACTGTCAGACAGACCCGGCAAGGTGCAAGATTGCGACGGATAAAGACAAAAACTAAGTTCCAATCGCACAAGAGGAACCTGGAGACGCCTAACAGCTTGAACTGCTAGACCTCACCGGCTTCGGGGACTAATGTCGGGGGGATAACCCCCGGTAGAGTCACGAGAGGTGAAACATAGCACAGCTTGGTTGGCTCCGAGTAAAGGAAGAACCAGGCTGGGTAAGAACGGCTGGGTAGGAGAAGCATGAGCGGCCGACATATAAACTATGTCGGCCCGCGTAAGACAAAGTTGTGATTCTTGCAGGAACCAACGAGCCGAGTCTACCGAGGAAGGGCCGAGTCAAGTAGGACGCGTGGCACCTTTACGATTAAGGTTCAGGAGGGACCATGGTAAATCATGGTCAAAAGAGAAGGGCGACGCCGGATGACACAAAAGGAGCCGGGTGACACCCAAAGCACACGCTGACGTACAAAGTAACAACATGACGCCAAAAGGAACAGGAAGCAGCGTACCAGAAGACCGTTAGCTGTCAAGCTTTATGGACTGGGCCATTGGGCTTAGGGCAAGACCATGACCCGGCCCACATTATAGGGACCAAGATCCAAACAGTAAACCCTAGAACCCAAAGGGGTATAAGCTAGCTAGCACTGCCTATATAAGGAAGGGCATAACTGTAGTAGAGGGAGGTTTGACCAAGTAGGGAACTAGTGCAGAAAACCCTAGTTCATACAGCTCAAGGAGCACTTGTAATCTTCGGGTATCAATCAAATCGCTAAGTCTGGAGAGTTCTTCTTGTTCTTCGTGCATGGCTCGACCGTGCACTCCCTCCCCGGTGACCACAAGCACCCATTCGGCCCCCAACTTAAGCCTACCCATGGCATCTGCCGTGACACCACCACTACAAAACCGTCTACAGCCACCGCCACCATCATCCCTAGATCGGGGGGAGGGGATCTAAAGCTCTTCCCGGCACCCTGCCGGAGGGGAGATCATCCCGGAGGCCTTCTTCTTCATCATGCCAGCCTCCGGTATGAAGTGTGAGTAGTTCCACCCTTGACTACGGGTCCATGTAGTAGCTAGATGGTTGTATCTCCTCCTTTGTGCTACCATGTTTAGATCTTGTGAGCTCCGTTCATGATCAAGATCATTTATTTGTAATCATGCATGTTGTGTTTGCGGGGATCCAATGGATATTGATATTACTATGTTAGATTGATTATTGTTTTTGTCTTATTGATTCTATCATGTCTGTGTTGTTTGTGATCTTGCATCCTGTCCGTTTCTAGTAGCTATCTTTGCCAAGTAGATGCCAGTGACTCCAAGAGGGGGTATTTATGCTAGATAGTGGGTTCATGCCTCTATTTAATCTAAGGGAAGTGACAGAAATATCTAAGGTTGTAGATGTGTTGTTGACACTAGGGAGAAAACAACGGTCTCTTGTTCATGGAACAAGTGGATTGTTTACCTTGCACACTTTGCTTAAACAGTTATCTGATGCTTGCAACTTAATACTGGAGGGGGTTCGGATGATAACATGATGGTGGATTTCTAGTCATAGATGCAGTTGGATGGCGGTCTATGTATCTTTTTGTATTGCCCAATCGAATCTCATAGGATCATGAATGTCTAGTATTGTATTGTTATGCCTTGATCAGTCCTGCCAATTTCCCTACTGTAATTTGTTTAACCAGCAAGCCATGTTTTTTTATGTAAAGGAGAACACCTCTAGTGAACTATGGACCCCGGTCCAATCTTTACCATTGATACATCTTCTACTGTTCCTGTTTACTTTCTGCAAACCACCTATTACCTTTCACACCATATATTTAATCCTTTGTTATGGCAACCGGTGAGATTGACAACCTCACTGTTTGTTGGGGCAAAATCTTGAGTTTGTGTTGTGCAGGTTTCCAAGTTGCTTGCAACACCTTTGAGACGTTTCCTTCCTCCTACTGGTTCGATAACCTCGGTTTCTTACTAAGGGAATCCATGCTAATGTGTGATGGCTAGCACGGTTGACGTGGAGCCTGTTGGGAACACCAAGAGCAAGGTGTGAAGCAGCACAAGAGCAAGTCTTCCCTCAGTAAGAAACCGAGGTTATCGAACCAGTAGGAGGAATGAAACGTCACACAGGTGTTGCTAGCAATGCCTGGACCTACACAACACAAACTCAAGACTTTGCCCCAATTAACAGTGAGGTTCTCAATCTTACCGGTTGTTGTAACAAAGGATTAAACTTATGGTGTGGAAGGTAATGGTTTGCAGCAAGTAAACAAGTAACAGTGGAAGATGTATCAATGGTAAAGATTGGACCGGGCTCCATAGTTCACTAGAGGTGCTCTCCTTAGATAAACAAAATGGCATGAAGGGTAAACAAATTACAACAGGGCAATTGACAGGAACTAAGCAAGGCATAACAATGCAATACTAGTCAGAAAGATCCTTTGAGATTCAATTGGGAAATACAACAAGATACATAGACCGCCATCCAACTGCATCTATGACTAGAAGTCCACCTTCAGGTAATCATCCGAACCCCCTCCAGTATTAAGTTGCAAGCAATGCAGATAAGCAAAAGTGTGTAAGGTAAAAGCCACATGTTTCATGAATAAGAGACCGTTGTTTTCTCCTAGTAGCAACAACACATCTACAAATCAAGATATCTGTACTTCTGGAAACTAGAGGCATGAACCCACTATCGAGCATAAATACCCCCTCTTGGAGTCACTAGCAACTACTCGGCCAAGATAGATACTAACAACAGAGAGCATGCAAGATCACAAACAACACAGACAAGATAGAATGATAAATACAGAACCATTAACCAATCCAACATAATAATCTAAATATCCATCGGATCCCCGCAAACACAACATGCATGATTACAAATAGATTAGATCTTGATCATGAACGGAGCTCACAAGATCTATACATGAAAGCACAAAGGAGGAGATACAACCATCTAGCTACTACATGGACCCATAGTCCAAGGTGGAACTACTCACGCATCATACCGGAGAGAAGTCCTCTGGGATGATCTCCCCTCCGGCAGGGTGCCGAGAAGAACTTCAGATCCCCCCGATCTAGGGATGACGGTGGCGGCGGCTATAGAAGGTTTCATGGAATATTGGTCGGGTACTTAGGGTTTCTGCATCGGGGGATTCTTATATGAGAAAAGGAAGGCCGAGGGGGTGCCCGAGGCCGCTGCACCCCCCAGGCGCGGGGTGGGCCCACCCGCATGGCCAGGGGGTGTGGCCCCCTCGAGGCCCTCCTCCGTCTCTCCTCTGGACTTCGTGTTCCCCACGGAAATATATTGACTTTGGCTTTTGTCCCGTCCAATGCCAAGAATATTGATTTTATGCCTTTCTGGAACCAAAAACAGAAGAAAACAGGCGACTGGCACTGTGGCAACTTTTTAATAGGTTAGTTCTAGAAAATATATAAAAACACCTCAAAGTGTAAACAAAGCAAAGCAAAGTAGATACCAAACAAGCATGGAACATCAAAAATTATAGATATGTTTTCGACGTATCAAGCATCCCCAGGCTTAACTCCTGCTCATCCTCGAGTAGGTAAGTGATAAAAGAATAATTTTTGAGGTGACATGCAGCTTCACAATAAAGATCAAACCATTTGCAAGCATTGAAAGATGGGATCAAAGAACTCTAAACATGTGCATGAAAGATGGAGTTCTAACAATAGGACATAGTAACTATGCATGCAACATGAAAGGCTACAAACAAAGATCATGAATAACATGCATTGAAAAACGTTTCTTTATTTCATATACAGAAAACAAATAACACAAATAGATGCATAGGACACCTTCAAAGTTCACAAGGGTGACTAGAAACAAATAACACAAGAACAAGTAATATCACAATATGCATCAATCAATAAGCTTTGGGACACTACACACAAGATGGCAACTATGCTCTCTTAATGGTGCCTAAAGGTAGAAGGTGGAGACTCAATAATGGTGGAAGAAAGGCCTTTTATAAAGGAAGCAGGGATTTCAAGTTTCAAAAGGAGCTTCCAAAAATTATGGTACTTGTTTAGCTTTCAGCCCTCATTGCCCCTATCATAAGCATCTTGAAGTGATTAAGGTTAAAGTGAACTAACTATGGAGTATATGTTTGACAAAGTATAAGTAGGCTATCTCAAGTCCCTTGAATTAACTATCGGGGGCTTCTTATAGGCGAAGAGGGAGGCCGAGGGGGTTCCCGAGGCGGCTGCACCCCCAGGCGCGGGGTGGGCCCACCCACATGGCCAGGGGGTGTGGCCCCCTCGAGGCCCTCCTCCGTCTCTCCTCTGGACTTCGTGTTCCCCACGAAAAGATATTGACTTTGGATTTTGTCCCTTCAAATTACGAGAAAATTGATTTTCTGCCTTTTTGGAACCAAAAACAGAAGAAAACAGGCAACTGGCACTGTGGCAACTTGTTAATAGGTTAGTTCCAGAAAAGATATAAAAACACCTCAAAGTGTAGACAAAGCAAAGCAAAGTAGATACCAAACAAGCATGGAACATCAATAATTATAGATATGTTTCTGACGTATCACTGTGCTCATCATACCTTGCTCTTGGGGTCTTCCAACGAAACGCTGTCACGCCCCATCATAAACCTTCTGATCAATGCTTAGAGGAACTTGATATTTTTATTGTTAAACAAGGTAATTTTAATAAACAAGTTTAGAATCATTTATTGGAAAACTCTAGAGCTATTAATGAGCTGAAAGATATTGTGGAAAGAACCGCTAATGATGTTAAAATGCTTATTAAACACTTCCAAATGGTTCAAACCCAAATTGATCAACTTGCTAAAGTCCAAAAAGATATGCTAGTCAATGCTTCTGGAGATAAACATGCTTATGAAATTAGAACTAGGAGTGGTGCTGCCACTCAGGATCCTTTATATCCCGAGGGGCATCCTAAAAGAATTGAGTAAGATTCTCAACAAGCTGAAAATAGTGGCACTTCTTCTAAGAGAAAGAAAAATAAACATAAAACAATTGTAGAATCTCCCGAACTAGCTATAGATCCTAATAGTATATCAGTCCCTGATGCTGAAACTGAAAGTGGTAATGATAAAAATGATGCTCCTAATAAAAAATAAAATGAAGAAGAACCTGAGAAGCACACTAAGAACACTAAGTACACTAAGGAAGATTTTATTGCTAATAAACATGGTAGTGAGAGAGAACCTTGGGTGCAAAAACCATTGCCTTTTCCCAATAAGAAACACAAGAAAAAGGAAGGATAACACTATAACAAGTTTTGTGAGTGGATGAAACATTTATTTTTGCAAATTCGTTTGACTGATGCTATTAAGTTGTGATGACCCACAAGTATAGGGGATCACAACAGTCTTCGCGAGTAGTATTACCCAATTTATTGATTCGACACAAGGGGAGCCAAAGAATACTTGCAAGCCTTAACAACTGAGTTGTCAATTCAGCTGCACATGGAAATAGTTCTTGCTCACAGAATTTTATCAGTACCAACAGTTTGTAGTAGCAACAACAATAGTGAAACATGAGCAATAGTAACGATGTGATGCAGTGGGATTAAAGCGGTAGGCATAGGGATGGATGGACGGGCGTTGCATGGACGAGTCTAAACATGTAACTTCAAGATCTAGGGCATTACAGATAAATAATAATAAGCATCCAAGTACTAAACAATCCTAGGCATGTGCTCCAAATATAGTCATATGTGCTCACAATGAGAACTTGCACAACATCTTCTGTCCAGCCAGCCCGTGGCAGCGGTGCCTCTAGGGAACTAATGGCAATTAAGGTGCTCCTTTTAATAGAGCACCGGAGCAAAGCATTAACACTCCGTGAACACATGTGATCCTCACACCACATCCATCCCCTCCGGTTGTCCCAATTATTTTCACTTTGGGGTCTTTGGATTCGGACAATGATATGTGTACACAACTTGCAGATAAGATCACAAACAATACTATCATAATGATTCAATAATAAGTTCAGATCTAAGGTCATGGCACTTGGGCCCTAGTGACAAGCATTAAGCACAACAAGTTACAACAAAGTCAAATAGCACTAATAGAGATACTAGGCACTATGCCCTAACAATCTTATTCGATTACATTATAGAACTCATCCAATCCCTACCATCCCCAATCCTAGAACGGGGGATTACTCACTCATGGATGGGAGAAACATCGGTGGTTGATGGAGATGCGTTGGTGACGACGATAGCGATGATCCTCTCCAAATTCCCCATCCCGACAGGGTGCCAGAACAGAGTTTCTTGATCCGAATCTTGGTTTCTGGTGGCGTCGGCGGAGCGGATCTCTTTATGGAGAACTATCGAACCCCCCTAGGTTTTTAGGTCGAGAGGCAACTTATAGGCATAGAGGGAGGCCGAGGGGGTGCTTGGGGTGGTTGCACCCCCTAGGCGTGGCCAGAGGTGGGCTCGCGCCTGGCAGGGGTGTGGGCCCCGCAGTCCCCTTCTCCGTCTCGTACTCTAGCTCGGTGGATATTTTGGTGAAATAGGATTTTTGGCATATTTTCCGGGATTTTTCCTGATAGTTGATTTTCTGCACAAAAACTAGACACCAAGGTAATTCTGCTGAAAACAGCGTCAGTCCGTGTTAGTTGCATCCAAATCACATAAGTTTAGAGGAGAAACAATAGCAAAAGTGTTCGGGAAAGTAGATATGTTTTGGACGTATCAACTCCCCCCAAGCTTAGCTTATTGCTTGTCCTCAAGCAATTTAGTTGAAAACTGAGTGCGATAAAAGAATTTCACGAACACATTTGCTTCATATGATGTATATATTCTCAGAACAGGAGTAGATGCTTAGACAATTCATAATAAAGAGTATGCAACTAAGTCTACTCAATAGTCATTGCAAGTTATGAAGAGAAACCAACTCAATAATAATAAGTAGCAAGAAACAAAAACATAAGCAACATTGCAATGCTCATAATAAGGTATGATAGAGTGGTATCTCGCTTGCCTTTGTTTGAAGAGCGCAATATAAATGCCAAGGCACCTCTGAAGTTCAAGTGAAGACTAGAGATAAAGTTATCAGAGATACAAGCATCGAAGTCATGACATAATTAACCGAGTTTTGAAACAAACACAAGAATAACAACTATGCTCTCAAGAAGGTGCTCATAGAATAAGTGGTGACTCAACAAGGTTGTGAAAAGGTTTTGAAAAGTTTGAAAGGCTTCCAAATGCTGAAAGAAAAGTACTCATTAGCTTTGAGCTCTCATTGCCCCTATCATAGGCATCTTCATATGGTTAAGGTGAAAGTGAGGTCCACTCTGAATCATATGCTTGACAGACCATAACCTGGAAATCCCATGTCCCTTGAGTACGATGGCCGCACCGCATGCTACTCAACTTTGGTTACCTGTAAGTTCTTTTCATTGTAAATACACGCATATCATAGAGAACCGCCAACGGGGTACCCCTTGCACATGATACATGAGCTATCCCGTAATCAAAATGACAAGGCAAGCAGACAATGAGCATCTCAGCGATCTTTTTATTTACTATGTGCATAGCTTTTTATTGAGGATGCTTCATAAATGCTCATTATAGTGATGCTGCAAGTTTCCACCATGATTAGGCATGGCTTAGGCTAGCGGCCCATGCGTTTCTGTAATACAGTGTATAGACTCCATGAACTCACAAGATCCCTTTTTATTTCACACCGACGACATCCGCAAACAAAAGAGAAAAGTATTAACTGGATAAAATATCCAAAAAGTGTTGAAAGCGTTCCCCGTGACAGCACGGTTCTGCTGACTCCCATCATATAATTTGCAAGCATATAACTTTCATGGACATGTCACAATGGTTCAAGATTATTAAGCGCAAGTAATAAAGTGTGCCATAAAATTCGTGAGAGCTTTACTAACTAACTTTCTAAAAACAGACAAGCATTTCATTTGGAAGAAAACACGGCATATAAAATATGCACCGAAGTAGTAAATGATGTTGATAGGTAGGTATCGTGGACACTGTTGGCAATATTGGTTTTGGGGAGTTGGAAGCACAGGTAGAGCTCATACTCAGTGCAAGTGAAGGCTAGCAATAGAGAGGGAGCGACAAACGAGAGAGCAATAACTGTCACAATCATGCTTGCAACAAAACATGACTAATTATGGCATGAAAGTGATACAAGAACTCTGAGGCAAATTAAATCATAGAGGCTTACCGACTATTGTTTAGTCATATGCATGCGTGAGCATGTGCCCAGTCGATTGACATGAACTTTCAGAGGAGGATACCACAATATCATACCAAAGTATGAATAAAAGAATGCAAGCAAACATTCATATGACATGCTATAAACTATTAGCAAGCTGGAGCTAATCACAGGCAAACAAGAACTACTAAGCATCCATAATGACACACACCTTACATAAACAAGCTAAGCATGCTCACAATGATGAGTATATGTACAAAAATTGATGGGGATATGCCTACTGGGGTATCCTCAGCGGGACGTTTCCGACTGGCCCAAAGGTTGGCGAGTGGGCCTGCAGAACGGCGAGTGGATCAAAGCCCATCAGGGTACCAGGCGACTGGAGGTCGAAGGCCCAGGCGAGTAGATAGGCCCAGTCGGTCTGAGTTAAACGATTGACAAAGTTGTAACCGAATCGGTTGAGATATGTAAACCCTAGGGGAGGTAAGCCTATATAAACCTCCCTAAGGGGTAAGTAGAGGCACGTTCCCTCATACACCCAAGCAACTCGCCGCCTAGCCGCCGAGTTCGCCCATTGTAAACACCTCCATAATACAATCTAGCAGGAGTAGGTCTTTACCCTCCGGGGGGCCGAACCTGGGTAAAACCCTGAGTCTCCGCCCTCATCTCGCACCGCAGATGGCTGGCCGCCCTTGCCCCTCGTTCTACTACTACTGCCGATTGCAGATTCGCCGTGGTCATTCCCTCGTGCTGGCGCCCACCGTGGGGCCTGGCGGTCTGGCGGTGTTCTGCGGCGAGATCCAATCTGCCCATCAACGAGGCGGTGCACCGGCGCATGATAGCGATTGGCGAGATGCTCCGGATCTTGCCAAGCTACGTCCCGGCGGCGCGACCCGTCACGCACAGCGTGATCACTCCGGTCGGCACGATCAGCCTCTTCGTCGGCTTCACCGAAGTCATAACCTCAGAGGACTCGGCTCGCATCCGCGAGTCACCACCACGCGACCGGCTCTCCGAGCGGATCCGCGACGATCCCGCCTCGCCTCCGAGTACGACTCAGCCCACAGCAACGTGGCCGAGAACTCAGCGGCCGCGGAAGATGCAACCCTCACCGACGACGCCGACTCGGCGACCCCGGCGTCACTCGCCGGATCCATCACCGCGGCCTCGTCCGCGGGCTCCATCGCCAGGTCTCCAACGCGGAGATTTGAGGACCCTCCATCCTCGGGATCTTGACTTCGACTCGGGTCGGAGAACTCGCCGACCTCCGGCGGTGCGATGCGCCACGCGACCTACATGGCCACGGCACCGATCCGCCGGAGGACCCTTTCTCCACCCGATCCCTCCTAACGCCACGGCGGAGGTCGAGAACTCCGCTAAACTGGCGGAGGCAAGACGCAAGGCGAGCGCGAAAAATTTCGCCTCGAGCAGGTGACGGCGCGAAGCGCCACGCTACCAGCAGCGGATCAGGTCACGCTGAACCCCACCGTTCAGGCGCGCCTGAACCGGCGACGAGAACGACCGGCTCGCATAGCCGAAGCGCGATCTGCGAGCAGCGCCACCGGGAGAAGCAACCGCCCTCGCCAGATCAACGGCGATGGGTGCCCACCACCACCCAACCGCACCCCTCGAGGACCAGCCGCGGATAGTCGTCTCCTCACGGGAGCGAGATGCGACGGCCTTCCACTGTTCTCCACCCGATGGACAACCTCGTGGCGGCCGAGCCGACGACATCACGGCGGCCGGCGGCGCCTTACAGATCCAAAGATATGTCAGGCCCTACTCGCGAAGGCCGTGGAACAGAAAGCGCCGACTTCGCAGGCGAGTGTACTCGCGCTCCTCGGGAAGCAGGCGGCCTCAGCGGCCCGTCCGGTGGCAACACCCTCAATTGCCGCCGCCGAGCCACTGCAGCTCCAACGACGACCCGAATGCGGCACTCTCCAACGATCCCGGGCGGCGACCAACCTCGTGCCACCAATGGAGAGCCGATTGCCCGCACTCACATCATCAACAACCAAAACGGCGCGCCGCCAGCCCGGCGACTGCGGCACCCTAATTACTCGCCGCGATGGTGAGCCTATGGGGTCGCCAATCGACTAGGGCCCAAGTGCTTCGGACCAATGATCCGAGGCGAAAAGTACCCACCAACTTCAAAGGCGCCAAGGAGATCGAAAATCGACTCCTCGTCGACCCGCGATGCGGCTTGACACATACCTCATGGCAATGGGGATCGCGGGTCACACCGACCTACTCGCGCCCGTTACCTCACGATGATGGAGGGCGTGCAGGCAATGGATCAACACGCTCCCCGTGACATGTCGACTCCAGGAGGAAATGCGAGACGCCGTGGGCACTTGAGTGCTCCTACACCGCGCCACCACCATCGAGGACCTGGGCGATCGTCCGGGGACCCCGCGTCGACCAGCTGGGTCCAACGGTGGCAAGAGCTCTGGTACAACGCGGTCGGCATCCACCGGACACCGCTATCCATTGCTTCAAGACCTCGTGCCGCTCACGAGCCTCTAGTCGCCAAGCTCAAGCGACACGCCACACTCGACAACATCCCGACCTCCTCGAGATCGCCAAACGATACGCCGAGGAAGATCCCAATCAAGGCGTCGACGACGAGTCCGGCGGACAACGACGCCGGGCGGCAACGGCGGCGCCCGAAAGCAGACCTACGGTACAGCGGCACTCGCCTCACGCAAGCGCCCGCAACGATGGGCGAAGTCGACTTGCCGCCAATGCTGAGCACGCTGCGCGACCCCAAGAGCTACGCCCGCGGAGGGCAACGACGCGACGGCGGGAACTACAAGAACAAGCCAAGGTTTGATCCCGCGGCCCTCCTTAACCAACCATGTGCGTTTCACAGCAGGGAAGGAAAGCCCGCCACGCACACCACCGCCGACTGCCACACCCTCAGGGAGATCGAGAAGGCACGGCACGCGTGGGAGGACACCGACAACGACCCGCAAAATGGCGGAAAATTCGCAAAGTAGCGGCTCCTCCACACCTTCACCGGCTTCAACACGGCGAGAAGAAGGTCATCGCCATGCTGTCGCCGTCAACGCGGTGGCCCGAGACGTCCCCGGTTCCTGAACTGGTGAGCAGCCTATCACCGAGCCGGCAAGACCACTCGCCACGCGCCAGTACCGGGGCGAGTCGCCTGGTGGTCAAGCCCAAGGTCGGCGACTCGGCTCCCCAAGACTCGATGGGCGGCGGCAGCTCCATCAACATCCTCTACCTCGACACCTTGACTGCGGCTCCCGCAATCGATGATCGAGACAACCCACACGTTCCACGGCATCGTCCCGGTCGGAAGGCGTACCCGATCGGCAAGGTCACGCTACCCGTCACCTTCGGCACTCGGCGAACTTCCGCACCGGCGGATCGTCTTGAGCTGGTGCCCTTCGACAGCACCATTGCGTCTGGGGCGCCAGCGTTCGCCAAATTCATGGCGGCACCCCACTGGCGTAACGCGATGAAGCTCCGGGCCGTGCGGCGTCATCACCATCAACGGCGACCCGACATGGCGCGGTCACGAGGCCAAAGGAGCCGAACTTCGCCGACGCCGTGATCGCGGCGGAAGCTAGTCACGCCGATGAGCTCGCCAAATCTGCGGCGGGTCAACAACGACCCCACAATACTCAAGAAGCCCAACTCGGGCACAAACACCTCAACCTTTGAGGCCACGACGCACCCGCACCGTCGAGCTGGTCCCAGCGACCCCAGACGGTGGCGATCGGGCGAGCATGAGCCCAGCATAGGAAGGCGCGCTCGCCGAGTTCCTCCGTGAGAACAGGGACATCTTCGCATGGAAACCCTCCGACATGCCCGGTGTCCCTAGGGAGCTCAGAGCACAAATTAAACGCCGACCCCAAAGTGCGACCATCAAGCGATCGCTACGGCCATTCAACGAAGAACGCCCGTCGGGCAATCGCCGAGGAAGTGCAGCATCTACTCGCCGCCGGCTTCATTCGCCAATCAAATACTCAAGTGGTGGCAAACCCAGTCCTGGTCGAAAAAGCGGGACTGGAGAATGTGTATCGACTACACAAACCTGAACAGCGCCGCCCAAAGGCAGTTCGTCCTCCCGGATCGATCATATCATCGACTCCACCGCGGGCTCGAGTCGTTGTTTCCTCGACGCCTACTGGGTATAACCAGATCAAAATGGCCGCCGAGGGCGAGGAGAAGACGGCGTTCATCACGCCATTCGAGCCTTCGCTACACCGCCATGACCTTCGGCCTCAAGAACGCGAGCAACGTACCAACGGTGCATGCAAGAATGCCTCGCGAGCCAAATTGGCGCAACATCCACGTCTACATCGACGGCGTGGTCGTAAAATCCGCCGCCAAGGCGACCTACTCGCCGACCTCGCGAGACCTTCGCCAACCTGCGGAGGTACAAGATAAAGCTCAACCGAGCAAGTGCACCTTGATTGTACCGCGGGCAATTACTAGGGTACGCGTCTCCAAACGAGGGATCGAGGCAAACCCAACGAAGATCGACACGATCGCCGGCTCGGCAAACCCGGTGCTGCGCGGCGTCGAAGCTGGCGGGCGGGTAGCGGCTCTCGGCCGCTTCATCCCCGCTGGCGGCGATACCGCCTGATGCGCAAGAATCCCACCTTCCAGTGGGACAAGGAGGCGGACGACGCGCTCCGCGACCTCAAAAAGGTGCTACTCACCGCACCACTACTCGCCGCACCGGTCGACAAGGAGCCCATGCTGGTTTACGTCGCGGCGTCCGGCGTCGTCAGCTGTAATGGTCGTCGACGACGAGGAAGGAAAAGCGCCCAGTCCAGCGGCGGTATACTACATCAGCGAGGTCCTAACGAAGTCGCGCCAGCGATACCCTGATACCAAAAGCTGGTATCGCGGTCTTGAGCTCGCGGCGCTGCCGCACTACTTCCAGGAGCACCCCATCACGGTCGTCTCCTCCGCTCCACTACAAGACATCATCCGCAATCGCGGCGGACGGGCGGAGTCGCCAAGTGGGCCGTCGAGATCGGCGTCCACAACATTAATCTGAGCCACGCAGGGCGATTAAGTCACACACGGCGATTTCCTCGCCGGAGGAGGCCCAGCAGCGAGAAGCCGCCGTACCTCCATTCGGAGCCTGTACTTGACGGGTCCAAGAACGCGGACGGGCGAGAGCGGGATAGTGCCGACCTCACCAAAGGCGACAAGCTCCGCTACATACTCCGCCTCGAATTCACGCCTGCACCAACAACATGGCGAATCGAGGCCCTACTCCTGACATGCGAGCAAAGGAGATGAGCGTCAATCGCCTTCGATGCTACGGAGACTCCGACCTCGTTCGGTCAAGTCGCCCGGCACGCGACGCCTCTCCCTACCATGGCGGCATACCGCCAAGAGGTGGACAAGGTGGGCGGCCACTTCACCGCTACTCGGTCGAGTGGATGGACAGGAGGAAAAAGCGAGGCCGATGCCCTCTCTCGCCGGGTCGGCACGATCCGCACCACCCGGCGTGTTCCTCGACACCATCTTCACGCCGTCTCTCCTCCGAAGGAGATCGACATTGAGTCCGCTCCAACGAGGCAACCTTGGTACTTCGTCACCGAACGATCGGACCAAGCCCTACATCGCCTACACGGGGCAACCTGCCCGCAGACGAGACAAGCGCTGAATGATTGTTCTCCGATGCAAGTCCTACACCATCATCGACGGCGAGCTACACAAGCGCAGCGTCACCGGCGTGTTCAACGCTGCGTCAACCAGGTGAAGGACGCAAAATCTTACGACATCCACTCGGTATTGCGGCCTGCGCCGCTCTCCTGGTCGCCAAAGCCATGCGACACGGCTTCTCGGCCCCACACACGCCGACGCTGTCGATATCGTCCAGCGATCGCGGGTGCCGGCACGCCAACGGACGCGCGTTCAAGTTGCGCTCAAAACAATCCCCATCACCGCCATTCGCCGTGTGGGGCATGGACATGGTCGGCCCCTTCAAAAAGGCCCCCTCTGGCTACACCCACCTGCTGGTCGCCGTCGACAAATTCACAAAGTGGATAGAAGCCAAGCCAGTCCGGAAATGCGACGGGAAGACTGCCACTAAGTTCCTACGCGAGCTCATATACCGCTACGGTTTCCCCAACAGCATCATCACGGACAACGGCACAAACTTCGCCAAGGGAGCAATGGCCGAGTTCTGCGAAGAGCACCACATCCGGCTCGACCTCGCGTCAGTCGCACACCCGGAATCCAACGGCCAGGCGGAACGAGCCAACCAAAGCATCCTCCACGGCCTGAAGCCGCGACTCCAAGTACCACTCGAGCGCACCGCCGGGTGCTGGGTCGAAGAGCTTCCCTCCGTCATCTGGGGAATCCGCACCTCGGTCAACAGGTCGACGGGATTCACCCCCTTCTTCATGGTCTACGGCGCGGAAGCCGTCATGCCAACCGACCTCGAACACGACTCGCCGCGGATCGTCCACTATACGGAGGCCGCAAACGAACTGGCCCGCCAAGATGGGCTCGACCAACTCGACGAAGCGCGCGACCTCGCCCGATCGCGCACCGCCATCTATCAGCAAGGACTCCGTCGCTACCACAGCCGACGGGTGAAAACCCGCACCTTCCAGGAAGGCGACTTGGTGCTACGCCTCATCCAGGACAAGAAGGGCATGCACAAGCTCTCCTCCATGGGAAGGCTCGTTCGCTATCGGTAGCGTGCAACGACGCCTACTACCTCGTCGACGTCCGCGGGGACGGTGAACTCGACGTCAAGAGGCCGTGGAATGTAAATCTCCTCCGGAAGTTCTATACCTAGAACCCCACATATGTACTCTCCAGTCGCTATGAATAAAAGAAACGGTTACTGCAAAATTCGTCTACTCTCCATACCTTGTGCCACTCGCACTTTTCGTAATAACAGCGTCATGCTAAAAATCGAAGTCAACCTTGGTACAGCGGCACGCGGCTAAGTAGTGCGATGTAAAAGAGCAGAGTCACTTCAGTCTCACATCGTCCACAAAACGCCAACCGAGCCCCATCGAGTCGCCTAGCTCGACTGGTTTCTGAACCAAGACATCATCCTCGCTTCCCAGCGACTTCCCGGTCCTTCGCATCCTTGGCGAGCAACTCGAACGGCTAAGTACCACGATCGAGGACTGTATACCGATTCATCTCGATCGGACGAAAACGCCAAGTAAGAGCGTGCCAGACTCGCCGCGACCGACCCACCGGGCCAGGCGAGCGGCAGCGCTACACAAACGCTCAGTCCTCAACCACCCTCGAGTCGCGCCTTGAAATACCAAGTACCACGCCGGGGACTCGGCCACCCGGCACCGTTCACGTCTGGAAAGCGGTAAATCAGAGCACTCGAGGGAGTCGCCTTTGATCGGCTCTCCGAGCTCGGCGAGTCGACTCAACCAACAACACACATTATAAACAACAAAACATCATATTTAAGGTGAAACCCCAAAAGGGCGGACGCTCGGGGACTCACCCAAAATCAATCAAAACACGCAAATAAATAGCAAAATGAACACAACGTTCCATTCAATCGCATATCGCATTGTCTTACATTACAAAATATGCCTACTCGGCAGAATTGTTACTAACACTATTCCGCAGGCTTCGACGATGATGCACCAGCGTCCCGGCGCTTCCGGATGAATACAGTATACGGGTTCGATGGATAAGTCGTCAGCTGGCCCGCCATCGCCGCGCGGAAGGGCTGCTCGACCTTGAAGTCGCGATGCGGCGGCTCGGCGTCGTTCGGCGCGACGACCGTTTCCTGGTACGGAAGAAGGTCGCCATCGCCCAAACACGCTCGATGCAGCGGCAGCACGCTCCTGCAGCTTAAGAACCTCAGACAGATCCACAGCGCCAGACGATGAAGGATAACCACTCGTCACGTCGTCGAGGTCGAAATCTTCGGGGAAGTGGGAGAGTCGAAAAGCCGACCGCGTCATGAACTCCACGACAGCGGGCGCCTTCTCCAAGTACTCCCACACCTCAATGAGGTCATTGGGAATAACCTCCGTGGGCGACATCTCTTGAAGGTAGGCGCGGATGCAAGTCGCCGACAGCGTCGCCGAGTCGACGAGCATGCTCACGCACTCCCTCGCATCAAGAGAACTCGCTTCTTCATGGCTACCAATCATACGGCCTGCTAGATGGAAACAGTTGTGAGCACCACGGAAACCACAAACAATATAACCACAAGACTGGGAAGACGCACTCACCGATCAACGGGCGGGCGAGCCCAGTAATGAAGCTTTGAAGCGATGTCTTATCGTCCTGAAGCCCAACGATGAGGGCTTCCGACACCTTCCGGTCTTCCTCCGCGGCAGCAACGGCGGCCTTAGCTCGCCCGTTCGCCGAGCTCGCTTCTTCTTTCGCCTCCCGCAGTTCGCGCTCGAGGTCGGCGATCCTTTGCTCAGCAGTGCTTAACGCAGACTTCGCCGCCCGTCGCCAAATAGGACAAGCTCTGGCGAGCCACCTCACTGCGCAGCAATTGCTGCAAGCTCCTTGTTTACTTCTTGGAGGCGCCTAACACCTTCTCAAGCACGCTGTCGCAGCCAATCGCTCTGCCGACTCCGGTTGTAAACCACGCAAAGTTTCAAAGTCGTTCACACGAAAACAACTCGGTGCCCACCGCTACAATTTAGCGAGTGCGCGCACTCGGGACCGGCTCGAAAATTACTAAGTGCCCACCCGCTACAATTTAGCGAGTACGCACTCGGGGACTGGACTCGAACGCACAAAACAAGTAACTATAAAGAATCAGGCCGCCGCAAAACACCGACCTGATCCTCGGGGACTGGAGGTACCTGGATGGCCGCGCCAAGCATGCTGTGCAGTTGCGCCGCGTCCACGGACGCAAGCAGCGCCGGTGTGTGCCCGCGACGTTGGTCAATCTCAGCGTCGGCGGTCTCTGGAGCGGGGTTCGGAGTCGCAGCCTCACTCGCCGTGGCCGCCTTGGCCATGAAGCGGGGGAAGGTAGCACCCGCCCCAAAGGAGCTCGCTTCTTCCGGTCTAGGCAACGAAATGCCTCCCTTCGTGGACGCGGTAGCTTCCACAGCGGGCCCAGCCGGCCTTGTTGCCGTGTCGTCAGAGCAGTGGCGATGTCATCGCCTTGGCCTTTTGCTGCCTTCCGTGGAAGCGGCGACCTCATCCACCTTCCTCTTCGGGAAGGGTCCTCCTCGCTAGTGGCGGAGGGCACCTTGGCCACCGTCGGGTGGCTCATCTTCTTCACTCGGTCCCTGACGAGACAAGTCAAAAAGGAACATTCAAAATACTAAGAGAGAAAAGCGGCGAGTACACTCACTTGGCGGCGGAATGAAACGCAGCCTGCGAAGGCGGCGGTTTCTCCAGCTCGGGCCAAGCCGTGGCCGAGCCCCAGTTCAGGCGCCAGGCCCGGGATACGGACGGTTTCTTTGATGTTGAGGTAGCGGTTGGCGCCTCAGGCGCCGGCGGAGGTTCCTTGCTAGGAGCTGCCGCGACGGAGCCTCCTTGCGGCGAGACCGCCACGTTCGGGACCCCTTTTGGCGAAGTCGCCTCACCGAGCCTTCCCTAGCCGGATATCGGTAGCGAAGGCGGGGGCATCGAGGCCAGCGGTGCCTCCATGGATGGTGCATCTAGCGTGGTTGTTGCGTGGCCGCCCGTCCGGCGAGCTGTGGGCATCGGAGCTGCTCGCTGGCGGCGGTGAGGCCATCTTCGGCGGCCGTCCTCCTCCTTAGGGGGGCCCTCGCCTCTTTCTCCTTCTTCTTCTTCGCTGGAGTGGCACGGCGGGCGAGGTGGTCTCGGGAGTTCCTCGTCGCCGTCATGGCGCCGAGGCTCTGCTCGCCTCGAGCTCATGGCCGCGTTGCCCGGGTCTTCGGACCGGTGGGGCGATCTCCTCTTCGGATTCGTCCTCATCGTCCTCGTTGCCCTTGGCGGGGCGACTTCGCTTGTCTGGGCGGATGGCGGAGCTCGTCATCGGCGGGTGGAGCCACCTTCCACCACTTGGAATAGCTGCGTTAAACATGGAACAAAGTTAGAATTACGCGTTGCATATGCGCATCGCGAACAAGATCAGGTTATTACCGTTGGGCCGGACGCTCGTGGTGTATGGAGGAGCCCGCCTGCGCGCATCCGTGTATGCCGCTGGGTGATCCTCTTCACGCCAGAGGTAGTCCTCCGGCTTCCACTCGGCGAGGCAGGCCTTCGAGTCTTCTCGGCCTGTACTGGTACATGTAGTGCTCGCGTTAGGCGGAACGAATCGCCGCCCAAGCCAGTTGTACAGGTTCACCGTCTGAGCCCTTCTTCTTGGACGCGAATGGTCTGGAGCATCTCGTCGACCATCCGCTGATCGGGAAGCTTGGCGACTGGAGATTGCTGGCTCGAGCGGTCGGCCGAAATCGTGGGATCGCCGCCTCGTCCTCGGTCGCCTCGGTCACATAAAACCAAGACTTTTCGATCGCTTTGCTTTCGCGGCAGCATCAAGTCGAAGAAGGCTTTGGATTTCAGTGGAAAGTTAAGCCGCGCGGCTAGCATTAAGAACCGCCTCCTCGCGGCTGATCCGTCCATGGAACAGATCTTGCCACAAGGGAAAATAGGGCGGCAGCCCAAGTAGCACTCATGAGAACGCCACAAAGATGGCGAGCTTTCGATACTATGGGGACCCAGATCCGAGGCTGGATCTCGTAGTAAGCGCAGCCGGAAGAAACAGAAGTGGGAAACCCTAAACCCCGCTCGAGGTGACTAGTGAAGCAGATGAACTCTCTCGCGCGCGGGTTCGGGGTCGTTTCTCCGGCTGCGGGGATTCGCCAGCAGCCGGCCCGCAGGATTCCGGCCTCCTCGAAGGAGGCCAGTTGCGCCCTGGTGCACTTGGATCTACCCCAAGGTTCGGTGGAGAGGGCCATGGCTGAGGATTTGCTTGGAGGTCGGAGGATTGCGGATCGGTCGGATCGCGAGATCAACGGGCGAAAGATGTGCGCACTCGGAAGAAATGGTGGGCGGTTGGCTTTCCAATGGCCAACCATTCCTCTTATATAGCGAGAGCTGCCCGCCAAATTAGGGGGCCGTTACCGCGCGATGATTACGCCGAAAGTTACCGTTAAGTTACCTTAACGGCTAGTTTGACCACGCCCGACGGTCCGCCTCCAACCACCCGGCTCGCTAAACTTACTCGCCGAGGCCGCGGCCCGTTGGTTCGATTCACCCAAAACGCGACTCGGTTCGCCGGATTTTTTCCTTCGTGCAGGAGCCCGCCGACGATTCGACTGGATGCCAACTTGAAGCCGTATACTCCGACTGCCAGCAGCCACCCGCGCCTAATCAACGACGGCCTCGGGGACTACTGATGGGGATATGCCTCTTGGGGTATCCTCGGCGGGGCGTTCCGATCGCCCAAAGGTTGGCGAGTGCCTGAGCAGCGAGTGGATCAAAGCCCATCAGGTACCAGCGGATGGAGGTCGAAGGCCCAAAGCGTAGATAGGCCCAGTCGGTCTGAGTTAAACGATTGACAAAGTTGTAACCGAATCGGTTGAGATATGTAAACCCTAGGGGAGGTAAGCCTATATAAACCTCCCTAAGGGGTAAGTAGAGACACGTTCCCTCATACACCCAAGCAACTCGCCGCCTAGCCGCCGAGTTCGCCCATTGTAAACACCTCCATAATACAATCTAGCAGGAGTAGGTCTTTACCCTCCGGGGGGCCGAACCTGGGTAAAACCCTGAGTCTCCGCCCTCATCTCGCACCGCAGATGGCTGGCCGCCCTTGCCCCTCGTTCTACTACTCGCTGCCGATTGCAGCATCTGCCGTGGTCATTCCCTCGACAAAAATGAAAACAAATAGAGTTCATTACCAGCCTCTTATCACTCCTCAAGTTGTCTTAATCTTCATTATTGCCCTTCACTTGTGTGAATTGAATAATAACATGAAACCAAACTCTACTAAGGACGGCTGAACCCTGCAAAGAACTCACAAAACCAAAGAAGAAGAACAAATATTTTTGGTGTTTTAAAAGCAAAACCTTTTTGGATTTTTCTTTTAAGGAAAACCAAAACCAAAAAGCAAAGAAACAACCAAGAGAAACAACGATATTTTTGGTATTTTTGTATTTTTGAGAAAGCAGCAACAAGAACCAAAAAGAAAGCGAAACACTGGATATACATAGAACTGACCGATCATGACATATAGATGAGTGTGATGTCGGTATACCTCCCCTCAAGCTTAGGATTTTGGACTAAGTGGGGATCAACAGCGCGGGTAGTAACTCCAAGACAAAATCCATGGTTAGCTTAACATATTGGAAAGGTTCACCTTCAACAAAGTGTTCCAACCCTGCATTGGTAATCATAGTTTGGAAATCCTGGAGGATTCCTGCGGTTCTCATAAATTCCTGGCATGGATATATGGAAGGGAAAACTCCTTCTTCACGATGAAATTTCATTGGCTCACATACTATCAAGTCATATTGATTCAGTGGATATGCACTCATCTTCCTTGCTGAAATTTTTAGACAAACATCAAACCAAGTGATTTCCAAGTTGATAAATGATGATCAACTCTATAGGAACTTGATAGAGGGATACACATGCATCAAAATGAAATCTCTAAGCATAGAACAAGCATGCAAGCTCACACAACCTGAAACCTATAGATGCAAAATACTCAAGATACAATCTACTAATCACAAATCTAATTGGACAAGTGGAGGAGGCACATACCAAGGAGCAATCCCTCCAAAAATTAGTAGCTAAGATGGGCTGAGCAAGGAGATCGAAAATCGCGAACAAAAACAGCAAGAAATCGAGCTTGAGAAAGTTTTCCGGTGTTTTTCAGGAGAGAGAAAGAAGGTGGCTGTGAGGGGGCACCTTGGAGGGCCCCAGGTGGGCCAGACCCCCCCTAGGCGCCACCCACAGGCAGACCGCGCCTGCCATGGGTGTGGTGGCCTCCTGTGTCACTCCAGGTGTCCCTCTGCCCCTTTTTTCCAGGAAAAATTTATTTTGAATTTTCTGTGATTTTTCGGGAAACTTTATTTTTGGCCAATTTTCAGGGTATGAAAATTGATTTTCTCGCAGAAACAGTTTTTTCAGAAGAAGCAAAAGCAAACAAAAAGCAAACTATAGGAGTTCTAAGACACTCTAACAAGCAAACAACTAGCTAACAATAGCAAAAGCAAAAGAAAAGGCAAAGACTAGGAAGGAGAAAAGTAAAAGAAAGCAAGTATAACCATAGTGAAAAATATTATTTTGTCCATTAAAATCCTTTTGTTAACAAGGTTGATCAAGTCTTGTTACCAAAACAATATTATATGAAACAAAACTTTGCAATCCACAAGGTGATTATGTTACCTCATATTTGATAGCAATAGTCCCAATCATAATAGTTTCAAAATTTTCTTGTGGAATGGGACAATATATTTCTCCAACCTCGATTCTCTCAATATTATCAATGGAATTCAGGCAATAGCTCTTAGCAACCTTATTGGGGAAATAGACAGTGTGCTCTTTGTCATTATGTTGAATGTTTCTTTTCCTTGATTACAATTGATGACAGCCCCTGCAGTATTAAGAAAAGTTCTCCCAAGAATAATAGACATATTGTCATGTTCAGGCATTTCAAGCACAACAAAATCAGTTAGAACCAAGCAATTATGAGCCACTTGCACAGGAACATCCTCACATATACCAACAGGAATAGTAGTTGACTTATCAACCATTTGCAAAGATATATCAGTTGGTATCAACTTTTCTAGATGGAGTCTCTTATAGAGAGAAAAATGCATAACATTAACCCTAGCTCCCAAATCACATAAAGCAGTTCTAACATAATTGTTCTTAATAGAGCAAGGAATAGTTGGTATACCTGGATCACCAAGTTTCTTTGGAACCTTACCACTAAAGGAATAATTAGCAAGCAGAGTAGAAATCTCCTCATTAGGACTCTTCCTTTTATTAGAGAAAATATCCTTCATATACTTTGAATAAAGAGGCAACTTAATAGCGTCAGTCAAAGGAATTTGCAAAAATAAAGGTTTCATCCACTCACAAAACTTGTTGTAGTGTTCTTCCTCCTTTGACTTGTGTTTCTTACCTGGAAAAGGCATAGGTTTCTGCACCCAAGGTTCTCTCTCTTTACCATGTTTATTAGCAATAAAGTCTTCCTTAGTGTACCTAGTGTTCTTAGTGTGCTTCTCAGGTTCTTCCTCAACTTCCTCCTTATCAGGAGCATCATTTTTATCATTACCACTCTCAGTTTCATCATCAAAGATAGATATACTATTAGGCTCTACAGCAGGTTCAACTGGTTCCTCAATTACTCTATGTTTCTTTTTCTTTCTCTTACGAGGAATACCACTATTAACTTGTTGAGAATCCTGCTCAATTCTTTTGGGGTGTCCTTCAGGATATAAAGGATCTTGAGTAGCTATACCACTCCTAGTTCTAATTCCATAAGCATGTTTATCTCCTGAGGCATTAACTAGAATATCCGTTTGTACTTTAGCAAGTTGATCAAGTTGGGTTTGAACCATTTGAAAGTGTTTACAAAGCATTTTAATATCATTTGAAGTTCTTTCCACAATATCTTTCAACTTTTAATAGCTCTAGAGTTTTCCAATAAATGATTCCAAACTTGTTTATTAAAATTACCTTGTTTAACAATAAAAATGTCAAGTTCCTCTAAACATTGATCAGGAGGCTTACCGTAAGGAATATCACCTTCATCAAAGTGTTGGAGAGAATGTACCTCAATAGTAGATGAATGGGTAATTGGCTTACATAATTCTTCTATAAGAGGTAGATTCTTCACATCTTCAGCTCTAATACCTCTATCCTTTAGACATTTCTTAGCTTCCTTCATCACTTCATCATTTAATGCAATAACACCTCTTTTCTTTGGTGTTGGTATTGGAACTGGTTTAGGAACATCTGGTTCAGGAGAAATAGGCTCAGGTGTATTTAGCTCAGTTGAAGTCCAATCATCATAATTCTTGCTTATTTTAGCCATTAATTCTTCAACATCTATAGGAGTTCTTTTCCTGAAAACACAATCAGCAAAGCTATCTAGGTATGTCCTAGAATCATCAGTTAGTCCATTATAATAAATATCAAGAAGCTCATTCTTAGGTAATGGACATCCAGGATGTGCATGAATCAAGGCACAAAACCTTGTCCATGACTCAGACAATTTCTCTTCTTCTCCCTGTTTAAAATCAAAAAGTCTCTGCAAAGCAGCATGTCTAGCACTGGGAGAAAAATATTTCTGGAAGAAAGAAGCAATCAAACAATCAGGGCTATCAATGGAACCAGGAGGTAATCTATTAAACCAAGCCCTAGCTTCTCCTTTTAGTGAAAAAGGGAAGATCTTAGTAGCAAAGTATTTGCGCATCTTAAAATCATCAGAGAATAAAGCACTCATAGTAGAAAGCTCATTCATATGAGCCACAACACTCTCATTTTCAGTCCCACAGAAAGGTTCTTTCTCAACAATATCTAAATAGGATAAATCAAGAGAGAAATCATAATGTTTATCTTTAATATCTATGGGAGAAGTGGCAAACTTAGGATCGGAGGACAACTTAGGAATAATGGTACGTCTAGCAAGGATACTCTTAATAGCACTAGTACCATGTGTGTTTCGGCACTCTTCAACAAATTCATCAGTGAACTCAATGTAACCATCATTAATATCATAAATCTCACTAGACTCAGGTGAGCTAACAGGTGTAACAGTGTCTTCACTAGGAGTTTTAGTATTTCCTACACTAGCCATAGTAGCATCTAGGAAAGGACCTAATGAACCGCTCCCATCAAGCACAATAGAGTAATTGTAGGGGTTCGTAGCATGGAAAACAAAATTTTCTACCGCATGAACACACAATCAAGATCTAATCTATGATCAAGCCAAGATCTATCTACTAGATTGTAGCAACGAGTCGATAGAATACTAACCCTCAAAGATCCAAAACGGTTAATGAGAGCAGATTCTCATGGGTGATGTAGTCGTACACTTGCCGATCTCAAGATCGCGTAGACGATCCTTCCGGATCTGCGTTCCAGCAGCACTCCCGCAGTCGGTCACGCGTTTGGTACTCGATGAAGACCTTCCTCTCCCTTGTTCCAGCAGGCAACGGAGGTTGTAGCACTCTCCTCGTGATTCCGGCAGCACGACGGCGTGGTACCGGAAGAAGAGGGAAGATTTCGCAGGGCTTCGCCTTAAGCCGGAGCGAGTATGGTGGAGTATGAGAGAGGCCTTGGTGATCTAGGGTTTAGAGGGCACCAAGGGAGGGAGATTGGCCGGCGGCTAGGGCTTGGGGAAGCCCCAACTCGGCGAGTTGTAGAAACCCTAGGTGGCGGCGGCGACTTGGAGGAGGCCGGCGGCTAGGGATAGGGTTTTTGGGTGTGAGGGGTACGGGCGCCCTACCCCTCCTTATATAGGTGGAGGGTGGCCGGTTGGGAGGAGGGAGTCCTCCCCCAACTCTACCTCCTTGGCCGGCGGGTGGAGGGAGGGGAACTCCTCCCCAAGTAGGTTTCATACTCTCCCTCCACCAAGCAAACTTGTCGTTTGACTTTTTCGGATTGGTGTTTGACTTTCAAATTAGGATTTGATTTCTCCCTTTATTTTGCCCAACCAAGTGACCAAGTACATGATGCAACCATTCCATATTGTCATGACACATTCATGTACCCTTCCCCTCCGGAGTGCCGGACCTTGCGGACCCTTCTAGAACATTCCCGGTGAAAACACTGGAATCATTCCCCAACTCCAAAACAGGACTTTCCTTATATGAATCTTATTCTCTGGACCATTCCGGATCTCCTCGTGATATCCCAGATCCCATCTGAGACTCCGAACAACATTCGGTCTCTTAATCATCATTCCATAACTACTCAACAACATCGAATCCTTAAGTGTGTCTCCCTACGGTTCGTGAATTATGCGGACATGACCGAGACACTTCTCCGATCAATAACCAATAGAGGAATCTGGAAATTCATATGGCTCCCACATATTTCTAAGATTACTTTGCGATCGAATGAACCACTTACATACGATACCAATTTCCCTTTGTCTCACGATAGTTTACTTATCCGAGGTTTTGATCGTCGGTATCTCTGCATACCTAGTTCAACCTCGTTACCGATAAGTACTCTTTTCTCGTTCCTGTGATATGTGATCCCTTGTGAGACAGTGACATGCTTGCAAGCTAATTGTATGACATTCCACCGAGAGGGCCTAGAGTATATCTATCTGTCATATGGATGGACAAATCCCACTCTTGATCCATGTGCCTCAACACATACTTTCCGAACACTCAATGCCACCTTTATAGCCACCCAGTTACGGTGTGGTGTTTGATGTCATGAAAGCATCCTTCCGGTGATGGTGATTAACATGATCTCATGGTCGAAGGAATTAGGTTACTATGTATCGAAAGCTTATAGCAAATGAACTATATTAAATGACTTGATCTTTATGCTACGCTTAACTATAGGAGTATGTCCATCACATCACTCTCCTAATGATATGACCCTGTTGTTAATAACATCTCTATGTTCATGATCAGGAAACCATGATCATATATTAACCAACAAGCTAGTTTAACAAGAGGATTTACTAGGGACTCTTTTATGTTTACAAATCACACAAGTATTAATGTTTCCGGCTAATACAATTATAGCATGGTATGTAAAAATTTATCATAAGTATGAAGATATGATAATAACCACTTTATTATTGCCTCTTGGGAATATCTCCAACAGTAACATCATGAGTATCAAAAGCAGTTTCAGACTCAGCAGTAGTAGCAGTGTGTGTAGCATGTGTATGTGGTGGTGGAGTAACAAGCTTACTTATAACAGACGGTGAATCAAGAGCAGCGGAGGTGTTTAGGATAGTACCTCTTCTTGTAGTGGATGGTAAAATAGGGAACTTTCCGTCACAATACTTCCCCATGAAAAGGAGTAGCAGTGAACAATAATAGATCCAAGTGAACTTACAAACAAAGTTATGCTCCCCGGCAACGGCGCCAGAAAATAGTCTTGATGACCCACAAGTATAGGGGATCGCAACAGTCTTTGTGGGTATTATTACCCAATTTATTGATTCGGCACAAGGGAAGACAAAGAATACTTGCAAGCCTTAACAACTGAGTTGGCAATTCAGCTGCACCTGGAAATAGTTCTTGCTCACAGAATTTTATCAGTAGCAACAGTTTGTAGTAGCAACAGCAAAGCAACAGCAACAGTGAAACATGAGCAATAGTAATAGTAACAGTAAACAGTGGGATTCAAGTGCGGTAGGCAGAGGGATGGATGGACGGGCGTTGCATGGACGAGTCTAAACATGTAACTTCAAGATCTAGGGCATTGCAGATAAATAATAACAAGCATCCAAGTACTAAGCAATCCTAGGCATGTGCTCCAAATATAGTCATACGTGCTCGCATTGAGAACTTGCACAACATCTTCTGTCCAGCCAACCCATGGCAGCGGGGCCTCTAGGGAAGTACTGGCAATTAAGGTGCTCTTTTTAATAGAGCACCGGAGCAAAGCATTAACACTCTGTGAACACATGTGATCCTCACACCACAGCCATCCCCTCCGGTTGTCCCAATTATTTTCACTTTGGGGCATTTGGATCCGGACAATGATATGTGTACACAACTTGCAGATAAGATCACAAACAATACTATCATAATGATTCAATAATAAGTTCAGATATGATATCATGGCACTCGGGCCATAGTGACAAGCATTAAGCACAACAAGTTGCAACAAAGTCAAATAGCACTAATAGAGATACTAGGCACTATGCCCTAACAGATTTTATTCGATTACATGATAGAACTCATCCAATCCCTACCATCCCCAAGCCTAGAACGGAGGATTACTCACTCATGCATGAGGGAAACATCGGTGGTTGATGGAGATGCGTTGGTGATGACGATGACGATGATCCTCCCCAAATTCTCCGTCCCGGCAGGGTGCCAGAACGAAGTTTCTGGATCCGAATCTTGGTTTCTGGTGGCGTGGTGCAACGGATCTCTTTCTAGAAAAACGTCGAACCCCCCTCTGTTTTTAGGTCGAGAGGCAACTTATAGTCGCAGAGAGAGGCCGAGGGGGTGCCTGGGGTGGCTGCACCCCCCCTAGGCGTGGCCAGAGGTGGGCCCGCACCTGGCAGGAGTGTGGGCCTCCCAGGCCCCTTCTCTGTCTCGTACTCTGGCTCCATGGATGTTCTGGTGAAATAGGATTTTTGGCATATTTTCCGGGATTCTTCCTGATAGTTGATTTTCTGCATAAAAACTAGACACCAAGGTAATTCTACTAAAAACAGCGTCAGTCCGTATTAGTTGCTTCCAAATCACATAAGTTTAGAGGAGAAACAATAGCAAAAGTGTTCGGTAAAGTAGATACGTTTTGGACGTATCAATTTTCCTCCTTATTCAACGTTGAAGGATATTGTCTCTAATAAAAGAAAAGATTCCTAATGAGGAAATTTCTACTTTGCTTGATAATTATTCCTTCAATGGTAAGGTTCCAAAAAAACTTGGTTATCCATGTATTCCAACTATTCCTTGCTCTATTAAAAATAATTCTGTTGGAACTGCTCTGTGTGATTTGGGAGCTGGAGTTAGTGTTATGCCTTTCTCTCTCTACAAGAGACTTTAGCTAGAAAAATTGATACCAACTGATATATCTTTGCAAATGGCTGATAAGTCAACTACTATTCCTGTTGGTATATGTGAGGATGTTCATGTTTAAGTGGCTCATAATTGCTTGGTATAAACTGATTTTGTTGTGCTTGAGATGCCTGAAGATGATAATATGTCTATTATTCTTGGGAGATCTTTTCTTAATACTGCAGGTGTTGTCATCAATTGTAATCAAGGAAAAGTAACTTGTAATATTAATGACAAAGAACATACTGTCTATTTCCCCAAGAAAATTGATAAGAGTTATGGCCTAAATTCAATTGAAAATATTGAGAGCATCAAAGTTGGAGAAATATATTGTCCCATTCCATAAGAAACTTTTGAAACTATTATGATTGGGACTATTGCTATCAAGATTGAGGTAACATAATCATTTTGTGAAATGCAAAGTTTTGTTTCATATAAAATTGTTTTGGTAACAAGACTTGATCAACCTTGTTAACAAAGGGATTGTAATGGACAAAATAATGCTTTCACAGTGATTATCCTTGCTCACTTTTATTTTTCTCCATTACAATCTTTGCTCTTCGTCTTGTTAGTTTTAGTTTTGCTAGTTGCTTGCTTGTTAGAGTGTCTTAGAACTTCTGTAGTTTTGGTTTTGGTTTGCTTTTGTGTATTTCAAAAAAATCTTTTTCTGCGAGAAAATCAATTTTCATAACCTAAAAATTGGCCAAAAATTAAGTTTCCCGAAAAATTCCAGAAAATTCATATTTAATTTTTCCTCGAAAAAGGGGCAAAGGGGCACCTGGAGTGACCCAGGGGTACCAACCAGGCCAGCACACCCCCTGGTGGCGCGGCCAGCCCCAGGGCACGCCTGGCCTGGGTGTGGTCCACCCCTGGCCCTCTAGAGTGTCTCCTTCCAGCCACTTCTTTCTCTCCCCGAAAAACACCAGAAAACTTCACATAGCTCGAGTTTCTGCTGTTCTTGCTCCCGATTTTCGATTTCCTTTCTCAGCCCATCTTAGCTGCTGATTTTTGGAGGGATTGCTCTCCGGTATGTGCCTCCTCCGCATGTCCAATTAGATTTTTGATTGGTGGATTGTATGTTGAGTATTTTGCTACTGTAGGTGATAGGTTTTGTGATCTTGCATTCTTGTTCTAGGCTTAGAGATTTAATTTTGATGCATGTTTAGCCCTCTAGCAAGTTCCTATAGTAGTTCCCCTTCATTTATTAACTTGGAAATCACTTGGTTTGGTGTTTGTCTAAAAATTTCATAAAGGGGGCCATGGACAACCACACTTTTGGAAAAGTGTTTGCAAGAGATGCACCTAGGGGGGCAAGGCCTTCAAGATCAGCTTATCAAGCTAGGCCATCATACAATGAGGATCTTATTGCACCGCCCTTTGGTATTGAGGGAGATGAGGGGATGCACTCCCTTCTACCTTCCCTTGTTTTACCTTTTTGCAAGCTGCAGGGATCCTCGATGATTTCCTAACTCTTGTTCAGAGGGTTGGTCTAACCGATTACATGCAGGATGAGAGTGCAATATGCTTTGCTCACCAAAACTTTTGTGGAGAGTTTCACTTTCACTAACACCTCTTACAACTCAAAGGTTTCATTGAAAATCTATGGGAGGCCTTTTACCATGACATTGGAAAGGTTTTGCAGCATTATAGGTATTGGCATGGCTAGGATGATGAAGAAGATTCAAGGTCGACCCGCTGATTTGTTGGAGCTTTACCATGGGATAACAAATGATGATGACCGCACAGTCCAACGCGGGAAGATAAGAAATATTCAACTCCCAGCTCTCAGATATTTTTCTTATTATCTTGCCACTAGCATTCTTGGTAGGGAGAACACTAGAAATATTTCCAACTATCATTTGACTTTTCTAGATGTTGCACTTAACAATGAAACCAGGTATAATCTTGGTTCTCTCATTGCTCGCCGCCTAGCTGCTAGAGGACCCATTTATGGGGGTATTTTTGTTGCACGTGTAGTTGCTTCCTTAGACCTTTCTACTGATCCGAACGATACAATGCTAGCCCCACAGAGGCTTGATCTAGCTACCATGAAAGCGCATCACTTTGTTACTGGTAGCTCTAGCCTTGAGAGTTTAGTTTACAGGATGATGTTTACTGACGGGGACGAGAGAGAAATTTCTTTGCCACAGTCTACTTTGTTCAGTATTTGCAGGGGTCCTTGGTCACGCTCCAAGTAGGATATGGATGATCAACTATGCGTGCATAGTTTCCACGGGCACTACCAGGGGGGATGCACCCTCTTATGACTACTCAATGCACTACACTAGGGCTTTCTCGAGCACGTACCAGAACAAAGGGGCCTCTTCGTCACATTACAGAGGTACTCCTTCTTGGCCAGGCTGGGATTGATCTCTACTTAGGCTAAAAGCCTAACCTTGGGGGAGGTATACCGACACTACACTCATCTACATATCATGTTCCATCGGTACTTTGTACATCCATGTTTCGTTTCCTTTTTCGTTTTTGTTTCTGCTTTCCAATACACAAAAAATATTTTTGTTGTTTCTCTTTGTTTGTTTCTTTGTATTTCATCTTTGGTTTGCTATAAGAAAAAATCCAAAAAGATTTTTTTTGTTTGTTTTTTCTTTGAGTGCTTGTTTTAAAAAAATCAAAAACCCAAAATTATTTGTTGTTCTTCTTTGGTTTTGTTAAGTTCATTGTAGGGTTCAGCTGTCCTCAGTGACTCCTTTGGAGTTTGGTTTCATGTTATTATTCAAGTCACACAAGTGAAAGGCAATAATGATGATTAATGACAACTCGAGGCGTGGTAAGAGGCTGGTAATGAACTCTATTTGTCTTCATTTTTGTACATATACTCATCATTGTGGGCATGCTTAGTTTGTTCATGTAAGGTGTATGTATTTATTGGATGCTTGATAGTTCTTGCTCTCTTATGATTGGCTCCAACTTGCTAATAGTTTGTAGCATGTCATATGAATGTTTGCTTGCATTGTTCTATTCATAACTTGGTATGACATTGTGGTATCCTCCTATGAATGTTTCATTTGAATCGACTTGGCACATGCTCATGCATGCATATGACTGAACAAAAGTTAGTTAAGCCTCGATGATTTATTTTGCCTCAGAGTCCTTGTATCACTTTTATGCCATAATTAATTTTTTTTTGTTGCAAGCATGATTATGACAGTTATTACTATCTCGTTTGTTGCTCCCTTTCTATTGCTAGCCTTCACTTGCAATGAGTATAAGGTCTACTCATGCTTCCAACTCCCCAAAACCAGTATTGTCAAAAGTGTCGACCATATCTACCTATTAGCATCATTGATATTCCGTGAATATTTATTATGCCTTGTTTTCTTCCAAATAAAATGTTTGCTTGTTATGAGAAAGTTAGTTAGTAAAGCTCTCACGAACTTGATGGCACACTTTATTTTCTTGCACTTAAAAAACTTTAACCATTGTGACTGTCCATAAAAGTTATATGCTTGCAAATTATAGGCTACGAGTTATCAGAACCATGCTGTCACGAGGAACGCTTTCAACACCTATAAATATTATCCAGTTGATATCATGCTCTTTTGTTTATGGATGTCAGCAGTTTGAAATAAAAGGGGAGCTTGTAAGTCCATGGAGTTATGTATATGTGTTAGAGAAACGCCTGGGCCACTAGCCTAATCCATGCCTAATCATGGTGGAAACTTGCAGCATAACCATAGTGAGCAATCTATGAAGCATTCTTCTTATAAAAAAGAGAGAGACACGAGAAAGATAAAAAGAGGAAAGAAGAGAAAAAACACCATTTTCCCATGGTAAATAAGAAGATTGTTGAGATGCTCATTGTCTGTTGCCTTGTCATTTTGATATGGGATAGATCCTGTATCATGGGGCAAGGGGTACCCTGTTGGCGGTTCTCTATGATACACATGTATTTACAATGACAAGAACTTACCGGTAACTGCGGTGACCCAGCATACCACTGCATGTGTAGTACACTACAGTTGTTGACATGACATTCACAGAACACCGTTCTGTAAATATCACATCCCTCAGAGTGGTACAACAGAAACATTGCGGGTCCATATTACAAACATTCACACATTATTATTATTACAATACCACAAGTTCAAGACTTCAAAAGGTTTCAACTTACAAACCAAAATATAAAGTGTTTCAGTGTAATTTAAAAGTAGCAACTCCAACTAGGAGTTGAGCTCAGCAGCTTATTCTATAGAGTTCATGCTGCTCGGCTCCGTTGGTTACTACTAACTAGGATACTTAGTTGGACTCGTTATCATCGACACCATAGCGGATTTCGTAATCCACTCCTTCAACACCTCCTGACAGGTCAGGATCCTCGTAGAACACATCTTCTTAACATTCGGTTGCATACATTGGCACGTCTTCGGGATCCTCAGAGTCTAAGCAAGGGATCAAAGGAAAGGATGAGTAACAGCGTTACCCAACAAGTTCATTATATGCAAGGTGGGAAGTTTGATGCTCTAACTACCACCTCTGACTATAAGTCCTTAGTACTATGCAGTTTTCGTACATCTTTCTTCAAAGATTGATTTTATTATGAAAATCTATGACCATCAGCCTTCACAGGTTGACCAGAACTTTCATGGAGTTCCTTTCCTGCTGCGTTCGTATCTCCTTCCCGGAACAGGGAGTAATAAGTTATAATTCTTACACTCTTCAGAGGTGCGTTACTTTACCCATGAGATATCAACTCCTTGTTGCACAACCGGGCGTACTTTCCCATCCACAATTCCATGATGGGGGTCCCAGTAGTTGGTCCAAGCTAATCACTGCCCCTTCACGACCTCGCATGCCTCCTTGGTGTACACCATGCCCACATATTGAATTACGGCAATGGTTTGTACAAACCGTTAGATGCGAGAACTATCGTGGGACGATGAGGGTTCCCACCCATATGATGCATATCCTCTACTAATTACCAATTAATATGCATTCTACGAGGATAACAGCCACGACCTGCACATTCGGCTTCATGCGAGAGGAAGAAGATACAGTTGACTTCTCTGTCCCATTCCAAATCTCATGGCTAACGCGTAATATACGATGCTAGAATCACTGATGTCAGGGGTTATTAAGTCCCTAATTAATCATTATTGTTGCAAATAGAACCCTAAGTTCTATTGCTCCATTATAAGATCACTTAGGATGACATCTATGATTTCTTTATTTATGAAAATAATATTTTCTTTCTTTGGAATATATATGATAACACACAATTTGCAAATACTTTGGTAAAGACTCTTCAAAGGATATGAGCAAGTGATGAACTTGCCTTGTGATAGCAAGATAGTGAAGTCTGATGCTTGCACTGGACCTTGAGCTTCTATGTCTACAAAAAACATCATTATTGCCCGGTAAGGACAATATTTAAAGAAGCAAAATGTTTATGCAAAGTAATGTAATGCATCATTTAGCTTTATATCTATTCTTCCCCATTTATTTAAATTATAAAAATTCTTTTAATGAGAAATAATTTATAAATATTAATTTTTAATATTTATTGAATATTGTATTCTTTTTGTTTTATTTTAATTTATTTGCTTTTAATTTAATTAATAATTCCTTTAAGAAATATCATTAATTATAAAAAAATGATTAACTCTTAAATTAAATCAAATACTCAAACATCATTCAAAATCCTTTTGAATTATAATTCAAACACTCAAGTTTTAAATTCAAATTTCATTTCCCAAAACACATAAGTCCAGAAAGATCATATCAAAGTCTATAACAATCATCCTTCAAGACTATACCTAATCTCAAAGTATGAAAGAAACCTTGATCACTTTAGGTTTTTATTTGGCGAAACATTTACCCACATTTTCACAGATGAATGCATGCAATATCACAAGTTCCTAAATCTACCCTTCGTTAGTTCCTAAATGCTAGGATGTTACAGACTTCCCCCCGTAAAATTAAACTTCGTCCCGAAGTTTCTTGAGATGTACCTGAATAGTTCTGGATAGGCTTTTCTTAAATCCTCTTATTTCTCCCAAGTGGCTTCCCTGTCAGGGTGATGTTCCCACTGTACCTTGCAATATTTGATTGCCCTATTCCTCAACCTTTTCTAGTTTTCTTCCAAAATTTTACAGGGATTTTCAACATAGGTCAACTCTGCTTGTAGTTCTATCTCCTGATGTGTGATTGCATCATCCAGAACTTTCAAACATTTACGAAGTTGTGACACATAGAAAACATTATGCACTTGAGCCAATCTTGATGGTAACTCTAAAGCATAAGCTATAGTTCTGTTCTGACTCAATATCTGGAATGGTCCGATGTATCTTGGACTCAATTTTCCTTTAACTCCGAATCTTTTCACCCCTTTCATTGGACTTACTTTCAAATATACCATGTCTCCCACTTCTGGATGGCATGATCTTCAACTTTGATCAGCATAACTTTTCTGCCTACTTTGAGCTATTTTCAGTCTATCCCTGATCTTATCAATGATATCTTGTCTTTCCTTGATATAGGCTAGTGCAAACTCCTTACTATTTCTAGGCTCATACCAACATATTGGTGATCTACACTTTCTTCCATACAGAACTTGATATGGAGCTGCCTTCAGACTACTCTGATATCTATTATTGTAGGAAAATTCTACCAATGGTAGATGATCTTCCCATGTACCTCCAAAATCTATTGCACAAGCCCTTAACATGTCTTCTAGTATCTGATTTGTTCTTTCTGTTTGACCTCCTGTCTCAGGATGATAGGCTGTGCTGAAATCTAACTTTGAACCAAGTGCTTCATGCAATTTCTTCCAAAATGCTGAAGTAAACACTGATCCCCTACCAGTTACGATCTTTTTGGGCACTCCATGCTTACTTATTATCTCTTTGATGTAAAATTCTACTAATTTCTCAGCATTATATTTCTGATTTACCGGAATAAAATGTGCACTTTTAGTGAGTTTGACCACAATTACCCATATCATATCCTTCCTTTAGGTGTCATGGGCAATCCTGTGATGAAGTCCATACCTATTTCCTCCCACTTCCATTCAGGAATTTCCAAAGGTTGTAATGGTCCTGTTGGACTTTGTTGTTCAACCTTAACCCTTTCGCAAGTATGGCATTCTGATACTTATTTAGCAATGTCCCTTTTCATGTTATTCCACCAGAATAGTTCTTTCAAATCCATATACATCTTAGTACTTCCTGGATGTATAGAATATGGTGTTTCATGTGCTTCTCTGAGTATGACATCACGAATCTCAGTCACATCTGGAACACAAACACGGTCTTGAAACCATAAACACTCATAATCTCCAAGGCGAAAAACTGATTTTTGCCCTTGAGATTTCCTCCGAATTTCCTCAGCAATAAAAGGATCTTCTGCTTGATGTCTGAAAATTTCGTGCTTAAGATCACTGTCCTGCTCTACAACTACCTGCATAGTAGCTAATCCTCCAAGAACCTCTGTTCTAATGAATTGAAGTTCTAATCTTTCCAAGTCCATTTGTAATTCTTTTGTAACTCCTGATTGCTAGGCTGAATATCTGCACTCTTTCTTCTTAAAGCATCAGCTACAACATTTGCTTTCCCTGGAGTATAGTTTATTGTTAAATCATTACCTTTGATAAGTTCCAACCAACGCTTCTGTCTCATATCCAACTCCTTTTGAGTGAAGAAATATTTGAGACTTTTATGGTCAGTGTATAACTCACATCTAGCTCCATAAATAAAATGTCTCCATCCTTTCAGCGCAAAGACTACCTATACTAACTCTAAATCATGAGTTGGATAATTGACTTCATGTGGTTTCAGTTGTCTTGAACCATAAGCAATGACTTTCCTATCTTGCATTAACACACAACCCAAACCTTCTTTAGATGCATCACAGTATACTCTAAAGTCTTTCCCTGTTTCAGGAACTGCTAGATTGGAGTTGTGGTTAACCTGGTCTTCAACTCCTGAAAACTTGCTTCACACTTCTCATCCCAATTGAATGGTGTATTCTTTCTTAGCAATTTGGTCATTGGTCAGCTATTTTGGAGAAACCTTCAATGAATCTCCGATAATAACCAGCCATTCCTAAGGAACCTCGATTTTGCTTCACATTGGTCGGTGCAGTCCACTCTAGTATTGACTGAACTTTAGATGGATTTACAACAATTCCATCTTTACTGATCACATGGCCGAGGAATGCTACCTCATCTAGCCAAAATTCACACTTACTAAACTTAGCATAAAGTTTATGTTCCCTTAGAGTCTGCAATGCTATTCTCAAATGACCAGCATGCTCTTACTTATCCTTGGAATATATCAGAATATCATCAATAAAGACTATGACGAACTTATCCAAATATGGCATGAAGATTTTGTTCATCAGATTTATGAATAATGTTGGTGCATTGGTCAAACCAAATGTTACAACCAGGTATTCATGGTGTCCATATCTTGAGACAAATGATGTCTTTGGAACATCTTCCAGTTTGATTTTTATTTGATGGTATCCGATATCTTAAGTCGATCTTTGAAAATGTAGGGGTTCGTAGAATGGAAAACAAAAAAATTCTATCGCATACAAACAAACAAGCCAAGATCTATCTACTAGATTGTAGCAATGAGTCGATGGAATAACTTACCCTCGAAGATTCCAAAGCGGCTAACGAGAGCAGATTCTCGTGGGTGATGTAGTCGTACTCTTTCCGATCTCAAGATCGCATAGACGATCCTTCCGGCGCTGCGTTCCGGCAGCGCTTCCGCAGTCGGTCACACGTTCGGTACTCGACGAAGACCTTCCTCTCCCTTGTTCCAAAGAAAATGAGGTTGTAGCACTCTCCTCGCGATTCCGGCAGCACAACGGCGTGGTACCGGAAGTAGAGGGGAGATCCCGCAGGGCTTCGCCTTAAGCCGGAGCGAGTATGGTGGAGTATGAGAGAGCTATTAGTGGTATAGGGTTTAGACACACCAATTAGAAGGCTCTAAACCGAAGGCTAGGGCAATTAGAAGCTCTAAACCAAAACGGCTCTAAACCGGAGATTAGAGGATAGGAACTTGTGTGTCTAGAGGAGGAGGCCCTGCCCCTCCTTTTATAGATGGGAGGGGCGGCCAAGGGGAGGGGAGTCCCTCCCCAAGTTGGACTTGGTTGGCGCGCCGGCTTGGAGGGACTCCTCCCCCAAGTCGGTTCCAACCACCTCTTGCTTGTTTCCCACAGTTTCCTGTTTTAGCCGTTTGACTTTCATACTGGCCGTTTGACTTTTTTGTTTGGGATTCAATTTAATCATTTATTTGGAACAGCGAGAACACTTAGTACATGATGCAATCATTCCAATAGGCAATGACACATTCATGTACCCTCCCCCCCCCCGGAGTGCCGGACAATCCAGAACCTTCTAGAACATTCCCGATGAAAACACTGGAATCATTCCCGAACTCCGAAACGGGACTTTCCTTATATGAATCTTATTCTCCGGACCATTCCGGATCACCTCGTGATATCCCGGATCCCATCCGAGACTCCGAACAACATTAGGTCTCTTTCTCATAATACCATAACTACTCAAACAACGTCGAATCCTTAAGTGTGTCTCCCTACGGTTCGTAAATTATGCGGACATGATCGAGACACTTCTCCGAACAATAACCAATAGAGGAATCTGGAAATTCACATGGCTCCCACTACGATTACTTTGCGATCGAATGAACCACTTACATACGATACCAATTTCCCTTTGTCTCACGATAGTTTACTTATCCGAGGTTATGATCGTCGGTATCTCTGCATACCTAGTTCAACCTCATACGATAAGTACTCTTTTCTCGTTCCCGTGATATGTGATCCCTTGTGAGCCAGTCACATGCTTGCAAGCTAATTGGATGACATTCCACCGAGAGGGCCCAGAGTATATCTATCCGTCATATGGATGGACAAATCCCACTCTTGATCCATGTGTTTCAACCAATACTTTCCGAACACTCAATGCCACCTTTATGGCCACCCAGTTACGGTGTGGTGTTTGATGTCATCAAAGCATCCATCCGGTAAAGGTGATATGCATGATCTCATGGTCGAAGGAATTAGGTTACTATGTATCAGAAAGCATATAGCAATTGAACTATTGAAATGACTTGATCTTTATGCTACGCTTGTCTATAGGAGTATGTCCATCACATCATTCTCCTAATGATATAACCCTGTTGTTAATAACATTTCTATGTTCATGATCAGGAAACCATGATCATATATTAACCAACAAGCTAGTTTAACAAGAGGCTTTACCAGGGACTCTTATTTTAGTTTACAAATCACACAAATATTAATGTTTCCGGTTAATACAATTATAGCATGGTATATAAAAATTTATCACAAGTGTGAAGATATGATAATAACCACTTTATTATTGCCTCTTGGGCATATCTCCAACAGTCTCCCACTTGCACTAGAGTCAATAATCTAGTTTCAAACCTTTGTGTATATAACACCTATGGCTTTCCGGTGTTGTATGTACATGATTGCTAGTGGTCAACTCTCGGATCTCCGACACTTCCGTGTCCGTGTAATTGCATGTCTTTGCGTCTCTACGCATCACTCATTCTCTAATGAGATGGCTTTGTATAAATTTGGTCTTTCGGTGTGACCTTTAGTTCTTTGGGGTTAAAACATGTTGATAATATTGTCGCACAATGTATCTTCATAGTATTATCCCTCTGTGAACTACACCTAGTTTGATAACAAACTACTTGACACAAATGCCCTCTTTTGTTGCTATAATAGCAGTCATATACTTAGCCTTTTGTTGTAGTATCTGTCACAATGTCTTAACTTTGGAACTCATCCAAATCCATTATGGAACTCACTTTCCATTATATTGTGCCACCCTTAGTTTAGATTGAGATAAACTTAATTTGTACTTTGTGACAAAGCTAGTATCAATGTAGTACTTTTACAATGAACTAACCATCTATTTGTCACTTCTACAAATAATATACTCTTAGTTCTTCCAAAATATCATAAGAATATCCTTACTATTGTCCAATGATCATCTTACGAATCATTCTGGTATATGCTCACAACATTTAGAGCATAGGACATATCTGGATTTGTACATATCACAGTATGATTGATATAAATACTCTTTGTGATTTCATACATCAAGTATCAATCTATACTTGATTATTTGTTTCACTTTACCAAATGTCAATACACTTGAATATATCATCAACATTGAACTCTTTCAATCCTTTCTGTGCGACAAGAACCTTTTCTTGTAGTTTCTATATTGAACTCATTCAATATCTCGTCTATGTACTTCTGGCACAACCATATTAGCGTCTATTGATGCCAAATATTTGGGTTTTGCCTAAGTCTTTCATCGGGATGAAATTCTTAATATGTGTTAATAAAAGATACATTATTTCCAATCAACAATATGTCTTCCACATAATGTATTTAGAAACATGTCTTAGCGCTCCCACTTAATTTCTTGCAAATGCAAGCATCTTCATTGTCTCTAATGAACTTTTAAACTCCTTTAACAGTTTCATTATAGTGAAGATTCCAACTCATGATGCTCACTTCAACCATTGAAGTTTGCATATGCTTTTAGCATCCTATGAATTAACAAAACCCTATGGACCGTGTTATGCACATGTCCTAGGTAACGATTCTATTAGAAGAACTTGTTTTGTTTATTCAACTATCATATAACAAAATTATATGTAGTGGTTGCTACATTAATCCGTCTAGACTAAATATCACTATGAAAGATCAAATATTGTCATAGTCAACCTTTGAACATTGTTGTGAACTCTTTCCCAATATATCGATTATAGATGTGAAACATCCATGTCTATTTCTTTATAGATCCAGACACAACTGTAAGGTCTTACACCTTTCTCGAGGGTCCTTCAAGTTCAAAACTTGATTTCTCATGAATGGAACTATCACGGATTTTATGGCTTCAAGCCATTTGACGGAGTCAGGGCCCATCATCGCTTCTTTGCACGTAGTCGGATCATTATTGTCAAATAATGATTTAACTCTCAAATCTTGGTATTTGATTGTTAACCCGACCTACTTGTTTCAATAGGAACTTAGATCTCATCCGCGACCACAACCTTTGAGGTATCGAGCCATGAGCATTGTTGCTAACTCCTAACACTTTTAGGCGCTCGCAACTTTGCACATATAGCTAAGGTTCTTTAACCTTATCAAAGTTCTATTGTCCTCCCACTTAACTTTTCACGAAAATTCCTTCTCAAAGAAACTTGACGTTTTAAGTGACAAACACTTTTGTCTCCAATGTTATGGAGGATTAATTACAGTTATTGAAATAACATACAAAGACAGTTCATCCGACTTTGGTTGCAAACATCTTTCTTATGCATAGCATACCAATGTTTAAGAAAGGACAACTTGGGTTTTATCCCAAACCATAACTTTATATGGTGTCATTTCAACGGATTATGATGGAGCTCTTTTCGATTGGAAAATGGTAATCTCTAAAGCTTTTAATCTTTAAAATATAATGGCAGTTTTATGAATTATACCTTTGATCTTACCATGTCAAACGAGGTTTAATTACATATCTCGAGCTCCATACTCTTATGGTGTTTCGGAAATGCAAATCCACGGAACGATTCCTTAAATCTTAGGTATTATGCTAAACTTGTAACTTAAATATTTTCCTTTATGATCTTATCATAAACTATTCATATTCTTGTTACAATGATTTTACACTTCATCTTGAAAGTCTTTGAACTTTTCAAGTGTTTCACACTTTATCCTTATTAAGTAAATATTCATATATTCACTCAAATTTTCGGAGAAAGCATATGAAGTTGAAATCCATCGCTTTTGACTACACATAATGGATTTCGTACAACAATATGTACAAGTTCCAATAAGCTAGTCATTCGTTCCCTTTTGGCCTATGAACGAAGTTTTAATTATCTCTAGGAAAGTTTCACAAGCATCATTTGATCAAAAATCAGAAGACTCCAAAATTCCATCCACATGGAGTTTCTTCATGTTTTATTTCCATTATAATTTAAACGGCAATGTCACTTCCTAAGTGATCTTTCAATCAATTTGTCTTTCGACATTTTTAGCACTAGTTTTATGGATGTGATTTCTCCAACGAGATTTGTGAATCATCCATCTTTTATGGATTACGGTAATTTATTTGAACAACCCTTTTGTTCTGATAATACCTGATAAAACAAATCTTGAAGGCAAGCTTTGATGTTTAACGAGAAACACAATAACCCTTTATTTGTTCTCGATGAACATCATCACATATTCTTTTGCTAGTTACTTAGGCCATTGTAGTTCATGAATTGTGTTGTTTCGTATGACGATTCACACCAACAAATTCATTATCAAATACTTAATAACCACATTGTTTAATAAGCAAAGAATATAGCCATAACATGTATATCATCTATATACTTAAACTGAACAATTCTAGTCTTTTCTTTTCTGCCATATATTTATGAGATTCTCTTTCAATATTTCCTTTTCTGTTTGAAAGAATCTATCAATATCAATAGTGGAGTCATACATATGACACATAATCCAAAGCGTGTATAATTAAATACCAATGTCTTTGGACTTGCACTTTGAAGTAGATCACCTATCATCAAATGTTTGGTGTTCTTTCAAATTCCTTTCTTTAGTAATCTCTTGGTGTAGTAAATATCTTACCTACATCAAATATTCACCCTAATCATGGATTTATCCATGATCAAGCTACTTTTAGCTTGTAACGGTGAATCGCAAGTATAATGTTGCTCTCCAAAACCTTTTGGAGGATTAGGACAACTAGTGTCTCCAACCTTTTGCAAATTCTCATCAAATATGAGAACATGACTTTTGCCATATTATACTCTATCATGTTGTAACTAATACTTAGTTTCAGATATCACAATATCTTCCACACATCATGGTTTCTGAAACAACTCTTTCAGATCCTAGATAACCTTGATATTAAGAGAATCCTTTAAATATCAAGAATCATGGAGACAAACATGATACTTATATACTAACACTTGGAATTGTTACTCTATATTTAATACTAATTATTAAACTTCATGGAGTAACCGGAACTTACTGAAAGTTTGCAATAGGACTTTTAAACTTTAGATTAACACTTAAAACAATACGATACCAGTTCGTAAAGTATCTAACCAGAATTCTATAATTCTATCATCTCTATTATAACTAAGCGCAAGGTGGTAAACGGATGCCAATGACTACAACAACTATGCAAATTCACTTTGATTTAGTTTATGATAAATTGAGTTCTAATTAATAATTAAATTAATCTTGGTGAACTCCCACTCAAAACAATATCCCTCACATTGTTTTAGTGATCACACGAACCAAATCCACCACATCAAAACCGATCATCACGAGAGTTGATATAGCTTCAATGGCGAACAATCAACATGTTCATCATATCTACTATATGACTCATGCTCTACCTTTCGGTAATCCGTGTTCCTGAGGCCATGTCTGTACATGCTAGGCTCGTCAAGATCAAACCTTAGTTTCCGCATGAGTAAATCTGGCTTGCTCATGTTGTATACACTTGCAGAATCTAACACACCCGATCATCACGTGGTGCTTCGAAACAACAAGCTTTAGCAACGGTGCTAACTAAGGGTGAACACTTTATGACTTGAAATTCATGTGCATGAGGGATCATATTATAATGCTATCGTCGTCTACTAAGCAATACAAGATGCATAAAGGATAAACATCACATGCAATTCATAATATGTGATATGATATGGCCTTTCTTCTTTGTGCTTCCGATCTCCATCTTCTAGCACGAACATGATCTCCATCATCACCGACATTGCATCAAGGTCAATGATGCTTCTCCATGGTTGTCGTCCACCGGCTTCAACTATTACAACTACTTTGAATAGACACGCGGGTCTTAACAGAATTTAAAGACAACCATATGGCTCATGCCGGTTGCCAACTTACAATAAGGAACATTGCATACATCATATATAATCACAATCATGGCCATATCACATCACAGCACACCCCTGCAAAACAAAGTTAGACGCCTCTAATTTTCTTTGCATGTTTTACGTGGTTTGGGGCTTTCAATAAGTGTCGTTCTAACTTACGAACAAGAACCACAACATTGATACTAGTATTATCAATCACCCGTTGTAAATTGAATCTTAACTATGCTAGGAGAAACAGGCACCCGCAAGGCCACTTATGCAATACAAGTTGCATGTCAAGAGTGGAGCAAGTCTCATGAACGATGTCATGTAAGGTTATCCCGGGCCGCTTCATCCCAACATACCGCAAGATGCAAAGTACACAAGAAGCAATCGACAATAAAAGCATCAACACCCACAATGACCATTGTGTTCTACTCGTGCAACAGATCTACATATAGACATGGCTCGATACCCTTTGTAGGGGTTCGTAGCATGGAAAACAAAAATTTTCTATCGCATACAAACAAACAAGCCAAGATCTATCTACTAGATTGTAGCAACGAGTCGATGGAATAACTTACCTCGAAGATTCCAAAGCGGTTAACGAGAGGCGATTCTCGTGGGTGATGTAGTACTCTTCCGATCTCAAGATCGTGTAGACGATCCTTCCGGCGCTGCGTTCGGCAGCGCTTCCATGATCGGTCACACGTTCGTAATCGACGAAGACCTTCCTCTCCCTTGTTCCAGGTGACGGAGGTTGTAGCACTCCTCGCGATTCCTGGCAACGGCGTGGTACCAGAAGTAGAGGGGAGATCCCGCAGGGCTTCGCCTTAAGCCGGAGCGAGTATGGTGGAGTATGAGAGAGAGCTATTAGTGGTCTAGGGTTTAGACACACAAATTAGAAGGCTCTAAACCGAAGGCTAGGGCAATTAGAAGCTCTAAACCAAAACGGCTCTAAACCGGAGATTAGAGGATAGGAACTTGTGTGTCTAGAGGAGGAGGCCCTGCCCCTCCTTTTATAGATGGGAGGGGCGGCCAAGGGGAGGGGAGTCCCTCCCCAAGTCGGCCTTGGTTGGCGCGCCGGCTTGGAGGGACTCCTCCCCCAAGTCGGTTCCAACCACCTCTTGCTTGTTTCCCACAGTTTCCTGTTTTAGCCGTTTGACTTTCAAACTGGCCGTTTGACTTTTCTGTTTGGGATTCAATTTAATCCTTTATTTGGAACAGCGAGAACACTTAGTACATGATGCAATCATTCCAATATGCAATGACACATTCATGTACCCTCCTCCCACGGTCTTGGGACAATCCGAACCTTCTAGAACATTCCCGATGAAAACACCGGAATCATTCCCGAACTCCGAAACGGGACTTTCCTTATATGAATCTTATTCTCCGGACCATTCCGGATCACCTCGTGATATCCCGGATCCCATCCGAGACTCCGAACAACATTCGGTCTCTTTCTCATAATACCATAACTACTCAAACAACGTCGAATCCTTAAGTGTGTCTCCCTACGGTTCGTGAATTATGCGGACATGATCGAGACACTTCTCCGAACAATAACCAATAGAGGAATCTGGAAATTCATATGGCTCCCACATATTTCTACGATTACTTTGCGATCGAATGAACCACTTACATACGATACCAATTTCCCTTTGTCTCACGATAGTTTACTTATCCGAGGTTATGATCGTCGGTATCTCTGCATACCTAGTTCAACCTCGTTCCTGATAAGTACTCTTTTCGTTCCGTGATATGTGATCCCTTGTGAGCCAGTCACATGCTTGCAAGATAATTGGATGACATTCCACCGAGAGGGCCCAGAGTATATCTATCCGTCATATGGATGGACAAATCCACTCTTGATCCATGTGTTTCAACCAATACTTTCGAACACTCAATGCCACCTTTATGGCCACCCGATTCGGTGTGGTGTTTGATGTCATCAAAGCATCCATCCGGTAAAGGTGATATGCATGATCTCATGGTCGAAGGAATTAGGTTACTATGTATCAGAAAGCATATAGCAATTGAACTATTGAAATGACTTGATCTTTATGCTACGCTTGTCTATAGGAGTATGTCCATCACATCATTCTCCTAATGATATGACCCTGTTGTTAATAACATCTCTATGTTCATGATCAGGAAACCATGATCATATATTAACCAACAAGCTAGTTTAACAAGAGGCTTTACCAGGGACTCTTATTTTAGTTTACAAATCACACAAGTATTAATGTTTCCGGTTAATACAATTATAGCATGGTATGTAAACATTTATCACAAGTGTGAAGATATGATAATAACCACTTTATTATTGCCTCTTGGGCATATCTCCAATAGAAAATACTCCGGTTTCTTTCACTTGATCAAACAAATCTTGGATCCTTGGTAAAGGATAATTATTCTTGATAGTAACGTTGTTCAAATTTCTATAATCTCCACACATCCTTCTTCCACCATACCTCTTATCCACAAAGATTAATGGTGTTTCCCATGGAGATACACTTTCCTGAATAAATCCTTTTCTGGCTAACTCATCAATTTGCTCTTTGAGTTCTTTTAACTCTTTGGGTCCCATCTTATATGGTGCTTGAGCTATTGGTGATGTACTAGGAATTAGATCAAAGTGAACTCTGTCTCCCGATCTGGTGGCATTCCCGGTAGCTCTGCTGGAAAAACATCTTGAAATTCATTTACTATAGGAATATCTTCCAGTTTGACCTCTTTCATCGAGTTCAACTTCAGATCCACCATGATGTGACTATGCTTATCTGCTTGGTAAACTATCCTTGCTCCACTTAGAGTTTTGATTGAGACAGTTTTCTCCTCACAATTTATCTAAGCCCTGTGTTCCATCATCCATTCCATCCCCAGCACTACTGCAATTCCCATCAAAGGAATCACATAAAGGTCTGCAAAGTATGTACAACCACAGATTGAGATAACCTGATCTTGTTTGTTGTGGCGTACAATCACATTTCCCCCTGCCGTAACTATGGTCATAGGGTTTTCTAACGTTGCCCTTCTAATCCCGAACTTATCACAGAATTCTTCAGAAATGAATGAAGTAGTTGCACCAGTATCAAATAGAACTTTGCCGGGATTGGTAAGGATATTGAGCGTACCTATCACTGCATGCTCTGAATTATCCACCTCCTCTAGGGTTGCGCAATTCAGCTTTCCGGTAGGTCTGTTCCTCTTGCCATTGTTGTTCTTGACATTATTTCCTCCTCGATTGGGCTGTCCATTTCCTCCACTGGCTTGTCCTCCTCCCTTGGTAGGCCAACCTCCTGGTGGTTTGCTCGGACAATCGGGCTTGATATGCCTTCCACGACCACGTGGCATGTATCACTGAGCTTTTGCATTCCCTCTGGAAATGCCCTGGAATTCCACAATTGTTACAAATAACATTCCTTCTAGGATTGGATTGATTTCCACCACTGCCCTTGTTATTGTTATTGTTGCCATAGGTCTTGCTCCGAGGTTTCAACTCCAGATTGGGTTTAGGTTTACTTGCCTGAATTCTCTTGGTTTCCTTCTTGGCTCTCTTCCTCCTATCCTCTTAGACATTATGGTAGTCATCTTCGAAAGTAATAGCTACATCCAGCAACTGTTGATAAGTTTGCTTATTAGCTAACATTATCTGCATTTTCAAAAATGGATTTAACCCATCCAAGAAATGCTTCTTCCGCTTCTCTTCCGTGTTAACATCCTGATCTGCATAATGAGACAGTTGACTAAACTCCTGGATATACTTCATGACACTAGTATATCCCTGCTGAAGCTCCTCAAATTCTCTCCGCTTCAACTCCATAACACTTTTCGGAACATGATATTCACTAAATCTCTTCTTGAACTCCTCCCAGGTGAACTCCCTTCCTGGTTGTTTCATGCCCAACTGATTCTCCCACCATGATGATGCAGGTCCAGTTAGAAGATGAGTTGCATACCTCAATTTATCCTCATCATTGCAACCTACAGTCTTCAGTTTTCTTTCTGTATCTGCTAGCCAATCTTCTGCATCCATTGGTTCAGGAGCTGATGCAAAAGGTAACGGCCTTGCATTCTGGAAGTCAGATAGATTCACTCCTCCACCTTCAGGTGCCCTCTGATTTGCTCGTCCCAGCAACTCTTCCATGAACTTGTTCTGGGTCTCTTGCATCATTTGCATAAACTTCATAATGTTATGCTCCATTAACGGCCTCATTGGTGGTGGTGGAAATGCTCCCTGATTTGCTGCATCAGCATCGGCCTTCTTTTTGGCCTCACGTTCCATCCGCTGTTGTTCAGCTTTGGTTTCTACACCCGTATCCATGACCCTCTAGTCCTGAAACATAAAGCGAATACTCATAATTACATCATGCACATGTGTTTTAAGCTCGACTTTATGCATAGAACTAGTCACACAATGAAGATCCAAAGAAAATCCAAATATTCATTTCACATATTATACATAATATCATAATAATACAAAGTCATTACAACATATACCATATAGGTATAATCACAACACTACCTTATTTATCTAACTATCTTATTTCTTGGGGTACAATACACGATACTTGATACCTCTAAATAGTTGCCTACTTCTAGTAGTAACTACGCGCATCATACATGCCTGATTTCCAACCGTGAAGACGTGACGTTCGTCGCACAGTTTGTCGAACAAATGGCCTTCTAGAGGGAACATACTCAGTATCAGAAGTGTCAGGACTTGACTCATTACTCAACCTGAGCGCATTGACTCCCTCCAGCTCAGCTGAAAAGTCTTCAGAAAAATATTCAACATTATCTCCCGCTTGCATATCCTGAGCTTCGTTCCTTGAGTTGTCAACAGGATACGCAGATCCTGCTGATTCCCAGGTGCTCCTTTGGGCAAGATAGTTAAACACTGGATAATGTATATTCCCTGGGTTTTGAGAAGATGTTGATGATTCAAACACTCTCACCTTAGGATCTTCTTCTTCATCCTGATTGTCTATTAACATAGCATTTCTACTACTGTTACTAGGGTTAATTCTTGCACCCATCCAGCTAGATTGTCCAACATTTCTGTCAGAACCATCTGTGGACATCTGGTGTTCATGAGATCCTTCATATGATCCCCTTCTCCAACCATCAGAATTCTCAATAGGAAGTTCTGAATCATAACCATCTCTGAACCCTGTGGTACTGCATACCTAATTTCCATAGTAGGATCATGTATAGGTTCATGACTTGGTGAATAAATATATGGTGTAAAAGATTCAGGATCTATAGGTATATCCTTAAAGATAGGTGTTGCACTACTACTTGCTTCCTTCACTAACTGGAATGCTAATTGCTTCCTTCTTTCCGGATCAGTTAGATCCTCTAACATGTCATTTTTATCTTTGACAATCACTTGATGTGTCTTACAAAAAGATGCAACGAGTGTTCGGTATCTAACCATAAACTTGGAAGCTAACTTAGGATGTTTCTTAACCAAAGTAAGATGATCCGGTATAGGCTCTGAGTCTATAGAATCATGAGGTATCACAAAAAATGTGCTACCTTCTAACTCCTTGGCTTTATGCTCCCGGACATTAGCTATCGCCTCCACAACAGCAACATGATATGCTGCTAAGTGACTCCTACCTTCACCTATAGGTAGATCGTGATATAATCCAAGCTCCTCTGGAAGTTGGATACTCACACGATACTTGGATAACATCCGACCATCATAGTAGGTTATAGTGTTCACTGGAATTCTAGTTGGACAACTAAAAATCTTTAAAAGTTGACGAAGTTGGTCTGTGAATGATCCTTGATAATAATCAAGAGTCTCCCCTTTCCTTACCAAAGTCTGTTTTGGAAACTTTGGTGCCATAGCTCTGTATATCAAGAAAATAATTTTTAATTAGTAACCAGTAATATATTGCATCATAACAAAGAATTATCGCACTAAAACATATAACGGAATATTCTCATTTGAATACCCATTATATTACATTTAGAGAATTCTTTATCGTTGCTACACTCTCCTACAGGTAATACCCTTTACTAGGTTTCCAACCTAAGGTCAAAGCAATTTGCTCTGATACCAACTGCGGTGACCCAGCATACCACTGCATGTGTAGTACACTATAGTCGTTGACATGACATTCATAGAACACCGTTCCGTAAATATCACGTCCCTCAGAGTGGTACAACAAAAACATTGCGGGTCCATATTACAAACATTCACACATTAATATTATTACAATACCAGAAGTTCAAGGCTTCAAAAGGTTTCAACTTACAAACCAAAATATAAAGTGTTTCAGCGGAATTTAAAAGTAGCAACTCCAACTAGGAGTTGAGCTCAGCAGCTTATTCTATAGAGTTCATGCTGCTCGGCTCCGTTGGTTACTACTAACTAGGATACTTAGTTGGACTCGTTATCATCGACACCATAGCGGATTTCGTAATCCACTCCTTCAACACCTCCTGACAGGTCAGGCTCCTCGTAGAACACATCTTCTTGACATTCGGCTGCATACATTGGCACGTCTTCGGGATCCTCAGAGTCTAAGCAAGGGATCAAAGGAAAGGATGAGTAACAGCGTTACCCAACAAGTTCATTATATGCAAGGTGGGAAGTTTGATGCTCTACTACCACCTTGGACTATAAGTCCTTGGTACTATGCAGTTTTTGTACATCTTTCTTCAAATATTGATTTTATTATGAAAATCTATGACCATCAGCCTTCACAGGTTAACCAGAACTTTCATGGAGTTCCTTTCCTGCCGCGTTCGTAGCTCCTTCCCGGAACAGGGAGTAACAAGTTACAATTCTTACACTCTGCAGAGGTGCGTTACTTTACCCATGAGAGATCAACTCCTTGTTACACAACCGGGCGTACTTTCCTGTCCACAATTCCATGATGTGGGGCCCAGTAGTTGGTCCAAGCCAATCACTGCCCCCTTCACGACCTCGCATGCCTCCTTGGTGTACACCATGCCCACATATTGAATTACGGCAATGGTTTGTACAAACCGTTAGATGTTAGAACTATCGTGGGACGATGAGGGTTCCAACCCATATGCTGCATATCCTCTATGAATTACCAATTAATATGCACGCTACAAGGATAACAGCCACGACCTGCACATCCGGCTTCATGCGAGAGGAAGAAGATACAGCTGACTTCTCTGTCCCATTCCAAATCTCATGGCTAACGCGTAATATACGGCGCTAGAATCACTGTCAGGGGTTATTAAGTCCCTAATTGATCATTATTGTTGCAAATAGAACCCTAAGTTATATTGATCCATTATATCATCACTTAGGATGACATCTATGATTTCTTTATTTAGGAAAATAATATTTTATTTCTTTGGAATATATATGATAACACACAATTTGCAAATACTTTGGTAAAGACTCTTCAAAGGATATGAGCAAGTGATGAACTTGCCTTGTGATAGCAAGGTAGTGAGGTCTGATGCTTGCACTAGACCTTGAGCTTCTATGTCTACAATAACATCATTATTGCCCGGTAAGGACAATATTTAAAGAAGCAAAATGTTTATGCAAAGTAATGTAATGCATCATTTAGCTTTATATGTATTCCTTCCCATTTATTTAAATTATAAAAATTCTGTTAATGAGAAATAATTTATAAATATTATTTTTTAATATTTATTGAATATTGTATTCTTTTTATTTTATTTTAATTTATTTGCTTTTTATATAATTAATAATTCCTTTAAGAATTATCATTAATTATAAAAAATTGACATTAAATATTTGTTTTGTATTTTTCTAAAATACTACAATATTAATATATAATGAAAGTGATTTTTATTTATTTTTATCATCTTTAGATAATTTTGTAAAATTCCATAAGGAATATATAAATTACAAAATTCTTAATAAAATTTATATGTCTAAAATTTTATTTCTTAATTTATTTGGATAGTTTGGATTATTGTGAATCCATAAATATTTTATTTATAATTTTTGAACTTTTATTTTATTTTCTAGAATTTATTTAAATTTAGGGGAATTTTGGTCTTTTTCCAATTATTACAACAGGCTCTAACAGATTTTGGGTTGATTGTTTGGTTTTATTGGGCCCTTGTGGCCCAATAGAGCAAAGTTAAAACAATACCCCGAAGGGGTATAGGCCCGACCCAGCCCAGCAGTCTCTGTCTCTCCCTCGAGGTCACCCCTCTCCTTGTCCTTCCCCGACCCTGTGGTTAGCGGTGTCACCGCCAGCGATTCACGCTGCTGTGAGCCTCCCTGGCCACCGCCGTGGTGCAGGATGAGGTTGTCGGCCCCGCTCTACCCTTCTGTCCAATTGGATTTGGACCTGGAGCCCTCCAGTGACCAGATTGATGCTGTCCCGAACCCTAGGGTTTTAGGTTGGCGCTGGTGCTGACGCCGCCGCTGCTGTCGTGTGTCGTGGTGATGCTCCTCGCCCCCAGGCATGACTATGGACGTCGCCGTGGCATTTTGTGGGTTGCAGCGCCCCCTTGGTGGTGCTCCCTGTGCCGTCGTGGTCATCGGCCTCCTTTGCTTTCACTTCTGATCTACAGCGAGGACCTTCAATAGTTATTCCTCTTCCGCTCATGCTCTCTATGCTAGGACATCCCATGCTAGATGTTGGTAGTGACCTTCCTAGTGACTGTCCTGTCCTGATTAAGATGGTTTGTTCTTCCTAGGGTTCATACCCTGCTGTGCATTAGATATTTGATGAATTGGATCATGTATTGATGATCCTTGAATCTGTTGAGTGTGACTTGCTATGGATTATTGCTGATGGTTAGCTGTGGGATGCTAGTGGTTTATCAGATGATTCTATGGATTAAATTTTAGATGATTCATATGGTGAAGTTTCTCTAGAGGCAACACTTGGTAAATCTAGTGGTTTTAATAACTCACCAGTGTCATTACTTGGTTAATGACAGTGAGTGTTGTGTGATGAAGTCATTGTATTAGTACTGTTGGCTTAAGAATTCATCTATAACTTGAGATCAAATGGTTTCAAATAGTGAAGATATACATATGGATCCTCCTGATTATGATTCTTGTGATGTCAGGAAAATGATTTATAGTTGGTTGATTGTATTTGTGAAGATTGGATGCTTAACCTGCTTAGTTTAGAACTGTTCTTGTGACACCATCCTTGTATGGCACACAAGTTTAGATTCTATTACTTGGTTTGGTCTTGTTTAAGATTAAAATGAGTTTGGCATTAAAGATAAGTAGAAACTCCTTTTCTTAAATCCCTAAGACCCATAATGTTGGTCTGAGGTTTAGGGATTAAGCCTTTATCTTGTTGATTCACATGGATGGGTTCTGGTAGTGATACCAGCTACTGTTTCTTGAATCAAAGTTTGGGAAAAATGATGGTAGGCTTGATTACTTATATAGATCCATAAGATTAAATTCTAAGGTGCTACTATTGTCTTAGAGATGTGCCTAGAAGTTCAAATCTTTAGCTATGTTCATTCTTGAATTGAAATATATCTTGATTGTTTAGATCAATGATGTTGTTTTGAGATCTAATTGGATCCTTATACTTTTCTGATTGCTTTTAGTATTTACAAAATTCAGTGATGGATTCACCCCACTTGGGTGCTTTATGAGAGTTTGAGTAATAGACACATCATGTATGCTTGTCTAATCTTAGACAGATAGATCATGTGATGGTCTATTTTACTCACGACACTTATTTGATGTTGGGGTTGCCAGTGATTGATCTTGTGGTGGCTTGATCTGGTGCTCTCCTGGTATTTCCAGCTCCTAGTTTGTCCTTGATCCAGCCCTTCACCTCCTGGTCCTGATGGCTTGATCTTGGTCTTGTTATCCACCTGATCTACCCCCTCCTTATGTCACCATTTTGGTGATGTGATCCAGGGTTTTGGATTGGTATGATCTAGCTTGGCTTTGGCTTGGTTTTGTTGGTGGTTGCTATGCTTGGTGTGTAAGAACAATGGAATGGTGTGGGTTGTATTCCCACGACTGTGCTGATGGTTTTGTTTGATTGTGTTGTTGTTGTGGTGCTGACAGCACACACCATGCAGTTTGGTGTGTGTGCTGCCTGTGTGTCTGCTGCACAGGTTGTGGATATGTTGTGGTTGTGAAGTTACCTTTATCTGGTTACTTTTACTTGGCTGGTGAAATTTGCCCCTCCTAGCTGTTTATTTGACTTATGGCTTAAAATTATGAAAGATATATATTTTCATATTGGTGAAACTTGCCCCCTTAAATTACTCAATGATGAACAAGTGAACAGTGCACTTCAGTGTCAAATCTGAGAGTAAAATATTTCTAATCCTAACTTTCGTTTTCTTTTAAAGTTTATGTTTATTTTGCTGATACCAGATTTGAAGCTCAAGACTTTAGTTTAGGTTTTTATTTTTTTCTTTATAGAATAGTCACTTGTAATAACTCTCATATTCAATTGTAATCTTTAATTTATTCTTTTGTACTCTTTATTTTTATTCTTTTGTAATAAAGATTGTAATATTATTCAATAAAGAAATATTATTCTTCTATTTATTTACTATTATAAAGATTGTTTCTCAAGTTATATTTTGTAACTCATTATTGAATGAATTTTTGGAATATTCATGTTATTGATTATCTTCTTTTATTTAAAGTTTGAGTTATTATTGGTTAACTCTTAAATTAAATCAAATACTCAAACATCATTAAAAATCCTTTTGAATTATTATTCAAACACTCAAGTTTTAAATTCAAATTTCATTTCCCAAAACACATAAGTCCACAAAGATCATATCAAAGTCTATAACAATCATCCTTCAAGACTATACCTAATCTCAAACTATGAAAGAAACCTTGATCACTTTAGGTTTTTATTTGGCAAAAAATTTACCCACATTTTCACAGATGAATGCATGCAATATCACAAATTCCTAAATCTAACCTTCGTTAGTTCCTAAATGTTGAGATGTTACAGTAACTAAAGTTGAGTCGCATGAGGAACGACCCTCGTACTCAGGGGACATGAGATTTCCAGTTTATGGTCTGTCAAGCATATAACTCATATTGGACCTCACTTTAAACTTAACCATCTAAAGATGCTTATGATAGGGGCAATGAGAGCTCAAAGCTAATGAGTACCATACTTTCAGCATTTGGAATCCTTTCAAACTTTTCAAAACCTTTTCACTTCCTTGTTGAGTCACCACTTATTCCATGAGCACCTTCTTGAGAGCATAGTTGTCATTCTTAGTGTAATATGATTGTCTCAAAACTTGGTTAATTATGACATAACTTTGATGCTTGTATCTTTGGTATCTTTACTTTTAGTCTTCACTTGAACTCCAGAGGTGCCTTGGAATTTATGTTTTGCTCCAAAATCAAAGGAAAGCGAGATACCACTCTATCATACCTTCTTATGAGCACTGCAATGTTGCTTATATTTATGTTTCATGCTACTTATTATTATTGTGTTGGAATCTCTTCATAGCTTGCAATGACTATTGATTAGACTTAGTTGCATACTCCTTATTATGAATTGTACATGTATTGATCATATGTTGAGAATATATGCATCATATGAAGCAAATGTGTTCGTGAAAGTTTCTTTTATCGCACTCAGTTTTCAACTGAATTGCTTGAGGACAAGCAATAACTGAGCTTGGGGGAGTTGATACGTCCAAAACGTATCTACTTTCCCGAACACTTTTTCTATTGTTTCTCCTCTAATTTGTGTGATTTGGATACAACTAACATGGACTGACGTTGTTTTCAGCAGAATTGCTTTGGTGTCTAGTTTTTGTGTAGAAAATCAACTTTCAGGAAAAATCCCGAAAAATATCGCAAAACTCATATTTTACTAGAAGACTCACGGAGCCAGAAGATGAGACGGAGGAGGGCCACAAGGGGCCCACACCCCTGGCTGCGTGGGCCAGGCCAGGCCACGCCTGGGGAAGGTGTGGCCACCTCGGGCTCCCCCTCGGTCTCCCTCTTCGCCTACATAAAGCCTTCTGACCTAAAAACAAAGGGGGGTTCGACATTTTTCCAGATAGAGTTCCGCTGCGCCGCCACCACCAGAACCCGCGATTCAGAATCAGAAACTCCGTTCTGGCACCCTGCTAGGATGGGGATTTGGAGGAGATCATCGCCATCATCATCACCGACGCCTCTCCATCAACCATCCATGTTTCCCCCATCCATGAGTGAGTAATCCCCCACTGTAGGCTATGGGGATGGTAGGGATTAGATGAGATCTATCATGTAATCGAATAAGATTGTTAGGGCATGGTGCCTAGTGTAGCATCCCAATTGTCTAACAACTGTAATGCTACTTGATCTAGTAATAAAATGGCCCCTTCCTACATATATTTGTTGCTTCATCATCATATCATGCTCATGTCATCATGCCACCTTGCATTTGAGCATCATATAAAACCCTTTGTGTTTTGGTTCTTGTCTCATATACATTATTAATTGTAGTTGCCTCTTGATATTGTATTTGGTTCTTGATATATTGTTAAATGCCCAAGTTGAGTTGGGGGAATATCTTTTATTAAACTCCACCATCAATGGGAATGTTTTAGCTTTGTTTGCATGGTACACCTCCCCTTGGTTTAAATCATGTGTTGGCTTGTAGTTTTGCTTCTCCATCTCATCTCTCTATCTATCTCCCCTGGTGGCACTTGCATGGCCCATGCAACATAATTAATGCCAAAATTATCCTTGTGAAAACAATAATATTAACATGGCATTATTCATAAGCATTCCCACAAGGTGGGCAAGGCCAAGCAAAGATTATGGTTGGAACCCAACCAACCAACATGAGCTAGAGATAACCCAAATTAAAATGCCAAGCTCATATTAATTGGATGGTGGAATTATAAGGTGGTGAAAGAAAAGGTGGTGGAGTCAATAAGAGAGATGCCCTCAACTCAACTTGGGCATTTAACAATATATTAAGAACCAAATACAATATCAAGAGGCAACTACAATTAATCATGCACATGAGATAAGAACCAAACAAGAAAGGGTTTTATATGATGCTCAAATGCAAGGGGACATGATGACATGAGCATGATATGATGATGATGCAACAATTATATGTTGGAAGTGGCCCTTTTTATTATCATAACATGTAGCATTACAGGTGTTAGACAACTGGGATGCTACAAATATGACAATAAAATGTGACCAAAACCCAATAAAAATGTTATTTCTTGTATTCTACACCTCACCCATGCCATGCTACATTATTGCCATGCAACTTGTGCATCATTCATCATGGCATGATTGTTTGCTTGACGCATTTTATTCCTATGCTTGTGCACTTTATTTATGTTGGCCCTTGTTTGTTTGGTTCTTCTTCGAATAGACACTGAGCAGGGGATATATCAAGAGAACCAGGAGCACTACCCAGATCCGTCTCTCGCTTCAACTGAGTTGCTAGGCAAGCACTACCACATGCTTGCATACATACAGTACCTATTGCCTCTATCTTATTCTTGCATCATTGAGTCGCGATTGCATTAAACTGAATCCCAAGTATTGCATAGCCTTTACTTTTAAACCCCACCAAGCTTGTTCCTCCATCCCATGAGCCATTACTACAGGAGTTGTTTGAGCCATGCGAGTCGTAGAACAACATGTGTAGGGTATGTGAGTGTCGATGGATAATGAGGTACCTAAACAACTTAACCTGAGTAGTAATGGGATAACTAATGAAAGTGGCACCGTGAGCAATATCTGCTATTTGGTTTTCCTGCTCACTTGTGTCCTGTGGGACCCCGAGTACTTGATTCCCGTTCCTTGATTATTCAAGCGCTATCCACATCCGGGAGGCTGATGGGACCCCCACAGCGAGCTTGATTCATTCTTATTTCTTGGGGCCACAAACTAGTTTGAGGTTTTATTTACTATCCGTACTTATGCCATGCCTTGCTTTATTTATGATTGTGCGAGGAGCACCTGTCTTATTTAGGATCGGGACACGATTCGCGGTATCGACAAGCCCAGTTTGGGTTCCCGATCGTTCTGACCGTCCACCCAAACCTTGGGTCCGTCTCGAGTCAGCTAACTTTGTTATGGTGTACTCAATGGGTGGCCCCAAATATTCTGAATCCTGTGATTGCTTTGTCGTGAAGGCCTCGTTGGGTTTTGATTTGGTTTTCCGAGGTTGATCGAGTGTGTGTTGCTATTTGTGCACCCTAGGTAAAACTTTCTGAAAGCCGTGTCCATGTTATGGACGACTTGGAGCACGTTCTCGATCATAGACAAGCATAACTAAAATCGCTTTTAATTTGACTAAGTAATTGACTAGTAAATAGTGCAACACTCATGGAATGGTTAATAAAATTGCCAACGGATGGGGAGTTGTTAAAGCTTCCTCGTTGGTAGCGAGGAGGAGGATGGATCTGGATATTCTTGTTATAACTGTTGTCATTAATTCACGGACATCCGTCTATCTTTGGTTAGGCGGATGGTTAGCAAGTATCTATAGAATTGTTAGGGTTTATCTTTTGCTGCAATTCGTCACCCAGGTTGTGTCCCCTTTAGAGGCATAAAGACTTCTTTGGTACCCTTAGGGTCTCACACGATAAATTATTGGTTCAGATGAACAGGTACACTCGCAGACGGATCTTTGGGTGGAAGAGGTGATGATGGGCAACGATCGGTGTAGAGATTCCGAACGGGATCCATGAGATCTGGCGGGATGTGCTTATTTATGTGGCATCTTATGCCGATTTGCTTCTTATCCGCATTCGGAACTTGTTTGCCTCCACATGATTCTCGATGTGTGATGTATGAGGAAATATCCTAAACTATTAGATCTATCTAGAACATTTGAATCTTGCCGTATGGCGTTGCTATATTCCTTTCTTTTTAGATGGAATGGCTCGATGTACTATTGTATGGTGGCTTGCATACATACTCATTTGTGTATGTAGTTGATCCCTTCGCACGCGATTACGCCGTACTTGTCCCGATGATCGAAGTGGTTGGGACGGCGAAAGGTCTACCGTGAGTGGCTTTTGGGCCCCAGCATTATTTCAACCACTTCCGCTCATCCGGGCTTGTATCTAGGAGCGTAATTCACCGAGGTAGTTACAATTGGTATCGAGCCATCCGCCCTTCGTGGTCTCAGCCAAATGGCCGTTGTCGATCTAGCAAATATTTTGGTAGTTATGTATACTAGGGAAAACAAAAGCGAGAGTAGGACTGCTTCCATTTTCTTCTTACACCCACCCACCCTTTTCTGGTAAGGAAGTGTAACGTTTTCAATCCTCTTCTTAAAGTTCAAACTAGGATTCACGTGTTCTGGGTTTCCGTAGTACCATAGGTTGTGTGTGTGTGTGTGTGTGTGTGTAATTCCTTGTCTATCTGTTGCATCCAAGTTGTTATCTAATCGGCCTTTTGGTTATCAACTGTTGGTACATTCCATACCGACAGGCTTTTGCAAACCGACGCGATCTATCTGATTCGTTGTATACGACGCAATCTGTCTTACTCTTTGTTATCCGACGTTATCTTGTTTGGGGTGTTCGTTTCCGTAGTTACCAATCTTTAGGTTCAACGTAAGAAGAAGGGGTTAGGATATGTGTTCTACTTATTCATGTGCGGAGTAATGATTTGAGTGCGGGATGGAGTCGCGACCATACCACTACTCGTATCATTCGCTTTTGTATATTGAATTGGTAGAGTCACTAATCTTGATTCGTTAAGTAATTTTGCGCATCTATTGGTATTTTAATGCCGAAATTTGTGGAAAATTTTTTTTTTGATATATTTGTGTACCACACTCCTTTCAGTCGTGTGCGATATGCTTAATATCTTCTAGGTGCTTTGAACTTTGTTGATATTTTAATATCATCTTAGTAATTTGTATCCTTTAATCTTGGTTAATTCCATCTTGGTACTATTTTGGATTATTATCATTCTCCATTATACTACTGACTTGTGTTTTATATCAATCACAGGATGGCTCCACCACGCCGTTCTGATGAGGACATACCACCTGAACTGGGCTCCGCGCTGTCAAACATCGCCAATGCTTTGGCAGCAATGCAGCAGAACCAACAGCGCTTTGAGGAAAGTGTTCGGAGGAATGAGTTTGCTCCACTACCTCCACCTCCCAAGCGAGGAGACATCAAAAGCTTCCTGAAATTCAACCCTCGCCAATTTGATGTTTCTGATCGACCCTTTGGATGCGGATGATTGGTTGCGTGAGATGTCAAGGCTACTCGAGGCTGATGTTCTGAGCAAGAGTGGGTAAAGTGTGCTACTCACCTTACGAAGGAGATGCAGCTCTGGTGGAGAATTACACGAAGGCAAAGCTGCGGTTTTCACCTACTTGGGAAGCAGTTCACTGGGCGTTCAAAGAGCAAGATTCATCGAAATTGTCATGGAGAGGATGAAGGAAGCTTTTCTCAACCTTAAGCAGGGAAATGATAATGTCAACACCTACATCAGGAACTTCATGAATCTTTCTCGTTATGGTGGCGATGAGATCTCCGATGACAAGAAGAAGCAAAAGAGGTTCAGGCAAGGGCTCAATGCATCGATTAAATATGCAATCACACATGCAAGGCCGGCATCTTTTCTGGAACTTCAGCACACAGCTCTGCAAGAGGAAGCAAGTAGGAAAGTGTTTGAGGAGTCAAAGAAACACAACTGTGATGCACCAAGCTCTTCAGCTATGTCAGCTCCTTCTAAGCGGCGTGTCTGGGTTCCTAACACCCCACCGTCGCTCCCGGTTCCACCAAGACCTGCAAGCTACGCGTCAAGGCCACCAAACTTCACCACTGCTGCTCCCAGGGGCTACAACCACCACTACCCTGGAGCGCCTGGCGGAGTCCCTGGCTACGTTGCTCCACGTCCACCTGGTGCTTGCTTCACGTGTGGAGACCCTGGGCATCTCAACTGGAACTGTCCGTTGAAAAACAAAGCTCTTCCTCCACCCCCTCCAAGATCTGCGGCAAGCTCTCCTTTGGTTCGTGCACCACCACCTCGGGCTCTCAACATCAACACCAAGCCCGGGTCTACTGTTTCTCGTGCCAACTGTGTCAACGCCGCTCAAGCTGAGCATGCACCTGGAGTTGTGATGGGTATGCTTTCCATTAACTCAGTCCCTGCACGAGTTTTGTTTGATTCTGGTGCATTGCATTCATTTGTTTCTCACAAGTTTGCAAATGAGAATGAGTTAGTCTTGGTTCCTCTCCTTAAGCGGTTAATGGTCCTTTCTCCTGGAGCAAACATGAGGGCTGTTCATATCAGCCATGGCAATCAAATTGAGATTGGTGGCTCTTCATTCTCGGCTTCCTTAATTGTTCTGGGCAATTCTGACATTGATGTCATCTTGGGCATGGATTGGTTGACAGCAAATGCAGTTGTGATTGATTGTGCTGAACGCTCGGTTTCTCTGAAGATTCCTGAAGGCCATATAGTCTTTTCTCCAAGTCTGACTCCTGTTGTCCATCTTTTCTCTTTGGCGGCTCTGAATGATGATGCTATGGAAGCTATTCAGAGTGTTCCGGTGGTCTGTGAGTTCCCAGATGTCTTTCCTGAAGAGTTGCCGGGTATTCCTCCGGATCGTGAGGTTGAGTTTGTAATTGAGCTTGAACCTGGAATGGCTCCTATCTCCAAGCGGCCTTATAAAATGGGTCCTGCCGAGTTGGCTGAACTCAAACGTCAACTTGATGAACAAGAGAAGTTGGGTTTCATTCAACACAGTACTTCTTCTTGGGGTAGCCCAACAATCTTTGTGAAGAAGCGTGACAGGACTGATAGACTTTGTGTTGACTATCGGGCTCTCAATGCTAAAACCATCAAGAACAAATATCCCCTTCCGCGGATTAATGATCTCTTTGATCAGCTAGCTGGAGTTGTGGTGTTCTCTAAGCTTGATTTGAGAAGTGGTTATCACCAAATCAAGATTCGCAAGGAAGATGTGCCTAAAACAGCTTTCACCACCCGCTATGGCCTGTATGAGTACACGGTCATGTCTTTCGGTCTCACCAACGCACCTGCTACCTTCTCGAGGCTTATGAACTCGGTTTTCATGGAGTACCTTGATAAGTTCGTTGTAGTCTATCTGGATGACATCCTAGTCTATTCCAAGTCAAAGGAAGAGCATGAAGAACACCTTCGGTGTGTCCTAAACAAGCTTCGTGAGAACCACTTGTATGCAAAGTTCTCAAAGTGTGAGTTTTGGCTGCCTGAAGTAACCTATCTTGGTCATGTCATCTCTGCCAAGGGCATTGCAGTCAACCCGGAAACTGTGAAGACAATTGTTGAATGGCTTCCTCCTGTTAATGTCAAAGAAGTGCGGAGTTTCCTTGGTTTGGCCAGTTATTGCCGTCGCTTCGTTCAGAACTTCTCAAAGATAGCGAAGCCTCTTACCGATCTCCTCAAGAAAGGCAAGAAATACCTTTGGACTCCTGCATGTCAAGCAAGCTTTGAGACACTCAAAGAGAAGCTCACTTCCACACCAGTCTTGGTTCCTCCGGATACATCCAAGCCTTTCCAGATATTCTGTGACGCCTCGTTGCAAGGATTGGGTGCGGTCCTTATGCAAGAAAAACAGGTGGTTGCTTATGCCTCTCGACAGTTGAAGACGCATGAGATCAACTATCCTACACATGACCTCGAGCTCACAGCAGTTGTCTTTGCTTTGAAGCTATGGAGGCACTACTTGCTTGGCAACCGTTGTGAGATCTTTTCTGACCACAAGAGTTTGAAGTATATCTTCACTCAGCCTGATCTCAACCTTCGGCAGAGGATATGGATTGAAGCAATCAATGATTTTGATTTGACCATCAACTACACTCCGGGCAAAGCTAATGTCATGGCCGATGCTCTCAGCCGCAAAGCTTATGTCAACAACCTCATGATGGTAGAACAACAGCCTCTCTTGTGCGAGGAATTCCGTCAGCTCAATCTTGAAATTGTGGAACAAGGGCATCTCCTGAACCTTCTGGCTACTCCTCTCTTGGAAGAAAAGATTCGCTCTCGTCAGCTGGGTGATCCGCACACCAAAAAGATCCATCTCCAAACTTCAGCTTCTGAAGTATGAGTCCTTCCACATCGATGATCAAGGCACGCTTTTCTTTGAACACCGGATGTTTGTTCCAAACTACCCGGGTTTGAGAGAGCAAGTTCTCAAGGAGGCGCACGATTCTGTTCTATCTATCCATCCTGGCAGCACAAAGATGTACATGGACTTGAAAACACAATATTGGTGGCCGGGTTTGAAACGATATTGTGCCAAGTATGTCTCGGAGTGTGATGTCTGCCACCGAGTGAAAGCTGTCCATCAGAAACCTTTCGGTCTTCTACAACCATTGAAACCCCCGGAATGGAAATGGGAGAAAGTAGAGATGGACTTCATCACTGGTTTTTCAAGGTCGCAGAAGGGCAACAATGCAATCTTTGTTGTCATCGACAGGCTTTCTAAAGTGGCTCATTTCTTCCCCGTCAAAGAAACAATTTCTGGAATTCAGTTGGCTGAGCTCTATATCAACAGAATTGTCTCTCTGTATGGGGTTCCGCTTGAGATCAGTTCGTGGAGCATCTTCACTTCCAAGTTCGGAAAGTTTCCAAAATGCTTTGGGAACAAAGTTGAACTTCAAAGACTTACCACCCTCGATCGCAAGGACAAGTTGAAAGGATCAATCAGATTACGGAGGATATGCTTCGTGCTTGCGTCATCTCTTTTGGCATGAAGTGGGAGGAATGTCTTCCTTATGCTGAATTCTCTTACAACAATGACTTCGGAAAAGTCTGAAGATGGCACCATTTGAGGCTCTCTATGGTCGCAAGTGCAGAACTCCGATTGGTTGGTCAGGTGTAGGAGAAAGAATATGGTTTGGCCCTGACATTGTAACTCAAGCGGAGGAGAAGGTGCATATCATCCTTGAGAACCTGAAGATTGCTCAAAGTCGTCGGAAGAGCAATTATGACAGGAAGCACACGGACATGGTGTATATCCCTGGTGATCTCGTTTACCTTCGTGTCACTCCCATGAGAGGCACACACCGCTTTGGTATCAAAGGAAAGTTGGCTCCTAGATACATCGGTCCTTTCAAAATTCGTGGTAGAAGAGGAGAAGTTGCTTATGCCCTTGAGCTCCCGGAAAAACTCAAGGTTCATGATGTTTTCCACATCTCTCAACTCAAGAAGTGCTTCAAAGATCCGGCAGACCGTGGATCATGAGCTTATCGATCTCCAAGAAGACTGTCTTATCAAGAACACCCCACAAAATCCTTGAGACCAGAAAGAAGGACTGCAACAAGTCCATCAAGTTACGCAAGGTGCGTGGTCGCACCATTCGCTGATGAAGCCACTTGGGAGCGTGAAGATGAACTCCGTGCCAACTATCCTACCCTGTTTGTGTCTTCTTCTTCTTCCTAGAATCTCGGGGCGAGATTCCTGTTTAGTGGGGGAGAGTTGTAGCATCCCAATTGTCTAACAACTGTAATGCTACTTGATCTAGTAATAAAATGGCCCCTTCCTACATATATTTGTTGCTTCATCATCATATCATGCTCATGTCATCATGCCACCTTGCATTTGAGCATCATATAAAACCCTTTGTGTTTTGGTTCTTGTCTCATATACATTATTAATTGTAGTTGCCTCTTGATATTGTATTTGGTTCTTGATATATTGTTAAATGCCCAAGTTGAGTTGGGGGCATATCTTTTATTAAACTCCACCACCTTATAATTCCACCATCCAATTAATATGAGCTGGCATTTATTTGAGTTTACCTAGCTCATGTGGGTTGGGTGGATCCAATACTAGTCCCTTTTTGCTTGGCCTTATTCCACCTTTTGGTAATGCATGGAATAATGCCATGTGATTTTATGTTGTTTTCACAATATGAATACATGGCATTTATTATTTGCATGGGCCATGCAAGCACCACCTCATCTCTCTCCCTCTGTTTTGTTTTCTACAAGCCTTGGATCCATGTGAAGGTTCCCTAATTTTACAAATGATTTCATCTAAATTGCAAAAACCCCATATCTTCATAATCTTGTAAAATGCCCCACTTGGCTCATTCATAAATCATGTATGTGGCATCTCCTTATCCTCCATCACTTTTGCCCCTTGCCTCTCCTCTTAGTCAAGCTCCTTATTCCAAAACTCAGAAAAAGTTCAAAAGAATTTGAATTATAAGCTGGTTTGAAAATTGTAATAGAATAAAAAGAACAAACAAATAACTAATAAACAAAAGAAATAAAAGGGGGAAACCAAACCTGGTAGCCCACAGGACCCACAGGACAGCCTGACAGCTAGCTCCTCCGGCCCAACTCATCTCCCCTGGCCCAGTACCCCTTCGCCAGACGCCGTCCTGTTCACCGTCCTCCTCCCGATCCCCCCTTCTCTCTGCAGCTCTCACGGCAGCGAGCAGGTGGCCGTCTCCCGCCGTCAGCCGCGTCACCCCCCTCCTCTTCTTATCCCCAAGCCGCGGAGGCCCTCCCTCGAACCCTAGTCTTCCTTCCCCTCCTCTCCGCCGCCATTCCCTACCTCTGCGCCCGCCTATGCTCACCCTGCCCGAGAGCTTCGGCGAGGAGAGCGACGCCGCGCCGTCGCCTTGATCCCCTTCTGGAGCCGGAGAGCGTGCAGGCAGCCTTCGTCGACCACCTCGCGAGCTCGAGCAGGAGCTGGACGTGGCGCCGCTGTTTCCTCTTCTTCCTGGCCAGGCACAGAACAACGCCGCCGTCACCGACATCACCTCCGACCACTTCCCTCCTTGATTTCTCTAGGAATCGGTCTAGGTGAGCACCCTTTCCGCCCTACCCCTCCTTGTACCTCTCCCCTTCGCTTCGCCTTTCGCCAGCAGCTTCGCAGCTGCCATACGCCGCGCCACCGTCTGCGACTAGAACGCTATGACAGCCGCGATTTTTTCCGCCTTGCTCGCCTCGTGCTCCGTCACTGCAGCCAAGATCCGCGACCCTTGATTTAAACTTGTAGCCGGTAGATCCTCTTCATCTTTGGGTTTTACGGATTTGCGAAATTCGCATCCTTCGCTTCGCCATCTTCCTCCAAAGTCCGTCGATCCTCGCCTGCACGTTTTTCACCCGTCAGTTTCGACAGTGGTATTACCCTTTTTAAAACGCCCCAAACCTGCTAGTTCTAGAGCTCTTTTCGTAAATCTTCAAACACAAAAGTTTAAGAGCTAGGTTTGTTCTCCGTCTTTCGTTTTGACACCATCCCCTTAAACGCAAAGGATCACTCAGCTTGGTCCTCTAAAAACTCGGAGTCGGCTAGCCTAATCGCAATCTGTTCTTCAGTTCGTCAGGCCCCAATCGAGCAGTGCCTGGCAGCTTTGCACATAACCCCTCCCCTTTTCGAGAAGCTCAACCCGCGGTCCCCTATAGCCCCACCGTCAGCGGCTGTGGCCGTTTTATAAAAAGGCTCCCACACTTTTCCTTCCTCAAACTGCAGTCCCTCCACCTCGCCCAGGTGGCAGCCTCTCGCCTCAGCCCAGTCAGCACCTGGCCCACCTGTTCAGTGGCTGTGGGTAGATTCTGGCGGGGTGACAAAAGTCGAGACCCTTTTCTCAATTCAAATTCAAATGTTTTAATCTGTTTAAATATGAATTAAATCATAACTTCCAAATGGTTTATTTTTTTAATTCAAACTTAATATGAAAAATGTTTTATTTTTTAATGTTAATTCAAATCTTTAATCAAATAATTTCAGGATTAATTTAATTAGTCAACCTTTGACTTTGACCCTAATTAAAAAATTTGACTATAAAATAAATTTAAATTCATAATTTCAAATAATACAAATAATATATGTTTTTGAATCAGAAAAATGTGAGGATTTCAAATATGTTATTCAAATTACCTTTTGCACATTTTAAATTCCAAGTTGAGTAAAATTACACAAAATGCCCCTCAGCTTCATTAATTAATAACTTTAGCTTTATAACTCCGAATTTGACAAATGATATGTCTAAAATGATCAGCTCGACGAGACCTTTCTGTTTATGCTATCCATGACTTCAATTGCAGCATGCATAATATAAATATATAGTATACAACAACTAATATTGTAACTACCTCGGTGAACTACGCTCCTAGATACAAGCCTGGATGAGTGGTAGTGGTTGAAATAGTACGGTGGGGCCCCAAAAGCCACTCACTGGTAGTCGTTTCAGACGTCCCAACCACTACCCTCTCAACGGACCCAGACGGGCGAGTCGGCAGCGAAGGATCAACTACGTACACAAGTGGGTATGTACGCAAGCCACCATACAAGAGTACATCAGAGCCATACCATCTAGAAAGAAAGGAAATATAGCAACGCCATACGGCAAGATTCAAATGACCTAGATAGATCTATATTTTAGGATAACTCCTCATACAACACACATCAGAGTATCATGCGGAAGCGGCAAACAAAATCCGACTACGGATAAGAAGCAAATCGGCATAAGATGCCATAGAAATAAGCACATCCCAACTACAGGTCTCACGGATCCCCGTTCCCGGAATCTCTACACCGAACGATCGTTGCCCACATCTTCGGCTTCTTCCACCCAGTATCCGTCCTGAGAAGGTACCTGTTCATCTGAATCAAGAATTTATCGTGTGAGACCCTAAGGGTACTCAGCAAGTCTTAATGCCTCTAAAGGGGACACAACCTGGGGTGACGCAAATTGCAGCGAAAAATAAACCCTAGCAGTTCTACAGATAAACGCTAACCATCCGCCTAACCAATGATAGACGGATGTCCGTGAATTAAGAACAACAGTTATAATGGTAATCTCACCCGATCCATCCTCCTCCCTGCTTACCAACAAGGAAGCGGACGAACAACCCCCATCCGTTGGCAATTTTATTAACCATTCCATGAGTGTTGCACTATTTACTAGTCAAGTTACTTAGTCAGGTTAAGGCGGTACTTTAGTTATGCTTGTCTATGATCAAGAAACTGTGCTCCAAGTCGTCCATATCCGCGGACACGGCTTTCAGAAAGTTTTACCCGGCCGGGGTGCACCAATAGCAACACACGCTCGATCAACCTCGGAAAAACCAAATCAAAACCCAACGAGGCTTTCACGACTGAACAATCACAGAATTCAGAAATATTTCAGGGGGCCACCCCTTTGAGTAGATCCCGCAACGAAGTAAGCAAGCTTCGAGACGGACTCAAGGTTAGCGCCAATGGCTGTAAGCGACTGGGAACCCGAAAACTTGGGGTGTCGATACCGCGTAATCAATCCGCCATCCTAAATAAGATAAAGGCTATCTCGCACAATTTAAATACAGAAAAGTAGCATGGCATAAGTACAGGATAGTAAATAAAACCTCAAACTAGTTTGTGGCCCCAAGAAATAAGACGGAATCAAGCTCTGGCTCAGGGGGGTCCCATATACCTCCCGGATGTGGATAGCGCGATAAATCAAGGAACAGGAATCAAGTACTCGGGGTCTTACGGGACACAAGTGAGCAGGAAAAACCAAATAGCAGATGTTGATCACCGGTGCCACTTTCTTTAGTTATCCCAGAACTACTCATGTTAAGTTGTTTAGGTACCTCATTATTCCACAGACTCTCACATACCCTACACATGCTGTTCTACGACTCGCATGGCTCAAACAACTCCTATAGTAGTGGCTCAGGGGATGGAGGAACAAGCTTGGTGGGGTTTAAAAATAAAGGCTATGCATACTTGGGATTCAATTTAATGCAATCGCGACTCAATGATGCAAGAATAAGATAGAGGCAATAGGTACTGTATGTATGCAAGCATGTGGAAGTGCTTGCCTGGTATCTCAGTTGAAGCAAGGGACGGATCTGGGTAGTGCTCCTGGTTCTCTTGATATAACCCCTGCTCGGTGTCTATCCGAGAAAAACCAAACAAACAAGGCCAACATGAATATAGAGCACAAGCATATGAATAAGATGCGTCAAGCAAACAATCATGCCATGATGAATGATGCACAATTTACATGGCAAGAAGGTAGCATGGCATGGTGAGGTGTGGAAGGCAAGTAACAACATTTTAATGGGGCTTTGGAATCACATTTGTTGTCATAACACTTGCTGTACCCTATATTTTTATATGATGCATGCTGCAATTGAAGTCAAGGATAGCATAAACAGAAAGGTCTCGTCGAGCTGATCATTTTAGACATATCATTTGCTTATTTCGAATTATAAAACAAAAGTTATTAATTATTTAAATTCTAGTGGCATTAGTTGTAATTTAATTGGACTTGGAATTTTACTTGTGCAAAAGGCAATATGGATGGCATATTTGGAATCCCCTCATTTTTCTGATATCCAAACATATATCATTTGTTTGATTTGGAAAAACTATGGAAAAATTATTGAAAACTGAATTGAATTGAATTTTGAAATTATTTAAACAGGATTTGAATTTTAAAATAGTCTCTGGTCGTTTTATACACAGCCTAATCCAGCCTGGGTCGCAGACAGGTGGGGCCAGGCGTGTGCTGACCCACACGCCAGCGTCTGGGAACAAACGGGACCGCGGGTTTATTAAAGAAAAAGTGCGGAGCCTTTTTGCAAAACTTCATAGACACAGACAAGTGGGCTCCCTAGGGACCGCGGGTTGGCAAAATCAAAAGAGGGGGGGGGGTTTGTGCAAAGCGGCCACGCGTCGTGGATCTTCCTCGACTGAACCGAAGCGCGTCCATCGCCATGCTGCTGGCGCGGTGAGTTCGAACCAGCGCCTAGCAAGGGCGGCTACCGCTGCGGCGGTGCGTGGTTGTTGACAGGGAAAGCGCAGGGGGCTAGGTAGGGTTTACGCGAGCGGCAGAGCAGACGACGACGACGTTTACACCGTGCACCGAGGGTGCTCGTCGCCGTGCCACGCTCAACCAGGAAGCGATCAAGGGGGGGACGGTGTCTAGGAGGACCAGGGACTCACCGCGGGGCCGATGACGTGCTTGGTTCGGGCAGGGGCGCGTTTGATCGGCGGCGAGGCAGACGCTCTGTAGCTAGGGTTTTCGGGCGGAGCGGCGTCGGTCCTGGCGAGCTGGTCCTTCTCCTCCTCGCTGCTGGGCACGGGGCGACGCAGAGCAGGCTACGGATCTTCCCCGACACCAGCAGTACCGCGCTTGCCTCCTGGTTCGACGGCGACGAGGGGAGGCCGATGACGGCGTCGAGGCAGACGATGGCGAGGGGGGGAAGAGGGGAGGCGAGGCAGGCCTCTGGGATGGGATCTGGGGAGGCCAGAGAGGGAAAGGGAGAGGATAAGAACGAGGCGAGGTGGGGGCTTGCGTGTGGGAGGGGAGGCTGGCCAGGGCGCCACCTTTTCCCTCTCACGTGCTCTACGATCGTGCCGAGGCAAGGCAGGCACTAGAGGGTTGGCAGGCGTGCTGAGCCGGGCCAGCTGTGTGGGGCCAGGAGCAGGTGGAGGGAAGCTCGAGGCGGTGAGGCGTAGAGGGTGAGAAAAGAGGGAGGGGAGAGGGGCCGGCTCGGGCTAGGGTTTAGATAGCTAGGAGAGGGGTCCTTGGACGCGTGGGGGGGAGGGTAGCTGGTAGGGTGCCGGGGTGGGGCCTGCATGGAAGAGAGAGGGGAGAGATGGAGTAGGACATGGTGATCAAGCTAGAAGCTAGAAAGGGAAAGGGGTACTTAGGGTTTTTGCTAAGGGGAGAAGTAGAGTAGGGAAAAGGGTGGCTTATGGTTTAGGTGTAAGAGAGGATTAGGGTAGATGGGGAGGGGTAGATAGATGGAGGTGGGGTAACTTGATCATGCCTCACAAAGCACACAAGATCAAGAAAAAGATAAAGGAGGGAAGATAGGGAGAGATGAACATGATGATGGGGTGGTCTCTTTGGTCCATGCATGATCCAACAATGACCAAGCAAGATCCAAGAAAGGGGGTGGTTTGTGTTGTGCATGCCACATTAGCACATGTGTGTGCATGGAGCAAGGGATAGAGGTTAAGCTAAATGGGGAGATAGATAGAGAGATGAGATGGAGAAGCAAAACTACAAGCCAACACATGATTTAAACCAAGGGGAGGTGTCCCATGCAAACAAAGCTAAAACATTCCCAAGGCAAGAGAAAGGTGGCACTTGCATGGCCCATGCAACATAATTAATGCCAAAATTATCCTTGTGAAAACAATAATATTAACATGGCATTATTCATAAGCATTCCCACAAGGTGGGCAAGGCCAAGCAAAGATTATGGTTGGAACCCAACCAACCAACATGAGCTAGAGATAACCCAAATTAAAATGCCAAGCTCATATTAATTGGATGGTGGAATTATAAGGTGGTGAAAGAAAAGGTGGTGGAGTCAATAAGAGAGATGCCCTCAACTCAACTTGGGCATTTAACAATATATTAAGAACCAAATACAATATCAAGAGGCAACTACAATTAATCATGCACATGAGATAAGAACCAAACAAGAAAGGGTTTTATATGATGCTCAAATGCAAGGGGACATGATGACATGAGCATGATATGATGATGATGCAACAATTATATGTTGGAAGTGGCCCTTTTTATTATCATAACATGTAGCATTACAGGTGTTAGACAACTGGGATGCTACAACTCTCCCCCACTAAACAGGAATCTCGCCCCGAGATTCTAGGAAGAAGAAGAAGATACAAAGAGAGAAGGATGGTTGGCACGGAGTTCATCTTCACGCTCCCATATGGCTTCATCAACAGAATGGTGTGACCACTGCACCTTGCAAAACATGATGGACTTGTTGCGAGTCCTTCGCTCATGGTCTCAAGGATTTTGGTGGGGTGTTCTTGATAAGACAGATCTTCTTGGAGGTCGATTAGCTCATGATCCACGGTCTTGCCGGGGTCTTTGAAGCACTTCTTGAGCTGAGAGATGTGGAAAACATCATGGACTTTGAGTTTTTCCGGAAGCTCAAGTGCATAAGCAACTTCTCCTCTCCTACCACGTATCTTGAAAGGACCGATGTATCTAGGAGCCAACTTTCCTTTGATACCGAAGCGGTGTGTTCCTCTCATGGGAGTGACACGAAGGTAGACGAGATCACCAGGGGCATATACCATATCCGTGTGCTTCCTGTCATAGTTGCTCTTCTGACGACTTTGAGCAATCTTCAGGTTCTCTAGAATGATATGCACCTTCTCCTCCTCTTGGGTTACAATGTCAGGGCCAAACCAGATTCTTTCTCCTGCACCTGACCAACCAATGGGAGTTCTGCACTTGCGTCCATAGAGAGCCTCGAATGGTGCCATCTTCAGACTCTTCTGGAAGCTGTTGTTGTAGGAGAATTCAGCATATGGAAGGCATTCCTCCCACTTCATGCCAAAAGAGATGACGCCCAAGCATATCCTCCAGAATCTGATTGATTCTTTCCACTTGTCCTTGAGACTGAGGGTGGTAAGCAGTGAAGTTCAACTTTGTTCCCAAAGCTTTTTGGAAACTCTCCCAGAACTTTGAGGTGAAGATGCTCCCACGGTCTGAACTGATTTCAAGTGGAACCCCTACAGAGAGACAATTGTTGATATAGAGCTCGACCAATTCCGTAAATTGTTTCTTTGACTGGGAAGAAATGAGCCACTTTAGAAAGCCTGTCGATGACAACAAAAATTGCATTGTTGCCCTTCTGCGACCTTGGAAAGCCAGTGATGAAGTCCATCTCTACTTTCTCCCATTTCCATTCCGGAGGTTTCAATGGCTGTAGAAGACCAAATGGTTTCTGATGGACAGCCTTGACTCATGATGACATCACATTCGAGACGTACTTAGCACAATACCGTTTCAACCTGTGCCACCAAGATTGTGTTTTCAAGTCCATGTACATCTTTGTGCTGCCAGATGGATAGAAAGAACCGAATCATGTGCCTCCTTGAGAACTTGGTCTCTCGACCGGGTAGTTTGGAACAAACATCCGGTGTTCAAAGAAGAGCGTGCCTTGATCATCAACATGGAAGGACTCGTACTTCGGAAGGTCAAGCTTAGCGATGAGCTTTTTCGTGTGCGGATCACCAAGCTGACGAGAGCGAATCTGTTCTTCCAAGAGAGGAGTAGCCAGAAGGTTCAGGAGATGCCCTTGTTCCACAATTCTGTGTTCGGTGACGGAATTCCTCGCACAAGAGAGGTTGCTGCTCTTCCACCATGAGGTTGTTGACATAAGCTTTATGGCTAAGCGCATCTGCCATGACGTTTGCTTTGCCTGGAGTGTAGTTGATGGTCACATCAAAGTCATTGATTGCTTCGATCCATCTTCTCTGCCGAAGGTTGAGATCCGGCTGAGTGAAGATATACTTCAAACTCTTGTGGTCCGAGAAGATCTCACAACGGTTACCAAGCAAGTAGTGCCTCCATAGCTTCAAAGCAAAGACAACTGCTGCTAGCTCGAGGTCATGTGTGGGATAGTTGGTCTCATGCGTCTTCAACTGACGAGAGGCATAAGCAACCACCTGTCTCTCTTGCATAAGGACCGCACCCAATCCTTGCAAAGAGGCGTCACAGAATATCTGGAAAGGCTTAGATGTATCCGGAGGAACCAAGACTGGTGTGGAAGTGAGCTTCTCTTTGAGTGTCTCAAAACTTTCTTGACAAGTAGGAGTCCACAGGTACTTCTTGCCTTTCTTGAGGAGATCGGTAAGAGGCTTTGCTATCTTTGAGAAGTTCTGCACAAAGCGACGACAATAGCTAGCCAAGCCGAGAAAACTCCGCACTTCCTTGACATTAGCAGGAGGAAGCCATTCAACTATTGTCTTCACGGTTTCCGGGTTGACTGCAATGCCCTTGGCAGAGATAACATGACCCAAGTATGTTACTTCAGGCAGCCAAAACTCACACTTAGAGAACTTTGCATACAAGCGGTTCTCACGAAGCTTGTTCAGGACACACCGCAGGTGTTCTTCATGCTCCTCCTTAGACTTGGAATAAACCAGAATGTCATCCAGATATACCACAACAAACTTGTCCAGGTATTCCATGAAAACGGAGTTCATCAGCCTCGAGAAGGTAGCAGGTGCGTTGGTGAGACCGAAAGACATGACCGTGTACTCATACAGGCCATAGCTGGTGGTGAAAGCTATTTTGGGCACATCCTCTTTGCGAATTTTGATTTGGTGATAACCACTTCTCAAGTCCAGCTTAGAGAACACCACAGCTCCTGCCAGCTGATCAAAAAGATCATTTATCCGAGGAAGAGGATATTTGTTCTTGATGGTTTTAGCATTTAGAGCCCGGTAGTCCACACATAGCCTATCGGTTCTGTCACGCTTCTTCACAAAGATTGTTGGGCTACCCCAAGAAGAAGTGTTGTGTTGAATGAAACCCAACTTCTCTTGTTCATCAAGTTGTCGTTTGAGTTCAGCCAACTCAGAAGGACCCATTTTATATGGCCTCTTGGAGATAGGAGCCGTTCCAGGTTCAAGCTCAATCACGAATTCAACCTCGCGATCTGGAGGCATACCTGGCAACTCTTCAGGGAAAACATCTGGGAACTCACAGACTACTGGTACACTCTGAATAACTTCCATAGCATCATCATTCAGAGCAGCCAAGGAATAGAGCTGGACAGCAGGAGTCAGACTTGGAGAAAAGACTATATGGCCTTCAGGAATCTTCAGAGACACCGGCGTCAAAGACAATCAATCACAGCTGCATTTGCTGTCAACCAATCCATGCCCAAGATGACATCAATGTCAGAGTTGCCCAGAACAATTAAAGAAGCCAAGAAGGAAGAACCACCAATCTCTACTTGATTGCCATGACTGATTTGAGCAGCTGCCATTGTTGCTCCAGGAGAAAGAACCATTAACCGCTTTTTGAGAGGAACCAAGACTAACTCATTCTCGTCTGCAAACTTGTGCGACACAAAAGAATGCGATGCACCAGAATCAAAGAGAACTCGTGCAGGGACTGAGTTAACTGAAAGCATACCCATTACAACTCCAAAGAAGCTCGCTTGAGAGGCGTTGACGCGGTTAGCACGCATAACCGCAACCGGGCTTAGTGTTGATGTTGAGAGCCCGCGGTTGTACGAACCAAGGAGAGCTTGTTGCGATCTTGGCGGGGTGGAGGGAGAGCTTTGTTCTTCATTGGCAGTTCGATGGGGATGTCCGGGATCTCCACACGTGAAGCGAGCACCACCGGACGTGGAGCGAGTAGCTGGGGACTCCGCCAGCGCCTGTAGGGGTTGTTGTAGCCCCTGGGAGCCGCAGTGGTGAAGTTTGGTGGCCTTGACGTGAAACTCGCAGGTCTTGGTGGAGCCGGAAGCGACGGTGGGGTGTTAGGAACCCAGACACGCCGCTTAGAAGGAGCTGCCATAACTGCAGAGCTTGATGCGTCCCTATTGTGTTTCTTGGACTCCTCAAACATTTGCCTGCTTGCCTCCTCTTGCAGTGCTGTGTGCTGTAGTTCCAGGAAGGTTGTCGGTCTTGCATGTGTGATTGCATACTTGATCGACGCATTGAGCCCTTGCCTGAACCTTTTCTGCTTCTTCTTGTCATCAGATACCTCATCACCACCATAACGCGACAGATTCATGAAGTTCCTGATATAGGTGTTGACGTTATCATTTCCTTGCTTCAGGTTGAGGAAAGCCTCCTTCATTCTTTCCATCACAATCTCTGAGAGAAACTGTTCTTTGAATGCTCCAGTGAACCTCTCCCAAGTAGGCTGGAACCCAGTGCAGCTTGCCTTCAAGTAGTTTTCCCACCAAAGAGCTGCATCTCCCTTGAGAAGGTGAGTCGCACACTTGACCCACTACTGTTCTGGAACATCAGCAGTCTCTAGCAACCTTGAGATCTCGCGCAGCCAATCATCCGCGTCAAGAGGTCGGTCAGACACATCAAACTGACGAGGGTTGAACTTGAGGAAGCTCTTGATGTCACCACGTCTGGGAGGTGGAGGAAGTGGAGCAAACTCGTTCCTTCTGACGCTCTCCTCAAAGCGCTGCTGGTTCTCTTGCATAGCTGCCAAAGCATTAGCAATGTTCGACAGCGCTGAGCCCAGTTCCGGAGGGATGTCCTCATCGACCCGGCGTGGAGCCATCCTGTCATTGATATAAAACTCAAGTCAGTACTATAATGGAGAATGATAATAATCCAAAATAGTACCAAGATGGAATTAACCAAGATTAAAGGATACAATTTACTGAGATGATATTAAAATATCAACAAAGTTCATAGCACCTAAAAGATATTAAGCATATCGCACACGACTGAAAAGGAGTGTGGTACACAAATATATCAAAGAAAAATTTTCCACAAATTTCGGCATTAAAATACCAATAGATGCGCAAAATTACTTAACGAATCAAGATTAGTGACTCTACCGCTTCAATATACAAAAGCGAATGATAAAAGTAGTGGTATGGTCGCGACTCCATCCCGCACTCAAATCATTACTCCGCACATGAACAAGTGGAACACATATCCTAACCCCTTCTTCCCACGACGAAACCTAAAGATTGGTAACTACGGAAACGAACACCCCAAACAAGATAGCGTCGGATACAAGAGGAAGATAGATTGCGTCGGTTTGCAAAAGCCTGTCGGTATGGAATGTACCAACAGTTGATAACCAAAGGCAGATAAGATAACAACTTGGATGCAACAGATAGACAAGGGATTACACACACACACATACACACAACCTATGGTACTACGGAAACCCAGAACACGTGAATCCTAGTTTGAACTTTGAGGAGAGAATTGAAAACGTTGCACTTCCTTACCAGAAAAGGGTGGGTGGAAGGGTAAGAAGAAAAGTGGAAGCAGTCCTACTCTCGCGTTTTGTTTTTCCCTAATATACATAACTACTCGAAATATTTGCTAGACTGACAACGACCGTTTGGCTGAAACCCTGAAGGTCGGGATGGCTCTGATACCAATTGTAACTACCTCGGTGAACTACGCTCCTAGATACAAGCCTGGATGAGTGGTAGTGGTTGAAATAGTACGGTGGGGCCCCAAAAGCCACTCACTGGTAGTCCTTTCAGACGTCCCAACCACTACCCTCTCAACGGGACCTGTACGGGCGTCGTAGTCGGCAGGCGAAGGGATCAACTACGTACACAAGTGGGTATGTACGCAAGCCACCATACAAGAGTACATCAGAGCCATACCATCTAGAAAGAAAGGAAATATAGCAACGCCATACGGCAAGATTCAAATGACCTAGATAGATCTATATTTTAGGATAACTCCTCATACAACACACATCAGAGTATCATGCGGAAGCAGCAAACAAAATCCGAGTACGGATAAGAAGCAAATCGGCATAAGATGCCATAGAAATAAGCACATCCCAACTACAGGTCTCACGGATCCCCGTTCCCGGAATATCTACACCGAACGATCGTTGCCCACATCTTGACTTCTTCCACCCAGATCCGTTCCGAGAAGGTACTGCTCATCTGAATCAAGAATTTATCGTGTGAGACCCTAAGGGTACTCGGCAAGTCTTAATGCCTCTAAAGGGGACACAACCGGGTGACGAATTGCAAAAAGATAAACCCTAGCAGATAAACGCTAACCATCCGCCTAACCAATGATAGACGGATGTCCGTGAATTAAGAACAACAGTTATAATGGTAATCTCACCGGATCCATCCTCCTCCCTGCTTACCAACAAGGAAGCGGACGAACAACCCCCCATCCGTTGGCAATTTTATTAACCATTCCATGAGTGTTGCACTATTTACTAGTCAAGTTACTTAGTCGAGTTAAGGCGGTACTTTAGTTATGCTTGTCTATGATCAAGAAACTGCTCCAAGTCGTCCATATCCGCGACACGGCTTTCGAAAGTTTTACCGGCGGGTGCACCAATAGCAACACACGCTCGATCAACCTCGAAAAACCAAATCAAAACCCAACGAGGCTTTCACGGTGAACAATCACGAATTCAGAAATATTTCAGGGGCCACCCTTTGAGTAGATCCCGCAACGTAAGCAAGCTTGAGACGGACTCAAGGTTAGTGCCAATGGTCAGCATGGCGGGAACCCAAAACTGGGGTGTCGATCACGTAATCACTCCGCCATCCTAAATATAAGACAATTGCTATCTCGTCGCACAATTTAAATACGTAAAAGTAGCATGGCATAAGTACAGATAGTAAATAAAACCTCAAACTAGTTTGTGGCCCCAAGAAATAAGACGGAATCAAGCTCGCTCGGGGTCCCATATACCTCCGGATGTGGATAGCGCGATAAATCAAGGAACAGGAATCAAGTACTCGGGGTCTTACGGACACAAGTGAGCAGGAAAACCAAATAGCAGATGTTGCTCACCGTGCCACTTTCTTTAGTTATCCCGTAACTACTCGAGTTAAGTTGTTTAGGTACCTCATTATTCCACAGACTCACATACCCTACACATGTTGTTCTCACGACTCGCATGGCTCAAAAAACTCTAATAGTAGTGGCTCGGGGATGGAGGAACAAGCTTGGGGTTTAAAATAAAGGCTATGCATACTTGGGATTCAATTTAATGCAATCGCGACTCAATGATGCAAGAATAAGATAGAGGCAATAGGTACTGTATGTATGCAAGCATGTGGAAGTGCTTGCCTGGTATCTCAGTTGAAGCAAGGGACGGATCTGGTAGTGCTCGGTTCTCTTGATATAACCCACCGTGTCTATCCGAGAAAAACCAAACAAACAAGGCCAACATGAATATAGAGCACAAGCATATGAATAAGATGCGTCAAGAAAACAATCATGCCATGATGAATGATGCACAATTTACATGGCAAGAAGGTAGCATGGCATGGTGAGGTGTGGAAGGCAAGTAACAACATTTTAATGGGGCTTTGGAATCACATTTGTTGTCATAACACTTGCTGTACCCTATATTTTTATATGATGCATGCTGCAATTGAAGTCAAGGATAGCATAAACAGAAAGGTCTCGTCGAGCTGATCATTTTAGACATATCATTTGCTTAATTTGGAATTATAAAACAAAAGTTATTAATTATTTAAATTCTAGTGGCATTAGTTGTAATTTAATTAAACTTGGAATTTTACTTGTGCAAAAGGCAATATGGATGGCATATTTGGAATCCTCTCATTTTTCTGATATCCAAACATATATCATTTGTTTGATTTGGAAAAACTATGGAAAAATTATTGAAAACTGAATTGAATTGAATTTTGAAATTATTTAAACAGGATTTGAATTTTAAAACAGTCTCTGGTCGTTTTATACACAGCCTAATCCAGCCTGGGTCGCAGACAGGTGGGGCCAGGCGTGTGCTGACCCACACGCCAGCGTCTGGGAACAAACGGGACCGCGGGTTTATTAAAGAAAAAGTGCGGAGCCTTTTTGCAAAACTTCATAGACACAGACAAGTGGGCTCCCTAGGGACCGCGGGTTGGCAAAATCAAAAGAGGGGGGGGGGTTTGTGCAAAGCGGCCACGCGTACTGTGGATCTTCCCTGACTGAACCGAGCGTGCGCGTCCATCGCCCGCGCGACGCGCGCGGCGCGGTGGGGGTTCGAACCCGCGCCCTGGCGCTTATGGCGGCTACACGGCGGCGGCGTGGTTGTGACAGGAAAGCGCGAGGGGCTAGGGTTTACGCGAAGCGGCAGCGACGACGGCTACACCGTGCACCGAGGGTGCTCGTCGCCGTGCCACGCTCAACCAGGAAGCGATCAAGGGGGGGACGGTGTCTAGGAGGACCAGGGACTCACCGCGGGGCCGATGACGTGCTTGGTTCGGGCAGGGGCGCGTTTGATCGGCGGCGAGGCAGACGCTCTGTATCTAGGGTTTTCGGGCGGAGCGGCGTCGGTCCTGGCGAGCTGGTCCTTCTCCTCCTCGCTGCTGGGCACGGGGCGACGCAGAGCAGGCTACGGATCTTCCCCTACACCAGCAGTACCGCGCTTGCCTCCTGGTTCGGCGACGAGGGAGGCCGATGACGTCGAGGCGGCGGTGGCGGGGGAAGAGGAGGCGAGGCAGGCCTCTGGGATGGGATCTGGGGAGGCCAGAGAGGGAAAGGGAGAGGATAAGAACGAGGCGAGGTGGGGCTTGCGTGTGGGAGGGGAGGCTGGCCAGGGCGCCACCTTTTCCCTCTCACGTGCTCGGCACGATCAGGCCAGGGCAAGGCAGGGCACTAGAGGGTGCTGGCGGGCTCGAGCTGCCGCCAGTGGGGCCAGGGAGCTGCAGGTGGCCCAGGGAAGCTCGAGGGCAGGTGAGGCAGAGAGGGTGAGAAAAAGAGGGGAGGGGAGAGGGGCCGGCTCGGGCTAGGGTTTAGATAGCTAGGGGAGGGGTCCTTGGACGCGTGGGGGGGGGGAAGGGTAGCTGGTAGGGTGCTGGGGTGGGGCCTGCATGGAAGAGAGAGGGGAGAGATGGAGTAGGACATGGTGATCAAGCTAGAAGCTAGAAAGGGAAAGGGGTACTTAGGGTTTTTGCTAAGGGGAGAAGTAGAGTAGGGAAAAGGGTGGCTTAGGGTTTAGGTGTAAGAGAGGATTAGGGTAGATGGGGAGGGGTAGATAGATGGAGGTGGGGTAACTTGATCATGCCTCACAAAGAACACAAGATCAAGAAAAAGAGAAAGGAGGGAAGATAGGGAGAGATGAACATGATGATGGGGTGGTCTCTTTGGTCCATGCATGATCCAACAATGACCAAGCAAGATCCAAGAAAGGGGGTGGTTTGTGTTGTGCATGCCACATTAGCACATGTGTGTGCATGGAGCAAGGGATAGAGGTTAAGCTAAAGGGGGAGATAGATAGAGATATGAGATGGAGAAGCAAAACTACAAGCCAACACATGATTTAAACCAAGGGGAGGTGTCCCATGCAAACAAAGCTAAAACATTCCCAAGGCAAGAGAAAGGTGGCACTTGCATGGCCCATGCAACATAATTAATGCCAAAATTATCCTTGTGAAAACAATAATATTAACATGGCATTATTCATAAGCATTCCCACAAGGTGGGCAAGGCCAAGCAAAGATTATGGTTGGAACCCAACCAACCAACATGAGCTAGAGATAACCCAAATTAAAATGCCAAGCTCATATTAATTGGATGGTGGAATTATAAGGTGGTGAAAGAAAAGGTGGTGGAGTCAATAAGAGAGATGCCCTCAACTCAACTTGGGCATTTAACAATATATTAAGAACCAAATACAATATCAAGAGGCAACTACAGTTAATCATGCACATGAGATAAGAAGCAAACAAGAAAGGGTTTTATATGATGCTCAAATGCAAGGGGACATGATGACATGAGCATGATATGATGATGATGCAACAATTATATGTTGGAAGTGGCCCTTTTTATTATCATAACATGTAGCATTACAGGTGTTAGACAACTAGGATGCTACAAATATGACAATAAAATGTGACCAAAACCCAATAAAAATGTTATTTCTTGTATTCTACACCTCACCCATGCCATGCTACATTATTGCCATGCAACTTGTGCATCATTCATCATGGCATGATTGTTTGCTTGACGCATTTTATTCCTATGCTTGTGCACTTTATTTATGTTGGCCCTTGTTTGTTTGGTTCTTCTTCGAATAGACACTGAGCAGGGGATATATCAAGAGAAGCAGAGCACTACCGGATCCGTCTCTCGCTTCAAGCTGAGTTGCCGTGCAAGCACTACCACATGCTTGCATACATCTGATACCTATTGCCTCTATCTTATTCTTGCATCATTGAGTCGCGATTGCATTAAACTGAATCCCAAGTATTGCATAGCCTTTACTTTTAAACCCCACCAAGCTTGTTCCTCCATCCCATGAGCCATTACTACAGGAGTTGTTTGAGCCATGCGAGTCGTAGAACAGCATGTGTAGGGTATGTGAGTGTCTGATGGATAATGAGGTACCTAAACAACTTAACCTGAGTAGTAATGGGATAACTAATGAAAGTGGCACCGGTGAGCAATATCTGCTATTTGGTTTTTCCTGCTCACTTGTGTCCCGTAGGACCCCGAGTACTTGATTCCCGTTCCTTGATTATTCGCGCTATCCACATCCGGGAGGCTGATGGGACCCCCCTGAGCCAGAGCTTGATTCATTCTTATTTCTTGGGGCCACAAACTAGTTTGAGGTTTTATTTACTATCCCGTACTTATGCCATGCCTTACTGCTTTATTTATGATTGTGCGAGGAGCACCTGTACTGTTTAGGATCGGGACACGATTCCGCGGTATCGACAAGCCCAGTTTTGGGTTCCCGATCGTTCTGACCGTCCACCCAAACCTTGGGTCCTTCTCGAGTCGCCATTAACTTCGCTATGGTGTACTCAATGGGTGGCCCCCTGAAATATTTCTGAATCCTGTGATTGCTTTGTCGTGAAGGCCTCGTTGGGTTTTGATTTGGTTTTTCCGAGGTTGATCGAGTGTGTGTTGATATTTGTGCACCCCTGCAGGGTAAAACATTCTAAAAGCCGTGTCCGCGGTTATGGACGACTTGGAGCACAGTTTCTCGATCATAGACAAGCATAACTAAAGTACCGCTTTTAATTTGACTAAGTAATTGACTAGTAAATAGTGCAACACTCATGGAATGGTTAATAAAATTGCCAACGGATGGGGGGGTTGTTCGTCCGCTTCCTCGTTGGTAAGCGAGGAGGAGGATGGATCTGTGGATATTACTGTTATAATTGTTGTCATTAATTCACGGACATCCGTCTATCTTTGGTTAGGCGGATGGTTAGCGAGTATCTATAGAACTGTTAGGGTTTATCTTTTGCTGCAATTGCGTCACCCCAGGTTGTGTCCCCTTTAGAGACATAAAGACTTGCTGAGTACCCCTAGGGTCTCACACGATAAATTATTGGTTCGGATGAGCAGTACACTCGCAGGACGGATCTTTGGGTGGAAGAGGCGATGATGTGGGCAACGATCGTTCGGTGTAGAGATTCCGGAACGGGATCCATGAGATCTGTGGCGGGATGTGCTTATTTATGTGGCATCTTATGCCGATTTGCTTCTTATCCGTACTCGGAACTTGTTTGCCGCTCCTTTGATTCTCGATGTGTGATGTATGAGGAAATATCCTAAACTATTAGATCTATCTAGAACATTTGAATCTTGCCGTATGGCGTTATATATTCCTTTCTTTTAGATGGAATGGCTCGATGTACTATTGTATGGTGGCTTGCATACATACTTATTTGTGTATGTAGTTGATCCTTCGCCGATTCACGCCCGTACTTGTCCCGATGACTGGAAGTGGTTGGGACGGCCGAAAGGTCTACCCGTGAGTGGCTTTTGGGCCCCACCGTACTATTTCAACCACTTCCGCTCATCCAGGCTTGTATCTAGGAGCGTAATTCACCGAGGTAGTTACACCTAGTATCTTTGTTAGTGCTATTTGACTTTGTTGCAACTTGTTGTGCTTAATGCTTATCACTAGGGCCTGAGTGCCATGATCTCAGATCTGAATATGTTATTGATTCATGATGATAGTATTGTTTGTGATCTTATCTGCAAGTTGTGTACACATATTATCGTTCGGAACCAAAGGCCCCTAAGTGACAAAAATTGGGACAGCCGGAGGGGATGGCTGTGATATGAGGATCACGTGTGTTCACGGAGTGTTAATGCTTTGCTCCGGTGCTTTATTAAAAGAAGCACCTTAATTGCCAGTAGATTCCCTTGAGGCCCCGCTGCAACGGGCTGGCAGGACAAAAGATGTTGTGCAATTTCTCATTGCGAGCATGTAAGAACACATGCCTATGATTGTTTAGTAATTGGATGCTTTATTCTTATTTATCTGCAAATTCCCTAGATCTTGGAATTACATGAATAGTCTTGTCCATGCAATGCCCGTCCATCCATATCTATGCCTACCGCACTCAAATCGTACTGTTTACTACTATTATTACTACTGCCTTTGTTTTACTGCTGCTGCTTTGCTATTGGTACCACAAAACTGTTGCTACTGATAAACTACTGTGAGCAAGACTATTTACAGGTGCAGCTGAATTCACAACTTAGTTGTTAAGGCTTATAAGTATTCTTTGGCTCCCCTTGTGTCGAATCAATAAATTTTGTTATACTACCCTCGAAGACTGTTGCAATCCCCTATACTTGTGCGTCATCACCTGTCGGCTAGGGTTTTAGGTGAGGGAGTAGGGGGCGCCCCCACCCCTCCATATATGGGTGGAGGGCGGCGGCCAGGGTTCCCAACCCTGGCCGAGTCCACCCCCAACTCCTCATGGCCGGCGACAAGAGAGAGGGAAAGGGAAACCTTTTCCCTCAAGGTTTCCTTTTCTTCCTCCACTAGGACTTTGACTTCCAAACTAGGATTTGACTATTCAAACTAGAATTTGTGTCTCTCTTCCGTGTACTTTTCCGACTTGACCTAGGGTTCCATGCTCCTACCCCATTAGGGTATGGTGCATTCCAAGTACCCCCTCCTTGGGTGGTGGACCTTCCAGAACTTTCTAGAAGCTTCCGGTCAAAACATCGAAAACATTTCTGAACCCCGGAAATTGACTTTCCTTATATGAATCTTATTCTCCGGACCATTTTGGATCTCCTCGTGATGTCCTAGATCCAATCCGAGACTCTGAACAACATTCAGTCTCCAACTCATATTCCATATCTACTAAACAACATCGAACCCTTAAATGTGTCTTCCTACAGTTCGTGAACTATGCATACATGGTCGAGACACCTCTCTGATCAATAACCATTAGTGGAATCTGGAAATACATTATGGCTCCCACATATTTCTATGATTACTTTGTGATCGAATGAACCATTTACATACGATACCGATTCCCTTTGTCGCATGATACTTTACTTATCCGAGGTTTTATTGTTGGTATCTCTTATACCTAGTTCAACCTCTTTATCGATAAGTACTCCTTACTTGTTCCATGATATGACATACCTTGTGACCTATTCAGATGCTTGCAAGCCAATTGAATGACATTCCACCGAGAGGGCCCAAAGTATACTTATCCGTTATATGGATGGACAAATCCCACTCTTGATCCATGTGCTTCAACACATACTTTCAGAATACCTAATACCACCTTTATAACCACCCAATTACGAAGTGGTGTTTGATGTCATCAAAGTACCCATCTGGTGATGGTGATTAACATGATCTCATAGTTGAATAATTATTTTACTATGTATTTAAAAATATTTGTAGAAAACAAACTTTAATGACTTGATCTTATGCTATGCTAACTATAGGAGTGTGTCCATCACATCATTCATCTAATGATATGACTTTGTTTTTAATAACATCCAATGTCCATGATTAGGAAACCATGATCATCTATTAATCAACAAGCTAGTTTAACAAGAGGCTTACTATGGACTTTTATGTTTACAAAACACACAGGTATTAATATTTCCTGTTAATACAATTATAGCATGGGATGTAAATATTTATCTTAAACATAAATATATGATAATAACCATTTTATTATTGCCTCTTGGGCATATCTCCAACATGTGAACCTAAAATATTTTTGTAAAAAATCATGAGTATCACATCATGTACCTATAGCTCATCTCCCACTTTCTACCGATTCGACAGAAATTTGTCTTTTTCACCATGGATAGATGAAAAGGTTCGAGATTTCTCTATTAGGACATTGTCCATGTAAGGTGGTCTAGTATTTTTGAAAAATATGGTGGTAGCATTTTGAATTATCCATTTGGCTATTGCTTCACAAAACCGCCCATTTTTTGCCTTCGGAAACCTCGAAGGAGATAGGTCATTTTGTGAAGGTTTTTTGAGACATAATCAGTATACCAAGTTTCATATTTTTTCTTCTAAATATGTCATATAATATGACACCACGCGAAGGTTTCACATTGTTTGGATCGTTTTGGAATTTTTTATGCCCTTTTTAAACTATATATAATGTTTTATGTTTCACTTAATTTTTATTTATAAATGTGTAATATTTAACTGTAGATAGATAGATCTTATTTTATGCAAATTTTGATATATTATTTATATTTTTCTAAATTAGAATGATTTAGTTATGATTTTTTAAAGATTAATGAGGTAAAAAGAAAAATAGCTATGCCGAGGACAGCCGTCGGCGTAGCTACGCCGATGGCAGCCGTTAGCGTAGCTATTCTACGCCGAGGACAATTTTACGCCGACGGTTGTTTGGGAGAGGCTGGCCTAGTTCCGGTCTATGCAGACGGCCCCAAAGTTTGGCTGTCAACGTCTCCGTCCGGTCCTCTAGTGTCTCCACCTGCCGATGTGATACAATTTAATGCCAAGATCAAGTTAGCAGCTACAGCTGCAACACATCTGTTTTTCTTTTTACGACTTTTACAAAATTCCACGGATGATGAATAATCATCGACAATAGTAAAAAAGTCTGAAAAATAATAAATATTACATTTTTTTGAACAGGAAAGGCCACGAAGGGCCCAGACTCTGCGTTAAGCGGAAGGGGGTATACAACTTACAAGGAGGACCCTAAAGAAATAGAGAAATACAACATGGTCCCAAACTTTTACATTTACCACCCTACAAGCGACCGCAGGAACGCGATCGAGTCCTTGAATGCCGCCGAAGGCTCGCCTCTGATTCCAGCCACCGCTGCAAGCGCCAGGGACGGCACCACTTGGACCTGCAGCAGTGATGAAAGCCAGACAGAGGGAGAAAGAAGGACTCCCAAGCTGGAGGTTGAAGATGCTCTGGCCGTCATGGCCATCGAGCCCGGCTTGGTCTAATTCCTGGCCAAAGATAGTGGTTACTCATCTCAGGCTCCACTTGGAGATCGCCGGAAGAGAAGAGGAGTCGCCTGGAGTCACCAGGCCATCATCTTCACCAAACAAGAGCCACCTTTCCAGCACCACTTCCTTGCTCGCCCTCGCCGACACGGCCGGCCATGAGCCAAGAAAGGTTGTTGTTCCTGTTGTCCCGTTGGTGAAGCTCGAGCAGATCTTCCGAACTGCAGGCGCCACCCCACCCGTCGTCCGCTCCCACCGGAGGAGCGTTGAACAGGGAGTCGCGCTGCAACCTCCTGGCGCTGCTCCAGCGCGCCAAGGAGTAGCTCGGCAATAGCAGATGGGTATGCCGGTCGCCATCGACATCTCCTCGCCCCCCACCACCACGGCCGGCCAGCAGAAGAGAGAGCTTTGGCAACAACAACCCCACCTCGCTATCGAAAGCAGCTTTATTTGTAGAAGCTGTGGCCTGATCTCCTCCTTCATCCTCCGCCCGCCAACGAGCATGAGAAGAAAGAGAAAGAGGACCCCTATTCCGCCCCAGATCTGGCTGCTCAGATCCAAGACGCAGCTTCGCACTACAGGCATCGAGCCCAGACACGGCAACCTGCCAGACCCTATCTACAAGAAGCACCCCTCCTCCCCCCTCCGGACGGCGAGGCCGCCGGAGAAGGGAGGGAAGGAGCCGAAAGTCGCTGGAGAGCTCTCAGAGGATGCCTCTCGATTCGTGCGAGAGTAAAACCGGTCGGGTTAGACAAATACTACCTAGTACTAGACTAAATATTACATATATATAGGTTCTTAGACCATGTAAGGAGTAATTATAAACACTATTAAAAACCGAAGACGTTCCTCCGTTATCGTAAGGAGTAATTATAAATACTATTAAAACCGAAGACGTGCCGCCGTTATCCTCCTTCTTAGACACGCCTCTCAGTTTTCAGGTGAAGGCAAAGGATTGGGAGCCTCGTGGCAACGATTGAGGATCCCGTCGAAGGCAATAAATAACTCTCAAGTATGTTCTTTCTAGAATTTGAAGGTCCATCCGATACAAATAAACTGTCATATACTTAAACATAATGTTGCATACATCCGTTGGTGTTGTTTTATATAAGTCTCTTCTGATCTACAGTTATTATTATTGGCGGTGATTGCAACCGGTTTTTTTGGGTCATAACATGACGACTTTCCTTTTGTCTATTATAATAAATTTTAGTATGAAAAGTTTGTCCCGGTTTGTGATGGAGGGGCGAAGATAGCAGCGCCTTCATCTCACGTCAGTATATGTAATCATCGCTAGGTGGCCCAAAGATCTAAATATAATTTTTATTATTTTTAGCTCTTTATACTGTTATGGATGATAATTAGTAGATCGGTGGAAATTTTGTATAAAAAATATGTCTAGGTTCAATGAATTTGCGACAATTAATTTGAATCATGGGTAAATATAATGTTTTGAAAGCAAGTGTTGTAACAAATCTGGCTTTAGCATTTCATGATGTGATAAATCTTTTCCTAAATGTAGATTTTTTACTATCCGGAAAAAAAAAGGAAAAAATCATACACTAGGCGGTCAGAGTTTGTTACGAAACTTGGATCGCTTGGGTTCCAAAGGTATAGCGGTGCTCGTGGTCTGATCCAGACTTCTTCCAGCTTTATTCCACAAAAGCCGATGTCGTGGCTCGATCGGCCGCAATAATGCGACGGATCCAGATCGACCCAGGTCGAATTTCCACCGCAATCTTCTAGTACTAGTGGATATTTTGGACCGCCTTTGGACTTCTGGCAAGATTTTCCACTCAAACATCTCGCGCTGGTCGATGACGCCAAGATTTTCGACGCCGCATCCAGAAGAAATCCAGTTTGGTCATGAACTTGAAATGCGATGGGTTGCAATCCTTGACCCGTACGTCCCATGCATTGACGAAAAAGACATGCGTGCGCGCAGCAGCTGGGACCTGGGTGCGTATATGCATGATGAGGATGTTTGGGTCTAGCGGCTTGGTCAATAAGCTCAAAGAGCTCAAGCTTCGCCGCTTCCTCCTTCCCAGTGGGCTCGATGCGGTGTCTTTCCTATTGAATGGCCTTGGTGCTGAGGAGAGGAAGGATACAACTTTGCTGCTACTGGTAAAGGGCAATGCTGTTGGAGGTTTCTGGAGTCTGCGTCCCCTGCGGCAGTTCTCAAGCTACGACGCAGCCTGCCCGTTGCTATCTTCGGCCTTCGGCCAGACGCTTGGCCCCGTCGCGCCCTCAACTCGACCTTGTTCTTCCTCCTCTAGCGAAGGATCTGTTATATGTTGATCTAAATTCTACAAAGTATAGGCCAACTTCTGACGAGTGGAGCGAGGCCCGTCGCCGGGAGGCTTGGGCCGAGTGTATAAACCCCTTGTAAGCCGCCGGTTGGGAGAGTTGCATCTGTGAAATCCCCGGCGTTTGTAAACACTCCTCGATATAGTGAAGTTTCGCTGGCTGGCGCCCGTGGTTTTTTCCTCTCTTTGTTGGAGAGGTTTTCCACGTTAAATCTGTGTCTCCTTGCTGTGTTTTTCGTTTTCGTTCTTCGTTATCTTCTTGTCGCGATTGTAACAGGATCTTCCCCAGCCAAGGTGCGACTATACATGCTAAAGCTCTCCCAAGTGGTCGAGTCCCTAGAGCAGGAGATGCTGCGCCTAGAGACTGTTTGTTGTCAGCGAGATGGAAGGAGTCGATCGTGTTGGCATGTCCAGGACAACACAAACAGATCACACACCACCGAGGAACTCAAATCGTTAGAGCATACCCACTCGTAGGGCATTTTCAGTCCGAAATCGGGATCTAATTATAGCCGGACAAACAAGTTTTTGGTACGGGAACGCCGAATTTCGCACTCGCGTTTTTAGATCGTGTTTCTAGGCGAAGCAGAAAACGACGAAATATTCGAATTTTAACGTTCCCGCCGACGAAAACTCGGCCAAAGGTGTTCGACAGAATTACGTCCAACAAGTTCGGCGATAAATTATTACAGGACTAGATAAAAAGCTCGGCGATCAATCGTCGATGGGGATGGGCTCCTCCGGCGTGGACGATGCGATGGGGTTGGGCGTCTCGCCGGTGAACACCGACTGATTGAAGGAGGTGGAAGTAGAGCTCAGCGTAGCAGTGGTGTTCGGCGCAGGCGCTGGCGTGATCTCGGCGTTGTCCTCCTGAAGAATGGCATTGAGGCGCCATGTACCAGGCCTTGACCGGCGAACTCATCGCCACGTGTCCTTGCCGCCCATGAGGAACTGGAGATCCGTGTTCCTCTTCTTGGCGGCGTAGTTGGCCTTGAGTAGGTCGATCTTTCGGCCTTGGTTCTGGAGCAGCTGCACCCACCTCTCGTCGCTCTTCTGCGTCCTCTTCTCGGCGTGTTCCTTCGTGTCGGCGATGCACTTCTCGATAGAAGCCTGCAGGCGCTCGACGGGAGGTCCCGTGGCTTTGAGCATCTTCGCCTTCTTCTGGTCGATCTCCGACATTTCTTTGCCGGCAGCAGGGGGAGGAGCCTCCGGGTTGTACACGCCGTCCTTGGTCTTGTCGAGGCTCAGATGAGTGTCCCGCCATTTCTCGCAGTGCTCGATCTCGGTGAACACATGGTGAAACTTAAACTCCGCCTTCATGTCGTCCCGGTACAAACCGAGTGCACGAAGGAGCTGCAAAATGCAAGACAAAGTGTGTCAGGATATGCTTGATCTTGTTATAACTTCGGTTAATGTTCGCAAAATACCTTGTTGTCCATGTTTTCACTGCTGACTTGTGTGTGTTCAACCTTCTCCACACATATGTGCCACTTGCTACACACATGCTGGATGAGCCCCCAATATTTGGTCATGGCCTTCTCCCCTCTCTCCATATGAATTTTGTTATACTTCGGGTCACAAAGGCTACGCTCGTCGAACGCTAGCTTCATGCGCTTTCAGTAGTTGTCGGTGTTCTAGTTGGCACCGGTGATATGATCCATACTCACCGATTTCCAGGCGTCGGCGAGACAAAGGTCCTCGGGCACCGTCCACTTGATCCGTGGCTCCGACGCCGATGTTCCCAGCTTCCTCTTTCCCTTCTTGCCTTTTGCCGAACCACGGGATCAACCTTAGCGTCCTTGGCCTGCGTCGGTTTGTCCTGCGTCTCCCCGGCGTCGAGGTCGGCGAAATCCTGAGACTCGATGCCCTGTTCGGTATCAGCCCGGGACTATTCTTGAGTGAAGAAGGACAGATTGATGGCGGGCACCGATCCTTGGGCGATCATGTCCTGCATGTATGTCTCGGCCCACATTCTGTTCGATATTCCGCCGAACAGGTTGTATGCGTCGACCTCGCCGTAGGTTGCGTGCGACGAGCTTCCGCCGAATGGGAGTGGGTCGCGGCGCATCGCCGACGAAGGACCTACGTACGCCGGAGAGGTGGAGTAGGGGATGTTGATGTCGAAGTTGAACGCCGAAGGAGGGCGAGTCGCGAGGCAGGGGAAGACCATGTTCAGGTTGAAGCCGCCGTCAAACTCGGGGGACGAGGAGTACCTCTGCCGAGGGTTCGCCTGACTCTCCTGGAAGCCGGCCGGCGAGATTGGCGGGAATCCGGCCAGCGAGCCGACTCTTGGTGTGAGACCCTGGCGCATTGCTCAATAGGATTGATAGGAAACTCATACCAACAAGTTGCAACTTCTTTTCCGGAAGCTCATTCGAAAATAACTCTAAGGTTAAGTGTGCTTGTCCTAGAGCGATTCTAGGATGGGTGATCGACCGAGAAGTGGTACCGGGTGCACACGAATGAGGACAAAGTGCGTAGAAAAAACTAGTGTTTGCCTATGGGGTTAGTCTAGAGATCCTATTGAGCTGCCAGAGGTGACAGCCGTCGGTACGGAGTGACCGGGGGTGTTACAAGTGGTATCAGAGCCGACCCTCACGGTTACATGGGCGTGTGCGGGTTAGTGGTGGAAATGTGTAGCATGACGCGTGTGGCCCGGAGTGGACACGACATGGCAATGTGCCGGCACTGGGCACAGACGTGTGCCAAGATGGGACGTTTCTGGCTTGTGGTTGATCGACAAGGACGTCAATCTTCTAAGGGTGGGTGTATGTGAGACTCTGGCGCATGACTCAAATAGAATTGATAGAAAACCTATACCAACAAGTTGCAACTTCTTTTCCGGAAGCGCATTCGAAAAGAACTTTAAGGTTAAGCATGCTTGGCCTAGAGCAATTCTAGGATGGGTGACCGACCGGAAAGTGGGTACCAGGTGCGCATGAGTGAAGACAAAGTGCGCAAAATGACTAGTGTTGGTCTGTGGGGTTAGTCTAGAGATCCTATTGAGCTGCCAAAAGTGACAGCCGTTGGTCCGGAGTGACCAGGGTTGTTACACTTGGCTGGCTTCCCCAATGGGGCATACGATGCCGGAACGACATGCTTCGCCATCATCGCCGCGTGCGATGCCGCCGCCTGCTTTTCCCTCATCGCCGCTGCTCTTCGGCGAGATCCTATTCTTTCCTGATCTTCGCCCTGTACTTTCTCTCCTTCCGGCCGCCCAACTCGACCTTCCTCTTTGCAACAATGGTCGCCCACTCAGTGTTGGTCTCGCCTGGCGGCCTCGCCGTCGGCGCTCTCGGTTTCCTGGCCCTTTTCTCCCCCGTTTCCTCGCCAAGGTTCGATCTGGGTTTGAAGAAACTCTTGGGCGGCATGGCGGGCAGGCAGGAGCTTGGTGAACTGGCAGGAGTGGGGGGAATGGGGAAGAAAGGCGGGAGGGGGAGCAAGAAAACGGCGGAAGTTTGGCCTTCTGTCGCCGACAGATCTGGCCACGCCTGTTTTCGTTTCGTTCGGCGTCCCAGGACGTTCCCAGGATGCTGGGAATGACCTGACAAGTCTGGATCAAAGTTGGTCCGGATCCGAACGAAATCGGGGTTCTGAAAACCTGACTGTGCCGATTTTTAGCGTCCAGACCTAAAATTCATCCTAAGATCAGTGTCCTAAAAAGCTGAGTGGAGATGCTCTTAGAACATTGAAGAAGGCCTCCATCGCCCAAGCCAACTAGTAGCAAGCAATGGCACGAGGCTTGACACGCTTTAGGCTTCAGTTTTTTGGAAAGTGAATACCGGCGGGGAAGCCTGTGAATTCACAAACTATGCTAGAATTATACTCCATGCATGTACTCTACTCACTCCGATCTATATTAACTATCTTAAAATGAATATATTTAGACATGTTTTATTACTAAATATATCTAATCCAATAACAAATTAATATGAATCGGATGGAGTACTTGATATGCCTGGATCAGAGCGCAGGCTCCATTAAGGTTGAGGAAAAAGATAAGATTTCCTTAAAGATTTAGGAATCACTATGCGATGTGCAAAAGATCTGGTTGAAGTTTTGGACTAGGATTATTGTTGAATGGATCTGAAAAGAAGGGTCAGTTTGGTCAATTCTCACGAAATTCGTACACTACAAAGTGCAATTTGGACTACGCGGGCTGCATTGCATCTGTTTCATAGGCGGGCAGACAAAGACGAGAGGGAATTTGTTGTTGGTTGGCAATAAATGCGCAGCTTATCCATGACTTGGGTATCCATATGATATGATCCATGTACTAGGCTACCAGGCGGGACACCTCACCGTCAACTACAAGTATGCAAGAAGCTACATCATAATAGGCGGGGAGTTGATTCATTCCACTTTATTGCGATCCATGTATACACGTACAGTACTATGCATTGCAACAGCAATGCAGCATCATGTGCTAGCTTTTATTTAACAGCCCGTAGTCCTTGTAGCTTTCTTTATTTTATGCATGGCATTTGTTGGCACAGGAAATCCTAGTGCCTAGCAGTCGACGAACTTGTAGTTGACGGTGAGGTGTCCCGCCTGGTAGCCCTGTCCGTTGGTGTCGATCTTGGAGAAGACGGTGTCCCAGTCCAGGTCCAGCCCGCCGTTGGCGCACTGGTCCACGACCCTGGCCGTGATCTGCGCCCCCGTCGCCGTGTTTGTCACACGGATGCACCTCCCGCACGCCGCCTGCCCATGGGCGCCGGCCGGCCCGCAGAAGGCCGTCCACCCGTACTTGGACCGCCACGACAGAGGCTTGCTCGCGTCCCAGGTGGCGCAGTAGGCGCTCACGGCGGGGGCGCCAAGGTCCCAGTTGTTCTGCGCCGGACGGTAGTAGTGGTACGTCGCGCGCACGTTGCTCGCCTGCTGCGCCGCCGCGGCAGCGGCGGCGGCGCACAGCAGCGCTGCCACCAGCGCAAGGCGGAAGGCCATCGTCGTCGACGTACCCAAGTAGTAGCAGATCAGGATGATAGTGGAAAGCGGTAGCTTTGTTTGTGTGTTCGTATGTGGGCTGCTGGACCTTGCTCTTTGCCGGTTGCATTATATAGAGGCACCGAGACTGGCCGGAACGTCGACGCGTCACGTGTTAATTCGCATGGATATGTTTAGGTGGCGGTCACCACTTTCTGTTTCTTCGTTGAATACTACTGCTGTACTCACTTGACTCTTGTGCCTCATTTTCCACAAGATGGTACTCTCTCTGTCTAAATAATTGGCTCGCATCACTAGAGGAAAAAGGGCCATCCGTTCGCGACCGGGCATTAGTCGATTCTTGCCACCAACCGGGTAATCTTTGCCAGCGTCCGGTTGGAAGCGAGGCGAGGGCATGGGTCCCGGTTGGTAAGGCATCGTCGGTTGAGCCACCAACCGGGGAAAGGTTTGGCCACAACCACGTGGCGTGTACGCCTTTAGTCGGTTCTTTGGCTCCAACCGGGACTAAAGATCCCTTACCCTCTATAAATGCAACGCCCCAACCCCCTCTGCCTCCACTCTGTTTTTTGAATGGTGTAAGGTGTGAGGGTGTGTGCTAGTTTTTTCTTATGCATGCATTGAAGGTGTTTGTTGAAATGTTTGAGTGAAAAATCCCGTTGAATTTCTCATAGAACAAAAATATAGAAGGTGTCCGAGACGCACTTGAGCTTTCTCCTCTTTATTTCCCTCGATCGAGGTTAGCAATCTTATCTTTTCTAGGTCATTGATACAATTCATGTGTCGGTGTGAATTGGTTATTTCACTATTTATGATGTCCTGTTTTTTGATAAACTTACTTATATGATGCAGATGAGCGTCGGGAATGGATGTACGGTGACGGCGGGTAGCCGGGTATATCAAAGGCGTGGATAAATTTATCGATGTGGCTACGGCAAACAAAGAGAATGGATTTATCGTTGTCCATGTGTTCAATGTCGGAACAACAAGGAGTACTCTTCCTCGAAAATCATTCGCGCCACGATTATGAAAGGTTTCATGCCCAACTATAATTGCTGGACCAAGCACGGGAAAGAGGGGTTATGATGGAAGATGGTGAAGAAGAAGATGATGATACCAACTATCATCATATGTTTCCTGAATCTGATGATCTTGCAATGGAAGACAATGGAGAGGAAAAAGGTGAAGAACGGGCATCAGATGAGCCGGCTGATGAACTTGATAGGGTCATTTCTGATGCAAAGCGAGACTGTGAAACAGAAAATGAGAAGTTGAAGTTAGAAGGCATGTTAGAAGATCACAAGAAATTATTGTACCCAAATTGTGAAGATGTCAGCACAAAGCTCGGTACCACGCTGGAATTGTTGCGATGGAAGGCAGAGTGTGGTCTAACTGACTCCTCATTTGAAAAGATGCTGAAAATAATGAAGCCGAAGTTTCCAAAACATAACGAACTTCCCGAGAGTACCTACGAAGCAAAGAAGACTCTCTGTCCTCTGGGATTAGATGTGCAAAAGATACATGCATGCATTAAGGACTGCATCCTCTACATGATAAGGAGTATGAGAATTTAGATAAATGCCCGGTATGCAAAGCGTTGCGGTATAAGATCAGACGAGATGACCCTGGTGATGTTGAGGGAGAGCCCCTCCGGAAGAGGGTTCCTGCTAAGGTTATGTGGTATGCTCCTATAATACCAAGGTTGAAACGCATGTTCAGAAACAAAGAGCATGCCAGGTTGTTGCGATGGCACAAAGAAGACCGTAAGAAAGACGGGGAGTTGAGACACCCTGCTGATGGGTCACAGTGGAGAAAAATCGAGAGAGACTTCCCAGACTTTGCAGGTGACGCAAGGAACTTATGGTTTGGTCTAAGTACGGATGGCATGAATCCTTTTGGGGAGCAGAGCTGCAGTCACAGCACCTGTCCCGTGACTCTATGTATCTACAACCTGCCTCCTTGGTTATGCATGAAGCTTAAGTTCATTATGATGCCAGTGCTCATCCAAGGCCCGAAGCAACCGGGCAACGACATTGATGTGTACCTTAGGCCATTAGTTGAAGAACTCTTACAGTTGTGGGGCAAACCAGGTGTACGTGGGATGAGAACAAACAGAGCCATTTAATCTCGAGGGTTGTTATTCGTAACCATCAATGATTGGCCTGCTCTTAGTAACCTTCGGACGGACAAACAAAGGATATAAGGCATGCACCCACTGTTTAGATAAGACCGAAGGTACATATTTGCATAAATGCAAGAAGGTTGTGTACCTAGCGAATCGACGATTTCTTCCGACCAATCATCCGTAAGAAAGAAAGGCAAGCATTTCAAAGGTGAGGCGGATCACGGAAGAAGCTGAACTCCCTGCTGGTGATGATGTATTTGGTATGGTCAAGGACATAGAAGTAATCTTTGGAAAGGGTCGGCGGTCAATCAGTTCGAGCAGCGTCGCTACGGGACACGCACCCATGTGTAAGGAGAAATCTATATTTTGGGAGCTGCCATATTGGAAAGTCTGCGTGTCCGCTCTTCAATCGGCGTGATGCACGTGACGAAGAATCTCTGCGTGAACCTGCTAGGATTCCTAGGCGTGTATGGGAAGACAAAAGATACACGAAGCAGGAGGACCAACAAATTATGAAAGACCCAAAGAACATGCATCTGAGATAACAAAGGCGGATAAAGGCGTCACTTAAGTCGTGCCGGCTATGCTCTTACCAAAGCAGAGAAGGAAATCTTTTTGAAGTCCTTTACGGTATCAAGGTGCCATCGGGCTTCTCATCTAATATAAAGGGATAATAAATATGGCGAGAAAAAGTTCCAAAACCTGAAGTCTCATGGTATCACGTGATTATGACGCATTTGCTTCCGATTGCATTGAGGGGCTTCTACCGAAAATGTTCGAGTACCCATTGTGAAGCTGTGTGCATTCCTCAATGCAATATCTCGAAGGTAATCAATCCGGATATGCTGCCAAGGTTACTGAAGGATGTGGTACAATGTCTTGTTAGTTTTGAATTGGTGTTCCCACCATCCTTCTTCAATATTATGACGCATCTCCTGGTTCATCAAGTGGAAGAGATTGCCATTCTCGGTCCGTATTTCTGCACAATATGTTCCCCTTTGAGAGGTTCATGGGAGTCTTAAAGAAATATGTTCATAACCGTGCTAGACCAGAAGGAAGCATCTCAAGGGATATGGAGCAGAGGAGGTCATTGAGTTTTGTGTTGACTTTATTCGACCTTAAGCCGATTGGTGTTTCGACTCGCGGCATGAGGGAAGACTAAGTGGAAAAGGCACTGGGAAAGAAAGCAATGATATGTAGGGACGGGATTCTTTCACTAAAGCACACTACGATTCTACATAATTCCACCTTGGCAGCTCCAGTATATCGAGGAACACAAGAATATTATGCGCTCAAAAACCGGGAAGCTTTGAATCATGGATCTGAGATGAACACATGAAGTCTTTCGGTGGTTGGATGCGGACACATCTCTTGAATGACACCACTGTCGGAGATCAGCTATACTTGTTGGCGCGTCACCATCTTCTCTGTATTGAATTTCCAAAGTGCGAAATAAATGGGAATACATTCTACACGATCGCCCAAGATAAAAAGAGCACCAACCAAAATAGTGGTGTCGCTTTGATGCAATAGACGAGAATGGACAAAAGGACACATATTATGGTTACATAGAGGAGATATGGGAACTAGACTATGGAGTCTCTTTTAAGGTCCCTTTGTTTATTTGTAAATGGGTCAACTTTGAATGGGGAAGGGGTAAAGATAGACCAGTTGTACGGAATGACAACAGTGGATCTCAACAATCTTGGTTATAGAGATGAACCATTCGTCCTAGCCAATGATGTGTCTCAGGTTTTCTATGTGAAGGACATGTCCTCCAGAACGAAAAAAGAAAAAATATGCAAATGAATACATCATATGATGAGCCAAAGCGTCACATAGTTCTTTCAGGGAAAAGAAACATCGTGGGAATCGAGGACAAGACAGACATGTCAGAAGATTATAATAAGTTTGATGAAATTCCGCCCTTCACGGTGAAAACCGGCCCAAGCATTCCGTTAAGTAAAGAAGATGCTCCATGGTTACGTCTGAGCGGTCATAAGGAATGACATATGCCAAGAAGTTCATGCTCATATTATGTAACTCTAGTTCATGTCTTTTCGCGGTTTGTGGCTTGACGAAGGATATCTTTTGGTTTGTGGCCTTTAGTCCGGTTTTGTAGTCTCAGTTTTAATATTAATAAATGTCTTGAGTGTTAGTCCCATTTTGTGGCTGGACCGGAGTGCCTCTATGACCGTTTCTTGAGATGCTTGGGAGGCCGGGCTCGTCGGCATCTCCACAACTGGTCGTAGTGGTGTCCCTACTCTCGAAAACCATCTTGCAGCTTGTAACTTCACTAACTAGATCAATACGCCTCGGAGCTAACTAATTTCACATATTAGGAGTGCCTCTATGACCAGTTCTCGGAGATGCGGAGGACTGGGCTCGTCGGCATCTCCTCAAACTGGCCGCATGGTGTCCCTGCTCTCGAAAACCATCTTGCAGCTTGTAACTTCACTAACTAGATCAATACGCCTCGGAGCTAACTAATTTCACATATTAGGAGTGCCTCTATGACCAGTTTCTCGGAGATGACGGAGGGTGGGCTCGTCGGCATCTCCTGAGGCCCGCTGTAGTGGTGTCCGATCTCTAAAACCATCTTGGAGATGCCTCAAAACTGGCTGGAGGACTGGACTCACAAGGATGCATATTTATAGTACAAGCAGCTCGGCATAATGTACACTCATGACATAATGTCGACACTCACCCCTATTATTAGTCTTGACTCATCTTTAGTCGGTTGGTGTCTCCAACCAGGACTAAATTCATCTTTAGTCGGTTGGTGACACCATCCGGGACAAGGTAAAGCCATACGACATAATGTCGACACTCACCCCTATTATTAGTGTTGTCGCCCCTCTGCCGCAATCCCTTGATCGCGGTTGGTTTCTCCAGCGAGACTAAATATGAACCCTCTCTTTATATAGGCATTTCCCTCTATTTATTAGGTAACACTTAAGACATTTATTAATATTAAAACCGGACAAATCGGGACTAGCTAACACTCGGGCCTAAAGCCCCCTTTAGTCATAATCATGCCTAGTCCTATAGTACGAAGCTTGAGGTCTTCATAAATGCCGTCATCATCATCGTCATCGTCACCGCCACTCCGGGATCCTCGGCCCATCCATGGAATATACCGGGGCCATTCCAGCCTCGATTCACGGCGGGTGGGAGAGGGTCTCTGAAGACGATGCCGCTACCGCCGGACGTGTGGGGCTGTGGCGGGTGGACTCGTGGGCACCGTGGCGAGATGGTCTCCCGGCGATGTAGCGCATCACTTGATGATAATGCGGTTCTCCCACCACAGACGGCGGCCGACTTGTTGTGGTTCACGGTGGCGGGCCATCACCCTCGTACTGGCGAGCTCCCTTTCCCGCCTATTAGCGAAGAAGGCATTCCAGTGTCATAGTTGTCGGGATCCCACTGGGATCCATCCGCTGCTCGGCGTGAGCTCGTGGTAGAAGTGGTTTGTGATGGCCTTTGGCGTGCGGAACCTTGAGGGACAGAACCCCTCGGCTCGGCATCCAGCCCGTGGGCGGTACCCGGTGGACAAGGGTAGTTGGGCGCTGGCGCCTCGGTCTCCTCGAGGTCGAATGGCCCGATGGCGTTGTCCATTGTTCTAAGAGAGGAAGGTGTGGATGTGTGCATAGCCATGACACGATCACCCTAAATATAGAGGAAAGGCAGGAAAACTTGGCGTGAATCTTTGGGAAATGGCGGAAATATCTTTAGTCGGTTAGTGACTACATCCGGGACTAAAAGCTCTAGTAGAAAGGAAAGAGGCGGGAAAACTTGGCGGGAAGAGGTGGGAAATGGCGGAAAATATTTTTAGTCGGTTTGTGACTACATCGGGACTAAATGTGTTGAACAATGATCATGTTTGAAAAACCTTCACAAAATGACCTATCATGTTCGAGGTTTCATGGCTTTCGGTCCAAATGACCGATGTTATGTCTGAATCATGGCATAGTTTGTGATGTTGTGCCCATATTATGCATGTGTGTGGACATTGGTATGGAGAACAATGTTGCGGGAGGAAGTTTTCCTTTTTATGCATGCGAAAAGCCCTTTTCCATTTTCCGAAGCAAAAAGCAGGTCGTTGTGAAGTAACCACCAAAATGCCGTTTCAGAATGCTACCGTCCTATTTTACTAAAATACTAGACCACCTTACATGGACTATATCCCAACCGGTACATCTCAAACCTTTTCGTCCATCCCGGGTAAAAAGGACAAATGTTCCTTAGAATCGGCGGGAAGTGGGTCCGGTTTGTACTACAGTACATGATCTATCGCCCGTGATTTTTGAAAAAATCATTTTAGACTCGCAATATGTGGTTTCTTGAGAGATCCAATGCAAGTTCTAACGATGCCGTCCCTATCTTCATGCACACGGTTCGACCATAGTTAGAAATTCATAATTCAAAAGCGGGCATAATAAATTCAAAAAAATCCGAACAATGAAAATCCTTCGCCTGGTGTCATATTATGTTACATAGTTGAAAGAAAAATACCAGACTTGGTATATTGATCATGTTTCGAAAAAACCTTCACAAAATGACCTATCATGTTCGAGGTTTCATGGCTTTCGGTCCAAATGACCGATGTTATGTGCTAAATCACGGCATAGTTTGTGATGTTGTGCCCATATTATGCATGTGTGTGGACATTGGTATGGAGAACAATGTTGCAGGAGGAAGTTTTCCTTTTTGTCGCACGGAAAAGCCCTTTTCCATTTTCCGAGCGCAAAAAACGAATTCGTTTGTGAAGTAACCACCAAAATGCCGTTTCAGAATGCTACCGTCCTATTTTCCTAAAATACTAGACCACCACATGGACTATATCCCAACCGGTACATCTCAAACCTTTTCGTCCATCCCGGGTAAAAAGGACAAATGTCTGCCGAATCGGCAGGAAGTGGGTCCGGTTTGTACTACTGGTACATGATCTACCGCCCGTGATTTTTTGAAAAAATCATTTTAGACTATAATATGTGGTTTCTTGAGAGATCCAATGCAAGTTCTAACGATGCCGTCCCTATCTTCATGCACACGGTTCGACCATAGTTAGAAATTCAGATAATTCAAAGCGGGCATAATAAATTCAAAAAAATCCGAACAATGAAAATCCTTGGCGTGGTGTCATATTATGTTACATAGTTGAAAGGAAAAATACGGACTTGGTATATTGATCATGTTTCAAAAACCTTCACAAAATGACCTATCATGTTCGAGGTTTCATGGCTTTCGGTCCAAATGACCGATGTTATGTGCTAAATCACGGCATAGTTTGTGATGTTGTGCCCATATTATGCATGTGTGTGGACATTGGTATGGAGAACAATGTTGCGGAGGAAGTTTTCCTTTTGTCGCACGGAAAAGCCCTTTTCCATTTTCGAGCGCAAAAAGCGAATTCGTTTGTGAAGTAACCACCAAAATGCCGTTTCAGAATGCTACCGTCCTATTTTCCTAAAATACTAGACCATCACATGGACTATATCCCAACGGTACATCTCAAACCTTTTCGTCCATCCGGGTAAAAGGACAAATGTCTTAGAATCGGCGAAGTGGTCCGGTTTGTACTCTTGGTACATGATCTACCGCCGTGATTTTTGAAAAAATCATTTTAGACTCGCAATATGTGGTTTCTTCAGAGATCCAATGCAAGTTCTAACGATGCGTCCCCTATCTTCATGCACACGGTTCGACCATAGTTAGAAATTGAGATAATTCAAAACGGCATAATAAATTCAAAAAAAATCGAACAATGAAAATCCTTGGCGTGGTGTCATATTATGTTACATAGTTGAAAGGAAAAATACGGACTTGGTATATTGATCATGTTTGAAAAACCTTCACAAAATGACCTATCATGTTCGAGGTTTCATGGCTTTGGTCCAAAATGACCGATGTTATGTCTTTGAATCACGGCATAGTTTGTGATGTTGTGCCCATATTATGCATGTGTGTGGACATTGGTATGGAGAACAATGTTGCAGGAGGAAGTTTTCCTTTTTTGTCGGAAAAGCCCTTTTCCATTTTCCGAGCGCAAAACGGGTCGCTTTGTGAAGTAACCACCAAAATGCCGTTTAATGCTACCGTCCTATTTTCCTAAAATACTAGACCACCTTACATGGACTATATCCCAACCGTACATCTCAAACCTTTTTCCATCCGGGTAAAAGGACAAATGTCTGTAGAATCGGCGGGAAGTGGGTCGGTTTGTACTACATTACATGATCTATCATCGCCGTGATTTTTGAAAAAATCATTTTAGACTCGCAATATGTGGTTTCTTGGAGATCCAATGCAAGTTCTAACAATGCCCGTCTATCACTTCTTATGTTTTTAAAGTTTTCTAAATTCCAAATTGATATTAAAAAATATAAGTTAATTCATTTTAATTGTAAATGGTTCATATTTTAAATGGTTACATTAATTATTTTTAAAACAGAAAATGTTTTTGAATTATTTATTTAAATCCAATCACTTTTATGTTTAAAAATTTTCTAAATTCAAATTAATATTCAAAAATATAAGTTAATTCATTTTAAAAGGTTACATTAATTATTTTTAAAAATAGAATATGTTTTGAATTATTTATTCAAATCCATACACTTCTTATGTTTAAAGTTTTCTAAATTCCAAATTGATATTAAAAAATATAAGTTAATTCATTTTAATTGTAAATGGTTCATATTTTAAATGGTTACATTAATTATTTTTAAAAGCAGAAAATGGTTTTGAATTATTTATTCAAATCCAAACACTTTTATGTTTAAAGTTTTCTAAATTCCAAATTAATTATCATTTAAAAACAATACAAATTTAAACCCCAAAATAAAAATAAAGGCGGACAGAGAAAATACGAAATTTTTTGAAAGCAGGGAATATGTCGGTTGGAGCCACCAACGGGACTAAAAAAACCCTAACGCCAACCCTTAGTCTCTGAAAATATTGGAGTATAGGTCCCGGTTGGTGGCTCCAACCGACGTATCTTCTGGTCCCTTGGAGCCACCAACCGACATATTCTCCCTTATACACGGCGCCCGTTCCTCTCCTTCTCCATTCTCTACAACTCCGACGTGCGGCGCGAGGAAGACGTCGCCGCCCTTGTCGCTGCCAGTTGTCGCCTCATGTGCGTCGTGCGTCGCGGTGCGTTCTCTCCCTCTTTCTCCCCCTCGCGTGCGTTCTCTCCCTCTCTGGCAAACGGAATCGTCGCCAACCTCGTCGTCTTCCCCGATCCCGACAAAGCTCGCCGTCATCGATTAGCTCACCTTCGGCCTCGCCTGGATTCCAAGACCCTACGTCGAGCACCGTGGTGAGCTTCTTGTGCTCAGGGCACCCTCCATTTGCCTCCTAGATCTTTGTAGCCACCGCGTGCCGTTCGTTTGTGAGCTCCGTCGTCGCCGCTCGTCGCAAGCCTCACTCGGGTGACCCTAAAGGGGCGACGCCACCACTATGTGGTTCCCCTTGTCACGATCTTTCCAGCGCACCCCTCCGCGCGTGCTGGGGTGGCCCAGATCGTCGCCGGCGACCACCGCCTTACGCCTCCCGCGCCGACGTGGCGCCTACGTGGCCACGGGGTGGACCCAGATCGGCCTAGGGCCCCCTAGTCAGTGGTTGTGGGTAGGAGCAGCCCCGGTGTAGAAAGTTAGGGATAGGGTTGATGACGTCAGGGTGATGCAGTAATGGCTTAATCCTTTTCAGAAATGTTTAAAAATAGCAGAAATTAATATAATTTTGTAAAATCAATAACTAATTCATATTTAATCATAAAAATATGTATAATGTATCAAAATGTTCAGAAATTTGAGAGCCATTTGTCTAAGCAAAAATGTTTTTCTTTTCTTTTTCATTTTGTTTAAATTCAGAAATGGTTTAATTAAATCCATAAATTGATATAATATTGTAAATTCAATAATTAATTATTTATAACTCATAAAATACAAATAATATATCAAAATGTTCGAAAAATGAGATCTAACTATTTAACCTCAAGTTTCTCCCACTTAGAACAAACCCACCCTCTCATGTGTTAGGAGTTTCTCAGTTAGGTTTTCACCCACGGAACCCGATTAAATCGTCGAGCATTTCTTAGGGTTACATTCCAATGCAAATTAACTTGTCATATCATCATACTTGCTTGAGCATTGCATCGATGCCATGTGTTGATTGTTTCCCTTTCTTTTTGGTGTTTGGATTATTAGGTTTATTATTAGTTAGGTATTATTAGGTTTATTAATTAGTTTGGTATTATTGGTCTTGACCTTGGTCGATCCTTGTGGGTAGCCCTGCACCGATTCACATTTTCAAGCAACTTAGGTGCATGTGGGTTCGACGATGTGCCTATCTACTACACGGTTTCCCTTTCTCTTCATTTTTATTATTGTGTATGTATATATTAGGGTTTCTCTGAATTAGGGTTTATATCTCTCAACACCGTACTTAACTTTCTCCTTTAGCCACTTTGACTTATTCGTTTTTCCACCTATGCAGAAAATATGGACCCACACGTCAGAGACGAAGAAAAGGAAGAGTTGATCCAAGGTGTGATCCGTGGTGAAGATAATTTAGATGTATCAACGTTTCTGAACAACTCTGGTGAGGGTGATCCTCTTTTTACCGGAGTAGACAACTTGTTTGAGGTTGAAGGTGTTGCCTTCCGCGAGGGAGAAGGCGATGCCTTGTGTAATCGAGAAGACGACCGCTCCGGCAAGGTGCATGTAATATAAATCAATTCATTAATTAATCATCTGCTATCTATATAGAAATAATGTGACGATCTTTCTTCTTTTAGCCCTCCGGATCGAAGGAATCTCTGAAAAGAGCGACGAGGCCCAACCAAAAGTTGCAAGACCATGAGAGGTTCGGGATCGAAGAAGTCGCAGACGGCAAACAACTCGAAGTTATCGCAACCAAATTTGTGGCACAATGCGGAGTAATGTCGTTAGGGACTTAATCCCGATCACCATTAGAAATTGGAATAGGCTGCTAATGCGGATGAAGAGGAACATGTTTATTTGTCCCTAACCACGCCAAAGATTTCTTGTGGAAGAGGCTCATGGTTAATTTCAAACTACGAAGATAGAGCTGGATCCAAATGCGGAGGATCCGATTGAGGACGCCTACAACATGGGAGAGCCATGGAGGCTAAGGTCGAGAGTGGGCTTTGAAGAAGATGGCCCAGTGTTTCACCAACTGGAAGAAAAGATTGCACCTTGACTATGTCGTGAAAAGAAGACTCGATTTCAAGAATATTCAGTTTGAGAAGATAAAACCATTACAGGATGAGTTTGTGGAATACAAGAAATCAGAAAAAGCTAAGAAAATATCTGAAACGAATAAGCTGAATGCTACTAAGAAGAAGTATCACCATACTATGGGGCAAGGTGGCTACAAGGTTGGCATTCCTAAGTGGGAGAAACTTGAGCAGGAACTGCGTGATAAAAATATCACCCCAGAGACAGACGATTGGGTAGAACGTGCAAGGAATTGGTTTTACGGGCATGGGGCACGTTGGACTCGGAAGGGAGGTGTATATATAACATACGACATAAAGAAGACCCCTTGCCAATCGAGAGGATGAAAAGCGGTAAAAGGCTGTTAAAGATGGGGACTTCATTCCCGATAGAGAATGATGAGCTCACACTCGCCCTTGGAAATAAGGAACATGATGGACGAACACGAGGCACAATAGGCTCCCAATCATGGAGGACTGGGTTTCAAGAGAGGAAGAAATATCGATAGAAGCCGTCGGAGGAGTAAGGGCGACGGCAGTTGAAGCGAGAAAGTCGAGAAAGAGCGAATGCGTTTAATTGAAGAACGATTAAAGCAACAACAAGATGAAATTAACACACTTAAAGAGCAAAGTACTACGGTGCCCCATCTCAAGAAGACTGCGCATTCGATGCTACCGGCCTATCGAATAATCGAAAAAGCGGTGTGGCTTCCACCGAGGTCCCGGGTGATGACAATGGCGATGAAGATGATGCAAGCGATGGCTCCTGTTGGCTACCAGTGGATGATATCACGGAGATGACACCTGCGAGCTACATGTCAAAGTTGTGAACATATCAATGAAGGTGGCGGTTGGCTATGCCTTACCAATTGGACCCACACCAACTTACCACCGTCGTCCGGTTCCGGAGGGCTCTGCTGTTGTCGGCGTGGATGAAATCATGCCCACCTTTGAGGTTTTGGATCTTCACTACCCTGTGGTGAAGGGATGTGATGTCTTTGGGTGACGCAAAAAATGTCACCATTCTATGGCCGAAGGATTGTATCGTGCTTCGAAATCACACGCCAAGGCCATCTTCGCCGCCGCCTCACCCGTCTCCAGCGAGGTCGTCGCCGCCGCGGCAGCCGTCTTCGTCGCCTCACCCGGCTCCGTCGCCTCACCAATCTCCGGTGCAGCCATCGCCGTGGGAGCCATCACCGGCGCCTCAGGATAAAAAGTGTAAGCGTACCGCTACTGTGCGTCGTAAGCGATCGCCGAAACGTAAACAAGAGCCTCTTCCAAAAGTACCAACGGTTCCTCCCAAGAGAGCTTATGACTGTACTAAAGAGGAGACTGCGGCGATCGTTGATGCGGAAATGATAGCGTTTTTCGCTAAGCTGAGGCGGCCGAAAGAGCCAGAGTTCCCCAGCACCAAAGAAGAAAAAGCCAAAGTGTTGAAAATGCTAAAGACTCTTCATCAACCCGAGCCAAAGCTGTCATCAGACTATGAGCGTTCTATTCTCAAGTCACATGCAGCACAAAAAGCCTCAAGAGCAAGATCTTGATGCAAGCGAAATCTGTTGCCTAGCTCGGAGAACAAGCAAAACAGACTTGCGCCCTCTCAAGGTGATTTCTCAAACCAATGTGGGTCGAGCAAATATGGGGCGAAGAGCAGTATGATCCAGAGGTAGTTACTGTCTGGAGAAGCCGCTGCTCAAGGTATGAGTATTGCCAGTACTTATCCAGTTAGAGTTCTTCCCGTGAGTGAAGTAGCATACCAATACCGATCGGAAAACCTCTCGTCAAACTCGGAGGTAAACAATCTTCCAACAAAATGCGAAGATTGCATAATCGGTACATGCATGCCACAAGGGCCGGGCTAACTGGATAGTGCCGAGGGTTACAAAAAAGCATCATGGGAAGATAAGGATGACATGATATCCATTGAATTTGATGAACTATTTCAATTATTCAATCAAGACGCCTTGGACAAATCGATCATGAGTGCCTATTGTCCGTAAGTACTAATTACGTAATTAATTTAGTCTCCATCTATAATATTTTGTTTATTGCATGTATATAATCATACTTTAATATGCGTAATGAAGATTCTCGAATGCAGCAGAGGACAAATCTATGACATTGGCTTCATTGACCCATATTGGGTTCATGAAGCTAATCTCAAAATAAGTCCCCAGGATACGGAGGATAATATAGTACACGCGTTAAGGTTTCAAGAAACCAAAAGGGAAATACTATTTCCTTACAACTTCCAGTGAGTGTTATTGTCTTGTATACACTTTCTATTTCGCTTAATCGATGTTAAGTATATAATTGATTGGTTCTGCATTCGCAGGTACCACTATATTCTGTTAATCATTCAACTTGACAAAGGGCGTGTACTAGTCATGGACTCGAAACATAAACCCCTTGAGACGTGGAAGGACATGCAGATACTTCTCCAGCGGTAATTCTAATCATTACGATACTATATCGGCAACGTTCGTGAATTTTATGATATCAAGTACTTAATAACTTATTTTATTCGTTTTCTACGACGGGCAGCGCTTGGAAACGGTTCACCAAGAAGGCTAGGGGTGTTTGGAAAGAGGATCTTACATTTCAACCACTAGATGTAAGCACCACTAGATATATCCGCGCATCTCTTTGATTCTAGTTTTGATACAGTTATTATCATGCTTGATTATTATTTTGATTGAACTTTGTTGTCGTAAAGTGCCTGACGCAGGGACCAGGTAACAATCTATGTGGATACTATGTATGCGAGTTCATCCGGCAGACGTGCGATGAGAAGGGCAGAAATTTAGAGCAACTCCACGTACGTAAACAATTTCTATAGTTTTTAATTACAATCAAATTGTGTTTAGTTTCATATTCATATAGGCTGACTCCTTTTTTAAATCAGATCGAACGTCTACGGGACGGTCTTCTGCCAAAGGATCGCATACGAGCAATACAGGAGGAATTGGCGGGATTCTTGGATGCGAAGTCCTAAACACACAAGGGAATACTACTCGTGTATAGACAATAGGAATTGTAAAATAGCAACTTTCAAGAAATTGGCCGGTAGCATCGAATAGCAACTTTTGTATGTAGTGCATGAACTCGATCCGTGTATTGAATGTAATGTTGTCATGATGATCTTGTGTAATATAAGGTTCCTTCATTGATAAGTGCAAAACACTAAATAAACAATAAAACAACCTAAATGAATTCTCCGTCATGCACAAAAAGTGGCGAAAATGTCTGCTTGACAACAAAATGTGCCAATGAATTCTCTGCCATGCGAAGAAATGGACCAAATCTCTGCATGCAAAGAAGTTATTAGTCCCGGTTAGTTATTAACCGACTAATGCTCCACACCCCCTCGCGCTCTGATGCCGCCACGTGTGCCCCATTTGTCCCGGTTGGTGGGGCAACCGGGACTAATGGTTAGAGCTTTAGTCCCGATAGCCCCATCCCGGTTGGGCAACCGGGACTAATGGCCCTTACCAACCGGGACGCATGGGCCCTTTTCTACCAGTGCATTTGTCTAGGTCTACATGTATATAGACGTGTTTTAATACTTTCTCCTAACTAAATTAATTGATTTAGATTTTTCTAGATTCGATATATCTAATATTAAAATATGTCTAGACGCATCCGAATCTAGAAAAACTAAGTTAATTAATTTGGATTGGAGAATTATATAGATACATGTGAATCTAAATAAAACTAGTTACCCCTTCCCTCCCGTGTCAGCACACGCGGGCAACCCTGGGTGGACGAAACCCTAGTGACCAGACCCCGACCGTGCTCCTCCTAGCTACCGCCGCCATTGGCGGTGGTGGCATCACCCGGTCGTCAAAGGGCGGCAGGGAGGAGGGCGCACCCCGGACGAGCCGACTACGTGCGATGGAGGGCGTCCAATCCGGTGGCGCAGGGCGGCGGAGATGCGCGGCGGCGTACGACAGGATGGAAGCGACAATGCAGGATGGAGGCGCGGCGGAGGTCCAAGCTCGAGCGAGGTCCTGGGAGTGCTGGCGCAAGGCCCTGGAGATGGAGCAGGACCCTGGAGCGGGTCCTTGGTTCTGCGAGGTCCTGGAGCGGGACTTGGTCCCAGCGCGGCCTCCTGGGCCATGGAGGAGGCCTTGAAGGTGCGGTCGGCGTGGTGCTACAGACATGGAGCTCCTGGAGGTGGCGTTTGCGCTGCGGAGGAGGCAGCGCGGGCCAAACCGGGGCATACGTGGGCTCGATCTGGGTGATGGGGCTGGTGCGACAGCGGCCCGTGGCGAGCCCTTGACCGTGCAGGAGGTGGGAGAAGCTCGGGGTTGTGTATTTCTCGGTGTTGTGGGTGGTGGAAGATGGGTGATTCCCGGCCGTGCGGGTCGTTGGTGGACCATAACAATTTGGCTATGATGGCAAATGTGCTGTGGTGATGGCGGTGTGAGCCAACATGGACAGTGTGCCCCAATCCGGTGGGGAAAGCGGTGGTGTTCGACGAATCGGATGAAAATCCCGCCCGTCTTTGGTTAGTGTCGGTGACGACGATGCTCGTGGGTGTCGTTCCCCTCCTGGCATCGCTAAGGTGTGTCAGCACTTCATTCACTCTCATTCGGTTTGGTAGATGTCTCCGGGCGAAAGCCTAGATCTGGAGTTGGATCAGCACGATGGAGGCATCCTCGACGTCGTCACTCTATTGTGATCATCGCGTTTGGATACAAGGTGCGGAGGTTCCGGTTGCGCTTCTCCGATGCTCACCGTTGTCCAAGGCTGGGCTTGAGGGGTGCAATGCATGCCATTGTTGGCAAGTCCATGACGATGCCTTTATCATGGCATTTCAAGTCCCTTTAGCTACTCTTCTTGATGGATGGTGCGTCGACAAGGAGCGCCAAGGTGAAGTTTATTTCTTTAGAGGGTTCTGCGGCTAGTCAAGATGCGACTTTGTTTCTTAGTATAGGACAGATTATTTTGTGTTGTACTTGTTTTTTTGTGTTGGCGGTCTTCGAACTAGCCATGGAGTGGAGTGGAGTACGTTCTAACCTCATTGCTCACAATGAGTGGTAGTCGTCTTGTACCAAAAATTCTGCCTTCTATAAAATTATGGTACGCCTTTGGCGTACTCTAAAAAAAAGTCCTACTTCTTATCTTGTGTCTACTATTTGCATGCGTTTCACCAAACTCCAAACACAGTATCAACATGGAGCTCTACCGGAATGCAACACAAGGAGGAGATGGAACCCTAGCTCGGCTCTGACCAAGACCACCTCGATGCCAACCCCCTCTTGCCAGGATGATCGACTACATGACAACAATCCCCTCAAGGACTCTCCCACGTTGAAGAATCTCGCGGGGATGATGAGGACTCGGGGTCTTTCAACTTCCCAGTGGACTGCTCCTAGCGCTCCAGCGGCGCCGAGTGCCCCCCCGGCATCTGACAACCTCTGGTTCATGAGGCAGCTCTAGGCGCCAATGAGATGGACAAACTTCTCCTAGTGGCGCAACTGCCCACCCTAGCTTTTTGAAGGTGACACCCGACTCTCATCATCCTCAGACTTATCTCATGTGAGACCTCGTGCTGGATCACAGCGGAATTGCAATAAGCTTTGACCTCCCTGGTTATTTTTTGATCTTGCGCCATGAGCCAACTTTGCTACTCGCCTTTTGCCCCGAGTTCATTTTTCTCTGTGCATTCATAATTTATCCTACATGTGCCATACGAGTGGGTGCTAGGAACGTTGTTTATCACTAAGCCATTTCCCGTCAACGCCAAGGCCTAAAGTGTCAAGCTCTGACTTGCATACTAGCTCTAGCGATAAAGTCACATCAGCCACGGTTCTTGGTGCTTGAAAACCTCATACAACACATATACGGAAACCAATAAGTGCACGACAAATTTATGTAACACATACGGCTTCCTCATCAAGGAGACAACATGATATGCATTCCCCCTATGGTCTCCTCCTCGAGGGACTTACAGGGCGGCTCACGAGGGCACTCCCCTCTAGCGGCCTAAATTTATGTAAAACCTACGGCTTCCTCCTCAAGGAGCCAACATGATATGCATTTGTCCTACGGTCTCCTCCTTGAGAGACTTACGGAGCATCTCACGGGGGCACTCCCCTCTAGCGGTCCAAATTTATGTAAGACCTATGGTTCCCTCCTCGAGGAGCCAACATGATATCCATTTTTCTCTATGGTATCCTCCTCGAGGGACTCACGAGGCGGCTCACGAGTACACTCCCCTCTAGCGGCCTAAATTTATGTAAGACCCATGGCTTCCTCCTCGAAGAGACAACATGATATGCATTTCCCTATGGTCTCCTCCTCGAGGGACTTATGGGGCGGCTCACGAGGGCACTCCCCTCTAGCGACCCAAATTTATGTAATACCTATGGTTTCCTCCTCAAGGAGCCAGTAGGATATGCATTTGCTCTACGGTCTCCTCCTCGAGGGACTCACAGGGCGGCTCACGAGGACACTCCCCTCTAGCAGCCCAAATTTATGCAAGACCTACGATTTCCTCCTCGAGGAGCCAACATGATATGCATTTTCTCTATGGTTTCCTCCTCAAGGGACTCAAGGGGCAGATACGATCTTGAAGGCACTCCCTCTCAAGTATCCTAAGTGCATATGAGTCTTAATGGAGAGTTAAATGAGGAAATTTATATGGATCATACGGATGGATTCGTGGTAGATGGTAAAGAAGGAAAGGTGTGCAAGTTGATGAAGTCTTTGTATGGTATTCAGGAATCACCTAAGCAGTGGCATGAGAAGTTTGAAAGAACTTTAACTGCTAAAGGCTTTGTTGTAAACAAAGGTGACAAGTGTGTGTAATATCTCCATGGTGGAGGTGATGGAGTCATCTTATGTCTGTATGTTGATGATATACTGATATTCGGTACCAATCCTAATGTTATCAAGGAGGTCAAAGACTTTCAATATCGTTTCTTTGAGATGAAAGATCTAGGAGTGGATAATGTGATTTTGAACATCAAGATGCTGAAAGATGATGATGGTGGGATAACAATGCTTTAGTCTCACTATGTGGAAAAGATCTTGATCGTTTTGGGTATAGCAACTGGAGATCTTCTCCTACACTGTATGATACTAGCGTGTTGGTTAGAAAGAATCAGGGAGATCCTAAGGATGCTAAAGATCAACTAAGATATTCTCAGATTATTGGCTCGCTTATGTATTTACACAGCGCTATGAGGCCTGACATCTCCTTTGCTGTAAGCAAGTTGAGTCGATTTGTGTCAAATCCTGGAGATGTTCATTGGCGGGCCCTTAAAAGGGTTTTGCGTTATTTGAAAGGCACTGTGAGCTATGGGATTCACTACTCTGGGTATCCAAGGGTACTTGAAGGGTACAGTGACTCAAAATGGATTTATGATGCGGATGAGACTAAGGCCACAAGTGCTTATTTGTTTACACTTGGTGGTAGCGCTATTTCCTGAAAGTCTTGCAAGCAGACCATCTTAAGGAGGTCATATGGAAGCAGAACTCACATCTACTGTTAAAGCAAAGTGGTTTCGTGAGCTCTTGATGGACATGCCTGTGTTTGAAAAACCAATACCCATAATTCCTATGAACTATGATAATCAATTGTGATCATCACAGTAAACAGTTCTAAGGACAAATATAAAGTCATCAAGGCATGTGAAGAGGAGATTGAAACCTGTTAGGAAAATGAGAAACTCTAGAGTTATTGCGTTGGATTATATCCAAACATCTAAAAATCTGGCAGATCCCTTCACAAAGGGTCTATCACATAATGTGATAGATAATGCATCGAGGGAGATGTGTTTGAGACCCACACTTTGACTTGCCCATAGTGGTAACCCACTCTATGTGATCGGAGATTCCGTGAAGTAGAGTTAGGAGACAAGTTGTAGTCAGCTGGGAGGAGAGTATCCTTACATTATACTACCACTTTGTATAGATGCAATACTCTCCTATTCTACATGGCAGGTTGGTATTTATCTTAATGTGTTCTAAGTGGCTTGTTTAAAGCAAAGATGTTGTCCTGCAGGACATCTTTTGAAGAATACACCTATATGATTCTGACTGTCAAACTTCGTCGTCCGTGGGAGTTGGGTGCTCTCTAATAAACTCATGAATGGCCATGGAGTATGACGCATAAGCTCAAAACCATGAGGAAGCCTTGCGACAACCCTGTATTTGTCTAGAATTTGTGTGAAACTAGTGCGCACCAAACTTGTAGTTCAAGGCATAGTCCACTATTCAAGTTGCAATATGAAGGGAATATGCCCGAGAGGCAATAATAAAGTTGTTATTATATTATTCCAAGTATATGATAGATGTTTATTGTGTATGCTATAATTGTATTAATCGTAAATTTTAATACATGTGTGTTTAATAAACAAATAAAGAGTTCCCAGTTGTACCTCTCATATAAACTAACTCTTTGATTAACAAGATGATCAAGGTTTCCTGACCATGGACACTGGATGTTGTTAATAAGAAAGTCACAACATTGGTGGAATGATGTGATGAACATTCATTCGAAGTATAGTAATACGATCAAAGTAATTATGTTTGTATTGATATAACATCATACGAAGTAACCCTAATCATTATACCATGAGATCATGTTAATTTCTAACACCGGAAAAGTACTTTGATAACATCAAATGTCACACCGTAACAGGGTGACTATAAAGGTGGGTTTGGGTGCTCTGAAAGTGTTATATTGAGGCACATGGATCAATAGTGGGAGTTGTCCATCCCGATGATGGAGAGATATACTCTGGGCCCTCTCGGTGAAATCACATTGACATAGCTTGCAAGCAAGTAATAACATCACTAGAATGTTATATCTCGGGAACGAGAAAAGAGTACATGTCGGTAACAAGATCAAACTAGGTATGGGGATACTGATGATCGAATCTCATACATGTAATATATCGTGAGACAAAGGAATTTAGTTACAAGAGTTAAAGATTCACACGATCAAAAGAGTCATCGTTGAATGTGTGGGAGTCAGTATGGAACTCCAGGCCCCGCTGCTAATTATTGATTGGAGAGGGGTATCGATCATGTATGCATTATTAGCGAACTATAGGGTGACACACTTAAGAGATACCGACACCATTTGGAGCAAATAAGATACTAGAGAAAGAATATCAAAGCACTGAAATTATTACAATGGACACCGGAATTGTTTTGGGTGAAATTGCTGAAATTGGTTCTGCATGTGAAATTGAAATGTTGCAAGGGGTTTTATGTGAATGTTTGTTAATTAAAGTAATTAAAAAAATTTATAATAAAATAAATAAAATATTTTTATTAATTGAGAGATGCATTAATTTTGGTGGAAAATTAATACATGTGATTGGGATTTTGAGTGGAGGTGGTGTTTATGTGAGTGGGTGCTCCACCCATATGAATGAGGGAGAGGTGGGGGCACCCAACTTGGCCGCAGGACATGGCAAGGGGCTCCCCCTTCCCTATAAAATGCACCCCTCCCCCCATCTCACTCACACATCCTCGTGAAGGATCTCTCTCCCCCTCTAGAATATTCCCCATGGTCTCGGCATAGCGAGATACATGTTCCCGGTGGCCTTTTCTGGAGCAAGGATTTGTTTCTTCCGCTGATTTGCTGGAGCAAGGACACGGAGGTTGTCGGGGTACCAAACGTGTGTGCGATCACTAATGCACCACTGCTTTGTGGTGCTGGACTTGTGTTGGACTTCCTCATGATCTTGAGATCAGCAAGCGAACGACTACATCACCCACGAGTTCAATCTCGTAACACTTTGTCACTCTTCGAGGGTAATTTATCTATGGATGTATATCCACCCCTTGATTGTATCTAGGTAGATAGATTTTGGTGCTTAGTTGTTCAAATCGTAGGAAATTTTTGTTTTCTATGCTGCAAATCCAACAGTGGTATTAGAGCCGGATCTAAGCGTAGATGCTTTGCACGGGTAGAGAACATATGGTTATGTGGGCGCTGATGATCATGTTATTGCTTCTTATGTGTATTTTGGATATTGGTGGTATAATGGGATGAATCATACCGGAGTAACTTTACATGTCCTCGCACATGAGACCTATTCCACGCTTGACACTCAACTAGTTTTGCATAGGCGGTTTTCGGGTGTCTGTCTCTCTTACTATAGTCAATATCCGATTTACAATGAGTTACCAATAATTTGATTATCATAGTTGTGGTTCCATGTTCGTAGGTATGAACGGTTCTATCTCCGAAAGCCCTCAGCCATATAAAAACATGCAAAAGATAAATTAGAGGCGTCTAGTTTTTTGGTTTTGCTCGGCAAGTACTATGATATGGTAGTATTATAATCTGTAGTATGGATTGATACTATTGGAAATTATAATATGCCAAAGTGTAAGTTCCGTATACCTTGGCCTTACACATATAGGAATGATAAAGATCATGCCACGATGCACAACATAGTGATCAAGTGCAAGAACCATATCATATCACTTTTTGCATATGATGTTTGTTTGCATCTTATATTGCTTGTCTGGTGCTTTAGTATCATTATAAGATGATCCCTCATTTAAATATCAAGATAAAATATGTTCTTACTTTAGTTTGCACTGTAAATAAAGTTCATTGTTTCGATACACCACATGATGATCGGGTGTGATAGAATCTATGTTCGCATACAACGGGTGTAAGACAATTTTACACACGCGGATACTAAGGTTCTTACTTGGCGAGCCTAGCATGTATATACATGGACTCGGAACATGAACCGAAAGGTAAATCATGAGTCATATGGTTTATATGATGACCATCTAGATGCTCACCTTTGAATCTATACCAATTCACGTGATGATCCGTCTTGTTGTAGTGGAACTGGTTCATGTAATCACCAAAAAGACACGAGGGATGTTATTTTTGAGTGGGAGTTCATTTGTAATTTGGATTAGTTGAAGTCAATCTATCATAAACTTAGTCTAAATAAACCTTGCAAATTATTTTGTAGATTCCACCACCTGCTTTTAATTTCAATGTGTTCATGGAGAAAGAGAAACTTGCAACGAATGGTAGCAACTTTACCAATTGGGCCCTGAACTTGAGGATTCTCCTCACTGCTGCACAAAAGCAACATGTTCTAGAAGCACCGCTAGGCCCCCAACCACCTGATGATGCTCCCGAGGAAGTAAATAATGTTTACTTGAGTAGTCTGTAGGACCACAACATTGTTCATTGCGGCATACTGCATGGGCTAGAGTCGGAACTCTGAAAGCATTTCGAGAATGGAATGCCTTTGATACCATGGGTGAATTGAAAATGATTTTTGATACCCATGCTGTTGTGGAGAGTTATGATGCTTCAAAAAAGTTCTTTAGCTGTATGATAGATGTGAACAGCTCCGTTAGTGAGCACGTATTCAAAATGTCTGGGTACCGATAAGCTTTTGTCCTTGGAAATAACGATTCCCATTGACTTAGGCATACATCATGTTCTCTAATCTCTGCCACCAAGCTACAAGAGCTTCGTGATGAACTATAACATGCAGGACATGAAAAAGGATCTACCCGAGCTTATGTCTATGCTTAAGATTGCTGAAGTTGAAATTAGGAAAGAACATCAAGTGTTGATGATCAATAATACCACTGGTTTCAAGAAGGACAAGAAGGCTAAACAAAAGTGTAACTTTAAGAAAGGCAGAAAAGTTGTTGCTGCACCTGAGAAGAAGACCCGGGTTGTCCCTAAGTCTGATACCAAGTTCTACTATTGTCAGGGGACTATCCACTAGAAGCGCAACTGTCTTAAGTATTTGTCAGACAAGAAAGCCGGCAAGATGAACAAAGATATATTTGATATACATGTTATTGATGTGTACTTGACTAGTACTCACAGTAGCACCAAGGCATTTGATAGTGCATCGGTTGCTGATATATGTAACTCGAATCAGGGGTTGCAAAGGAGGCGACCACTAGCAATGGATGAGGTTGATGACCGCAAGTGCACAAATTGTTTGTATCTAGTTCGAAATAAAGATACCGATCCCACATGGAGGAGTCTGAAGTCTAAGAATTTTTTAATTAAATATTAAAAATAGAAATGCTAAATAAAGTTCTAAGTGACAAGATAAAATGCGAGTATTATGTAAAAAGGTATTTTTGGGTTTTTTATATAAGAGAACAATAAGTAAAGTAAATAAACTGAATATAGAAAATAAGTATCACGTATGTAAAAGAGATTTGAAACTTTAGTGGGGAAAAGCGTTCTCAAGGATTAACGGATACACCACTAATATTATAAAGGGATAAGGTAAAGATTATTATCATGAATATTCTCAACTATGTATGTGTGGGAGGAACTCCGTATTTGGACAATGAGGCAGTAACCAGTGCTCAAATCATCCTCATAACCACAACAGATATCAATCAACATCAATTGAATTACTGCGCCCGTAGGACGTATCCCATGGCATGGATAATGTTTTATGAGTTTTCTCGATTCCCAAGTTGATATGTAAGGGGTGCCAACAACTTTATAGTCACTGTAAGTGCTAACATCCCTCCGTCTACCAACAAGTAGTTCCCTCCATCAAGTCCCCACAAGAGGCAAATATTAAGAGGTCGACTTCTCCCAACATCAAGATGTAGACAATCTAACACATGGTCATAGTGATGAATATCATAATAAACTTTATCTTATTTCAATCTCATGCTAGGGTTTCTCCATTTCCCCAAGAACTAATGATCTACTCAGACATGGAGGCAATCAACATTATGGAAAAAGTAATGGAATCTACCATAGATGAATAGTACTTGTATAAATCCACAACGAGTATGGAAATTGCAACAAGATCTAGACAAGATGTAGATGGGATGGATGGAGACGGTGGTGATGCAGCGGTTGATGATGAAGATCGATGCCTTAGCCTCCTGGATCTGCGCAGGGCGAAGATGGATCCCCGGTGGATGAGTTCCCCCTCCAGATGCCTTCTGGAGGTTAGGTTTCAGCAATTCTGGGTGTCCTGTATGTCGTCTCTCCGATCCAGTTGCACGGGTGAAACTATTTGAGGAGGCGGTGTTGGCACCAACTATATGGCGGGAACCATACAGCCGGAATATTTCTTCCCTCCGTATAATTGGTCGTTAACCCTTTTGTACCCTCCAATTTCTTCGAGTTTTCTTCTGGTGTTATTAATATTTCCCAGATAAGCAATTTACGTAGTTTTTGGCTCCTTTTCACTGCAATATAACTGGTTCAAGAATTGTGTCCATCGGATCCATCATCTGATCTGATCCTGGTGAAAATAAAAATAAAAAGTGCATGAGAACGCTGTGAAATACCAAGATCCTACCACTACAATGCAAAATAATAACATAAAACATGATGCAAATATGCACTCATCAACTTCCCGAAGCTTAGACTCTTGCTCATCCCAAGCAAGTTTAGCTTAATGGATGTGATCCTCATATTCATGAAGCTGAGTCGGGAAAATAAATGAGGCAGTTGCAACATGTGTTTATTATAAAGGATACATATAAATAAGTTCATAAACAGTACCTTACTCGAACCATCCGAATACTATTAGCAGGCTTCGACACCTTAGGAATTAACAATTCATAAAATATTATCCTCAATATGATGTTAAGGTATTCGGTTTAATAGAATGAGTTAGTGAGGTAGTCCCAAGTGTTTTTAGGATTAAAATGTTCACTTGGGTTCAAAATCTCAAGCATCTCTTTGTCTTACTACAATATAGTGGTATATGCCTATTTGCTCTTTGCACCTTCGCTCTTTTTCTTCATCTTTCTTTTTCTTCTTTCTCTATATATATTCATGCTCACACTTTTGTTTAAGTGTTGTGCAAAGGAGCTAGCAACATATTGCACTTCATGTAGGAATTCAAAGTTTAACGATCTCAATTACCAAATTCCAAATATATATGAAGCATCTTTATAGCTTGATTATTCTACCTCAACTTGTTCTCACTCTATTTGATAGCACTTATAATTTCTCCTTTGTTCAAGGTTTTTCTTTTTCAACTTAATTAATTAGATAATCTCTCCTTTTTGTAAATCAAACCATTGACCTACACATATTGATCTAATTATCCTTATATTGTCGTGGTGGTGTCACGACAGATGCCATAGGTAGGCTTAAGTTGGGGGACGAATGAATGCTTGTGGTAACCGGGGAGCGAGTGCACGGTCTTGCCGCGCACGAAGAATAGGATGAACTCTCCACACTTAGGAATTTCATGGACACTAGAAGTTTACAAGTGCTCCTTGAGCTGTTTGAGAAAAGCCTCAAGGCACTAGTTTCCTACTTGGTCCAACCTCCTCAAACCCTAGCTTTGCCCCTCCTTATATAGGCGATGGCTAGCTAGGTTACACCCCTTTGGGTCCTAGGGTTGCTGTTTGAATCTCGGTCCTCACTGTACGGGTCAGGTCATGGGCTTTCCCTGAGCCCCTTGACCCAGTCGACAAAGCTAGACAGCTAACGGTCTTGTTGTACGTAGCCTCCATTTCTTTTGGCGTCATACAATGACTTTGTACGTCAGCCCATGCATTAGGCGTCACCTGGCTCCTTTTGTGTCACCCGGCGTTGCCCTTCTCTTTTGTCCGTGCTTTACCATGGTCCTTCCTGAACCTCATTCGGAAAGCTTCCACGCGTCCTATCTGACTCGACCTTCCCTCGTGAGACTCGGCTCGTTGCTTCCTGCAAAGGTTAACAAACTTGTCTTATACGGGCCGACATAATCCCTATGTCGGCTGCACATGATCTTCTTATCCGGCCGTTGTTACCCGGCCAGGCTTATTCTTTACTTGGCATAAGCCAAGCTAGGCAATGTCTGGAGCTGCCCTCCTTTTAGCCAGGATAGTCCTGCCCCCTAGGTAAGTTTCCGAGTTAACTTCAATCCAACATAGCTCTTCTTTTGTTCACTTGTTGTTCCGTTCGTTTATTGTTTTTATTCTGTTTGTCCTTTGCATAATATCGTTCACCAAGTTGATGACAGTACTGTCCCTCCTGGTGGCTATTATGAGGATCGCTCCAACTCTAACGAAGTCAAGTTCGACCTGGAATGCTTCATGCCCATCCCACATGCTGCTTCTGCCTCTACTGCGGGTAAGACCCACACTCGAAACCCCTTACGAGACAGGTCTGACGATGATGATGATTATGATTGTGAAATTCTTGAGGTACTTGCCTTTTGACCTTAACCTCCTGACTTATTCGAATGAGCTCGTCATTAACTTATGCAACTGTCTAGGTACATGACACTCCCCTTTTCGCTATGGGCGGAGTCGGCAAGACCCCTACCGCCAAGCCGGTTAAGCGGAGTGGGGCCTCTTCTAGAACTCAGCCTGCCAAGAAGCACTAAGTGGATCCTGCCGCTCGTCCTGCTGTCCCTTTGTCCTAGACTCGCAAAGCCGCAGAGCGCAAGGTCACTCGTCGTATCCTGCGCGACCCGACCATCTCCGGATAAGTGTTGCTGCTTATTATCTTTCATTTTTATTTTCCTGTTCTGTGATTGTTTTCTTATAGGCCTTTTTTCTTATTTTCAGTGCGGCGCCTTTGTCTGCTAGCCAAGCTGCTCCTAGCATGGCCTCTTCGCCGCTAAGGCCAGCCTCTCCTCCTCGTGCCGATACTGTAGTGCAGAGCCCCGTCCGGGTCACTGCCGCCACTACTGAGACTCACATGTCTCAGAGTGAGGCCAATCCGGTGGCGCACCCGTCGGAGGACACCCATCCTAGCCTCCCCTGCTGCTTTTCCAAAATAGACTCCTGATCTCGGCGCTAGCAATATCGGCTCCAAGAAGACCCCTGACATTAGTTCTCTTGCTCCCAGTGTACCAGTTGACCCTGTTGTTGCTCCCCAGAACATTGTTGAGCCTGCTCACTCGGCTTCTGTCTTCTCCCAAACCAGACCTGCTCACTCTCCTTCTCTGTCAAAAGATCCGACTCGGCCTGGTGCTCCAGGCCAGAGTCGATCCACAACCAGCAAACCCTCATCGACCAAGCAGCTGACCTTGTTCCACGCCCCAGGCACCGCACCACAGATTCGGCCCACAACAACAATAACAACGACACCTGCTCCGGCGGGTAAGTTGGGCGAATCTGCAGCTGTCGGATCAGGCAACGCTTCTAGAGATGGTGCCTTGCATGCCAGTGCTACTGATACCCGCGCCAAGGTTGGAACTACCATGAAAAAAGGGCAAGTCCTGACTCGGACGCTTAGTGGGAACAGCCTTGGTTCCGCGGAGCGTTATGCTGTGGCCTGGAACACGGCTGGCGAGCAAGAGGTCATCTACGATGCTGGCAAAAAGATGAAGCTGGGCCCCAAGGCCATTTTTGACATGACTCAGCAGGCCATCGCCTTGATGGCCAGAGCGAATGAAGTGAACGAGGTATGTAACTTTCTTGCTCTTTTGCGTGCTGAGTATCTTTTTATTATACATGATCCCTAGTCCCCGAGGTTACTGCCGAGTAAGCAACTTAGTCAGCTGTAAGCTCTAAGTTAGGACCCAACTCTTATTCGGCTGTAAGTTTGATTGCACACATTATTACTAACTCTTTTTATGTAGCTTACGCACAACAAGCGCACCAAGGTGCATCAGGCTCTCCTATTGGAGTATCGCAAGCTTGATCTCGCTCACCAAAATCTACAAGCTGAGGCTCAGGGCCAAGGTATTTTTCTTATTCGGCTTCCTTTTTATTTGGCACACCTCTGTTTCATTTCCTTGATTTTTTATGGTTGTTTTCCGTAGCTTCTGCCTAATCCACCATCGATGCTTTGCACCTACAGATCATCGATGTTGAAAGTAAGCTCTTGGAATTTTTGTCTCCGCTCTGTATTTATGTTTATTCCCTTCTTTATCTTGACGGATCCGAGATAGCTTGCTGTTACTGACGAGTCGTATGCTCTGAATAAGCAGAGATGCACCAGATCGAGCTCCAAAAAGAGGAGACAAGGTGACTCGGCTGAAGAAGCAGATGGCGGATATGGAGCTGAAGCACCAGTCCGAGGTGAAGGGGCTACGGGAGGATCTTACCGAGAAGGATGGCCAACATGCCGCCAGTGCCGAGAAGACCAAGGAGCTGCAAAAAGATGCCGAGTCGGAGGTTGAGTCGGCGCATCAGGACCTGGACGCTCTTCAGGCCAAGGCCCAGATTTGGCAAACCAAGCTTGGCGCCATCAACTCTTTCCTCGGTAGTGAGTTCTTACCTTGTTCACTGTACTCCTATTCTTGTTCTTTGTCTCCTTTTTGCTTGTTTTGTTAATGTTCTTTCACACTTGCAGAAAACTTCCTCGAGGCCAAGATGTTCGCAATAAGGGCCATGAAGAGGATTCGAGCCGAGTCTGGAGCTCCTGCTGATGGCGAGGTCACCATCGGCGAGCACCTTGCAGCGCTGTCTGGACGCGCAAAGACCCTCAAATCATGCGGTGTCGACTTGCTTAAGTCAGCGATCATGCATTCAGGATGCTCTGGCCGGATGAAAACGCGCCCACACTCATCGAGCCTTTGGCTGCCAAGCTGCTTCAGGCCGAAGACAGGTTGAATCAATGGCGTGAGTCGGCCGGCCGAGCTGCAACGGACAAGGCTCTTGCCTTTGCGATTTCATGGTACGAGGACATCAAACTTGATGTTCTCGAGCGCATGAGGGCTGAAGGCAAGTGGATCAGCGATCCTGAGCTCATCAAGAAATGCCAGGAGCGAGCTTATGCCATGGTCGAATATGCTCTGGTGCATGCTTGGTGCGATGGGCCCAGCTTCCTTGACCTCGATGAGCCGCTAGCCGAGATTGTCGACGATGAAGGCGCTAATAGTGAGGCCACTGAGTCAGATGGTCTAGCAGACTCGGCAGCCGATGCACCTGACTCAGCAGATGCTCCAGATGATGCTCCTAGCACCAGCCCCAAGAACACTCCTCCGAGCCCAGCTGCTTCTTAGGCTGGTTTAAAAAACACTTAACTTTCATGATATCCCCGGTATGCCGAGTGCAGATGTAAGATTCAATGCACTTATTTTGGGTATGTGCCTTTTGATAAGGCTTAAACTTTTATTTTGCTCTGAATGTGAATCATCCAGGGGCAAGTCCCCGATTTTCATCTTGCCATTCCCCTTTTCCTTGAATTTGGCTCTTGTCTACCTTTTTTGGCATTCAACATTAGAGTCTCAAAGTTCTAAGGATTTAGTTAGCGGATACGAAACTTAGACCACTTGACCTAGGATCATTCGACATACAAAGCAATATAACCTGCAGTGGGTTAGTTAAAAACATACATAGGGTCAACTCACGTTTTTCCCTTAACTTATCCGGTGTTCATGTTTTACTCGTCATTGATCTTTTCCTCTTGCTTTCCATGAAGCCGTGTTTTCGGTCAACAGCATAGTCGAAGAGTTGATTCTATCCGAGTAAACATTACTTGTTTCGAGATAAGTCTTAGGTGTCAACGCCAGCCGACATAGAATTGTTAAAGGATAACCATAAGGGGTAGTCCCCGAGTCAGTTTTTCGAGTCATACCATTTTATTATCAGCACATAGCCGGCATAAGCGTCCGACATATGAGAGGTCGAGAGATACATACACTGTTTATCCTAAGTGTAGAAAGGACGTAGAAGTGCCACATTCCATGACCTTTTGGTTTCATCGCCTGACCTGTCCGCCTTGTTCTTTTGTGCTTTGCGAGCATCTATTAGGTAATATGAGTCATTGTGCAATGATTTGCTTACAATGAATGGTCCTTCCCATGGGGGTGATAGCTTGTGCATTCCAGCTGTGCGTTGCACTAGTCCGAGCACCATATCCCCTTTTCGGAAAACACGAGGTTGAACTTTCTGGATATGATAGCGTCGGAGACTTTGTTGGTATATGGCGGATCTGGACAATGCCAATTCCCTTGCTTGTTCGAGTAAGTCAACTCTATATTCTCAGGCCTCTTTTACTTCTGCTTCTGAGTATTGTCTTACTCTTGGCGAGTCATACTCTATGTCGGCAGGCAAAACTGCTTCTGGCGAGTTTGTCTGGCTAGCTGCACAACACAGAATCTAGACTTCGGATCGAAGAGCTAGGCATGGACTTCAGGACAACACCCCGCCCTGCTTTGTCTGCCTGCAGGAGGAGGACACCGCGGAGCACATCTTGGTGCAGTGCGTCACCGCTAGGGAGGTCTGGAGCTTATCTGGACAGTGGACTGGCCTGCAGTTTCAGCACCCCACGCCCGGCTACACGTTACAGGAATGGTGGCTGCTCGAGCGTCAAGGGCTGGCGGCTAGGAGGAAGAAGGACTTCGACACACTTGTTTGCCTCACCTGCTATGGGTTGTGGAAGCTGCGAAATGCCTACTGCTTCAACAACACCCGTCTGCAACACTCGGCGGCGAGGCTTGCAGATATGATCGGGGAGGAGTATGATCTTCTTTACTGTATTAGAGATCGCGCGTGAGAGAGGGATCCCTAATGATAGTGCGAGAGTAGGCTTTAGTTCTCTGTTTGAGTCACTGATTCCCTGTGGCTGTACGGTGATCAGCTCTTGTACATATTATTCTGCCTTCTATAAAATTAAGGTACGCATTTGCGTACTCTCGAAAAAAAATTGCTTCTGCCCCATACACAAGTAAGAACGGCTTATAACCTGTTGATCGATTCAGAGTTGTCCTTAAACTCCACAACACTGAGGGTAATTCCTCTATCCAACAACCAGGTGATCTCTGGAGTGGTTCAATTAGACGGGTTTTTTTATCCCGGATAGAACTAGGTCGTTAGCTCGTTCAACTTGTCCATTTGATTCTGGATGAGCGATTGACGCTACGTCGAGTCTTATTCTGTTTTCCCACAGAAGCGAGCGAAAGCTACTTTGGCAAAGTTTGTGCCATTATCTGTGATCACACTATGCGGGTAACTATATCTCAAGATTATATCTTTTAGGAATGTGACAGCTGTTTTTCCATCCAATTTTTTGATGGGCTTCACTTCTATCCATTTGGTGAACTTGTCAACCATTAGGAGTATGTGAGTCATGCCACCCCTCGCTGGTATGAACGGTCCTACCATATCCAGGCACCATACTGCGAATGGCCAAGTGATTGGTATAGTTTTTAACTCGGACGCTGGTAAGTGTGACTTTGACGCGTAACGCTGGCAACCGTTGCATTTTCTCACAAGTTCCTGTGCTTCTTCCAGTGCACTTGGCCAATAAAATCCATGTCGGAATGCCTTGGCTACCAACGCTCTTGATGATACATGGTGCCCACATTCTCCTTGGTGAATGTCCAAGAGTATTTCTTGACCTTTCTCTGGACTTATGCAACGCTGTAGTACACTTGTCACACTTCTTTTGTACAACTCCTTGTTAATTATTGTGTATGCTTTTGATCTTCTTTCTGTTTGCCTTGCCCTTATCTCATCGTCTGGCAAAGTTACATCTTTCAAGTAGTTAAATATTGGTTGCGCCCATGCTGGTATCAGCGGTGCCGGATCTGTTTCTTCATCAATTTCCATTGGCTCAGCCGACAAATGTTTTGCCGACATAACGTGAGGAGTCCCCGAGTGTGATTCGGCAACCCCTGAGGTGAGCGGTACAGTCCCCGAGTCACTCGAACCTGCCCCTGAGTCAATTTCCATTGGCACAATGCTTGATTCTTGGTTCGCCGGGATGAGCCTGATTGACTCGGACTCTGGTGACGGCTTGATTGATGGTTTTCTGAGATGCTCCATGTTACTCCTTGTGGAATTGCTTGCCGAGATGAGCCTAACTTGGATAATACATCAGTTGCCTCATTCTCTGCTCTGGGTACGTGATGAAATTCACACCCGTCAAAGTATCCCAAAATCTGTTGCACGTGAAAACGATACAATGCCATGTTTGCATTCCCAACGCGTCCCAATGCCCAGATACTTGCTGAATAACCAAATCCGAGTCACCGAAACACATGATCCTTTTGATGCCAATTTCCTTAGCTACTTTTATACCGTGGACAAGTGCTTCATACGCGACTACATTATTGGATGCAGCGAAATGGATCTGCAACACATACCTGAGCTGATCCCTCTTTGGTGATGTGAGCACTATCCCGGCACCCAGACCCATTTTTGTCTTGGATCCGTCAAAGTGCATCTTCTAGTAATTCGGATCTAGCAGTGGTGGCTCGTATTGCATTTCCATCCAATCCACGAAGAAATCAGCTACGGCTTGAGATTTAATTGCATCTCGCCTATCATATTGTGGAGTATATGGTGCTAGCTCTATAGTCCATTTTTCTACTAGGCCACTGGCATCTTTGCTGTCCAATATATCCGAGATAGGTGCCTCGCATATTACCCGGATTAGGTGTTCTTGGAAGTAGTGCTTCAGCTTTTTTGCTGCCATATACACCCCATATGTCATTTTTTGGTAGTGGGGGTAATTTTTCTTTGATATAGAGAGAACTTTGCTCAAGTAATAAACCGACCTTTGGACTGATCTGCCCTCTTCCTCGCGCTCTACCACTATTACTGCACTTATAACTCTATTGGTTGCAGCGACATAGAGCAGCATTGGCTCTTTGGATAGTGGTGACGCTAATATTGTTGCTGTTGCCAACATATTTTTGAGTTCATGGAAAGCGCTATCAGCTTGCTGTGTCCATGTGAATTTGTCTGATTTTTTCATCAGTTGATATAGCGGTAAAGCTTTTTCACCTAGCCAACTGATAAATCTACTCAATGAGGCCAGACATCTTGTGAACTTCTAGATATCGTTGAGGGTTTTTGGCAATTCCATTCTTTCGATGGCCCTGATCTTTGTCGGGTTAGCCTCAATTCATCTGCTGGATACAAGAAATCCGAGTAACTTCCCAGCCTGGACACCAAATGTGCATTTTTCCGGGTTAAGTTTCATCTGGAATCTTCTTAAATTTGCTAATGTTTGACGCAAGTCCTCAAGTAGAGTATGACTTTGTTTGGTTTTTATCACCATGTCGTCGATGTATACTTGAATATTTTTGTCCAATTGATCTTGCAAGCATTTTTGCATGCACCTTTGGTTTGTTGCACCTGCATTTCTCAATCGAAACGACATAGTACGATAGCAATAAGACCCATATGGGGTGATAAAAGCTATCTTTATTTGATCATTTGGATTCAGTGGTATCTGATGGAAACCAGAATACACATCCACAAATGACAACAACTCACACCCGGCAGTAGAGTCAATGACTTGATCGATCCACGGCAGGGGGAATGGATATTTTGGACACGCCTTATTGAGGTTAGTGTAGTCAATACACATGCGCCACACCACTGCCACGTTCGGGTCATCTTTTTTATTCTCGACCAAGATTGGATTTGACAACCAATATGGGTGCAGTACTTCCATGATAAACCCGACAGCCAAGAGCACGGCTATCTCGGCGGCTATCACTTTCCTCCTATCTTCGGCGAAGCGGCGGAGGGGTTGCTTCACCGGCTTGGCATCTAGCCTTAAATGAAGAGAGTGCTCAGCCAGCTCCCTCCGAACTCCTTGCAAGTCCTTTGTAGACCATGCAAAGATATCCCGATTCTCACAGAGGAAGCTAGTGAGCTCGCTTTCCTATTTGTCATTCAGCCCAGCACCAATGGTAACTGTGCGCTCTGGGAAAGCCTCATCAACCTGTACCTTTTTCATTTCCTTGGTAGCTTGGAAATATACACTGCCATGCAGGTTAGTTAGTGCTGGCATAGACATTTGTGTTGCCTTGGCCAATGCTGCTACTTCCATCATTTTATGCTTTTCCTGCGCTATGACCAGTGACTCGGCCAGAGAAGATCCGTCTAAGGCACAAGCAATAGATCTTTTGTAATCTCCCTCAACTGTGATAACCCCGCACAGACCTGGTAGTTTCATATTTAAGTAAGCAATGTGAGGGTTAGCCATAAACTTTGCCATAGCTGGCCTGCCGAGTAAGGCATGGTATGAGCTGACCAGATCAACCACCTCAAATTCTATGGCTTCAGTGCGACAATTTTCTCTGTTGCCGAATAAGACGTCAACCCAGATCTTGCCAATTGGCTCACAGGACAATCCCGACACAATGCCATGGAAAGTTGTACATGATGTTGATGCTACTGCCATCGTCAATCAGTACCTTGGAGAATTTCACATTGATATCAGGGCCCATGAACGTTGGATCCAAGACAAGAGCATAACCTCCTGGTGTTGGCATGATCTTGGGGTGATCTTTTATGCTCTAGTTATCTCTTGTTCGGACCAATGCATGTACTTTGGAATTGCCGGCATTGTGGCATTCACTTCCATCATCCGTCTCTGCTGACTCTTTTTTTCATCCGGCTCTATGACGAATACGACCTAGCTCTGGTGATGCTCTCTATACTCATTTCTGGTTCCATGGCCGACATGAGCGTCGTCACCTCTTGGGTTATGCACTTGATGCACAACCTCTCTTCTTTCTTGGTTATGATATCCTGGCTACCTGTTCTCATACCTATGCTCAGTTCCAACAACCTAAGCATTTCCTCCTGTGAGCGGTGGAGGGGGAGGTGGTGGTAATTTCTTAGTCGGTGAATCCACTCTGTCTCCCTTCTGAAACCACGTGCATTGTCTTGTTGTGTGATTTGCTAGCTTACTCCAGACTTGGCGTGTGGAACTTGCACGGTTGGTCCAACATCATTTCATAAGTGTATTTCTGCCTGTCTTGGTATGGCTTTCTCTGTTCATATGGCTTTTTGCCATCGTTCTTTGGTATCCATTTTTGTTTCCCATTTGTCCTTTGATGTTGGCTACTTCCAGCATCTGGATGATCCTGACTCACAACCACAACTTGAGTCAAACCATATCTGTAATCTGGTCTCTCATCTCTTCTCTTGCTTCTATACTCGGCCCTTTCCTGGCACCTTTGCGACCCTGCAATGTCGTAAATCTGAGTCTCAATCATCCCATCTGCCGACATAAGTAGAGGCTGAGTCGGATCTCCTAGCTCATATGAGTCAGCAATTATTATCGTTTCTGCCAAGCTTGCTGGCATATCTCTCTACAACCTTTGCCACAGTACACTTCCATGTCTGCATCCTTGTGCAAACCACACGATGGCCTGAGACTCGATCACCCCTTCACAAGAGTCGCGCATTGTGCACCACCTTGTGAGAAATTTCCTGTCTGTTTTATTCGGCCTTTGCTTGCACATAGCTAGCTGTTGTGGGCGATTCGGCCTCTTGTATGTGCTTGTGAAATTGTTCACAAAAGCGTACTTAAAATCAATCTAGTTGTTGATTCTTCTGGGTGGAAAATTATTCAGCCACACCCTTGCTGGTCCTTCTAGCATCTGCGTCACATACCGCACTTCCCATCTTAAGTTTCCTTGTGCGATCTTCACCGCAGTTTCATAATCTATGAGCCAGTCTTCTGGCTTTGTGCTTCCATCGTAGGTCTTTGTTCCTCTGGCCAGCTGAAAGTTTGGAACTGGGGGTTCTTTCATGATCCTCGGACCAAAACATGGTGGACCCTGTGGACCTTGTGACTCGATTAGTTCTGCCATCTTTATTCGGTCGAGCTTTAGCCTTGCATCATCCGGCTGAAGATTTCTGCCTCCGAGTCTGGCTCCCATTGCTTGGTATGCATGATCCAGCAATTCATACCTGTCATTTACCATCGCCGAGTAACCATCATTGTATCTATTTGCGTTCGGGTCTGCAGGTTGCCGCAATGCTTTTCCCGCACTTTGCTGTCTCTTTTCGGGTTGAGCCTGTGCAGTATTCGGAGCTGGGTTTATTCCTCCTGCCGAGTGAGCTCCACGTCTGGGTTGAAGTGCAAAGTTTTGCCCCCATTGTCATTTCTTTGTCCTCCTTGCCTTTCTCGGCCACCATTTTCTTGGTTCTCATTTCCCTGGACAATATTCCTTCTTGTTCCCTGAGCACGGGCCGGGTTTCCTTGAACCACCACCGGGTCATAGGCAACCATTTGCTTGTTCCTTCCCGAATCCACACTCTTTTCTTTTCTTTGTCTCGGCGTCACTCTTGGTGAGGAAGCTGTATGACCTCCTGATCTTGCCGAAATTGGAGTTGCCGAGTGAACCAGCTCTGACCTCCCAGCTATACCCGGATTGGCCCTGTAGTATGCTTCATTCAGCATCCCTGCCGCTCTTACCAATTCATTGACTCGTTCTTGCTGTTTCCTCTTTGCTTCACCCTAAAATGGGGGAGCTCAGCCATTGCTGCCTCTACAGCTCTCAAATTTGCTGGTGCAGTATTGTATGTCGGCCGCATGGCTGTTTCGTTGCTGTTTTCTGGTGTTATCTTTGACATTGCGTCCGCCAATTCTTCATTGAGGTTTGTCCCTCTTAACCTTGTTGCATCAAGCCAGGTCTTAGCGCCGTTGACTCGATTTGCCGAGTTGAGATCTCGAATAGTGATATTGTTGGGGATATGCTATATGGGTATCCTCATAGCATGTCACCTATCCGGATAACCCGGGTGGCAAACAGTTGGTAGCATGGCCTATGGCCTGCTGGACGGCCTAGTTAGATGGATCCAGAAGGGAGGCCCATGCCAGATAAAGTAAGGCTATGGTTGGAGTCACCGACGTACCCGGAGCCTTGGAGTGCAAGATACACAAGACTAGTAATAGACGGTGTAGGACTCTGTGACCTGTCCGGCTAGGACTTTTCCCTGTAACCCTAGGACCTGGAGACTATATAAGTCGGGCCTATGGGAGCCTTTAGGGTACAATGTCAGACGTTCATAGACAACTTCAGACAATCTCGCACAACGAGCCAATCCCTGTAACTCGGCGTATTTCCCTTATAGTGATTTATAGCAGGAGTAGGATTCCGCCACCGTCGTGGGATCTGAACCTGGATAAGCTGTGTTACCTCGTACCCGCCAACTGTCCTCCTTCCCCCACGTCTCTAAACACGCACTGTGAGGACCCCTCCATGGCGTACTCGTCGGCAATACCACGACAGTTGGCACCCACCGTGGGGCAAGAGGCGCTTCAGGATCTTCAGCGGGCGAGGACCAAGATCTTCGCGGGAATCGGCGAAACCGTAGCCATCGGTCGCGTTATCTTCTCTGGCAACGTTCCGATCGTCCCTCCCATAGGGTTCCGGCGAAGACGAACCCTACGCGGTGTTCGATCGTTCCTATCGGAGACATCCACCTCTTCATCGGCGAAACCGACTCGGGCACTAGTTCCCTAGGAGTCGGAGGAGCATCAAGGCCCGCATAGACCGCCTACGGGCAGGATACGTTCGCAGAAGGATCAATGTCGGATCTCTCTTCGGAGTTTGCCGTCAAAGATCGGAAAAATTCAAGGCCCGCACGGACCGCCTACGGGCAGGATACATTTGCGGAAGGATCAATGTCGGATCTCTCTTCGGAGTTTTCCGGCAAAGATCGGAAAAATTGAAGGCCCGCACGGACCGCCTATGGGAAGGATACGTTCGCGGAAGGATCAATGTCGGATCTCTCTTCGAAGTTTGCCGGAAAAAATTAATGGCCCACCCAAACCGCCCCTGTGCAGGATATAAAGGTGGAAGATCGCGGAAAATCCGCCGGCTTCGCCCATGTGTCTGGACAACAGAGATCCAAGTTCGTCGGAGTGTTTTCCATATTCGATCTGGCGCGTTGCATTCAGATAGAGGGCGCAAACCCCCGCGATTACCTTGCCAGGTGGCTCCGTATACGATCTGATCTGGCCCACTACCCCGATGATAATGCTTTGTATCACTTCGTGGAAGGACTGGATCGTGGCACGCTTCTCCGGCATTCTTTAAGACGGCAGCAGGCGACAGGACGCCTTACCCTTGAAGAGATGGTGAGCACCATCAACAACTACGCGGAGGCTAACGCAGCAGCCCAGAAAGTGCTTGCGCTAATTGACGGAGATCCTCTGATTCAGCCACCGCCTCCGGCCGCCATCGTCGCAGCTGTGCCGCCACCTCCAGTCATCATCGCTGTTGTTGCACCTCCACCGTCCGTCATCGAGGAAGTCCTAGCATCCTCCGACTCTGTTATTGACGCGCTTTATGCTGACTTCAGTGCAGATTCAGAGGAGATAGATTTCAGTCCAGAAGAGCTAGACTCTGCCATGCAGGATATGGAGGAGGACTACACACGCGACGAGCAAGCCAACAATGCCGTCACGTCTCGAGGGGTGTTCATCACCATCGGGACGACGATGGACGAAGATCAACCCGGACGAGATCCGCCTACTGTGCTGGACAAGGGGAAGGGGCCACTAATTGCTGCTGACGATGATCACATAAAGGTCATGCCTCCTCCGCCTAACCCAGTGCAGCAGCCGCAGGAACTCGGCACCGGACCGAGCAACAACAACACCGCAAACTTGCCGCCTCCGGCATCTACGTAGATGGCGGCCCAAGTTACTCCAGCTGATAGAGTGATGTACGACAATCTCCTCGTCGAGCCACTGACCGTTGCTCATATCCGGAACGTGACCCAGCTTGACGAGAAGCGCCAGCAGCTGCTGGAAGAGGCGCAGGCTATCGCGGAGCAAGGCGCTAAGCTAGATCAAGATCTGGTCAACACGCAGAATTCCATAGAGAAAGCTAGAGCAATGGAGGCCGAGTACAAGACTTTGCTGCAGCAGCAAAAGGCCAAGAAAGTTCTGGCTCGCGTTATCAACGATCCTGGCATACGGCGAAACTTAGGATGGGCTCCCTCAAAGCCGGCACAGGCCAAGCCATACATTGACAGTGAAGGCAAGCAGGTGATGCCCACCCCACTCCTTAACATCGCTGTCGCCAAGACCCTTATGGAGCAGGATAGATGGCCTGAGGCAGTGGAACAGGTCTATGACCTAGTAGTGAAGGCGGTGAAGCAGCAGGAAAATGCCACCTCTCAGAGGCTTGAGTCTGACCCAGCGCTCTGCCAGTCTAGCCAGTACAAGCCGCCAAGGGATAGATCTCCTCTTGATGTTGGGTCCCAGACGGGTTCATTAGAACGAAGACGGAGAGATGCGCGCAACAGGAAGGATGCTATCCCCATATCCTCCGACCATGGAGAAAAGGCCCGATCTCGTCGCCCATCGCCACCGCCCCGGTCCCCCCGACATCACGGAGATCACAAGGCTCACCATCGTGTGGATATGCCCCCACCAAAGCAGTGCGGCATCGTCATCCGCGACAACGCGGATCAGACCCATCATGATGGAGAGCAAAACCAAGGGCACAGGAGCAGGTCACACCATGACCCTCCGCGTACGACAAGCAACCATGACAGGCATGAGGAGTCACAGGAGGGTAATAGCAAGAAGGCTAACCCACCACCACCTCCGCCTCCGTCACCACCAAGCAGTCACCATGGCGGAGGAGGCCCACGTCGTTCATGCAGCCCATCCCCTGTTGACAAGAAGAAGAAGAACCCGGAGCTGTACGATGCATGTTCGCAGATCGATAAGATCCACGAGGCCCAGGAAGGACCATACCTGGGACCACGTTGCTTTGGACCGGCAATATGGTCTACAACTTACCGCAAAGGTTTTCGGATTGACAAGACCATCAAACCCTATGACGGAATCGCAAAGCCAGCCACATGGTTGCAGGACTACGGCAACGTGGTGGAGATTGCCGGAGGCAACCCGAACGTCACCGTCAAGTACCTCCCGTTAATGTTGGCGGGCACGACCCGTCAATGGATCAACGACTTGCCGGAGAAATCCATCTACAATTGGCTGGACATGCAAGAAGCGTTCACCAAGAACTTTGAGGGTACATACAAGCGTCCCTGCACTGTTGGCGATCTACAGCGGTGCGTGCAAGAGAAAGACGAGACATCTCGCGCCTACCTCTCCCACTGGCTGGACATGAAAAGTTCCTGCGCAGGAGTGCACACTCAGACTGCCATGACCGCCTTCATTGATGGTTTGGAAAGGGGCACGTTGCTCCGACATAAGCTGAAGCGCTTGTAGGACAATCACCAGCTTGACTTGAACCAGATGATTCAGTTGGCTAGTGAGTTCGCAGCTGCCGACGATGATGCTCGCGGCTCCTTGCCAGCAACGGCCGTTCCAACTCAAGCTCGGAGGAACAACAGTACAAATCCAAAAACCGCCCCAAAAGAAAAGCAATCTACCGACATGGTCGCTATGACTTTTGCAGGACGAGGTGATGGCGGACAATATGGCCGAGGAAGGGGAGCTGGTCGGGGACAGCAGCGAGGAAGTGAAACCACCTCGGCAGCGCACCGCGTTCCCCAAACATACGAAGAGTACTGCGATATGCCATGCCTCGTACACCTCGATGCCAACGGTAAAGCCACTCACACGAATCGACACTGCAAGTTTGTCAATGACCTCAAGGAAGACCCGGAGTCCGGCTACAAGCAAAGTCGGAAGAACAGACCATGAGGCAAGGGCAAGGGGAAGAAGGAGGAGGAGTCCAAGGATTCAAGTGACATGGACGAGGACATTGACCCCAAACACGCCGCAAAGAGCGACGACAAGGGCAAGAAACCCTTCGTGAAGAAGGCGCCAGTCTACCACACTTTCCTTGGCACCCCCACCTGTCCGACAATAGAAGACCTCTCTGAGGATCCTGATGGATCCTCTACCCCCAGTTCCCCAGTACCTGCGCTGGTCGGAGGTTCCAATAACTTGGGACAGGACGGACCACCCAGACCTTATCCCTACGGAGAACCAGTACACCATGGTCATCAACCCCTTGATTGACGATGTGGAGTTCACCAAGTGTATGGTGGATAGTGGAAGCAGCATCAACATCATGTACCAAGATACACTGCAGAAGATGAACTTGACGGAGGCAAACCTAAGGCGGACCAACACCATCTTCCACGGCGTAGTTACTGGTCGGGAGGCTCGGTCCCTTGGGTGCATTACACATCAGGTTGCCTTTGGCGATGTTAACAACTACCTCCAAGAGCACATGACCTTCGAGGTGGTACCCTTCAAGAGCGTGTACCACATCATATTCGTCCGCGACATATTCCACACGTTCATGGCCAAGCCATGCTTCGTCTACAACAAACTCAAGATACCTGGACCAAACGACATCATCACCGTATCCGGAAGCTCTACTAAGGCAAGGGACTGCAAGATCAATGAAGCAGCCGTTGCGGAAGCTGTCCTCTACAGCGAAGAATTCAAAGAGATCCAGAGCAAGGTCGAAGACTCAGAGATGCCCGTGTCGAAGAAGCATATCTCCGACTCCGCTCATGCGTTTAAGGCCACCATCGAGACCAAGCCGGTGAAACTTGTGGTAGGCGATGCCTCCAAGACCAGTGCCATTGGGACGAACCTGGATCCCAAATAGGAAAGCGCGCTCGTCGAGTTCCTCCGTGAGAATAGGGACATCTTTGCCTGGAAACCTGCCGACATGAAAGGTGTACCTAGGGAAGTTGCCGAGCACAGCTTAAACATTGACCCAAAATCCAAACCAGTGAAACAACCTCTACGACGCTTTGGAGATGAGAAGAGACGCGCCATTGGCAAAGAGATAGCTAGGTTACTTAAGGCTAGATTTATCCGAGAAGTCCTTCACACCTAATGGGTGGCCAATACTGTACTTGTCCCCAAAAAGGGAACCAATGAATTAAGAATGTGCGTTGATTACACCGTCTTGAACAAAGCATGTCCCAAAGATCCGTTTGCTTTGCCTCGCATTGACCAAGTCATTGACTCGATGGCTAGCTCGGAACTTTTGTGTTTTCTCGATGCATACTCAAGATACCACAAGATCAAGATGAGGAAGTCGGACCAATTGGCCACTTCATTCACTACCCCATACGACACATTTTTCTATGTCACGATGCCCTTTGGGTGCTACGTACCAGCGGACAATGCAACGTTGACTTCATGACCTAATTGGTCAAAACGTTCACGCCTATGTGGATGACATTGCGGTGATGTCTAAAAAGTCAAATGACTTAATCTTCGACTTAAAAGAAACCTTTGATAATCTCCAGAAATACAACATGATGCTTAACCCTAAGAAGTGCGTCTTTAGGGTTCCAGCAGGCAAATTGTTTGGATTCATCGTTTCCCAGCGTGGAATCGAGGTCAAGCCAGAGAAAATCAAGGCCATATTAAACATAAACCGTCCGACATGCCTAAAGGACATTCAACGACTAACAGGTTGTGTTGCAGCAGTTGGTCGGTTCGTCAGCCGACTTGGAGAGAAGGCTCTGCCGCTGTACAAGTTGCTGAAGAAGGCGGAAAAATTCACATGGACGGACGAAGCAGATGCAGCATTGAAGAAGCTCAAGGAAACCCTCTCCTCAGCGCCCATCCTTGCAGCACCCGAGCCTGGAGAGCCCCTATTAGTATACATGGCGGCAACCAACCGGGTAATCAGCGTCGTCGTCGTGGTAGAGCGGAAGGAACCTGGCTATGAGCACGGAGTTCAACGACCAGTTTACTACGTAAGCGAGGTCTTGACGGAGTCCAAGCAGCGTTACCCGCACTACCAGAAGATAGCTTATGGAGTATTCCTTGCTTCTCGGAAGTTGATGCATTATTTTTAGGAGCAGACAATCACAGTGGTAAGCAAGACTCCATTGTCCGACATAATCAACAACAGCGACGCTATAGGAAGGGTCGCGAAGTGGGGCATTGAACTTTCCGCCTTTCTAGATCACCTACAAGAGACGCGACGTTATCAAGTCACAAGCCTTGGCGGATTTTGTTGCAGATTGGACGGAGATGCCAGATGCTACTCCGTTGCCAGAACCAGAGTACTAGCTGATGCACTTTGACGGATCAAAGCTGCTCAACGGCTCGGGGGATGGTGTATTGCTACAGTAACCAACAGGAGACAAGCTACACTACGTTTTGCAGATCCACTTCGAGGCTACAAACAACATGGCGAAGTATGAAGCACTCATTCACGGACTATGTGTAGCCAAGGATATTGGCATCAAGCGCATAGTTTGCTGTGGATATTCCGACTTGGTTGCCCAGCAGGTGGCTGGCATCTGGAATGCGCGGAACCCTATGATGGCGGCATATCGAGACGAAGTGGACGAAGTAGCCAAGAGCTTCTTGGGCTACGAAGTCAAGTATGTGCCTAGGGAGCAAAATGAGGCGGCTGATCTGCTGTCTAAGCTTGGATCAGGGCGCAAGCAAATTCCGCCAGGAGTTTTCCTGGAGCATCTGCGCACACCATCCGTGAAGGGAGCCGACATCGACAACCCAGATAGAACTGACTCTTTCGTCAACATGGTGACAAAGGTCCCTCCGACTTGGACAAAACCGTTCATGGAATATCTCGAACATGGAACTTTGCCTAATGACGAGGTTGAAAGACGACAAATAGTACAACGAGCAAAGGGTTATACCATAATCAATGTACAACTCTACAAAAGGAGCACTACTGGTGTATACCTAAAGTGTGTTTCCCAGTTAGAAGGTATGGAAATCCTACGCAAAATCCATCTCGGAGATTGCGGGCATCACGTCGCTCCTCGATCGTTTGTCGCGAAAGCCTTCCGGCAAAGATTCTACTGGATGACTGCGAAGACGGATGCCGACAATCTGGTTGAAACATGCATGGGATGCCAGTATTATGGCCGACAACCACATGTTCCCGCTGAAAAATTGCGAACGATACCAATAACTTGGCCGTTTGCAGTCTGGGGGCTAGACATGATGGGACCATTACAAACGGCACCATGTGGATTTACACATCTGCTTGTAGCAGTTGATAAATTCACTAAATGGATAGAAGTTAAACCCATTAGAAAGCTTGATGGGGCAACTGCCCTCAGGTTTGTCCGGGATCTAGTGGTGAGATTTGGTGTCCCACACAGCATTATCACCGACAACAACAGCAACTTGTATCTCAGAGAAGTGGAGGCTTATTGTTGGGAGAAGGGCATCCGAATTGACCTTGCATCTGTGGCACACGCACAATCCAATGGTCAGGTCGAGCGAGCCAATGGATTAATTCTGCAGGGAATCAAGCCACGTCTTGAGGCACCACTACACAGAGCACCTGGAGCCTGGGCAGAGGAATTACCATCTGTGTTGTGGATTTTACGAACTACACCCAACAGATCCACCGGCTACACCCCTTACTTCATGGTTTATGGAGCAGAAGCCATCCTGCTTTCCGACATACTTCACGATGCACCAAGAGTTGCCACCTACGACGAAGATGATGCTGAAGAATCCAGACGCCTAGATGTGGACCTTCTCGAGGAGGAGCGCGTTTTGGCATGCCAAAGATCCGTCATCTACCAAAAGAAGCTACGCAGCTACCATAGTCGCCGCGTCCGGCATCGCTCGTTTAAAGAGGGGGATTTGGTGCTCTGACTTAAGCAGAAGAAGTCACACAAATTATCCCCTCCATGGGAAGGACCGTTCATCAAAAGCAAGACGCTGCTCAATGGGTCTTACTACCTTGTTGACAATCGTGAACTGAAGGATAGACCCAACGAGGATCATAAGCATAAGCGACGTGACCCGGATGATGACTACCCAGAGCTTGATCGGCCATGGAACATAGCACAGCTACGTCCTTTTTACACTTAGCATATTTTATCTAATTGTGTACCTCTTATATGATCAATGAAATAAATCTCTCTAGTTCACTCATATTTCTAAGTCTTTTACCTCCTTTAGTGTTCATTTTTGGATCATGTAAAACCTTTATGCACAAGTTTTGCGATTGCACTTGTGAAAATTCTGCCTATGGGCGTTAGCTTAAGTTTTCTGGTCTACACGTTCTTTGTCGTTCTTATGTGGATTGTAGAGTAGTGACTTTCGGCACTTATTGTCGGCGATTTTGTGTTTACGTTATTGACGGTGCCATTGGGCATCATCACCTAAGCGCATGCTTCCGACAACGGGTCTTCCGACTCACGAAAATTCAAGCATAAGAACCAAAGTAATGGATAAGCCAACACTTGATTAAAAATATATACATGCTAGAAATTAGTTCTTGAGTAGCAGGAAATAACAAACCATTGTTTTCCGCCTTAAGATTACATAAATAAGTTTTTTCCGTATATGCACCAAAGGTGAAACAAATATTACAAAGTTGTTTTTCATTCCTTTGGCGCAGGCGACTTGGACACATCGTCATCAGCAGCAGGAGAGTCACCCTTGAAGTCGGCTGTGTGAAGAGACTAAGAGGAGCTTTGGTCGCCGTCATCGATGATATTCCTGGGCATGAAGACATTGACGTCAACCAACTCGGCGACTCTGGTGTCATAGCTCACGAGTGACGATAAGATAGACTCATGATTAATAGCCTTGCCATCGTCATCCACGTCGGGCATTCCAGAGGTCACCGTGTCGATGTCGGCGTCATTATAGTGTTCCTTCACCATTGACAGCGCCATCCTTGCACCAGCCCGTGCACATGAAGCTTTCCATCTTGTGATACGCTCGGGGGGCTCGGCGCAGGATCTCTGAGTACTTCGCCATAGAGTCCGATGCTTTAATGTTGATTTGAAGGGGCTTGGCGATCTCTTTCGCTTGCGCGATGGCGGTGTTAATGAAGTTGCCGTCAAGAACCATGCATTCCTTGGCCGGAGGATGCGATCAGGTTAAACCCATAGGAGCTGCAAATTCCGACAAGGAACACATGAGTTCAACAATTCAGAGTATCCAGACTACAGAAATCCAAGGCGGAGAAAACTTATTGAAGATGCTGGCCTCAGCCTGCTAGAGGGTGTCCGCCAAGGGTTCTTTCTCTTGTTGGAGGAGCTTATACGCCTCACTATGGCGTTGATTCTGCTCATCAGCAGCTTGCTTATAATCTTTTAAGATCGCAATCTCCTCCTTCAAGCGATTGATTTCCTCGGTGGCGGAGTCCTGCAGGACCTTCATCGTCTCCTCATGCATTTTCAGCATGTCTTTCCTCTCCTCCTTAAGGATCTTGTTCTCGCTATCCAGCTGCTGAATGTGCTTGGATTGCTCGACAATGTCCTTGGCCTTGGCAACATGTTCTGCAAAGTCAGAGAAATCAAAGTACATAGTGAGTACTCGGAGAATATGAGCATAAAACCAAGACGAAATGCGAAAAATAAAACAGACGCTTGTTCTTGATGATCTGTTCCTTCAAGTAGGCAGTTTTACCCTTTTCGGCTTCAAGGTCTGCGCACATCTTCTGATACTTGTCATTGGCCATGCCCCTACGAGCATTCTCGTTCTGTGGAAAAAAGGTCATAGTTAAAACGTTGTTTGGTCTGCTTTGAGCATCTAGCCGGAAATTTTCCACCTAGATGCTCGGGGGCTACAACGAGTTTTTTTGACTTAGCAATATGCTTAGCTTTTCTTTAAGCATCTAGTCGGAACTAATTCAGTTACAACTAGAAGCTTGGGGGCTACAGTATAAATTTTTTAACTCGGATATATGCTTAGCTTTTCTTTAAGCATCTAGTCGGAACTAATTCGATTCTGACTAGAGGCTTGGGGCTGAGATTGAAATTTATAAACACTGCGTATGCTACTCTTAAAGCATCTAGTCGGAATAATTCATTCCATATAAATGCTTGGGGGCTACAGTGAGAAGTTTTCTAGCTTAGTCACTCTTAGAGCATCTAGACGCAAAGACCTATGGTTTTCCCTCTATATCCGTGGGGGCTACAGTGGGATATTCATATGAAATGCAAAAGGCAAATAAAACTTATGAGTGCAATGATCTTGAGATTGGTAGCGCTCTCGGCCAGCAGCTTGCCAAAGGACATGCTATTTCCTCGCAAGATATCTGCTTGTCGGAGGAGCTCCTCAAGACCGCACGTCGGATATGTCGGTCCTGCACCAGGAACCAGAGTTGTGCTACTCGGCGTAAGTGTTGGGTAGACTATCTACGGGAACTTAAAGGGTTTCTGGGGAGCAAGGGCGCCGCCTTCGGCAGAAGTGCCAGCTTCCACCACTGCCTTTCCTCCACCGATGGCATCCTTAGCCGGAGCTTTAGCCATTTGGTGGGCGGTACTCTCCTGCGTCGCCTGCTCGCCGACAATAGCGACCTCAGTAGAGGCACCTGAGTCCACTTCCATGGCGGAAGGCCAGACGCATCCTTACCTTGTGAGCTTGTCGGGGCAGACGAGGGCTTGACGGAGGGAGTGGAAGGGGCGATGGCGGGAGATGGGTCGCGATGCAGCATGTCCTTGATGGTTTTAGAATCCCCCGATGTTTTGGAGGTCTTCTTGAGGCTGGTCGTGGATTTCTTCCTGAAACATGCGAAATGCATAAGTACAGGAGCAAGACAGATAAATAGACAATGTCGGAGGAAAAGAAGCTTACACAAGTGGGGGTGCTTTGTAAAAAGGGATCTCGATGGCTTTTCTTTTCTCCGCCTCTAGGGCGGCGGTAGTATTTTTGGAGGCTCCACCCTCCGTCTTCTTCTTCTTGCCTCCGTCGGCAGCGTCAGAGGTGGAGCTCTTCCGCTTTCGCGCCACCGGAGCATCGTCGTCGGACACGACGGTGACTTCCTTCATATTTGGATCATAGATTTGAGGAGCCATGTTGTCCTCATCTATGTCGCTAAGCTATAAGCTGAAGAACCACCGTGTTAGATGAGATGACCTTTGCAAGACGGAAGAACTGGAGTATATGTCACACACGGAAAGTAAATAACTACCTTTGGGCACTTGCCGTCTACGAACATGTCGTAGGTGATGGTGAAGCCATGCTTCTTGTCCTTCACCTTGACGATGTCCTTAAGACAGAGCTTGACAGAGTCACTCGAGAAGTTGTCCACGGAGATGCGGAGGCTATCCCTTCTATCGCTGGTATACTCGTGCATGAGCTTCGTGCGGTGCTGCAGAGGTTGGATTCGCCTGATGAACCAGCACATGGCTAGGTCCAGGCCGGTTAAACCTGTCTCTACGAACCATTCAATCCGCCTTATGGCACGAGAAGCGTCGAGGTCGGAGGAAAGGGAGGCTTGGGATCTCCATGAAGAGGCTTCAACGGTGGCTCCATCGACGAAGTCCGGGCACGTTACTTGTCGGCCAGACAGAGGTATATCTGAGCCGTAGAAGTAGGTACGCTGCCAGTTTTTGCAGGACACGTGGCCGACAACGCCGGGGAACCGCCGGCCAGGACGGATCTTGAAGCTTATGGTGCCACAATTCCTAAGTTCGTCCTTGCTAGCTCCGGCTTCACGCTTGACGGTGAAGAAGTACATAAAGAGATCTAACCTAGGCTTTATCCCTAAGTAACCCTCGCAGAGCGGCGCGTAGTTGCTAAGCGCTAAGATACTATTGGGGGAGAGGTTCTAGGGCTGGACTCTATAGTGATTCAAGACGGAGAGGAAGAAGTTGGAGATGGGCAGGGAGACGCCGCGAACGAGTTGGGCTTTGAGGTACACCTTTTCTCCGTCTTGGGGATAAGGCGTCACCTCGCCGGCCGGTGCCGCCCGCCAGGCGAGCCCCTCCGTTGCAGGGAGGTAGCCTTCGGCGATCAGCTCTTGGATATCACGGTTGGTGATGTCTGAGCCGCGCCAGTCGCCCTTGTGCGAGTCAAGTTCCTCTTCCAACGGCTCCAGTGCTGCTGGATTATGGTCGCCGTCGGTGGATTCGATCACCGCCGAGACGGGGATGACCAAACCCTATGGGGGCACGATGACAGAGCTCTCCAGCTTCGCCGCGGCTTCGCTCGACGCCGCCATGGAAGGGGAAGTGCTACTGCTAGCCATGGAGTGAGTATGGAGGTGACTGGTGTGGATTTGGGCTAGGGTTTTTCAAGATTTTTCGCGGAGAGCTCGAGGAGGCACGCGCTAGAGGAAGAAGACGATGCGAGGAGAATGAGGTAAAAGGTGAAAATTCCACCGCAGTCACTATTTATCATCTCCAGCGTCAAGATTCGTGCAGCTTGGTCGGACGGTTGCCGCGTAGACAACGTGAACGTGTGCGGAAATTTCTCCACGTCTCCAACCGTCGCCGCCAACGGTTCGTATCGCTCGCGCGGGAAAATCGGACATGATTGCATTCTCTGCATGTGTGAGTTATGAGGCGTCGCTGACCTAAGCCTACGTCGCCCTAGCTGACATAGTGTAACACCCTCAGAATCGGACCTATGCAAGTTTGAGCAAAATTCGCCAAACCCACATAGAAACGATTCAAAGGTGCCCACCAGGCACTTTCGTGCGGGTGGAAAACGAAGTAATAACTTTACACAACAGTCCTCGATGGGACCCACAGAACAGATATATATAACAGCGACTCAAAGAGTCAAGGATACAAATATAATATACAAAGATCCAAATCACCTCGAAAATGGTAGAGCGTCCAACTACGGACAAGATGCAAATGGGGCTAAGAGCCCTGAAGAATAACCAATGGCGTCCATAACCCTGCCCAGGCCAAGCCGGAAGGTAACCCTGCTAACGACGTCGATCTCAAAACCTGCTTAAACAAAAGGGGTGCCGACAAAGGGCAAAGGAAAAAGAAGGAGCGTCAGTACTGAGGCCAGTACACGGCGAGGCTAGAATTCGGCGGTCCTCGCCTACATAGGTATGGTGGATCGAGCGGCAAGGCATGCACCGAACAACCTATAGAGACTCGATAACCGCTTGTTATCAGAGAGGGGTAAGAATGACCTAACCGGATCCAACATGAAGCTAACACCAAACAAACCCATCCTGGTGTTTCCCCCTCGAGACCAAACGAGGAAGTCAACCGAGGAACTCACACAGTTGGCAGTTTTACTTATTCAGTTATAGTTGCGGCACTTTACTAGTCAGGTTTAGGTAATCATCCTGATAAAATAAGCAGTGGGTCGTTTTAGTTAACCATTCCGTTATAGTTGCAGCACTTACTAATCAGATACAATTATCATGAGATAACCCAAAAACCCAGCAGTTGTTGGTACTTTTATTCAGCCATGCGTTGTAGTTGCAATACTTACTAGTCAGATACAATTGTCGCAAGCGACAACCAAACAAGCAATTGTGGGCAGTATTAATTAGCCATTCCATTATAGTGAAGCTGATTACTAGTCATTATAAGTCAAATTTATAGCAGTAAACTTTAGTTATGCTTGTCTATGATCGAGAATCGTGCTCCAAGTCGTCCATATCCGCGACACGGCTTTCGTAAAGTATTACCCGCCGGGTGCACCAATAGCAACACACGCTCGATCAACCTCGAAAACCAAATCAAAACCCAACGAGGCTTTCACGACTGAACAATCACAAGATTCAGAAATATTTCAGGGGGCCACCCCTTAAGTAGATCCCGCAACGAAGCCAGCTGACTCCGAGACGGGCTCAAGGTTTGGGTAATACGGCTGTGAACGACTGGGAACCCGAAAGTGTGGCTGGGCTTGTCGACACCGCGGAATCGTGTCCTGATCCTAAACAGTACAGTGTGCTCCTCGCACAATTTAAATACAGAAAGTAGCATGGCATAAGTACAGGATCGTAAATAAAACCTCAAACTAGTTTGTGGCCCCAAGAAATAAGAATGAATCAAGCTCTGGCTCAGGGGGGTCCCATATACCTCCCGGATGTGGATAGCGCGATAAAACAAGGAACAGGTATCAAGTACTCGGGGTCTTACGGGACACAAGTGGGCGTTCGGAAACCAAATATTATCTATCACCCACCGATGCCTCTGCTTATTTCAATTTTAGTTGTTAAACAGAAATTAAAGTGACGATAAGTAAAGCTAGAATCACCTCCATCATCAACATGCGGCAATACATCAACAACTGTGGCATTTGACGACACGCAACAGCACTTGAGCAAGCGACTACGACGCGCAAGTCCAACTATCTACCAAACATCAGGGAATAGGGTGTGTCCAAGGCAATATATGGCTGCAAGGGATATCACGGGTACGGAAACTAGAGCATCGCAACACAGATAGCAATAGATCAACAGGAGGGAAGTAAATACTATAAAAGTAAGATGGGTAGAAAGGGGGAGATGCTCGCCTGAAAACATTGTCGAAGGTTCATCCGAAGATCGGGGCGAAACTCACATCAACTCAACGGCCTTATCCGCGAAGAACCAAAACACTAGAAGAAACACCGGATGCACCATTTAATACTAAGGCAAAAGATCGGCATGATGCATGCATGATGAATGACAAGGCAAGGTGCGGTGCAATTAGGTCATATTAAGCGAAACCGGGGTCCCGACAATTAATATATGGTTCAAGTTGTTTAAACCCCCGCATATTAAATGTTGTTTAGCATGGCAAACGATAGTACTGGTTCGCTACACAAGTTTAAATGAGGCCAATATAAGGCTAGATTTGCCCGCATATGGGCCCCATATTTAATTAGAGGTGAATCGGCATAAGGCCCCCCAACCACAGATATGCATGCGAGAATGACAATTTAATATGCGACAAGTTGTATTATGTTATGAAATAGGGTTCGAGGAAAAAGGGTCACACATTAGGGTCTCGACGGTCTTGGGGTTCCGGGGTTCGGGGTCGGTCTCAGGGTCCAGGGTTCGACGGGTGCGTTCTCGGACTCTGGGATTAGGTCTCGGATCGGGGGGGGGGGGGGTTCTTGTCGCGTCCGGGAAGCAGGTCTTGGTTTGGTGTCGTTCTTGTCGCATGCAGATCTTGTCGGGTTCCACGGGATCGGTCTTGGCGTTCGGGGTGAAGCACTCGGCTTCCTACGGTTCCATGTCGACGGCCTCGGCGCTCTAGATCGGTCTGCAGGGCGGCGGCCTCATGTAGACGGTCGTGGCGGCTTCAGGGGGAGTCCTTGGCGTCCCTTGTAGGTGACCTGCGGCTTCGGGGTCTTCAGGGTCTCGACGGAGTTTGGTCTTCGGCATCCGAACAGACTTCTTGAATTCCGTGAAGGAGATCTTGTCGCGCGATGTCCGGGGTAGACGAGCTTGGCGTTTTCGCATCGGCGATCTTGGCGGTCATCGGGTTCGGCGCCGATGGTTCTTCGGGTTTATTTTCTTGTCGAAGACGATCTTGTGAAGCTAATTACGTCAGAGCAGATCTTGTTGAGCCATGGGCCCTCTCTGTTACACCGGTCTAGCAACAAATACAGACACGAGGTAGAGGTACTGCGTTCACTGGCGAGCTCGCTGGCAGAGAAGGCATAGGCCGCACGGGCGAGGAAACCGTCGGCGCGGAAGCTTGATGGTGCTACGGGGTCCATGCCGACGAGGTCGACAGCCGGAGGAGCGGCGAGGGCCTGGTCGAGGGGGTCCGAGGGCCGGCGGGCCGGTGGAGACGTCCGGCGAGGCGGGGAGCTCCGGGCAGGAGGTCGACGGCGCGACGCAGCGGGGCGAGGTGCTCGGGGCGGCCGGGAGGATGCGAGGCGAAGCGACGGCTGGCGCCGCCGCAGAGAGAGCGGGTCAAGGCGGCGGCCGGGCCAGGGCGGCGGACGGAGCGGAGGGTCATGGCGTTCGGGGATGCGCGGCGAGAGGCGACGGGGCGGGCAGTGGCGCTGGGCGTTGCCGTGAGCTCGGCCGCGGAGGAGAGACGAGCCGGAGGCGGGCGGAGGACGCGGCCGGGGGCGGGCGGCTCGCTGGGGAGGGCGGAGGCAGGTCCGGCGAGGAGGTGGGGAGCGGCGGCGCTGCGGCTCGGACTTGGGGGAGAGCGAGCGGTGGTGGCGAGGTAGAGCGCGCGGGGGGGTCGGGGAAGGGAGGATGGAGAGGGAGAGGTGCGGCCAGGAAGAAGATGGGGAGAGGAGAGGCGCGCGAGCGGGAGGTTGGGGACGAAGCGGGGCAGGCGCGGGATGGGCGGTGGCTCGGTGGAAGGTGGGGCCCAGGCAGGGCACGCGGGTGTGAGGGAGTGGAGGGCTGGCGTGCGTGTACTGTGAGGGAGTGGGGCCGGTTGGGTGAGTGGGTTGAGAGAGAGAGGTAGTGGGTGATGGGGAGAGAGTTGGGCCACGTGGCGGGCTAGGAGTGGTTAGGGAAGAGGGGTGAGATGAGGTGGCGTCCAGGGATTGGGTGGGGTGATGTGGAGGTGTGTGTGGGTAGAGTTTTAGGTGGGAATAGGATTTAGGTGGGCCGTTTCTATTTTGTACGGGGGTGGTCGTTCGGGTCGATTTGGCCCGTTCGACTGCCCCCACTAAAACAATTGAACTTTTTATTTGTTTTAAACGGGCCATACGCAAACCGATAGCGGCCAAAACAAAATATTCCGGGGACCCGGTTTTGATGTTTGAATAAAAGACGGGGCGTTTAGAAAACAAAACATACTTTGCGGAAAATAGTTTTGGCAAACAATGCATGATGATGACGATGCAAGGCACAAATTCAACGCGATTTTCTAGTAGTGGTTTTTGCGGGATGCCACAATTCGACACCACTAACAATGGATCTCGCCCTCGAGATCCGCCTCATGGTACCGGAAGGAAGGTCGGCGTTCTCCGTCTTCTCGCTGTGTGTAGATCCTCGCGACACCACTAACAAGGGTTGTTGTCCGTGATCGTCGAGAGAACACTCCGGAAAACAAAAGGTCGAAGGTAGAGGTATCAACAAATAGAGCCACCCCTAGCTCCGATGGAAGAGGGGAACCGATGCATTCTCGTCCACTTCAATGTACAAAAGCGAATAGAAAGGGTAGTCGGCATGGGGGCCAATCCATCACGCACCCAAACTATTACTCTGCACAATCAGTAGATAAGCGTGCAACCATTCTCGGAATTAGACTGAAGATCTCGACAAGCGAGGTTCGGAAACAAAAGAGGGATGTAGACTTTGCATCGGATCTGGCGTAGATGATGTCGTCGCGTCGGAAACACCGGAAAGCACCAACAAGGAACAACGGAGGGTACCACAGACGAAGGATTCTTCGGATAGCATGAAGACCGAATGTAGCAACACCGTTTACAAAAGGGGAAGTGAAACCCTGAAGGTACGACGGAACCCAACCACGAGAAATCCTGGACTCTAAGAGAAGATAAGAGAGCAGATTCAAAACACGTAGAGGTAAGAGGAGAACAGCAGAGGGGTAAGGAGTAAAATCAGACCTAATCAGAGCTATCCAACCGATTTTCAAAAATAGTTTTGACACTCTACTTCGGCCGTTAGCTAGGTTATCCTACAGGCTGGACTTGTGGGGTATCGCAACTGCTGAGCTCTGATACCACTCTGTAACACCCTCAGAATCGGACCTATGCAAGTTTGAGCAAAATTCGCCAAACCCGCATAGAAACGATTCAAAGGTGCCCACCAGGCACTTTCGTGCGGGTGGAAAACAAAGTAATAACATTACACAACAGTCCTCGATGGGACCCACAGAACAGATATATATAACAGCGACTCAAAGAGTCAAGGATACAGATATAATATACAAAGATCCAAATCACCTCGAAAATGGTAGAGCGTCCAACTACGGACAAGATGCAAATGGGGCTAAGAGCCCTGAAGAATAACCAATGGCGTTCATAACCCTGCCCAGGCCAAGCCAGAAGGGTAACCCTGCTAACGACGTCGATCTCAAAACCTGCTTAAACAAAAGGGGTGCCGACAAAGGGCAAAGGAAAAAGAAGGAGCGTCGATCGAGGCCACACCACGAGGCTAGAATTCGGCGGTCCTCGCCTACATAGGTATGGTGGACTGAGCGGCAGCGGCAGCATGCACTGAACAACCTATAGAGACTCGATACAACTGTCGGTTATCAGAGAGGGGTAAGAATGACCTAACCGGATCCAACATGAAGCTAACACCAAACAAACCCATCCTGGTGTTTCCCCCTCGAGACCAAACGAGGAAGTCAACCGAGGAACTCACGCTTGGCTTTACTTATTCAGTTATAGTTGCGGCACTTTACTAGTCAGGTTTAGGTAATCATCCTGATAAAATAAGCAGTGGGTCGTTTTAGTTAACCATTCCGTTATAGTTGCAGCACTTACTAATCAGATACAATTATCATGAGATAACCCAAAAACCCAGCAGTTGTTGGTACTTTTATTCAGCCATGCGTTGTAGTTGCAATACTTACTAGTCAGATACAATTGTCGCAAGCGACAACCAAACAAGCAATTGTGGGCAGTATTAATTAGCCATTCCATTATAGTGAAGCTGATTACTAGTCATTATAAGTCAAATTTATAGCAGTAAACTTTAGTTATGCTTGTCTATGATCGAGATACTGTGCTCCAAGTCGTCCATATCCATGACACGGCTTTGAAAGTTTTACCCGGCCGGGTGCACCAATAGCAACACACGCCGATCAACCTCGAAAAACCAAATCAAAACCCAACGAGGCTTTCACGATGAACAATCACAAGATTCAGAAATATTTCGGGGACACTTAAGTAGATCCCGCAACGGCCACCGACTCGAGACGGGCTCAAGGTTTGGGTAATACTGGCCGTGAACGACCGGGAACCCGAAAGTGTGGTGGGCTTGTCGACACCATGAATCGTGTCCCGATCCTAACAAGACAGTGTGCTCCTCGCACAATTTAAATACAAGTAGCATGGCATAAGTACAGGATCGTAAATAAAACCTCAAACTAGTTTGTGGCCCCAAGAAATAAGAATGAATCAAGCTCGCTGGGGGTCCCATATACCTCCCGGATGTGGATAGCGCGATAAAACAAGGAATGTATCAAGTACTCGGGGTCTTACGGGACACAAGTGGGCTCGAAACCAAATATTATCTATCACCCACCGATGCCTCGCTTATTTCAATTTTAGTTGTTAAACAGAAATTAAAGTGACGATAAGTAAAGCTAGAATCACCTCCATCATCAACATGCGGCAATACATCAACAAGCTGTGGCATTTGACGACACGCAACACTTGAGCAAGCTCACGACGCCATAAGTCCAACTATCTACCAAACATCGTGGAATAGGGTGTGTCCAAGGCAATATATGGCTGCAAGGGATATCACGGTGCGAAACTAGAGCATCGCAACACAGATAGCAATAGATCAACAGGAGGGAAGTAAATACTATAAAAGTAAGATGGGTAGAAAGGGGGGAGATGCTCGCCTGAAAACATTGTCGAAGGTTCATCCGAAGATCGGGGCGAAACTCACATCAACTCAACGGCCTTATCCGCGAAGAACCAAAACACTAGAAGAAACACCGGATGCACCATTTAATACTAAGGCAAAAGATCGGCATGATGCATGCATGATGAATGACAAGGCAAGGTGTGGTGCAATTAGGTCATATTAAGCGAAACCGGGGTCCCGACAATTAATATATGGTTCAAGTTGTTTAAACCCCCGCATATTAAATGTTGTTTAGCATGGCAAACGATAGTACTGGTTCGCTACACAAGTTTAAATGAGGCCAATATAAGGCTAGATTTGCCCGCATATGGGCCCCATATTTAATTAGAGGTGAATCGGCATAAGGCCCCCAAACCACAGATATGCATGCGAGAATGACAATTTAATATGCGACAAGTTGTATTATGTTATGAAATAGGGTTCGAGGAAAAAGGGTCACACATTAGGGTCTCGACGGTCTTGGGGTTCCGGGGTTCGGGGTCGGTCTCAGGGTCCAGGGTTCGACGGGTGCGTTCTCGGACTTTGGGATTAGGTCTCGGATCGGGGGGGGGGGGGTCTTGTCGCGTCCGGGAAGCAGGTCTTGGTTTGCTGTCGTTCTTGTCGCATGCAGATCTTGTCGGGTTCCACGGGATCGGTCTTGGCGTTCGGGGTGAAGCACTCGGCTTCCTACGGTTCCATGTCGATGGCCTCGGCGCTCTAGATCGGTCTTCAGGGCGGCGGCCTCATGTAGACGGTCGTGGTGGCTTCAGGGGGAGTCCTTGGCGTCCCTTGTAGGTGACCTACGGCTTCGGGGTCTTCAGGGTCTCGACGGAGTTTGGTCTTCGGCATCCGAACAGACTTCTTGAATTCCGTGAAGGAGATATTGTCGCGCGATGTCCGGGGTAGACGAGCTTGGCGTTTTCGCATCGGCGATCTTGGCGGTCATCGGGTTCGGCGCCGATGGTTCTTCGGGTTTATTTTCTTGTCGAAGACGATCTTGTGAAGCTAATTACAGCGTCAGAGCAGATCTTGTTGAGCCATGGGCCCTCTCTGTTACACCGGTCTAGCAACAAATACAGACACGAGGTAGAGGTACTGCGTTCCAGCGAGCTCGCCGCGAGAAGGCATAGGCCGCACGGGCGAGGAAGCCGTCGACGCGGAAGCTTGATCGTGCTACGGGGTCCATGCCGACGAGGTCGACGGCCGGAGGAGCGGCGAGGGCCTGGTCGAGGGGGTCCGAGGGCCGGCGGGCCGGTGGAGACGCCCCGAGGCGGGAGCTCCGGCAGAGGTCGACGGCGACGGCACGCAGGCGAGGGGTGCTCGAGGCGGCCGGGAGAGGAGGCCCGAGGCGGGCGCGACGGTGGGCGCGCCGCAGAGAGGCTGGGCGGCGGCCAAAGGGCGGACGGGAGCGAGGGTCGCGGCTTTGCAGGGATGCGGCAGAGGCGACGGGCAGTCTTGGTGGCGTGGGGGCGGTGGGAGCGGCTGCCGGCGGAGCTCGGCCGCTGAGGAGAGACGAGCCGAGGCGGGCGGAGGACGCGCCGGGGCGGGCGGCTCAGGGAGGCGGAGGCAGGTCCGGCGAGGAGGTGGGGAGCGGCGGCGCTGCGGCTCAGACTTGGGGGAGAGCGAGCGGTGGTGGCGAGGTAGAGCGCGCGGGGGGGTCGAGGAAGGGAGGATGGAGAGGGAGAGGTGCGGCCAGGAAGAAGATGGGGAGAGGAGAGGCGCGCGAGCGGGAGGTTGGGGACGAAGCGGGGCAGGCGCGGGATGGGCGGTGGCTCGGTGGAAGGTGGGGCCCAGGCAGGGCACGCGGGTGTGAGGGAGTGGAGGGTCGTGGTCTTGTGAGGGAGTGGGGCCGGTTGGGTGAGTGGGTTGAGAGAGAGAGGTAGTGGGTGATGGGGAGAGAGTTGGGCCACGTGGCGGGCTAGGAGTGGTTAGGGAAGAGGGGTGAGATGAGGTGGCGTCCAGGGATTGGGTGGGGTGATGTGGAGGTGTGTGTGGGTAGAGTTTTAGGTGGGAATAGGATTTAGGTGGGCCGTTTCTATTTTGTACGGGGGTGGTCGTTCGGGTCGATTTGGCCCGTTCGACTGCCCCCACTAAAACAATTGAACTTTTTATTTGTTTTAAACGGGCCATACGCAAACCGATAGCGGCCAAAACAAAATATTCCGGGGACCCGGTTTTGATGTTTGAATAAAAGACGGGGCGTTTAGAAAACAAAACATACTTTGCGGAAAATAGTTTTGGCAAACAATGCATGATGATGACGATGCAAGGCACAAATTCAACGCGATTTTATAGTAGTGGTTTTTTGCGGGATGCCACACATAGGCAGATGAGCCGTCACATCGAAGATTCCGACATGGACGAATCCAATCCGGCTACGGAAGAGTACGATGGAAGATTCAGCATTTCTCCGACTTACAAGTTGAAGACGGAGAAAGCCTTGCAGGGTTCTTTGGGAGAACTACAAGATATTGCTTGATGATTTGCCGACATCCATCTCGACAGAGCATTCCACACGAAGAGGAAAGAAGACGCAAGATCTCGGAGTTCTCCGGGGGCTACTGTTGGGTATATTCTATTTGGGTATCCTCATAGCATGTCACCTATCCGGATAACCCGGGTGGCCCACAGTTGGTAGCATGGCCTATGGCCTGCTGGGCGGCCCAGTTAGATGGATCCAGAAGGGAGGCCCATGCCGGATAAAGGAAGGCTATGGTTGGAGTCACCGACTTACCCGGAGCCTTGGAGTGCAAGATACACAAGACTAGTAATAGACGGTGTAGGACTCTGTGACCTGTCCGGCTAGGAATTTTCCCTATAAACCTAGGACCTGGCGACTATATAAGTCGGGCCTATGGGAGCCTTTAGGGCACAATCTCATACGTTCATAGACAACTTCAGACAATCTCGCACAACGAGCCAATCCCTGTACCTCGGCATATTGCCCTTATAGTGATTTATAGCAGGAGTAGCATTCCGCCACCGTCGTGGGATTTGAACCTGGGTAAGCTGTGTTACCTCGTACCCGTCAACCGTCCGCCTTCCCCCATGTGTCTAAACACGCACTGTGAGGACCCCTCCATGGCGTACTCGTCGGCAATACCACGACATATATCCACGTCTTGCTGTAACTGTGCTAACTCCTTCGCCTTCTCCAAGACTTTTATCCTGGCCTCTTCTAACTCGGACTGCACGCGTGCCGGATCAGATGCTGGCGCTACTAGATCTGCTAGATTTTCTATCGCTTCTTGCAATTCCTTTGCTCTCTTACTCCTAGCTATGTTCTCTGACTTTTCTAGCGGTGCCTTTGCAGTCCTTGCTGCCCTTGGCGTTTCTTCCTCATTTCCTCCCTCAGCATCCTCGTTCACCACAGGAGCTACTAGGGGTGCTGGAGGATTAGGAGATATCATCATTACCTCGACGGAGACGAGTTGGTGAAGTTTTCTTGCGGCAGGAACCGCAGGTGGATCCGGTGCCAGGACGATGTGCTCCGGATATGCACGCTCCACGCGCACCGCGACATAGACTTGGTGCTTGCCGAACTTGATGAAGCGGCCGCCCCTAGGGAACGGCTTAGTCCCGAAGCAGCATGCGTTATCGCTGACGAAGTTGAGTGCTCCAAACCTCTAGATGAGGTTGGAATAGACGCGCTCGTCGGTCTTGGCAATGATGCTGCCCGTCCGAATGAAAACTGCAGCAAGCGCCTGCTTTTGCCCCACGGTGGGCGCCAACTGTCATGGTGGTGTCACGACAGATGCCATAGGTAGGCTTAAGTTGGGGGCCGAATGGACTCTTGTGGTAACCAGGGAGGGAGTGCATGGTCTTGCCGCGCACGAAGAACGGGATGAACTCTCCACACTTAGGAATTTTATTGACACTAGAAGTTTACAAGTGCTCCTTGAGATGTTTGAGCAAAGCCTCAGGGCACTAGTTTCCTACTTGGTCCAACCTCCTCAAACCCTAGCTTTGCCCCTCCTTATATAGGCGATGGCTAGCTAGGTTACACCCCTTTGGGGCCTAGGGTTATTGTTTGGATCTTGGTCCTCACTGTACGGGCCGGGTCATGGGCTAGCCCTGAGCCACTTGACACAGTCCACAAAGCTAGACAGCCAACGGTCTTCTCGTACGTAGCCTCCAGTTCTTTTGGCATCATACAACGACTTTGTACGTCAGCCCATGCTTTAGGCGTCACCCAGCTCCTTTTGTGTCACCTGGTGTCGCCCTTCTCTTTTGACTGTGCTTTACCATGGTCCCTCCTGAACCTCATTCAGAAAGCTGCCACGCGTCCTATCTGACTCGGCCTTCCCTAATGAGAGTCGGCTCGTTGCTTCCTGCCAAGGTTAACAAACTTGTCTTATACGGGCCGACATAATCCCTATGTCGGCTGCACCTGATCTTCTAATTCGTCCGTTGTTACCCGACAGGGTTTATTCTTTACTTGGCATAAGCCAAGCTGGGCAATGTTTTACCCCTTATGACTCTATCGGGGGTTATCCCCCTGACATATATGTTCCGTTAATACCAATGGTGTAGAAGACTTCTATTCCTATCATCAAGTGCAAGTAAAATCATACTCAAGCCATTCATATATCCAATAAGACAAACTGAAACTCAATAATGCTCCATATATTATAATAAACTCAGAATTTCATAAGAGAGATCAACTATTCCTGAAGGTCATTATAATGATGCAAACTTTATTTATGAGCTCAAACTAATGCAAAACTAGAATACACTACAAGGAATATGGCTATATATGACCCTCAATTTTCGTCACAGAATCGTCATAGTAGTCCGTTTATGACGATTCTATGACGATTTTGAGATCGTCGAAAGCTGGGCGTCGCAAATGAACTATAACGACGTTTTTTGTAAAATCGTCATAACCGTCTATGACGATATTGAATCGTCATAACGTCTATGACGATCCAATATCGTCATGGACCATTTAGCCAGGCCAGCTCAGATCCTACGTGGCCAATCCTACGTGGCAAAATTGTGACGAAATGAAATCGTCTTAAATCAAAATCAGCCCAATCCATTTTAGTGATCTAAATGGGCTAGCCCAATAATTATAGCCTTTTATTTGCTAGGCCTTGGACTGTTTAGGTTTGTCTCTTTTGGGCCTTTCCTTCTTCATTCCACTTATTTATTTTCATATTTGTTACAATATATTTTGGGCCACAGCCTTTTTAGAGCCCAAATACATTTCATCCAGTCCATATTTCTTCTATTTTTTAACTAGAATTTTCATTTTCATTTCTGGAATTGCTCCAGCCATGCAATAAATCGATAAAATACATGAGAGTTTTCAAATACATCAAGAAAATACACCATTTTCAGCAAATACACAACATGCAGATAATTTATCAGCAAATTGCAGGCTCACAAATGCACATCCAAGATTACAATTCAGTATTTACATTAAATTATTAGCAAATAGCACCAATTGCAAGATCTGCTAGGCAACAATAAGTTAACCAAGGAATACACCATGTCCAAGCTCCAGGATTATTTCCTACCAAAATCCCTCCCAGAATCAATCACCATCAGCTCACCTGTAGGCTGCACCATGCCCTGCTCCCCGTGTCTTCCTTGCTGCACCACCTAGCACCAGATCACCAGCGATCTCCGGCTGCTGGCCGCTACCGGCCCCCACCCAGTAGCTCGCCGGCCGCTGGCCCTCACCCAGCAGGAGTAGAACATCGGCCAGTCATCTCCCCGGCAGCACTGTCTCCTCTCCTCGGCATTGTCCCCTTCCCGCCTCATCCTCTTGACCACCAGCGCCTAGGTTCTTCCTCACGCAGCTCCCAGGTTCTTCCTCACTAGCGCCTCGGCCTGTGTGTTCCTTGGACAGAGCAGCAGACCATACCTAAACAAAGACCAAGAATACAAAAGAAGAACCTCCGTGAAACAAGTTTCTACTAAAACAGTTTGTATTACTCCTACTATGAAACAAGTTTGTATTACTCCTACTATGAAACAAGTTTGTACTACTAAAACAGTTTGTATTACTCCTACTATGAAACAAGTTTGTACTACTTCTGTGAAACAGGTTTAAAATGCAAGTTCAAGTTAAATTTCAGTGAGCAAGTACAGAATCCATGAATGATTAAGCAAGTATTTATTGATAATCTTTTGCAATACAAGCGAGCCATACTCCAACATTAAATTGAAGAATCTTTAAAGAAATATAATCTAAGCAAGATTAAAGAACTGTATATGCACAATGTAAGAAACTACCTTGTGTGCATAGATCAAGTCTTGTATCACTAATGGAGTCTCAATGTTGTACTAAATTCAGTGTGGTTATATGGAGTAATAAAGTTTCAAGATTACAAGATTTCTACAAGCACTACTTGGAGTATAGACGAGACATGAAAAATGGTAGAGGAAGATACAAGATTTTTCTAAATGCTTGGATGTTTTTGTATGTCCTACCAGCAACAACTAGTCCTCTCACCCAAAACCATGTACCACATGTGAAACAAATAGCCAGACAACCATATATACCTGTAGTTACAAATAACATCATAGATTCAAATGAGGACTAAAATTATGCACATCTTATGATGTATCAACCGAGATTTTAACCTTCCATTATATAAGGAAAAAGGAGCGGAACTTCTAGAAATAATTAAAATAATCCAAGCCATGCCACTTTATCTAAATATAAAGGAGAGGAAGTACTACCATCTGCATTTCACTACTGCCATATTATCGTAACATAATAGTGTGATTAGCATGTACTCACCATGTTACGAACATGGATGTAAGGTTGTGTGGTCGGGAATAAATAACACATTGCAAATGGATCTCTTCCGATATGTAAGAATGCAAAAGGAAGGAACAGGGAATCTTGGTTTTGGCTCAATAAAGCAACCACAAAAGGATTCATCGATTCGTGCTTCCATCAGATTAGAATGACTGAAGAATGCAAGTATGCTATAGTTCTTATGATGTATGTTAGAATGACAGACTTCCATCAGATTCAGCCAGTTACAAGCTACCACTACATGGCGCATGTAGTGGTAGCTTGCTTAGCAAGCTAATCTGATGGAAGTCAATCATTCTAACATACATGGTCTTGTAGAAGTCAACTCAAAGGAACCTAACATCTTTGTTGAACTATTGTCCAGAGTACCATCAGGAATGAGTTTGATCACCCAAACATGTACTTATCCAAGAAATTCATGACTTTGACATTGTATTAATAAAATATATAACCAACTAATGTAATTATACTTGACATCAGGATCTATCACGAAGGAAACAGTACCATACTAAAGAAAATTAGGGATCTTTGATAATCGGTTAATAATAGCAGATGAAAATTGCCGCAACTAAGGAAGACAACATCCAATGTATGTCCATGCTTTAAAAAAACAGATTGTTATTTTTATGTTTATGGCAAACAGGAAAAATTAAATTCATGTATGGAAAAATAGAACCATAACTACAGTCTATATATACTGAGCATCTCATAGTAAGTCCATCATATTTCTAATCTATATGCCATGTAATCTGATGTATAACAAAGAAAACTTTGCCTAGCAATACGATAGAACAAAAATACCAGGAGTTAATTGGCAGAACATCTTACCAGTGGTCCAAAAAGTCCAACCTGATGCAAGACATAATATGTTAGGTACCACTGTACCACACCAGAATGTGCCTGTTGGCTTCACTGATGCAAAACTGGGTATCAGCATAAACAAATCTTGTTAAGCTACATAAATTCTTGGCAGGAAAGATGAACAAAGAAAGATTAGAACAGTCGTATATATTGTATATCTTTTCTAACCTATGTCCCCAGTCTAATTTCATCGTGTAGGAAATATTGAAATATTAGAGACAATGGAGATCAGATCGAGTAGCCACAGTGATTTGAGAAGTGCTTCACTGTCGTCCCCAGTCTAATCACCAAAATGCGCATGTACAAAGCAATGGAAACGATGGAATTTGTACTAGGGGATAACAAGGGATCTTCCAAATTTGTTGTGTTTTATTGATGAAGTTATAACATCAAAGTGTCCTATATGATTCATGATAGTAATCAGTTCTTATACTACTATAGGATTGAATCACCACTAAAAACTTAGCAGATGAGATCCGACCTAGTCCGATTTGTCTCAGCATTCCACCTAGGCAGATTACTATCAATAACACACTACTCACCATGTATTTCTTCTTCTCATACTAAATCAAAATAGTATCTAACTTCCTGAGAGATTAAGTTTCCAGATGCATCAATCAACCAACAAGAATATATAGATGCAAGGGGAAGAGAGTCGCTTACCACAGGGACCAGCTTGTTGTTGGGGTGCTTCTACTTGCAGTCCTTCCTAAACCCCTCCCTGCAGACACAAAACACACAAACAATCTGATAAGGATGCAAGTTAAAATCAGAACAAAATCTTCATTTAGACTTAGGAAAGCAATTTCCCAAACATTTTAGTCAATTAACCAACAAAAAGCTATCAATGGTAGTAGTTGCAAGTTTTAGTTACAAGTAAACAAAACATTGTGCAGCATTGGTCTCACAAAGCATTTAATTTGCTATCTACTGCAGTTGTGCTCCTTCAAGATTACTAAAAGAGGAAAAAACAAATAATCTAGTGAAGTCAGGAATACATGTGAGGCTAATATACAGCAGACACAATTGGCACAAGCAATATACAGCATAGTTCTACCCTCAGCAATTATATGTGCCAAGAACCACGAATCTCTTCTTATATGCGCCAAGAACCATGAATCCCCACCCCGCAAAAAACATGAATCTACGCGGTCGATCTTCCTACAGGTCACGTTCGTGTAAGTCTAGTTCCCAACTCAGAACCCCAGGAGAGAAGCCTTCAGTCTTACCTGACAGCGTGGTCTGAATGGGGTGTTCTTGAAGATGAGAATGGTGACGTGCTCGTCGGCCTGCAACTTCTGAGGTGTGTCGAAGAACACGGAAGACCAAGCCAGAGGGGATCTGGTGGAGGATGCCTCTGAGGAAGGGAGCAGCTCTGCAGGGAGATCGACATCGTGGGATCTGTTCAACAAATACAAAGGATTAGAGGAGGATGGGCAGAAGGTGATGGGGAGAGAGCGAGATGGGAGGTGCTTCTTCCTGTTCTTGCCGTCGAGGAGGGGAGAAGAAGAGGGAGAGGGAGATCTGGGCGCAACGAGGGGGGAAGAAGATGGAGAGGGAGATCTCAAGAACGAGGGAGAAGAAGATGGAGAGGGAGATCTTGCCGTCGAGCAGGGAGGCGGACGAGGTGCTCCAGGGCAGCCGAAGTACAGATCGCGCGGGGTAGTCCGGGCTAGAGGGAGCTGTAGAACATGGCCATCGAGGCGCTGTCGTCCATAGCGAGAGAGGTCAGGGCTTCATCGTCATCGCCAGAGGAGAAGCTAGGGTTCTCTCGATATGGATGGGGTTGGGCGCAGGGGGAAATCCAGTGAGGGGAGATGGGGGCCGAGGTGAGGCGGAGGTGGTGGGCGGGGAGGAGGCGCCGAGATCTGGGTGGCCGACGAGGTGGTGAGGAGGGCGAGGAGGGGCGCCAGGGATCTGGGTGGCCGACGCGGTGTGGCGGAGGTGAGAGGGATAAGTGTTAGGGTTAGACTTTAGAGGATGGAGGTGCAGGCGTGGGGATTTGGCATGTGCAGGTGCGAATGAAATTTTGGCATCACGCTGGCGATGGATGCCATGTCATCGATCCACGCCAAATTTTCTGCACCACCATCCCACCGTTCATCAAGTTCACATCAACGACTGATATTTGTTCTTCTCTTATATCTCGGTATGCCTAGCGATTATGACGATTCCGTCTGTAGAAATTATGACATTTTTTAGCGAAATCATCATAGTTTACTTAGGATTTGGTTTTGTCAAACAGTGTATGACCATCATATGTGGAATCGTCATAAATCTATGACGATTTCTTTCATGGTCACTACCAAAACGTCATAGGCTGACACATTTCTTGTATTGATAGAAATAAAAACTTCTAAGATAGATTACAAGATCTTAAAGATCTCCCCAAGCTTGGAATCAAGCCAGGCGGGATCAAATAATCCAACGCGATTATTTGATACCGTGTTTTATTGTAGGTCACTGTGGCGCCATGGAATCTAGAACCGCGGTGCGTAGCTTCCTGTTGGTATCCTCCAGAGCAGTAATGTGGCTGTAGCACCTGCGCAAATCAGGTTGCAAAGTTTGCACCCTATCCGCGAGCTTAGTTGCCATCGGGAGAAGATCATCCTTCTTCTCTATCTCTTTGAGGCGGTGACGGACTTTAATGCGATGGAGTAGCTCCTGCTTCTGATATATCTCTAGTGCCTGCACACGATCCTTTGTCCTAGGGACAACTTATTCTTCCTCATCCATTATTGATGGATCGGGGAAGTAGAAGCTGCTCCTCCACTCCTCTTGAAGTTTCACCCTCATACGAGCGCTAGTGGTAGGCCTCGAGCGGTGCAACACTGGTTCCTTGCTAGAACCTGCACCAATGTTAGGTATTTCCTTATGATTGTGCAACCTCGGGTCTATGGTGATGAAATTGACCGTCTCCATCCGCCTTTTCCATGCAGTTTGTGACCTTCTTTCTATTCTTGAGTTCTTTTCATCACCGCTCAGTCGATCCCCGGGGGATCATAGACGTCACGACAGATGTAAACGTCACTCTAGCCTTCATCGGGGTCGCTGTTGTAGAAGCTTGGCTCAACGTACTCTTTGTACCCCGGACTAAAACTCTCCACCTCCTCATCGCCATCTTCCATCGATGGGCTGCTAGAAAGGTCCCTAGGAGCAATGATCCCCGTAGGTTTTCCACGGCCTGGAATGGGATAGCGCATAGCTGGATTTGTTCCTGGTGATTTGTGATTAGAGAGAGACACAATGGCAGTATATAAGAGGGGTTAGAGGTCGGTAAAACTTGCGAAAAACAAAATTCATGGCCAAGAAAAGAATCCAAACAAAGCAGGAAAAGAAATCGCGGATTTGGAGGAGTCGTGCTCCGTAACGACCAACTATACGGTCATAACCCTTATAGTTTCGACCGTATAGTTGGTTCTGGGCGGATATTTCCAAATATCTCGAACCTAGGTCGGTTAGATTACCGACTAGGAAACGATAAATCTTTTTAATAAACTTTATAAGAACGAAAAGGGGTGGATGGTATAGAATCTTTGACGACCAACTATACGGCATAGATTTTTCTCTGGCCGTATAGTTGTGGCTGTATAGATACTGCACACCGAAAATTATTTCGCAAGGGGGATACAGAAGCTTTAACGACCAACTATACGGCGGGAGATTTTTCTCTGGCCATATAGTTGCGCCCGTATAGTTACAGAAACCCCTCAAAAACTTCAGAAAACCAAGAGGAATTCGAAGGCAAAAAATTTAGAAGTAGAAACTGTGAAAACAAAGAACTTATTAGAGTAAGAAAACTTACCTTCCACTTACCGTTTATTTTGTCAGGAGTGACAAGCTCCTCCAACAACAAGGACTTCTTCTTCTTGGGAAGATTTGACCTTAGTTCATATAATAATTCTCGAAAATGAAAATCACCAGGACTAGATATCCTCTCAATAAGATCGGTGTCTTGCTGGACAAATATAGATACTGCATCCACTACCTTTGCTTCTTGTCTCTGCATAATCTGCAACTCAAATTCTTGAAGTAAAAGGATCCAACGGATCGGTCTTGGCTTATGAATCTTCCTATCGAGGAGTTCTTTTAAACCATCACGATCCATATAACATCTTACTTTTACATCAACAATATAAGAATGAAACTTATCACAAGAGAAAAATACAGCAAAGAGTTCTCTTTCTTCCTTAGGTTAATTATTTTGAGCACTATTGAGTTTTCTACTAGCATGATGTATAATATTAAATCTACGACCTATGTGTTTTCCTAGAGTTAATTCTATAGCATCATCACTAGCTTCACATATTAAATCAAAAGTCATATCCCATATAGGTGGTTTATGTAGGGGTTCGTAGCATGGAAAACAAAAAATTTCTACCGCATGCACACAAACAAGCCAAGGTCTATCTACTAGATTGTAGCAACGAGTCGATAGAAGCACTCACCCTCGAAGATTGCAAAGCGGTTAACGAGAGCAGATTCTCGTGGGTGATGTAGTCGTACACTTGCCGATCTCAAGATCGCGTAGACGATCCTTCCAAGACTGCTGCGTTAAAGCGCCCGCAGTCGGTCACACGTTCGGTACTCGATGAAGACCTTCCTCTCCCTCGTTCCAGTAGGCAACAGAGGTTGTAGTTCTCCCCTTGCGATTCCGGCAGCTCGACGGCGTGGTGTCGGAAGTAGAGGGAAGATCCCGCAGGGCTTCTCCTAAGTCGGTGCGAGTTATGGTGGTTTAGGGTTTCCCGGAGATCTAGGGTTTATAAGTACGGGAGGAGGAGGTGTCGCGGCGGCTAGGACGGCGGCGACAAACCGGCGGCGGTGCGAGGCGGCGGTGCGGCGGCGTGGGAGGCGACGGGCGGCGAAGGCAACAAGCATGGCGGCTTGGCCATGAGAGGGGTAGGGCTTGTGTGTCTTGGGGAAGCCCTCCCCATCTATTTATGAGAGGGGGGAAGCCTTGGGAGGGGTGGGTTTGAATCCAAACCCAAACCCAAGTTGGATTGAGAGAAGGACTTGTTTCTTCTCCCACTAGGAAACCATTGTTCCAGTTTGATTTTTCAAACTCCTGTTTGACTTTCAATTCAGAGCTTTAATTCTCTATAGCAAATGCACACACCAAGTGACCTAGGATATGATCCAATCATTCCACTTATCCATGACACATTCATGGACCATTCTCCTTCCGGACTGGTGAACCTTCTAGACCCTACTAGAACCTCTCCGATGAAAACATCGGAAACTTTCCTGAACTCCGAAATAGGACTTTCCTTATATGAATATTATTCTCTGGACCATTCCGGATCTCCTCGTGATATCCCGGATCCCATCCAAGAATCTGAACAACATTTGGTATGCCTACTAACATTCCATATCTACTAAACAACATCGAATCCCTAAGTGTGTCTCCCTACGGTTCGTGAATTATGCGGACATGACCGAGACACTTCTCCGATCAATAACCAATAGAGGAATCTGGAAATTCATATGGCTCCCACATATTTCTACAATTACTTTGCGATCGAATGAACCACTTACATACGATACCAATTTTGATTTGTCTCATGATAGTTTCTTATCCGAGGTTTTGATCGTCGGTATCTCTACATACCTAGTCCAACCTCGTTACCGATAAGTACTCTTTTCCCGTTCCCGTGATATGTGATCCCTTGTGAGCTATTCACATGATTTCAAGCTAATTGGATGGCATTCCACCAAGAGGGCCTAGAGTATATCTATCTGTAATATGGATGGACAAATCCCACTCTTGATCCATGTGCCTCAACCCATACTTTCCGAATACTCAATGCCACCTTTATAGCCACCCAATTATGGTGTGGTGTTTGATGTCATCAAAGCATCCTTCCGGTTATGCCGATTAGCATGATCTCATGGTCGAAGGAATTAGGTTACTATGTATTAGAAAGCTTATAGCAAACGAACTATTGAAATGAATTGATCTTAGTGCTACGCTTATCTATAGGAGTATGTCCATCATAACATTCTCCTAATGATATGATATTGTTATTAATAACATCTCAATGTTCATGATCGAGAAACCATGATCATCTATTAATCAACAAGCTAATATTATAAAGAGGCTTTACCAGGGACTCTAATTTAGTTTACAAATCACACAAGTATTAATGTTTACGGTTAATACTATTATAGCATGAATGTAAACATTTATCATAAACACAAAGATATAATAATAACCACTTTTATTATTGCCTCCAGGGCATATCTCCAACAGTCTCCCACTTGCACTAGAGTCAACTAATCTAGATTACATGGTAATATACCGAACACCCATGGCGGTTTGGTGCTGGTCATGTTTTGCCCTCGGGAGAGGTTTAGTCAATGGATCCGCCACATTCGGATCTGTGTGTACTTTGCAAATCTTTATGTCACCATCTTGGACATGCTCTCGAATAGCGTGAAAACGTAGCTTGATGTGCTTCAGCTTCTTGTGTGACCTTGGTTCTTGCGCATTGGCTATGGCGCCCATGTTATCATAGTAGATAGACATTGGGTCCAGCGCACTTGGAACCACACCGAGCTCTATAATGAACTCCTTCATCCATATCTCCTCTTGTGAAGCCTCCGAAGCAGCTATGTATTCCGATTCAGTTGAAGATCTCGCCACAACGCTTTGCTTTGCACTCCTCCAGCTAACTGCTGCACCATTCAAAGTAAATACGTATCCAGATTGAGATTTAGAATCATCCGGATCGGTGTTCCAACTAGCATCGGTGTAACCATTAACAACGAGCTGTTCATCACCTCCATAAGAAAGAACCATATCCTTAGTTCTTCTCAAGTACTTAAGGATGTTTTTGACCATTGTCCAATGATCCACTCCTGTATCACTTTGATATCTTCTAGTCAAACTAACAGCATATGCAATGGCGGGTCTAGTACATAGCATGGCATACATTATAGATCCTATGGATGAGGCATATGGAGTCTTACTCATCCTTTCTCTATCTTCTGCCGTTGCAGGACTTTGGGTTTTACTCAAGGTCGTATTGGGCATCATGGGCAAGAACCCTTTCTTGCTATCTTCCATTCCAAACCTATTTATAACTTTGTCCAAATATGTACTCTGTGACAATGATATTAGGCCTCTCGATCTATCTCTATAAATCTTTATGCCTAATATGTAAGCTGCTTGGCCAAGATCTTTCATTGAAAAACTATTATTCAAATAATCCTTGACACTATTAAGAAGGTCTACATCATTCCCAATCAACAATATGTCATCTACATATAGTATTAAGAATGCTACAGAGCTCCCACTCACTTTCTTGTAAATACAAGCTTCTCAATAAGTTTGTATAAAACCAAAACTTTTGATTACCTTATCAAAATGTTGATTCCAACCTCGGGATGCTTGCTTCAATCCATATATGGACCGTTGAATTTTTCATACCTTGTTAGCATCTTTAGGATCGACAAAACCTTTGGGTTGCATCATATACAACTCTTCATCAATGTCTCCATTGAGGAATGCCGTTTTGACGTCCATCTGCCATATCTCATAATCATAATATGCAGCAATTGCTAACATAATCCTCACAGACTTTAGCTTCTCTACTGGTGAGAAAGTCTCATCGTAGTCAACTCCTTGAATTTGTCGAAACCCTTTTGCGACAAGTCGAGCTTTATAGAATTAATATTAACATTAGCATATGTTTTCTTCTTGAAAATCCATTTGTTCTCGACAGCCTTCCGGCCATCCGGCAAGTCCACCAAAGTCCATACTTGGTTTTTGTACATGGATACAATCTCGGATTTCATGGCTTCTTGCCATTTATTGGAATCTGGGCTCATTGTTGCTTCCTCATATGTCGCAGGGTCATCGGTGTTGTCCACCAACATGACACTCATAACGGGATCATGCCAATCAGTAGTGGTACGAGTTCTCGTTCACCTGCGAGGTTATGTAGTAACTTCAACCGAAGTTTCATGATCAACATCATTAGCATCCTCTCTTATCGGTGCAGGCACCACAGGAACTACTTCCGATGCTGCGCTACTCGCAAGTTCGAGAGAAGGTTCAACAACCTCATCAAGTTCTAATTTCCTTCAAGTCACTTCTTTCGAGAGAAACTCCTTCTCTAGAAAGGATCCATTCTTCGCAACGAAGATTTTGCCCTCGGATCTATGATAGAAGTTATACCAATAGTTTCCTTTGGGTATCCTATGAAAAGCATTTTTACGCTCTAGGTTCAAGCTTGTCTGGTTGTAACTTCTTTACATAAGCTTCGCAACCCCAAACTTTAAGGAACGACAATTTAGGTTTCTTCCCAAACCACAATTCATACGGTGTCGTTTCAACGGATTTAGATGGTGCCCTATTTAAAGTGAATGTGGCTGTTTATAATGCATAACCCCAAAACGATAGTGGTAAATCTGTAAGTGACATCATAGAACGAACCATATCTAAGAGAGTTCGATTACGACGTTCGGACACACCATTACGCTGTGGTGTTCCCGGCGGTGTCAATTGTGAAAGTATTCCGCATTTCTTCAAATGCTCGCCAAACTCATAACTTAGATATTCGCCTCCATGATCAGATGGTAGAAATTTAATCTTCTTGTTATGTTGATTATCTACCTCACTTTGAAATTCCTTAAATTTCTCGAAAGTTTCGGACTTATGTTTTATGAAATAGATATACCCATATCTACTCAAGTCATTCGTGAAGGTAAGAACATAACGATAAACACTGCGCGATGTTACACTCATTGGGCCACACACATCGGCATGTATGATTTCCAATAAGTCCGTAGCTCGCTCCATCATACCAGAAAATGGAGTCTTAGTCATTTTACCCATCAGACATGCTTCGTATATTTAAGTGATTCGAAATCAAGTGATTCAAGAAGTCCATCGGAATGGAGTTTCTTCATACGCTTCACTCCAATATGACCAAGACGACAGTGCCACATATAGGTCGAGTTATCGCTCAATTTCAAACGTTTAGCCTCAATGTTATTAATGTGTGTATTACTACAATCGAGATTCAATAAGAATAGACCATCTATCAAAGGTGATTGTGCATAAAACATATTACTCATATAAATCGAACAACCATTATTCTCGGACTTAAACAAGTAACCGTCTCGCAATAAACATGATCCAGATATAATGTTCATGCTCAACGCAGGCACCAAATAACAATTATTTAAGTATAAAACTAATCCCGATGGTAGATGAAGAGGTAGCGTGCCGACCGCGATCACATCAACCTTTGATCCATTCCCTACGCGCATCGTCACCTTGTTCTTCGCTAGCTTTTGTTTATTCTGCAGCACCTGTTTCGAGTTACAAATATGAGCAACTGAACTAGTATCAAATACCCAAGCACTACTACGAGTACTAGTGAGATACACATCAATAACATGCATATCGGATATACCTTTCTTCTTGATGTTGCCGTTCTTCAAATCCGCCAAGTACTTGGGGCAATTCCTCTTCCAGTGACCCTCTCCCTTGTAGTAAAAGCACTCAGTATCAGCCTTAGGCCCAGCCTTGGTCTTCTTCGCCAGCGCGGTAACTTTCTTACCGCTCTTCTTGAAGCTTCCCTTTTTCTTAGACTTGCCTTGCTTCTTGAATTTGGTGGTCTTATTCACCAACAACACTTGGTGCTCTTTGTTGATCTCCACTTCTGTAGACTTTAACATGGAGAAGAGTTCTGGCAACGACTTGTCCATGTTTTACATATTGTAGTTCATCACAAAGTTCTTGTAACTTGGTGGTAGTGATTGGAGGACACGGTGAATCCCCAAAGCATTAGGAATCACTATACCCAAGCTTTGGAGTTTACTTGCGTGCCCAGACATCTTAAGAATGTGCTTACTGATGGAGCTGCCCTCTTCCATCTTGCAGTTAAAGAACTTTTCAGAAGCCTCATAACTCTCAACTGCCACATGATCCTCAAATATCATTTTGAGTTCGAGGACAATATCATGTGGGTCATGGTTCTCAAACCTTTTCTGAAGCTCCGGATCCAAACCATACAAGATAGCACTCTGAACTGTGGAGTACTGACTCTTCCGAGTGAGGAAAACATTCTTTACCTCATCGGTAGCATTAGCTGCAGGCGGGTCACCCAGCGGTGCATCCAGCACATAGGTTAAATTACCAGCATTGAGGACAATCCTCAAATTGCGGAACCAATCCGCGAAGGTGCTTCCATTGTTTTTCAACTTTTCTTTCTCTAGGAACGCATTAAAATTGATGGTAGGGGCCGCCATTGATCTACAACATATTTGCAATAGTTTAGACTAAGTTTATGACAAATTGAGTTCTAATTAATAGTTATATTAATCTAGGTGAACTCCCACTCAAAACAATATCCCTCAAATTGTTTTAGTGATCACACGAACCAAATCCACCACATCAAAACCGATCATCACGAGAGTTGATGTAGCTTCAGTGGCGAACAATCAACATGTTCATCATATCTACTATATGATTCATGCTTTACCTTTCGGTGATCCATGTTCCGAGACCATGTCTGTACATTCTAGGCTCGTCAAGATCAAACCTTAGCTTCCGCATGAGAAAATCTGGCTTGCTCACGTTGTATACACTCACATAATCTAACACACCCGATCATCACGTGGTGCTTCAAAACAACGAGCTTTAGCAACGGTGCTTACTAAGGATGAACACTTTAAAACTTGAAATTTTGTTCTTGAGGGATCATCTTATAATGCTACCGTCGCAAACTAAGCAATACAAGATGCATAAAGTATTAACATCACATGCAATTCATAATATGTGATATGCTATGGCCTTTCTTCTTGTGCTTCCGATCTCCATCTTCAAGCATGAACATGATTTCCATCATCACCGGTATGGCGTCAAGGTCAATGGCGCCGTTTCATGGTTGTCGTCCACCATCTTCAACTATTACAACTACTTTGAATAGACACGCAGGTATTAACGGAATTTAAAAGACAACCATATGGCTCCTGCCGGTTGCCAACTTACAATAAGGAACATTGCATACATCATATATAATCACAATCATGGCCATATCACATCACAGTACACCCCTGCAAAACAAAGTTAGACGCCTCTAATTTTCTTTGCGTATTTTATGTAGTTTGGGGCTTTCAATAAGTGTCGTTCTAAATTACGAACAAGAACCACAATGTTGATGCTTGAACTATGAAGTGCCCATTGTAAATTGAATCTATACTATGATGGGAGAGACAGACACCCGCAAAGCCACTTATGCAATACAAGTTGCATGTTGAGCGTGGAGCAAGTCTCATGAACGATGTCATGTAAGGTTAGCCCGGGCCGCTTCATCCCATCATACCGCAAGATGCAAAGTACACAAAAAGCAATTGATAATAAAGGCACCACCGCCCACAATGACCATTGTGTTCTACTCGTGCAACAAATCTGCATATAGACACGACTCTGATATCACTGTAGGGGTTCGTAGCATGGAAAACAAAAAATTTATAACGCATGCAAACAAACAAGCCAAGATCTATCTACTAGATTGTAGCAACGATTCGATAGAAGCACTCACCCTCGGAGATTCCAAAGCGGTTAACGAGAGAAGATTCTCGTGGGTGATGTAGTCGTACACCTGTCGATCTCAAGATCGCGTAGACGATCCTTCCGGCACTGCGTTCCGGCAGCGCTTACGCAGTCGGTCACACGTTCGGTACTCGATGAAGACCTTCCTCTCCCTTGTTCTAGCAGGAAGTGGAGGTTGTAGTTCTCCCCTTGCAATTCCGGCAGCACGACGGCGTGGTGTCGGAAGTAGAGGGAAGATCCCGCAGGGCTTCGCCTAAGCCGGTGCGAGTTATGGTGGATTAGGGTTTCCCGGAGATCTAGGGTTTAGAAGTCCGGGAGGAGGAGGAGGTGTCGGCGGTGGCTAGGGCGGGCGGCGACGAACCGGCGGCGGTGCGAGGCGGCAGCACGGCGGCGTGGGGAGGCGGCACGGCGGCGGCGAGCGGCAAGGCGTGACGGCGGCTTGGAGCAAGAGAGAGAGGGGAAGGGCTTGTGTATCTTGGGGAAGCCCTCCCCATCTATTTATGAGAGGGGGGAGGCAGCCTTGGGAGGGGTGGGTTTGAATCCAAACCCAAACCCAAGTTGGATTGAGAGAAGGACTTGTTTCTTCTCCCACTAGGAAACCATTGTTCGAGTTTGACTTCTCAAACTCCCGTTTGACTTTCAATTTAGAGCTTTAATTCTCTCTAGCAAATGCACACACCAAGTGACCTAGGATATGATCCAATCATTCCACTTATCCATGACACATTCATGGACCATTCTCATTCCGGACCGGTGAACCTTCTAGACCCTTCTAGAACCTCTCCGATGAAAACATCAGAAACTTTCATGAACTCCGAAATAGGACTTTCCTTATATGAATCTTATTCTCCGTACCATTCCGGATCTCCTCGTGATATCCCGGATCCCATCCGAGACGCCGAACAACATTCGGTATCCCTACTAACATTCCATATCTACTAAACAACATCGAATCCTTAAGTGTGTCTCCCTACGGTTCGTGAATTATGCGGACATGACCGAGACACTTCTCCGATCAATAACCAATAGAGGAATCTGGAAACTCATATGGCTCCCACATATTTCTACGAGCGATCGAATGAACAACTTACATACGATACCAATTTCCCTTTGTCTCATGATAGTTTACTTATCCGAGGTTTTGATCGTCGGTATCTCTGCATACCTAGTTCAACCTCATTACCGATAAGTACTCTTTTCTCGTTCCCGTGATATGTGATCCCTTGTGAGCCAGTCACATGCTTGCAAGCTAATTGGATTACATTCCACCGAGAGGGCCCAAAGTATATCTATTCGTCATATGGATGGACAAATCCCACTCTTGATCCATGTGCCTCAACCCATACTTTCCGAACACTCAATGCCACCTTTATAGCCACCCAGTTACGGTGTGGTGTTTGATGTCATCAAAGCATCCTTCCAGTGATGGTGATTAGCATGATCTCATGGTCGAAGGAATTAGGTTACTATGTATGAGAAAGCTTATAGCAAACGAACTATTGAAATGACTTGATCTTAATGCTACGCTTATCTATAGGAGTATGTCCATCATACCATTCTCCTAATGATATGATCTTGTTATTAATAACATCTCAATGTTCATGATCGAGAAACCACAATCATCTATTAATCAACAAGCTAGTATTATAAAGAGGCTTTACCAGGGACTCTAATTTAGTTTACAAATCACACAAGTATTAATGTTTCTGGTTAATACTATTATAGCATAAATGTAAACATTTATCATAAACACAAAGATATAATAATAATCACTTTTATTATTGCCTCTAGGGCATATGTCCAACAGTTTAATGATGGGAGCACGACATAAAGCATATTTAAGTTTATCAAAGGCAATAAGGCATTTATCATCAAAGAAATCTTACTCCATTTTGCAATAGATTCATTAAAGGTTTATAAATTCCAGAGAAATTCCTAATGAATCTTCTATAAAAGCCTACATGACCAAGAAAACTTCTTATACCTTTTATGTCCCTTGGTTGTGGCATTCTCTCTATTTCTTCAACTTTAGTCCTATCTACTTCAATACCCTTACCTGATACTTTATGTCCAAGGACTATGCCTTCTTTGACCATAAAATGGCACTTATCCTAGTTTAGAACAAGATTGGTTTCTTTGCAATGCTGCAAGATTCTATTGAGATTATCCAAGAAACTAGTAAACGAAGTTCCATAGATAGAAAAATCATCCATAAATACTTCCATTATCAGTTCTATAAAGTCTACGAAAATAGTAGTCATCCATCTTTGAAAAGTAGCTGGAGCATTACATAAACCAAAAGGCATGCGTCGGTAAGCATGTAAACCATAAGGACTAATGAAATTCATTTAAAGTTGGTCATCAGGATGAACAACTATTTGGGAAAAACCGAGTATTTGTCCAAGTAGCAAAAATGAGTGTGGTTTGCTAACCTCCCTAAAGTTTGATCTATGAACGGTAAAGGACAGTGATCTTTCCTAGTTTCTTTATTCAGTTTCCTGAAATCTATGCACATCCTATGTCCAACAATAGTTCTAGTAGTTATCAATTCATTGTTTTCATTAGGAACAACAATAAAGCCGCCTTTCTTAGGAACACAATGAACAGGACTTACCCATTCACTTTATTTTACAGGATAAATTGTACCTACATCAAGTAGGCGTACTATTTATTTTCTTACCACTTCCTTCATTTCAGGATTTAGTCTTCTATTAAATTCCGCAATTGGTTTAGCACCTTCCTCCATGAATTTTGGATGGACATCTATCATGGGACTAATACCCTTCAAGTCGTCCATTGAGTACCCAAAGGCCTTAGGGTGCTCCTTTAGTACCTTCATGAGTTCTTCTTCTTCTTCTTCTCCTGAAAGTTTAGCACTAATAATAACAGGGAATTTATTAGTATCATCTAAGAATCTATATTTAAGATTATCTGGTAGAGTTTTTAATTCTGGGGTGGTAATTCTTCATCTTCTCTCTTTTCTGGATCTTCAAAAGCCTCATCAGTTGGAGGTTCTAAAATGGGAAATGAATCAAATTCACTTTCTAATTCTTCTAGAGTCCTGTCCTCCATAATTATTTCTTCACAATTTGAGTCTTCATTTATTTCTCTTCTTGATTACTTAAGAAAAGAGCTACCATCTCCTCAATAGTCTTCTCTTTCTCTTGTTCTTGTATGTGTAGAGGTTTATCTTTAATTTTGGAAAAGTGGAATTATTTTTCCGCTTTCCCAATCTTAAGGGATACAACCTCCTTTTTAAAGTTGACTGTGGCACCTACATCACTCAAAAAGTTTCTTCCAAATATGATTGGGCAAAGAGTGTCAGCTGGCATATCAACAACTACAAAATCGATAGGAATTTTTTTATTGCTAATTGTGACAGTTGCATCTTCAAATACTCCCATTGGAATTCTAAGATATTTATTGGCTAACATGACTGTCATATCAGTATTTTATATTGTAGCCGGTGCTATCTCTTCTTTTATTTCTAAATAAAAATCATAGGATATAACATTAACTTGTGTGCCAAGATCACATAAACCGTAATGTGAGGTTTCTTTAAATAGGCTTACCCACATCTTTTACCTTAGTTTTACCTTCAACTAATATAGAAGTCTCTTAATCAACTTCAACTATGTTACAATGTGCATACATAGCCATGATTGCTTCCTTGGTTACCTCTTCGTCTTTGGTTTCATCCAGATGTTCTTCAATTATTGGCACACTTCCCTCTTGTTTCTCCTCCTATACTGCCTTGACCTGTTCATGTTCCAAAATATGCGTATGTGCAGTGTTAGGCAAAGGTATCTCATATATTGTTTCTAGGGAGGCCAATGTTGTTTTTGAAGGGATACGGGTAGGCTATGCTAGCGCAAATCAAAAAATTTCTACCGCGTAAACCAGGAATACTGTTGTCATAGATCACGGGATTACCACTAGACGCGCAGTTGCGGAACTTGATGAAGCGCGTCAAGGCAGTGCAGACGTTCTACGTCTCCTCCTTGTCCTCATCCCAGGAGCAGCTCCCCTTGCGCAGCTCGTCCAAGTGCTACTGCTGCAGCACCTCTGAGGTATCCACACGTGCGAGGTGAAAGCGTCAGACGCCGGACTACTAGGTCCACACGTGCAACACAGGCGTGAGGGGTGGCGGCTGGGTGGAATGGTCTAACCCTGGTCAGCTCGCCCCACCCTCTCTTATATAGGCGTCCCTAGTAGGCTTCTACATTAGCAGCCCATTAGTAGCCTAAGCCTGGTATAATTCGGATCCAATCCTCATTAGGCTTCCAACCCCTTAAGTGTGTGACCCTATAGGTTCATATACGTATAGACATGACACAGATACACTTATTCTGTCAATAGTTGGTAGTGGCCTCTAGCAAGAAGTGTCAACTCCTAAACGCATACAAAGATCACATCGGACGAACCATCACAAGGTTTAGTACATGTCTTTCCCTTTGCCTCACGATATTTGGTCTAGCTCCAGATGACCTCCCTTTCTCGATAATGTGATTCGGAATCTTTTTACTAGGTTAACTCTTAACCTAATGTAGCACGACCATGCATTTCTGGATCCGATCACTCGAGGGGCCCAGAGATATCTCTCTCAAGTAGAGAGGGGCAAATCCCATCTTGATTGACCATTCCTTGTAGCATGCTTCAGGACAAACCCGAAATCTACCTTTATAACTACCCAGTTACGGAGTAGCGTCTGATAGCCCCAAAGTAGGTCGATCCACATCTCAAGAACATGCGACAATCTCAGGTCTAAGGACAAAATGTACATGATGTGTAGAGAGAGTTTCAAGTCTAATTGCCAGCCTCAAGTTGGGTCAGTCCAACCCCATGTTCATAACATGTGTCCACATCATTGGTTTGACATATCCATGTCTATGACTTGCAAAACATAGTCATCAACCAATCGATGTGCTAGTCTAATATTCACGTGTGTCCTCAAATCCGACTAGGGACAACTATTAAATAATCATACAAGTAAAGATTTCGCAAACAATTCACATAATTTCCAATCAATACAAGTTGCCTGATATGGATATTCAAGGAACATTACAATAACTCATGGATACATAAGAAATATAATCATCTCTATGATTGCCTCTAGGGCATATTTCCTTCAGTTTTAACTTATCTTTTCTTCTCAGGTTTGGGTGGTGGATCATACTTCGCTGAACCCTCTTTTGGAGCTTTGATGTGTTCTGTAAAAGCCTTAACAACTTGAAACACAAGATCTGAATCTAAATAAAGCTCTTTAGATAATTCATTAACATGGCCCTTTTTATTATAGTCATGTATACATTCATAATCTATTTTTGTGCCTCCTTCACTTCCTAGACCAAAATTCCATGAAACTCTATGATCGCGAGTTCTATTAAGTAAAGCCCAAGCTTCAGTTATCGGTAAATCCATAAAAGCTCCTCTCGCGCAAGAGTCTAGTTCAGTTTTATTAGGTTCAATTAAACCGCCATAAAATATATGAAATAAATACCATTCATGCAAATCATGATGAGGACATTGATTAAGTAAATCTTTAAATCTTATATAAGCTCTTATTAGTACTTCATTAGGACGGTTCCTCCAAGTCATTATAAGATGCCTGATTCCAAAAGATTTTGATAATTGATAATATTTGGATAGAAATTCGCAAGCTAAATTATCCCAAGTAGTAGTGGATTCTGAGGGTAGAGATTTATACCATGAGAGAGTTATACTTGTCAAAGTTTAACTAAAAAGTGTAACCTTACCTCATTGGCGGTATACCCCGTTAATTGAAAAGTGCCACATATATTTTGAAACATGAAATATGCTCATATGGATCAGGATCTTCTTCATCTCTAGTAAATTTCTTCTTGTGCAAAATACCAAGTAGTAGAGGATTTATTTCAAACCCCCTTGTCTTCTTGTCGGAGTTATCTCTTTTATAAATATCATAGGGCTTCCCAAAGTAGCTGAGTGGGTTATCACTAGTCGTATGCTCAAACTCCATCATGTTGGTGGAAACCTATAACTCAAAACAAAACTTAACAAAAATAAAGTAAATAAGAAAAAACTAAAAGACCTACAAGGCTTAGCTCCTAGGCAACAGCGCTAGAAAATACCTACAAGACCTAAAAGACCTACAGTCATGTTGATGACTGTAAGTGCATATTGTTTGTTGCTAGTTTCTATAAAGATATCGATCCCATATCGAGCAGGAGTCCGAAGTCTAAGAATTCATGCAATAAATACTGAAAATAGAAATGCTAAATAAAGTTCTAAGTGACAAGATAAAATGCGAGTATTATGTAAAAAGGTATTTTTGGGTTTTTGATATAAGAGAACAATAAGTAAAGTGAATAAACTGAATACAGAAAATAAGTATCGCGTATGTAAAAGAGATTTGAAACTTTAGTGGGGAAAAGCGTTCTCAGGGATTAACGGATACACCACTAGCATTATAAAGGGCTAAGGTAAAGATTATTATCATGAACATTATAATCTATGTATGTGTGGGAGGAACCCCGTATTTGGACAATGAGGCAGCAACCATTGCTCAAATCATCCTCATAACCACAACAGACAATAATCAACATCAATTGAATTACTGCGCTATTAAGGGACATAATCCCGCAGAACGTATCCCATGGCATGGATAGTGTTTTTGTGAGTTTCCTCGATTCCCAAGTTGATACGTAAGGGGTGCCAACAACTTTATAGTCACTGTAATTGCTAACATTCCTCCATCTACCAACAAGTAGTTCCCTCCATCAAGTCCCCACAAGAGGCAAATATTGAGAGGTCGACTTCTCCCAACATCAAGTTGTAGACAATTTAACACATGGTCACATCGATGAATATCATAATAAACATTATCTTATTTCAATCCCATGCTAGGGTTTCTCCATCTCCCCAAGAACTAATGATCTACTTAGACATGGAGGCAATCAACATCATGGCAAAAGTAATGGAATCTATCATAGATGAATAGTACTTGTATAAAACCACAATGAATTCATAAATTACAATAAGATCTAGAAAAGATGTAGATGTGATGGATGGAGATGGTGGAGATGCAGCGGTTGATGATGAAGATCGATGACTTAGCCTCCTGGATCTACGCATGGCGAAGATGGATCCCCGATAGATGAGTTCCCCTTCCAGATGCCTTCCAGAGGTTAGGTTTCGGCGATTTCTGGATGTTCTGTATGTCATCTCCATCTAGTTGCATGGGGTGAAAATATTTGAGGAGGCGGTGTCAGCGCCAACTATATGGCGGGAACTATATGGCTGGAATATTTCTTCCCGCCGTATAGTTGATCGTTAACCCTTCTGTACCCTCCAATTGTTTTGGGTTTTCATCTGGTGTGATTAATATTTCCCAAATAAGCAATTTACATAGTTTTTGGATCCTTTTCACTCCAATATAATTGAGCCAAGGATTGTGTCCATCGGATCCATCATCTGATCTGATCCTGGTGAAAATAAATATAAAAAGTGCGTGCGAACGCCGTAAAATACCAAGATCCTACCACTACAATGCATAATAATAATCTAAAACATGATGCAAATATGCACTAATCAGAGGTCACGATGCGTGTCGGCAATGGATCAAGAGTTTATGTAATCGCCATTGGAACACTGCCTCTCCATCTACATTTGGAATAGTTTTAAACCTAAATAATTGTTATTTGGTGCCTGCGTTGAGAATGAACATTGTATCTAGATCGTGTTTATTGCAAGACGATTATTCCTTTATATCTGAAAACAATGGTTGTTCGATTTATATGAGTAATATCTTTTATGGTCATGCACCTGTGATGAATGGTTTATTTCTTTTGAATCTCTATATTAGTAATACACATATTCATAATGTAGATGTCAAAAGGATTAAACTTAATGATGATATATCTGCATATCTGTGGCACTGCCGTCTAGGTCATATTGGCATAAAACGCATGAAGAAACTTCATTCTGATGGACTTTTGGAATCACTTGATTTTTAATCACTTGATATATGTGAGCCATGCCTTATGGGCAAGATGACTAGAACCCCATTTTCTGGAACTATGGAGCAGGCGACAGATTTATTGAAAATCATACATACCGATGTGTGTGATCCAATGAGTGTGTCGGCACGAGATGGATATCATTATTTTGATACCCTCACGAATGATTTGAGTATATACGGGTGAATCTATTTGATGAAACACAAGTCTGAAATCTTTGAAAAGTTCAAGGAATTTCAGGGTGAAGTGGAAAATCATCGTAATAGAAAGATTAAATTTCTGCAATCTGATTATGGGGGTGAGTATCTAAGTTACGAGTTTGGCACACACATGAAATAGTGTGGAATAGTTTCACAACTCACGCCTACTGGAACACCATAGGGCAATGGTGTATCGGAGCATCGTAATCGTACCTTATTAGATATGGTCTGATCTATGGTGTCTCTGACTGACTTGCCACTTTTGTTTTGGGGTTATGCAATAGAAACCGCTGCATTCATTTTAAATAGGGCACCGTCTAAATCCGTTGAAACGACACCGTATGAATTGCGGTTTGGAAACAAACCAAAGGTTTTTTTCTAAAAGTTTGGGGATGCGATGTTTATGTAAAGAAACTTCAGCCTGATAAACTCGAACCTAAAGCATAAAAATGTGTCTGCATAGGATACCCTAAAGACACAATTGTATATTCCTTCTATCACAAATCCGAGGGCAAGGTTTTTGTTGCCAAGAATGGATACTTTCTAGAGAAGAATTTTCTCGCGAAATGTGTGAGTAGTCGGAAGGTAGAACTTGAAGAGGTTATTGAACCTTCTATTCATGAAACGGCGAGTGGTGCATCACCAGAAATTATTCCGAAGTTGAATTCACAGAATGAAGAGGGACCTAATGATAAATATCATGAAACTCCAAAAGAGGACACTACCGAACCTCGTAGGTCAAGCAGGCCATATGTAGCTCCTGAACTATACGGAAATCCTGTCATGAATTTCATGGTATATGGAAATGATGACCCTGCGACGTATGAAGAATCAATGATGAGCCTGTATTCCAACAAATGGCTATAAGCCATGCAATACGATATGGAATCCATGTACGAAAACCAGGTTTCGACCTTGGTGGACTTACCTCACGACCAAAAGGCCATTGAGAATAAATGGATTTTCAAGAAGAAAACTAGCATTGATGGTAATGTGACCATCTATAAAGTTTGACTTGTCGCAAAGGGGTTTCAAAAAATTCAAGGAGTTGAATATGATGAGACTTTCTCTCCTGTAGCAATGCTAAAGTTGGTTAGGATTATGTTAGCAATTGGTGCATTTTTCGATTATGAAATTTGGCAGATGGATGTCAACACCGCACCCCTCAATCGTAATATTGAATAAGTTTTATATGGTACAACCAAAGGGTTTTTTCGATCTTACGAATGCTAGGAAGGTACGCAAGCTTAAGCGATCCATATATGGACTAAAGCAAGCATCCCAGAGTTGAATCTATGCTTTGATGAGGTGATCAAAAGGTTTGGATTTGTCCAAAATTACGGAGAAGCTTGTATTTACAAAAAACTGAGTGGGAGCTCTGTGGCATTTCTAATATTATATGTGGATATCATATTATTCATTGTAAATGATATAGATCTTTTAAATTATGTTAAGAGTTATCTAAACAGAAAAAATTCGAGGAAGGACCTTGGTGAAGCATCATATATACTAGGCATCAAAATCTATAGAGATAGATCAAGATGCCTAATTGGGATATCACAAAGTACATACCTTGAAAAGATATTGAAGACGTGATACGTCGGAAACGTACCTATAATTTTTGACGTTTCATGCTTGTTTAGTATCTACTTTCCTTTGCTTTGTCTATACTTTCAGGTGTTTTTATATCTTTTCTGGAACTAACCTATTAACAAGTTGCCACAGTGCTAGTTGCCTTTTTTCTTCTGTTTTTGGTTCTAGAAAGGCATAAAATCAATATTCTCGGAATTAGACGGGACAAAAGCCAAAGTCAATATTTTACCGTGGGCGACACGAAGTCCAGAGGGGAGACGGAGAGGCTCCACAGGGCGGCCACACCCCCAGGCGCGGCCAAGCCTGGCCCGCGCCTGGGCAGGGTGTGGGCCCCCTGGGCACCCCCTGCCTCGCCTCGCCTCTTCTCCTATAAGAATCCCCCGATGCAGAAACCCTAGGCACCCAATCAAAACTCCATGAAACCATATGTAGCCGCCACCACCATCGTCCCTAGATCGGGGGGATCTGAAGTTCTTCCCGGCACCCTGCCGGAGGGGAGATCATCCCGGAGGCCTTCTTCTCCGGTATGATGCGTGAGTAGTTCCACCTTGGACTACGGGTCCATGTAGTAGCTAGATGGTTGTATCTCCTCCTTGTGCTTTCATGTATAGATCTTGTGAGCTCCGTTCATGATCAAGATCTAATCTATTTATAATCATGCATGTTGTGTTTGCGGGGATCCGATGGATATTGGGATTACTATGTCAGATTGATTAATGGTTTTGTCTTTATGATTCTATCATGTGTGTGTTGTTTGTGATCTTGCATGCTATCCGTTGTTAGTAGCTATCTTGGCCAAGTAGTTGCTAGTGACTCCAAGAGGGGGTACTTATGCTCGATAGTGGGTTCATGCCTCTAGTTTCCAAGGGAAGTGATAGAAATCTCTTCAATTGTAGATGTGTTGTTGCTACTAGGGAGAAAACAACGGTCTATTGTTCATAGAACAAGTGGATTGTTTATCTTACACACTTTGCTTAAAGAAGTTGTCTGTTTCTTGCAACTTAATACTAGAGGGGGTTCGGATGATAACCTGAAGGTGGACTACTAGTCATAGATGCAGTTGGATGGCGGTCTATGTATATTGTTGTATTGCCCAATCGAATCTCATAGGATCTTTTTGTATGGTATTGCATTGTTATGCCTTGCTCAGTTCCTGTCAATTTCCCTGCTATAATTTGTTTACCCTTCATGCCATGTTGTTTATCTAAGGAGAACACCTCTAGTGAACTATGGACCCCGGTCCAATCTTTACCATTGATACATCTTCCACTGTTACTTGTTTACTTGTTGCAAACCACCATCACCTTCCACACCATACGTTTAATCCTTTGTTACAGCAACCGGTGAGATTGATAACCTCACTGTTAGTTGGGGCAAAGTCTTGAGTTTATGTTGTGCAGGTCTCCGCGTTGCTTGCAACACCTGTGTGACGTTTCCTTCCTCCTACTGGTTTGATAACCTTGGTGTCTTATCGAGGTAAGGCTTGTTGTTGTGCTGCTTCACACCTTGCTCTTGGGGTTCCCAACAGGCTCCATGCGTAGCCATCAAGCTTTCTGGCGCTGTTGCCGGGGAGGCTAAGGACGTCTTCACAAGGGGAGTCCTTCACTTCCTTTCTATTTAGTTTGCTTAGTTTCTTTTGCTTGGTTTTGTTTGCCTCTTAAAAAAACCCAAAAAAATAGTCTAGTTTGTTTTGATTTCTTTATTTCACCTATGGAAGAGATCTCCACTTTTAAGCAAAAAAGTGAAGAGAGTTTTAAAGAAGCTTGGTCTAGAATCTCTTTACAGAGGGAAACTGAGCCTAAGATGAGTCTTAGGTTGGTTAATGATAGTTTCTACCACGGTATTGCTCTTCGTTATAGATATGCTTTAGATGATGTGGCTGAGAAAGATATTTTGCTATGTACTGAGGATGAAGCTTTTGATGCCATAAAGAAATTGATTATGATTTATGGTACACCTGGCAAGTCTGATTCCTCTTTCACAAATATTTTTGCTAGGTTGAACACTCTTGAGACCAGTATTGCTGTTATGAATAGTTGCTATCACACGCTTAGGGCTTACCATGATTATGTTCCCATAAATTCTGAGCCTTCAAAGTGGTTTCCCACAATCAAAGTTAAATACTACACTATTTGATACTCGCTGTGATATCATGTGGAATTTTGCCTCATGCCTAAAGATATTTATGATTCTTTGTGTCTTTGGGGGCTTTCTAAAAGAGGAGAGGAAATCTCTCTTACTAATAATGCCACTTTATTACCCATTGAATAGCTGAAGGTGTGTTTACAAAAATCTCAGGGAAAATGGTGTCTACTGATTATCTTGTTATTGAATGTCTAGGCAAAGGACAGATTACACTTGGAAGATCCCTACTGAAACACCTTGGAGCAATAATAGATGTGGGAAAAGGCATTGTGCATTTTTCTCCTCCAGTAAGCAACCATATTTTCCCTAAAGAGAATACTAAAGGTAAGAAAGGAAAGAACAAGAGGGTTAATGCCTCATTTGAAAATACTTGATGCTTCTTGCTTCTTGTGCCTAACTTAAAGGTGTTAAAGAAAAGTACTTGTTGGGAGATAACCCAAGAGTTTCCTTGAGTCTTGGAAGTTATTAATTCAGTAATGACCTCTCCTTATCCTTTTTGTTTGCTTTTTTTTCCAAGAATGACCTCTAATGAGAAGGAAGTAAGATTTGGGGAGTTGTTGTCTCGAAACAGATTTCTGTCCTCCACCATAAAAATTTGTGAGGAGTCTCTGTAACTCGGATTGAGCTGCAAATATACGAATAAATCCCCTAGTATGTTAGCTAACTTTGTTAGTCCAACACTTTTTTATTTGAGCAACAGAATATTTTCGAAAAAATTAGTTTCTACCTGCTGGTCTGTTTTGACAGATTTCTGCCATTATTTGCATTTGCTTCTTATTGATTCCTTTTTGAGTTCTCTTTGGGGAATTGAGATTTTTGAAGGAGTTACTAAAGTAGATTGTGTTTTTAGTGAAAAGTCTTGTTGTTTCAAAGCTTTGCCTAAAGGTCTATTATATTTTGAATACACTAATGTTGCTAATGAAGATTGTGTGAAGTTTTGTATGAAGGAAAAATTTCAGGTGTAGAGAGAGAATGTTGTAATGAGATGAAGAATGGACAAAAGCTCAAGCTTGGGGATGCCACCCCAGTGTCACCCCAAGAAATATTCAACATGTACAAGCGTCAAAGCTTGGGGATGCCCGTGGCATCCCCTTCTTCATCAACAAAAAGCTCAGGTCTGTCTAGACACTTCGTTTTTATTGTTTTATACACAGTTGTGTTGTTCTTGGAGCGTCTTAGTTTTCGTTTGCTTTGCTTAGTTTGTTTAGTTTTCTTGAATAAAGTAGTTTGGACCCCCATCCTCGTTGTGTTGTTTCAGATAAGTCAATTGGTGTTGGAAAGGAGTAGGAAGTTCTTGTTTGAAAGTGCAAGAGGAGCTTGCATTGACTATGACTTAGACTTCAGCATGACATACTAGGTGTTGTTTTGACCTTATGCTTAGTGATTATTGTTGTAGCATGTCTTGTTCCAAACAATTGGGATTGCGTAGTGTGCCTTGAAGAAATTATGCGTTGTTTTAGCATGCAAAATCATAGTATTGTGGTATTCTCCTTTGATGTTCTATTTGGGTTGACTTGGCACATGCTCACACCATGTTATGACTATGAAAAGTCACCTTAGCCTCTATGATTATTTGTTCCTTGACTTGTAGTACCACTCTATGTTTTGATTAGTAATGTTTTGTCGCTTTGCATGATTATGGCCATTATTGCTCTCTTAGTTGGTTGCTCCCAGTCTTTTGCTAGCCTCCACTTGTATGAGTAAGCTCTACTCATGCTTCCAACTCCCAAGAAAGCCAGTTATTCCAAAGTGTCCACTATAAATTCCTATGCATGGTGTGTTACACCATTCCAAGTATATTCTTGTTTTAAGCTATCTTCCAATTAAAAACTATTTTGTTATGTGAAAACTTAGTGATTAAAGCCCTGACAAACTTGATGGCACACTTTTATTCTTTGCCCCTAATAAACTTGAACCATTGTGTCGTCTATGTTGTATATGCTTGCCCTTATACGTTGGAATTAGCAGAACCATGCTATCATGGGGAACGTTTTCAACATTGCACTTGTACTTTGTACTCAGTTGATATCATGATCTTTTGTCTATGGATGTCATCGGTGTGAAATAAAGATGGAACTTGTAAGTCCATGGAGTATGTATTTTGTGTTAGAGAAACGCCTAGGCTGCTAGCCTAAGCCAAGCCTAATCATGGTGGAAACTTGCAGCATCACCATAGTGAGCTATCTATGAAGCATCCTCAATAAAAAGCTATGCACATAGTAAATAAAAAGATCGCTGAGATGCTCATTGTCTGCTTGCCTTGTCATTTTGGTTATGGGATAGCTCCTGTACCATGTGTAAGGGGTACCCCGTTGGCGGTTCTCTATGATACGCATGTACTTACAATGACAAGAACTTACAGGTGAATGAAGTTGAGTAGCATGAGGCGTGGCCCTTGTATTCAAGGGCCTTGAGATTGCGAACTTATACTTTGTCAAGCGTATACTCCATAGTTTGTTCACTTTAACCTTAACCACTTCAAGATGCTTATGATAGGGGCAATGAGGGTTGAAAGCTAACAAGTACCATATTTTTTGGAAGCTCTTTTTGAAACTTGAAATCCATGCTTCCCTTATGAAGGGCCTTTCTTCCACTATTATTGAGTCTCCACCGTCTACCTTTAGGTACCATTAAGAGAGCATAGTTGCCATTATTAGTTCTATGTGTAGTGCCCCAAAACTTATTGATTGATGCATATTGTGATATTACTTGTTCTTGTGCTATTTGTTTCTAGTCACCCTTGTGAACTTTGAAGGTGTCATATGCATCTATTTGCTACTCTATGAGGGACAAGCTGAATGCCACTATTCCATGTTTTCTGTATGTGAAACAAACAGACGTTTTTCATGCATGTTATTCATGACTTTGTTTGTAGCCTTTCATGTTGCATTCATAGTTACTTTTTCTTATTGTTAGAACTCCATCTTTCATGCACATGTTTAGAGTTCTTTGATCCCAGCTTTCAATGCTTGCAAATGGTTTGATCTTGTTTTTGATGGTGCATGTCACCTAAAAAATTATTCTTTGTATCACTTACCTACTCGAGGACGAGCAGGAGTTAAGCTTGGGGATGCTTGATACGTCGGAAATGTATCTATAAATTTTGATGTTCCATGCTTGTTTAGTATCTACTTTGCTTTGCTTTGTCCACACTTTGAGGTGTTTTTATATCTTTTATGGAACTAACCTATTAACAAGTTGCCACAGTGCCAGTTGCCTGTTTTTTTTTTCTGTTTTTTGGTTCTAGAAAGGCAGAAAATCAATATTCTCGTAATTGGACAGGACAAAAGCCAAAGTCAATATTTTTCCATGGGCGACACGAAGTCCAGAGGGGAGACGAAGAGGCGCCACAGGGCGACCACACCCCCTAGGTGCGGCCAAGCCTGGCCTGCGCCTGGGCAGGGTGTGGGCCCCCTGGGCACCCCCTGCCTCGCCTCTTCGCCTATAAGAAGCCCCCGATGCAGAAACCCTAGGCACCCGATCAAAACTCCACGAAACCGTCTGTAGCCGCCGCCACCATCGTCCATAGATCGGGGGGATCTGAAGTTCTTCCAGGCACCCTGCCGGAGGGGAGATCATCCCGGAGGCCTTCTTCTCCGGTATGATGCGTGAGTAGTTCCACCTTGGACTATGGGTCCATGTAGTAGCTAGATGGTTGTATCTCCTCCTTGTGTTTTCATGTATAGATCTTGTGAGCTCCGTTCATGATCAAGATCTAATCTATTTGTAATCATGCATGTTGTTTTTGTGGGGATCCGATGGATATTGAGATTACTATGTCAGATTGATTAATGGTTTTGTCTTTATGATTCTATCATGTGTGTGTTGTTTGTGATCTTGCATGCTCTCCGTTGTTAGTAGATATCTTGGCCAAGTAGTTGCTAGTGACTCCAAGAGGGGGTACTTATGCTCGATAGTGGGTTCATGCCTCTAGTTTCCAAGGGAAGTGACATAAATCTCTTCGGTTGTAGATGTGTTGTTGCTACTAGGGAGAAAACAACGGTCTCTTGTTCTTAGAACAAGTGGATTGTTTACCTTACACACTTTGCTTAAAGCAGTTGTCTGTTGCTTGCAACTTAATACACTTAATACCGGAGGGGGTTCGGATGATAACCTGAAGGTGGACTACTAGTCATAGATGCAGTTGGATGGTGGTCTATGTATATTGTTGTATTGACCAATCGAATCTCATAGGATCTTTTTGTCTGGTATTTCATTGTTATGCCTTGCTCAGTTCCTGTCAATTGCCCTGCTGTAATTTGTTTACCCTTCATGCCATGTTGTTTATCTAAGGAGAGCACCTCTAGTGAACTATGGACCCCGGTCCAATCTTTAGCATTGATACATCTTCTACTGTTACTTGTTTACTTGTTGCAAACCACCATCACCTTCCACACCATACGTTCAATCCTTTGTTACAGCAACCGGTGAGATTGAAAACCTCACTGTTAGTTGGGCAAAGTCTTGAGTTTGTGTTGTGGAGGTTTCTGTGTTTCTTGCAATGGCTGTGTGACGTTTCCTTCCTCCTACTGGTTCGATAACCTCGGTTTCTTACTGAGGGAAGGCTTGCTGCTGTGCTGCTTCATACCTTGCTCTTGGGGTTCCCAACAGGCTCCACGCGTAGCCATCAAGACGTTCAGTATGGATGGAAGTAAGAAAGATTTCTTACCTACGTTACAAGGCAAGACATTGAGTAAGACTCAAAGTCCTGCTACATCGGAAGAAAGAGAGATAATGGATAAGATCCCCTATGCCTCAGCCATAGGCTCTATAATGTATGTCATGCTATGTACATGACCGGATGTGGCATATGCTATTATTTTGACTAGCAGGTACCAATCTGTCCAGGTTCGGAACACTGCATAGCGGTCAAGAATATCCTTAAGTACTTAAGAAGGACTAAGGATATGTTTCTTGTGTACGGAGGTGAAGAAGATCTCGTCGCTAAGTGTTATGTCGATGCTAAATTTGACACCAATCCGGATGACTCTAAGTCTCAATCCGGATACGTATTTCTCATGACTGCAGTAGTAGTTTGTTGGAGGAGCCCCAAACAACCCGTGGTGGCAGGATTAACAACGGAGACAGAATATGTTGCTGCTTCAGAAGCGGCATAGTGAAGCGGTTTGGATAAAGAGTTCATAACGGAACTAGGTGTGGTTCCTAGTGCATTGGACCAAATGGTGATATATTCTTACAACAATGGAGCCATAGCCAACACCAAGGAACCAAGGTCTCACAAGAATTCGAAGCATATCAAGCACCGGTTTCACTCCATCCAACATGCATATCAAGGATGGAGATATATGATACATCGTAAACGTATCTATATTTTTTATGTTCCATGCTTAATTATCCACTTTGCTTTTCTTTGTCTACACTTTGAGGTATTTTTATATGTTTTATTGGACTAATCTATTAACAATATGCCACAGTGTAGTTGCCTATTTTCTTCTGTTTTTGGTTCTAGAAAAGGCAGAAAATCAATATTCTCGGAATTGGACGGGACAAAAGCCAAAGTCAATATTTTACCATGGGGAACACAGAGCTAGAAGACGAGACAGAGGGGAGACACCAGGGGGCCACACCCCTGGCCGCGCGGCCAAGCCTGGCCCGTGCTTGGGGGGTACGGCCACCCAGGGTGCCCCCTGCCTCACCTCTTCGCCTATAAGAAGCCCTCGATACCAAAACCCCAAGTACCCGATCAATCTTCCATGAAATAGTTTGTAGCCACCGCCACCATTGTCCCCATATCGGGGGATCTGAAGCTCTTCCCGGCACCCTGCCAGAGGGGAGATCATCCCGGAGGCCTTCTTCATCATCATGCCAGCCTTCGGTATGAAGCGTGAGTAGTTCCACCTTGGACTATGGGTTCATGTAGTAGCTAGATGGTTGTTTCTCCTCCTTTGTGCTGCCATGTTTATATCATGTGAGCCCCATTCATGCTCAAGATCATCTATTTGTAATCATGCATGTTGTGTTTGCATTGATCCGATGGATATTGAGATTACAATGTCATATTGATTAATGGTTCCATCTTATTGATTCTATCATATCTGTGTTGTTTGTGATCTTGCATGCTCTCCGTTTCTGGGAGCTATATTGGCCAAGTAGATGCTAGTGACTCCAAGAGGGAGTATTTATGCTCGATAGTGGGTTCATGCCTCTATTTAATCTGGGGAAGTTACAAAAATCTCTTCGGTTGTAGATGTGATGTTGCCACTAGGGAGTAAACAACGGTCTCTTGTTCATGGAACATGTGGACTGTTTACCTTACACACTTTGCTTAAAGCAGTTGTCTGTTGCTTGTAACTTAATACTGGAAGGGGTTCGTGTGATAACCTGAAGGTGGATTTCTAGTCATAGATGCAGTTGGATGGCGGTCTATGTATCTTGTTGTATTGCCCAATCAAATCTCATAGGATCATGAATGTCTAGTATTGCATTGTTCTGCCTTGCTCTGTCCTATCAATTGCCCTGCTATAATTTGTTTACCTAGCATGCCAAGTTTGTTTATCTTAAGGATAAAACCTCTTGTGAACTATGGACCCCGGTCCAATCTTTACCATTGATACATCTTCCATTGTTCCCGTTTACTTTCTGCAAACCACCATTACCTTCCACACCATACAGTTAATGCTTTGTTTTCAGCAAACCGGTGAGATTGACAACCTCACTATTCATTGGGGGAAAGTCTTGAGTTTGTGTTGTGCAGGTTTCCAAGTTGCTAGCAACACCTTTGAGTTGTTTCCTTCCTCCTACTAGTTTGATAACCTTGGTTTCTTTCTGAGGGAAGACTTACTGCTGTGCTCATCATACCTTCCTCTCGGGGTCTCCCAACAAAGCTCTACATTGATCTGAGCGCATCAATTTAAAGATTTGTAAAGTACATACGGATCTAAATGTATCAGATCCGTTGACTAAAATTCTCCCTAGGTAAAAGCATGATCATCACCAGAACTCAATGGGTGTTAGATTCATCACTATGTAATCTGGATTATTGTCTCTAGTCCAAGTGGGAGACTGAAGGGTATATGCCCGAGAGGAAATAATAAAGTTGTTATTATCTTATTCCAAGTATATGATAGATGTTTATTATGCATGCTATAATTGTATTAATCAGAAACATTAATACATGTGTGTTTAATAATCAAATAAAGAGTTCCTAGTTATGACTCTCATATAAACTAACTTGTTGATTAACAAGATGGTCAAGGTTTCCTGACCATGGATATTGGATGTTGTTAATAACGAGGTCACAACATTGGTGGAATGATGTGATGAACATTCATCCGAAGTATAGTAATACGATCAAAGTCATTATGTTTACATTGCTAAAACATCATATGAAGTAACCCTAATCCTTAGACCATGATATCATGTTAATTGCTAACATCAGAAGAGTACTTGGATAACATCAAATGTCACACCATAACATGATTACTATAAAGGTGGGTTTGGGTACTCTGAAAGTGTTATGTTGAGGAAGATAGATCAAGAGTGGGATTTGTCCATCCCGATGACAGATAGATATACTATGGGCCCTCTAGGTGATATCACATTGACATAGCTTGCAAGCAAGTGATAAGATCACTAACCTGTTATATCACGGGAACAAGAAAAGAGTACATGTCGGTAACAAGTTCAAACTAGGTATGGGGATACCGATGATCGAATCTCAGACATGTAATATATCACGATACAAAGGGATTTAATTACAAGCGTTAAAGGTTCACATGATCACAATAGTCGTCATTGAATGTGTGGGAGTCAATACGGAACTCTAGGCCCCGCTGCTGATTATTGATTGGAGAAGGGTCTCGATCATGTATGCATTATTCGTGAACTGTAGGGTGACACAGTTAAGGGATACCGACACCATTTGGAGCAAATAATATACTAGAGAAAGAATATCAAAGCACTGGAATTATTTCAATGGACACCAGAATTGTTTTGGGTGAAATTTCTGAAATTGGTTCTGCATGTGAAATTGAAATGTTGCAAGGGGTTTTATGTGAATGTTTTTTAATTAAAGTAATTAACAAAATTCTGAATAAAATAAATAAAATAGTTTTATTAATTGAGAGATGCATTAATTTTGGTGGAAAATTAATACATGTGAGTGGGATTTTGAGTGGAGGTGGTGTTTATGTGTGTGGGTGCTCCACCCATATGAATGAGGGAGAGGTGGGGGCACCCACCTTGGCTGCCGGCCATGGAAAGGGGCTGTCCCCTCCCCTATAAAAGGCACCCCTCTCTCCCATCTCACTCACACCTCCTCGTGAAGGATCTCTCCCCCTCTAGAATATTCCCCATGGTCTCGGCATAGCAAGATACATGTTCCTGGTGGCCTTTTCTGGAACAAGTATTTGCTGCTTCCCCTGCTTTGTTGGAGCAAGGACGCAGAGGTTTTCAGGGTACCGAACGTGTGTTCATCATAGATGCACCATTGCTTTGTTGTGATGGACTTGTGCTGGAATTCCTCACGATCTTGAGATCGGCAAGCAGCCGACTACATCACCCATGAGTTTAACCGCATAACACTTTGTCGCTCTTTGAGGGTAAGTTCTCTATGGATCTATATCCACCCCTTGATTGTATGTAGATATATAGATCTTGGTGCTTAGTTGTTCACATCATAGGAATTTTTTTTGTTTTCTATGCTGCAAACCCAACACAATCTAGTGTAGCATGAAGTTTTAAGTGGAAGTTCAACTTAATATTCTCCACCTCACACCAGTATATAAAAATGTTCTGGAACTGTTTGATATGATGTGATGAGATGTGCTTATGAGATTTTGTGGGGGTTTGTTGGAACTTGGTTGTGAAGGGAATATGCCTGAGAGGAAATAATAAAATGGTTATTATCTTATTACTTGTTTATGATAAATGTTTATTTCTCATGCTATAATTGTATTAATTAGAAACGTTAATACATGTGTATTTAATAAACGAATAAATTTTTCCTAGTTATGCCTCTCATATAAACTAGCTTGTTGATTAACAAGATGATCAAGGTTTCCTGATCATTGACATTGGATGTTGTTTATAACGAGGTCACAACATTGGTGGAATGGTGTGATGAAAATTCATCCGAAGTATAGTAATACAATCAAAGTCATTATGTTTAAATTGTTATAACATCATTACAAGTAACTTTAGTCCTTAGACCATGAGATCATGTCAATCACTAAAATAGGAAGAGTGGCTTGATATCATCAAATGTCACACCGTACCAGGGTGACTATAAAGGTGGTTTCAGATACTCCGATAGTTTTATGTAGAGTCTCATGGATGAAGAGTGGGATTTGTCCATCCAAATGACGGAGAGATATACTCTAGGACCTCTCAGTGGTATCACATTGATATAGCTTGCAAGCAAGTGATGGGAATAACTAGAATGTTATAAATGAGAAAAGAGTACATGTCAGTAACGAGATCAAACTAGGTATGGTGATACCGATGATTGAATATCGGACATGTAAAATATCGCGAGACAAAAGGATTTAGTGACAAATGTAAAAGGTTCACACGATCATAAGAAGTCACCGTTGAATATGTGGGAGTTAGTACAGATCTCCAAGTCCCGCTACTGATTATTGATTACAGAGGGGTCTCGATAATGTCTACATTATTCGTGAATCATAGGGTGACACACTTAAGAGATACTCACACCATTTGGAGCAAATGAAATGCCAAACAAAGAATATAAAAGCGCTGGAATTATTTCAATGGACATCAGAATTGTTTCGGGTGAAATTGCTGAAATTGGTTCTACATGTGAAATTGATATGTAGCAAGGGGTTTTATGGAATGTTTGTTAATTGATGTAATTAACAAAATTCTAAATACCACCCCCATTCTGGTTTATAAGGCAAATATGTATTTCGAGAAAATAGTTTGACCGTAATTTTAGTCAACAATATATGAATCATATGTCACAAAAAATATACCATTGGAAGCGTATTTTGAATATGAATCTAATGATATAATTTTTGTTAAATATAGTTTATATTTTATTAACTAAATTTATGGTCAAACTATTTTCTTTAAGTACGCATTTTCCTTATAAACTGGAATGGAGGTAGTAAAATAAATAAAAGAGTTTTATTAAATGAGAGCTTGCATTAAATTTGGTGGAAATTTAATGGAGGTGAGTGGAATTTTTAGTGGGGGCCTTTTTATGGGAGTGAGAGCTCCACCCACATGAATTTGGAAGATGCGGGGCACCCACCATGGCTGCCACACCATGGCTTCTAGCTGCCCCCTCTACCTATAAAAGGACCCCTCTCATCATCTCATCTCACACCTCCCCGCGAAGGATGTCTCCCCCCCTCTAGAATTTCCCCATGGTCTCGGATCAGCGAGATACTTGTTCCTGGTGGCTTTTTCTGGAGCAAGTATTTGCTGCTTCCGCTGCTTTGCTAGAGCGAGGACATGGAGGTTATCGGGGTACCGGACATCTGCGATCACGGATGCACCAATGCTTTGCGGTGCTGGACTTGCTGGTGCTGGACCGGCTGGACTTCATCACGATCTTGAGATCGGCAAGTGAACTACTACATCATCCACGAGAACCAATCTCGTAACACTTTGTCGGTCTTTGAGGGTAAGTTCTCTATGGATGTATATCCACCCGTTGCTAGTATCTAGATAGATAGATCTTGGTGCTAGTTGTTCATATCGTCGGAAATTTTTTGTTTTCTATGTTGCATAGATGCATTGCGCGGGTAGTAAACATATGAGTATGTGGGTTCTAATGGTCACGTTATTGCTTTTTATGTGTATTTTAGAAATTGGTGGCATAGTGGGATGAAGAGGCTCGGACAAACTTTACATGTCCTCGCACATGATACCTTCTTCACGCTTAACATGCAACTAGTTGTGCATAACTGTCTTGCGGGTGTCTATCGCTCCTACTATAGTCAATATCTGATTTACAAAGAGTTGCCAATAATTTGATTATCATCGTTTTGGTTCCATGTTCATAGGTATTGAACGATTCTATCTCCTAAAGCCCTCAGCCACGTAAAAACATGCAAAAGATAAATTAGAGGCGTCTAGTTTTTTGGTTTTGCCGGGCAAGTACTATGATATGGTAGTATTATAATTTTTAGTATGGATTGATACTATTGGAAATTATAATATGCCAAAGTGTAAGTTCCATAGACCTTGGCCTTACATATATAGGAATGATAAAGATCATACCACGATGCACAAGATAGTGATCAAGTGCAAGAACCATATCATATAACTTTTAGCATATGATGTTTGTTTGCATCTTATTTTGCTTGTATGGCACTTTAGTAGCATTATAAGATGATCCCTCATTTAAATATCAAAAAAAATGTGTTCTTCCTTTAGTATGCATCGTTAATAAAGTTTGTCGTTTCAAGACACCACATGATGATCGGGTGTGACAGACTCTATGTTTGCATACAATGGGTGTAAGACATCTTTACTCAAGTGGGTACTAAGGTTCTTACTTGACGAGCCTAGCATGTATAAACATGGCCTCGGAACATGGACCTAAAGGTTAAGCATGAGTCATATGGTTGATATGATTCCCATATTGATGCTCGCCTTTGAAGCTGCGCCAATTCATGTGATGATCGGTCTTGGTGTAGTGGATTTGGTTCAAGTAATCACCAAAACGACTCATGGAATGTTGGTTTTCAGTGGGATTTCTAGTAGAAATATGATTAAAGTTGAACTCAATTTATCATAAAATAAATCAAAGTGAATTTGCATAATTTGTTGTAGTCATTGGCATCTATTTTCTACCCTGTACTTAGTTTTAATTGAGATAATAAAACTATAGAATTCTGGATATTTACTTTACGAATTAGTATCATATTGTTTTGAGTGTCAATCTAAAGTTTAAAGTCCTATTGCAAACTTTCAGCAAACTCCATGAAATTTAATAATTAGTATTAAATCAAGAGTAACAATTCTAGTGTTAGTATCTAAATATCATGTTTGCATCCATGATACTTGATATTCAAAAGTTGATTTAGTACCAAGGTTATCTAGGAGCTGAAAGGATTGTTTTAGAAACCATAATGTGTGGAATATATTGCGATATATGAAACAATGTTTTGGTATCAATATGATAGATTATAATTTAGCAAAATATATGTTCTCATATTGGATGAGAATTTGTGAAGGTTGGAGACGCTAGACATCCTAATAGTCCAAAAAGGTTTTGGAAAGTAACATTATACTCGCGATTCACCTTTATAAGCTATAGTAGCTTGATCATGAAAATTGTCATGATAAGGATGATTAAAAGATGTAGGTAAAATGTTTACTACACTAAAAGATTCCTAAAAATGGATTTTAAAAGAACGCCAAACATTTGATGATAGTGTTCTGCTTCAATGTGCAAGTCCAAAGATATTAGTATTTGAGTATACATGCTTTGGACTATGTGTCATGCGTATGGCGCCACTATTGATGTTAGTAGATTCTTTTAAAAGAGAAAGGAGATAATGAAAGAGAATATCAGAAATATTTGCCAGAAAATAAAAGACTGGAAATATCCAGCTTAGGTATATGGATGATATACATGTTATGGTTGTATTCTTTGCTTGTAAACAATGTGGTTCTTCGGTATTGGATACCGAATTGGTTGGTGCGAAATATCATACATGACAACACAATTCATGAACTGCAATGGCCTGAGTAACCACCAAGAGAATATGTGATGATGTTCATTAAAAACAAACAAAGTGTTGCTGTGTTTCTCGTTGACATCAAAAGCTCGCCTTCAAGATTTGTTTTAATAATTGTTATTTTGCTCAGGTATTATGAGAACAAAAGGTTGTTCAAATAACTACCGTATTCCATATAAGATGGATGATTTACAAATCTAATTGGAGAAATTACGTCCATAAAAACTAAATGCTAAAAATGTTGTAAGACAAATGATTGAAAGAGCATTTAAGAAGTGACATCGCTGTTTAAATCATATTGGAAATAAAAACATGAAGAAACTCCATGATTGATGGAATTTTGGAGTCTTTTGATTTTTATCAAATGACGCTTGTGAGACTTTCCTGGAGATAATTGAAACTTCGTTCAAAGGCCAAATAAGAAGGAAATACTAACTTATTTGGAATTTGTACAAATTGATGTATGTAGTCCATTATGTGTAGTCATGAGCGATGGATTTAAACTCCATATGCTTTCTCCAGAAATTTGAGTGAATATATGTGTAAATTTACTTAATGAGGAAGAAGTGTGAAATATTTGGAAATGTTCAAAGACTTTCAAGATGAAATGGAAAATCATTTTAACAATAAAATAAAGAATTTATGATTTGATCATAAAGGAATATATTTGAGTTACAAGTTTTGCAAAACACCTAAGATTTGAGGAATCGTTCCAGAAATTTGCATTTCCTGAAACACCATATGAATATGGCATGTTCGAGATATGTAATGAAACCTTGTTTGACATGGTGAGATCAAAGGTGTCACTTATAAAACTGCCATTGTATTTTAAAGATTAAATGATGGGTATATGCCTACCGAGGTATGCCCATAAGGACGTTTCCTATTGGCCCAAGCTGCCAGCGAGTAGGCCCATAGGACGGCGACTGGATCAAGACTTGGCGAGGACCCAGGCGACTGGAAGCTGGACGCCCAGAAGCGTAGCTAGGCCCAGTCGGACTAGGTCAAAGACCCTCCAAATCCTTAACCAATTAGGTTGTAGATCTGTAAACCCTAGCGAGGTGAGCCTATATAAACCTCCCTAGGGTACGCATAGAGGACACATTCCATCATACACCCCAGCGACTCGCCGCCTAGTCGTCGAGCTCGCCCTTGTACTCTATCCATAATACAATCTATCAGGAGTAGGTCTTTACCCTCCGGGGGCCCGAACCTGGGTAAACCCTTGTGTCTCCGCCCTCATATCGCACCGCAGATGGCTAGCCGCCCTTGCCCCATGTTCTACTACTCGCTTCCGATTGCAGCATCTGCCGTGGCCATTCCCACGACAGTGGCGCCCACCGTGGGGCCTGGCCGGTCAGGCCGGTGTTCTGCGGCGAGATCCAATCTACCCATAAATGAGACGATCGCCACCGGCCGCATGATCGCGATCGGCAAGATCCTCCAAATCTTGCCGAGCAGCTACGTCCTGGCAGCACGCCCCGTCACGCACAGCGTGATCATGCCGGTTGGCACGATCAGCCTCTTCGTCGGCTTCACCGACACCATCACCTCGGAGGACCCGGCTCACATCCGCGAGTCGATGCCACGCGACCAGCTCTTTGAGAGCCAGGTCCGCAATATCCACCACCTCTCCTCTGAGTACGACTCGACCCACAACAACGTGGCCAAAACCGCCATGGTCGCGGATGACGCGGCCCTCAACGATGACGCCGACTCGGTGACCCCGGCGTCGGCTGCCGGATCCATCGTCACCGCGTCGCCCGCGGGCTCCATCACCCAGGTCTCCAACATGGGAGACTTCGAGGACCCCTCCATCCTTGGGATCTTCGACTTCGACTCCGAGTCGGAGAACTCCGCCGACTGTCAACACCCAGATTTTTAATCCCAGATGCCTGTTATGCCATACATCGCAATCCCAGGATTACCATCTTTGCGAGACATAACAGAATTGGATACCACAGTACATCATCCATTACAAACCATACATAAGGTTTTACACCAAATAAGGATCTCATGATCCAGTCTTAATACAACACAAGCAGCGGAATACGTAATAATAACGGTAGCGTAGGCGAAGCTCCATCTTCGGGGTCACAGGAAATGCTGACGATGGGAGATGATCCTAGTTGTCGTAACCTTCCTGGGGTCCATCCTCCAGGTACTCCTCTTCATAGTCTGGCCATGGGAATAGCCAGGGACAAAGACATGAGTACTCTTTAAGTACTCGCAAACTAATACTAACAAGTGAAAGGGGTTTTTGTAATAGGACACTAGGCTCTAGGGTTGTTTTGCAAAAAGCCAGATTTACCTCTACTAAGTTCAGAAGCAAAGAATGCTAGTTAAAGTTTTATAACCCTAGGTGGGAACTTGTATTTCATATCACAACCCTGTTGTGGTCAAGTCAAAGTCTCAATTCATTTCACAAGTCATTTTGAAAACATATGACGGGGGAACAGTATGTCCACTCTAACTGTCCATAACCGCGGACGTGGCTATTCGATACATCCGTCAGGAACAAATCCTGAATTCACCATACTCAATATGCGGATAATCAATCCTAACCTTTCAATTACACGCCCTAGTATAAGCACCTCTCCTGTGAGTTTGGCCTCCCAACCATGGCCAACTGTCATCTTGGGTACTGCACAGGTGGACAATCTTCACAAGGTAGCCTCAGCTCAGACCTTGGCCGTGAGGGAACTAATACTAAGGTATATAATTTTCCAGTGAAGCCCTACCCAATTCTCGGGTATTGTGGTTGTACGGTAAAATTGGAAAGGTATCACATTCAGACAACCATCAGTTTTATAAAGGGATAAGGCTCATGCCTCAACATTTTCATCACCATAAATAATCTGGTGTTTGGAAACACATGTCCAAAACATTTCAATAGAATGATCCATCATTCCAAGGTTTTCATAACCAGTTTTCCACCAAGTATTCCCATCTAATTTGATCAGGTTTTATGCTTAGCACTAGCATCTACAAGTGGGGGTAAGTACTAATGAGGGGTGGTAAACTAGTGGAGTTTTAACTAAGTTCAATCTCATGCCTTAGGATGACATAAAGATTATCTAGCTTAGGCCAAATTTTACGCTCTTTATGCAACCTTCAATTATCTTTCTAGAATCTACAATTCACTTAAGTAAACCCTAAGTAAGTAGCTTTGATAAAGAAATAAAATAGAAAGCTTGCAAATAAAACTAGGAGGGGGTATCAAGTGGGTATGATCACATATGCTTAAGGCATATAGTTGGCATAGTAGCAAGCAAGTATTAGCTTGTATAGGTCAACTTGATTAGTAAGGCTTGCTAAGTTAATAGCTTGCAAGTATTGGCTTGCATGGGTATAGTATTTTGCAAGTGTTAGCTTGCCAGGTTAATAGCTTGCAAGTATTGGCTTGCCTTGTGCAGAGCAGTGGTTGAAGTTCTCCTCGGCTTATTCTTCGTAGTATCCTCCTTCTTCCTCATATCCTTGGTCGGTACTAGCGTCTATAAATAAATATGAGGTACACAATCACCCATGTGGCATTCTTTCATTACTTGGTCATTATTTATGTAAGTAAACCTATATATTTTTATATATTCTGAAAGGTATGGTTAAATGTGATTTTTGAGAGTTGGAATCAACTCAAAAGCTATCATGGTTTAAATTTGAAAAATGTTTGAATGCAGAAAAGCTTGTGCATTGTTATTTTTATCAAGGATGATCTACAGATCCAAATGATTTAAATCCAACGGGCTTGGATTCAGCACTTCCAGACCTTTCTAACAAAATTGGTTTCATTCAATTTGGTTCACTGAATCGATCTGGGTTGATTTTTGAATCTAGGTGCAGAAGTGTGTTTGAAATAAAATGGAAAAGGTTAATTTCAAATGACTGGGCTGCGCGGGAAACGATACTGGGCCGGCCTGCTAAGCACAGCGCTTACGTGGGCTGGTTAAGTCGCTGTCCCCACGCGTCAGTGAGACGAGGGGGTGTGAAGCGGTTTGGGGCGATGTGAGCCGTGGGATCTTGTTCTAATCTAACGGCTGACGTTGGGCAACACCAGCGAGACAGAAACCATAACGCGGCAGGTGGGGGTCGTCGGGGGCTCACCGGGGCTCAGGCGAGGGTCGGTGAGGCAGGCGAACGACGAAGTCGACGACGGCGAACCTCCTGGTACCGGTAGCTTCTCCTGGGTAGGCTCCAATCGCTGGCTCCCTTCTTCTCCAGAGGCAGCGGGATCCGGTGAAATTCCGGCGAAGTGCTGCTCGCCTTGCTTCGGGAACGGGGTGGAACGATCAGTGAGGAGAGGGGAGTGAGATGGTGTGCTCAATTCGGCTGGGGTGGCCTCTATTTATAGTGGAGAGAGGGGACCGACGGGGCGCAAGGTGAGCTCGTCGTGGTCGACGGCACAGAGGGCTATCGACGTGGGCGACGGTAGGGGTGGTGTCGTGCTCCCTGGTTATTCTCAACAATGTGGTGGCGAGGCGTGGGACGGTGCAGTTTGGTCAGAACGCGGCGGTACTCTACGCGTGCCCGACGGAGGTTTTTAATGCGCACAGCGTGCATGGTTCGCGCAGCGGCGAACGAGCATGTCTGCGGGGTTGCTGGGATGGTGGTGATCACGTATGCACGCGGCGAGGGCGGCGTCGGTCGAGCGTGGCGCATGGGGCACGCTCTCGGCATGGTTGCTGGCAAGCTTGGCATGGTCCGTGCATGTGGTCCATGGGTTGTCAACGTTCGAGCGCTAGACAGGGAGTGGCGGTGGGGTGTTGGCTTTCTCCCAGACATGTTTGCTAGGCTTGTTTCTTATCCTAGCTTGCTATCGACATGGGGGTGACAAGGGTGCACTCGGCCTGCTCACCATTGATGACATTGCCAAGCTTACCGTGATGCTAGAGGTTTGCAATTGAGCTAGATGATCTACTAAAGCCTAGTTGTATCCAGAGAGGGAACAAGTTAGGCAAGAATCACTCCTCACAATAGTGTTTGGATTTTGTTTGATTTGTATATGCAAGGTGTTTGATGAAATGGCCGCAAGAATTCAAGTTTTGAATTTTGAAAAGATTTTTGGTGTGTGTGCTAGGTTGGTGCTGGTGAGTCTGCAGATGCTTGGGTTTTGAAAGTTGAGCTTGTTTGAGTGGTTTTTGAAAAAGTGGGATCTTCCCATATGATAAAGATTCAATTTTGAATTGTCATTTAAACTAAGCATTTGAAAGTTTCTGGACGATCACAAGGTGGGCCTTGATACTTTGTTATGAGTACTATCAAGGGGTGTAAATATCCAAATAGGTTTCTGTTAAGTTCTGAAAGTTTGATACATCCAAAGTAGGCATGGGAGTTAAATTGGTCAAAATGACCATTCACTCAATTTGGCTTATTTTGATTTATTTGTCTTTGGGAAAAGTTTGGGGATTGTTTAGATGATGTTTATTTCACCTAAGAATCATTTTACAAGTAAATAAACACATAAACAAGGCAATTCAAAAGAATTAAAAATGGGATGCATACACACATGCATGCTTTCATATTTTTATTTAGAAAAGTTTTTGTTAACCCTAATTTTGATGATTAGAGTTTGATGATCCAAGTTTAGTATTTTTGGGATGTTACAAACCTTCCCCCTTAAACAAAATATCGTCCCGAGATTTGAGAAAGGACGAAAAAGATTACCTAGGATTTGAAGAGATCGGGAAACTCCGTCCTGATGTGATCTTCGCGCTCCCAGGTAGATTCCTCTTCTGTGTGGTTGCTCCACTGAATCTTGAGAAACTTGATGCTTCGGGTTCGGGTAGTTCGGAAAGCTTCTTCCAAAATACGGATGGGTACTTCAGGATAGGTCAGGTCATCGTTGATATCTATGGTCTGGTGATTGATATTCTTGAACACTTCGGTCTTCTCTGGGACTTCGAGACACTTGCGAAGTAATGAGATATGGAACACATTGTGCACAGCTGACATCTCTTCGGGTAGTTCCAATTGATACGACACTTCTCCTCGACGGTTCAGAATTTTGAAAGGTCCGATATATCTGGAGGCTAACTTTCCTTTCAGTTGGAAACGCTGCATTCCCTTCAATGGCAACACTTTCAGATATACAAAATCTCCTATGTTAAAAGCGAGGTCTCTACGTCTCTTGTCGGCGTAACTCTTCTGTCTGGACTGGGCGGTCTTGAGGTGCTCACGAATCTTCTAAACCTTCTCTTCTGCTTCTCGTAGGATGTCAGGTCCGAAAATCTGACTCTCTCCTACTTCCGACCAGTTCAAAGGGGTGCGACACTTCCTTCCGTACATGAATTCAAATGGGGCCATTTGCAAACTGGCTTGATAACTGTTGTTGTATGAAAATTCTGCAAACGGCAGACAGTCTTCCCACTTGGATCCATATTCTAACACACATGCTCTCAGCATATCTTCGAGTATTTGGTTTACTCGCTCCGTTTGTCCATCGACCTGAGGGTGATACGCTGTCTTTGAAATCTAGGCGGGTTCCTAAACCTTCTTGGACTTTCTTCCAGAATCTCGAGGTAAACTGAGTTCCTCGATCTGATACGATGTTCTTGGGGACTCCGTGTAAACTAACTATTCTAGCGATGTACAACTCCGCTAGCTTCGAACTCTGATATGTGGTCTTGACGGGTAAGAAATGGGCGACTTTGGACAATTTGTCCACTATGACCCAGATAGAGTCATTTCCCCTACTAGAAGTAGGCAATCTGGTGATAAAGTCCATTCCAACGGAATCCCATTTCCATTCCAGAATCTGCAAGGGTTGCAACAGTCCATCGGGTCTTTCATGTCCTGCCTTGACTCGCTGACATATATCACACTTGGCGATATAGCTTCTGATTTCTCTCTTCATCTTATGCCACCAAAATTGCTCTTTCAAATCTTGATACATCTTAGTTCCTCCGGGATGGATAGAATAAAGAGTATCATGAGCTTCCTTCAAAATAACTTCTTTCAACTCAGAATCTGCTGGTACACAAAGGTGTCCTTTGTACCATAGAACTCCTTCTTCGTCTTCGGTGAATCCGGGTACTTTTCCTGTACCAATACGACGCTTGATTCCGTCGATACTATCATTTCCTTTCTGTGCCTCTTTGATCTGACTGATCAAAGTGGGTTGAAGTTCTATGCTAGACAAAAATCCTTCACTTACTAATTCTATTCGAAAATATTCCATCTCTTTGTGCAAGCTTGGTTGCTCCTTCAAGATCATGGAGTTCAAGCAGCACGGCAATCTGGTAAGGGCATCTGCTACCACGTTGGCTTTACCGGGGTGATAGTGAATGTCTAGATCGTAATCCTTGATTAGCTCAATCCATCTTCTCTGTCTCATATTCATCTCCTTCCGAGTGAATATATACTTCAGGCTCTTGTGATCCGAATAAATATCACAACGGTTTTCCATCAGGTAATGCCTCCATGTCTTCAGGGCTAGAACTACGGCTGCGAGTTTGAGGTTATGGGTTGGGTAATTTTGCTCATGTTGTTTTAATTGTCGAGATAGATAAGATATAACTTTGCCTTCTTGCATTAGCACACATCCGAGACCGATCTTGGATGCATCACAATACACATCGAAGGGATTCGTGATATCCGGCATGATTAAATTGGGGCTGAAATCAATCTCCTCTTGAGTTCTTGAAAACTCGCTTCACATTTCTCGGTCCATTCAAACTTCTTGTCCTTCTTCAACAATTGGGTCATGGGTCGGGCGATACTCGAGAATCCTTCTACGAACTTGCGGTAGTATCCCGCCAATCCGAGAAATGCACGAACTTGGGTTTGAGTGGTTGGGGCTTGCCAATCTTCGACATCTTTCACTTTGGCAGGGTCAACGGCAATTCCTCCGGCTGATACAATGTGATCGAGGAATCCTACCTCCTGTAACCAGAATTCACATTTGCTAAACTTGGCATATAGCTGATGATCTCTAAGGGTTCCAAGAATGGTCCTTAGGTGTAGCTCATGTTCTTCTTCCGATTTGGAAGAAATCAGAATGTCATCGATGAAAACAAAGACAAACTTATCCAGGAAGTCCATAAAAATCTTATTCATGAGATTCATGAAATAAGCGGGGGCATTGGTTAATTCAAAGGACATAACTGTATACTCGTACAAACCATATCGGGTGGTAAAGGCATTCTTGGGAATATATTCTGCACGAATCTTGATTTGATGATAGCTAGTCCTAAGATCAATCTTAGAAAACACTTTGGCACCGGTCAACTGATCAAACAAATCTTCTATCTTGGGCAAGGGATACTTGTTTTTTATGGTGACATCATTCAACTTCCGATAATCCATACACAAATGGTTACCTCCATCCTTCTTGTCCACAAACAAGACAGGTGATCTCCAAGGTGACGCACTTGGTTGAATCAATCCAATTTCCAACATGGAATCCAGTTGCTTCTTTAGTTCTGCTAGTTCAGATGGGTTCATACTATAGGGTCTCTGGGCTATGGGTCCTGTTCCGGGGATTAGTTCAATGATAAACTCAATATCCCGATCTAGGGGCATACCGGGCAAAACATCTGGAAATACATCGGGGTATTCACAGACTATCCGGACTTGGTCAATGGTAGGTTGGGCTATACTCTTGTTGCACTTGAATTGGGGAGCTAAGGTTTCAGATATATGCTCGACTGATATTCCGGCTGTACTGGTCATGGTGATGGCTTCTTGGCACAGTCAATCAATCCTTGATGTTTGGACATCCAATCCATTCCTAGTACTATTTCCAAACCTTTAGTTCGAGTACTATCAGATTAGCATAAAAATCTATGCCATGGATGCGGATAGGGACGGCTCTGCAAATTTGCCTAGCCTTGGTGGTTGAACCAGGAATTTGGACGATCATAACATGCTTCAGTTTGGTTGGTTGAATTTTACTAGTGCATGCAAATTCTTGGGTGACAAATGAGTGCAATGCACCAGAATCAAACAACACTCTTGCAAGTACTGAATTAATAGAAAACATACCCAGCACGACGTCTGGCGCTTCCTAGGCTTCTTCAGCATGCATGAGAAAAAGGCGGCCATTGCGATTGAGCGAATTCCCTGGGGCCAACCTTCTTCCTGGCTGAACACGACGCTGCTGCTGAGCTGGGGAATATGCATTGGGGGCTATGGCATTCTTCTTGTTGGGGCACTCGTTGGAGTAGTGGCCCTTATTTCCACAGTCATAACAGGTCACTTGTGACTTGTCCTTTGCTGCAATAGGCACAGCGTTGCTTCCAGTCCTCGGGGAAGTGTTGGGGTTGGTGGTAGCATTTATGTTGAACTTGGGTGGGGCACGGTTGAAATTGCTAGAGTTCCCGGGGTTTTTGTGATTTCCTCCGGGCCTTGGGTTTCCACGGTTGGGATAGGTTGGACGGTTCATCGGGGGTCTGTTGGTTCTTGGGGCGAATCCTGGAGATGGGTTAGGGTGATACTTTGGGGTCTGATGGGTTCCTGGATGGTGCATCATGCGACGCTTGCAGTTCTCATTGGCTTGGTTGATCTTTCCTTCCATTTGGATGGCAGAGTCGACCAGGGCTTCAATATCGGCAAAGGGGATATTGACTGACATAGTCTGCATCTTATCATGCAGACCATTCAAGAATCTTTCTTTCTTCTTGGCTTCGGTGTCGATCTCATCAGGGGCATACCTAGCTAATGACAGGAACTTGTCACGGTATTCCACTACAGTCATCCTTCCTTGCTTCAGTTCTCTGAACTCGTCTCTCATCCTCTTGATTAAACTCGGTGGTACATGGGTTCTGCTGAACTTGACCTTGAATTCCTCCCAGGTCATCATCTGGCCTCCGGTCATTGCACGAACACTGTTCCACCATGCTCTGGCATCTCCGGCTAGATAGTGGGTGGAGAACAAAACTCTCTCGTTAGCTTCCACTCCGGCGACTTCTAGGTTATTTTCCATGGTTTGCAGCCAATCATCGGTGTCTAAGGGCTCTTTCGAATTAGTGAAAACAGGTGGGTTGTTTTTCTGGAAATTCTTGAGCTTAGATCCATGGTTGTCCTGATTTCCGTGGCCTTGGTTGTTGTGGGCAAGCTGAGCTATCTTTTGTAGGGTGGCTAGGTTGGCTTGACGTTCGGCTCTTTCAGCTTCACGGTCAGAAGTCAACATTTGCAGTATCTGCAACATCGGGTCCGGGGATGAACCACTTCCTCCACGTGGAATCTGAAGATTGAGATAGATCATGAGAAAAGAGGGAAATTTCTAAGGTTCTGGGACTTTGAGAAGTTTTTAAAGTTTGACTCAGATTTTTCTAGTAACTTGATTTTCATTCATTCATAGCACACGGTACAACACACACCACAACAAAGGGAAACAGATGGTTTTAAGAACCATTCTGAAAACTACGATACAGTGGGACCGAATACTACTCACTACGCTAGTGCTCAAGTGCTACTACTCCTTGGAGTCGGTGTAGTCGTCATCCACATCATCCTCATCGTCATCGATGAAGGCGTAATCATCCTCATCGATGAAGAAATCCATAGCCTGATCTTCCAGGAAATCATCATCATCACTCAGATAGGAGTAGGGGTCTCCACGAAGATCCTCTCCAGCATTCTACCTTTCCTCCAACTGCATATCTCTCTCGTGGATGGTCTCCTCCAAAGACGAGATACGGTGGCGAAGACGGGCAATGATGCGCTCCTTCTTGTCGAGCCGACGACGGCGAGACTTGCGATCCTTTTCTAGCATGGCGATGGTCTGATCCTTCGTCTTGATGATGGCGGACTTGTGGTTGGAGTAGTCACGGCAATTATCCAACTCCTGTTGACGATTGTACACCATGAAGCTAAGGTGGTCCAATTGGGTCTTCAACTCGTGGTGGTATGGGGCTTCCAGGGGTTGTCCATTAGCATCACGCCTTGGGAAAAACTCAAAGCGAGTACCCTTGATCTGGTTGATACTCTGCCCACACAGACGGGCAAGAGCTTCCTGCATGGCCCTGGCAAGTCCATCGAGCCAGTTGTTCTATCTTAAGGTAAACTGAATTCCCTCAGCAGTGGGGGGTTCAATCTTTCCTCGAAGACTTGCAACAATTAGCCACTGCAGATCTTCTCCTCCTTGATCATTGAGCTGAGCTCCGAAGAACTCGGGGTGCGGACGCTCCAGAAGTTCCGAAAGCTGGTCCAAATCCCTCTCAAAGATAAGGTCTCCGCCATTTCCCAACTGGTAAAACTTGCTGTACTTCACATCCATCTAAAAGAATATAAGATGAGTAAGTTAGTAGAGTGATCAAGTGTGTCAAATTTTTATGTATTTTGCAAGAGTTTTTGAGGAACATGAATTTTCATGAAAGAATTAAGTGATAAGAATGGGAATAAGTTTTTGTAAGTATTTGTTTCTTTTGGTTTTGAAACTAAGTTTTTGATTCAAATGTCCAGTCTAACTAGGGTCTCCTATGGTCAGGATGTCTCTGATACCAACTTTTCAACACCCGGATTTTTTATCCCAGATGCCTGTTATGCCATACATCGCAATCCCAGGATTACCATCTTTGCGAGACATAACAGAATTGGATACCACAGTACATCATCCATTACAAACCATACATAAGGTTTTACACCAAATAAGGATCTCATGATCCAATCTTAATACAACACAAGTAGCAGAATACGTAATAATAACGGTAGCGTAGGCGAAGCTCCATCTTCGGGGTCATAGGCAATGCTGACGATGGGAGATGATCCTAGTTGTCATAACCTTCCTGGGGTCCATCCTCCAGGTACTCCTCTTCATAGTCTGGCCATGGGAATAGACAGGGACAAATCCATGAGTACTCTTTAAGTACTCGCAAACTAATACTAACAAGTGAAAGGGTTTTTTGTAATAGGACACTAGGATCTAGGGTTGTTTTGAAAAAAGCCAGATTTACCTCTACTAAGTTCAGAAGCAAAGAATGCTAGTTGAAGTTTTATAACCCTAGGTGGGAACTTGTATTTCATATCACAACCCTGTTGTGGTCAAGTCAAAGTCTCAATTCATTTCACAAGTCATTTTGAAAACATCTGACGGGGGAACAGTATGGCCACTCCAACTGTCCATAACCGCGGACGCAGCTATTCGAATAGTTTGACACTCTGCAGAGATTGTACACTTTCACCACAACATTCGATACATCCGTCAGGAACAAATCCTGAATTCACCATACTCAATATGCGGATAATCAATCCTAACCTTTCAATTACACGCCCTAGTATAAGCACCTCTCCTGTGAGTTTGGCCTCCCAACCATGACCAACTGTCATCTTGGGTACTGCACAGGTGGACAATCTTCACAAGGTAGCCTCAGCTCAGACCTTGGCCGTGAGGTAACTAATACTAAGGTATATAAGTTTCTAGTCAATCCCTACCCAATTCTTGGGTATTGTGGTTGTACGGTAAAATTGGAATGGTATCGCATTCAGACAACCATCAGTTTTATAAAGGGCTAAGGCTCATGCCTCAACATTTTCATCACCATAAATCATCTGGTGTTTGGAAACACATGTCCAAAACATTTCAATAGAATGATCCATCATTCCAAGGTTTTCATAACCAGTTTTCCACCAAGTATTCCCATCTAATTTGATCAGGTTTTATGCTTAGCACTAGCATCTACAAGTGGGGGTAAGTACTAATGAGGGGTGGTAAACTAGTGGAGTTTTAACTAAGTTCAATCTCATGCCTTAGGATGACATAAAGATTATCTAGCTTAGGCCAAATTTTATGCTCTTTATGCAACCTTCAATTATCTTTCTAGAATCTACAATTCACTTAAGTAAACCCTAAGTAAGTAGCTTTGATAAAGAAATAAAATAGAAAGCTTGCGAATAAAACTAGGAGGGGGTATCAAGTGGGTATGATCACATATGCTTAAGGAATATAGTTGGCATAGTAGCAAGCAAGTATTAGCTTGTATAGGTCAACTTGATTAGTACGGCTTGCTAAGTTAATAGCTTGCAAGTATTGGCTTGCATGGGTATAGTATTTTGCAAGTGTTAGCTTGTCAGGTTAATAGCTTGCAAGTATTGTCTTGCCTTGTGCATAGCAGTGGTTGAAGTTCTGCTCGGCTTCTTCTTCGTATTATCCTCCTTCCTCCTCGTATCCTTGGTCGGTACTCGCGTCTATAAATAAATACGAGGTACACAATCACCAAACAATACTTAACTACTTGCAATCATCACACAAAGGGGGTCCTATAGATTATCTAGCATCATCTCTAACATTACAAGATTAAGGCTTGGTTTAATTCCTTTTATTTTTAGAAAAGTAATTTCTACTCATTGAAAAACTACTTAGGATTTAATATTCTCCAAACCAAACATGGGATATGTTGACACATGTCATCACCACATATTTCAGTATATGGGAATGTGATTTAAAGTGGTGTCACAATTTAATAAGGTTTAACCTTTTATTTTAATTAAATAAAGTGACTAGAAATGCCTATGTGGTATTCTTTCATTACTTGGTCATTATTTCTGTAAGTAAACCTATATATTTTTATATATTATGAAAGGTATGGTTAAATGTGATTTTTGAGAGTTGGAATCAACTCAAAAGCTATCATGGTTTAAATTTGAAAAATGTTTGAATGCAGAAAAGCTTCTGCCTTGTTATTTTTACCAAGGATGATATACAGATCCAAATGATTTAAATCCAACGGGATTGGATTCAGCACTTCCAGACCTTTCTAACAAAATTGGTTTCATTCAGTTTGGTTCACTGAATCGATCTGGGTTGATTTTTGAATCTAGGTGCAGAAGTGTGTTTGAAATAAAATGGAAAATGTTAATTTCAAATGATGGCTGCTTGTGATAATCTTGGGCGGCCTGCTAAGCACAGCGCTTACGCGGGCTGGTTAAGTCGCTGTCCCCACACATCAGTAAGACGAGGGGGTGTGAAGCAGTATGGGGCGATGTGAGCCGTGGGATCTTGTTCTAATCTAACGGCTGAGGGTCATCGTCGACGTTGGGCAACGCCGGCGAGACAGAAACCTAACGCGGCAGGTTGGGGTCGTCGGGGGCTCACCGGGGCTCAGGCGAGGATCGGCGAGGCGGGCGAATGACGAAGTCGACGACGGCGAACCTCCTGGTACCGGCAGCTTCTCCTGGGGCGGCTCCAATCGCTGGCTCCCTTCTTCTCCACAGGCGGCGGGCTCCTGTGAAATTCCGGCGAAGTGTTGCTCGCCTTGCTTCGGGAACGGGGTGGAACGATCAGTAAGGAGAGGGGAGTGAGATGGTGTGCTCAATTCGGCAGGGGGTGGCCTCTATTTATAGTGGCGAGAGGGGACCGACGGGGCGCAAGGTGAGCTCGTCATGGTCGACGGCACAGAGGGCTATCGGCCTGGGCAACGGTAGGGGGCGGTGTGGTGCTCCCTGGTGATGCTCAACGACATGGTGGTGAGGCGTGGGGCGGTGCGTTTTGGTCGGAATGCGGCGGTGCTCTGCGCGTGCCTGACGGAGGTTTTTAATTCCCACAGCATGCAAGGTCCGCGCGGTGGCGAACGAGCATGTCTGCGGGGTTGCTGGGACAGTGGTGATCACGTATGCACGCGGCGAGGGCGGCGCGCGGTCTGTGGGCGTCGGTCAAGCATGGCGCACAGGGCGCGCTCTCGGCATGGTTGCTGGCGAGCTTGGCATGGTCCGTGCGTGTGGTCCAGGGGTTGGCAACGTTCGAGCGTTGGACAGGGAGTGGCGGTGGGGTGTTGGCTTGCTCCCAGACATGTTTGCTAGGCTTGTTTCTTCTCCTAGCTTGCTGTCGACATGGGGGTCACAAGGGTGCACTCGGCCTGCTCACCATTGATGACATTGCCAAGCTTACAGTGATGCTAGAGGTTTGCAATTGAACTAGATGATCTACTAAAGCCTAGTTGTATCCAGAGAGGGAACAAGTTAGGCAAGAATCGCTGCTCACAATAGTGTTTGGATTTTGTTTGATTTGTATCTGCAAGGTGTTTGATGAAATGGCCGCAAGAATTCAATTTTTGAATTTTGAAAAGATTTTTGGTGCGTGTGCTAGGTTGGTGCTGGTGAGTCTGCAGATGCTTGAGTTTTGAAAGTTGAGCTTGTTTGAGTGGTTTTTGAAAAAGTGGGATCTTCCCATATGATAAAGATTCAGTTTTGAATTTTCATTTAAACTATGCATTTGAAAGTTTCTGGATGATCACAAGGTGGGACTTGATACTTTGTTATGAGTACTATCAAGGGGTGTAAAGATCCAAATAGGTTTCTGTTAAGTTCTAAAAGTTTGAGACAGCCAAAGTAGGCATGTGAGTTAAATTGGTCAAAATGACCATTCACTCAATTTGGCTTATTATGATTTATTTGTCTTTGGGAAGAGTGTGGGGATTGTTTAGCTGATGTTTATTTCACCTAAGAATAATTTTACAAGTAAATAAACACATAAACAAGGAAATTCAAAAGAATTCAAAATGGGATGCATACACACATGCATGCTTTCATATTTTTATTTAGAAAAGTTTTTGTTAACCCTAATTTTGATGATTAGAGTTTGATGATCCAAGTTTAGTATTTTTGGGATGTTACACCGACCTCCACGATGGGTATGGTCACCACGTCGCGGCCTACATGGAGAACGGCGCCGACCCCCCGCCAGACCCCTTCTGCACACCGATCCCACCAAACGCAACAGCAACGGAGGTCGAGGAACTCCACCTGCAGCTGGAGGAGGCGTTCCGCAAGGAACAAGACGAGCGCGAAAAATTTCGCCTCGAGCAGGTGATGGCCCAGGAACTCTCGCGTTACCACCAACTCCGAATCAGGTCGCGCCTGAACCCCACCATTCAGGGACGCGCCCTGAACTTCGACGATGAAAACGACCCGGCTTGTGCGGCCGAATGCGCGATCTGCGAGAACGCGCCGTCAGGAGGGAGCTCCTGGCCACCACCAGGCATGACGGCCATCGGCGCACCACCACCACCCAGCCGCGCGCCCCCCAGGGACCAACCTAGAATCGTGGTCTCCTCACGGGAGCAAGATGCAAACAGCCTCCCGCTGTTTTCCACTCCAATGGACAATGTCGTCGTGAGCCGAGCAGCGGTCGAAAACATAAACATAACCGGAAAAGGCACCCTGCAAATCCAGTACGCCAAGGATCTACTTGCCAAGGTAGTCGAGCAACAAAATGCGGGTGCCGACTCACAGGGTTGGATGTACTCACGTTCGTCAGGCAGTAGGGCGGCCTCTAGCGGCCGCCCAATGGTGGCGAACACCCTTATCTGCCCACCACCCGACCTGCAGCTCTAGCATCGACCCGCACACGCGGAACTCTCCACCAACGAACCGCGGCCTGTGAACAACTTTGTCACCACCAACGGGCAGCCAGTCGACGCGCGCACCCACATCATCAACAACCAGAGCTGGCGCGCACGCCAGCCTGATGACTTGAGGCATACCCTCACCAACCGCCACGACGATGAACCAAGGGGGTCGCTGAGTCAAGTCGGACCCCAGTGCTTCGGACCAATGATCCGAGGCAAAAGATACCCGGCGAACTTCAAGGCGCCGAAGGAGATCGAGAAGTACGACCCCTCATATGACCCGTCCGTTTGGCTGGACACCTACCTCATGGCAATGGGAATCGCCGCCCACACCGACCTTCTCGCTGCTCTCTACCTTCCCCTGATGATGGAGCGATCGTGGAGGCAATGGATCAACAACCTCCCCCGCGGACAGCATCGACTCCTGGGAGGAAATGTGCGATGCCTTCATCAGGCACTTCGAGGGTTCCTACACCCGCGCCACCACCATCGAGGACCTGGAGCGATGCGTCCAGGGACCCCGCGAATCGACCCGCGGCTGGGTCCAACGGTGGCAAGACGTGTGGTATAACGCGGCCGGAATCCACCCGGACACCGCGATCCACTGTTTCAAGACCTTGTGCCGCTACGAGCCCCTGGTCGCCAAGCTCAAGCGGGTGTACAAAAAACTCGACAACTTACCGGACCTCCTCGAGATCACCAAGCGGTACGCGGAAGAGGACCCAAACCAAGAAACCGAAGATGAGTCGGGATGGAATCTCCGCACGAGCGGACACGACAACGGGAGGCGACCCGAGCTACGCTACAGCAATACTTGCCTCACTGTCAAGCACCGCGGTGATGGGCGAGTCGACGTCGCCAACGCCGGATACGCGCCGCGCGAACCCAAGAGCTTCCGCTGCGACAGAGGCCAGCGCCGCGACGGCGGCAGTTACAAGGCGAAGCCGAGGTTTGACCCCACGCTCTCCTCAACCAACCCTGTGTGTTTTACAGCAGGTAAGGGAAGCCCGCTACACACACGACCGCCGACTGCCACTCCCTAGAGGATATTGAGAAGGCACGGCGCGCACGGGAAGACCCCGACAACCACCCGCCAAATGGCGGAAAATTCGGCAGCGTCGCCGGCTCGCTCCACACCTTCACAGGCTTCAACACGAAGCGCGAGAAGAAGGTCATCGCCCGCGCCGTCACCGTTAACGCGGTGTCCCAGATCGACATCCCCCAGTTCCTTATCTGGTCAGAGCAACCAATCACCTAGAGCCCCGAGGACCACTCGCCAGGGATCGAATATCCGGGTCGAGTCGCCTTGGTGGTCAAGCCCAAGGTGGGGGACTATTGGATCCCCAAGACGCTGATGGACGGCGGCAGCTCCATCAACATTCTATACCTGGACACATTCAGGCGACTGCGGCTCCCGCAGTCGATGATCGAGACGACCTACACCACCTTCCACGACATCGTCCCCGGTCGGAAGGCGTACCCAATCGGAAAGGTGACGCTGCCAGTCACCTTCGGCACACCAGCAAACTTCTGCACCGAGCGGATCGTTTTCGAGCTGGTGCCATTCAACAACCCTTACCACTTCGTCCTGGGGCGCCAGGCGTTCGCCAAATTCATGGCAGCGCCCCACTATGCATACAACGCGATGAAGCTCCCCGGGCCGTGTGGCATCATCACTGTCCATGGCGATCCCGACATGGCCGCAGAATGCAAGGCCAAAGGCGCCGAACTTGCTGACGTTGTCATCGCGGCAGAGGACAACCACGCCAAGGAGCTCGCCAAGTACGCGAGCGGGGTCAACAATGACGACCTCACCATACTCAAGAAGCCCAACTCGGAGGGTGGAAGCTCCACCGCCTTCGAGGCAACGACGCACACTCGCACCGTCGAGCTGGTCCCAGGCGACTCCAGCTAGACGGTGACGATTGGGACGGGCATGATCCCAGCATAGGAAGGCGCGCTCATCGAGTTCCTACGTGATAATCGCGACATCTTCGCATGGAAGCCATCCGACATGCCTGGTGTCCCGAGGGAACACGCTGAGCACAAACTCAACGCCGACCCCAAAAGTGCGACCTGTCAAGTAGTCGCTGCAGCCCTTCAATGAAGAGCGCCACCGTGCAATTGCCGAGGAGGTGCAGCGTCTACTCGCTGTAGGCTTCATCCGGCCAATCAAATACTCCAAGTGGCTGGCAAACCCAGTCCTGGTCGAGAAGAAAAACAGGACCTGGAGAATGTGTATCGATTACACAAACCTCAATAGTGCCTGCCCGAAGGAGCAATTCGTCCTCCCGCGGATCGACAAAATCATCGACTCAACCGCGGGTTTGGAGTCGCTATGTTTCCTCGATGCCTACTCTCGGTACAACCAGATCAAAATGGCAGTCGAGGACGAAGAGAAGACGGCGTTCATCACGCCATTCAGAGCCTTATGCTACACCGCCATGACCTTCGGCCTCAAGAACGCCGGGGCGACCTACCAGAGGTGCATGCAGGAGTGCCTTGCGAGCCAAATCGGCCGCAACATCCACGTCTACATTGACGACATGGTGGTAAAGTCCACTCACCAGGGCGATCTACTCGCCGACCTGGCGGAAGCCTTCGCCAACCTGCAGAGGTACAAGATAAAGCTAAACCCAGGAAAGTGCACCTTCGGCATACCTACTGGACAGCTGCTGGGATACGTCATCTCCAAGCGTGGGATCGAGGCAAACCCCACCAAGATCAACACGATCGCCCGGCTCGGCAGACCCAAGTGCCTGCGTGACGTCCAGAAGTTGGCCGGGCAAGTCGCGGCTCTTAGTCGCTTCATCCCCCGGCTAGGCGAGAAGGCGATGCCCCTCTACCGCCTAATGCGCAAGAACCCCACTTTCCACTGGGACAAGGAGGCAGACGACGCTCTCCACGCTCTCAAGGAGGTGCTAGTCGCGGCACTGCTACTCGCCGCCCCAGTCGACAAGGAGCCCATGCTCGTCTACGTTGCGGCTTCCGAGCGCGTCGTCAGCACCGTCATGGTCGTAGAACGACCAGAGGAGGGCAAGGAGCGCCCGGTGCAGTGACTTGTATACTACATCAGCAAATTCCTCACCGAGTCTCGCCAGCGCTACCCACAGTACCAAAATTGGTATATGCGATCCTCAGAGCATAGCGGCGACAGCCGCACTACTTCCAGGAGCACCCAATGATGGTCGTCTCCTCAACACCGTTGCAGGACGTCACCCGCAACCGTGAAGTGACTGAGCGAGTCTCCAAGTGGGCCGTCAAGATCGGAGTCCACAACATCAGGTACGAGCCGCGAAGGCGATCAAGTCGCAGGCTCTCGCAGACTTTCTTGCCGACTGGGAGGAGGCCCAGCAGTCAGAGAAACTGCCATACCTCCATTACTGGAGCCTACACTTCGACGGCTCCAAGAACGCAGATGGCGCAGGGGCAAGGATCGTGCTCACATCTCCAAAGGGCAACAAGCTACGCTACATCCTCTACCTCGACTTCACCCCCTTCACCAACAACATGGCCGACTACGAGGCGCTACTCCACGGCATGCGGACAGCCAAGGAGATGAACATCAATCGCCTGCACTGCTACAGTGACTCCGACCTCGTCGCCGGGCAAGTCACCGGCACCTGCGAGGCAGTCTCCCCCACCATGGCGGCGTACCGCCAAGCAGTGGACCAGCTCGGAGGCCACTTCGTGGGCTACTCCATTGAGTGGATCAATAGGAGGAAGAACGAGGAGGCCGACGCACTCTCCCGCATCGGCTCGGCTCGACTCGCACCACCTGCCGGCGTCTTCCTCGACACCATCACCAAGCCTTCCGTCTCTCCCCCAAGGGAGATTGACGTCGGAATTCCGCTGCAGCCCTGGTCGCACTGATCGCCGAGCCAAGCGACTGGACCGCGCCATACGTCGCTTACCTGGAGGGAGGCACCCTACCCGTTGACGAGACGAAGGCCCGGATAATAGCACGCCGCTGCAAATCCTTCGTCATCATCAACGGCGAGCTCCACAAGCGGAGAGTGATCGGCGTGTTCCAACGCTGTGTCCAACCCGCAGAAGGACAAAAGATCCTCCAAGACATCCACGCTGGCGACTGCGGCCACCATGCCAGCGCCCGCTCCCTGGTCGCCAAGGCCATGCGACATGGCTTCTACTGGCTCACCGCACACGCCGACGCAGTCGACATCGTCCAATGATGTGTCGGGTGCCAGAAGTACACCAACCAGAATCACGTGCTGAGCTCGGATCTCAAGACCATCCCCATCACCTGGCCATTCGTTGTATGGGGCATGGACATGGTGGGCCCGTTCAAGAAGGGCCCCTCTGGCTTCACCCACCTCCTAGTCGCAGTCGACAAGTTCACAAAATGGTTGGAGGCCAAGCCAGTCCGCAAGTGCGATGGGAAGACTGCCACCAAATTACTACGCAAGCTCATCTATCGCTACGGATTCCCGCACATCATCATCATGGATAACGACACAAACTTCGCCAAAGGAGCCATGGCGGAATTCTGCGAGGAGCATAATATACGACTCGACCTCGCCTCAGTCGCCCACCCGGAGCCCAATGGACAGGCGGAACGCGCCAACCAGAGCATCCTCCAAGGCCTCAAGCCGCGACTGCAAGTTCCACTCGAGCGAACCCCCGTGTGCTGGGTCAAAGAACTCCCCTCTGTCATCTGGGGCATCCGCACCTCCGTCAACAGGTCGACAGGATTCATTCCCTTCTCATGGTGTACGGTGCCGAGGCCTTCATGCCAACCGACCTCGAGCACGATTCGCCACGGGTGGTCAACTACATGGAGGCCGACAACGAGCTCGCACGCCAGGACGGAGTCGACCATCTCGACGAAGCGCACGATCTAGCTTGCTCCCGCACCGCCATCTACCAGCAAGGGCTTCACCGCTACCACAGCCGGCGAGTACGGACTCGCACCTTCCAGGAAGGCGACCTGGTACTGTGTCTGATCTAGGACAAGAAGGGCATGCACAAGCTCTCTCCCCCTTGGGAGGGACCATTCACCATTGGGCGAGTCCTAGGCAACGACGCCTACTACCTCACCAACGTCCGAGGCAACGGAAAACTCGACGTCAAGCGGCCATGGAATGTAAACCTCCTATGGAAGTTCTACTCTTAGAACTCCAGACATGTACCCCCTACCCGCTATGAAATAAAGAAGATCGATTCACGCAAATTGCGTCCACTCTCCGTACCTTGTGCCACTCGCACTCGTAATAACAGTGTTACGCTATTCGCAGAAGTCAACCTTTGGTGACACGACCGGCATAGCCAAGTAGTGCGGTACGAGGGCACTGGAAAAATTCAGGCCTCGCACCGTCCACGAAAAAAGCTAACCTGGAGCCCCAATGGAGTCGCCTCGCTGGACTGGCTCCCTGAGCCAAGATGACTGCATTCGCTTCCCACAGCGACCCAGTCCTCCACATCCTCGGCGCAGCAACTCGAACGGCAAAGTACCACGCTCGGGGACTGACACCAGCCCAAAGAAGAGTGGCTAGGGAAAAACGCCACGTAAGAGAGCGCGCCCTAGACTCGCCATGCGACTGGTCTTACGGATCAGGTGGAGTGACGCGCCTAACACAACACGCCTAGTCCTCACCTACCTCGGGCATGCGACTAGAACGGCCAAGTACCACGCTCGGGGACTTGGCGACCCGACCCCGTTCGCGCCCGGGAAAACAGCCAAGTAAAGAGCACCCCTAGGAGTCGCCATGCGGCTGGCTTCCCGAGCCATGGCGAGTCGACCCTAACTCATTAACAGTTCAAACAACATATAAAAACAAGGTCAAACCCATAAAAAGGGTGGACGTGCTCGGGGACTCGCACAACCAACAACCAAATCACAAAAACAATGACAAAATAACCCATGCATTCCTTCATAGAAGCAAAATTTGTTCGCGTAAAAGGAGAATTACATGTTTATCTTAAGCTAACGCCGAATGGCAAAATACTCTATTCCGCGGACTTCGACGAGGAGGTGCCACCATCCTTGCAATTGCGGATAAAGGGAACCCAAGGATTTGACGGGTACGTCGTGAGCTCAACCGACATGGCCGCACAAAATGTATGCTCCACCTTGAAGTCGCGGTGAGCCGGCTCGGGGTCATTGGGGGCGACGACCGTTTCCTGATAGGGAATAAGGTCGCCCATTGCCCACACGCGGTCGGAATACACCGCGGCTCGCTCCATCAGCTTTAGCACCTCGGCAATCTCGATTGAGCCCATCGATGAAGGATACCCACTCGTGACGTCGTCAAGGTCGAAGTCGTCAGGAAAATGCGCGAGCCCAAGGCTCAGCACAGTCGCCGCTCCACGACGGAAGGCCGACCGCGTCATGAACTCCACAACCGCTGGGGCCTTCTCCAGATAGCGCCAAACTTCAACGAGGTCACTGGGGATCACCTCCGTGGGCGAGATTTCCTGAAGATACGCCCTGAGGCAGGTCGACGACAGCACGGCAGAATCGACCAGAGTGGTGACGCATTGCCGCGCGTTGTACGATTGCGCCTCTTCGGCATTATCAGTGATCAGGCCTGCAGCACACAAGCAAATATTAAGGGAAGCACCAACAAAACAATGTGAGTCGCGCGCCCAATGATTCGTAGAAGAAACACTCACCAATCAGCAGGCGACAGAGGTCCTTGATGAAATTTTGAAGAGCTGAGAGGTCATTCTGCATCCCGGCGACGAGCGCGTCCGACACCTTCTGCTCCTTAGCAACAGAAGTAACGGCCGCCTTGGCTCGTACTTCCGCCGAGCTTGCTTCCGCCTTCGCCTCCTTGAACTCACGCTCCAGTTCGGTGATTCGCTTCTCCGCGGCGCTCAAGGACGACTGAGCCGCCGTCAACTCACCAGCCGGAACAAGGCCCTGGCGAGCCTCCTTCACTGCAGCCGCACTATCCTCTTCTTCCACAACAAAACGATTACAAAGGTAACAAGCTCGTGACCAGTGCCAAACAACACAAACACTCACCCGCAGTCGCTCGAAGCTGCTCGTTCGTATCCTGAACAGCGAGGAGCTCCTTTTCCACGCGGTGTTTGGCAGCAAGCCGCTCGGCCGACTCGCGTTGCAAGCCCTGTGCAACAATTACAACGTCAGCGACAAAACTTCCTAAGTGCCTAACCGCTGAAATTCAGCAACTAGCCACTCGGGGACTAGATGACAAAACTTCCTAAGTGCCTAGCCTCTGAAATTCAGCGACTAGCCACTCGGGGACTGGATGACAAAACTTTCTAAGTGCCTAGCCACTGAAATTCAGTGACTAGCCACTCGGGGACTGAATGACAAAACTTCCTAAGTGCCTAGCCGCTGAAATTCAGCGACTAGCCACTCGGGGACTGGACGACAAAATTCCTAAGTGCCTATCCGCTGAAATTCAGCGACTAGACACTCAGGGACTAGATGGCGAAAAACAGTAAGAATCCGACCACTGAAATTCAGTGGCCCGATCCTCGGGGACTGGACATACCTGGATGGCGGCACCTAGCATGTCGTGAAGCTCCATTGCGTCCACTGATGAGAGCACGCGTGGAGTATGCCCGCGATGTTGTTTGACCTCCGTGCCGGCGTCCCCAGGCTGTTGGCTCGATGGCACTGAGGCACTCGCCGTGGCGGACCTCGCTACAAAGCGAGGGAACGTCGCCACCGCGGCCCCCGCGCCACCCGATGGCGGACCGATCGTCTCAATCGAGGTCGTGGGGCCTTCCTGCTGCGACTCCACGTCCTCCATGGCCTTTAGAGCCACATCCACCGCAATCGGGGTTGCGCTCGGGGCAGCCGCTGGCTCGTTCGAGATCGTGACGACCTCATCGCCTTTTGTTCTCTTGGTGCCTTCAGCGGGAGCCTCAACCTCGTCGCCCTTCCTCTTCTTCGAGGGATCACCCGGTGCCTCCGTGGCGACCGATGGAACCTTGGCCACTGAAGGGTGACCTATCTTCTTCACTCCAGTCCTACGAAACAACTCCGTCAATAACACTCGCCAATCAAACATGAACCAAGCAGACAAATGAAAGATTGAGGAATACTCACTTGGCGACTGGGATAAATCGTAGGCCAGTACGAATACTGGCCAGCTTCTCTAGTTCTGGCCCCAGTTTCTGACTGAGGCCCATCTCAAATACGCTCTGCGCCCAAGACACCGACGGCTTCTTCAAGGATGAGGCCGCGGCAGGAGGTTCAGTCGCAATCGCCGCGGGAGCTCCTCTCAGCGGCGAGTCCCCTGCGGCTGGAGCGGCCACCAGCTCGGTAACTGGGGCGAACGGCGGCGGCAGTGATTCCAGCGGCGCCTCGTCCTCCACGACGGTCGCAACAATCGCTGCGGTCGCGTGTGCCGCTGTTTCTTCGGCTGTGCTGGTAGCATCGGAGCTACTCGCGGACCGAGGCGGAGATATCGGCTTAGCCGGCTTTGTCTTCTTCTTGGGAGGCGGCGGCTTCTTCTTCTTTGATGGTGTGGCTTCACGCTGTGAGGTATGATCGGGGAGCTCGTCATCGTCGTCATCGTGGGCCGCAAGGCTTTTGCTGGCCTCGACTTCACGCTGGTGTTGCCCATGGGTCTTGCGGACCGTGGGGGCAGCGACATCCACGGCTTTGTCGCCATCTTCGTCATCGTCATCACCACCGCCCCCGTCACTTCTGACATCGCCCTTATCAGGTGATGACTCGCTCTCGTCTTCGGCGGATGAGTTCGAATTCTTGTCATCTGAGGGTGGAAGCCAACCTTCCACCACTTGGAATAGCTGCAACAACCAAGCAACATTAGCACGACCGCGAATGTATAAACTGCGAATGCAACTGCATGGGAAATAAAAACTCACCGTTGGAGCTTGGCGCTTCGCGGTGTAAGGTGCGACCCCGGCCTTTGCATCAAGATACACCGCCTGGGTGATCTTCTTCAGGTCAGGGTATAGTCATTGAGTCTCCACTCGGCATGACAGGACTTCGTCGGGTCGTCCTTGCCCGTATACTCGTACATATAGTGGGTACGGTTGGCTAGAGGCACGAGCCGTCGCCCGAGCCAGCAGTTGTAGAGGTTGATGGTTTGGAGGCCCTTCTTCTTCAAGTTGCGGATGGTCTGCAACATCTCGTCGATTGACCATCCGCTGGTCCATCGGAAGCTTGGTGACTTGGAGCTGACGTGGCTCGGGCCGGTCGGCGGAGTACCTCGGAAGCGCCACCTCGTCGCCCGGCATCGACTCGGTCACATAGAACCAGCTCTTCTTCCACTCATTCGCTGCTTTGGACCGAAGAACAACGCCTTCGACTTCAGCAAGAAGGTCAGGCCGCCCGCAGCTAACATCGGGCCGCCTGCCTCTTCGCGGCTGATCCTCCCATGGAACAGATCTTGCCATAGGGGAAAGTATGGTCGATAGCCCAAGTAGCACTCGTAGAACGCCACGAAGATGGCGAGATGTTCGATATTGTGCGGTCCCAGGTCTTACGGTTGGATGTCGTAGTAGGCGCAGAAGCGGCGGAAGAAGAGGGAGGTGGGGAATCTGAGCCCCCGCTCCAGATGGCTGGTGAAGCAGACGAACTCCCCTTCGCACGGATCTAGGATCACCTCTAACTTGCTTGTTGTTATTGTGGAAGCTAGCCTTGTACTTGGAAGCCTTCATTTTATTATGGAAGTTTGCTCCAATCTTGTTGTAAAGGCGCCGGGTTCCCGCCTCGAAGGGTACCGATAATAAAAAAGTGGACTAGGTCATTTGTGGCGGAAGTTCACTAGAGAATAGCTCTGAATTCTTCGCGCGCCAACTTCTCAGAGTGAGGAGCGCGATTGCGCCAAGGGCAGCCACGGTCGACGTCGAGGCGAGGGGTGGGAACGCTAGCTCTGAATTCTTCGGCTAGATGTCGTGGAAGAGGGATGGCTTCTGGTACCATGTTCCATGTAAAACATGATACATAAGGGTTTTACTCCATATGTATTTATATGTGCCCCGTAGGCTAGGTTATTACAATCGGATTACATATCTTGATCATGCTCAAGTTATCAGTCTTACCAACAACCGAATCCATGAGATTTAAACCTTCGTAATGATAACCTAAGAACTTGATTGTTGATTTTCCTTCTTCTCGTCTGTTGATTTCCATGCATATTTTATTATTCATCACAACGATCATACTTATACCGGTATATATGTAAGGACCCATCCGTGATTGTGCTCCCGCTTAGCAACTTCAGGAATCAGTCTTGGCAGCCTACGAACTCGTAGTCGACGGCGAGGTGGCCGTTGGCAGCGCCGCGGCCGTCAGTGTCGATCTGCTGGAACACGGCGACATCCAGGTCGAGCCCGCCGTTGTCGCACTGGTCCACCACCCTCGCCACCGTCCGCGCCCCCGTCCCCCTGTTCGTCACCTGGAGGCAGCGGCCGCAGGAGGACTGGCCGTGCGCGCCAGCGGGGCCGCAGAACGCCGTCCAGCCGTACCGCTGCCGCCACGCCAGCGGCATGTCGGCGTCCCACGTCGCACAGAAGACGCTCGCGACGCGCAGGTCCCAGTTGATCCGCTCTGGATGGTACAGGTTGTACGTGGCCATCACACCGCTCGCCTCCTGCGCTGTCGCGCCGTCGCCAGACATGCAGACCACGACCAACGCCACTAGAACCAGCACTGACACCGGCACCGGCGTGCCGGCGACGAAGGCCTTCATTGCCATACCTCTTTCTAGCCAACTACTTTTGCAGCTACGCAGTGCCTAATGGGCTAATGAGCTGCTCAGTTTGTGTATTCCTCAGTTTGTGACTGGACATATTTATAGATCCTCGTACTGACATTAGCTTCATTGTAGAGAAAAACGTGAATCACTCAACCTGGCTTGTTATCATCGCCTTCATCAGATAGCATGTAGTTTATTTGATCTACACCTACAAGTGGTTACACAAACTATGTCATGGTCGAATAAATTGAAGTTTGTTGAGTTAAAGTTGGAGTGACTTCTAGTTGTTACCACCATACTTTTAGATTTTTACACTAATTGCCTCCATTTAGCAACTATTCATCTTCAAGGCCCATTCACTAAAAAATATATCATTTTTCACTCCCTATAAAATTTTGGTAGCGAATAGCGATGCACCAAGTGTGGGTCTTGGGAGGTCGGTGAGGGGTTTCGTGTACAGATCCGACTATCATCGACGATCAAATATTCATCTTCACAGCCCATTTACTAAAAAAAAAAATTCTCCTTCCGTCCCAAACTATAAGACGTCTAAAGATTAGTCAAAAATCAATATATTTTTAAGTTTTACCAAAATTACACATAAAATTATGCCTCAATAGAATCACCATAAAATATATGTTCTTAATGTGTCCATTCAATTCTGAAGATATAGATTTAAAAAACATTGGTCAAAGTTTATAAGATTTGTATTTTAACTAATTCTTAGTCGTTTTATATTTTGGGATGGAGGGAATATCTTGTTTCACTCCTAAAATTTTCGTAGGAAATAGTGATCCACCAATTGTGGGTCTTAGGATGTCAGTGAGGGGATTCGTGTGCGATCCGGTTGAATATAAATATATTTTCTCGTTTATAAATATATTGTCAGTGAGGGGATTTGTGTCCATAAACCTTTTATCGTATCAGAATCAAGAGGTCTTGAGTTCAGGACCCTGCTCACGTAATATTAGAAAATTAAAAAAAAAGATTATGTGGCTTAAACCGAACTCATGCTAAGGACTAAAATAAGCCTTACGTGAAGGTGAGTGTTGAATATAAATATATTACCAAATTGCTTTCCATCAGATCGGTCTTTTGGTAAAGTTGACTTGTGCATAAATCCTTAGATCCGACTATCATCGATGATCAAACCTTCGAGTTACCTACCGCTCATCACCTACTGCATAGTCCCATGGTCACCAAATGAGCGAAACACGTGGTGATTTGTGTGAGAGTGAGGTGGTATCATTTGATCTAGTATAGCTTAATCCTTGCAGTCTGGTCCGACTGAGAGAGGCGAACCGGTTCACATGAAAAAGCCTGAAGGAGAACCACAACTTCTTGTGCCCCACTTGGCAGATCATTAACGAAATATTTAAAAGGATAAAAATTGTCATAATTTCACTAAATGCAGTATCTAGGATGAAATTTTTTCAGTAATAAGCGTTCAAAAGTGAGAATCGGGTGGCCTCAAAACTGCAATTCACTCTTACAGTTGTGAGTTTGTGGTTATATGGGGCATCCATACAACAATTTGTGAGAACCTTAATAATTTGCATCCACGAGGACTTAAACATGTTGCTATACTGTTCGAGGTGTGCTTCGGTGTCCCCTGTTTTCTCCAAACTTACAAAACTTAAAACACCAAATGCGGCCTGGAATAGCCGATACCCCATCGTGCCTCCTAACCGAAGGGGTATCAGTCAATCCTGGTCTTCCTTATGTTTTTAGTTTCATAAGTTTGGAGAAGAGGGGGACACCAAAGAAAAAACCCATATTGTTCATCCACTCCTAAATTGTGCGCTTCTTGTTTAGCTTTCATGAAGGGATACATATATGGCTAGTTCTGGTAATGTTGCATCAATGTTGTCATGGGCATACTACTGATAGTGACATATGACTGCCTAATTTGTACTACTTAGTACTTAATGATGAGTGTTGTTAATTCCAAGTTGCTCATCACTAGCAAGGTAGCTCAACGGTTATGTGTTCTCACTGTCGACATCAACTTCTACATTTATTTTGTAATCAACTGTTTGTTCATTTGTTTTCTCTAAAATTAGCTGTTAGCTATTTGTCTGATTGCATGGACTAGTAAGATACGAGAGTACGTGGCATATGTATTTTCACCATACCTTCTTGTTAACATCGTTCATTCTGTCAAATGTCTTTATTACCACAGTCCACAAACAAGAATACTCAACTAATTAACTATAAATATCTCGATGTGATTTCTAATTTGTTGCCTGATAGAGTACGTGAAATCTTCAACCGTAATGTAGTGATGGGCAATGATTGCACTATCAGAGAGAACAAAGTAATGCATCATTGACTAGTGTCTAATGGACCTCGCGGAACCATTGTAAACGACGTTACTTCCGCTAATCCAGCATTAGTTTGTTTATCCATCTATAGTATTAATCCCAAAAAATGAGAAAACAAAATATTCTCATGAACAAGCAAATTATTTTTGAAAATTCAAGATTTACTACCCATGGCCTAGGTAACATGCACACAACTAAACTGTGGAAAAATAAATATCACGATTAGAATACACGAAGAGAAATGGTGGCTAACATCTTATCGATTTTTCAAACAGAAAAAGTCTAAGCCATACAACTCTGTGCCGGTAATACACCTCTGATTTCACTGACGAAAACTGCAAATGTAGCTGGCGATATGTTTGAGGCTTTAACATGGCTCCCGCTTAAGGCTCATTCTCCTCGGTGAAACCACATGTGTCAATTAAGCGGTTTAAGTGATAGCCATGGATACATTGTTTCAGACCCCTAACTCTTCGTCCGCAATAAGTTCTTTTGGCCGCACACAAAAGTTTTATCTTCGACTTTACGTGGACAATTTGGATTGAACTTTCGATTCATCGATATTCAGTGGCCCACTTCAAGCCCTTGATACTAGTACACACTTTTTATTTTCTCTAGTGGACACTTTTAGCAATGATCTTTCCTGGAGTTTTGTTATTTGTTCAAGTTGTTATAAATCATAAGACAATGCTTAGTAACCATTTTAACAGCATCCAAAAAATTGTGTCTAGATCATCACGCAAAAACCAAAATTTCCTCTTCCTACTACTCCCTCCGTTTCAAAATATAAGATGTTTTAGGTTTGTGAAGAAGATGAATCTAGACTTGTTTTAGTAGGTAGGTTCACTCAACTTTGGGATGAATCTACACACTAAAAAAGTCTAGATTCATTTTTTTCACAAACCTAAAACATCTTATATTTTAAAACGGAGGGAGTAGTTGTGAAAATTAGTGCCGGCATGAAGCTAAGCGGTAATAGACTGACGAATGTGTTGGTGTTGCTTTGGCTTTAATTTTTTTTCTCGCCTTTGTGTTGGTTGACTAACTTTGTTGGGTGCATACTAGTGTTTTTTCGTTGTATTGTTGCAAAGATCGAGCGAGTCTACATATTTGTCTCAACTTGATATATCACTAAAGTTGCCCACAATCGGGAAAAAAAATGCACCACCAGTCAACAAATAACTTTCGGTTAAAATTGAGTCATAATCTCCTAAATGCAAATGTACCGTTTGCAAATAAAAGAATTGTTAAAATAGTTTTTTCATGGAACCCGTACGAGAACTATCTTTCAAATTTACAAGGAAATAGAGCAAGATTTGCAACCAAAAAAAAAAAACTTCAGTCCGGGCCTTGAGTTGCTGCAGTGTCTAAGTTGAGCTGTCATGTCAGTCCGCATCAGCAGAGCTAGGTAATACACGCTGGCGGTTTGGATCATACATGAACGACATACGAAAGTACAGTAATACTATGGCAAATTGAGCATGACGTAAACGATGATGATGACCCAGTAACTGACCGGCGTCTAATCAAAAAGCAGGCCATAATAAGGTGTACACTGCCAAGTGAAAGTATACAAAGCTCTATCATCGAGCATCATCGGTTGTACCAACAAGGCATTTCAGGAGGTATGTCTTTTTGCGAGATGAGACCAAACGGACTCATCGTAAGTGATGTTATAGCACATTTTTACTTGTCTTTACCTATCTGATCAGTTTCACTTATCATACGTACGCCTCCTGCAGTCCAACTTGTATAGCCCTTGTAAAGTTTGCAGTGTTGCGAATACTGGCTGCCGTCCGTCAGGTCTACTCGTCTGTTTTTGTCCTCTCGGTTTTTGTCCTCTGACCGAACTCGTCGGATGGCTGAGACCAGCTATGCCGCGCTCGGTTTATTCTCAGGCCCGTTAGTTGCACGCATCAACTTCACCACAAAAGAAATGATAATTGGTCATTGCTGAAATGTAAACAACTCTTCACTAGTTGTTGGATGAGGCTTCCTGGTGCTCCTTCGGCACCGGATCTTGAGCTCGGCGGTGAAAATCCCTTTGGTATGACCTTAGTTTGTTGTATTCTACTTTCTCGGTTTCGAAATATAAGATGTTTTAGCTTTGTGTAAAGCAAATGTATTTGAAAAAAGTCCACATAACCCCTCTAACTATCGGGTTTGGGACGCTAACCCCCCTTAACTATTAACTGGGTCACTAAACCCCCTTAACTATCCAAAACCGGACGGATTACCCCCTCGAACACTGAAAGTTGTTTTGATAGCGGTTTAGAAGACAGTGGATCTTGTTTTAGGCCACGTCACCGGTGGTTTGGACAATGTGGAGATGTACATGGTCCGCACCTGGTCACGGGCGATGAGGATGAGGCGTCGGGATTAACAACTTGCCATATACGCACGCGGTCCTCATCGCCGGTAGCGAGGAACCTACCATCCTAGCTGAACTTGATGCTACATATCAATCCATCGTGCATGCGCACCTCCTGCCGCATTTACAAACCCACCAGGTCCTTGCTTAACATGGACACTACGGATGGAAGAGCTGACGATCTGTCCATGTCTTTCTCGTGGAGGAGGCCAGCGCCCGTCGCGATGAGCTTGATGTTCTTCAGCCACCCTGGCTCCGGCTGCGCCGAATCAACTGCCTTACACGCGGAGGTTAGCCGACAAACTGCACGAACTTGCCTACGCTCAGCTGCATGACGATGCGGGCTTCGTTGACCGAGCCGTCCGTCGACTATCCGCGGCTGCTCATGACGCCGCAGTCCAGGATTTTGACGGGCAACCATCAGGACGGGTGGAGAGCCATGTGCATGGGTGAGCCCTGTAGACAGTGCGGCAAAGAGTATCCCAAATCCTCTGACGATTCAACTACCTTTCCTACATATCTAACTATGCCCTCTGGTTCAGATTCACTGGCCTCATTGCTTGGCAAGGAGACGAAGATGCCTGTAATATTCGGTGGTGCGGCAGACCTGTACTTTGGTGTGTCACTAACAGGATCGAATCCTAGGCTCTTGGCGGGAGCGGTGCGCTCACTCGAATGAACCTCCACGCTTTCTGGTAGCACCTCCTCATGCGGCAAGGCGGTTGTTGGACCTTCACGGTTTCAAGAAGATGTTGTGCTGCCGTTTCACGGGAGGCACAGACGAAAGGATTTTTGTTGGGATGGATAAGGAGGCACAAATGGGGATGGGGGAAGGACGACGGGGAGGCATGAAGGGAATATGTCCTGAGAGGCAATAATAAAGTGTTTATTATGTGTATTCCAAGTATATGATAGACGTTTATTTTACATGCTATAATTGTATTACTACGGAAACGTTAATACATGTGTGTTTAATAAACAAACAGAAAGTTCCTAGTTATGCCTTTCTCATAAACTAGCTCGTTGATTAACAAGATGATCAAGGTTTCCTGATCATGGACATTGGATGTTGTTAATAACGAGATCACAACATTAGTGTAATGGTGTGATGAACATTCGTCCAAAGTATAGCATTATGATCAAAGTCATTGAGTTTATATTACTATAACAACTTACGGGGTGATCTAATCCTTAGACCATGAGATCATGTCAATCACTAACACCGGAAGAGTTTCTTGATAACATCAGACGTCGCACCGTAATAGGGTGATTATAAAGATGGGTTCAGAACTAATAAAGTGTTATGTTGAGGCCCATGGATCGAGAGTGGAATTTGTTCATCCCGATGACGGATAGATATACTCTGGGCCCTCTCGTGATATTACATTGGTTAGCTTGCAAGCAAGTGATTTGATCACTAGAATGTTATATCACGGGAACGAGAAAAGAGTGCATGTCAGTAACGAGATCAAACTAGGTATGAAGATACCGATGACTGAATCTCGGACATGTAATATATCGCGAAACAAAGGGATTGAGATACTACCGTAAAAGGTTCCGACGATCACAAGAAAGTCATCGTTGAATGTGTGGGAGTCAGTATGGGTCTCCAGATCCCGCTTCTGACTATTGATCCGAGAGGGGTCTCGATCATGTCCGTATTATTCACGAACCATAGGGTGACACACTTAAGAGACCCCGACATCCAATTAGAGAAAAAATTCATGCCAGAAAAAATAACAAACGCAGGAATTTATTTCACTAGATACCGAAACAGGTTTTCGGGTGAAATTGCAGAAAGTGTTTTTGCATGTGAAATAGAATTCTAGCAAGGGGTTATATGTGAATGTTTGTCATTAAAGTAATTGACAAAATTCTAAATAAATAAAAAGAGTTTTATTTAATGAGAGTTTGCATTAAATTTGGTGGAAATTTAATTGCGAGTTTGAGTGGGATTTTGAGTGGAGGAAAATGAAGAGGTTTTTGTGAGTGGAGTGTCCACCCACATGAATGAAGGAGGGGAGGGGTCAGCCCCCATGGCCGGCGGCTACCCCCTTGGGGTGCCCCCCTCCTCCTATAAAAGGCACCTCTCTCCCTCTCTCTCACTCACACCTACTCGTGAAGGATCTCTATCCCCCTCTAGAATTTATCCCCATGGTCTCGGACTAGCGAGATACATGTTCCCGGTGGCTATTCGACAAGAAAGAGTTGTGCTTCCGCTGCATCGCTGGAGCGACGAGGCGGAGGTTGCTCGGTGCCTCGGACGTGTGTGCGAGCACGGATGCGCTGCTGATTTGCGGCGCTAGGACTTCCTCTCGACCTTGAGATCGGCAAGAGATCGTCTATATCAACCACGAGTTTAACTTGTTAAGCTTTTTCGGTCTTCAAGGGTATGTTCTCTACGGATATACATCCGCATGTTGTTTGTATCTAGTAGATAGATCTTGGTACATAGTTGTTCCCATCGTAGAAATTTTTTTGTTTTCTATGCTGCGAACCCTACAGTGGTATCAAAGCCGGATCTATGCGTAGATGCTTTACACGGGTAGTACACATATGAGTATGTGGGCGATGATGATCATGTTGTTGCTCCTTAGTTGTAATTTTGGATATTGGTGGCATAGTGGGATGAAGCGGCCCGGACAAACTTTACATGTCCTCGCACATGAGACCTGTTCCACGCTTGACATGCAACTAGTTTGCATAAGTGGCTAGCGGGTGTCTGTCTCTTCTACTATAGTCAATATCTATTTTTCAACGAGTTGTCAACAATTTGGTTATCCTCGTTGTGGTTTATGTTCGTAGGTATGAACGGTTCTATCTTCGAAAGCCCTAAGCCACGTAAAAATTGCAATGGATAAATTAGACGCGTCTAGTTTAGATAATTGTTGGGCTAGTGTTATGATATGGTAATGTTATAAGTAGAGGTATGAGATGATACTCTTACAACACACATAACGTGTAAGTTCCATAGACCTTGGCCTTACACATAAAGGTATGATAGTGATCATACCACGGTGCACATGATAGAGATCATATGCGGGAACCATATCATTCCACTAATAAACATGTGATGTTTGATTGCATCTTATATTGCTTGTTTGGCATTTTATTAGCATAATAAGATGATCCTCATTTAAATATCAAGATAAGAATGTGTTCTTCCTTTAGTATGCACCGATTATGTTTTCATCGCTCCAAGACATCACTTGATGATCGGGTGTTCTTGGATCCACGACCATATTTTGGGTGTAAGATAGTTACACACGCGAATACTAAGCTTCTTACTTGGCGAGCCTAGCATGTACAGACATGGCCTCGGAACACGGACCGAAAGTTTAAGCATAAGTCATATAGTAGATATGATGCCCATTTGATGCTCGCCTTTGAAGCTACAGCAACTCACGTGATGATCGGACCTGGTGTAGTGGATTTGGTTCATATAATCACCAAAAAGACACAAGGGATGTCGTTTTTGAGTGGGAGTTCATTCGTAATGTGGATTTTGAACTCAATCTATCATAAACTTAGTCAAAACTTTACAAATTATGTTGTAGATGGCACCACCTGCTTTTAATTTCAATGTGTTTATGGAGAAAGAGAAACTTGCAACGAATGGTAGCAACTTTACCGAATGGGCCATGAATTTGAGGATTCTCCTCTCTGCTACACAAAAGCAATATGTGCTAGAAGCGCTGCTAGGCCCCCCACATTTTGAGGATGCCCCTGACAAGGAGAAGAATGTCTATCAGACTCGTCAGGAGGAACACAACTTAGTTCATTGCGGCATATTGTATGGTCTAGAGCCAGAACTTCGAAAGCGTTTCGAAAATGGCAATGCATTTGATACAATGGGTGAGTTGAAAATGATTTTCGACACACATGCTGCTGTAGAGAGCTACAATGCTTCAGAAAAGTTCTTTAGCTACATGATGGAAGAGCACAACTCCGTAAGTGAGCATGTACTCAAGATGTCGGGTTACGCCGATAAGCTTGTGTCCTTGGGAATATCGATTCCCATTGACTTAGCCATCCATCGTGTTCTTCAGTCTCTTTCACCTAGCTATAAGAGCTTTGTGATGAACTATAATATGCAAGGCATGAAGAATTCTCTCCCCGAGCTTCTGTCAATGCTTAAAACTGCAGAAGTGGAGATAAAAAAGGAACATCAAGTGTTGATGATCAATAGGAACACTGGTTTCAAGAAATACAAGAAGGGAAAACGGATGGGAAGTAAGGGCGGCAAGCCGGTTGCCGTGCCTGAAAAGAAACCCCGAGATGGCCCTAAGTCTGATACCGAGTGCTACTATTGTAAGGCGACTGGCCACTGGAAGCGCAACTGCCCCAAGTATTTGGCAGACAATAAGGCCGGAAAGGAAAACAAAGGTATATATGATATACATGTTACTGATGTGTACTTGACTAGTGCTCGCAGTAGCACCTGGGTTTTTGATACCGGTTCAGTTCCTAATATTTAACTCGAATCAGGGGCTGCGAGTTGGCCCTAAGTCTGATACCGAGTGCTACTATTGTAAGGGGACTGGCCACTGGAAGCGCAACTGCCCCAAGTATTTGGCAGACAATAAGGCCGGAAAGGCAAACAAAGGTATATATGATATACATGTTATTGATGTGTACTTGACTAGTGCTCGCAGTAGCACCTGGGTTTTTGATACCGGTTCAGTTGCTAATATTTAACTCGAATCAGGGGCTATGGAACAAGCGACCACTAGCAAGGGGTGAGGTCAAGATACGTGTAGGCAATGGATCAAGCGTTGATGTGATCGCCGTCAGAATGCTACCTCTCCACTTGCCGTCGGGATTAGTTATAAACTTGAATAATTGTTTTCTGGTGCCTGTACTAAGCATGAACATTGTATCTAGATCGTGTTTGATGCGAAGTGGTTATTCATTTATATCCAAGAACAATGGTTGTTCTATTTATATGAATGAAATCTTTTATGGTCATGCACCGATGATGAATAGTTTATTTATATTAGATCTTGATAATAATGTTACACATATTCATAATGTTGATGCTAAAAGGATTAAACTTAATGATGATATATCCGCATATATGTGGCACTGCCGTCTAGGTCATATTGGCGTTAAACGCATGAATAAGATCCATTCGGATGGACTTTAGGAATCAATTGATTTTGAATCATTTGATACATGTGAGACATGCCTTATGGGCAAGATGAATAGGACGCCGTTTTCAGGTTCAATGGAACGGGCGACAGATTTATTGGAAATCATACATTCTGATGTATGTGGTCCAATGAGTGTGTCGGCGCGAGGTGGATATCGTTATTTTGTTACTTTCACGGATGATTTGAGTAGATACGGTTATATCTAATTGATGAAACACAAGTCTGAAACCTTTGAAAAGTTCAAGGAATTTCAGAATGAAGTGGAAAATCATCGTAATAGAAAGATCAAATTTCTACGGTCCGACCGTGGAGGTGAGTATCTAAGTTACGAGTTCAGCACTCACATGAAAGAGTGTGGAATTGTTTCACAACTCACGCCTGCCGGAACACCACAGCAAAATGGTGTGTCGGAACGTCATAATCGTACTTTATTGGATATGGTTCGATCTATGATGTCTCTGACGGACTTGCCGTTGTCATTTTGGGGTTATGCACTAGAAACTACTGCATTCACTTTAAATCGGGCACCATCTAAATCCGTTGAAAAGACACCGTATGAATTGTGGTTTGGAGACAAACCTAAGCTGTCATTTCTTAATGTTTGGGGATGCGATATTTATGTGAAGAAACTTCAACCGGATAAACTTGAACCCAAAGCGGAAAAATGCGTCTTCATAGGATACCCTAAGGAAACTATTGGGTATTCCTTCTATCACAGATCCGAGGGCAAGGTTTTTGTTGCCAAGAATGGATCCTTTCTAGAGAAAGAGTTTCTCGCGAAAGGTGTGAGTAGTCGGAAGGTAGAACTTGAAGAGGTTATTGAACCTTCTCTTCAAAGTATGGAGAGTAGCGGAGCGCCGGAAGTTGTTCCGGAGTTGGATTCAGCTGTTGAAGAGGGAAATAATGATAATGATCATGAAACTCCAAAAGAGAGTAGTACCGAACCTCGTAGGTCTAGCAGGACGCGTGCAGCTCCCGAACTGTACGGAAACCTTGTTAATAATTTCATGGTTGATGCAATTGATGACCCTGCGACGTATGAAGAAGCGATGATGAGCCCGGATTCCAACAAATGGTTAGAAGCCATGAAATCCGAGATGGAATCCATGTATGAAAATCAAGTTTGGAACTTGGTGGAATTACCTCATGACCGAAAGGCCGTGGAGAACAAATGGATTTTCAAAAGGAAAACTGATGCTGATGGTAATGTGACCGTCTATAAAGCTCGACTTGTCGCAAAGGGGTTTTGAAAAAATCAAGGATTTGACTACGATGAGACATTCTCTCCCGTAGCGATGCTAAAATCAGTTAGGATTATGTTAGCAATTGCTACATATTTCAATTATGAGATATGGCAGATGGATGTCAAAACCGCGTTTCTCAATGGTAATATTGAAGAAGAGTTGTATATGGGTTTTGTCGATCCTAAGGATGCTAACAAGGTGTGCAAGTTTCAATGATCCATCTATGGATTGAATCAAGCATCACGAAGTTGGAATCTCCGCTTTGATGAGGTGATCAAAGAGTTTGGATTTGTCCAAACATATGGAGAAGCTTGTATTTACAAGAAAGTGAGTGGGAGCAATGTGGCATTTCTGATATTATATGTGGATGACATATTATTGATCGGAAATGATATAGATCTTTTAAACAGTGTTAAAAGTTATCTAAACAACAAATTTTCAATGAAGGACCTAGGTGAAGCGTCATACATATTAGGCATAAAGATCTATATAGATAGATCTAGGCGCCTAATGAAGGGAATATGCCCTGAGAGGCAATAATAAAATGTTTATTATGTGCATTCCAAGTATATGATAGATGTTTATTTTTCATGCTATAATTGTATTAATACGGAAACGTTAATACATGTGTGTTTAATAAACAAACAGAAAGTTCCTAGTTATGCCTCTCTCATAAACTAGTTCGTTGATTAACAAGATGATCACGGTTTCCTGATCATAGACATTGGATGTTGTTAATAATGAGATCACAACATTAGTGTAATGGTGTGATGAACATTCATCCAAAGTATAGAATTACGATCAAATTCATTGAGTTTATATTGCTATAAACAAACTATGAAGTAATCCTAATCCTTATACCATGAGATCATGCCAATCACTAACACCGGAAGAGTTTCTTGTTGACATCAAATGTCACTCCGTAACTGGGTGATTATAAAGATGGCTTCAAAGCTACTAAAGTGTTATGTTGAGAATCATGGATCAAGAGTTTAATTTGTTCATCCCGATGACGGATAGATATGCTCTGGGCCCTCTCGGTGATATCACATTGATTAGCTTGCAAGCAAGTGATTTGATCACTAGAATGTTATATCACGGGAACGAGAAAAGAGTGCATGTCAGTAACAAGATCAAACTAGGTATGGAGATACCGATGATCGAATCTCGGACATGTAATATATCGTGAAACAAAGGGATTAAGATACAAGCGTAAAAGGTTCCGACGATCACAGGAAAATTCATCGTTGAATGTGTGGGAGTCGATGGATCTCGGTCCGCTCGATTATTGATCGGAGAAGGGTCTCGATCATGTCCGCATTATTCGTGAACCGTAGGGTGACACACTTAAGGGACACTGGCATCCAGTTGGAGCAAATGTTTCATGCCAAAAGAATAAACAAGCACAGGAATTTATTTCACTAGATACCGAAACAGGTTTTCGGGTGAAATTGCATAAAGTGGTTATGCATGTGAAATGGAATTCTAGCAAGGGGTTATTTGTGAATGTGTGTCATTAAATTAATTGACAAAATTCTGAATAAAATAAAAGAGTTTTATTTAATGAGAGTTTGCATTAAATTTGGTGGAAATTTAATGGGAATTTGAGTGGACTTTTGAGTGGATAAAATTAAAGGGCCATTTTGTGAGTGGAGTGTCCACCCACATGAATGAAGGAGGGGAGGGGGCAGCCCCCATGTCTGGCGGACACCCCCTTGGGTGCCCCCCCTCCTCCTATAAAAGGAGCCCCTCCTCTCACTTGTCTCTCACACCTCCTCGTGAAGGATCTCTCTCCCCCTCTAGAATTTATCCCCCATGGTCTCGGACTAGCGAGATACATGTTCCCAGTGGCTATTCGGCAAGAAAGGGTTGTGCTTCCGCTGCATCGCTGGAGCGAGGAGGTGGAGGTTGCCCGGTGTCTTGTACATGTGTGCGAGCACGGATGCGCTGCTGCTTTGCGGCGCTAGGACTTCCTCTCTATCTTGAGATCGGTAAGGGATCGTCTACATCATCCACGAGTTGAACTCGTTAAGCTTTGTCGGTCTTCAAGGGTATGTTCTCTACGGATATACATCCGCCCGTTGTTTGTATCTAGTAGATAGATCTTGGTACATAGTTCCCATCGTAGGAAATTTTTTTGTTTTCTGTGCTGCGAACCCTATAGTGGTATCAGAGCCGGATCTATGCGTTGATACTTTACACGGGTAGTACACATATGAGTATGTGGGAGATGATGATCATGTTGTTGCTCCTTTGTTGTAATTTTGGATATTGGTGGCATAGTGGGATGAAGCGGCCCGGACAAACTTTACACGTCCTCGCACATGAGACCTGTTCCACGCTTGACATGCAACTAGTTTGCATAAGTGGCTATCGGGTGTCTGTCTCTCCTACTATAGTCAATATCTATTTTGCAATGAGTTTTCAACAATTTGGTTATCCTCGTTGTGGTTCATGTTCGTAGTTAAGAACGGTTCTATATCGAAAGCCCTAAGCCACGTAAAACTTGCAATGGATAAATTAGAGGCGTCTAGTTTAGATTGTTGCTGGGCTAGTGTTATGATATGGTGATGTTGTAAGTAGAAATATGAGATGATAGTCTTACAACATACATAACGTGTAATCTCCATAGACCTTGGACTTACACATATAGGTATGATAGTGATCATACCACGGTGCACATGATAGAGATCATATGCAGGAACCATATCATTTCACTAATAAACATGTGATGTTTGATAGCATCTTATATTGCTTGTTTAGCGCTTTGTTAGCATAATAAGATGATCCCTCTTTTAAATATCAAGATAAGAATGTGTTCTTCCTTTAGTATGCACCGATTATGTTTTCGTTGCTCCAAGACATCACGTGATGATCGGGTGTTCTTGGATCCACGACCATATTTCGAGTGTAAAACTGTTACACACACGAATACTAAGGTTCTAACTTGGTGAGCCTAGCATGTACAGACATGGCCTCGGAACACGGACCGAAAGGTTAAGCATGAGTCATATAGTAGATATGATGCCCATTTGATGCTCGCCTTTGAAACTACACCGACTCACGTGATGATCGAACTTGGTGTAGTGGATTTGGTTCATGTAATCACCAAAAAGGCACGAGGGATGTCGTTTTTGAGTGGGAGTTCATTCGTAATATGGATTAGTTGAACTCAATCTATCATACACTTAGTCTAAACTTTACAAATTCTGTTTTTAGATGGCACCACCTGCTTTTAATTTCAATGTGTTCATGGAGAAAGAGAAACTTGCAACGAACGGTAGCAACTTTACCGAATGGGCCATGAATTTGAGAATTCTCCTCTCTGCTGCACAAAAGCAATATGTGCTAGAAGCGCCACTAGGCCCCCCACCTTTTGATGATGCCCCTGACGAGGAGAAGAATGTCTATCAGACTCGTCAGGAGGACCACAACTTAGTTCATTGCGGCATATTGTATGGGCTAGAGCCGGAACTTCGAAAGAGTTTTGAAAACGGCAATGCATTTGATACAATGGGTGAGTTGAAAATGATTTTCTACACACATGCTACTTTAGAGAGCTACAACGCTTCAGAAAAGTTCTTGAGCTGCATGATGGAAGAGCACAGCTCCGTTAGTGAGCATGTACTCAAGATGTCGGGTTACGCCGATAAGCTTGTGTCCTTGGGAATAACGATTCCCATGGACTTAGGCATCCATCGTGTTCTGCAGTCTCTGCCACCTAGCTATAAGATCTTCGTGATGAACTATAATATGCAAGGCATGAAGAAGTCTCTCCCCGAGCTTATGTCAATGCTTAAAACTGCAGAAGTGGAGATCAAAAAGGAACATCAAGTGTTGATGATCAATAGGAACACTGGTTTCAAGAAAGACAAGAAGGGAAAACGAAAGGGAATTAAGGTTGGCAAGCTTGTTGCCGTGCCTGAAAAGAAACCCCGAGTTGGACCTAAGTCTGATACCGAGTGCTACTATTGTAAGGGGACTGGCCATTGGAAGCGCAACTGCCCCAAGTATTTGGCAGACAAGAAAGCCGGCAAGGCAAACAAAGGTATATATGATATACATGTTATTGATGTGTACTTGACTAGTGCTCATGATAGCACCGGTATTTGATACGGTTGCTAATATTTGTAACTCGAATCAGGGGCTGCGGAACAAGCGACCGCTAGCAAGGGGTGAGGTTAAGATGCTTGTCGGCAATGGATCAAGCGTTGATGTGATCGCCGTCGGAACGCTGCCTCTCCACTTGCCGTCGGGATTAGTAATAAACTTGAATAAATGTTATCTGGTGCCTCCACTGAGCATGAACATTGTATCTGGATCGTGTTTGATGCGAAGTGGTTATTCATTTAAATCCGATAACAATGGTTGTTCCATTTATATGATGAAATCTTTTATGGTCATGCACCGATGATGAATGGTTTATTTATTTTGGATCACGATAATAATGTTACACATATTCATAATATTGATGCTAAAAGGATTAAACTAAATGATGATATATCCGCATATATGTGGCACTGCCGTCTAGGTCATATTGGCGTTAAATGCATGAAGAAGCTCCATTCGGATGGACTTTTGGAATCACTTGATTATGAATCATTTGATACATGTGAGTCATGCCTTATGGGCAAGATGACTAGAACGCCGTTTTCCGGTTCAATGGAAGGGGCGACAGATTTGTTGGAAATCATACATTCTGATGTATGTGGTCCAATGAGTGTGTCGGCGCGAGGTGGATATTGTTATTTTGTTACTTTCATGGATGATTTGAGTAGATACGGTTATATCTACTTGATGAAACACAAGTCTGAAACCTTTGAAAAGTTCAAGGAATTTCAGAATGAAGTGGAAAATCATCGTAATAGAAAGATCAAATTTCTACGGTCCGACCGTGGAGGTGAGTATCTAAGTTACGAGTTTAGCACTCACATGAAAGAGTGTGGAATTGTTTCACAACTCACACCTGCCGAAACACCATAGTGAAATGGTGTGTCGGAACGTCGTAATCGTACTTTATTAGATATAGTTCGATCTATGATGTCTCTGACGGACTTTCCATTGTCATTTTGGGGCTATGCACTAGAAACTGCTGCATTCACTTTAAATCGGGCACCATCTAAATCCGTTGAAAAGACACGTATGAATTGTGGTTTGGAAACAAACCTAAGCTGTCATTTCTTAAAGTTTGGGGATGCGATGTTTATGTGAAGAAACTTCAACCGGATAAACTCAAACCCAAAGCGGAAAAATGCATCTTCATAGGATACCCTAAGGAAACTATTGGGTATTCCTTCTATCACAGATCCGAGGGCAAGGTTTTTGTTGCCAAGAATGGATCCTTTCTAGAGAAAGAGTTTCTCGCGAAAGGTGTGAGTAGTCGGAAGGTAGAACTCGAAGAGGTTATTGAACCTTCTCTTCAAAGTATGGCGAGTAGAGCAGCGCCGGAAGTTGTTCCGGAGTTGGCTTCACCTGTTGAAGAGGGAACTAATGATAATGATCATGAAACTCGAAGAGAATCTTGTCAAACCTCGTAGATCAAGCGATGCGTGCGACTCCCGGTATGCGAATCCTGTCATGAATTTCATGGTTGATGAAAATGATGACCCTGCGACGTATGAAGAAGCGATGATGAGCCTGAATTCCAACAAATGGTTAGAAGCCATGAAATCCGAGATGGAATCCATGTATGAAAATCAAGTTTGGAACTTGGTGGACTTACCTCACGACCGAAAGGCCGTGGAGAACCAATGGATTTTCAAAAGGAAAACTGATGCTGATGGTAATATAACCGTCTATAAAGCTCTACTTGTCGCAAAGGGGTTTCGACAAATTCAAGGAGTTGACTACGATGAGACATTCTCTCCCGTAGCGATGCTAAAATCAGTTAGGATTATGTTAGCAATTGCTGCATATTTTGATTATGAGATATGGCAGATGGATGTCAAAACCGCGTTTCTCAATGGTAATATTGAAGAAGAGTTGTATATGATACAAGCAAAGGGTTTTGTCGATCCTAAGGATGCTAACAAGTTGTGCAAGCTTCAGCGATCCATCTATGGATTGAAGCAAGCATCACGAAGTTGGAATCTCCGCTTTGATGAGGTGATCAAAGAGTTTGGATTTGTCCAAACTTATGGAGAAGCTTGTATTTACAAGAAAGTGAGTGGGAGCAATGTGGCATTTCTGATATTATATGTGGATGACATATTATTGATTGGAAATGATATAGATCTTTTAAACAGTGTTAAAAGTTATCTAAACAGCAAATTTTCAATGAAGGACCTAGCTGAAGCGTCATACATATTAGGCATAAAGATCTATAGAGATAGATCTAGGCGCCTAATAGGGCTATCGCAAAGTACATACCTTGATAACATTTTAAAGAAGTTTAAAATGGAAGATAGTAAGAAGGGGTTCTTACCTATGACACAAGGCACGACATTGAGTAAGCCTCAAAGTCCGGCTTCGGCGGAAGAAAGAGAGATAATGGACAAGGTCCCCTATGCTTCACCATAGGCTCTATAATGTACGCCATGCTATGTACAAGACCGGATGTGGCACATGCTATTAGTTTGACTAGTAGGTACCAATCGGATCCAGTTGAGAACAACTGAAAGCGGTCAAGAATATCCTTAAGTACTTGCGAAGAACTAAGGATATGTTTCTTGTATACGGAGGTGAAGAAGAGCTCGTCGCTAAGTGTTATGTCGACGCTAGCGTTGACACCGATCCGGATGACTCTAAGTCTCAATCCGGATACGTATTTCTCATGAATGGCAGAGCGGTTAGTTGGAGGAGCTCCAAATAACCTGTGGTGGCGGGATCAACAACGGAGGCCGAATATGTTGCTGCTTCAGAAGCGGCTTAGGAAGCAGTTTGGATGAAGGAGTTCATATCCAAACTAGGTGTGGTTGCAAACGCGTTGGACCCAATGGTGATCTATTGTGACAACAATGGTGCCATTTCCAATGCCAAAGAGCCAAGGTCTCACAAGCATTCCAAGCATATTAAGCGCCGGTTTCACTCCATCCGCGAGCATGTCAAGGATGGAGATATAAAGATTTGTAAAGTACATACGGATCTCAATGTAGCAGATCCGTTGACTAAAACTCTCCCTAGAGCAAAACATGATCTACACCAGAACTCCATGGGTGTTAGATACATCACAATGTAACTAGATTATTGTCTCTAGTGCAAGTGGGAGGCGAAGGGAATATGCCCGAGAGGCAATAATAAAATGTTTATTATGTGTATTCCAAGTATATGATAGATGTTTATTTTGCATGCTATAATTGTATTAATACGGAAGCGTTAATACATGTGTGTTTAATAAACAAGCGAAAGTTCCTAGTTATGCCTCTCTCATAAACTAGTTCGTTGATTAACAAGATGATCACGGTTTCCTGATCATAGACATTGGATGTTGTTAATAACGAGATCACAACATTAGTGTAATGGTGTGATGAACATTCATCCAAAGTATAGCATTACGATCAAAGTCATTGAGTTTATATTGCTATAAACAAACTACGAAGTAATCCTAATCCTTAGACCATGAGATCATGCCAATCACTAACACCGGAAGAGTTTCTTGTTGACATTAAACGTCACTCCGTAACTGGGTGATTATAAAGATGGCTTCAAATCTACTAAAGTGTTATGTTGAGAATCATGGATCAAGAGTGGAATTTGTTCACCCCGATGACGGATAGATATGCTCTAGGCCCTCTCGGTGATATCACATTGATTATCTTGCAAGCAAGTGATTTGATCACTAGAATGTTATATCACGGGAACGAGAAAAGAGTGCATGTCAGTAACGAGATCAAACTAAGTATGGAGATACCAATGATCGAATCTCAGACATGTAATATATCGTGAAACAAAGGGATTAAGATACAAGCGTAAAAGGTTCCGACGATCACAGGAAAATTCATCGTTGAATGTGTGGGAGTCAGTATGGATCTCGTGTCCGCTTCGATTATTGATCGGAGAAGGGTCTCGATCATGTCCGCATTATTCGCGAACCGTAGGGTGACACACTTAAGGGACACTGGCGTCCAGTTGGAGCAAATGTTTCATGCCAAAAGAATAAACAAGCGCATGAATTTATTTCACTAGATACCGAAACAGGTTTTCGGGTGAAATTGCATAAAGTGGTTATGCATGTGAAATGGAATTCTAGCAAGGGGTTATTTTTGAATGTTTGTCATTAAAGTAATTGACAAAATTCTGAATAAAATAAAAGAGTTTTATTTAATGAGAGTTTGCATTTAATTTGCTGGAAATTTAATGGGAATTTGAGTGGACTTTTGAGTGGAGAAAATTGAAGGTCCATTTTGTGAGTGGAGTGTCCACCCACATGAATGAAGGAGGGGAGGGGGCAGCCCCCATGGCCGGCGGCCACCCCCTTGGGTGCCCCTTCCTCCTATAAAAGGAGCCCCTCCTCTCACTTGTCTCTCACACCTCCTCGTGAAGGATCTCTCTCCCCCGCTAGAATTTATCCCCCATGGTCTCGGACTAGCGAGATACATGTTCCCGGTGGCTATTCGGCAAGAAAGGGTTGTTCTTCCGCTGCATCGCTGGAGCGAGGAGGCGGAGGTTGCCCGGTGTCTTGTACGTGTGTGCGAGCACGGATGTGCTGCTGCTTTGAGGCGCTAGGACTTCCTCTCGATCTTGAGATCGGCAAGAGATCGTCTACATAAACCACGAGTTGAACTTGTTAAGCTTTGTCGGTCTTCAAGGGTATGTTCTCTACGGATATACATCCGCTCATTGTTTGTATCTAGTAGATAGATCTTGGTACATAGTTCCCATCGTAGAATTTTTTTTTGTTTTCTATGCTGCGAACCCTACACCTAATAGGGCTATCGCAAAGTACATACCTTGATAAGATTTTAAAGAAGTTTAAAATGGACATAAGTAAGAAGGGGTTCTTACCTATGTTGCAAGGCAAGACATTGAGTAAGACTCAAAGTCCGGCTACGGCGGAAGAAAGAGAGATAATGGACAAAGTCCCCTATGCTTCAGCCATAGGCTCTATAATGTATGCCATGCTATGTAGAAGACTGGATGTGGCACATGCTATTAGTTTGACTAGTAGGTACCAATCGGATCCAGGTTCGGAACACTGGATAGCGGTCAAGAATATCCTTAAGTACTTACGAAGAACAAAGGATATGTTTCTTGTGTACGGAGGTGAAGAAGAGCTCGTCGCTAAGTGTTATGTCGACGCAAGCTTTGACACCGATCAGGATGACTCTAAGTCTCAATCCGGATACGTATTTCTCATGAATGGCGGAGCAGTTAGTTGGAGGAGTTCCAAACAACCTGTGGTGGCGGGATCAACAACGGAGGACGAATATGTTGCTGCTTCGGAAGCGGCTCAGGAAGCGGTTTGGATGAAGGAGTTCATATCCGAACTAGGTGTGGTTGCAAGCGTGTTGGACCCAATGGTGATCTATTATGACAAAAATGGTGCCATTGCCAATGCCAAAGAACCAAGGTCTCACAAGAATTCCAAGCATATTAAGCGCCGGTTTCAGTCCATCCACGAGCATTTCAAGGATGGAGATATAAAGATTTGTAAAGTACACACGGATCTCAATGTAAGCAGATCCGTTGACTAAAACTCTCCCTAGAGCAAAACATGATCAACACCAGATGACGAGGTTTAATCTCGTCAATGCCCATTGTTATGGACATGGGTTTTGGAGAAGATGAGGATGCTGGAGATCACGGAACGGTTAGCAAACAAGCAACACGGGGACACGAGGTTTACCCAGGTTCAAGCCCCCGAAGGGAAAACCCTACTCCTGCTTGTCTGCTCTTGATTACGGTGGAACCAAAAGTTACAGGGGTGCGCAGATGCAATCTGGCGTGGAGGTGTGTATGTGGTGGTATGCGAGAGAGAGCCTCCTCGTCGTGCCCTCCTAGCCTTTATATAAATATAGGCAGGTCTCGGGCACATATCGAGTCGGTTACAGGTTCTTGGGTTTGCCCTTTGAATATTCTATCTACTCTAGTCTTGTTCTCCAAGGATCCGAAGGCGTCATGGGCCCTGGCCACCCGAAAGTCTTCATGGGCTGGCGCATGTTCTCGTGGGCCTTCCTTGGGCTGGACTAGGTATTCTAAGGTCATGTACCCATAGGGTATAACCATGTCAGTAGCCCCCGAGTGTTCAGTCGAATCGTAGATTCGGCTGAGGACTCTTCATTCTGTCGGGTGCGGCTATCTCTGTTTGCTAGAGAATGATTTGAGCGTGTAGGGATTGTTGATGTGTGTGCCTGACTCTCCCGACGGATCATGGTCAGTTAACTGTCTTAGGACAAAACAACACGATCTTCTTCAGATTCGAGTCCCTCGACTCGAATCCGGAACATATGCTAGCGCAATTTGCCTCAGGCCACGGAGGAATTACAGGAGTGGAATTCCAGTAAATTTAAATGATGTACCCAACGCGTCCGTCGGGATTTTCATCGCGCCTGCTGGCATGGATTCTCACTAGCAGAGCGCAGTCGTGTGAGTTGCCAGGCCATCAGATGATATCTGTAGGTCTTATCTTTGTGTCGCAGACACAACATCCAAATTTTTATCACCGCGGAGGTGTTTCGAGTGGCCAAGGAGGATGTTACTCACTTAGCGTTTAATTGGGGCAGAGCTGCCGAAAAGTTTTTTGCGTGCTGATCCCAAGGATCGCAGTCGAAGAATTCATAGGGTGCGCGACCAGCGCTCCCTATGGGAGTAGCCCCCGAGTGTCTGTTCGAGTCGTAGACTCGAGTAGAGACTTTAATTTAGTCTTCGTTGACTTATAGGTCCGTAGGACACAAATTTTTCGGATGCTTGAATCCGTCCTCCCTATGGGAGTAGCCCCCGAGTCTGTAGTGGAGTCGTAGACTCGACGTAGGGCCCGAAGAATAGTTCCATGGTATGTTGCTTTGATTATTTGTCGGGTGCGCGGCCAGCGCTCCTGATAGGAGTAGCCCCCGAGTAATTAATCGAATCATAGATTTGAGTGAGTACTCTTAGATGTGTAGCCGAAGAATTGTAACCATTGCTACTATAGCTTTTGATGACGTCAGTGCTGACGATCGGTGACTTCAAGCGTCTGCGGCGCCAGAGATGACGTGATTCGATGAACATGGGTCCCACCTTCTGACTTTGAGTTGACTGGTCATGCGCGTCGTGGAGATAATTATGGCGTCGCCTCGATTTCCGTGCATAGTGGACGGCGTGTGAGCGACGGTTCACTGTTGTGCTAACACGTGGACAGTCAGATCTGAATGTTGGCTCTAGGTCTTCCTGATGGACGGTCGTCGTGCGTCGTCTTCGTCATTATAATCATTGGGGAAAAGTGAGTTTGTTTCACCGCAGCCATTCCTATTTCACTACTTTCATCTTCTTGAGTTTTCCTCGTTGTGCTCTGGAATTTCCTCGCACTTTTCCATCTTTGATTCTGCGTGCTCATCGTCATCGCCGCCGCACTGCGATGGGGAAGCCCAAGAAGTCCTCCACTGTAGTTGGTACCAGTGCTACCGCCGGCGGCAAAAAGGGTTCCGCCGCCACTCGCGTCACCGATGGTGGCTGGCGGCGATCGGAGACGCGCGAGGGTGACCTCCGCAAGCTCCGTGAGTGGGGTCTTATCCCGCGGGATAGGGAGGCCATCAGAGTTCCCGGGGACGAGGTAATTCCCCGTCCTCTCGCTGGGTTTCGGGTCATGTTCATCGCGTTTGTCCTTTGGGGCCTTTCTTTCCCAATCCACGATTTTCTCCGTGGATTGCTTTTTCTTTATGGCTTCCAGCTTCATCATCTTTCCCCAAACTCTCTTCTTCATGTCGCCTGCTTCATCACATTCTGCGAGTGCTGGCTCGGTATCGAGCCACACTTTGGCCTCTTCTGGAAGATCTATTCCGTGAAGAGGCAATCTGGCTCCGATGGAGTTTATCCCATTGGGGGCTGCATCATTTCCCTTAAATCCAACTTGCTTTTCTTCTCCTTTTCTATGTACGAGTCTGTCCAGTACTGGCGGAGGCGGTGGTTTTACATTCGCGACTTGTAACACCCTCAGAATCGGCCCTATGCAAGTTTTAGCGAAACCCGCCAAACCCGCATAGAAACGATTCAAAGGTGCCCACCAGGCACTTTCGTGCGGGTAGAAAACGAAGTAATATCATTACACAATAGTCCACGATGGAACCCACAGAACAGATATATACAACAGCGACTCAAAGAGTCAAGAATGCAGATATACAGTACAAAGATCCAAATCACCTTGAAAATGATACAGCGTCCGACTACGGACAAGATGCAAATGGGGCTAAGAGCCCTGAAGAATAACCAATGGCGTCCATAACCCTGCCCAGGCCAAGCCGGAAGGGTAACCCTGCTAACGACGTCGATCTCAAACCTGCTTAAACAAAAAAGGGGTGCCGACAAAGGGCAAAGGAAAAAGAGAGCGGTCAGTACTGAGGCCAGTACAAGGCGAGACTAGAATTCGGCGGTCCTCGCCTACATAGGTATGGTGGATCAAGCAGCAAAGATGCACTAAACAACCTATAGAGACTTGATACAACTAGCGGCTATCAGAGAGGGGTAAGAAAGACCTATTCGGAACCAACCTGATACTACCACCAAACATACCCTTCCTGGTGTTTCCCCCTAGAGACCAAACTAGGAAGTCAACCGAGGAACTCACAGGTTGGCGCTTTATTCATTCTGTTATAGTGGCGGCAATTACTAGTCAAATATAGATGGCATGAGTCATCCTGATATAATAAGCAGTGGGCACTTTTAGTTAACCATTCCGTTGTAGTTGCAACACTTACTAGTCAGATACAATTAGCATGAGATATCCCCAAACCCAGCAGTTGTTGGTACTTTTATTTAGCCATTCCGTTGTAGTGAAGCTGATTACTAGTCATATCAGATACAAGTCAAATTATAACAGTAAACTTTAGTTATAGTTGTCTATGATCGAGAATTGTGCTCCAAGTTGTCCATAATCGCGGACACGGCTTTTCGAAAAGATTTAACCCTGCAGGGGTGCACCAAAGTTTCCACATGCACCTACACCCTTGTTGTCGGATCAGGTAGGTACAAGATCACAAAACATACACCCAACGGTATGTCGACGGGGTTTCGGACACGACGTTTCCCAGACCCAAAGCAAGCACGGGGGACCACCCCACTAAGCTACCCTAGCGAAGTTGGCGGCTCAAACGGACCCGTGGTTTGCGTCGGTGGCTGTAAACGACAGGAACCCGAAAGTGTGACTGGCTTGTCGATACCATGAAAACACTCCGCTAAACAAAGACAGGTGCATTCCTCGCACAATTTTAAATAAAGCAGTAAAGCATGGCATAAGTACAAAATAGTAATAAAGCTCCAAACTACTTTGTGGCCCCCAGTACAGTACTTGGAATCAGGTACTAAATCGATGGGGGTGCCCATACACCCCACCTGTGGTTAGCGCGCTCGATCTCGGAACAGGTGTCAAGAACTCGGGGTCCTACGGGACACTAGTGGGCGGTTAACAACCAAATAACATCTATTACCCACCGGTGCCTCTGCATTTACCTACTTCAATTTTAGTTATTAAAGCCATGAACATCTGTGGCAATATTCCAACAACTGTGGTACTGGACGACACACAACAGCACTTGAGCAAGCGACTACGACGCGCAAGTCCAACTATCTACCAAACAACAGGTAATAGGATGTGTCCAAGGCAATATAAGGCTGCAAGGGATATCACGGGTACGAAAACTAGAGCAACGCAACACAGATAGCAATAGATCAACAGGAGGGAATAAATACTATAAAAGTAAGATAGGTAGAAAGGGGGAGGTGCTCGCCTGAAAAACATTGCCGAAGGTTCATCCGAAGAACGGGCGTCACTCGCATCAACTCATCGGCCTAATCCGTGAAGAAGCAAAGCACTAGAAGAAACACCGGATGCACTATTTAATACTACGGCAGAAGATTGGGCATGATGCATGTATGATGTATGGCATGGCAAATGTGCGATGCAACTAGGCCACATTAAGCGGAACCAGGGTCCCGACAATTATTCAGATGGTTCAAGTTATTTAACTACCCCGCAATTTAATTGTTGTCTTAACAGGACAAAACATGGCATCGGTTCGCTACACCAATTTAAATGGAGTTCGGAATGAGACGTAGATATCCCGCATAAACACTCCATATTTAATTTAGGTGAATCGCCTAAATTCCCCCAACAACCACATTATGTATGCGAGTATGACAATTAAATAGGCAACAGTTTGATATCACATTTATAAAAATAGGGCTCGAGAAAGGGGTCACACATGGGCTTCAGCTATCTTGGTTCGAAGGCTCGGGTCCGGTCTCGATCTTCGAAATCCGAGAAGGAGAACTTGGCACGGCGTCGGGTTCGGGACCCTCGGGTCCGGGCTTCGGCCTTGACTGGATCGGTCTTCATCTCTAGGAACAGGGTCTCGACGTCTTCGGGTGGCTTTCGGAACTTGAACAAAAGAACGAGGGTAGCCTTAGTAGATAACCATGGCCATGTTCTTGTAGTCTTGGAAAGGATATAGGCATACAATCGTCACATGGCCAGGAGGCATCAAGTGTGCCCAACAACATAAGAACGGGTAACAGGCAGACCTTGAGCATATGCCGACGGCGAAGTACACACAGCAGGACAGCGAGGAAGCCGTGCTAGGAAGGAGCATGCAGGGGTTGTGGCCGATAGAGGCATGCCGGGGCAGAGGAACGCTGGCAGAACGGCGAGGCCACATGAGCAGCCATGGTCGGCTCCGATGCGTGCAGGGATGGAAGACGCGAGGTCGACGACGACCTTGCAGGGGCAACGCGGTCCTTGTGGCTGGGAGCTGCGGGGCAGAGGATGGCCGCGACGGCGCTACGAGGCTGGACCGAGACGAGGCAGGTTGCGGCCGGATGAGAGAAGGGCGGGGCCGAGCTCGCGCGAGAGGCGGCCAAGGTGCAGGAACACGGGGCGACCAACGGGGTGCAGGCGGAGAAGGAGGGCCCGCCGGAGGGGCAACTACGGCGATGGAGGGCTCGGGGAGGCGGAACCGCAGAGGAGGCTTGACGGCCTCCTGCAGGGGTGGAGCACGGTTAGGCATGTTGTCGACGGGGAGGAGCTGGGAGCTCCCGGCGACGGGGGGGAGAGCTTGAGGGCGGCGACATGGAGGGGATCTCACAGGCGGCGGCGAGGTTGGGAAGGGAGGAGACGAGATGGAGGGGGAGGGCTCGGCGTCTGGAGAGATCGAGCATAGGTCGGCGGTGGCGCTGGAGCTTGGCGGTGAAGAACCGGGCCGACGCGGTGCGGAGGGGACGCCGGCGGCGGCGTCTCCGGTGGAGGAAGAAGAGGCGGCCACGGACGCCTGGGAGGATCCAGGAAGCGGGGGTGAACCGCGGCGGCGGCGGCCTCGGAGGGGAGGAGGGGAACGGGGCCCTGGTCGGCGACGAGGAGGCGCGGGGTCGACGGCAAGGCGAGGCGGCGTGGCCGGGCGGCGAGGTCGGGGCCTCCCGTGGCGGCGGTTGGTGGCCAATGGGAACGAGGAGGGACGCGCTGTCAGGCGAGCAGTGCAGTGGGCCAGCGCTGGGTTGCACGCAGTGGCGCGCGAGGAGGCGCGGGGTGGGGCCTAGGGTAGGTTGGGTTGGTCGGCTGGGTGAGGTGGAGGGAAAAAAGGAGGGGTTGGTGAGGTGTCGCGCGGCGATTGGGCGGGGTGAGGTGGCTGTGGAGCGTACGCGGGATGGGCAGGTGGGAAAAGAGGAGGTGGGGCCAGCTGAGTTGACCAGGTGGGTTGGTGGATGGAGGGAGGAGATATGATGTGGCGTGCACCGATTGGTGCAGGTGAGGTGGAGGGGATGAGGTGGCAAACCGTGAGTGGTGGGAGTGAGGTGGAGGGGCTAGGTAGCTAGGCTGGGTAGGTTATCAGGTAGCATAGGTTTCGGGTGTTCTGGGGTAGGTAGGGTTTTTGTCTGGAGGTGGCCGGCTAGGCTTTCGGGCCTGGCTGGCTGCCTCCCAAAATAATTTAACTATATTATTTATTAAAAACAAGGCGTTTGAAAACTGTTGGTAGACAAAACAAAATATTCCGGAGACCCGGGTTTTGGATTTGAATAAAGGCGGGGTATTTAGAAAACAAAATATGCTTTTCGAAAATAGTTTCAGACAAACAAATGCATGATGATGACGATGCAATGCACAAAAACAACGCGATTTTCTAGTAGTGGTTTTGCGGGATGCCACACGACTCTATAGTGGCCGGACAGAAATTTGGTCTTGCTCCTTTTGACCCCTCCCAGAAAATCGAGCCAAAGAGGTCCTGGAAGAACCAGATCTTGGATGGCGAGGTGTCAGAGATAGAGGGGATCTATCGTCGGGTGGAGGATCTCCAGTTGATTCCGGATAAAGAGGTGAATGGTGTGGATATCATCCGTACCTTCCTTAAACGTCGGGTGCAGCCGCTCCAGGCTAGGGCGCACCCGATGTTCCTTTATTCTGGTCGTCGTGATCCGACTAGGGTTTCGGATGAGGAGTTTTCCAAGGGGTATCTCGACGGGATTATTCGTCCGCTGCTGAAGTACAAGGCTGGAGAGGATATTCCGGGGAAGTCGCTGACTCCTCCATTCGCTGCTTCTCGTCTGGTTCCGCAGGTGTAGATCTGGGACGTGCGCGTAGCGCTTTTTTAGACTGTGTTTTCCTTGTATTTGCTTGTGTGCTTACAAATTTGCTTCTTTTTGCGTAGGGGTTCAAGGTGTCGGGCATGTCTCCGCCACTACCCGAACTGTTTCCGGATGCACCGGACAATGAGGTAGTAGACTCCATGTCTGAGCTTCCTTCAGCGCGGTCGCCGACTGAGGAGGCTTTTGAGTCTAGCAAGGAGCAGACTCGAAAGCAGACGCGGAGTTCGAGCGAAACGTCGGATACTTCGACTCCACCAACTCCTAGGAATCCGACGTGCCTTGAGCATTATAGTGGGGGTCACGATGGCTCTTCCTTTCCTATTCCTGCCGTTCCCATGCGGGTTGTAGCTCCGCACCCGCCGGCGAAGCGGAAGAAGGAAAAGAAGAAAGAAGAGAAGAAGGGCAGGAGGACCCCTCCTGTCTTCGACTTGAGCGATCTCGACTCGTAAGTTTATCCAGTTGCCTTTTTCTTTCTTTTGATTTTGCTTGATTGTTCTTGTCTGATGTTTTCTTTTGCAGCCACTCTTCCGATGGCTCCTTCAGCGATGGTGCTCAGGAGATGGTGGGGGAGTCGAAGGTTGCTCCTCCTCCTCCTCAGACGGTGGCCACCTCTGAGGGCGTTGCTCCGAACCCTTCTCCGCGGGAGGCTCGGGTGGTTTTCCCTCAGAAGACTGCAGGCGAACCTTCGGAGCCGCCATCTAACCACGTAAGTGATTTTGTTTTCTGCCGCAGGGGGAGCCCTCGAGCATTTTCGGATGATCTGCTGATCATTTTTTCTTCTTGCCTCGAGGGGAGACCCCGCCTCTTTCGGGTGATCTGCTGATCATGCCTTTTTTTCTGTACTTTCCTCGGGGGGAGCCCCCAAGCATTCTTTTTGTGTGTGTATTATGTCTTGCTCATTCTTTGGGCGTAGCCCCCGGGCCTTTCTTTTTACGAGTAGTTTCTTTGTGCAGCCTTTTGTGCAAGGCGCCAACCAACTGGTGCAGCAGCACCTGGCGTTGGAGTCCAGCTTCCAGTAGCTTCAGGGTACGTTCATGGGTTGGTTTTTTTGCGTCTTCTTCTATTTCCTTTTCTTCGATCTGATAAGTGTTATGTTGTTTGCAGACGACAAAAATACCACCCTCCGCGAGCTTGATGCTCTCAAAAAGATCCTTGGGCGAGCGAAGAAGGAGGCTGAGGACGCAGTTGGTGCGAAGGAGCGCCTCGAGCAGGAGCTAGCCAACGCAGCCGCGGCCAAGGAGCGCCTGCAGCAGGAGGCTACGGACCGCGAGGAGCAACTCTCCACCGCTGCGGCCTCGCGCGAGAAGGAGCTAGCCTACAAGCTAATGGCGGCTGCCAAGGCTATTTCGGGTGAGTGGTTTTGTCTTTTCCTTGTTTGCTTCCTTGTCTTTTCTTCTATTTCCTTTTTTACGTTGCCTCTTCTGTTTTTATAGATGCCGCATGCATCGAGTTTGACCGCGGTGCTCTGGAGCATGGAAGTGCTCTGGATGATGCCACTGCGGCGGTCGAAGACCGCTGCGGTACCGTGGTCGGCTCACTCGCCAAGGCCAAGGAGGTTCTTGGGCGCTCCTATAAGGAGCTCGTCCCCAAGGGCGTCGCCCTAGAGGATGTAGACTCGCTGGCGGATGCGCTGTCAGCCGACGCGCTTGTGGCGTACAAGAGCAAGCAGAAAGGGATCGGTGCATCCGTCGGGCTGGCGATGGCCCTGGCGTCTGGAACGGAGCTGGATCTTCATCAGGTCACCTCCCAGATGCCAACGACTGCTGACGGATCTGAGGTAGCCTTCGCCCTCTACGCTGCCCGTTGTAAACGTTATGGGCTGAAGTTGATTGACTTGCTGGCTGAGTATGCGTTGAGGCAGCAGGGGGAGGCCAAGAGCAGGTAGTCTGGCTCCGAGGCTACTCAGGATGCAGCTTCTTAGGCCTTGTAGTTGTAGGATAGCTTTTGTTTATTTTGTTGTAATTATGTCCATGAACAGTCCTTGTGCCACGTAGTGGCTTTTTGCTGCATATAATGAATCTCCGAGCTCTTTGTCCATTTGAGTGTTTCTTCATATCGCTGCCTTCTTTTCCCCTAGGGACCTTCGAGTGATGATCCCGTTAGCACTTCGCCCGCGCCGCAGCTGCGGCCATCTTTGGATGGTGCGTCGCAGCTTTTGTTTCTTCGTGACCGCATCCGTAGTCTTGAGAAAGAATTTCTTGGAGTGCGCCGCCACGCCGATGTTTGGAAGTCGAAGGCGAAGCGGGGTGCTGCCAGAGAGGAGTATTTGATGGGGGAGTTGCGTCGTCTGGCCGAACAACTTCAATGTAAGTTTTTCGAGCTGTTGCTCCTTGTTTCGGATGCGGCTGCTGGCCGGTCATCTTACTTTGCCATTGTTGCAGGTGCAAACCTTGTTCCTAAGGAGGAAAAGGAGCGTGTTGTTGTTCGGATCAACTGCCTGACCCCGCAGGACATGGAGGCCGGCGATTCTTTCTGGATGGACCGCGATCGTGCCATGGTCCTTCCGACTGTGCAGGATCGTGTTCACCATGTGTCGCGGGTTCTGCGTCAAGCGAAGACTTTGTTTGTGTTGATTCTTCATGTGATGTTTCCCCTGGATGAGGCACCGTCGACTCTATGGGGCCTGCTGGCAAAGTTTCGGGATGTGCATCATGTCAGGGAGCTGGTGCGGCATCAACTAGTTGTCGGGGTAAAGGTTGCGCTTTCCTTCATGCGGCTACATCGTCCTGATGTGGACCTTGCTGCTGTGGCAGCTGGGCCGCCTCTTCGACCGGATGGCGGTGTGTGGGATATGCGTCCATATTATGCGGCTGTAAGGCAGTATGCCGAACAAATTGTAGACCTTTTTGAGCAGCGTGCGCAGATGATTCTTTAGAATAGGTAGGACCTGTAAAAAGATAGCTGTAAAATTTGTATTTATTCGACTGGGCGTGTTATGCCCTTTGCTGTAAAGGTTTGTTGTTGTTGGCACGTGGTGCCTTATTTGTGTGTGTGCCCTTTTCATTAGCCTGACGTGGTCAGCTACTCAGGTGTACACGCGTTATTCTCAGTCGACGAAGTCATGAGGTGAGGGGATCCCCCGAGTGTGTTGTAACATGGAGTAAAATACGAACAATAGACAAAAATTTGGGGCAAGACACTTAGCTTTATTTATATCGTAAGGAGAAGGTACATTGTTCGGCTGAATAGCCTTATTGAAAGTAAAAGGAGGGGGGTAGCTAGGGCTAGAACCGTTGCAGTTGTGTGGCATTCCATGGGTTGGAGTATGCAACTCCGGACTCCACGTGCTTGAGGCGATAGGCGCCACCTGGGATGACTTCAGTGACGATGTAGGGTCCTTCCCATGGTGACTCGAATTTCTTCGGTCGCTCTTGCTTGAGTCGCAAGACTAGGTCTCCTTCGACGAAGGACCTTGGACGCAGCCGTCGGCTGTGGTAGTTGCGGAGGCTCTGTAGATACACCGTTAATCGAGCTGCTGCTATGTCACGCGCTTCGTTGAGTGTGTCGACGATGTCTTCGAGTGCGGCCGTTGATTCGGCTTCGCCATAGGCAACGACCCGTGGGGCATTATGGCGTACCTCTGCTGGTAGCACGGCTTCGGCTCCGTGCACCATGAATAAGGGCGTGTAGCCAGTTGAGTTGTTCGGTGTCGTGCGCAAGCTCCAGAGGACCGAGGGTAGCTCCTGTGTCCAGGCTCCTGCGAGTCGCTCAAGTGGGCTCATTAGGCGCTTCTTGATGCCAACACCGACGAGGCCATTTGCCTTTTCGACCTGCCCGTTCGTTTGTGGGTGCGCCACGGAGGCATATGTGATGTTGATTCCGAGGTCTTCGCAGAAGTCCTGGAATTCTTTGGAGATGAAGTTCGACCCGTTGTCGGTGATGATGTTGTGCGGCACGCCGAACCTGTAGACAATGGATTCGAAGAAATTGACGGCAGTTTTTCCCTTTTGGTTAGTGACGGGCATGGCCTCAATCCACTTGGTGAATTTGTCGACTGCGACCAGGAGGTAGACGCGACCTCCTTTCGAGGACCTTGGCAGTTTGCTAATCATATCGAGCACCCATTGGGCGAAAGGCCAGGCCAGAGGTATGGGCCTAAGCTCTGATCCAGGTGCGTGCGGTTTGTCGGTGAACCTCTAGCACCCATTGCATCTTCGGACGATGTCCTTGGCATCGTTCATGGTCGTTGGCCAGTAAAATTCGGCTCGTAGAGCTTTGGCGACAAGGGCGCGGCTGCCCGCATGATGGCCACAGATGCCCTCGTGGATGTCTTGGAGGATGGTTTGGCCGTCACCGATGGTGACGCACCTTTGGAGTACACCCAAAATGATGCGCTTGTACATCTCGCCATTGATGATGGTGAAGGACTTGGACCGGCGAGATATGCGTCGGGCATCTGTCGGGCTATCAGGCAGTTCTCCGTCTATCAGGTACCTGGGGTATGGTCATGTCCAAGTTTCTTCGACTGCAATGACCTGCATTAGGTTGACCACTGCGACTTCTGTGTCGAGCTTTTTGTGTCCTTCATGTCCTTTGGGTAGCGCAGCCCTCGAGTGCACTGCTTCTTCGGGTGATCCCTTGGGGAATTTCCTTTGATGGAAGACACGCAGATCTGTTCGAGGAACAAACCTGGTGGCACCCGTGCGCAGGTGGAGCCGATGTTGGCGAGTATGTCGTCCTCTTCGTTGCTTTCTCTTCCAACGTGCCAAAGCTCGCAGCCGTCGAAGTCTCCTTCGAGTGCATTGTAGAGTGCGCGGTACGCGATCATGTTGGCGGCGTGTGTGTCGCACTCGTTCATTGTCTGCTGGACGACGAGGTTCCAGTCTCCGTAGATGACCAGGCGCGTTGCGCCGCAGATCTTGGCCATCCTCATGCCGTGGATGAGGGCTTCGTATTTGGCCTCGTTGTTGGAAGCTCGAAATTTCATCCGGAGGATGTACTTCATCTTGTAGCCCTGCGGGGAGGTCAGTATGACCCTGGCTCCTGCTCCGGCTTCGCGCTTGGAGACGTCGAAGTGCATCTTCCATGACTATGTCATGTCCGGCGTGTCTGGCAGCTGTAGTTCCATCCAGTGGACGAGGAAGTCTGGAAGGACCTAAGACTTGATCGCGTGGCGCTTCTCGTAGACGATGTCTAGAGGTGACAGCTCGATGCCCCACAAGGCCACACGTCCTGTGGCCTCCGGGTTGTTCAGGATGCTGTTCAGGGGTGCCTCGTTAACGACCATCACCTGATGTTCCTGGAAGTAGTGGCTCAGCCGACGAGCCATCATGAACACGCCATAGGCGAGTTTCTGGTAGTGAGGGTACCTCTGCTTTGTCGGTGTCAGTACCTCGCTGAGGTAGTAGATTGGGCGTTGGACCCCATGGGTCTTGCCTTCTTCAGGTCGCTCGACCACTAGTACGGTGCTTACCACCTGGTGTGTGGCTGCTATGTATAGTAGTAAAGGCTCGCGCTCCTTTGGTGTGACTAAGACGGGCGAGGTAGAGAGCAGCTGCTTTAGATCTTTGAATGCGTCATCCGCCTCGGGCGTCTACTCGAATTTGTCTGCCTTGCGTAGCAGCTGATAGAACGGCAGAGATTTTTCGCCCATGCGGCTGATGAACCTGCTCAATGCTGCGATTCGCCCGGCAAGCTGCTAGACGCCCTTGAGGTTCTTTGGCTTCTCCATGGCCATTATGGCCCGGATTTTCTTCGGGTTCTCCTCGATCCCTCACTGGGAGATGAAGTAGCCTAGCAGCTGACCTGATGGGACGCCAAAGGCGCATTTTTTTGGGTTTAGCTTGATCTTGTATCAATCAAGGTTATCGAACGTCTCGCGGAGATCGTCGATGAGCGTCTTGGCCTCCCTTGTTTTGATGACTATGTCGTCGACATAGACTTGGATATTGCGGCCGATTTGGTCCTTCAGGCATGCCTGCATGCACCGTTGGTACGTGGCTCCTGCGTTCTTCAACCCGAAGGGCATTGTGTTGGAGCATAACACTCCGAACGGCGTGAGGAACACCGTTTTCTCCTGATCTTCGACCTTCAGTCGAATCTGGTTGTAGCATGAGTTGGCGTCGAGGAAGGACAGCTTCTCGCATCCTGCAGTCGAATTGATGATCTGATCGATCCGAGGGAGAGGGAAGTGGTCCTTTGGATAGTGCTTATTCAGCGATGTGAAGTCCACGCACATCCGCAGGATGTCCGTGTCTTTTTTGGGGACCATCACGGTGTTGGCAAGCCACTCGCTCTCCTTGATCTCCCGAATGAAGTTGGCGTCGAGTAGTCTGTTGAATTCGACTCCGATAGCTTCAGCCCGCGGCTTGGACAGTCGCCTGATGGACTGCTTGACGGTCTTGGCGTCTGGAAAGACATTAAGGGCATGCTCGGCGAATTCCCTGGGAACTCCTAGCATTTCCGTAGGACACCAGGTGAATATTTCCCAGCGCTCACAGAGGAATTCGACGAGCGCGCTTTCCTATGCGGAACTGAGGTCATTGGCGATCAGCGCCGTCTTGGAGGCATCCGTCGGTGGACCTGCACCTCTTTTGTGTTGAAGGTGGAGTCGAAGGACATGACTGGTGCATTCTGTCTTGCGACTGGGGGTGCCCCGTTGTCCGTCACCTCGCGGAGCCTTACGAGCTCCTCCTGCATGCCGAATGACTGGAAGATTCTGTTGAAGTCCCTGTCGCAGTGTTCCGATCGGGTGAATCTCCCGTGGACCGTGATGATGCCCCTGGGTCCTGGCATCTTGAGTAGCAGGTACGCATAGTGCGGTACTGCAAGGAATCGTGCGAATGCTACGCGCCCGAGGATGGCATGGTATTGTGATGGCCAGTCCACCACTTCGAACTCGAGTCGCTCGCATCAGAAGTTATCCGACTTGCCGAAGATGACGTCGAGCCATATCTTTCCCAGGGGGAATACACCCTTCCCTGGGACGATGCCGTGGAACGTTGTATTAGATTGTACCAGGCTGCACAGCGAGATCCGCATTGCTGCGAAGGTACTGGCAAAGATCAGATTGATGCCGCTGCCACCGTCCATGAAGACGCGTCTCATGTCGAACCCGCCGATCTGCGCCTCGAGCACCAGGGCAGCATGACCTGGGCGAGGGACCTGGCAAGGGTGGTCCGAACGGCTGAACGTGATGCAGGACTCCGATCCGTTGAGGTACTCAGGGATGGCGGGCGGGGCGGTCACGGCCAGATTAATTTGGCGGGTGATTTTCTTCTACACCATGTTCGTTGGGCGCCCTTTTTGGATCATCAGCGATCATTTCGGCGCGGAGTACCCGTGCCCACCCTTATTCTGTGCGGGTGCGATTGGGTGGTTCAGAGGTCCTGCGGGTGGTGGTGGAGGAGCTCCATGTGCAATCTCGCCTGGTGTGGGTGCGTTACCGTATCCAGGGTTCGGGGCTTGCTGCCTCATCTGAGCCATGCTCTCGCTGAGTTTCTGGAACTCGTGGCAGTCTTTGAGCATGTGGCTTTCCTTCTTTTTACCATCCTGCTTGTCGATGTAGAAGTGGATGGTGCATGGACCCGACAGTTTGTCGTATGCCGAGGGTCCGTCGTCGCGGCCGCGACGTTGCCATGACTGCGTTGGGCGTCCTCCATCGCGAAAGTTGCCTCCACGGTATCCGTCGTTGCTGCGGTTGCCATCACTGCGGCGGTCGGCGTAGCCAGCCGCTACCATGTCGGGTCTGTTGCAATCGTCGTAGACGTGCGATCTTCTCTTGCTACGGCGTTCATGTCGCCGGCCGTAGTCGTCTTCCTCCTCCGAGTGCGCTCGGTGGATGGAGTCCTCGCCATCGGCCCACCTGTTGGCGATGTCCATGAGGTGGTCGAGTGTCTTGGGCTTGACGCGCCCAAGTTCTTCTTTGAAGTCCTGGCATTTGACTCCATCCTTGAAGGCGTCGATAGCTCTCTCCTCAGAGATGTGCGCCGCGGAGTTCTTGGTGTTGGACCAGCGCAGTATGTATGAGTGAATGGATTCGCCCGTTCGTTGGGTGCAGGCCCGCAGCTCCTCAATTGAGGCAGGCCTCTTGTTGGTGCCTTTGAAGTTTCGGACGAAACCGTACGCCAGTTCCTCCCAGCTTTGGATGGATCCCGAGGATAGGATGCTGAGCCTCATCCGAGCTACGCCTGTCAGCTGCAGCTGAAGGAATTGCATGGCGGTTTCCTTGTTTCCGACGTGTAGCTTGACGGACGATAGGTGGTCGCTGAGCCACGCCTTGGGGTCCTGTGTGCCGTCGAACTTCGGAGTGTCCGAAGGAAGCTTGAAGTTCCGCGGCATCCGTGTTCGCCGAACAGATCTGCTGAAGCATCAGGCTCCGTAGAGTTCTCCTTCATCGTCATCCTCTTCGGATTTGGACGAGCATACGCGCTTGGCGCACGCTTTGTCTATCTTGCGCTGGGTTAGCTCGCTTCGTGCATCGTAATCACGGCTGCGACGGCGCGAGCTCTTGTGCCTTCGAGGAAGGTCGTGCTCTTCATCCTCGGATGAGGGCGTGGGGCTGCGGTTGAACCTAACCGTAGTCTTTTTCTTTGGCTCCACAGGAGCTTCCCCTTGGAGCGCAGCTCCAACGAGTCCGAGTCCTGTAAGCGCGGACTTGTGCATGGACCTTTTCGGGTCCCCCTCCGGAGGTGGATGGGACGCGAGGTATGCGGTGGCTGCCATGATCGAACCTTGCGGTGTCTTCAGGATGACGTTGCCGTCGGCATACATCTCCATGAAGGACGCGTTTAGGGCTCGAGTCACCTCGCGACGTGCCTTGGGATCCATGTTCTCCGTGCGAGAACGGTGCTTGTTGCCATGGTTGTCGTGCTAGCTGGAGCCAATGCCCATGGCGGAGAGCGTAGCTCGCCGCGCAATGGACTCTGAGGCTTCTTGTTTGCGTTTGTCGAGCACCTCTTGCATCTTCACCTGCTTCTTGTGCTCCTCGATTAGGAGCATGTGATATGCCATTAGCAGGTCCCGTGAGGCACCCACGGGCAGGATCTTGTTGCCTGCTATAGCTTCGCGTGCTTGAGTCCATCCTTCCTTGCTGAGGTGGATGACCCGATCGGTGTCGTCCCCGTTGGACGGGGGACTGGCTTCTTCTGTTTTCGCAGTTTCTACCCTGCGGGTTGGGTGGCGGTTTATGCTCCTAATCCGCGTCACACTGGATGACTGCGGCACATTGGTAGCGCTCATAGATCGGATTGCTGCTGCTGCAGCTTTTGGATCCGGAACCGTAGGTTCCTTCATCCGATGGTGGATCACACAGATCTGAGTTGCAGTTGCTGCTGTCATAGGACTCATCTTTCGGATGGCGATGTGCGTAGCACGGGGTGTGGAGCCCACGAAGCGGGCCTGATCGATGGCACGGTCACCCGCTCTGGGAGGCGGAGAGTGCCGGTACGCCCCACCTGGAAGCAGATGTTGGGTTTCGTAGCATGGAAAACAAAAATTTTCTATCGCATATAAACAAACAAGCCAAGATCTATCTACTAGATTGTAGCAACGATTCGATGGAATAACTCACCCTCGAAGATTCCATAGTGTTTAACGAGAGCGGATTCTCGTGGGTGATGTAGTCGTACTCTTGCCGATCTCAAGATCGCGTAGACGATCCTTCCGGTATTGCGTTAAATGGCGCTCCCATGATCGGTCACACGTTTGTTACTCGACGTAGACCTTCCTCTCCCTTGTTCCAGCAGGCAGTGGAGGTTGTAGCACTCTCCTCGCGATTCCGGCATCTGGCGTCGTCAGGAAGTAGAGGAGATCTCATGAGCCGCCTTAAGCCGGAGCGAGTATGGTGGACTATGAGAGAGAGCCTCGGCGATCTAGGGTTTAGACGCACCAAGAAGGAGGATCTAGGGCCGGCGGCTAGGGCTTGGAGCAGCCCAAGTCGGCGGCTAGGGTTTCCCTAGGCGGCGGCGGCAGCAGGAGGTGGTGGCGCCGGCGGCTGGGAGCTAGGGTTTGCGAGGGGCAACTTGTGTGTTAGGAGGGGCAGCCCTGCCCCTCCTTATATAGGTGGGAGGCACCGGCCAAGGGGAGGGGAGTCCCTCCCCAACTCGGATCCCAAGTGGGCCGGGGGTGGAGGGAGGGAACTCCTCCCCAAGTAGGTTTCCTACTTCCCCTCCACCTTCCAAAATAGTCGTTTGACTTTTCAAATTGGCGTTTGACTTTTCAAACTAGGATTTTATTAAACCCTTTATTTTGTTCAGCGATGACACCTAGTACATGATGCAATCATTCCAACTTGATATGACACATTCATGTACCCTTCCCCTCCGGAGTGCCGGACATTCCGGAACCTTCTAGAACATTCCCGATGAAAACACCGGAACCATTCTCCAACCCCGAAACACGACTTTCCTTATATGAATCTTATTTTCCGGACCATTCCGGATCTCCTCGTGATATCCCGGATCCCATCCGAGACTCCGAACAACATTCGGTCTCTTACTCATCATTCCATAACTACTCAAACAACGTCGAATCCTTAAGTGTGTCTCCCTACGGTTCGTGAATTATGCGGACATGATCGAGACACTTCTCCGAACGATAACCAATAGAGGAATCTGGAAATTCACATGGCTCCCACATATTTCTACGATTACTTTGCGATCGAATGAACCACTTACATACGATACCAATTTCCCTTTGTCTCACGATAGTTTACTTATCTGAGGTTATGATCGTCGGTATCTCTGCATACCTAGTTCAACCTCGTTACTGATAAGTACTCTTTTCTCGTTCGTGATATGTGATCCCTTGTGAGCTCACATGCTTGCAAGCTAATTGGATGAAATTCCACCGAGAGGGCCCAGAGTATATCTATCCGTCATATGGATGGACAAATCCCACTCTTGATCCATGTGTCTCAACCAATACTTTCCGAACACTCAATGCCACCTTTATAGCCACCCAGTTATGGTGTGGTGTTTGATGTCATCAAAGCATCCTTCCGGTGAAGGTGATATGCATGATCTCATGGTCGAAGTAATTAGGTTACTATGTATCAGAAAGCATATAGCAATTGAACTATTTAAAATGACTTGATCTTTATGCTACGCTTATCTATAGGAGTATGTCCACCATATCATTCTCCTAACGATATGATCTTGTTGTTAATAACATCTCAATGTTCATGATAGGGAAACCACAATCATTTATTAACCAACAAGCTAGTATTATAAAGAGGCTTTACTAGGGACTCTATTTTAGTTTACAAATCACACAAGTATTAATGTTTCCTTGTTAATACTATTATAGCATGAATGTAAACATTTATCATAAACACAAAGATATAATAATAACTACATTTATTATTGCCTCTAGGGCATATCTCCAACAGTCTCCCACTTGCACTAGAGTCATCTAATCTAGATTATATGGTAATATACCGAAAACCCATGGCAGTTTGGTGTTGGTCATGTTTTGCCCTCGGGAGAGGTTTAGTCAACGGATCCGCCACATTCAGATCTGTGTGTACTTTGCAAATCTTTATGTCCCCATCTTGGACATGTTCTCGAATAGCATGAAAACGTAGCTTGATATGCTTCAGCTTCTTGTGTGACCTTGGTTCTTGCGCATTGGCTATGGCGCCCATGTTATCACATTAGATAGACATTGGGTCCAGCGCACTTGGAACCACACCCAGCTCTGTAATGAACTCTTTCATCCATATCGCTTCTTGTGAAGCCTCCGAAGCAGCCATGTATTCCGATTCAGTTGAAGATCTCGCCACAACGCTTTGCTTTGCACTCCTCCAGCTAACTGCTTCACCATTCAAAGTAAATACGTATCTAGATTGTGATTTAGAATCATCCGGATCGGTGTTCCAACTAGCATTGGTCTAACCATTAACAACGAGTTGTTCATCACCTCCATAAGAAAGAACCATATCCTTAGTTCTTCTCAAGTACTTAAGGATGTTTTTGACCGCTGTCCAATGATGCACTCCTGAATCACTTTGATATCTGCTAGTTAAACTAACGGCATATGCAATGTCGGGTCTAGTACATAGCATGGCATACATTAGAGATCCTATGGCTGAGGCATAGGGAGTCTTACTCATCCTTTCTCTATCTTCTGCCGTTGTCGGACTTTGAGTTTTACTCAAGGTCGTATTGGGCAACATGGGCAAGAACACTTTCTTGCTATCTTCCATTCCAAACCTCTTTAGAACCTTGTCCAAATATGTACTTTGTGAAAATGATATTAGGCGTCTTGATCTATCTCTATAAATCTTTATGCCTAATATGTAAGATGCTTCGCCAAGATCCTTCATTGAAAAACTATTATTCAAATATTCCTTGACACTATTAAGAAGGTCTACATCATTCCCAATCAACAATATTTCATCCACATATAGTATTAAGAATGCTACAGAGCTCCCACTCACTTTCTTGTAAATACAAGCTTCTCCATAAGTTTGTATAAAACCAAAACTTTTGATTACTTATCAAAACGTTGATTCCAACTTCGGGATGCTTGCTTCAATCCATAGATGGACCGTTGAAGTTTGCATACCTTGTTAGCATCTTTAGGATCGACAAAACCTTTGGGTTGCATCATATACAACTCTTCATCAATGTATCCATTGAGGAATGTTGTTTTGACATCCATCTGCCATATCTCATAATCATAATATCCAGCGATTGCTAACATAATCCTCATAGACTTTATCTTCGCTACTGGTGAGAAGGTCTCAACGTAGTCAACTCCTTGAATTTGTCGAAACCCTTTTGCGACAAGTCGAGCTTTATAGACAGTAACATTACCATCAGCATCTGTTTTCTTCTTGAAAATCCATTTGTTCTCGATAGCCTTCCGGCCATCCGGTAAGTCCACCAAAGTCCATAGTTGGTTTTCGTACATGGATCCAATCTCGGATTTCATGGCTTCTTGCCATTTATTGGGATCTGGGCTCATCATCGCTTCCTCATATGTCGCAGGGTCATCGGTGTTGTCCACCAACATGACACTCATAACGGGATCATACCAATCAGAAGTGGTACGAGTTCTCGTTGACCTGCGAGGCTCTGTAGAAACTACAACCGAAGTTTCATGATCATCATCATTAGCTTCCTCTCTTATTGGTGCAGGCACCACAGGAACTACTTCCGGTGCTTCGCTAATCACAAGTTCGAGAGAAGGTTCGACAACCTCGTCGAGTTCTACTTTCCTTCCAGTCACTTCTTTCGAGAGAAATTCCTTCTCTAGAAAGGATCCATTCTTGGCAACGAAGATTTTGCCTTCGGATCTATGATAGAAGGTATACCCAATAGTTTCCTTCGGGTATCCTATGAAGACGCATTTTTCAGCTTTGGGTTCAAGCTTGTCCGGCTGTAACTTATTTACATAGGCTTCGCAACCCCAAACTTTAAGGAACGACAATTTAGGTTTGTTCCCAAACCATAATTCATACGGTGTCGTTTCAACGGATTTAGATGGTGCCCTATTTAAAGTGAATGCGGCTGTTTCTAATGCATAACCCCAAAATGATAGCGGTAAATCTGTAAGTGACATCATAGAACGAACCATATCTAAGAGAGTTCGAATACGATGTTCGGACACACCATTACACTGTGGTGTTCCCGGCGGTGTCAATTGTGAAAGTATTCCGCATTTCTTCAAATGCTCGCCAAACTCGTAACTTAGATATTCACCTCCACGATCAGAACGTAGAAATTTAATCTTCTTGTTACGTTGATTCTCTATCTCACTTTGAAATTCCTTAAACTTCTCGAAAGTTTCAGACTTATGTTTCATGAAATAGATATACCCATATCTACTCAAGTCATCCGTGAAGGTAAGAACATAACGATAACCACCGCGCGATGCTACACTCATTGGGACCACACACATCGATATGTATGATTTCCAATAAGTCCGTAGCTCGCTCCATCATACCAGAAAATGGAGTCTTAGTTATTTTAACCATCAGACACGCTTCGCATCTTTCAAGTGATTCGAAATCAAGTGATTCAAGAAGTCCATCGGAATGGAGTTTCTTCATACGCTTCACTCCAATGTGACCAAGACGATAGTGCCACATATAGGTCGAGTTATCGCTCGATTTCAAAACATTTAGCCTCAATGTTATTAATATGTGTATTTCCACTATCGAGATTCAATAAGAATAGACCATCTATCAAAGGTGCATGTGCATAAAACATATTACTCATATAAATCGAACAACCATTATTCTCGGACTTAAACAAGTAACCGTCTCGCAATAAACAAGATCCTGATATAATGTTCATGCTTAACGCAGGAACCAAATAACAATTATTTAAGTATAAAACTAATCCCAATGGTGGATGAAGGGGTAGCGTGCCGACCGCGATTACATCAACCTTTGATCCGTTTCCCACGCGCATCGTCACCTCGTTCTTCGCTAGCTTCCGTTTATTCTGCAGCACCTGTTTCGAGTTACGAATATGAGCAACCGAACCAGTATCAAATACCCACGCACTACTACGAGTACTAGTGAGATACACATCAATAACATGTATATCAGATATACCTTTCTTCTTGATGTTGTCGTTCTTCAAATCCGCCAAGTACTTTGGGCAATTCCGCTTCTAGTGACCTTCTCCCTTGCAGTAAAAGCACTCAGTATCAGGCTTAGGTGCAGCCTTGGTCTTCTTAAATCGTAGCGGTAACTTTCTTACCACCCTTCTTGAAGTGTCCCTTTGCTTAGACTTGCCTTTCTTGAATTTGGTGGTCTTATTGACCATCAACACTTGGTGCTCTTTCTTGATCTCCACTTGCAGATTTCAACATGGTGAAGAGTTAAGCACTGCTTGTTCATGTTTTGCATATTGTAGTTCATCACAAAGTTCTTGTAACTTGGTGGTAGTGATTGGAGGCCACGATAAATCCAACAAGCATTAGGAATCACTCTACCCAAGCTTTGAAGTTTGTTTGCGTGCCCAGACATCTTAAGCACATGCTCACCTTGTGAGCTGCCCTCTTCCATCTTGCGGTTAAAGAACTTTTGAAGCCTCATAGCTCTCAATTGCGTGAGTCTCAAAGATCAATTTGAGATCACGGACAATATCATGTGGGTCTGAATTCTCAAACCTTTTACGAAGATCCGATTCTAAACCATACAAGATAGCACTTGAACTGTGGAGTATTGAGTCTTAGGCGAGGTAAACATTCTTTACTTCATCGGTAGCGATAGCTACTGGTGGGTCACCAATGTGCATCCAAAGACATAGGTCAAATTACCAGCTGTGAGGACAATCCTCAAATTGTGGAACCAATCCGCGAAGTTGCTTCCATTGTTTTTCAACTTTTCTTTCTCTAGGAACGCATTAAAATTGATGGTAGGGGCCGCCATTGATCTACAACATATTTGCAATAGTTTAGACTAAGTTTATGACAAATTGAGTTCTAATTAATAGTTAAATTAATCTAGGTGAACTCCCACTCAAAACAATATCCCTCACATTGTTTTAGTGATCACACGAACCAAATTCACCACATCAACACCGATCATCACGAGAGTTGATGTAGTTTCAATGGCGAACAATCGCCATGTTCATCATATCTACTATATGATTCATGCTTTACCTTTCGGTGATCCGTGTTCCGAGACCATGTCTGTACATGCTAGGCTCGTCAAGATCAAACCTTAGCTTCCGCATGAGCAAATCTGGCTTGCTCACATTGTATACACTTGCGGAATCTAACACACCCGATCATCACGTGGTGCTTCGAAACAACAAGTTTTAGCAACGGTGCTTACTAAGGATGAACACTTTAGAACTTGAAATTCATGTGCATGAGGGATCATCTTATAATGCTACCGTCGTTAAGTAAGCAATATAAGATGCATAAAGGATTAACATCACATGCAATTCATAATATGTGATATGATATGGCCTTTCTTCTTTGTGCTTCCGATCTCCATCTTCAAGCACGAACATGATCTCCATCATCACCGGCATTGCATCAAGGTCAATGACGCTGCTCCATGGTTGTCGTCCACCGGCTTCAACTATTACAACTACTTTGAATAGACACGCGGGTTTTAACAGAATTTAAAGACAACCATATGGCTCCTGCCGGTTTCCAACTTACAATAAGGATCATTGCATACATCAAATATAATCACAATCATGGCCATATCACATCACAGCACACCCCTGCAAAACTGTGGCGCCTCGCAAAAACCACTACTAGAAAATCGCGTTATTTTTGTGCATTGCATCATCATGACCGCATGCTCATGTCATCATGCCACATTGCATTTGAGCATCGTCATCATCATGCATTTGTTTGTCTGAAACTATTTTCGAAAAGCATATTTTGTTTTCTAAATACCCCGCCTTTATTTCAAATCCAAAACCCGGGTCTCCGGATTATTTTGTTTCGTCTACCAATGGATTTCAAAAGCCCTGTTTTAAATATTAAAATATTTATTTTATTTTTAGGGGCAGCCGTACCGGGCCGATCCGACCCAGTCGACCACCTCCAGTGCAAAACCAGACTACCCAACCCTTTTCCTACCCTAATCCTAATCTACCCATCACCCTCCACATCACCCCAGCCAACCACAGCTCGCCACATCAGCCTGAACCCAAATCTTCCCCAACCACCACCTGCCACGTTGCCGCTCCACCATCCCAGCCGCCAACCCCGCGCCAGAACCAACCGCCCACCTGCCGCCCCGAACCACCCCCCCTGGACCCACCATGACCGCGTCCCCATGCGCGCGTCGGCCTCGCCTCGCCTTCCTTCTCCTCCTCTCCTCCGCCGCCTTCCTGCTCCTCCTCTCCACCACCGCCTCCCTCAAGCTCCGGCGCCCCAGGCCCCACCGCCCTGACGGCTCTCCTCCGCCACCCACCTCACGGCCTCGCTCGCGGCCGCCCCTCTCTCTTCCTCCCGCTCGGCCGCGTCCTCCCCCGCCCTCTCACCGAGCTCCGCCTCCACCCCGACGACCGCCTAGGGCCCGCTCCGCTCCGGCCGAGCCCGGCCCTCTCCGTCACCACCAACCCCGCCGCCGCTTCCCTCTTCTCCTTGTCCCGCCGTCGCTCCTCCCCTCTGCCCGATCCCCGCCGCCTCTGCTCTTCCGCGAGCCCACCATCGCGCCGTCTCTGCGCAGGTCGCGTTGCCGCCGTCCCCGCCCTTCCTCCGCGTCCACCGGCCTCCTTCCGTCCGGACGGCGCCTCCCCGCCTCCGGTCGTCACTGCCGTCTTCCGTGCCGCCATGGGAGCCCGCAGTTCGCCAAGACGCTTCAGCCGCCTTCCTCGTCCCTCTGCTAGCCGTCCTCCGGCGTTTCTCGCCTGCTGCCCTGCACCCGCCGCTGCCTTCTCGTCTCCCCCGGGTCCTGTCCCACCTCGGCCGTGCAGCGGCCTCAATCCGGCGACCGCGAGCCCCTGCACCGTGCCATGTCGGTCTCGCTCGCCTTAGCGCTCGTAACCACCGTCGCGTCTCCACGAACGACCTCCACCGTGCGGGCGTCCTCGTCTGCACCTGTCGCCTCTCTACGTGTGTTTGTTAGCAGCAGCAAGCTACTGCCCCGCGCGTGTGTGATATCCATCTCGTTTGCACTGGTTTCTGGGAGGATCTGTCCAGTAAGTTGCTACCTGATTGGTACGGAAAATTAGTCAAGATCGCCAACGGCAACCGAAGCCATACTGATCAAGACCTTCGTCACGGGATGCCATGTTCTCCCTCCTGGACTCCGAGACCTCCATCAAAGAACCCTGAAGGTGCCCGATGAACCACGGAACTCCAAGGTCTCCTTCTCTGATCCGAAGACCGAAACCCGAAGACCGATCCCGGCGAGCCGAACCCAAACCCTCGTTGAATCCCAAGATCTCCGAATCAATGTGTGACCCTTTCTCTCGAGCCCTATTTTATAAATTGATACCTATATGAATTGTTGCATATCAACTTGTTCATGTTTGCATACATATTTGTGGGTGTTTGGCAACCTTATGTCGATTCACCTAAATTAAATATGGGACCATATGCGGGCAAATCTAGTCTTATATTGGTCCCATTTAAATTTGTGTAGCGAACCGGTGCTATCTTTTGCCATGTTAAGACAACATTTAAATTGTTGGGTATCTAAACAACATGAACCATTCAATAAATTGTCGGGACCCCGGTTCCGCTTAAAATGGCCTAATGCATCGCACCTTTGCCATGACATACATCATACATGCATCATGCCCGATATTCTGCCGTAGTATTAAATAGTGCATTCGGTGTTTTCTTCTAGTGCTTTGCTTCTTCACGGATTAGGCCGATGAGTTGATTCGAGTGTCGACCCGACCTTTGGATGAACCTTCGGCAATGTTTTTCAGGCGAGCATCTCCCCCTTTCTACCTATCTTACTTTTATAGTATTTATTCCCTCCTGTTGATCTATTGCTATCTGTGTTGCGATGCTCTAGTTTTCGTACCCGGAACATCCCTTGCAGCCTTATATTGCCTTGGACACATCCTATTACCTGTTGTTTGGTAGATAGTTGGACTTGCGCGTCGTAGTCGCTTGCTCAAGTGTTGTTGCGTGTCATCAAGTACCACAGTTGTTGGAGTATTGCCGCATGTTTAATGTTGGAGATGATCAAGACTTTAATTATTGTTTAATAACTAAAATTGAAAGTAGGTAAATGCAGAGGCACCGGTGGGTAATAGACAATATTTGGATTTTAACGCTCCTTTGGTGTCCGTAGGACCGAGTTCTTGACACTGTTCCGAGATCGAGCGCTAACCACGGGTGGGGTGTGTGGGCACCCCATCGATTAGTACCGATTTCAAAGTATTGTACGGGGCCACAAGTAGTTTGGGGCTTTATTACTATCCTGTACTTATGCCATGCTTTGCTTTATTTACGATTGTGCGAGGAGCACACTGTATTTAGGATCGTGACACGTTTTTGTATCGACAAGCCAGTCACACTTTCGGGTTCCCGATCGTTTCGCCGTCTACAAACCCCGAGTCCGTCTCGAGACGGCCGACTTCGTTCTTGGTAGCTTAGTGGGGTGGCCCCTATGTACTTGCTTTGGTGGAAGCGTCATGACTTAGGCCCGCCGACATACCGATGGGTGTATGTTAACCGATCGGCAAAATGGGTCGATGCGTGTGGATACTTTGGTGCACCCTGCAGGTTAAATCTTTTAGAAGTCGTGTCCGGTTATGGACGACTTGTAGCACGCTTCTCGATCATAGACAAGCATAACTAAAGTACCGCTTTTAATTTGACTTGTATCCGATATGACTAGTAATCAGCTTCACTACAACGGAATGGATAAATAAAAGTACCAACAACTGCTGGGTTTGGGATGTCTCATGCTAATCGTATCTGACTAGTAAGTGTTGCAACTACAACGGAATGTTTAACTAAAACTGCCCACTGCTTATTATATCAGTATGACTCATGCCATCTTTATTTGACTAGTAATTGCCGCAACTATAACGGAATGAATAAAACTGCCAACGGTGTGAGTTCCTCGGTTGACTTCCTCGTTTGGTCTCGAGGGGGGAAACACCAGGATGGGTATGTTTGTTGGTAGTATCAGGTTGGTTCCGTATAGGTCTTTCTTACCCCTCTCTGATAGCCGCTAGTTGTATCGAGTCTCTATAGGTTGTTTAGTGCATGCTGCGCTGCCGCTTTAGTCCACCATACCTATGTAGGCGAGGACCGCCGAATTCTAGTCTCGCCGTGTACTGGCCTCGATCTTGTGACTCTCTTTTCCTTTGCCCTTTCGGCACCCTTTTGTTTAAGCAGGTTTTGAGATCGACATCGTTAGCGGGGTTACCCTTCCGGCTTGGCTCAAGGGGTTATGGACGCCATTGGTTATTCTTCAGGGCTCTTAGCTCAATTTGCATCTTGTCCGTACTCGGACGCTGTATTGTTTTCAAGGTGATCTGGATCTTTGTACTGTAAATCTGTATTCTTGACTCTTTGAGTCGCTGTTGTATATATATGTTTTTTGGGTTCCATCGAGGACTATTGTGTAATGATATTACTTTGTTTTCCACCCGCACGCAAGTGCCTGGTGGGCACCTTTGAATCGTTTCTATGCGGGTTTTGGCGGGAAGCGCTGAAACTTGCATAGGGCCGATTCTGAGGGTGTTACAAAAACAAAGTTAGACGCCTCTACTTTCTTTGCATGTTTTACGTGGTTTGGGGCTTTCAATAAGTGTCGTTCTAACTTACGAACAAGAACCACAACATTGATACTAGTATAGTCAATCACCCGTTGTATATTGAATCTTAACTATGTTGGGAGAAACAGGCACCCTCAAAGCCACTTATGCAATACAAGTTGCATGTCAAGCGTGGAGCAAGTCTCATGAACGATGTCATGTAAGGTTAGCCCGAGCCGCTTCATCCCACCATCCCGCAAGATGCAAAGTACACAAGAAGCAATCGACAACAAAGCATCAACGCCCACAATGACCATTGTGTTCTACTCGTGCAACAGATCTACATATAGACACGGCTCTGATACCACTGTTGGGTTTCGTAGCATGGAAAACAAAAAATTTCTACCGAATACAAACAAACAAGCCAAGATCTATCTACTAGATTGTAGCAACGAGTCGATGGAATAACTCACCCTCGAAGATTCCAAAGTGTTTAACGAGAGCGGATTGTCGTGGGTGATGTAGTCGTACTCTTTCCAATCTCAAGATCGCGTAGACGATCCTTTCGGCTAAGGCTGCTCAGCGCTCCCTGATCGGTCACACGTTCGGTACTCACGAAGACCTTCCTCTCCTTGTTCCAGCAGGGAGGAGGTTGTAGCACTCTCAAGCTTGATTCCGGTAGCACAACGGCGTGGTACCGGAAGTAGAGGGGAGATCTCGCAGGGCTTCGCCTTAAGCCGGAGCGAGTATGGTGGACTATGAGAGAGAGCCTCGGCGATCTAGGGTTTAGACGCACCAAGGAGGAGGGTCTAGGGCCGGCGTCTAGGGCTTGGAGCAGCCCAAGTCGGCGGCTAGGGTTTCTCTAGGCGGTGGCAGCAGGAGGTGGCGGCGCCGGTGGCTGGGAGCTAGGGTTTGCGGGTGGCAACTTGTGTGTTAGGAGGGGCAGCCCTGCCCCTCCTTATATAGGTGGGAGGCGCCGGCCAAGGGGAGGGGAGTCCCTCCCCAACTCGGATCCCAGGTGGGGCCGGCGGTGGAGGGAGGGAACTCCTCCCCAAGTAGGTTTCCTACTTCCCCTCCACCTTCCAAAATAGTCGTTTGACTTTTCAAATTGGCGTTTGACTTTTCAAACTAGGATTTTATTAAACCCTTTATTTTGTTCAGCGATGACACCTAGTACATGATGCAATCATTCCAACTTGATATGACACATTCATGTATCCTTCCCCTCCAGAGTGCCGGACATTCCGGAACCTTCTAGAACATTCTCGATGAAAACACCGGAACCATTCTCCAACCCCGAAACAGGACTTTCCTTATATGAATCTTATTTTCCGGACCATTCCGGATCTCCTCGTGATATCCCGGATCCCATCCGAGACTCCGAACAACATTCGGTCTCTTACTCATCATTCCATAACTACTCAAACAACGTCGAATCCTTAAGTGTGTCTCCCAACGGTTCGTGAATTATGCGGACATGATCGAGACACTTCTCTGAACAATAACCAATAGAGGAATCTGGAAATTCATATGGCTCCCACATATTTCTACGATTACTTTGCGATCGAATGAACCACTTACATACGATACCAATTTCCCTTTGTCTCACGATAGTTTACTTATCCGAGGTTATGATCGTCGGTATCTCTGCATACCTAGTTCAACCTCACTCGATAAGTACTCTTTTCGTTCGTGATATGTGATCCCTTGTGAGCCAGTCACATGCTTGCAAGCTAATTGGATGACATTCCACCGAGAGGGCCCAGAGTATATCTATCCGTCATATGGATGGACAAATCCCACTCTTGATCCATGTGTCTCAAACAATACTTTCCGAACACTCAATGCCACCTTTATAGCCACCCAGTTACGGTGTGGTGTTTGATGTCATCAAAGCATCCTTCCGGTGAAGGTGATATGCATGATCTCATGGTCGAAGGAATTAGGTTAATATGTATCAGAAATCATATAGCAATTGAACTATTTAAAATGACTTGATCTTTATGCTACGCTTATCTATAGGAGTATGTCCACCATATCATTCTCCTAACGATATGATCTTGTTGTTAATAACATCTCAATGTTCATGATAGGGAAACCACAATCATTTATTAACCAACAAGCTAGTATTATAAAGAGGCTTTACTAGGGACTCTATTTTAGTTTACAAATCACACAAGTATTAATGTTTCCTTGTTAATACTATTATAGCATGAATGTAAACATTTATCATAAACACAAAGATATAATAATAACTACATTTATTATTGCCTCTAGGGCGTATCTCCAACAGCAGAAGCTCTCGAATAGGATCTCGAGTCCGTCGCCAACGGGCTCGAAGTCCTTCAGGGTGGCTGGCGAGTGGGTGGTGAATTCGAAAATGACGAAGAGGAGATGACTCTCCGTCGCCGCGGAGTTGTAGATCACTTTGGTTGGGACCGTCACGATCGCACAATCAGCGCCCCTAGTTCCCACAGACGGCGCCAATTGACGAGTTTTAATCTCGGCAATGCCCATTGTTATGGACTTGGGTTTTGGAGAAGATGGGGATGCTGGAGATCGCGGAATGGTTATCAAACAAGCAACACGGTGACACGAGGTTTACCTAGGTTCAGGCCCCCGGAGGGAAAACCCTACTCCTGCTTGTCTGCTCTTGATTATGGCGGAACCGAAAGTTACAGGGGTGCGCAGATGCAATCTGGCGTGGAGGTGTGTATGTGGTGGTATGCGAGAGAGAGAGAGCCTCCTCGTCGTGCCCTCCTAGCCTTTATATAGAAATAGGCAGGTCTCGGGCATAGATCGAGTAGGTTACAGGTTCTAGGGTTTGCCCCTTTCAATATTCTATCTACTCTAGTCTTGTTCTCCAAGGATCCGAAGGCATCATCGGCCCTGGCCACCCGAAAGTCTTCATGGGCTAGCGCATGTTCTCGTGGGCCTTCCTTGGGCTGGACTAGGTATGCTAAGGTCGTGTATCCGTAGGGTATAACCATGTCACCAGAACTCCATGGGTGTTAGATTCATCACTATGTAACTAGATTATTGTCTCTAGTGCAAGTGGGAGACTAAAGGGAATATGCCCTGAGAGGCAATAATAAAGTGTTTATTATTTGTATTCCAAGTATATGATAGATGTTTATTTTACATGATATAATTTTATTAATACGGAAACGTTAATACATGTGTGTTTAATAAACAAATAGAAAGTTCCTAGTTATGCCTCTCTCATAAACTAGCTCGTTGATTAACAAGATGATCAAGGTTTCCTGATCCTGGACATTGGATGTTGTTAATAACGGGATCACAACATTAGTGTAATGGTGTGATGAACATTCATCCGAAGTATAGCATTACAATCAAAGTCATTGAGTTTATATTACTATAACAACTTACGAAGTGATACTAATCCTTAGACCATGAGATCATGTCAATCACTAACACCGGAAGAGTTTGTTAATAACATCAAACGTCATACCATAACAGGGTGATTATAAAGATTGTTTCAGAACTAATAAAGTGTTATGTTGAGGCCCATGGATCGAGAGTGGAATTTGTTCATCTTGATGACAGATAGATATACTCTGGGCCCTCTCGGTGATATTACATTGGTTAGCTTGCAAGCAAGTGATTTGATCACTAGAATGTTATATCACGGGAACGAGAAAAGAGTGCATGTCAGTAACGAGGTCAAACTAGGTATGGAGATACCGATGATCGAATCTCGGACATGTAATATATCGCGAAACAAAGGGATTGAGATACTAGCGTAAAAGGTTCCGACGATCACAAGAAAGTCATCGTTGAATGTGTGGGAGTCAGTATGGCTCTCCAGATCCCGCTTCTGATTATTGATCCGAGAGGGGTCTCGATCATGTCCGCATTATTCACGAACCGTAGGGTGACACACTTAAGAGACACCGACATCCAATTGGAGCAAAAGTTTCATGCCGAAAAGAATAACAAATGCAGGAATTTATTTCACTAGATACCGAAACAGGTTTTCGGGTGAAATTGCAGAAAGTGTTTTTGCATGTGAAATAGAATTCTAGCAAGGGGTTATATGTGAATGTTTGTCATTAAAGTAATTGACAAAATTCTGAATAAATAAAAAGAGTTTTATTTAATGAGAGTTTGCATTAAATTTGGTGGAAATTTAATTGCAAGTTTGAGTGGGATTTTGAGTGGAGGGAAATGAAGAGGTTTTTGTGAGTGGAGTGTCCACCCACATGAATTAAGGAGGGTAGGGGGCAGCCCCCATGGCCGGCGGCCACCCCCTTGGGTGCCCCCTCCTCCTATAAAAGGCACCCCTCTCCCTCTCTTTCACTCACACCTCCTCATGAAGGATCTCTTTCCCCCTCTAGAATTTCCCCCCATGGTCTCGGACTAGCGAGATACATGTTTCCGGTGGCTATTCGGCAAGAAAGAGTTGTGCTTCTGCTGCATCGCTAGAGCGAGGAGGCGGAGGTTGCTCGGTGCCTCGGACGTGTGTGCGAGCACGGATGCGCTGCTGATTTGCGGCGCTAGGACTCCCTCTCGATCTTGAGATCGGCAAGAGATCGTCTACATCAACCACGAGTTTAACTCGTTAAGCTTTGTCGGTCTTCAAGGGTATGTTCTCTACGGATATACATCCGCCCGTTGTTTGTATCTAGTAGATAGATCTTGGTACATAGTTGTTCCCATCGTAGGAAATATTTTGTTTTCTATGTTGCGAACCCTACAAGGCGATGGGGTGGAGGGGAACGAGGAAGTCATGGAGTCTCTTTAGACTAGCCTATGTGGCCAAACCATCGGCGACGTGGCCTAAAACACTATCCACCGTTTCCTAAACCGCTATCAAAACAACTTTTAGTGTCCCAAGGGGGTAATCTGTCCGGTTTGGATAGTTAGAGGGGTTAAATGACCCAGTTGATAGTTAAAGGGGGTTAGCGTCCGAAACCCGATAGTTAGAGGGGTTATATGGACTTCTTTCAATGTATTTAAACTTTTAGTATGTTGGTTCAGTCAGGTTTAAAGTGAATTTGCACACTAAAGAAAGTCTAGATATATGTATCGAAACTTGGGGTCGCTAGAAATTCATTCGGATCTAAATAACGATTACAAATTCTGCATGAACCATCGAAACAAATTCTCTATGAAATATAGATAGAATTAAGCCAGGGCAACACATAACAGACGGTGTAGTCTAGGAAACATACAACAATGCATGCTGAATTGAGTGGATGTCTGAATCTCCAAGTTGTGGTCTTGTTCCTTGCCTGAGTCTCCCGGGTATCTGCATGTCTCTGCACTCATCTCTTGGTCACTTTCTGCGAGTCTAAGAGAGCTTCAGACTTTCTGCGAGTGCCCTGCCGGAAAAGATCAATAGGAAGAAGAAACTAAAGATGGAGAAGAAATGACCATGTGAGCTAGAGATGCAAAAGAAAATTGTAACGTATGTGAAGAGGAAAGAGTGGAACATGCCAACGCATGGGCAAATAGTTGAGAGAGAGGAAGTGACTAAAGTGATGAACATGGCTCGGAAGGCCGGATCTGGACAAGGCAGGAGGTATTGGCAGGAAAGGTTGGAGCTGTAGGACTAAATTCAGAACGATCTAACAGATTCTCATATTTGTGGTGTATAGGAGTTACTAGATATCAGGCTTGTCCACCAAAAGAACGAAGTCTCATCAAGAATGATCACACCGAAAGCATTAAGCATGAAAATTGTCAATTGACCACGTTTTCATTGTTGTACGAATACAAATTCTAAAATTCCCACTTCATATTTTGCTCTGATACCATGTCAGGAATATACAACTTGTATTCCTCTGGAGCCAAAGGCCATAATATATAATACAGGAACATGCATGTGTGAACATGCAGGAAGCCCCCTAACATATAGGGAAACTACAATACAAATATATGCATCTAACAATTTTTACACAACACGGCTTACAAATTATATTGTATTTTCTAGTGTTCGAGAAAGTGCAAAAGTATGAAATTTTAGGGCCACTCCAAAAAAAAAAGGTTAGAGCCGGCCGCTATTGGGCTGGCCTAGTTTGTGCCCCACTTCGCATAGCTGAGCTCCTCGCGCTTAAATCGAGGAGGTGCTATATGTCGTCCGCGCTAGTCTAGTGCCGCATTGGACGCACACGCTGTTCTCCTTAACCAGATATGCGTTGTTTTTTATATTTACTAGCTGAATGCCCGTACGTTGCAACGATTTTTTGAAAAATTTGCATCTTGCATATGTAAATATAAAATTCTCATAGATATTCAATTGAGCTTTCTATGAAAGAATCCACTCTACTTCTTCTCATCCTCTTCATTGCATCCACCTCGACGACGCTGTTGTGAGACCCCTAACTTTTACAGCCGAAAACGGCACCAAAACCGCCCTAGGGGACGGAGCGCCCCCGCAAGAACCTTCCCATGTATACCCGCCTGGACCTCTTGTACTGCAATAAAGCCCGGATCAGTGATGGAAGAAATCGAGGACGATTCTAGGCTCGTCGGTGGGCGGTCGACACGATAGAACAAATCGTGGAACGAGTTGGGTTATTTAGCGTTACATTCTCTTTCGTGCGGGTCAGAGAGGATGATATATACGAACTATCAAGAGTTTTTTAATTAATATTAAAGATTGTCAAAGAAAAAATAAAATTACCCAAAAAGTTTAACAAACAAAACTTTAAAAATATACCTTTGTGACTGTGTCGCCGATCAGAAATCTCACTCTAATACGAGGATCACATGAATGATGCATCACAGGAATCCAAAGCTAGGAAACCGATGCACTTGGAGGCGAGCATTTACTAAGGTTGGACTTGGGGCGTACGTCTGAGCAGCAGATCTGCCTGTACCCACCAGCGATGCCTCATCTCTCTGTGGCTTATCTGAAACGTCATTTGGGTGTGAAATTCCAAGACGCCACTGACTTTTCTCATCTTGCCTAACCGCCTGTTTCTCTTTGCAAATCGGACCAGGAGCGATATGAGGAAGACGTGCACGGAATTTCTGACAGATCGAGCAAGATGTTTGCCGCTGTTAGATAGCTCGATCGATTTTCACCTTCTGAGCACCTTCTCAAATCGTCTCCCCTAGCTGCCTGGCCTCCACCGAGCCGCCGTGTTGGGGGCGGGGAGGAATCTTGGTGGTAATGGGGGGCGGGGAGGAAGGCCGACACACAGCAGGCCGCCCTCACCAAATCGGGGATTTCCTGCTCGGTGGCGAGTAGAAAGGAGGAGTACGAATCGATCTAGAGGGAGGAGAGGAGCAGGAAGGGAGCTCCTCCACCAGGCAGGGAATTAGGAGGAAGATGGGGCGCGTGAGTTGTGAAATCGAACCGGTTAGCTTTAGTTCTGGGTCTGATTGAGAATCGGTTTCCTTGCGTGATGAGACCAGCGACGGACGACGGACGAAAGTTGGCGCGACGAAAACCACCACAACGTAAATTATATAGTAGAGATTTTGAATTCTGAATAATTCCATAATGATGATATAAAAACAGTGAACATTTTATGCAGTATAAAGATTTTTCAAAATATTAAGAATAAATCCTCAAAAAAATAAACAAAATTTAAAAAAATATGAAGAAATTTTCAAAAATCATGAACAATGTTCAAAATACATGAATCAAAATTCTAAAATAATGAACTAATTTCAAAATTCATGAAACAATTTCAAAAAATCATGAACCAAAAATGTGAAAAGGTATTTTTTTTCAAAAAATAATAGACAGTTAAAAAACGTAAACAGAAAAAAGAAAAAAATAAAAAAAAGGGAAAATAGGAAAAAAAAAACTAGCTGAACCGGTCCAACAGGAGGTGCGCCATGTGCGGCGCTGCCACAGCAGCGGCGTACAGCACTCCGCCTTAAAGCGGGCAATAGAATCACTCAACTGCTCTGTTCAAAAAAAAAAGAATCACTCAACTGGCCAATGTTGTTATGATCTGCTCTATCAGGCCTTTTGGTTTTGGCAAATGTTACGGCCTATGACTGGTGACTAGCAGTATGGGATGCAACAAGGCCGGTCTATTCGTCTTGTATATATTCTAAAAAATATACTCCAGTAAGCCAGTTGTCAAAGAATAAGAATTCTGTGTATTTTTTAGCAAATCTGTCCAAGTCTCAAAAGTTCGATCAAGTCTGACTCTTTTTTAAACTAATTCGGAATCTGACCTCTGGGATCGGCGCCGTTTAAAATGGCGCCGAAGTTGTATAGGTCGGCGCACACAAAATAGAAAACCGACCTGAAGGAGGTCGGCTCCGTTTAAAATGGCGCCAACGTCGGCTCCGTTTAAAACGGCGCCGACCTCCCTAGTTTACCTCCCAGCAGCTTCATCTTGGCACCGATCTATACAACTTCGGCTTTATTTTAAATGGCGTCGACCCCAGGGGTCAGATTCCAAATTAGTTTCGGAAAAAGGTTAGACTTAGTTGAACTTTACAGATTTGGGCAGATTTGGCAAAAAATACGAATTGCGTGGAGTATGGGAGGACGTGGCATTGCCCAACGCGCTTTGACCCCACCACGGCTGGGCACCATGCGTGAACTTGAAGTAGATTGTACTTCCTTCATCCAAAAATAACTAATTATAATTTGTTTAGATTTAAATATATCTAGATGCATACTGCTCTATACTATTTGTAGTACTGGTCAGCAAAATTAATTGTGTTGAATTTAATCCAACTAACCATTGATGGTGTATGGAAATAGTATCTATCTGATCACATCAAATGATTCAGATATCCAACACCGATGACAGCTATATCTAGCAGCGCTAAAGTTGAGTGTTACGTCTTACTGATGATCCAACAAGACCAGCAAATGTCTACCACCACGACTCAACGAGTTGGTAATTATTTGATCTGAATAATAAGTAGCTACCAGTACCCGTACAAGCTGAAGTCGGACTAGCACCAACATATTTTCCTCTTTTGCAGTCACAGAAAAGGTAGGCACGCACGGCCACGGACCTGCGCCAGCGCCAGTCACTCGATCGCTAAAACTAACGGAGACCATAGATGAAACGTACGTACTAAGTACCTAGTAAATCTTACTACGTATACTGTAGTACTACTAAATTTGAAACGCCTTAAATCTAATACCGACCAGTGTTTGAACAAATCTACGCTTTCGTTTCAACAAAGGGCGTGGTACGTGTAGACTGTACGTATATAGGTGAAATAGACGATGGACTCGGCATGCACTGTAGCAGACAGTATGCTACCAAATCCCACCCACTAGCTTGTATGTATTCTTCCTACGTAAAGCAAAAGCCAAATTGATATTGTCTTTTTCTCTGCTACTCCTACTCCATATATATATATATGTATGGAGTAGTTCCAAGATCCAAACAGCAGATCAGTGTTGGATGATCTAACGATGGCAACACGTCCATCTTTACATGTGTGTGCGAAAGAATGCGGAATCTTTGTTCATGAGACTTATTTTTTTCAAAATGGGAAAGTTCACATGGACTCTACACCCAAGAGTGTACACCGATTTTTTATTAGATTATTGTCAACACCCGGATTTTTAATCCCAGATGCCCGTTATGCCATACATCGCAATCCCAGGATTACCATTTTTGCGAGACATAACAGAATTGGATACCACAGTACATCATCCATTACAAACCATACATAAGGTTTTACACCAATAAGGATCCCACGATCCAGTCTTAATACAACACAAGCAGCGGAATACGTAATAATAACAGTAGCGTAGGCGAAGCTCCATCTTCGGGGTCACAGGCAATGCTGACGATGGGAGATGATCCTAGTTGCCTTCCTAGGGTCCATCCTCCACGTACTCCTCTTCATAGTCTGGCCATGGGAATAGCCAGGGACAAAACCATGGGTACTCTTTAAGTACTCGCAAACTAATGCTAACAAGTGAAGGGGGGTTTTTGTAATAGGACACTAAGCTCTAAGGTTGTTTTGCAAAAGCCAGATTTACCTCGACTAAGTTCAGAAGCAAAGAATGCTAGTTAAAGTTTATAACACCTAAGTGGGAACTTGTATTTCATATCACAACCCTGTTGTGGTCAAGTCAAAGTCTTAATTCATTTCACAAGTCATTTTGGAAACATCTGACGGGGGAACAGTATGGCCGCTCCAACTGTCTATAACCGCGGACGCGGCTATTCGAATAGTTTGACACTCTGCAGAGATTGTACACTTTCACCACAACATTCGATACATTCGTCAAGAACAAATCCTGAATTCACCATACTCATTATGCGGATAACCAATCCTAACCTTTCAATTACACTCCCTAGTATAAGCACCTCTCCTGTGAGTTTGGCCTCCCAACCATGACCAACTGTCATCTTGGATACAGCACAGGTGGACAATCTTCACAAGGTAGCCTCATCTCAGACCTTGGCCGTGAGGGAACTAATACTAAGGTATATAAGTTTTCAGTCAAGCCCTACCCAATTCTCGGGTATTGTGGTTGTACGGTAAAAAATAGAATGGTATCGCATTCAGACAGCCATCAGTTTTATAAAGGGCTAAGGCTCATGCCTCAACATAGATATCACCATATCATCTGGTGTTTTCAGAAACACATGTCCAAAACATTTCAATAGAATGATCCATCATTCCAAGGTTTTCATAACCATTTTTCCACCAAGTATTCCCATCTAAAGTTGATCAAGTTTTATGCTTAGAACTAGCATCTACAAGTGGGGGTAAGTACTAATGAGGGGTGGTAAACAAGTGGAGTTTTAACTAAGTTCAATCTCATGCCTTAGGATGACATCAAGATTGTCTAGCTTAGGCCAAATTTTATGCTCTTTATGCAACCTTCATTTATCCTTCTAAAATCTACAATTCTCTTAAGTAAACTCTAAGTAATAGCTTTGATAAAGAAATAAAGTATAAAGCTTGCAAGTAAAACTAGGATTGGTTTATCAAGTGGTGATGATCATATATGCTTTAAGGCGCCATATAGTGGGCATGGTAGCAAGCAAGTATGGGCTTGCATCAATATCAGTATAAGCTTGCTAAATTGCAAGTGTTAGCTTGCAGGGTTAATAGCTTGCAAGTATTGGCTTGCGTAGGTCAACTTGATTAGTAAGGCTTGCCTTGTGCATAGAAGTGGTTGAAGTTCTCCTCGGCTTCTTCTTCGTAGTATCCTCCTTCTTCCTCGTATCCTTGGTTGGTACTAGCATCTATGAATAAATACGAGGTACACAATCACCAAACAATACTTAACTACTTGCAATCATCACATACAAGGGTCCTATAGATAATCTAGCATCATCACTAACATTACAAGACTAAAGCTTGGTTTAATTCTTTTTATTTTTAGAAAAGTAATTTCTACTCATTGAAAGACTACTTAAGATTTAATATTCTCCAAACCAAACATGGGATCATGTTGACACATGTCATCACCACATATTTTAGTACATGGGAATGTGATTTAAAGTGGTGTCACAATTTAATAAGGTTTTACCCTTTTATTTTAATTAAGTAAAGTGACTAGAAATGCTTATGTAGCATTCTTTTATTACTTGGTCATTATTTCTGTAAGTAAACCTATATATTTTTATATATTCTGAAAGGTATGGTTAAATGTGATTTCTGAGAGTTGGAATCAACTCAAAATCTATCATGGTTTAAATTTGAAAAATGTTTGAATGCAGAAAAGCTTCTACCCTGTTATTTTTACCAAGGATGATCTACAGATCCAAATGACTTGAATCCAACGGGCTTGGATTCAGCATTTCCAGACCTTTCTAACACAATTGGTTTCATTCAATTTGGTTCACTGAATCGATCTGGGTTGATTTTTGAATCTAGGTGCAGAAGTGTGTTTGAAATAAAATGGAAAAGGTTAATTTCAAATGACTGGGCTGCGCGGGAAGCGATAGTGGGCCGTCCTGCTAAGCACAACACTTACGCGGGCTGGTTAAGTCGCTGTCCCCACGTGTCAGTGAGACAAGGGGGTGCGAAGCGGTATGGGCGATGTGAGCCGTGGAATCTTGTTCTAATCTAACGGCTGAGGGTCGTCGTTCACGTCGGGCAACTTCGGCGAGACGGAAACCTAACTCGGCGGGTGAGGGTCGTTGGGGGCTCACCGCGGCTCAGGCAAGGGTCGGCGAGGCGGGCTGTAACTACCTCGGTGAATTACGCTCCTAGTTGCAAGCCTGGATGAGCGGAAATGGTTGAAATAGTACGGTGGGGCCCAAATGCCACTCACGGGTAGACCTTTCGGCCGTCCCAACCATTTCCAATCATCGGGACAAGAACGGGCGGCGTAATCGGCAGGCGAAGGGATCAACTACATACACAAATGAGTATGTATGCAAGCCACCATACAACAGTACATCAGAGCCATTCCATCTAAAAAGAAAGGAAAATACAGCAACGCCATACGGCAAGATTCAAATGTCCTAGATAGATATAATATTTTAGGATATCTCCTCATACATCAAACATCAGAGTATCAGGCGGAAGCGGCAAACAATATCCGAGTACGGATAAGAAGAAAATCGGCATAAGATGCCCCATAAATAAACACATCCCGCCCACAGATCTCACGGATCCCCGTTCCTGGAATCTCTACACCGAATGATCGTTGCCCACATCGTCCGCCTCCTCCACCCAGTATCCATCTTGTGAGTGTACCTGTTCATCTGAATCAAACAATTTATCGTGTGAGACCCTAGGGGTACTCAGCAAGTCTGTATGCCTCTAAAGGGGACACAACCTGGGGTGACGCAATTGCAGCAAAAGATAAACCTAACAGTTTTATAGAAACTCGCTAACCATCCGCCTAACCAAAGATAGACGGATGTCCGTGAATTAATGACAACAGTTATAACAGTAATTTCATTAGATCCATCCTCCTCCTCGCTTACCAACGAGGAAGCGGACGAACAACCCCCATCCGTTGGCAATTTTATTAACCATTCCATGAATGTTGCACTATTTATTAGTCAGTTACTTAGTCAAATTAAAAGCGGTACTTTAGTTATGCTTGTCTATGATCGAGAAACTGTGCTCCAAGTCGTCCATAACCGCGGACACGGCTTTCAGAAAGTTTTACCCTGCAGGGGTGCACAAATAGCAACAAACACTCGATCGACCTCGGAAAAACCAAATCAAAACCCAACGAGGCCTTCACGACAAAGCAATCACAGGATTCAGAAATATTTCAGGGGGCCACCCCATTGAGTACACATAGCAACGGTTAGTGACTCGAGACGGACTCAAGGTTTGCGCCAATGGTGTAAATGACTGGGAACCCGAAAATGTGTGGGCTTGTCGATACCGAAAACACTCCTTACCTAAAGCGATGCAGTGCTCCTCGCACAATCGTAAATAAAGCAGTAAAGCATGGCATAAGTACAGGATAGTAAATAAAACCTCAAACTAGTTTGTGGCCCCAAGAAATAAGAATGAATCAAGCTCTGGCTCAGGGGGGTCCCATAAGCCTCCCGGATGTGGATAGCGCGAATAATCAAGGAACAGGAATCAAGTACTCGGGGTCCTACGGGACACAAGTGAGCAGGAAAAACCAAATAGCAGATATTGCTCACCGGTGCCACTTTCATTAGTTATCCCATTACTACTCAGGTTAAGTTGTTTAGGTACCTCGTTATCCATCAGACTCTCACATACCCTACACATGCTGTTCTACGACTCGCATGGCTCAAACAACTCCTGTAGTAATGGCTCATGGGATGGGGAACAAGCTTGGTGGGGTTTAAAAGTAAAGGCTATGCAATACTTGGGATTCAGTTTAATGCAATCGCGACTCAATGATGCAAGAATAAGATAGAGGCAATAGGTACTATATGTATGCAAGCATGTGGTAGTGCTTTCCTGGCAGCTCAGTTGAAGCGAGAGAAGGATCTGGGTAGTGCTCCTAGGTCTCTTGATATATCCCCTGCTCAGCGTCTATTCGAAGAAGAACCAAACAAACAAGGGCCAACATAAATAAAGTGCACAAGCATAGGAATAGATTGCAACAAGCAAACAATCATGCCATGATGAATGATGCACAACTTGCATGGCAATGAAGTAGCATGGCATGGGTGAGGTGAGAAACAATAATTAAACACTTTGTTAAATTATTTAGGCATGTTTTACTCCCATAAAAAGTTCTGATTATTCACTATTTATATGATGCATGCTTCAATTCAGAACATGGAATGCATAAACAGAAAGGTCTCGTCGAGCTGATCATTTTAGACATATCATTTGTTAAATTTGGAGTTATAAATCAAAAGTTATTAAATAATTAAGACAAGGGCATTTTATTGTAATTTAATTCAACTTGAAATTTAAATTGTCCAAAATATATTTTGGATGGCATATTTGAAATCCTCACATTTTTCTGATTTGAAAACATATATTATTTGTATTATTTGGAAATATGAATTTAAATTTATTTAAAAGTCAAAAATATTAAATAGGGTCAAAGTCAAAGGTTGACTATTTAAATTAATTCTGAAAATATTTGATTAAAGATTTGAATTAACATTCAAAAATAAAACATTTTTCATATTAAGTTTGAATTCAAATTCTAAACCATTTGAAAGTTATGGATTAAATCATATTTAAACAGAATTGGAATTGAATTTGATTTGAAAAGATTTGAATTTGAAATAGAAAGGCTCCTGGACTTTTGGTACTCAGCCAGATTCTACCCCCAGCCAGTGACAGGTGGGGTCGATGCTGACTGGGTCGACACGCGCGCACAAAAAACTTTTCACACCGGGGCTCTGCCTAGCCCGCGTGAATGACAAGAGGGCCCAGGGACCTAGCAGGGCCACACACGCGCGCGGCCATCCGGTGGGCGACACGTGGGCAATCCAGGGGGCTGCGGGCTGCGAGGTTTAGATCTGCGGGGGCCTATTTGCAAGATGGGACAGGCGGCTGCCAGGTGGGGTCGGTGGGACTGCGGGTTTAGGCGGGAAAAACTCCAGGGGTCTCTGCGCAAAACGGACAGCGGCTATCGGCTGGCAGCGGCTCGGCTGCGGCTCTGGCCGTCTTTCGGCGACGATGGCGAGCGAACCACAGCGATTCTTGCCACGCCGCAAAAACCAAAGTTGAAGAGGGCGCTACCGGCTACAAGTTTCGTTCAGGTGGCTAGAACAGAGGAGGGCTGCAGCGCGCGGGCTTCGACGAGGAACAGAGGCAAAAGCTGCAGTACCTGTTGCTGTCGCCAGAGCACGGCGCGCGGCAGCGCACGCGGGGTGTTCGACGGACGGCGGCGACGCTACGGTGCACTAGAGAGGAGGGAACCATGTCTGGGAGGTAGAAGGGCTCACTAGGAGCTCGACGGTGTGGTCGGAGGAGCCCGGGGTGGCCGCGATCCGGCGCGTAGCTGGCTGGCCGGAGCTCCTGGTGCTCACGGGCACGGCGGCGGCGGGACTTCTCCGGCGAGGTCCAGCGGCTGCCTCGCGTCCTGGGCGTCGAAGAGGAAGCAGAGGGGGGCCCTTGTGCTCCTGGCTCAGCTCGGCGCGCTCCAGAACGGCTAGAGGAAGAGGTGGCCGAGGCTAGGGTTTAGAGGGGCATGGTGCGATCATGGTGGGGAGGGGGAAGAAGAAGGGAGGATGGGGAGGACCTGGGAGCCTCCTGGGTGGATCTGGGGTGGTGGCGAGCTGGGTGGTTGGGGTGATAAGGGAGAGAGGGGAGAGGCACATGGGATGCCACCTTTATGCAAAAAGGGAGAAGGGGGGTGGCTCGGGTTGGAGCTAGGGTTTGGAGAGAGGGGGACCAGGGGGATGGGGTGGTTCCAGGGGTGGTTAGGTGGGGCCTGCTAGCAGAGAGAGAGGCCGAGAGAGAGGGAGGAACTAGGGTTAGATTAGAGGGGTATGGCTCGGGTTAGGGTTAGATGGGGTAGCTAGGGGTAGGTGGAGGTTAAAGAGAGAGGGTTAGATGAGAGAGAGAGATGAGGGAGGGTGGTGTGCTCTTTTGTCAAAACCAAACAAGATCAAGCCAAGCTCAAACAAGATCTAGTCAAAAGAGAGGAGGGGGAAAAGGTGGTGAGGGTTTTTAGGGTTAGAGCATGGCCAAGGCAAGACCAACCAAAGGGGTTTAGGGTTTGCATGCATCAAGCTAGATCAAGCAAAAGAAGGAGAGAGAGAGAGAGAGAGAGAGAGAGAGAGAGAGAGGTGAGAGGATGATCCACTCAAAGGATTTCAAATAAACTCCAAAAGACTTGTTCTTGCATGGCCCATGCAAGCATTTAATGCCATGTGTCATCATTGTGAAAACAAAGTAATAAACATGGCATTATTCTCATGCATCCCCAAAATGTGGAGTAAAGGCCAAGCAAAAGAATTTATAGGATTGGACCCACCCTATCTCTCATGAGCTAGATTAAACACCAAAAGAAAAATAATTACAAGCTCATGGATAATGGGATGGTGGAATTGTAAGGTGGTGAAAGAAAGGTGGTGGAGTTGAATAAAAGATATGCCCCCAACTCAACTTGGGCATTTAACAATATATCAAGAACCAAATACAATATCAATAGGCAAATACAATTAGCAATGCATATGAGAGAAGAACCAACACAAAAAGGGGTTTTATATGATGCTCAAATGCAAGGTGGCATGATGACATGAGCATGATAACATGATGATGCAACAATTATATGTAGGAAGTAGCCAATATATTACTAGACCAAGTAGCATTACAATTGTTAGACAAATGGGATGCTACACGGGCGAACGACGAAGTCGACGACGGCGAACCTCCTGGTACTGGAAGCTTCTCCTGGGGCGGCTCCAATCGCTGGCTCCCTTCTTCTCCAGCAGCGACGGGCTCCGGTGAAATTCCGGTGAAGCGCTGCTCGCCTTGCTTCGGGAATGGGGTGGAACGATTAGTGAGGAGAGGGAGTTAGATGGTGTGCTCAATTCGGCTGGGGGTGGCCTCTATTTATAGTCGCGACGACCAGACCAAATGACATGGGAGGAGGCGGTGGCGACATGGCTACGGGCTGCTAGAGGCATGGCCGGCGGTGGGGATCGCTTGGTGGTCTCCTAGCGATGCTCTACGACTTTAATGTGCATGTAGGGGCGGTGGCAAATGGTCTGGAACGTGCGATGCTCTACGCGGCCGAGGCGGCGTCTTCAACGGCGAGCGGTGGCTATGAGGCACGGGGCGGCAAACGGGGATGTCTGGCGGTCTCCTGGGTCGGTGGTGATCGTGTATGCACGCGGCGAGGGCGGCGTGCAGTCTGTGGGCTTCGATCGAGGGTGGCGCTCTGGCGCATGCTCGGCATGGTTGCTGGCGAGCTAGGCACGGTCTGTGCGTGTGGTCCAGGGGTTGGCAACGTTCGAGCGCTGGACAGGGAGTGGCGGTGGGGTGTTGGCTTGCTCCTAGACATGTTGGCTAGGCTTGTTTCTTCTCCTAGCTTGCTGTCTACACTGGGGTGGCAAGGGTGCACTCGGCCTGCTCACCATTGATGACAATGGCTAGCTTACAATGGGGCTAGTGATTAGTTAAGGTTGCTACATGATCTACTGAGGTTGCTGTGAGCTAGAGAGGGAACAAGTTAGGCAAGAATCACTGCTCACAATAGTGTTTGGATTTTATTTGATTTGAATCTGCAAGGTGTTTGATGAAATGGACGCAAGAATTCAAGTTTTGAATTTTGAAAAGATTTTTGATGGGTGTGCTAGGTTGGTGCTGGTGAGTCTGCAGATGCTTGGGTTTTGAAAGTTGAGCTTGTTTTTAGTGGTTTTTGAAAAAGTGGGATCTTCCCATATGATAAAGATTCAATTTTGAATTGTCATTTAAACTATGCATTTAAAGTTTCTGGATGATCACAAGGTGGGCCTTGATACTTGGTTATGAGTACAATCAAGGGGTGTAAAGATCCAAAAAAGTTTCTATTAAGTTCTGAAAGTTTGGGACAGCCAAAGTAGGCATGGGAGTTAAATTGGTCAAAATGACCATTCACTTATTTTGTTTGTTTTTGATTTATTTGTCTTTGGGAAAAGATTGGGAATTGTTTAGATGATGTTTAATTCACCTAAGAATCCATTTACAAGCAAAGAAACACATAAACAAGGAAATTCAAAAGAATTCAAAATGGGATGCATACACGCATGCATGCTTTCATATTTTTATTTAGAAAAGTTTTTGTTAACCCTAATTTTGATGATTGGAGTTTGATGATCTTAGTTTAATAATTTTGGGATGTTACAAATCTTCCCCCCTTAAACAAAATCTTGTCTCGAGATTTGAAAAAAGGACGAAAAGATTACCTAGGATTTAAAGAGATCGGGAAACTCCGTCCTGATGTGATCTTCGCGCTCCCAGGTAGCTTCCTCTTCTGTGTGGTTGCTCCACTGAATCTTGAGAAACTTTATCCTTCGGGTTTGGGTAGTTCGGAAAGCTTCTTCCAAAATACGGATGGGTACTTCGGGATAGGTCAGGTCATCGTTGATCTCTATGGTCCGATGATCGATATTCTTGAACACTTCGGTCTTCTCGGGGACTTCGAGACACTTGCGAAGTAATGAGATATGGAACACATTGTGCACGGCTGACATCTCTTCGGGTAGTTCCAATTGATACGACACTTCTCCTCGACGGTTTAGAATCTTGAAGGGTCCGATATATCTGGGGGCTAACTTTCCTTTGAGTTGGAAACGCTGCATTCCCTTCAATGGCGACACCTTCAGATACACAAAATCTCCTATGTTGAAGGATAGGTCTCGACGTCTCTTGTCGGCGTAACTCTTCTTTCTTGACTGGGCTATCTTGAGGTGCTCACGAATCTTGTGAACCTTCTCTTCTGCTTCTCGTAGGATGTCGGGTCCGAAGATCTGACTCTCTCCTACTTCCGACCAGTTCAAAGGGGTGCGGCACTTCCTTCCGTACATGAATTCAAATGGGGCCATTTGCAAACTGGTTTGATAACTGTTGTTGTATGCAAATTCTGCAAACGGCAGACAGTCTTCCCACTTGGATCCATATTCTAACACACATGCTCTCAGCATATCTTCGAGTATTTGGTTTACTCGCTCCGTTTGTCCATCGGTCTGAGGGTGATATGCGGTGCTGAAATCTAGTCGGGTTCCTAAACCTTCTTGGACTTTCTTACAGAATATCGAGGTAAACTGAGTGCCTCGATCAGATACGATTTTCTTGGGGACTCCATGCAAACTGACTATCCTAGCGATGTATAGCTCCGCTAGCTTCGAACTCTGATATGTGGTATTGACCGGTAAGAAATGGGCGACTTTGGACAATCTGTCCACTATGACCCAGATAGAGTCATTTCCCCTACTAGAAGTAGGCAATCCGGTGATAAAGTCCATTCCAACGGAATCCCATTTCCATTCCGGAATCTGCAATGGTTGCAACAGTTCAGCGGGTCTTTGATGTCCTACCTTGACTCGCTGACATATATCACACTTGGCGATATAGCTTCCGATTTCTCTCTTCATCTTATGCCACCAAAATTTGCTCTTTCAAATCTTAATACATCTTAGTTCCTCCGGGATGGATAGAATAAAGAGTATCATGAGCTTCCTTCAGAATAACTTCTTTCAACTCAGAATCTGCTGGTACACAAAGGCATCCTTTGTACCACATAACTCCTTCTTCATCTTCGGTGAATCCGGGTACTTTGCATGTACCAATGCGACGCTTGATTCCGTCGATACTAGCATTTCCCTGCTGCGCCTCTTTGATATGACTGATCAAAGTGGGTTGAAGTTCTATGCTAGCCAAAAATCCTTCACTTACTAATTCCATTCGAAAATCTTCCATCTCTTTGTGCAAGCTTGGTTGCTCCTTTAAAATCATGGAGTTCAAGCGGCACGGCAATCTGCTAAGGGCATCTGCTACCACGTTGGCTTTACCGGGGTGATAATGAATGTCCAGATCGTAATCCTTGATTATCTCAATCCATCTTCTCTGTCTCATATTCAGCTCCTTCTGAGTGAATATATACTTTAGGCTCTTGTGATCCGAATAAATCTCACAACGATTTCCCATCAGGTAATGTCTCCATGTCTTCAGGGCTAGAACTACGGTTGCGAGTTCGAGGTCATGGGTTGGGTAATTTTGCTCATGTTGTTTTAATTGTCGAGATAGATAAGATATAACTTTGCCTTCTTCCATTAGAACACATCCGAGGCCGATCTTGGATGCATCACAATACACATCGAAGGGCTTCGTGATATCCGGCATGATTAAGATTGGGGCTGAAATCAATCTCCTCTCAAGTTCTTGAAAACTCGCTTCACATTTGTCGGTCCATTCAAACTTCTTGTCCTTCTTCAGCAATTGGGTCATGGGTCTGGCGATACTCGAGAATCCTTCTACGAACTTGCGGTAATATCCCGCCAATCCGAGAAATGCACGAACTTGGGTTTGAGTGGTTGGGGCTTGCCAATCTTCGACATCTTTCACTTTGGCAGGGTCAACGGCAATTGCTCCGGCTGATACAATGTGACCGAGGAATCCTACCTCATGTAACCAGAATTCACATTTGCAAAACTTGGCATACAGCTGATGCTCTCTAAGGGTTCCAAGAATGATCCTTAGGTGTAGCTCATGTTCTTCTTCTAATTTGGAATAAATCAGAATGTTATCGATGAAAACAACGACAAACTTATCCAGGAAGTCCATAAAAATCTTATTCATGAGATTCATGACATAAGCGGGGCATTGGTTAATCCAAAGGACATAACGTATACTCGTACAATCCATATCGGGTGGTAAAGGCAGTCTTGGGAATATCTTCTGCACGAATCTTGAGTTGATGATAGCCAGTTCTAAGATCAATCTTAGAAAACACTTTGGCACCGGTCAACTAATCAAACAAATCTTCTATCTTGGGCAAGGGATACTTGTTCTTGATGGTGACATCATTCAACTTCCGGTAATCCGTACACAAACGATTTCCTCCATCCTTCTTGTCCACGAAAAAAACAGGTGATCTCCAAGGTGACGCACTTGGTTGAATCAATCCAATTTCCAACATGGAATCCAGTTGCTTTTTCAGTTCTGCTAGTTCAGACGGGTTCATACTATATGGTCTCTGGGCTATGGGTCCTGTTCCGGGGATTAGTTCGATGATAAACTCGATATCCCGATCTGGGGGCATACCGGGCAAAACATCTGGAAATACATCGGGGTATTCACAAACTATCCAGACTTGGTCAATGGTAGGTTGGGCTATACTCTTGTTGCACTTGAATTGGCGAGGTAAGGTTTCAGATATATGTTCGACTGATATTCCGGCGGTACTGGTCATGGTTATGGCTTTCTTGGCACAGTCAAGCAATCCTTTATGTTTGGACATCCAATCCGTTCCTAGTACTACTTCCAAACCTTTAGTTCCGAGTACTACCAGGTTAGTATAAATATCTATGCCATGGATTCGGATAGGGACGGCTTTGCAAATTTGCCTAGCCTTGATGGTTGATCCGGGAATTTGGACGATCATAACATGCTTCAGTTTTGTTGGTTGAATTTTACTAGTGAATGCAAATTCTTCGGTGACAAAGGAATGTGATGCACCAGAATCAAACAACACTCTTGCAAGTACTGAATTAACAGAAAACATACCCAGCACGACGTCTGGCGCTTCCTGAGCTTCTTCAGCATGCATGAGGAAAAGACGGCCGTTGCGGTTGAGCGAATTCCCTGGGGCAAACCTTCTTCCTGGCTGAATACGACGCTGCTGCTGAGCTGGGGCATTTGCATTGGGGGCTGCGGCATTCTTCTTGTTGGGGCACTCGTTGGAGTAGTGGCCTTATTTCCACAGTCATAACAAGTTACCTGCGACTTGTCCTTTGCTGCTACAGGCACAACATTGCTTCCAGGCCTCGGGGCAGTGTTGGTGTTAGTGGCAGCATTGTTGTTGAACTTGGGTGGGGCACGATTGAAATTGCTAGAGTTCCCGGGGTTGTTGTTATTTCCTCCGGGCCTAGGGTTTCCACGGTTGGGATAGGTTGGACGGTTCATCGGGGGTCTGTTGGTTCTTGGGGCAAATCTTGGAGATGGGTTAGGGCGATACTTTGGGGTCTAATGGGTTCCTGGCTGGTGCATCATGCGACGCTTGCGGTTCTCATTGGCTTGGTTGATCTTTCCTTCCATTTGGATGGCGGAGTCAACCAGGGCTTCAATATCGGCAAAGGGGATATTGACTAACACAGTCTGCATCTCATCATGCAGACCATTCAAGAATCTTTCTTTCTTCTTGGCTTCGGTGTCAATCTCATCCGGGGCATACCTAGCTAATGACAGGAATTTGTCACGGTATTCCACTACAGTCATCCTTCCTTGCTTCAGTTCTCTGAACTCGTCTCTCATCCTCTTGATTAAACCCGTTGGTACATGGGTTCTGCTAAACTTGACCTTGAATTCCTCCCAGGTAATCATCTGGCCTCCGGTCATTGCGCAAACACTGTTCCACCATGCCCTGGAATCTCCGGCTAGATAGTGGGTGGCGAACAGAACTTTCTCGTTAGCTTCCACTCTGGCGACTTCTAGGTTATTTTCCATGGTTTGCAGCCAATCATCAGTGTCTAAGGGCTCTTCCGACTTAGTGAAAACAGGTGGGTTGGTGTTCTGGAAATTCTTGAGCTTAGATCCATGGTTGTCCTGATTTCCGTGGCCTTGGTTGCTGTGGGCAAGCTGAGCTATCTGTTGCAGGGTGGCTAGGTTGGCTTGACGTTCGGCTCTTTCAGCTTCACGGTCAGAAGTCAACATTTGCAGTATCTGCAACATCGGGTCCGGGGATGAACCACTTCCTCCATGTGGCATCTGAAGATTGAGATAGATCATTGGAAAAGAGGGAAATTTCTAAGGTTCTGGGACTTTGAGAAGTTTTTAAAGTTTGACTCAGATTTTTCTAGCAACTTGCTTTTCATTCATTCATTCATTCATAACACACGATACAACACACACCACAAAACAAGAAAAAACATATGGTTTTAAGAACCATTCTGGAAACTACGATACAGTGGGACCGAATACTACTCGCTACGTTTGTGCACTAGCGTAGTTGTGAGTTTTACTAAAAGTGATCTAGGGTGCAAAATTTGATGTAATCTTTGAAATAATTTTGGAGTAGCGTGAATTTTTATGAAAGAGTCCAAGAGGTAAGAATGAGAATAAGTTTTTGTAAATATTTGCTAGCGTGAATTTTTATGAAAGAGTCCAAGAGGTAAGAATAAGAATAATTTTTTGTAAATATTTGCTTCCTTTGGTTTTGAAACTAAGTTTTTGATGCAAACGTCCAGTCTAACTACGGTCTCCTATGGTCAGGATGGCTCTGATACCAACTTGTCAACACCCGGATTTTTAATCCCAGATGCCTGTTATGCCATACATCGCAATCCCAGGATTACCATTTTTGCGGGACGTAACAGAATTGGATACCATACATAAGGTTTTACACCAATAAGGATCCCATGATCCAGTCTTAATACAACACAAGCAGTGGAATACGTAATAATAACAGTAGCGTAGGCGAAGCTCCATCTTCGGGGTCACAGGCAATGCTGACAATGGGAGATGATCCTAGTTGTCGTAACCTTCCTGGGGTCCATCCTCCAGGTACTCCTCTTCATAGTATGGCCATGGGAATAGCCAGGGACAAAGCCATGAGTACTCTTTAAGTACTCGCAAACTAATGCTAACAAGTGAAGGGGTTTTTTATAATAGGACACTAAGCTCTAAGGTTGTTTTGCAAAAGCCAGATTTACCTCGACTAAGTTTAGAAGCAAAGAATGCTAGTTAAAGTTTATAACACCTAAGTGGGAACTTGTATTTCATATCACAACCCTGTTGTGGTCAAGTCAAAGTCTTAATTCATTTCACAAGTTATTTTGGAAACATCTGACGGGGGAACAGTATGGCCACTCCAACTGTCCATAACCGCGGACGCGGCTATTCGAATAGTTTAACACTCTGCAGAGATTGTACACTTTCACCACAATCCGTCAGGAACAAATCCTGAATTCACCATACTCAGTATGCGGATAATCAATCCTAACCTTTCAATTACATGCCCTAGTATAAGAACCTCTCCTGTGAGTTTGGCCTCCCAACCATGACCAACTGTCATCTTGGGTACTACACAGGTGGATAATCTTCACAAGGTAGCCTTAGCTCAGACCTTGGCCATGAGGGAACTAATACTAAGTTATATAAGTTTCTAGTCAAGCCCTACCCAATTCTCGGGTATTGTGGTTGTATGGTAAAAATTGGAATGGTATCGCATTCAGACAACCATCAGTTTTATAAAGGGCTAAGGCTCATGCCTCAACATAGATATCACCATAAATCATCTGGTGTTTTCGGAAACACATGTCCAAAACATTTCAATAGAATGATCCATCATTCCAAGGTTTTCATAACCATTTTTCCACCAAGTATTCCCATCTAAAGTTGATCAAGTTTTATGCTTAGAACTAGCATCTACAAGTGGGGGTAAGTACTAATGAGGGGTGGTAAACAAGTGGAGTTTTAACTAAGTTCAATCTCATGCCTTAGGATGACATCAAGATTGTCTAGCTTAGGCCAAATTTTATGCTCTTTATGCAACCTTCATTTATCCTTCTAGAATCTACAATTCTCTTAAGTAAACTCTAAGTAATATCTTTGATAAATAAATAAAGTATAAAGCTTGCAAGTAAAACTAGGATTGGTTTATCAAGTGGTTATGATCATATATGCTTTAAGGCATATAATGGGCATGGTAGCAAGCAAGTATGGGCTTGCATCAATATCAGTATAAGCTTGCTAAATTGCAAGTGTTAGCTTGCAGGGTTAATAGCTTGCAATTATTGGCTTGCATAGGTTAACTTGATTAGTAAGGCTCGCCTTGTGCATAGCAGTGGTTGAAGTTCTCCTCGGCTTCTTCTTCGTAGTATCCTCCTTCTTCCTCGTATCCTTGGTCGGTACTAGTGTGTATGAATAAATACGAGGTACACAATCACCAATAAATACTTAACTACTTGCAATCGTCACATACAAGGATCCTATAGATGATCTAGCATCATCACTAACATTACAAGACTAAAGCTTGGTTCAATTCTTTTTATTTTTAGAAAAGTAATTTCTACTCATTGAAAGACTACTTAAGATTTAATATTCTCCAAACCAAACATGGGATCATGTTGACACATGTCATCACCACATATTTCAGTACATGGGAATGTGATTTAAAGTGGTGTCACAATTTAATAAGGTTTTACCCTTTTATTTTAATTAAGTAAAGTGACTAGAAATGCTTATGTGGCATTCTTTTATTACTTGGTCATTATTTCTATAAGTAAACCTAAATATTTTTATATATTCTGAAAGGTATTGTTAAATGTGATTTTTGAGAGTTGGAATCAACACAAAAGCTATCATGGTTTAAATTTAAAAAATGTTTGAATACAGAAAAACTTCTTCCTTGTTATTTTTACCAAGGATGGTCTACAGATCCAAATGACTTGAATCCAACGGGCTTGGATTCAGCGTTTCCATACCTTTCTAACACAATTGGTTTCATTCAATTTGGATCACTGAATCGATCTGGGTTGATTTTTGAATCTAGGTGCAGAAGTGTGTTTGAAATAAAATGGAAAAGGTTAATTTCAAATGACTGGGCTGCGCGGGAAGCGATACTGGGCCGGCCTGCTAAGCACAGCGCTTACGCGGGCTGGTTAAGTCGCTCTCCCCACGCGTCAGTGACACAAGGGGGTGCGAAGCGGTATGGGGCAATGTGAGCCGTGGGATCTTGTTCTAATCTAACGGCTGAGGGTTGTCGTCCACGTCGGGCAACTCCGGCGAGACTGAAACCTAACGTGGCGGGTGAGGGTCGTTGGGGGCTCACCGGGGCTCAGACGAGGGTCGGCGAGGCGGGCGAACGACGAAGTCGACGACGGAGAACCTCCTGGTACTGGCAGCTTCTCCCTGGCATCTCCAATCACTGGCTCCCTTCTTCTCCAGCAGCGGCGGGCTCCGGTGAAATTCCGGCGAAGCGCTGCTCGCCTTGATTCGGGAACGGGGTGGAACGATCAGTGAGGAGAGGGGAGTGAGATGGTGTGCTCAATTCGGCTGGGGACCAAACGGCATGGGCAGGAGGCGGTGGCGACATGGCTATGGGCTGCTAGAGGCATGGCCGGCGGTGGCAATCGCTTGGTGGTCTCCTGGCGATGCTCTACGGCTTTAATGTGCATGTAGGGGTGGTGGAAAATGGTCTGGAACGTGCGATGCTCTGCGCGGCCGAGGCGGCGTCTTCGACGGCGAGCGGTGGCTATGAGGCACGGGGCGGCAAACGGGGATGTCTGGCGTTCTCCTGGGTCGGTGGTGATCGTGTATGCACGCGGCGAGGGCGGCGCGCGGTCTGTGGGCTTCGGTCGAGGGTGGCGCTCTGGCGCATGCTCGACATGGTTGCTGGCGAGCTGGGCACGGTCTGTGCGTGTGGTCTAGGGCTTGGCAACGTTCGAGCGCTGGACAGGGAGTGGCGGTGGGGTGTTGGCTTGCTCCTAGACATGTTGGCTAGGCTTGTTTCTTCTCCTAGCTTGTTGTCTACACTAGGGTGGCAAGGGTGCCTCGGCCTGCTCACCATTGATGACAATGGCTAGCTTACAGTGGGGCTAGTGATTAGTTAAGGTTGTTAGATGATCTACTGAGGTTGCTGTGAGCTAGAGAGGGAACAAGTTAGGCAAGAATCACTGCTCACAATAGTGTTTAGATTTTATTTGATTTAAATCTGCAAGGTGTTTGATGAAATGGCCGCAAGAATTCAAGTTTTGAATTTTGAAAAGATTTTTGGTGTGTGTGCTAGGTTGGTGCTGGTGAGTCTGCAGATGCTTGGATTTTGAAAGTTGAGCTTGTTTGAGTGGTTTTTGAAAAAGTGGGATCTTCCCATATGATAAAGATTCAATTTTGAATTGTCATTTAAACTATGCATTTGAAAGTTTCTGGATGATCACAAGGTGGGCCTTAATACTTGGTTATGAGTACAATCAAGGGGTGTAAAGATCCAAACAGGTTTCTGTTAAGTTCTGAAAGTTTGGAACAACCAAAGTAGGCATGGGAGTTAAATTGGTCAAAATGACCATTCACTTATTTTGTTTGTTTTTGATTTATTTGTCTTTGGGAAAAGTTTGGGAATTGTTTAGATGATGTTTAATTCACCTAAGAATCCATTTACAAGCAAAGAAACACATAAACAAGGCAATTCAAAAAAATTCAAAATGAAATGCATACACACGTGCATGCTTTCATATTTTTATTTAGAAAAGTTTTTGTTAACCCTAATTTTGATGATTGGAGTTTGATGATCTTAGTTTAATATTCTGAGATGTTACAATTATTCTTAAACTTTTACAAGAGATTACAAAGATTAAATCGAAGCCCACAAAACCAAGCAACAACTTGTTATTCCTACAACACTGATGAAGAGAGTGTCAATGAACATGGCCAATGTCCCTATCATCTCACCAACACATGACATCTAAAAACAAACAGAAGGTCTCAACAAGTCGCCCAATGGAGAACAATTGGCGCAACCTGTCCGACAGACCCTTAGCGCATACCAGCATACACGCTTCAAAAAATCCTCGCCGCAGTCGTCTTCTATATACACATATTTAGAAGGATCGAAGCAATGACCTTGTGAGGTCTGCCGTGAACGTCACCATGACGCCAAAGAGCACCTCCACCCTGCACACATCCAACACACACGCGCGGTTGACATCGAGACCCCTCGGCACCATGTCCCTGAGTCCTGCCATCCGACAACGCTAGAAACCACGGGGAGATTCGTCGTGCATAGCAACTACCGAACCAGGCATGACTAAGCATAGCACCTGATGGTTAGGCATGACTTGACATCTCCACCAGCGTCTCTGTGCAAAAAGAAGACGCTCTGCCTCCTACCTCTTGTCGTCCAGCGCTGCACCACAAACGATGCTTTCAAGAGAGAACGTGACACCACAGCGCCACCATCACCGTATCCAAAGATCATAGAGTTTTCCCCGGAGTAGCACGATTAAGGTCGACACTAGTTGCACGGCGATGCCTTCATTAAGGTAACGATATGGTAACGGCGTCATCAGCCTGCCAACAACTCAATTTCACCGATACATAGGTCTTCCTGCCTCGCTGCCTGAACTAGATAACGAATGCAAAATCCGCCAAAGCAGCCTCAGGCCGACAACCTTTGACGGAAAGTGCATGTGTGTTGTTGGTTATTAGATGAGCTAGCTAAATTAGCTTTGTTACTAGCTACTCCTAGTTAGGTTGCTAATTCCCACCTAGCTAGCTAACTAACTATGGTCTCCTGCACTCTCGTATATATCAATATTCCGTTGGATGGTGGATCAGAAACGCGTGCTTGATCACTAACTTTCCTTGTTCCAGGTGGTACGTTCATGTTGATGTTGTGCAAGCGACTGATTTCGCGTTTCGGTCGAGGCAGGAGCCCGTTGGTGTCAACCCTGGTCCCGCTCCTGTCCCTGCAAAAAAAGGCAATGCTTTCTTGAAAGAAATCAAGAAACGTGCACGTCCAGAAGGGCCCTGCCCCGCCGCGTGTCACCGCTTCCGGGCACGTCTAGAAAAGATGTGTTTCGTAGATCGGGCTAGCTCAGAAACTTTCATCCTAACTAAGATTTTTAAAAAATTACGTGTTTGGTAGCCTAGGTTTCTATTTTGGGCATTGCCCACCTCATACGAAAAAAAGGCTCTCAGACCTTTCTAATAGAGAAGCTCAAAACGAGCTTCTGAGTTCGGTCTAGCTGAGTCCATCCCAAAAATCCCTTTCTAATAGAGAAGCTCAAAACGAGCTTCTGAGTTCGGCCTAGCTGAGTCCCCCAAAAAAAAACCCTGTGCAACGCAGCCCGCTAGGGTTCATGGCCCCGCAAGCCTCGAGCGGTTCATTCTTCCCGAAGCCCTGTCTCCCCATCGAGCAACCCCGTCGCCCAGCCCAGGCTTCCGTTGACCTCCTCATGCCGCCATGGCCTCGCGCCGCCTCCTCCTCGCGCCGCCTTAAAGCTCCGCCGTCAAGCGCCTCCTCACGCCGCCACGGCCTCGCGCTGGCTCGAAGCTCCGCCGCCAAGTACCTCCTCGCGCGGCCTTAAAGCTCCGCCGTCAAGCGCCTCCTCACGCCGCCACGGCCTCGCGCTGCCTCGAAGCTCCGCCGCTAAGTACCTCCTCGCGCCGCCTCGATGTCCTGTCCCTGGCTTGGTGACGAGCATGAATCAGCTCGGCCCCTGGCTCCCAGGTGAGCTCCGCCCTGGCTCCGCGACGAGCACGAACAAGCTTCGCCCCTGGTTCCTCAAGGAGCACGGCTAGAGCCTCCACGGCCAGCTCCGCCATGGCCAGCCACGACCATGAAGGACCCGATTGCTTTTTATTTCTGTTTACAGGGACCCGATTGCTTTTTATTTTGTATATAGGGGAGCCGATTGCGTTTCATTTCTTATTCAGGCATTTCTATACAAATTTGAACCTCCTCAGCATCTCTCCCTCTATACAACCCGTTAAACAAGAGACACACTCAATAAGTCTAAACAAATACGAGCTATCAAACATGTGAAATAATCTGACCTTAGCTTAGCTAGGATCAGCTGATATGAGTTGAGATAGCAATTCTTCGCTGACTCGGGCTACAAAACACACCCTAAGTTTCTGTCTCGATCGATGTCCTGTGCCCGCATTGACGCCAGAAAATCTCTAACTTCTTCTTTTACATGGAAAAGCTCTAACTTGAATGCAGTTAGTTGCGGCGCGCGCTGCCTGACAAATACCAGTAGTACTACAGTACATTTATGATTCGAAATAAAAAGTCCACTAGGCATCGATCAAGTCACGCGATCGAGTGCACTATCAGTAAGGATCTACTCCGAGATACCGCGAAAAGGATCTACTGCTCTCGCATCAATTGTGCTAAGTATAGGCGAGCATGACAGGAGGCACAGCTAGCGACCCTGCTGCCGTTTCACCGTAACCAGTTTCAGCCCGTCAACAACGTAGTACTATGCATGTACAACAATGGATGAAAGGGGAAGCTATATTACTACGGTACGTTGGGTTTTTTTAATAGGGGTTGGCATCATGCAGACTGTAGCGCTGTACACGTACGCGTGCCGTGTAGATCTCTTGAGGTGTCTGCTTCTCCATAGATGATAGATCCATCCCCATGACCATAATAAGTTCACCGTACGTGTGACGCGCGTACATGTTTCGTGCTTGGTTTGGGTGATGTTGTGGCTCGGGAGATCGATGCGTTCGCACTCGTTGCCGTCGCGCCGTGCGTACGCGTGCACCAACAGCAAGGCACGTTTCATAGGCTATATTCTTCTTAGGCTATGGAAACGGATAGTTTGATTGCTGCATCCCTTCTTCGTCATGGCCACCGTGTTTTCTAAATCAGTCCAGAGACACACCGCTAGAAATCGTTCAATCCGGGCGTTATTAGCGGACAGGGCCCTGTCGCTGTAACCACATATGAGTGGATAGGTGATGTCAGCTTCTCTCCCCTCTCTAAATGTGTTTATCTCTAAATATCTCTAATTACGTATAAATATGCTCTAGTTTAAAACAAGTTCTATATGTAAAAGATGCACATCGATGATAAGGTTCTATTCCTACCATTAACACCGAGTTTTGTTTTATATATTGTATCCAGTGGCGGAGCCAGCTCCATCACTGAGCCTCGACAGGCTTTGCATGTAGCTGTATTGATCAAGATTTTGTCCTAAAAATTCTTTACTTAAGCTAGCTCTATCCTGTAAACCACAAAGGTAATTAGCAGCTAGAGCCCGGGCAGCCGCCCGGGCATATGCCGGCCAGTAGCTCGGCCACTGACTGTATCTCCTTAGAATCATGATCAAAGTTAGATTTTTTTAATTTTTTTTTTCGGATTAAATGTATACGATCAACCGTTAGAAATTTTCTTTCAGGAGTACATTGACCTCTTTATTTCCCGCAACACTTATATTGTAAGTTCTTCATTTTGATAGAGGTAGAGAAATACATCTGTAACTTCTCAAGGTTGAAGATGAAATTGTTTCGTCTCTCCTCTCTTCTGAAGGTTCTTCTATAACCCCTTCTAATCAACACAACCATGTATCAATTGAAAATAAAACTCTACATCAAAAGAAGCACGTCAACGATGAGTTTCTACTCTGAACATCGACACCGAGTTCATGCACCTCACCCGTGCCCGGGCAGTGTTGGGCAAGATCCGCGTCGCAACCTGCATCCATGTGGTGGACTTTGACATCGGCAGGGACGAGTAGTGGACGTTGCTCATGCATGAGCTCCTATAGCGCCGCCCGGCGACGACGCTCAATGCTTGCCATCCTCCACCTCGCTAAGCGACTCAGCGCTAAGGTCGTCAGCGACGTCAACTGTTGGTAAGACCGCACAAATCTCCCTTTCGCCGCGTACCTGTTCTAGGCTTTCCAATCCATTGTGTTCTAGCTTGAGTCCTTGGATGTCATGGGCAAGAACCTAGACACGATGAGCAATATCTGTTGGGTCACGCGGAGATAAAGCAAAAAAATTCCTCTAACGTGGTGATCCCAATATCCAGCTAAGGTAGAAGGCCACGAGGTTTACCATTAGACGCGCAGTTGCGGATTACTGATGAAGCGCGTCAGTTGATGCAGTGCAGTCCTTTGCGATCCGATCGTCCTGGTGCTGATCGTACAACACCTCTGCGGGTATCCACACGTGCAAGGAGGAGCACCGGTGGCGAACTGCTAGGTTCGGTACGACGGCAGGACTGTTGTGGAGCTAGGGTTTCCAACACATGGAATGACCTAACCGATCAACGATTAACCTTTCTGGGTTACGGTGCTCCACTATATATAGGGAGTGAACGTGGGCTCTGCTCGCGCGACCCATTCACCAAAGCCCATATAATATTAGTCCCTGTGAGTCCGACTCACTGACTCAGTCCAAATCAGGCTCGGGTCCAACCCAACTAGCTTTCCAGTTCAGATCCAATCCGAACTTGCTCCCGCTCTTAAGTGTGTGACCCGGCAGGCTCATGGCTACTTGGACACGATTGGAGTCCGACTCACAATCGATCAGTCGGCAGCGGATCCTAGCAGAACGTGCCGACTCCCAAGTACCAAGGAGTCATGACGACTTGCCTTTCCAATTGACTTGCGTCCGAGTCCCTTTTGCCTCACGATATACCTTGTCAGACTATAGGCGAATATATGTCATCCCTTAAATATTCCTACTCTCTTTTCGATCCGAGATAAGTGATTCACCCAACTAACTCTTAGTCGATCGCCTCAGTTAACACTTAACCGAGTCGTGCATGGCCATGCTTTCCGAATCATATCTCACTAGAGGGCGTAGAGAATATCTCTCCAAGTGAAGGGGAAAAATTCCATCTTGGTTATTCATATCACGCAGCTTGATTATCAGTCGACCGAACTCTGCCTTTATAACTGCCCAGTTACGGATCAGCGTTTGAGAGAACCTAAGTATGTGATCCTCAACTCGGTTTATGCAATAACCTCAGGTCTAAGGATTACATTGATTGAGATATATAAATGACAACTTGTTCGTTGTACCTCAATATGGGTCAGTCCGACTCGCTAAACTCTTTAGCCCAATCTGTGTATGTTGGAATAGCATCTACATGCCCATGACAAGTGGAACCGAGTCATCAATCCAACTTTCACATTGGTCTAAGTTGTGTGTCCAGCACAACCTCAATGACCAAGGATATTTAGTACAAACAACATGAATGCATAGTTCCACAACCGAATCACATATTCAATGATACACATCAGATGTTTATACACGGACTACTTAATATCTTTATGAATACAATGCGAAATATCATCATACATGATTGCATCTAGGGCATATTCCCAACAGTCTCCCACTTGCACTAGAGTCAATCTTCCGACATCACATGTCTAAGCATCTAATGTCCATGGCCCTCAGGTGCGCCTCATGCGTCGGCTGTGGTAACAGCTTTGTCAGCGGATCCGCAATATTTGCATCCGTGTGTACCTTGCATAACTTAATATCACCCTGATCCACGAACTGGCGAATCAGGTGGTACCACATGAGTATGTGCTTTCTCTTCTGGTGTTGTCTAGGTTCCTTGGCTTGAGCAATAGCACCATTGTTGTCACAATACACGTCTAACGGATTGGACGAGCCCTGAACCACACCAAGATCCATGAGGAAATTCCTCATCCAAACAGCTTCCTTTGCTGCCTCTGAGGCGGCAATATACTCAGCCTCTATTGTAGATGCAGACAAAGTCACTTGCTTGGAACTCTTCCAGCTCACAACACCTCCGTTTATAATAAACACGTATCCGGATTGTGAACGAGAATCATCAGAGTCGGTAAGATAACTCGCATTCGTGTAACCCTTTACACTGAGTTCATCTTCACCACCATAAACCAAAAACATATCCTTAGTCCTTCTCAAGTACTTTAGGATATTTTTAGCCGTTGTCCAGTAGATTTCTCCAGGATTAGCCTGGTATCTGCTCACAACACTTAGAGCACATGAAACATCCGGCCTAGTACAAATCATTGCATACATGATGGATCCGACTGCAGAAGCATACATAATCGCACTCATCCGACTTTGCTCATCAGTTGTCGAAGGACACTGAGTCTTGCTAAGTTTTACACCATGGGACATCGGTAAGAACCCCTTCTTAGACGGTTCCATGTTGAACTTCTTCAACACTTTGTCCATATAAGTACTCTGACTCAATCCAATGAGCCTCCTTGATCTATCTCTATAGATCCGGATTCCGAGGATGTATGTTGCCTCACCGAAGTCTTTCATTGTGAAACTCCTTTCCAATGATTCCTTGGTTTCTTGCAACATCTGGACATCATTTCCAATCAGTAATATGTCATCCACATATAAGATTAGAAAGTTTACTTTGCTCCCACTAAACTTCTTGTATAAACAAGAATCATGATCACCCTTGATGAAGCTAAACGATTTGACTGTTGGAATTATTCCCTAGAGGCAATAATAAAGATGTTATTATTATAATTCTTGTTCATGATAAAGTTTATATTCCATGCTAGAATTGTATTAAGCGGAAACTTTGATACTTGTGTGGTTTATGAACAACACCGTGTCCCTAGTATGCCTCTATGGACTAGCTCATTGATTAATGATGGTTAAGGTTTCCTAACCATAGACATGAGTTGTCGATTAATAATGAGATCATGTCATTAGGAGAATGATATGATGGACAAACCCAAATTAAGCAGAGCAATTAGATCGTGTCATCATGTTCATCTTTGCGAAGCTTTTCCTATGTCAAGTATTGTATTCCTTAGACCATGAGATAATACAACTCCCTGGTATCGGAAGAAAGTTTTGAGGTCATCAAACGTCATCCTATGTGAGGGTGATCATAAAGGTGTCTCTCAGGTGATCGGAAAATACTTGTTGGGTTGTATGTATCGAGATGGAATTTGTCCCTCCCGAGTCGGAGAGATATACTTCGGGCCCACTCGGTAATCGATATCAACACCGCTTGCAAGCACGTGGTTAAGGAGTTAATCACAAAGTGATATCGGATTACGGAACGAGTAAAGTACTTGTTGTGAACGAGATTGAACTAGGTATGCCGATACCAACGATCGAATCTCGGGCAAGTAAAATATCGCGTGACGAAGGGAATACATATATGGGATTAATTGAATCCTGGCATCGTGGTTCATTTGATATGATCATCGATGAATATGTGGGAGTCAATATGGGTTTCCAGATACCGCTGTTGATTATTGATAGAAGATCATGTCTGCATATTCTCGAACCCGTAGGGTCACACACTTAACGTGCATCGACGCTAGGATAGAATGGATATTTGGTTTATGAGTTTTGTTCGGAGTCTCGGATGAGACCCAGGACATCACAAGAGGTTCTAGAATGGTCCGGAGAATAAGATTCATATAAAGGAAATCAGTTTTTGGATTTCGGAATCGTTTCGGAGTTTATCGGTATTGTACCGGAAGGTTCTAGAAGGTTCCGGAGTGGGACCAACGTGGGACCAGTTGTCGGAGGCCTGCGTGGGCCTAAGGGGAAGTGCCCTGGCCACTTTGGGCCAGGGGCACAAGGCCCCCAAGGCCCAGCCGGCCAGCCCTAGGGGAAACCCTAGGGGAGCCTTCTAGAAGGAGGGGGAAGACTTGCCCCCCACTCCACCCCTGGGGGCCGCCGCCCTAGGGCTTGGAGGAGGGGTCAAGGGGGCCAGCCAGCCCCCTATATAAGGAGGGAAGGGGCACAGCCTCCCCCACTCCTCCAACCCTAGCCGCCAACTGCTGCCCCTCCATCTCTCTCTCTCTCTCTCTCTCTCTCTCTCTCTCTCTCTCTCTCTCTCTCTCTCTCTCTCCCATTGCAGAGGCGAAGCCAGTGTAAACTCTCCACCATAAGCACCACGCCGTCGTGCTGCAGATCCAATCTATCTCTCCACCATACTGGCTGGACCAAGGAAAGGAGGATACGTTGTTGCACCATACGTGTGCATCTCTCGGAGGTGCCGCCACTTGCGGCGTAGGATCGGATCGGATCGCGAGGAGGAGACGGCGAGTACGACTACATCAACCACGTTCTGTTGAACGTTTCCGCTGTGCGATTTCTTCAAGGGTATGAAGATCTCATCAATCTCTCTCGTTGATTACATCTCCTAGATTAGATCTTGGCTTTCTTGTTCGCATCCGTAGAATTTTTTTGATTTACTATGCTGCGAAACCCTTCATTGACTACCTCATTAAAGCGAATATTCCAACTCCGAGATGCTTGCTTCAACCCATAAATGGATTTCTGAAGTTTGCACACCTTTTTAGCATTAGTCGGATCGAAAAAACCCTCGGGTTGTATCATATACACGTTCTCAGTTAAATTTCCGTTAAGGAAAGCTGTTTTGACATCCATCTGCCATATCTCATAGTCGAAATAGGCTGCTATAGCTAACATGATCCGAACTGATTTAAGCATCGCTACGGGCAAGAAAGTCTCGTCGTAATCAACTCCTTAAACTTGTCGGAACCCCTTCACGACAAGGCGTGCTTTATAGACGGAAACATTTCCATCCATATCAGTTTTCTTCTTAAAGACCCATTTGCACTCGACGGGTCTTGCACCGTCTGGCAGATCAACCAAGTTCCAAACTTGATTTTCATCCATGGACTTTAACTCGGATCTCATGGCTCCAAGCCATGACTCGGAATCAGATCCCACCATCGCTTCCGAAAAATTTGCCAGCTCATCACTGTCTAACAGTAACACATCACGAACACTTCGTAATCTTGCCGATCTTCGTAGTACAGGTGCTGCTGCCGGCTCAACTGCTACGATCTGCTCAACCTCCAAGGTTTTTGCCGACTCGCTTCTAGCTGGTTCCTCTCGAATTTCTTCGAGCTTCACCGTGCTCCCACTTACTCCCCGACTGAGAAACTCTTTCTCAAAGAATACACCGTTCCGAGCGACAAACACTTTGCCCTCTTCTCGGTTGTAGAAGTAGTAACCCAAGGTTTCCCTCGGATACCCCACGAAAATACACTTATCCGACTTGGCTGTAAGCTTGTCCGACTGAAGTCTCTTGACAAATGCTTCACAACCCCAAATCTTAAGAAAATACAAACTCGGCTTTTTGCCTGTCCACATCTCATGCGGTGTCTTCTCTACCGATTTTGATGGTACTCTGTTTAGTGTGAACGCCGCTGTTTCTAGACAATAACCCCAAAATGATAAAGGCAGATATGTCCGACTCATCATTGACCGTACCATGTCCAACAAGGTTGGATTCCGCCTTTCCGAAACACCATTCCTTTGTGGCGTTCCTGGTGGAGGAAGTTGAGGAACTATTTCCACAACTTTTCAGATGGTCATCAAACTCATGGCTCATGTACTCGCCTCCTCGGTCCGACCTAAGAAACTTTATTTTCTTGCCGAGTTGATTTTGTGCTTCATTCTGGAATTCTTTGAACTTTTCAAAGGCTTCCGACTTATGTTTCATCAAGTAGATATATCCATACCTACTCAAATCATCAGTGAAGGTAATGAAGTACTCATAACCACCCCTGGTTGTCGTGCTCATTGGTCCACATACATCACTATGTACTAGTCCCAACAAGTCGGACGCCCTTTCGCAACTCTTTGCAAAAGGTGTCTTGGTCATTTTGCCGAGTAGGCAAGATTCGCATGTCTCGAATGATTCCAAGTCGAACGAAGTTAGGAGTCCATCATCATGCAGCTTCTTCATGCGTTTCCAACTTATATGACCAAGCCGACAATGCCAAAAGTAAGTCATATTCAGATCATTTGGTTTCAACCTTTTAATATTTATGTTATAAACCGACTCACCATCAAGATTCAAAATAAATAATTCGTCCTGGACGGGTGCAAAGCCGTGAAACATATCATTCAAATACAAAGAACAACCATTATTCTTGATATTCGACTCATAGCCTTGCCTCATCAAACATGAAGCATAAATAATGTTTCGACTGAGCACTGGAACATAATAACAATTAGTCAGTTCAATGAATCCGGAAGGTAAATGAAGTTGCATCGTGCCGACTTCCAACACAGCAACTCTTGCTTTGTTGCCGACTCGAATATCAACCTCTCCTCTTGCTACGCTCCTAGTTCTTACTAGTCCCTGCAACGAGTTGCAGATGTGAATAACTGACCCGGTATCATATACCCAAGAACTATTAGGTGCATCAGCAAGATATATGTCTATAACATTGCAAACAAGTGTACCTGAGTCGGAAGTCATACCTCCACTCTTGGCTTTCTCGGCCAAGTACTTTCTGCAGTTCCTCTTCCAGTGGCCATCCGCCTTGCAGTAGAAGCAAGTGGATCCGGCTGAAGGAGATGGCTTAGTCCCTAAGGAAGCGCTTGGGACCGGGTCCTGAGCCTGCTTTCCTCCTGACTTAGCCTTCTTCTTAGTCCAAGAACTCTTCTTGAACTTAGCCTTATTCTGCACCATCAACACTTGACTGGCGCCCTTCTTGAGATCCACCTCTGCCTGCTTGAGCATCCCATGCAATTCAGTGAGCTTCTTATCCATACCATGCATGTGGTAGTTCGAAATGAACTTCCCATATGCACTAGGAAGAGAGTTCAAAATTATATTCGTAGCGAACTCTTGGCTTATGGGGTAGCCAAGCCTCTCCAGAGACTGCACATAACCAATCATTTTGATCACATGCGGACTCAGTGGATCACCATCCTTGAGCTTGCAACTCAGCAAAGCCTGAGAGACTTGATACCTCTCTGTCTTCGCCTAAGCCTGGAACATACTTTTGAGGCTTTCAATCATATCGTAGGCCTCAACATTCTCGAACTGCTTTTGCAAGTCCGGTTCCATGTGAGCAAGCATAAGACAGCTAATATCCGTGGACTCATCCTTAGCCCGACGGTAGGCATTGGTGGCAGCGACGGTCGCATTCTCATTCGGCTCATCTGGAAGTGGGTTGTCTAGGACATGGTCCTTCTTTTCTTGTTTGAGAACAATTCTCAAATTTCAATACCAGTTGGTAAAATTAGTGTCGTTCAGTTTATCTTTCTCAAGGATAGTTCTGAACGCAAAACCGGATATCTGAGAGTGACTGCTACTTGGTGCCATGATCTACAATAGAAAATATGCAAAACACTTAAGACATGTATTCATAAAAGAGCAAGCATATTAAATACTTTAATATTTTATGCTCCCACTAGAACCAACACCCCTCCGATGGTTGCTTAGTGATTCAGGACCCTAAATAAGCAAGTCGGCTAGTGAGCTTTAGCATCACCGCTAGCCGCCAAGTGATCTAGGTAGACAACTCCTTGTCAATCGTATCTCATACGACTCCTGTTGGACGGATGGCATCACATGCCCCGGCTCCCATCCGACTGTTCCCCGAGCCCCACAACCGTTGTGATAGACCCATCTAGCTTACCGAGTGTTTCCGTAGTAAGAGTCCGACTTGAACCATCTAGTCGGAAAGAATTGGCAGCACCTCAATTTTATGAGCCCACTACCAAAAATGTCCGACTTGTGATGGTGCAAACACTGGCGGGAAAACCAACTAGACCTTCTTTGAGGGATTAAATTTTACCGACTATCTAATAGAAGTAAAACAGAGACATAACAATAACACAAAATAAAGCAATTATAATGTGAAATGGTATGGCTCTCTTTATGGCGATCTCCATCTCCACAAAGCCTGTAATCCGACTCGTGCCAACTCTTGCCACTTGTCGTCTTACTCCATGTCGCCGACATGTACATTGCCTTGCATGTCATCCAGATTCTCCAAACAGCTATACTAGTAAAGTAAATTACAAGGAGAATCCGACACGCAGGTCGTTATACAATAAAATGACAGCATCTAGGCTCCAGCCAGCTGACAAAACCGTGATTCGCAGATCACGTATGGATTACACACATACATCACATGCACATGAACCATACCATTCACAACTTCCTTCAAAACAAGTTATGCATAGATACAATATCTACCGACACTGTGAAACTCGCAATGACATCTAAGGCGCTACGATAGGGCGAAGCCGGCGGTCCTGCTAGCCGGATAGCAGGAGGAGACCGAAGGGGCAGCGCCCCTCGCGGGTGCGGCCAGCGCCCGACGATTTTTCCGAAAACGTAGATCTCATCTACGATCCAGACATGGATTCCGACCATTGTTCCGATTCGATCAAACTTTTTGATCTTCGATCACCGCCTCTGGATTTACGTTTCACAGTCTACCCCGATGGCGGAAGCCGACCGGTAGGGGTATGTCGTTCCATGACCTCAGCAGTATGATCACGGAAATCAGATCTACCATTTCCTGAGTATAGTTGATCCAATCAACCTAGTACAAAACCGATCTATCTCATAGATCGACCACTAAAACAGCATATATATCTCATCTACAGCCTACTGCATATCACATATGCGAGATCTCGAGCCTAAAACCAGAAGCTATCGCTCTGATACCACTGTTGGGCCACGCGGAGATAAAACAAAAAAATTCCTCTAACGTGGTGATCCCAAGATCCAGCTGAGGTAGAAGGCCACGAGGTTTACCACTAGACGCACAATTGCAGATTACCGATGGAGCGCGTCAGTTGATGTAGTGCAGTCCTTTGCGATCCGATCATCCTGGTGCTGATCGTACATCACCTCTGCTGGTATCCACACGTGCAAGGAGGAGCACCGGCGGCGAACTGCTAGGTTCGGTACGACGGCAGGACTGTTGTGGAGCTAGGGTTTCCAACACATGGAATGACCTAACCGATCAATGAATAACATTTCTAGGTTACGATGCTCCACTATATATAGGGAGTGAACGTGGGCTCTTCTCGCGTGGCCCATTCACTAAAGCCCATATAATATTAGTCCCTGTGAGTCCGACTCACTGACTCAGTCCAAATCAGGATCGGGTCCAACCCAACTAGATTTCCAGTTCAGATCCAATCCGAACTTGCTCCCTCTCTTAAGTGTATGACCAGGCAGGCTCATGGCTACTCGGACACGATTGGAGTCCGACTCACAATCGATCAGTCGGCAGTGGCTCCTAGCAGAACGTGCCGACTCCCAAGTACCAAGGAGTCATGACGACTTGCCTTTCCAATGTGACTTGCGTCCGAGTCCCTTTTGCCTCACGATATACCTTATCATACTATAGGCGAATATATGTCATCCCTTAAATAGTCCGACTCTCTTCTCGATCCGAGATAAGTGATTCACCCGACTAACTCTTAGTCGATCGCCTCGGTTAACACTTAACCGAGTCGTGCATGGCCATGCTTTCCGAATCATATCTCACGAGAGGGCCTAGAGAATATCTCTCCAAGTGGAGGGGAAAATCCCATCTTGGTTATTCACATCACGCAGCTTGATTCTCAATCGACCCGAACTCTGCCTTTATAACTGCCCAGTTACGGATCAACGTTTGAAAGAACCTAAGTCTGTGATCCTCAACTCGGATTATGCAATAACCTCATGTCTAAGGATTACATTGATTGAGATATACAAATGAAAACTTGGTGATCCCAAGATCTAGCTGAGGTAGAAGACCACGAGGATTACCACTAGACGCGCAGTTGTGGATTACCGATGAAGCGCGTCAGTTGATGAAGTGCAGTACTTGCGATCTCGATCCAATCAATGATTGTCATGGTGCTGATCGTACAATACCTTTGCTGATATCCACACATACGAGGAGGAGCGCTGGGGGTGGACAGCTAGGTCCAGTACGGCGGCAGGACTGGTGTGGAGCTAGGGTTTCCAACGCATGGAATGACCTAACCGTTAGCCCTCCTGAGTTTCTGTGCTCCACTGTATACAGGGAGTGAAAGTGAGCTCCACTCACTCGTGGCCCATTTACTAAAGCCCATATTAGTCACCGTGAGTCCGACTCACTGACTCAGTCCAAATCCGGTTTGGGTCCAACCCAACCTGATTTCTGGTTCAGATCTAATCCAAACTTGCTCCCGCTCTTAAGTGTGTGACCCCGCAGGCTCATGGTAACTTGGACACGATTGGAGTCCGACTCTCATTTGGTCAGTCGGTAGCGGCTTCTAGCAAAACGTGCTGACTCCCAAGTACCAAAGAGTTATGACGACATACCTTTCCAATGCGACTTGCCTTTGAGTCCCTTTTGCCTCACGATATACCTTGTAAGACTATAGCGAATATTTGTCATCCTTTAAATAGTCCGACTCTCTTCTCGATCCAAGACAAGTGATTCATCCGACTAACTCTTAGTCGATCGCCTCAGTTAACACTTAATCGAGTCGTGCATGACCATGATTTCTGAATCATATCATCCGAGAGGGCCTAGAGAATATCTCTCTAAGTGGAGGGGCAAAATCCCATCTTGGTTATTCACATCATACAGCCTGATTCTCAGTCGACCCGAACTCTGCCTTTATAACTGCCCAGTTACAGATTAGCGTTTGATAGAACCTAAGTTGGTGATCCTCAACTCGGACTGTGCAATAGCCTTAGGTCTAAGGATTACATTGATTGAGATATACAAATGGCAACTTGTTCGTTGTACCTCAATATGGGTTAATACGACTCGCTAAACTCTTTAGCCGAATCTGTGTAAGTTGAAATAGCATCTCCATGCTCATGACAAGTGGAACTGAGTCATCAGCCGACTTTCACATTGGTCTAAGTTGTGTGTCCAGCATAACCTCGATGACCAAGAATATTTAGTACAAACAACATGAATGTATAGTTCCACAACTGAATCACATATTCAATGGTATAGATCAGAAGTTCATACAGGGACAACTTAATATATTTATGAATATAGTGGGAATCACATCATATATGATTGCCTCTAGAGCATATTACCAAGAACCACCGCTACTAATGACAACTTAGGTGTCTGCTAATGGTTGTTCATGTGACAGGCAACCAATCACTGGGCTTCCATTTCTGTTCTCGTGAAAAAAGTTTATATGCATTTAACTAAACAAGTTGCACAACATGATCCAAAGACTATATACGCGTGTATATACCCCCAAGACACTGCTAGAGGGAGACGAAAATCGTCTACAACATACCAAACACGCTACAAATAATTATGAGAGAGATAAGCGAAACACCTGTCCTGGCATGGCTAGTTACGTTACGGGGAATGTGGTAGGCCACCGCAACTATGTGAAAATCACCAAGGGTGTGATTGGTAGTTTGGAGTAATTTTGGAGCTCCATGGGGTAGGCTTTATATTAAGACATAAAGTCCAACCACTGTATTTATATTTAAGGTCCTCATAGTTATACCTCTCGTTAATTAATCAGGAATTAATATGAGATGTATTTTCCAGACTTGGGACATGGTTTCTGTCAATCTCGGGCTATCCCTTCTCCTATCAACATGCAATGGTGACAACCTTATGCATCTCCTAACAAATGTGTGCACTCATATATTAGTACATAAGATCATCATAGAAGACAACATATGCTTGTATGCAACCAACATCGAACTATTTTACAATTGCTATAAACAATTCACTACTCAAACAAAGACATAGAGATACAATAGACCATGAGAAAATAATAGATTGTATCACACATTATGTTTGACAAAAGATTACAGTAGAGGTATGGAGAGGATCTTGATATATATGTTGATGATGAATACGTGCCTCTCCAAGGGGGAGATGCGGCCACATCGAGAGGGAGAGGCGGCGATCTCCTAGGGTGGCGGCTGCCCTTGGGGGCAGCGATCCCTTGGCCCTTATTCTTCCTTGGAGATGGTGTTGATGTTGAGGAGCTCCTCCTCTTCCTTGACGGATGCCAATAGGGGGAATTTTCTTGGCTTTTGGTGGATTTTTCTAAAAGTAGGGTTTCCCCTCAATATATAGAGGTGAAGATGCAATCTAGGCCATGGGATGGATGTCACTTTTATCCAAGGGATCTTGGACACCTCGAGAAACTTCCTAGGACTCCATATGTCCTTTATGAGCCCCTAAAGTCGTGGCTTGGCCGAAATCATTAAATATGGAAGGAGTTTGAGTCAATCATGTCACAAACTTTCGAAATCCCCAAAGTACTCTTGTACTCCACAGTAAATGGTCTCTTGTTTGGGCTTCGGGAGTCCGATTGTGGCAAATTTTAAGTCTAGAATCATCAGAGTAAAATTCCCCACAACTTCCATGTGTTGACTTTTTTAGTTTTACGCCAGCTGCTGTGGCAATCTTCAAAAACTGTTCTGCGAGGACAAATTCTAGGAAACTCCGAGTTTTACCATAATGAACGGCTTCCTTCCATATTTGGGCATTTCCTACACAACAAAGTGTAAAGTAAGAACTTGTGCACTTTTGCAACTATTAATAGGTTAATCCCAATAAATATAACAAAGTTGCTAAATAATAAAGATTTTAACACAATAAATTACAAAGTTCATGTATGCATTTTAAATACATCACCGACAAAATCCGAACTTGGAATGGAAAATTCATTACCATGTCGGGACACACCTGCCTAGTTAAGTCGGTCCTATCCTCCTAATGGATTCACCACTTGACCGCTCTTGTTGTCCATGTCGGCACCTTGAAAAATATAAACAAGCTGGAGAGGGCCTTTCTTTGGGCGGTCGCCGACAAGGTCTCTGGCGAAAAATGCAAGGTAAATTGTAAAGTTGTATGTAGGCCCAAAAATCTTGGAGGGCTTGGAGTGCTCAACACTGAGTTCTTTGCGAGGGCCCTTCGGTTGAGATGGCCATGGTTAGAATGGACGGATCCGAAGAAAATTTGGGTGGGCTTGGGAAATCCATTCAACAAGACATATATGGACCTCTTTTATGCCTCCACTACTATTGTGGTTGGGAATGGAGAGAAAATCCCTTTTTGGGACGCGTCTTGTCTCAATGGTTGTAAAGCCAAAGACATCGCACCCCTTGTCTACATGGCTTCATCAAGAAAGAAATGGAACGTCAAACAAGCCTCGACGAGGAAGCTTGGGTCAAGAAACAATATGGATGGAAATCTATCTATGGAGCACATTTGGCAATTCGTTTCCCTTTGGTCCCTTCTTCGGCAAGTTCACCTTAGTGAAGATTCCATGGATGAGATGTCTTGGTCTCTCACCAAAAATGGAAAATACACCGCAAAATCCGCCTACCAAGATCAATTCTTGGGTGCGGTCTTCTCGCCCACAGCTCTACCGTTTGGAAGATTTGGGCCCCTCCGAAAGTCAAGTTCTTTGCATGGCTCACAATTCAAAATAGACTTTGGACGGCCGACCATCTTTAGAAGAGAGGATGGACAAATTGTGCAGTGTACCCCTTTTGCAAGCAAACAAGAGATTCGGTGAACCATCTTTTTGTCCATTTTAAATATTTGACAAGAGAAAGTATTATGTTGTTTTAATTTCTATCAAACTCCTCTCTTAATTAATAGAATTGTCAAACTCCTCGTACGCCTCGCACCACATCTTTGGGTGCTAGCGGGTGCCAAGCATTTAAGTAATTTAATTCCGGAAGAACAAGACCTTGTGTTGTTTTAATTTCTGTCAAACTCCTCTCTTAATTAATAGAATTGTCAAAGCTTTTGTCCTGTTTCAAAAAATATATATGATCAGTCTTGCTGTTTTTTCCTTCTCATATCGTGACGGAGATAAATTTAAGAAGAAAAAAAATGTTTAGGTGAGTGCATCACGTGTAGTACCTTTGTTTGTGTCCATATTCTCTTTCTCGGGTCACACAATGTGTGGGAGCGTTCAGCACTGGAGTAGGAAACACCATGGTCTAGTGTACTAGTGACACTCTGCTCCTTCCAGTTCCGTTGGTACACGCTCTGCTCGTTCACACATGTGTAGCAGGTCTTGAATTGAAGTTCATTTACGCGCGGATCGCCAAGTTGCCTTTCCGATGGAGGCAGGCGGGCATGGATGCCAACACTGGGCCAGGAGTGAGCGCCCTATCCCTGCGTACGTCTGGGAGGCAGTACTCGCGGCACAGGCCGGCCCTCCATCTCATCAAAGCGGCTGGGGCCCAGTGCCAGTGTGTGTGCGCGCGCAACAGCCGGCGTTGACGCTCTCCCAGAAAAGAAAAGCCCACGACTTAAATTCCATGAGTTGGTTGCAACGCTCGGATTGATTGGACGACATGGTCGATCGAGCGCTCCGCGGTTCTTCCTGTTCACACCACCAGCACACCAGAGCCTTGGCGATTCCGACAACGCGCGCCGTAGCTTGGCTTGCAGCCTGCGCTTTCCATTTCGTGGTCGTGCTGATTCTGGCACCGTGTCCGGCTTCGATTCGTGCTCGGCTCCATCGGTTGGGAGGAGCTGGTAAATGGTGGTTACTGTGGGTGAGCCAACGCGCGGAAAGATGCGCGCACGCGAGCGAGCGAGCTCGTGTATGTCACTGCTCTCTCGGGTCATGGCTCAGCCTAAAAAATGCGCGCAACGCTCGCCAGCTGCATGCAAAGGAGTTGGTAAGATCAGACATCACGAAACGGCCCGATTCATATAATTCCAGCGGATACAAGTGCTAAGACAAAAAAATTCCCGAACAGAAACCACATACCGAGTACGACCAGAAAAGTTTTAAAGGAGCCGAGGAATCCACTCTTTGTTAGTATTTAATTGGCTAGCCCAGCACTCAGCCGACGTTCTGGATATTTATACACACACATCCTAACAATAAAAGGAGAGTCCACTCTATTTCAAAAGCCAGGACTGGAGGAAAAAAGTGATCTTCCCCTTATAAGCTGGATGTGGTCTTCTCCCGTAGGTGAGATGAGACTAAACCAAGCAGCTTTCACCGTTCAACAGAGGGGTCCTAACACCCCTCTACCTATAAAGATATGGTTTCGAGGATCGTTTGTGGATCTCGACCCGGCTATCCACCACTGCCCCTTCGAGAAAATTGCAAAAAACTACGACAATTGGGGTTGCTTGCCCCAAAGTTCATAGTTTTTTCAGCGATCCCCAATTATCGTAGTTTTTGAAGCCCTAGCCCCAATTGTCGTAGTTTTTTGTAATTCCCCCCTCCACTCCTCCGTCGTGCTTCGCCTCGCACCACCGCCCAAATCGCCGCACACCGGCGAGCAATTAGTTGCCGCCCACCGTAGATCCGCCACTGCACGGCTACGATGTACTATCAGGGAGGCCACCGCAACATGGGGGCATTCCGACCATTTTGTCAGTTCCGCGTCGTCATTGTCGCGCGGCCGTGGCCACGACCTCGGCTCCAACTCTGAGGAGTAGCGTCATCACTGCGTTCGCCCGATAGGGCACGCAAGCGCGCCGCCCTCCACTACACCATCCGCGAGCATACGGTGTCGCGCAAGCTCCTTCGCCGCAAGACAGAGGACTTCGACTGTCCCAGGTGGGGGGAGGGTAGCTCGTGTGGACCGCGAGCTCCTCTGCCATCACCGAAGAGGGAGTAAGAGGAGGAGATCACCGCACCGTTCGGGCGCGTTGTCACCAGCGCGGACTACACCGATGACGCCTCCTTTGAGAACTGGATGGAGGTAATCGCGCAGCACAGCTTTGACGATGCACAGAATGATGTGTGTCGAGCTCACCGTGACGAGGACGTCGATGCCATCTTCTACGAGCAGGGGCTCACCCACGACCGCAAATCCCATGCCAAGAAGCTGGAGTGGTACCTCGAGCGGGCGATGTAGGATGACAAGTACGTCGACCTCTGCTCCGACACCTTCGTCCTCTCCAGCCTTGGCATCGGCTCCTCCTCCGACAATCTCTAAAGCCGCCCCAGAAGCATCATTGCCACTCCCTGAGACTCCGGTGAGCCCGATTTACTTAACTGCAGGAGGACCTATTAGTAACCCGACGTTGCCAGAATGCATAAAGCTTTTCGAGGTAAGATCCTTCAACAATTAATAATACAATCCTGCAGAGAATGTTAAACCGTGAAAAGGTATGTGTCATATACCCTAGGAACTTATGCCTGAAGCTAAAAAGTCCATGAAAGAAAAAGGGATAGCAGTGGAGCTTATTAAAGAAAATAAGGTGGATGTTCTTCAAACTTCTATTGTAGAGGATGAAATGAATCTTGTAATGCACAGAATCAGTTCCATAAGAAATATTATAAACAATTAATGGTTCACAAAAAAAGGGTTAACCAATTTTTTTATGATCTAGAACATGCCACTAGGCACCTGGAAAAATATTTAAGTATGGTTAAAACTCAATGCGATCAAATAGCTGAAACCCATGCTTTGATTTTAAGTCAAAATAATTATAATTGTAGTACTGTTTCTACTAACATTGTAACCAGACGTGGTACAGAGACACAGGAATCTCAGGGGCCACCTTGGTATCAAGAAGAACATGCTCGGAAAGAAAGCGAGATTCAAGAAATGAGTAAATAAGAAGAGGACCTTGTCGATCCTCAAGATGACATCGATTACAAAGCTCAAAAAAGAGAATGTGAAGCTTCTAATAAAAACAAAGAAGAGAAATAAGTAGGAGATAAAGACAAACAATATGATTCAGATGCTGAGATGGTTGATCCAAGAGAAGAAACCAAGCTTGGAAGGAAACAAGAAGAGTAGGATATCACCCCAAGTGAGAAACAAGCTGACAAGCAAAAGCCTACATCGAAGAAGAAGACTAAAATAAATGTTGAACCAACTGTCAAGGTAAAATAAAAGGTAACACCAACAAAGAAGACAATTTCATATCCTAACCGTGTTTAGTATGAAACAGATAAGGATGTTTATGACTCTTTTGCCTAAGCTCTAGGTAATCTTCATTTAGAACTTCCTTTGGCTGATGCAATTCAAGTTCCTACTTATAAATTTTTTATGAGAGATATTCTTAATAGAAAAAAGTAACTAAGACTATAGCAGTAATGACAAGCTGTCTGCTATGCTTGGGGACCAAGGTATACCAACTATCTCTTGCGCTATTGGAAAACCTAAAATCCTAAATGCCCTTTGTGATTTAGGTGCATGTGTTAGTGTCATGCCTTATTCCTTATTTGAGAAATTAAACCTGCGAGAGTATTCACCTACTTCAATTATTTTGCAAATGGTTGATAGGACCACTAAAAAACCTGTTGGTATGATCGAAGATGTTTTACTTAGAATTGATCAATATGTTATACCCACTGTTTTTATTATACTTGATGTTCCTAAAGATGTCAAACTTCCAATCATCCTTGGGAGACCTTTTCTTATCACCGCGGGAGCTAATGTGGATTGCTCTAGCGGAAAGATTGTCTTCAATATTTATGATGATTAGATTTCTCATATTTTCCTAAGAAACAAGAGCAATGTGGAAAATATATACCACTGCCTATGCGAATTCAAGTGGTAAGTACCCTCGATGAAGGGCAGTCCGAGGTAAAGCTAACCCTCCTTAATAAGATGCTTAATGGGAGTCAACCCATTCTTAGTAGTATAGTTTATTGATTTTATTTTTCTTAGTTTTTTCTAATAAATGTGTTGAAGTCATAATAATGCAGAGAACAAATGCTATTGTGAAGTTAAAGGTTGATTTGGAAAAAAAAGTTTTGAAAGGAAGAAGATGAATAGGGTACATGGCTCTTAACGAGTACTCGTATGACCGGAGGTACCCGTACCATCCGCCCGTACCGATGGAGCAAGGAAACCACCAAAGTTTCTTTTTAGGGAAGTGTTCGTTACAAACAGCGGTACGACCGGAGGTACCCATGCCGTCCGCCCGTACCAAACCTTGATAAATTTTCCAAAGGTACTAACGAGTTAACGACCACTGGTACGGCCGGATATGTCCGTACATGTCCGCCCGTACCAAATCCTCCAGGTTTGATATTGGTACCCTAGATTCTGATTCAACAGCGACAACTGCAGGTACGGGCGGGACACACCCGTACCGCGCGCCCGTGCCGACTGCATCGCCAGGTAAATACGGTGGAGGCTGGCTCGTAGCTAGGCTCTTTCTTCTTCCTCTCTCAATCTTTCTCTCTCAAACTCAAACCCTAATCCCCTAGAACCCCCGATTCTTTACCGGTTTCTTGCGTTTGAGTGGGGGAATATTCACATCGATAAGTTTCTCACCCGGTCCATGCTTTATTTTATGAATTCCATGGTTGAATCACTTACATTGACTATCTAGATGAGTTCATCATATTTTGAGATTATTTTTGATTCCTCGTGTTAGGATTTGTAATTTTTCCTGTAATCGTTTGTTTGTATGATAGAAACCTGATGCCCATAGTTTTTCTTCGAATTTTTTAGCATAATGAATATTGGGAAGATTTTCCGCTCCGACAAGGGCTTGGGAACGCCAGGGACCTCGGGCACCGCCAAGCCGCCGAGATCAAAGAAGAGACGTTCAGACGGAGAATCCTTGAGGGCAGCCATGAACAAGGTCTACAAGAGGGTGAGGGAATGCAAGGTTATACCCACCAAGTGGGTGTGCCATGATTTCCTCTCCCACTAGGGTATGAAGGATGATTTAGAGACGATGACCGAGAACACCGGCATGGTCCCCTTCTCCTTCCTGTCCATCGAGACCTACGAACTCGTCACACATGAGTTCCTGTCATCTTCCACGATGCCCTTGAGGTCCAAGAGCGTCATTGCACTGTAAGTTTCGTGCTCAATGGGAAAACTCACAACCTCACTTTCTATCAATTTTGTGATTGCTTTGTATTCTCTTATGAGGGAGAGCTCGATACCACTTATGAAGTCATCCTAGAGGCAATGTATGATTGGGAGCAGATTTCCATCCATAGGAACACTGATTATCTGCGGAAGAAGAGCGCTACCATCCAAAATCCCACTATTCGTGTAACATCCCAGCATTAGAGCTTAGAAATAAGCTGAACTCAGATGTGTGCATTGCATTCATGCATAGAAAATCCAAATAATTTTCGCGCTTTTGAACAAAACTTGTCAAAGTGATTGAAGATTCTCTTAACTTGGTGGAATTGAAGAAGATCATCAAGTTGACTACGATAAGTTTTAATATGATCTATGCTAAAACCTTATTTTGGGTAAAGATGGTTTGATCTAAGGGTAGATCAAATATAATAAACTAAACCACAACAATTGCTTAATGATTAATCTTTGATCTTTTAAAGATCATATCATAGTATTTATTATTACAACTCATGAATACCAAGTTAAGTATAAAACTCAAGTAACAAGAATTCAGTAACTAAATCTTGCTCTATCTTATTCGTATCTATTTCTACCATGAGTATCATGGTAATACTTAACCTTAACTCTTTAGTTATATAGAGTAGGAAGGAAACCAAGTCAATGCCATTCACCACATATCTTTCTTTCCATATCAATCCTTGTCATCTCTATTGAACTTTATCCTAATATATGGTGTACATCAATGTTGAGTAATCAACTATTGATCTATCAAGTCTTAGCCTATCAATTCTTGATCTATCAACTCTTATCCTTGTTATATCATAGCATTCACTTTAAAGCCTTTAGAGAAATAAGTAAGAAGAGGTAGTGGTACTGCTAGTTTGAGATATCATTTATGGGATGGGAGTGTTGGAAGAAAATCAAGTCAATATGATAGTTGGTGGAGTTAACTCACTCCTGAATGGATAGAAGAGTTATCTAAAATAAAGATATATGTGGTAACAAAGAAGATTATAAGGATGAATTATGAAGATAGTTACCAGGAGTAATATCATTGGATCAAGTAGGCATAGTTATTGAACAATATCTCTTAGTCAGATAGAGATACTAAGAAGATAATTATAATATAATTGTAGTGTTGTATTGATAAAAGCCTTGATTAGCCAAATGGAAACCTAAGCCATAAATGATCATAGGATTATAATGATCATGCTTAAGTCACTAGGAGTGATTGATTATATAATGCATAAGTTACATTGGTGGATAGAACATGATTAAACCCTAGTGTAGATATATTATCATTGGTTAGTCATGACAAGTCACAATGGTATAAGATGAAGTGGGAGTTACTAAGGTAACTAAAGTTAAGATAATATAACCAAGCTTATACTAGATAAGCATTGAGTTATAGAAGTCCTATTATTCCTTTTAAAAGAATAGTAAACACTTGAGGTGAAGTAGTGTTTGATATATACATCTATTGGAGTAATATTAGTGATGGATAATAAAGGAAGAGTATGAATGAAGGTAGGAGTAACTACTTGTTGGATTGGAGGTTATCATTAATAGAGTAGTTGATATAACCAAGTAGAGATATGAGAATATTATGAAAAGCTTCAGTGACAAGCTTCTAAAATTTATAAGTGAGATTACAAAGTAAATTGGGAAGTAAGAGAGTAATCATTCAAGTGGACTTGGATTCATAAGAAGTATTTTAGAGAAGAGAGATATCTCTATGGGGAGATCATATTGAGCTTTAGTGTCAAGATCATTGGATTTGAAAATGGATTTAGAAGGAGAAAGTATTAGTAAGAATATTTTTGTGAAGTAAAGCTCATCATGTTAAAACATGATGATGGATATGAAGAAGTAGTATATCTAGGGAAGGAATTCCTTAATTAGGAGTCAAGAATTATGAAATAGGGAATGTAGGAATTCCTAAGAAGCTATTAACCAAAAGTATATCACTCCATATAAAAATCATTATTTATATCACTCTTCTAAACCTAAACAATTGCCATGAGATAAATGAATTACCTTTATCATATAAGTAATGCTCATTAGCAACCATTACATGTTAATTTATCACTAGGAGCCACCCACACTAATAAGGAAGAAACTATTTAGAATAATAGGTAATCCTTGTTTGCTTGAGTAGATCAAGTTATTTTATTCCTACTTAATATCAAAGGCAGAAAGGTATATATATAAAGTCAATACTTATGAAGTATTAAAGGAAGGAATTCTTGGTAAATATTATACAATAGTTCTATAGCAAATCACTTATGTAAATCTTTGCCACTTACAAACATCTAAATGATATGTGCCACATAAATGGAAATTGCTATAAAGCATTATACCCTAATATTACATCCATATATTAACCACACTTAAGCAAGTAGTGAATAACTAGTTCAAGAAATTATCTATGCATATTTTAAAAATAAAGGGTGGTTAGGATTCACCTATTAGTGGAATTGGAATAATAGAATTTACCATTTTAAGAACCATAATAATTAAATCATCTTATATAATGATTGTTATATAATAATAAATATGGATATATTCTTTGCATATCCTTAGCTATCTCAAACCATTCCCATTACATTCATTAAGAGGAAATAAAAATCATTGTATAAGATCATAAACAAATCCTAAAACCTTAAAACCCTAATTTCTACTTATTCTATTTAATACAAAACCTCTCATAAAATTATGAAATTTATACATACAAAAATACATAAAGAGAAAATTAGTTTTGATGAATCCCTGTATTATTCTAATAATTCAACAAAAGTTCTTAGTAGTTTATACCTTGTGAAGATTAAATTTGAAATGAATTTGTAACATAGAAAAACAGAAAATGTAAAAGGATAAGAGAAAACCAGCAGTACCATCCCACAACCCATTTTCTCTTCGCACTATCTGTCGCTCGCGTGTGTGCCTTGCAACATCTCGCTCACTGCGTCAAAGCCCAACAACAGCCCAGACCCACATACCCCTTTGCCCATTCTATCGTCATCGTCCACCTCGCGCAGCCGCCGAAGCAGCTGCGTGGCGCGAGCCCCGTCACTCGCCGACATCAAGATGCTCGCCATTGTCTGTTGGGAGGATAAGAGCCCCACCGCGATGTCCTTCTGTCCTCATCCCCTCATTCACTCGCCAACACTCTCTCTTCTCCTCTCCATTCCGCAAAGGTCCGAAACCCTAGCCGGCCAGAGCCGACCACCGTCATCAGTAGAGGTCGTCCCGGAGACCGTGGAGTAGTCAAGGAGAAGCGCCTCAGCGTCCTTGTCGCTTGAGGGGTAGTAGTGAAGCAAGGGGCGCTCAGAATCATGGTGATTTCGTCGTTCCCTTTCTCTGGTGATCGTCGGAGTCTGTGAAGATTAGGCTGTACCGGAGCGCCCTCGTCGTCATTGATACATCAGAAACTTATCTATAATTTTTGATGCTCCATGCTTGTTTAGTATCTACTTTGCTTTGCTTTGTCTACACTTTGAGGTGTTTTTATATCTTTTCTAGAACTAACCTATTAACAAGTTGCCACAGTGCCAGTTGCCTGTTTTCTTCTGTTTTTGGTTCTAGAAAGGCAGAAATCAATATTCTCGGAATTGGACAGGACAAAAGCCAAAGTCAATATTTTACCGCGAGGGACAAGAATCCAGAAGACGAGACGGAGACGCGAACCAGGGTGTCCAGACCCCCCTAGGAGAGGGTGGGCCCTGCCCCGCTGAAAGGGAATGTATGCCCCCATGTGTGGTTTTGGTAATTAATGACAATCTCTATGGACTAATGTGTAAATTGAGTTTCACTTGTAGGTTTATCCATTGGCATCGCTTGGGCCATGTGTTGGTCTCAAGGTTGGAATATGAAGAAATGTCCAAGGGCTTTTTGCCCATTGGAATCATGAAGAAATGAGCTTGAAGGTCGATCAAGGCATGTGCAAAGAGTTGCATCAAGATGGATCAACCTCAAGTAGGGATGAAGAAGGGCGAGCTCAAGATGCGCCATCTCTAGAAGATCTCATGCTTGAAGCTTTCCATCCTCGTGCTCATGGAATGATGAAGACAAGTTCAAAGAAGAGGTTTCCCCATGGAGTATGGGGGAGCAATTTGCAAGTCTTCATCTTCATCAAGCAAGAGCATCCAAGAAAGGTGTTCCCACTATATAAGAACAAGACGGTCTACATCAAGTTCAAGTGGGATGCTCAAGGCAAAGGTATGTTCTTGATAGGGCTTTTCTTTTGCCGGTCTCATATTGTTAGTTGGGAGACCGGGTTTAGGATAGATAGCCGTACTATCAAGAGGGGCTCTCAAGCGATGTCTCATTTGCATCGTTCGGAGAGTGCTCAAACCTTTGCATTCATAGCCTCATCTTTCTTGGTTGTTATTTGGTTCTTGTCCATGAGAGGATCTAGATCTTGTGGTCATCATCATAACAAGCTCTAGTTTATAATTTAAGGATTTCACTTGCATATCTTATTGCGGTTTTTGATCTTGCGAGTTTTCTGACTCCACACCTTGGGGGATACTTCACATATATATTCATGATATTTTCTCCCAAGGTGATACCCAATATTTTGTTGGATTCTATTCGTCGTTATCTTTCCAACAAAATTGGTTTCATCCTGTTTGGAGTTCGGATGCAAAAGTTATTGCGTTTCTGGTTTCTGGAATTTCCCTGACCGGAAGTTCCAGCTTGCCATCGGAAGTTCCGCTAGGGCAATTTTTCCGCCGAAAGTTCTGGTGGAAGTTCCGGGTCTTCTTCCGCTCACGCTCAGTAACCTTCTGTTTTGGATGTGCTATTTGACGGAACTTCAGTCGGAATTTCCACCGGAAGTTCTGCTCCCATCGGAAGTTCCGGCCAGGGACCGGAAGTTCTTCTCAGTCCGAAAGTTCCGGTTGAATTTCCGGCTTTTGTTCTGCTACATTTAGTAACCTTCTGTTTTCGTTGTGTCTATTTGAAGGAACTTCTGTCGGAACTTCCACCGGAAGTTTCGCTCCCACCAGAAGTTCCGGTGAACCGGCGGAAGTTCCGACCAGGATTCGCTTTTTCAGTTTCTCGCTCCGCAATTTTTGAACGTTGGTTGTGTGCCACCGGAAGTTCCGGCCTCCCACCGGAAGTTCCGGCCAGGAGTCGCGAATGCCCATAACGGGCAGATCTGGGATCCCTTTAAAAGGGGCTCCTCTTCCCCTCCGTGGGCACTAGCTTTTCTTCTTGGTTCTTGGCTTTCTCTCTCTCCTCCATTCTTAACCTTGAAGAAGCTTTCCCTCTCCCTTTCCCTTCCTATGATTCTTGCATCTTTTTGAGGCATTTGTGAGAGGAGATCTAGATCTACAATCCCCCCAAGCCAAATCCCTTCTTTGTGAAGGAATCATTGGGATCTAGATCTTGGAGAGTTTTGTATTCTCCTCTTGTGTTCTTCCTCCCTTATTCCCCCAATAGCTTTTGTAGCTTTGTTGGAATTTGGGAGAGAAGGACTTGCCCTTGCATTTGGTGCATAGGTTTGAGTTATCCTTGGAGATTTGGCGAGTTCAAGCTTGTGAGCTTGTTTCTCTTGGGTTCCTTGGAACCCTAGACAGTTGTGTGGTTGGATTGTTGACCTTTTGTGGTCTTGTAGCCTTTTGTGGCTTTGTTGGCCTTTTGTGACATTTGTAGCCTTTTGTGGCTTTGTTGTTGGGAGCCTCCAATTGAGTTGTGGAGTTAGCCCCAATCTTGTATGGGTTCGGTGACCGCCCTCAAGCGTCCCATAGTGGAGCGAGTGCCCGCCTTTTGTGGTGCGTACTCGGGAGAATAGGGTGAGCCTTTTGTGGCGTCGGTGAGTTGCGTGCTTCCGCATCCGGGGTGAGGCCTTGTGTGGCGTTGGGTGAGCATCGAGCCACCACACCTCTAGGTGAGCCATTTGTGGCATTCGGAGAGCATTGCGCCATCGCACCTCTCCAACGGAGACGTAGCTTCTTTGGAAGTGAACTTCAGGAAACAAATCTTCGTGTCTGCGTCCATCGGTTATCTCTCAACCGAGCCCTTTACTTATGCACTTTACATTGTGATAGCCGTCATGCTTGAAGTATTTATATCTTGCTATCACTTTGTTGCTTGTATTGCGTAGCATAGGTTGTTGGTGCACTTAGGTGAACTTAGTGGCTAGGTTTTGTGCACAATAAATTAAACGTTAGTTTTATTCCGCATTTACTTGAGCCTAAACCGTAATATTTTAAAACTCCTATTCACCCCCCTCTAGGCGAATTCCTTTTTACTTTCACCCGCGCCTAGGTAGGGTGTGGGCCCCCTAGCCGCCTCCCAGCCTCGCCTCTTCGCCTATAACAAGCGCCCGATCCAGAAACCCTAAGTACCCGATCAATATTCCACGAAACCTTCTATAGCCGCCACCACCGTCGTCCCTAGATCGGGGGGGGGGGGGGATCTCAAGTTCTTCCCGGCACCCTGCCGGAGGGGAGATCATCCTGGAGGCCTTCTCTCCGGTATGATGCGTGAGTAGTTCCACCTTGGACTATGGGTACATGTAGTTGCTAGATGGTTGTATCTCCTCCTTGTGTTTTCATGTATAGATCTTGTGAGCTCCGTTCATGATCAAGATCTAATCTATTTGTAATCATGCATGTTGTGTTTGCGGGGATCCGATGGATATTGAGATTATTATGTCAGATTGATTAATGGTTTTGTCTTTATGATTCTATCATGTCTGTGTTGTTTGTGATCTTGCATGCTCTCCATTGTTAGTAGCTATCTTGGCCGAGTTGTTGCTAGTGACTCCAAGAGGGGGTATTTATGCTCGATAGTGGGTTCATGCATCTAGTTTCCAAGGGAAGTGACAGAAATCTCTTCGATTGTAGATGTGTTGTTGCTACTAGGGAGAAAACAACGGTCTCTTGTTCATGGAACAAGTGGATTGCTTACCTTACACACTTTGCTTAAAGCAGTTGTCTGTTGCTTGCAACTTAATACCGGAGGGGGTTCGGATGATAACCTGAAGGTGGACTTCTAGTCATAGATGCAGTTGGATGGCGGTCTATGTATCTTGTTGTATTGCCCAATCAAATCTCATAGGATCTTTTTGTCTGGTATTGCATTGTTATGCCTTGCTCAGTTCTTGTCAATTGCCCTGCTGTAATTTGTTTACCCTGCATGCCATGTTTGTTTATCTAAGGAGAACACCTATAGTGAACTATGGACCCTGGTAAAATCTTTACCATTGACACATCTTCCATTGTTACTATTTACTTGCTGCAAACCACTATCACCTTCCAAACCATACGGTTAATCCTTTGCTACAGCAACCGGTGAGATTGACAACCTCACTGCTCATTGGGGCAAAGTCTTGAGTTTGTGTTGTGTAGGTCTCCATGTTGCTTGCAACACCTGTGTGACGTTTCCTTCCTCCTACTGGTTCGATAACCTCGGTTTCTTACTGAGGGAAAACTTGTTGCTGTGCTGCTTCATACCTTCCTCTTGGGGTTCCCAACAGGCTGCACAATAGCCATCAAGCTCTTTCTGGCGCTGTTGCTGGGGAGGCTAAGGACGTCTTCACAAGAGGAGTCCTCCACTTCCTTTCTCTTTACTTTGTTTTTAGTTTGCTTAGTTTCTTTTGCTTGGTTTTGTTTGCCTCTTTTCAAAAACTACAAAAAATTAGTTTAGTTTGGTTTGCTTTTTCTTATCAAAAACACAAAAAATTAGTTCATGCTATAGTTGCTGGTCTATCATTGCCTTGCTTGGTCATGCTTTCTGTCAATGGATGGTTTCTTTGAAACTAGTTCTTATTGGCAAGGTGGGTTCACAGAAGAATAAAAGTATTATTATAAGCAACACCGTTTGTCACAAAAAGGGAAACACTTATGGGAACAAATTTAAAAGTTAAATACTATTGCTAGAGACGTGTGCTCTACTTATAATGTTACTTATTGCTGTGATAAGTCTTGTTGCTGTAGGAGGTACACACACCTCCCTTTTCAATGTGAGTATAATGATAATGTTACCATATCCTCTTATGTTGAAGTAAATTATGAATTTTATGATGTGGAACAAATTGAAGAATTTATTGCCTTCAAGGGTGCATTTGAACTTGCCAGTTTGCTTGAAAATACTGATGATGCACCTTATGAATCTGAGGTTTATGAGTTACTTAATTTTTTCTTTGATAATTACAGGGAAGAAAATGGCTATGTTCTTGAATATTTTAATAGGAGTTTTCCACAAATGGAAGAGACTAATGCCTTGCAGGAGCCTATGGAAGAAGAAATTGTTGAAACTGAAAGCTCATTAGATGAAAAAGAGGGGGAGAGTGATGAACAAAAGGAGGAAGAATGGATCTACCCATGTCTACCTTCTAATGAGAGTAACTCTTTATCCCTTACATTATTTAATTGTCCCCCATTCTTACCAAATGAGGATGCATGGTATGCTCCCGTGGATCCTTTTGAAATATCTACTCTAGGTAAAACCTGTGAAGGTTTTAATCCCACTATTTTTGAGTTTGATAGAAATTATGTGTTTGTAGCTCATGAAAAGCCCTTATGTGATAGTTATATTGTTGAGTTTATTCATGAGGCTACTGAAAATTATTATGAGAGAGGAAAATATGGTTGTAGAAGTTTTGATGATACTGAAACACCTCTCTATGTGCTGAAAGTTTTGAAGTTACTCTTGTTTTATCTTCCTATGCTTGTCACTTTGTTCTTTGTGAATTTATTTATGTACAAGATTCCGATGCATAGGAAGCGGGTTAGACTTAAATGTGTTTTGAATTTGCTTCTTGATGCTCTCTTTTACTTCAATTCATATTTCTTATGTGAGCATCTTCTCAAACTTTCTGAGCCTAACATAAAGGCGTTAAAGAAAAGTACTTGTTGGGAGATAACCCAAGAGTTTACTTGAGTCTTGAAAGTAATTACTTATGTAATGACCTCTCCTTATCCTTTTTGTTTCCTTTTTGTGCCAATAATGACCTCTAATAAGAGGGAAGTAAGATTTGGGGAGTTGCTGTCCCGAAACAGATTTCTGTCCTCCACCATAAAAATTCGCGAGGAGTCTCTGTAACTCGTATTGAATTGAAAATTTACGAGTAAATCCCCCAGTATGTTATCTAACTTTCGTTAGTTCAACACTTTTTTATTTGAGCAACATAAGATTTTCTAAAAAATCGGTTTCTACCTGCTGGTCTGTTTTGATAGATTTCTATCATTATTTGCATTTGCTTCTTATTGATTCCTTTTTGAGTTCTCTTTAGGTGATTTGAGATTTTTGAAGGAGTTGCTACAATATCTTGTGTTTTTAGTGAAAATACTCTCTGTTCCAAAGCTTTGCCAGAGGTCTAATATCTTTTGAATAAACTAATGTTGCTAATGAAGATTGTGTGAAGTTTTGTATAAAGGAAAATTTCAGGTGTAGAGAGAGAATGATGTAATGAGATGAAGAATGGACAAAAGATAAAGCTTGGGGATGCCACCCCGGTGTCACCCCAAGAAATATCCAAGAGGTACAAGCGTCAAAGCTTGGGGATTCCCAAGGCATTGATACGTTAGAAACTTATCTATAATTTTTGATGCTCCATGCTTGTTTAGTATCTACTTTGCTTTGCTTTATCTAAACTTTGAGGTGTTTTATATCTTTTCTGGAACTAACCTATTAACAAGTTGCCACAGTGCCAGTTGCCTGTTTTCTTCTGTTTTTGGTTCAAGAAAGGCAGAAAATCAATATTCCTGGAATTGGACGGGACAGAAGCCAAAGTCAATATTTTACAGTGAGGGACAAGAATCTAGAAGACGATACGGAGACGCGAACCAGGGTGGCCAGACCCCCTAGGTACGGGTGGGCCCTGCCCCGTGCCTGGGTAGGGTGTGGGCCCCCTGGCCGCCTCCCAGCCTCGCCTATAAGAAGCCCCCGATGCAGAAACCCTAAGTACCCGATCAATATGCCACGAAACCTTCTGTAGCCGCCGACACCGTCGTCCCTATATCGGGGGATTTGAAGTTCTTCCCGGTACCCTATCAGAGGGGAGATCATCCCGGAGGCCTTCTCTCCGGTATGATGCGTGAGTAGTTCCACCTTGGACTATGGGTCCATGTAGTAGCTAGATGGTTGTATCTCCTCCTTGTGCTTTCGTGTATAGATATTGTGAGCTCCGTTCATGATCAAGATCTAATCTATTTGTAATCATGCATGTTGTATTTGCGGGGATCCGATGGATATTGAGATTATTATGTCAGATTGATTAATGATTTTGTCTTTATGATTCTTTCATGTCTGTGTTGTTTGTGATCTTGCATGCTCTCTGTTGTTAGTATCTATCTTGGCCGAGTTGTTGCTAGTGACTCCAAGAGGGGGTATTTATGCTTGATAGTGGGGTCATGCCTCTAGTTTCCAAGGGAAGTGACAGAAATCTCTTCGATTGTAGATGTGTTGTTGCTACTAGGGAGAAAACAACGGTCTCTTATTCATGGAACAAGTGGATTGTTTACCTTACACACTTTGCTTAAAGCAGTTGTCTGTTGCTTGCAACTTAATACTGGAGGGAGTTCGGTGATAACCTGAAGGTGGACTTCTAGTCATAGATGCAGTTGGGTGGCGGTCTATGTTTCTTGTGTTATTGCCCAATCGAATCTCATAGGATCTTTTTGTCTGGTATTGCATTGTTATGACTTGCTTAGTTCCTGTCAATTGCCCTGCTGTAATTTGTTTACCCTTAATGCCATGTTGTTTATCTAAAGAGAGCACCTCTAGTGAACTATGGACCCCGGTCCAATCTTTACCATTGATACATCTTCCACTGTTACTTGTTTACTTACTACAAACCATTACTTTCTACACCATACATTTAATCCTTTGTTACAGCAAAACGGTGATCTTGGCAACCTCACCGATTCATTGGGGCAAAGTCTTGAGTTTGTGTTGTGCAACTCTCCGCGTTGCTTGCAACACCTGTGTGATGTTTCCTTCCTCCTACTGGTTTGATAACCCGTGTGACGTTTCCTGCAACACCTGGGTGGGCTACCGGTCCCTAAGTACACATCCAATCTCTTCCTCTCACTCTAGAACGTCATCACACCATGTACCACCATCGGCCACCATAGAAGCTCGTCGCCGGTGCACTTCCGGCGACCAATAGGTAGCGGCGCCACCACTATTAGATTCGCGGTCGCGCCCTCTTTCCAACAAAACCAACCACAGCCGCGCGTGTGCACCCCAGGGAATGATCGATCTTCGATATCTGAGGTTTCCCTCGAATAATGTCATCGTGAGATCATGCTGACGTCATCCCTCGCCTAGTCAGCATGTTTGATCCAGTCCGCGCCTAGGTGGCATCCAACGCGGCCAGTGCCCCACCAGTCAGTGACTGGGGGCTAGGTTAGGGTGCGGTGTAAAAATAATAAGTAAAAAGATGACGTTAGAAGTGACGTAGTAAATAATTTATTTATTCTATTTTAATAATTTCAGAAAATGATTAAACCTTAAAAATTCAATAACTTTTGTTTTGTAATTCAGAAAAATATGTTTAATATATGAAAATGTTAGAAAAATAAAATCAACAATTTAAGTTTATTATCATATATTATTGGGTTTACTATTTAAATAAATATTATTAAATAAAGATTTTATAAGTAATAAAACTTTGAAAATTCATATTTTAATATTGGTACATGATAAAAAATATAAATAATATACTAAAATTCTTAGAAAAATAAAAAACTACAATGTAAAACTATAAACATAAAATATTATACCACTTAACAAAATATTTATTATTTATTAAGTGTTTATAAAGTAATAAATCTTATAAAAATCATATCTTATTATTTAAGATTCATAAAAATACATATAATATACCAAAATGATCACAAAATAATATCTACATGTTAAAATTATAATATTTTCACTTTTGAAGTAAATAAAAATTTAATACTCTAATATCTTGAATTTAAACCTAATTCCTTAATTGATAATTCATATAAGGAGTAAATAAAATTTGCTAATATTTCTAAAATTAACCATTTGAGGTCTAGAAATAGTATTAATATTAAGTATTGATAATATGAAGTCAAAATAGTTCAACACATGTAAAATACAATTTTATTGAATTACCGTTCACCTATAAGTGTATATTATTTTCTAAAAGGATTCTTATGAAATTATAAAATCTTCAAGAATGATATTTTTAATCAAATAAAACCTTTTACCATTGTTTCACTCACAAATTTATAAATTATTCAAATCCAAAGATAATTCATAAGTATTTAAATAATATTGTTTCCTTGTTTACAAACCATAACCACTCATTTATAAGGAGAGAAATGATTCTATGCAACCATAATGTTAGTGTTACCACTCTTAATTAACCTCTAGGGAACATTATAAAGTGAACGAATTAAAATACCATCTAATGACCAAGATAGATAAGTCTCAACTATTAGTGTGGTCATTATTCAAATGGAGTAATTTTTTCTTACTTAAGAACTATAACTTGTAAGAAAACCTAAGAATGCTAACTTAAAGTTTAAATGCTTTTGTTTAGTTAAGTAAGATTTTCTTCAAAATTTATTATTTTAAGATACATGATAAAGCAAGAAAAAAGCATTCCTATGAAAGCTCTAAATGATGAACAACCCTTATATACATAGTCTTTAGATACATTCCACATTTGAGTATTCTATTTTCGTGTGTACTTTATTATACTTGTTGTTTCACACACACTCACAAGCCTTAATGAGAAGCACAAGTGTGGAACTTATCTAAAAGAACAACACATTCCAAAGAAACCATTTCCAGTATCCAAACCCTAGAAAAACGTTTATTCCGGGGATTCGAGTTTACGAAATTGCATTACATTACTTATGCATAATAGCATCTTGCTTCTTTAAACATTAGTCCTTACTGGACCAATGATGCTGATTTCAGATATTGGATCTTATATTGTCTTGAAGAACGTGAGTGCATAATCTTGCAATCACAAAAGGGAAGTTCACACTTGCTCATGTCCTTTGATTATTTTCTGTAAAGTATTTGCAAATTCAGTGTTGTCATCACCTGCATTTCAAAAAGGTCAGAAAACACTATTTTCATAATAATATGAATATAGGTTATTTACCATGAGGTAATAACCTACTATGAAAGTTCCGATGGTAAAGGAACATATTATTTAGGACTTAACAGCCAATGTCGCTAGTGATTCTTGCGCCCTATATCACGCGTTAACCATGAGATTTAGAATGGGACGAAGAAGTCAGCTGTATCCTTTTTCTTCCGTATGTATGGCAAGACGACCTTAACATGACGTTGTGTTTCCTTGCGAGGATACAGCATATGGGTTGGCACCCTTAGGCCCCACGATTTTGGTGTCTAGATTATCTATGAGTGGCTGTCGGAGGTACAGTCAGCGCTATATGGAACTTGCCAGGGGCATCACCAACTCATAGAGTCTTCTGGAACTCATCAGGGTTGTAACTTGCCCGAAAGGGGGCTTAATAGAGATATAGTCAGCCTCGAAGGATCGTGCAGACATGCGGGGTCGCGAAGAGGGCAGTGATTGGCTTGGATCTTAGTCAGGTCCTCATACCAAGGAAGTATGAACTGGTTGGCTGCTCGGATGTGCAATAAAGCGAATATCTCTCATGGGTAAAGTAATGCACCACTACAGAGTGTAAGAACTATAACTTATTACTCTTTGTTCCAGGAAGGAGCTACGAACGCGGCAGGAAAGGAACTCCATGAAAGTTCTGGTAAACCTGTGAAGGATGACAGACATAGCTTTTCAGAATAAAAGAAAATTTTGAAGAAATATTTTCAAAAACCTGCATTTCCTATGACCTATGGTCTGTGGCTATAGATATAGTGCATTAAACACTCCTTTTTAGTGAACTTGCTGATTACGCTCATACTCAATGTATCTTCTTAACCCTTGCTAGATTCTGAAGCCAATACAGACGATGTCTACATTAACTTATGCTCAAGTTAATCTTCATCAACAGCTCAAGCTCTTCCATGAAGTCAAGGAAGTCAACATATACATCAATTAAAGTGAAGACGAAGTTTCTTATTAGATAGGAATATAATCTCTAGCCATAGAACCTACTTCTGTAGAGTATTGCAATAGTAGCAATGCAAGCCTAGTAGTTCAGATACTAGTCTTATAAGTATGATAGATTTGAGTTGAATATTTATGATTCTTCTTCATAAGAAGTTTCTTTCTCTCTCTTTTACCTAGAGTGTTCTATGTATCTTTTGTAAAGAGTCATGTTGTAACCTATAGTCATGTCTTGGACCTGCTGTGTTTTTGTTGTACCACTCCGAGGGATGTAATACTAGTGAACGGTATTTCATTAGTGTTATGCCAACGACTATAGTGTACTACATCATGCAGTGGTATGCTGGGTCACCGCAATTCGCTACTTCGCCACCTTCTTGGCGAATTCTATCTTTGCGAAGGGAGATACCGGGGCACTGGCTAGCCTCGAGATAAGTGTAACTTATATGGCTCTCCATCTTGATATGGAGCATAAGATAAAACTTGGGTGCTTTACTCATCCAAGACTTCCACCTCCAATGGTTGGCTTAATCGGGTGACATCCATTGTGGAGGCTTGATCACTTAGACCGTCTACCCATGTGAGTTTGTCATGCCCCATGAGAGGCCCATGGGTGGCAGTATGCTTTTGGATGATATCCATATGTCAAGCACCAAATTGTCGGTGTAATGGGATCGGGGGTCCCTCGCATTGCGCCGTAGCGCATGGGCTAGGACCCATCGGTCAGCGGGTCGGTATATGAGTGACCTAGCGAACAAGGGTGTCGCCAAGACACGAGCATCGTGTGCTCGACACAGGTTTGGTATTGACATGATGAAGCCTATGGAGACTAGGTGTCGGCTATGGTGTAGGTACCTATAGATGAGACGAATGCTACAAGACGAGCCTCGGTCCGCCATCCAGGCGTGTACAAGGAGGAGAAGACAACAATGCATGCGAGGCGGTCTGATATATCCTTCCGGGGGCTGCCCCAGAAGGAGGGTAAGGGCCAGATTGAGGATAGCGAGGCTAGGGAGTGGCCTCGGCTAAGCCCTGGAAGGACCATGGGAACGCTTCTCCTGGCCTAGGTGTGGACCAGGAACCAGAGTGAACTGAGGCCGATAGGACATGTCAGGCCCAGGCCTTGGAAACTGGTGACGCGCCAGTGCTGCTGGACATCTTCATGGCGATGCAGTCCACTGTAGCGCGCCACCTACAGGAGTGACAACTCGGAGCCTGAGCTGTCACTCAACCATAAAGTGCACCTATGCACCTCCCTTGGCCATCCATTGGCCACAGGCGCTACCCAGTGATGAGTGGAATTTATGTACACTTTTATAGAAGTATTTTATTGTCAACACCCGGATTTTTCAATCCTAGATGCCTGTTATGCCATACATCGCAACCCCAGGATTACCATTTTTGCGAGACATAACAGAATTGGATACCATAGTACATCATCCATTACAAACGATACATAAGTTCTTACACAAATAGGGATCTCATGATCCAGTTCTTAAAACAACATCAAGCAGCGAAATACGTAATAATAACGGTAGCGTAGGCGAAGCTCCATCTTCGGGGTCACAGGCAATGCTGACGATGGGAGATGATCCTAGTTGTCGTAACCTTCCTGGGGTCCATCCTCCAGGTACTCCTCTTCATAGTTTGGCCATGGAAATAGCCAGGGACAAAGCCATGAGTACTCTTTAAGTACTCGCAAACTAATACTAACAGGTAAAGGGATTTTTGGATAATTGGACACTAGGCTCTAGGTTTGTTTTGCAAAAGCCAGATTTATCTCTACGAAGTTCCAAAGCTAATCAGAATTTTATAACTCCTAAGCGGGATCTTGTATTTCATGTCACAACCCTGTTGTGGTCAAGTAAAAGTCTCAATTCATTTCACAAGTCATTTTGAAAAGTCTGACGGGGGAACAGTATGGCCACTCCAACTGTCCATAACCGCAGACGCGGCTATTCGAATAGTTTGACACTCTGCAGAGATTCTACATTTTCACCACAACATTCGATACATCCGTCAGGAACAAATCCTGAATTCACCATACTCAGTATGCGGATAATCAATCCTAAATTTTCAATTACACGCCCTAGTATAAGCACCTCTCTTGTGAGTTTGGCCTCCCAACCGTGACCAACTGTCATCTTGATCTTGCATGTGGACAATCTTCACAAGGTAGCCTCAGCTCAGACCTTGGCCGTGAGGGAGCTAATACTAAGGTATATAAGTTTCCAGTCAAGCCCTACCCAATATTCGGGTATTGTGGTTGTACGATAAAATTGTAATGGTATCGCATCCAGACAACCATCAGTTTTATAAAGGGGTAAGGCTCATGCCTCAACATTTTCATCACCAAAATCATCAGGTGTTCGGAAAGACATGTCCAAAAAATTTCAATAGAATGATCCATCATTCCAAGGTTTTCATAACCATTTTTCCACCAAGTATTCCCATCTAAAGTTGATCAAGTTTTATGCTTAGCACTAGTATCTACAGGTGGGGGTCAACACTAATGAGGGGTAGTAGACTAGTGGAGTTTCAACGAAGCTCAATCTCATGCCTTGGGATGACATCAAGATTATCTAGCTTAGGCCAAATTTTATGCTCTTTATGCAACCTTCACATATCTTTCTAGTATCTACCATTCACTTAAGTAAGCTCTAAGTACTAGATTTGATAAAGAAATAAAGTAATCAAGCTTGCAAGTAAAACTAGGATTGGTTTATCAAGTGGATATGATCATATATGCTTAGGGCATATAGTAGTCATAGTAACAAGTAGGGGTTTGTTGCATCAGTTGGGTATTCTGCAAGAGTTAACTTGCATCAATATCAGTATAAGCTTGCATAGGTATAGCATCATCTTGCCTTGTGCAGAGCAGTGGTTGAAGTTCTCCTCGGCTTCTTCTTCGTAGAATCCTCCTTCCTCCTCGTATCCTTGGTCGGTACTATCGTCTATGAATAAATACGAGGTACACAATCACCAAACAATACTTAACTACTTGCAATCATCACACACAAGGGTCCTATAGATGATCTAACATCATCTCTAACATTACAAGGTTAAGGCTTGGTTTAATTCCTTTTATTTTTAGAAAAGTAATTTCTACTCATTGAAAAACTACTTAAGATTTAATATTCTCCAAACCAAACATGGGATCATGTTGACCATGTCATCACCACATATTGTAGTCCAAGGGAATGTTATTTAAAGTGGTGTCACAATTTAATAAGGTTTTACCCTTTTATTTTAATTAATTAAAGTGGCTAGAAATGCTTATGTAGCATTCTTCTATTACTTGAACATTATTCCTGCAAGTAAACCTATATATTTTTATATATTCTGAAAGGTATGGTTAAATGTGATTTTTGAGAGTTGGAATCAACTCAAAATCTATTATGGTTTAAATTTGAAAAATGTTTGAATGCAGAAAAGCTTCTGCCTTGTTATTTTTACCATGGGTTATCTATAGATCCAAATGACTTGAATCCAACGGGCTTGGATTCAGCATTCCCATACCTTTCTAATAAAATTGGTTTCATTCAATTTGGTTCGCTGAATCAATCTGCGTTGAATTTTGAAGTTGGGTACAGAAGTGAGTTTGAAATAAAATAGAAAAGGTTTAATTTGAATAACTGGGCTGCGCGGGAAAAGTTAACGGGCCGGCCTGCTAAGCGCAGTGCTCTCGCGGGCTGCTTAAGTGGGTGTCCCCATCATCAGTGAGACAGGGAGGGGCGAAGCGGTACGGGGCAACGTGGGTCGTTTGATTTGATTCTAATCCAACGGCTGGGAGTCATCATCGATGCGAGGCAACGCCGACGAGAAAGAAACCTAAGCGCCGGTGAGGGTGCTGGGGCTCACCGGGTCTTTGGCGAGGCGGGCGAATGACGAAGTCGACGACGGCGAACTCAGGGGTGGTCGCGACAGCTCCTGGGATGGACGAAATCGATGGCGCCCTTCTTCTCCAGAGGCGACGCGCTCCGGTGAAATTCCGGCAAGGTGGTGCTCGCCTTGCTCCGGGAACGGTGTGGCACGATCAGTGAGAAGAGGGGAGTGAGGTGGTGTGAAGAAATCGACTGGGGGTGACCTCTATTTATAGTCGAGCGAGGGGACCGACGGGGCGCAAGGTGAGCTCATCGGGGGCGATGTTACAGGTGGCTACTGGCATGGGTGACGGTAGGGGACGGTGCGGTGCTCCCTGGCGATGCTCAGTGACATGGTTTTGAGGCATGGGGAGGTGTGGCTTGGTCTGGAACATGCGACGCTCTGCGTGGCAGAGGCGGCGTCTTCGACGGCGAGCGGTGGCTGTGCGTCACGGGGCGGCGAACGGGGATGTCTGGCGGTCTTCTGGGTCGGTGGGGATTGTGTGTGCACGCGGTGAGGGCGACGCGCGGTCTATGGGCGCTGGTCGAGGGTGGCGCTCTGGCGCACGCTCGGCACGGTTGCTGGCGAGGTTGGCATGGTTCGTGCGTGTGATACAGGGCTTGGCAACGCTCGCGGCTGGGACAGGGAGTGGCGGTGGACGGTGGGCTGCCTCCCAGACATGCTGGCTAGGCTTGCTTCTCTTCCTAGCTTGCTGTCGACATGGGGGTGACAAGGTTGGCTTCGGCTGTTCACCATTGATGGTAATGCCAAGCTCATAGTGGTGCTAGTGTTTAGTTAATCTTGCTAGATGATCTACTGAGCTGGTTGTGAGCTAGAGAGGGAACAAGTTAGGCTTCAATCACTGCTCACTATAGTGTTTAGGATTTTGATGATTTGTGTCTGCAACCTGTTTGATGAAATGGCTGCATGAAATCAAGTTTTGAATTTTGAAAAGATTTTTGGTGGGTTTGCTAGATTGGTGCTGGTGACTTTGCAGATGCTTGGGTTTTGAAAGTTGAGCTTGTTCGAGTGGTTTTTGAAAAAGTGGGATCTTCCCATATGATAAAGATTCAATTTTGAATTGTCATTTAAACTATGCATTTGAAAGTTTCTGGATGATCACAAAGTGGGCCTTGATACCTTGTTATGAGTACAATCAAGGGGTGCAAAGATCCAGAAAAGTTTCTGTTAGGTTCTGAAAGTTTGAGACAGCCAAAGTAGGCATGGGAGTTAAATTGGTCAAAATGACCATTCCTTTATTTTATTGGTTTTGATTTATTTGTCTTTAGGAAAAGTTTGGGAAATGTTTAGATGATGTTTATTTCACCTAAGAAACATTTTACAAGCAAGGAAACACACAAACAAGGTGGTTCAAAAGAATTTCAAATTTAATGCATACTCATATGCATGCATTCATAATTTTATTTAACGAAGTTTTCGTTAACCCTAATTTTGATTATTAGAAATTGATGATCCAAGTTTAGTATTTTTGTGATGTTACATTTATGCATATCAACCACCCATCTCAAGCTTTATCTAGCTGAAGTTATGCCAAATACACATGGTTTCTGTTTTCATTCATTTTCATATGAGCTTTACACATTTAGTAGTTTAGGTAGAATGTTATCCCTCTTCCTTGTCTTTGACATGTGTGTAAGTGTTGATGATGATTATGGATAAAACAAAGGCAAAAGGAACAAAGAGAGCATAGTATGGATGAGCTGTAGGGACTGGACTTAGCCATTTGAGAGGTTGAAAAAGTGAATTTTTCCAACTTCTAAAAACAAATATCCAAGGCCACTGGGTTGTATCCCTCGTCTAAGAGAATCCAACGATCCCAAGAACACCCAAAATGGAGTTCGTAAGAAGAAACGACGGCTATAACAGCGCGGAACCCGAAGGTTCAACGATCAACCATACGGCCGGAGTAAAAAATTCCCACCGTATAGTTGGTAAAAAGGTCACAAACAACGGGATTTCGCCCCCGGAAGCTCCAAAACCTTCCCTAAGTCATATGACGGTATTGGGGGAACCCTAGGGCACCCCAAGGCCTATATAAAGGTGGGAGGAGCCAAGAGAGAGCCACCAATCCATATTCTCCACCACGGCAGAGCCTTGTCGTCGTGCCACCGCCATAGCCGCCTCCAATCAGATCTACACCATCATCATCACACAAGAGGAGAAGGGACTAGGATCTTGAAGGCCTCGACATCAATCTACATCGCCATCTTCATTAATAATGTCTCCATCATCGACCCCCTTTGGTTACTTGTTGTAATTCTAGATTGAATCTTGGATTTGCACTTGTCCTTAATTGTATCATCATACTTCATCCATATTCTATCCATGATGTTGATTGCCTTCATGTGTGAGTAGTTTCCTTTGTTCTTGGGGAGATGGAGAAACCCTAGTATGTGATTGAAATGAGATAAAGATTATTATGTCATATTGTTCATTATGTGTCTGTGTTAGATTTCCTTCATCTTGATATTGGGTGAAGCACGCCACTCAACATTTGCCTCACTGAGGACTAGATGGAGGGAACTACTTGTTGGTAGACGGAGGGATGGCAGCACTTACTATGACTATAAAGCTGTTGTCATTCCTTATGTATCAACTTGGGAACCGAGGAGAACTCACAGAACATTGTCCATGCCATGGGATACATCCTACGGGGTAAAGTCTCTTAATAGCACAGTAATTCGATTGATATCGATTGCTGTATGATGTGGTTATGACGGATGATATGAGCAGTGGTTGCTGCCTATTCGTCCATGTATGGAGATCCTCCCACACATATCATAAATGGTCTTATTTATTATAATAATTTTAATCACTCTTTCTAATTACTAGCGATTGATCCACTACTCCCTGGGAACTCTTTCCATCATCTTGCAGACTTTCATAATCATACTTGCATGCTCTTGTTTACTTACAGCTTTAGTATACTTATTGTTCTCTTATTTGAAAACCTCAAAATATCTTTACACAAAACTCGCATTTTATCTTGTTACTTAGAACGTTATTTAGAATTACTCTTTCAGTATTTAGTTCAAGAGTTATTTAGACTTCAGACTCCTCCCTATCGGATCGATATATTTATTTTGAAACTAGCTACAAACAATCTGTGCACTTGTAGTCATCAAGCTATTTTCTGGCGCCGTTGCCGAGGAGCTAAGTGTTGTAGGTCTTTTAGCTTTTGTTTATTTATTTTACTTTTTTTGGATTTTTCTTTAATCTTTCTTTATTTGCTGCATTTGTCTTTTTGCTTTTGTTTACAAACCAAAAACCCATAAAAATATTTGTTACTAATCATGTCTTCCGAGATAACTACCTTCCAACATATGAAATCTATAATGGAGGAGTCAAAGGGAAGGACTTTGGGAAATATTCATAAGAGGCAAGGCATATTAAAATAATGGTTGACTTGGGTGGACAAGTATTCATCCACACTATGTGACTCTTATCAATTATGCTGTGATTGTTGCGAATCTCCAGATCACCTCAATTATCAATGTGAGTATAATTCTGATACCGAACTAGCAAACTATAATATAGATGAGTTTAAATGCCTTGCTATGGAGGACACGTCACAATTTGTGCTTTTTACTGGTTGCAAAGAATTGTTATTTCGTTTAAGAGATATATAGGTAGAAAGTAAACCACTTGATATGGTCTATAAAGAAGTTCACCCTATATTCTGCTATTGCCCAGATAACTTCCATGATAATGAATTTAATGTTGGGCGGATTAAAGCTGCTATGGAAGAATCTAACCTTTTGCAGGGTGCTCCAACAAATAATGTGGAGGGAACTCCACTCAAAGAGCCTCCACCTAAACCACTAGAACATGTTGTTAATAAAGAGGTGGCGCTTGACGTTTCACCCTTTGAACTAGTGGAAGGTAAGCCCGAAGGTAAGACTATCGCCGAGCTTGTCGCGAATTATCTTAGTAAGAATGAATAGGAGCAACTTGATCAACCATTTAAATCTCCTACTTATAAAAATAACTTTCCACACACAAATAGTATGCATGCCAATGATACCTCATTCTCTAGTAATGACTTCTATAGGTCCCAAACTTATGGTGATTATTCTGAGGAGGGTTTATGCCTCGACTGTGATTTTGGGGACTTTGGTGAGGAACTAGAAAATGAATCTTTATATGAATATTGTGAGGCTATTAACATGGTACAGGAATCCTAATTGGAATAGTAGGATGAGGATTTTGAACAAAAAAATATGCAATATGACAGTAAGAGAAATGTATTCCCAAATAGTGGAATATGCTCAAAAGTTATTTTCTTCGGATACGATATACGATCCAATAATATGTCCTCAATGTCTGAAATTTGAGCATTACTTTCATTTTCAATGCTCCGATACCTTTAGTCAATCTTTAGTGTCTTATAATAATGGTGATACCACTAGTGAAGTATTAGAGTATGTTATATTTGAAGGTGCCCATGAGCTGATAATACATGTCATATCATGTATTAATAGTGAAGATAGTATTCTCATAAAAATGGCTTATAAAATCCTGCAACATATTTCTTGGTATTCTCAAGAACATTTTAGTGGGAATGCACTTATTATGAGGAGTAAGGCATGAAGTAGAGACATAGTGCCCTATGTTAATCATTTGTAGGGAATCCCATTGGAGAAGTATGAAGTTCCTTCCCAAGAAGAGGATGAACACGAAGAAGAACTGCTAATCCTTGAGGATATGAAACTACTCTACATGTGGGAGCAGGTGGATTACTGTTCTGGTAATTTGTCAAGTTTATTCGAAAGGATGAGGCAATATAATGGTAAGCCTAATAAGCATTATGATTATGAATGCATTCCTCTCTTTAAAGATTTTTATCAATCAATAGTCACATAAACGGTAATAATGTAAAACTCTTGGAATACATAGTTTATTAAGGGTCTCATGAGCTGCTTAGAAAAATTGGTATTATTATGAAAAGTGGCGATAATGAGGATTTAGAAAGGTATCATAATATTATGGATTTATATTGTCAATTATTGTCAAGAACATTTTAGTGGGAATGCACTTGTGATAAAGAGTAAGGAGCTATGTAAAACAATAGTTCCCGAAACTAACATTTTGCAGGAACCACTAGATAACGAGGAGGAACACCAAAAAGGTGAGGTTTAAGAAAAACATCATTCTACTAATAATAAGTTTGTTTATGATGCCTCAGTCTCTAGTAATGATTCTTATTGTGTTGAAACTAAAGATAATTTATTGTCAACACCCAGATTTTTAATCCCAGATGCCTGTTATGCCATACATCGCAATCCCAGGATTACCATTTTTGCGAGACATAATAGAATTGGATACCACAGTACATCATCCATTAAAAACCATACATAAGGTCTTACACAAATAAGGATCTCATGATCCAGTTCTTAATACAACTCAAGTAGCGGAAATACGTAATAATGAAGGTAGCGTAGGCGAAGCTCCATCTTCGGGGTCACATATGCTAACGATGGGAGATGATCCTAGTTGTCGTAACCTTCCTGGGGTCCATCTTCCAGGTACTCCTCTTCATAGTATGGCCATGGGAATAGCCAGGGACAAAGCCATGAGTACTCTTTAAGTACTCGCAAACTAATACTAACAAGTGAAGGGGGTTTCTTGTAGTAGGACACTAAGCTCTTGGGTTGTTTTGCAAAAAGCCAGATTTACCTCTACTAAGTTCAAAAGCAAGAGAAAGCTAGTAAAATTTTATAACACCTAAGTGGGAACTTGAATTTCATATCACAACTCTGTGTGGTCAAGTCAAAGTCTCAGTTCGTTTCAAAAGTCATTTTGAAAACATCTGACGGGGGAACAGTATGGCCACTCCAACTGTCCATAATCATGCGACGCTATTCGAATAGTTTGACACTCTGCAGAGATTGTACACTTTCACCACAACATTCGATACATCCGTCAGGAACAAATCCTGAATTCACCATACTCAGTATGCGGATAATCAATCCTAACCTTTCAATTACACGCCCTAGTATAAGCACCTCTCCTGTGAGTTTGGCCTCCCAACCATGACCAACTGTCATCTTGGGTACTACACAGGTGGACAATCTTCACAAGGTAGCCTGAGCTCAGACCTTGGCTGTTATATAAGTTTCCAGTCAAGCCCTACCCAATTCTCGGGTATTGTGGTTGTACGGTAAAATTGGAATGGTATCGCATCCAGACAACCATCAGTTTTATAAAGGGTTAAGGCTCATGCCTCAACATTTTCATCACCATAAATCCTCTGGTGTTCGGAAACACATGTCCAAAACATCTCAATAGAATGATCCATCATTCCAAAGTTTTCATAACCATTTTTCCACCAAGTATTCCCATCTAAGTTGATCAGGTTTTATGCTTAGCACTAGCATCTACAAGTGGGGGTAAGTACTATTGAGGGGTGGTAAACTAGTGGAGTTTTTAACTAAGTTCAGTCTCATGCCTTAGGATGACATAAAGATTATCTAGCTTAGGCCAAATTTTATGCTCTTTATGTAACCTTCAATTATCTTTCTAGTATCTACAATTCACTTAAGTAAACTCTAAGTAATAGCTTTGATAAATAAAAAAAGTATAAAGCTTGTAAGTAAAACTAGGATTGGTTTATCAAGTGGTTATGATCATATATGCTTAAGGCATATAGTTGGCATGGTAACAAGCAAGTATTTGCTTGCATAGGTCAACTTGATTAGTAATGCTTGCTAAAGTAGAGTATCTTGCAAGTGTTAGCTTGCCTTGTGCAGAGCAGTGGTTGAAGTTCTCCTCGGTTTCTTCTTCGTAGTATCCTCCTTCTTCCTCGTATCCTTGGTCGATACTAGCGTCTATAAATAAATACGAGGTACACAATCACCAAACAATACTTAACTAATTTCAATCATCACACAAAAGGGTCCTATAGATGATCTAGCATCATCACTAACAGTACAAGATTAAAGCTTGGTTTAATTTCTTTTATTTTTAGAAAAGTAATTTATACTCATTGAAAAACTACTTAAGATTTAATATTCTCCAAACCAAACATGCGATCATGTTGACACATGTCATCACCAAAAATTTTAGTCCATGGGAATGTGATTTAAAGTGGTGTCACAATTTAATAAGGTTTAACCTTTTATTTTACTTAAATAAAGTGACTAGAAATTCCTATGTGGCATTCTTTTATTACTTGAACAATATTTCTGTAAGTAAACCCAAATTTTTTTATATATTCTGAAAGGTATGATCAAATGTGATTTTTGAGAGTTGGAATCAACTCAAAAGCTTTTATGGTTTAAATTTGAAAAATGTTTGAATGCAGAAAAGGTTCTGCCTTGTTTTTTACCAAGGTTGATCTATAGCTTCAAATGATTTGAATCCAACGGGCTTGGCTTAATCATTTCAAAATCTTTCTAACAAAATTGGTTTCATTCAATTTGGTTTACTGAATCGAGTTGGGTTGATTTTTGAAACTAGGTACAGAACTATGTTTGAATTAAAATGGAAAAAGTTAAATTCAAACGACTAGGATGCGCGGGAAACGATACTGGGCCGGCCCACTCCGCGGCACAGGGCTCAACTGACAGGGGGGTTCCACTAGTCAGTGGCTATTTAAATGCGAAGCAGTACGGGGCAATCTCATCCGCACGATCTAAGTCTAATCGAACGGCTGCTACTCATCGTCCACGTCGGGCTGCGCCGGTGAGACAGAAACCTAACACGGCAGGTGGGGGTCGTCGGGGGCTCACCGGGGCTCAGGCGAGGGTCGGCGATGCGGGCGAACGACGAAGTCGACGACGGTGAACCTCGTGGTATCGGCAACTTCTCCTGGGGTGGACGAAATCGACGACGCCCTTCTTCTCCAGAGGTGGCCTGCTCCGGCCAAATTCCGGCGATGTGCTGCTTGCCTTGCTCTGGGAACAGGGTGGAATGATCAGTGAGGAGAGGGGAGTGAGATGGTGTGAAGAGTTTGAGCGGGGGAGGCCTCTATTTATAGTCTCGACGACGAGACCGAACAGAATGGGCAGGCGACGGTGGCAACATGGCTACAGGCTTCTACAGGCATGGCCGGCGGTGGCGATCGATCAGTGGTCTCCTGGCGATTCTCTATGACTTTAATGCGCGTGTAGGGGCGGTGGAAAACGGTCTGGAACATGTGATGCTCTGCGCGGCAAAGGCGGCGTCTTCGACGACGAGCGGTGGCTGTGAGGCCTGGGGCGGCGAACGGGGATGTCTGGCGGTCTCCTGGGATGGTGGTGATTGCGTATGCACGCGGTGAGGGCGGCGCGCAGTCTGTGGGCATGTGTCGAGGGTGGCGCATGCTCGGCATGGTTGATGAGGCAGGCGCGGCGTTCACAGGTGCTCAGTCGATGTCTTGAGGCAGGGCTGGTCGAAGGGCGATGAGGCATGGGTGATCTCTCGGACAAGGTTGGCGGCTAGTTCCTCTCTAGCTTCTTGTCTACACTGGGGTGGCATGGGTGGCTTCGGCTGTTCACCATTGATGACATTGCCAAGCTTACAGTGGTGCTAGACGTTTACAAATGAGCTAGATGATCTACTAAAGCCTAGTTGCAACCAGAGAGGGAACAAGTTAGGCTCAAATCACTGCTCCAAATAGTGTTTGGATTTTATTTAATTTGCATCTGCAAGGTGTTTGATGAAATGGCCGCATGAATTCAAGTTCTGAATTTTGAAAAGATTTTTGGTGGGTGTGCTTGGTAGGTGCTGGTGAGTCTGCAGATGCTTGGGTTTGAAAGTTGAGCTTGTTTGAGTGGTTTTTGAAAAAGTGGGATCTTCCCATATGATATAGATTCAATTTTAAACTGTCCTTTAAACTATGCATTCAAATGTTTTTGGATGATCACAAAGTGGGCCTTGATACTTTGTTATGAGTACTATCAAGGGGTGCAAAGATCCAAACAAGTTTCTGTTAAGTTCGGAAAGGTAGAGACAGCCAAAGTAGGCATGGGAGTTAATTTGGCCAAAGTGACCATTCACTCATTTTGTTTGTTTTGATTTATTTGTCTTTGGGAAAAGTGTGGGGATTGTTTAGATGATGTTTATTTCACCTAAGAATCCTTTTACAAGCAAAGAAACACATAAACAAGGCAATTCAAAAGAATTCAAAATGGGATGCATACACACATGCATGCTTTCATATTTTTATTTAGAAAAGTTTTTGTTAACCCTAATTTTGATGCATAGAGTTTGATGATTCTAGTTTAATATTTTTGGGATGTTACAAACCTTCCCCCCTTAAACAAAATCTCGTCCCGAGATTTGAAAAAGGACGAAAAGATTACCTAGGATTTGAAGACATCGGGAAACTCCGTCCTGATGTGATCTTCGCGCTCCCAGGTAGCTTCCTCTTCTGTGTGGTTGCTCCACTGAATTTTGAGAAACTTGATGCTTCGGGTTCTGGTGGTTCGGAAATCTTCTTCCAAAATACGGATGGGTACTTCGGGATAGGTCATGTCATCGTTGATCTCTATGGTCTGGTGATCCATATTCTTTAACACTTCCGTCTTCTCCGGAACTTCGAGGAAGTTGCAAAGTAATGAGATATGGAACACATTGTGCACGGCTGACATCTCTTCAGGTAGTTCCAATTGATATGACACTTATCCTCGATGGTTCAGAATTTTGAAAGGTCCGATATATCTTGGGGCTAACTTTCCTTTGAGTTGGAAACGCTGCATTCCCTTCAATGGCGACACTTTCAGATATACAAAATCTCCTATGTTGAAGGCGAGGTCTCGACGTCTCTTGTCGGCATAACTCTTCTGTCTGGACTGGGTTGTCTTGAGGTGCTCATGAATCTTGTGAACCTTCTCTTCTGCTTCTCGTAGGATATCGGGTCCGAAAATCTGACTCTCTCCTACTTCATACCAGTTCAAAGGGGTGCGACACTTCCTTCCGTACATGAATTCAAATGGGGCCATTTGCAAACTAGCTTGATAACTGTTGTTGTACGAAAATTCTGCAAATGGCAGACAGTCTTCCCACTTAGATCCATATTCTAACACACATGCTCTCAGCATATCTTCGAGTATTTGATTTACTCGCTCTGTTTGTCCATCGATCTGAGGGTGATACGCGGTGCTAAAATCTAGGCGGGTTCTTAAACCTTCTTGAACTTTTTTCCAGAATCTCGAGGTAAACTGAGTTCCTCGATCCGATACTATTTTCTTGGGGACTCCATGCAAACTGACGATTCTAGCGATGTATAACTCCGCTAGCTTTGAACTCTGATATGTGGTCTTGACGGGTAAGAAATGGGCGACTTTGGACAATCTGTCCACTATGACCCAGATAGAGTCATTTCCCCTACTAGAAGTAGGCAATCCAGTGATAAAGTCCATTCCAATGGAATCCCATTTCCATTTCGGAATCTGCAATGGTTGCAACAATCCAGCGGGTCTTTGATGTCCCACCTTGACTCGCTGACATATATCACACTTGGCGATATAGCTTCCGATTTCTTTCTTCATCTTATGCCACCAAAATTGCTCTTTCAAATCTTGATACATCTTAGTTCCTCCGGGGTGGAATAAATAAAGAGTATCATGAGCTTCCTTGAGAATAACTTCTTTCAACTCAGAATCTGCTGGTACACAAAGGCGTCCTTTGTACCACAGAACTCCTTCTTCGTCTTTGGTGAATCCGGTACTTTGCATGTACCGATACGATGCTTGATTCCGTCAATACTGGCATTTCCTTTCTGCACCTCTTTGATCTGGCTGATCAAAGTGGGTTGAAGTTCTATGCTAGCCAAAAATCTTTCACTCACTAATTCCATTCGAAAATCTTCCATACCTTTGTGCAAACTTGGTTGCTCCTTCAAAATCATGGAGTTCAAGCGGCACGGCAATCTGCTAAGGGCATCTGCTACCACGTTGGCTTTACCAGGGAGATAGTGAATGTCCAGATCGTAATCCTGGATTAACTCAATCCATCTTCTATGCCTCATATTCAACTCCTTCTAAGTGAATATATACTTCAGGCTCTTGTGATCCGAATAAATCTCACAACGATTTCCCATCAGGTAATGCCTCCATGTCTTCAGGGCTAGAACTACGGTTGCGAGTTCGAGGTCATGGGTTGGGTAATTTTGCTCATGTTATTTCAGTTTTCGAGATAGATAAGATATAACTTTTCCTTCTTGCATTAGCACGCATCCGAGACCGATCTTGGATGCGTCACAATACACGTCGAAGGGCTTCGTGATATCCGACATGATTAAGATTGGGGCTGAAATCAATCTCCCCTTGAGTTCTTGAAAACTCGCTTCACATTTGTCCGTCCATTCAAACTTCTTGTCCTTCTTTAGAAATTGGGTCATGGGTCTGGCGATACTCTAGAATCCTTCTACGTAATTGCGGTAGTATCCCGCCAATCCGAGAAATGCACGAACTTGGGTTTGAGTGGTTGGGGCTTGCCAATCTTTGACATCTTTCACTTTTGCAGGATCAACGGCAATTCCTCCGGCTGATACAATGTGACCGAGGAATCCTACCTCCTGTAACCAGGATTCACATTTGCTAAACTTTGCATACAACTAATGCTCTCTAAGGGTTCCAAGAATGGTCCTTAGGTGTATCTCATGTTCTTCTTCTGATTTGGAATAAATCAGAATGTCATCGATGAAAACAAAGACAAACTTATCCAGGAAGTCCATAAAAATCTTATTCACGAGATTCATGAAATAAGAGGGGGCATTGGTTAATCCAAAAGACATAACGGTATACTCGTATAATCCATATCTGGTGGTAAAGGCAGTATTTGGAATATCCTCTGCACGAATTTTGAGTTGATGATAGCCAGTCCTAAGATCAATCTTAGAAAACACTTTGGCACCGGTCAACTGATCAAAAAAATCTTCTATCTTGGGAAACTGGTACTTGTTTTTGATGGTGACATCATTCAACTTCCGATAATCCGTACACAAACGGTTACCTCCATCTTTCTTGTCCACAAACAAAACTGGTGATCACCATGGTGACGCACTTGGTTGAATCAATCCAATTTCCAGCATGGCATCCAGTTGATTCTTCAGTTTTTCTAGTTCAGACGGGTTCATACTATATGGTCTCTGGGCTATGGGTCCTGTTCTGGGGATTAGTTCGATGATAAACTCGATATCCTGATCTGGGGGCATACCGGGCAAACATCTGGAAATACATCGGGGTATTCATAGACTATCCGGACTTGGTCAATGGTAGGTTGGGATATACTCTTGTTGCACTTGAATTGACGAGGTAAGGTTTCAGATATATGCTCGACTGATATTCCGGATGTACTGGTCATGGTGATGGATTTCTTGGCACAGTCAATCAATCCTTTATGTTTGGACATCCAATCCATTCCTAGTACTACTTCCAAACCTTTAGTTTCGAGTACTATCAGGTTAGCATAAAAATCTATGCCATGGATTCGGATAGGGACGGCTTTGCAAATTTGCCTAGCCTTGGTGGTTGAACCGGGAATTTGGACGATCATAACATGCTTCAGTTTTGTTGGTTGAATATTACTAGTGCAGGAAAATTCTTGGGTGACAAATGAATGCGATGCACCAGAATCAAATAACACTCTTTCCATTACTGAATTAACAGAAAATATACCCAGCACGACGTCTGTCACTTCCTGAGCTTCTTCAGCATGCATGAGAAAAAGACGGCCGTTGCGGTTGAGCGAATTCCCTGGGGCAAACCTTCTTCCTGGTTGAACATGACCCTGCTGCTGAGCTGGGGTATTTGCTTTGGGGGCTGCGACATTCTTCTTGCTGGGGCACTCGTTGGAGTAGTGACCCTTATTTCCACAGTCATAACAAGTCACTTGCGACTTGTCCTTTGCTGTAACAGGCACAACATTGCTTCCAGTCCTCGGGGCAGTGTTGGTGTTGGCGGTAGCATTGTTGTTGTTGAACTTATGTGGGGCACGGTTGAAATTGTTAGAGTTGCCAGGGTTGTTGTGATTTCCTCCGGGCCTTGGGTTTCCACGGTTGGGATAGGTCGGACGGTTCATCGGGGGTCTGTTGGTTCTTGGGGCAAATCCTGGAGATGGGTTAGGGCGGTACTTTGGGGTCTGATGGGTTCCTGGTTGATGCATCATGTGACGCTTGCGGTTCTCATTGGATTGGTTGATCTTTCCTTCCATCTGGATAGCAGAGTCGACAAGGGCTTCAATATTAGCAAAGGGGATATTGACTAACATAGTCTTCATCTCATCGTGCAGACCATTCAGGAATCTTTCTTTCTTCTTGGCTTCGGTGTCGATCTCATCCGGGGCATACCTAGCTAATGACAAGAATTTGTCACAGTTTTCCACTACGGTCATCCTTCCTTGCTTCATTTCTCTGAACTCGTCTCTCATTCTCTTGATCAAACCTGGTGGCACATGGGTTCTGCTGAACTTGACTTTGAATTCCTCCCAGGTCATCATCTGTCCTCCGGTCATGGCACGAACACTGTTCCACCATGCTCTAGCATCTCCGGCTAGATAATGGGTGGCGAACATAACTTTCTCGTTGGCTTCCACTCTGGCGACTTCTAGGTTATTTTCCATGGTTTGCAGCCAATCATCGGCATCTAAGGGCTCTTCCGACTTGGTGAAAACAGGTGGGTTGGTGTTCTAGAAATTCTTCAGCTTAGATCCATGGTTGTCCTGGTTTCCGTGGCCTTGGTTGTTGTGGGCTAGCTGAGCTATCTGTTGAAGGGTGGCTAGGTTGGCCTGACGTTCCGCTCTTTCAGCTTCGCGGTCAGAAACCTACATTTGCAGGATCTGCAACATCGGGTCCGGGGATGAACCACTTCCTCCGCATGGCATCTGAAGATTGAGATAGATCATGAGAAAAGAGGGAAATTTCTAAGGTTCAGGGCTTTGAAAGTTTTTAAAGTTTGACTCAGATTTTCTAACAACTTGCTTTTCATTCATTCATTCATTCATAGCACACGATACAAACACACACCACAACAAGGTAAACATATGGTTTTAGGAACCATTCTGGAAAGTACGATACAGTGGGACCGAATACTACTCACTACGCTAGTGCTCAAGTGCTACTACTCCTTGGAGTCGGTGTAGTCGTCATCCTCATCATCATCGTCATCATTGATGAAGGCGAAATCCTCCTCATCGGTGAAGAAATCCATAGCCTGATCCTCCAGAAAATCATCATCATCGCTGAGATAGGAGTAGGGGTCTCCATGAAGATCCTCTCCGGCATTCCCCCTTTCTTCCAACTGCATGTCTCTCTCGTGGATGGTCTCCTCCAAAGACGAGATACGGTGGCGAAGACGGACAATGATGCACTCCTTCTTATCGAGCTGACGGTAGCGAGACCTGCGATCCTTCGCTAGCATGGCGATGGTATGATCCTTTGTCTTGATAGTGGCGGACTTGTGGTTGGAGTAGTCACGACAATTATCCAACTCCTTCTGACGATCGTACATCATGAAGCTAAGGTGGTCCAATTGGGTCTTTAGCTCGTGGTGGTATGGGGCTTCCAGTGGTTGTCCATTAGCATCACGCCTTGGGCAAAACTCAAAGCGGGTACCCTTGATCTGGTTGATACTCTGCCCACACAAACGGGCAAGCGCTTCCTGCATAGCCCTGGCAAGTCCATCGAGCCAGTTGTTCTCTCTTAAGGTAAACTGAATTACCTCAGCAGTGGGAGGTTCAATCTTTCCTCGGAGACTTGCAACAATTATCCACTGCAGATCTTATCCTCCTTGATCACTGAGCTGAGCTCCGAAGAACTCGGGGTGCGGACGCTCCAGAAGTTCCGAAAGCTGGTCCAAATCCCTCTCAAAGATAAGGTCTCCTCCATTTCCCAACTGGTAAAACTTGTTGTACTTCACGTCCATCTAAAAGAATATAAGATGAGTAAGTTAGTAGAGTGATCAAGTGTGTCAAATTTTATGTATTTTGCAAGAGTTTTTGAGTAACATGAATTTTCATGAAAGAATCAAAGTGATAAGAATGGGAATTAGTTTTTGTAAATATCTGCTTTCTTTTGTTTTGAAACTAAGTTTTTGATTCCAAACGTCCAGTATAACTACGGTCTCCTATGGTCAGGATGGCTCTGATACCAACTTGTCAACACCCGGATTTTTAATCCCAGATGCCTGTTATGCCATACATCGCAATCCCAGGATTACCATTTTTGCAAGACATAACAGAATTGGATACCAGAGTACATCATAAAGGATGACATAAAGATTATCTAGCTTAGGCCAAATTTTATGCTCTTTATGCAAACTTCAATTATCTTTCTAGTATCTACAATTCACTTAAGTAAACTCTAAGTAATAGCTTTGATAAAGAAAAAAAGTATAAAGCTTGTAAGTAAAACTAGGATTGGTTTATCAAGTGGTTATGATCATGTATGCTTAAGGCATATAGTTGGCATGGTAACAAGCAAGTATTTGCTTGCATAGGTCAACTTGATTAGTAAGTCTTGCTAAAGTAGAGTATCTTGCAAGTGTTAGCTTTCCTTGTGCAGAGCAGTGGTTGAAGTTCTCCTCGGCTTCTTCTTCGTAGTATCCTCCGTCTTCCTCGTATCCTTGGTCGTACTAGCGTCTATAAATAAATACAAGGTACACAATCACCAAACAATACTTAACTAATTTCAATCATCACACAAAAGGGTCCTATAGATAATCTAGCATCATCACTAACAGTACAAGATTAAAGCTTGGTTTAATTTCTTTTATTTTTAGAAAAGTAATTTCTACTCATTGAAAAACTACTTAAGATTTAATATTCTCCAAATCAAACATGGGATCATGTTGACACATGTCATCACCACATATTTTAGTCCATGGGAATGTGATTTAAAGTGGTGTCACAATTTAATAAGGTTTAACCTTTTATTTTACTTAAATAAAGTGACTAGAAATGCCTATGTGGCATTCTTTTATTACTTGAACAATATTTCTATAAGTAAACCCAAATGTTTTTATATATTCTAAAAGGTATGATCAAATATGATTTTTGAGAGTTGGAATCAACTCAAAAGCTTTTATGGTTTAAATTTGAAAAATGTTTGAATGCAGAAAAGGTTATGCCTTGTTATTTTTACCAAGGTTGATCTATAGATTCAAATGATTTGAATACAACGGGCTTGGATTAAGCATTTCAATATCTTTCTAACAAAATTGGTTTCATTCACTTTGGTTTACTGAATCGAGCTGGGTTGATTTTTGAAACTAGGTACAGAATTGTGTTTGAATTAAAATGGAAAAAGTTAAATTCAAACGACTGGGCTGCGCGGGAAACGATACTGGGCCGGCCCGGTGTCACTTCGCTTCGCGGGGCTCAACTGACAGGGGGTTCCATCATTCAGTGGCTGTTTAAACGCGAAGCGGTACGGGGCAATCTCATCCGCACGATCTAAGTCTAATCGAACGATCGCTACTCGCCGTCACGTCATGCGCCAAGCGAGACAGAAACCTAACGTGGCAGGTGGGGGTCGTCGGGGGCTCACCGGGGCTCAGGCGAGGGTCGGCAATGAGGGCGAACGACGAAGTCGACGACGGCGAACCTCCTGGTACCGGCAGCTTCTCCTGGGGTGGACAAAATCGACGGTGCCCTTCTTCTCCAGAGGCGTCCTGCTCCGGCCAAATTCCGGCGATGCGCTGCTCCCCTTGCTCCGGGAACAGGGTGGAACGATCAGTGAGGAGAGGGGAGTGAGATGGTGTGAAGAGTTTGAGCGGGGGAGGCCTCTATTTATAGTCTCGACGAAGAGACCGAACGGAATGGGCAGGCGACGGTGGCGACATGGCTACGGGCTGCTAGAGGCATGGTCAGCGGTGGCGATCGATCGATGGTCTCCTGGCGATGATCTATGGCTTTAATGCGCGTGTAGGGGCGGTGGCAAACGGTCTAGAACATGTGATGCTCTGCGCGGCAGAGGCGGTGTCTTCGACGACGAGCGGTGGCTGTGAGGCATGGGGTGGCGAACGGGGATGTCTGGCGGTCTCCTGGGACGGTGGTGATTGCATATGCACGCGGCGAGGGCGGCGCGCGGTCTGTTGGCGTGTGTCGTTTGTGGCGCTCTGGCGCACCCTCGGCATGGTTGACAGAGGCACAGACGCGGCGTTCCTGGGTGCTCTGGTCGATGTTTTCGAGGCAGGGCTTGTCGAAAGGCGGCGGTGAGGCATGGGTGATCTCTCAGACAAGGTTGGCATGACTAGTTCCTCTCCTAGCTTGCTTTGTACACTGGGGTGGCATGGGTGGCTTCGGCTGTTCACCATTGATGACATTGCCAAGCTTACAGTGGTGCTAGACGTTTACAAATGAGCTAGATGATCTACTAAATCCTAGTTGCAACCAGAGAGGGAACAAGTTAGGCTCAAATCACTGCTCCAAATAGTGTTTGGATATTATTTGATTTGCATCTGCAAGGTGTTTGATGAAATGGCCGCATGAATTCAAGTTTTGAATTTTGAAAAGATTTTTGGTGGGTGTGCTAGGTAGGTGCTGGTGAGTCTGCAGATGCTTGGGTTTTGAAAGTTGAGCTTGTTTGAGTGGTTTTTGAAAAAGTGGGATCTTCCCATATGATATAGATTCAATTTTAAACTGTCCTTTAAACTATGCATTCAAATGTTTAGATGATGTTTATTTCACCTAAGAATCCTTTTACAAGCAAAGAAACACATAAACAAGGAAATTCAAAAGAATTCAAAATGGGATGCAAACACACATGCATGCTTCCATATTTTTATTTAGAAAAGTTTTTGTTAACCCTAATTTTGATGCATAGAGTTTGATGATTCTAGTTTAATATTTTTGGGATGTTACATTTATCTATGGAGGCTTTATGCCTAGATACTCATTTGGAGAACACTAATAATGATGAACTGGAGATAAATCCTTGTAGTATTAATGAGCTGGGTTCGGGAGAGCACATCTTTGACGAAATATTTGTTGACGATGCTTCTTTTTGTGAGTGGCTTGATAACTCTAGAACTGATGAACTTGTTAGAAAGGGTGATGAACTAGAGAATAGAGACACTTCTGAATTTTTCCCTGCTGCTAAAGATGAGTATTATGAAGTGTTCCCTCGTGATAGTGTAGCCCAAGAAGAATACTATGAATTGTATCCCAATGATTCTATTAAAGGTTAAATGTTTGAATTTACATGTAAATATCTAATCCTTCTGTTGAAGCTATCTAGGAAGGTATGCTCACAACACATAGCGCAACAATCATCATTTGTGAGCAATAACATATTTATCTACATGACTCCGATGCACCGCAAGCGGGTGAGACTTCGACCAGTCTATAAAAGTAAGTGCTCCAAACCTCTTTTGGAGGTAAGAATAAATAATTCTCTGGCTCCTATCTATTGAAATAATAATGAAAAAATTCCTGGCTACTTGGTTATAAGAAAGCGCTTCCTGGGAGGCAACCCGAAAGTCATTAGGTGTCTTTCTTAGTTTTGTGTCTTGAGTCTTGATGCATTCATGTTGCATTGGCATTTTTATTCTTTGCATGATTTGCTATTAGAGTTATCTTGTTGTAGTTTTCAAAAGGTATAATTTATTGTTACTATGTGTTGCATAAATCGGTTATACTTAAATCCCGTTTTATCCATGTTAATGTTGCCGAAAATTTAAGCTGCCATTTTTCTTTCAAAACATGGTGTTTAGCTAAGTCTTAGGTTAAGAAAGAATTATCGAAGAAATAGGTAAATTTTGGCAACTCCAGGAGGTTTAATGACCAACTATACTACGTGAATGAAAATGCCGGCCGTATAGATATCAATGCCTTTATCAAATTTCTTTCGAATGGTATAGAAGGTTTAAGGACCAACTATATGGCGGTAATAAAAATTCCGGCCGTATAGATATCGATGCCTTTATCAAATTTCTTTCGAAGGGTACAGAAGGTTTAACGACCAACTATACGGTGGGACCTTTTTGGTCTGGCCGTATAGTTGCACCCATATAGTTGGGAAAACCCCTCAAACGCGAACTGGAAGGTAACCATTGCTCAAAATTTTATTCTTTCTTCTTCCTACTTCCTCTAAAACCTCAAAACTCCACATGGGATATTCTCCCATGTTCTAGAGAAGCCGAGAATATGTAAGCAATAAAGTTCTACCTCATAAACCTTGTAGACTGTATTTCTCTATAGAAGTTCATGTTTTATTTTTACTTTCTTTTTTTGTCTGTTGGGTGAATGAACTTCGTTTGTATACCAAACCTATGTATTTTATTTTGTGTGTTATTTTCGCAGGGACTTGAACCTTGTGAGACGACGTGTATGGTGGTGCCGACCGTGCAAACACTCGCATGAGCCACTTGGTTGCTTCAAATCAACATGCTTAGATATTAATGGATGGTAAGACCTTCCAAACTTGAACCTCTCCCAATTAAGCATATAGGGGTTGCACACTCATGTTTCATGTTTTGTCTCACTTGCACTTCATCAAAATCTGGAAGTATGTACAACTCTTGGACCTTGTTTGTTTACTTAAGTGTGGTTCTTAGGTTGATGAGCCGACTCAGTGGGACTTGTATTTTTCTCACTTGTGAGATAATCCCTGTTCCTTCAAAAACACAAAATGCTTTATTTTATTCTTAGTTTCCTAACAGGTTCTCAAGGAAGGCAGCCAACAGGCTATATCAAGAAATATATGTTAAAGCAAAGGTCCATTGTCCACCAAAAAAGAGGTTACGTGTACCTCAACGGTAAAGTGCGTCACCCTTGTTTTCAACTAAGCTTGGGGAGGTAACCACTTATCACACTCTCTTTTGGAAACTATATTTTCTGTTTTCTTTTGGTGATATCCTGAAGTTTGGTTATTGCAAAGTTCTAGGCTTGGGGAGGTTACTTATGCATGTGTAGATTCTTGTGCAATGTTCATATTCGATGAAGGTTTAATGCAATCATGTGTCCCGATGTTTTTGAATGCTTGCTTAAGTGGGTCTAGTTTTTTATTTATATGGGGATACACTTGCTCATGATAGGCACCATAGGATTTGACTTAGAGCTTGTATGCATCTTGCCAAAAAAAATTATCAATCTTGTGATAACATTTTTGATCCTCTAGAAAAAATTTCCACAATCTCTACACTTGGAAAGAATGAATACTTGATCAAGATCTTTTGAAATTTCTTGGTTGTCACCTAATAGCTTTGTCTTATATAAATAAGTTATGCTCGACCCCATAGTGTCAAAATAATAGGCTTGAAAGTTTTCTTACGGAAGGAGTTGTCAATTGGAAATGATATTTCAAAGTTTTGAGTTATATGCTAAATAAGGTGTTGTTTAATTGTCTTAAGAGTTTAGCCTTAAAGATACTCAACACCATAGATGTGATGATCGACTTGATAGTACTCTTTGAAATGATTTGTTTGAAGAAACTAATGTTTAGCGGTAATTGAGATGCTATTGCTTTATGCATGTCTGCACCATTGTCACACAACATGGAATGATAACAACTCCGCTGGCCTTTGAACAATTCAAAAAGAGGAAACTCTTGGAGTTTGGCTATGAGTTGCCCAACATCTGTAGCAGAAATGCTATATTTGGGTATGCATTGGTATTCTCATGGGCCTGCGTTCAATGCAAAAGAGGGAATACTCCTCTGACTGTTATGAGAAATCATTATACCAAAAAGGGAAACCATGGTAATGGTCATGACTATCCATTATTAGCCTGTACATTCTAATTAAACACACTAAGTTTTGGCATGATCTCATTACCGATGATCTAAAATTTTAGAAAGACAAAGAATATAAAATGAGTGTTTGATATCCCTGATTCATTGATGTGGATGATCAAATGAGACACTATAATGCTATGCTTATTTTGACATGTTCTCGCATTTCCTTTTGGCATAAATCTCGTTACTAAGAGATAAACTTTCTGAAAGCTCAATAACTGATGTTTGCACTTCAGAGCCTTAACTAGATGACATGTCTGGGTAGAATATATTCCTATTTATGCTTGACATCTATTTACGACTAAGTTTTGTCTCATAAAAATAATGATATGAAAAGTTATACAAAAGGTGCATAAGGGATCACAAGTTTGTTTGCAAGTTAGATTCACTGTTGACATGGAGGATATAAGTTTTGATGAATCTTTAGGGGTCTTTATAACTTAGCTTGTATTGCCTTGTATGATTACATGTTTACTCTCTTTTATCTTGCAAGAAAAATAAGGATGCAAGGCATACTGAAGTTTCAATGCCAAGCAAAATTCCCCTCATATTATTTATCTACAGATACTGCTCAGAACAAGCAGAGTCTAAGCTTGGGGAGGTTTATGAGTGGAATTTATGTACACTTTTATATAGAAGTATTTTATGCATATCAACCACCCATCTCATGATTTATCTAGCTGCAATTATGCCAAATATGCATGGTTTCTGTTTTCATTCATTTTCATATGAGCTTTGCACATTTAGTAGTTTACGTAGAATTTATCCCTCTTCCTTGTCTTTGACATGTGTGTAGGTGTTGATGATGATTATGGATAAAAAAGGCAAAAGTAACAAAGAGAGCATAGTATGGAGGAGCTCCAGGGACCAGACTTAGCCATTTGAGAGGTTAAAAAGGTGAATTTTTCCAATTTCTCAAAACAAAGATGCAAGGCCACTGGGTTGTAGTCCTCATCGAGACGAATCCAACGAGCTCAAGAACACCCAAAACAGAGTTCGTATAAAGAAATGGCATGACACACCACAATTGCGCCTGGGAACGCCCTTGTCGGTACTCCACACTAGCCCTTGTGGTGACCTCTTGGAGTATAAAAGGAGGAACTTGGCCATAGGAAACAAGGAGAGACCTTCGTCCAGTAGGAAGATCGTTGGACAGTAGAGAGAGATCTCTAGCTAGTAGGAGGTGATTTATCTTGTGAGGGAGAGCTTTGGCCAGTTGAGAGTTTGGAGAAGAGAGCTTGAGTAGAGCAGATAGTGAGACGAAACTTCCTTCTTCATGCTGGAGAGAAGGAAGAAAGGAGAAATAGGGAGTGATAAGATGAAGAAAGAGGAATCATGGGGAGTGTAGAAACTAAGGTAGAAAGCGGCTCCCCGGCACCACAGAGATCATCATCTTGTACCTCGATCCACCCCAGATAATCCACCAAAGCAGGACGTATGGTTGTTAGCCATAGGGCGGCCCGAACCTGGGTAAAAAATGACGGTTTGTGCTATGTGTGTGTTGTGTGCTCATATCAGCAGGTTCCTACATCGTCGCTGAGATCGAAACGCCTTTGTTCTCACTACCGAACAAATAGGGGGTGCCTAGCATCCTTGATGTTCGCGTTGGCGAGACGCGACATCTGGCTCGCCAGTTAGGGGGGAGCTCGTGTTTTTGGCTTCAGCAATCAGCTTTAGCGTCAACAGCTTCGCAAGCATCATCATCGTTATCATAGTCTTTACCGACATCCATTTTGTCTTCGTCATCAACACCGACATCGACTGCATCATAGCCAGCCATGGCACTAAGGAGAGGTGATGGCGCCGGGACCAGCCCTGCCACAGTCGACTCGCCCACTGCACGGACTCGCTCCCATGCCCTTCCCATGACTGGAGGCTTGTATGCCGAGACTCAGGCACGGCACGCGGTTACCGTCGCAGGTGCCAACCCGCGTCCAGGGGAAAGCGCAACTGCACCACCACCACATCAGTCGCCACCACATCCTATGTTTGAGGAAGGAGATCATGCAGGTGGGGGCGCTTCTGCGCAGGAGATACCACCACCATGCGATACAGGAGGCGTCGTGTTCGAGGATCCCTTCGTCGGTGATGCAGGAGGTGCCGCTGGTGTAGCGGTTCTCCCCGCTGGAATAGGAGATGTCGTCGGAGGAGGCCACTTGCCAGAAGGAATCGTGCTGGCCGGGGTCAGAGGATCCGACCCCGAACCAGAGCATCAAGCGTCGGCTCAGCACGCGGCAATCCCAGCTCGCGTCGGGTCTCCTTAGCGGTGTATCCACCACTCCCCTAGAACGCCTTTTCCCCTATTGTAGTTCCAAGCTCTTTTACATACGCGATTCCTACTTTTTGCATTAAGTTTTACTTTAGTTTATTTAATTGCTTTGCTCAATCAAAAACCCAAAAACAATCCTTAAAACAATTCTATTTTTCTTGCATCTTAAAATTATTTCTTAAGTACTTCGTTTAGTTGTAGTTAAAAGCATTTGTCTTTTGCCTACTGCTTCCTGTGGGATCGATATCTTTATTTCGAAAATACCTACAAACGATTTGTGCACTTGCAGTCATCAAGCTATTTTATGGCGCCATTGCCACGGAGCTTAGCGCTATAAGTCACTTTACTTTTAGTTATTTACTTTTGTTGTACTAAACTTTGATTTAAGTTGCATGACCATAATAATGGACAACACTCACCATTTAATCCATCTTGAGGCGATTAGGAAAATGGGTTCGCCCATGGAAGCTTTTATAGCTGTCAATAAAGCATAAATCCTGATGGTATTGAGATCCATCCTTTAATACTTGAATTGCTACACTCTAAGAAATTTGCAGGAACCGATGAAGAGAGTCCATATGGGAACTTACAATTCTTTGAAGATGTTTTTGGTTCCTTTATGTTCGATAAATGTAATCTTGATAGGGCTAAAGTCCAGTTGTTTAGACAAACACTCTCAAATAATGTTTGCAACTGGTATAGATCATTTTGGGAAGAGACACCAAGGACTTTGACAGAATTGATAACCAATTTCCTATCAAAATATTACTCAGAAAGCAAAGCTCATAGGATGAGAGGTGCTATTATCAGTTTCAAAAATAGTCCCGATGAGAGTTTATATGAAGGCTATCTGAGGTATAAGAGTTATCTAGATAATTTCCCCATCGTCGTTTGCCTGATTGGTTAATCGCTCACACTTTTTCTGGAGGGCTTAATGATAAAAATAGAGCAAGCTTAGATACCGCTTCTAATGTTAGTTTTCTATCTTATACCTATGGTGAATCCTAGAAATTAATAATTAAAATGAGGGAGACAACAAAAAATCTTAAAAATGAGGAGAGCATTATGAATAGTTCTTCTGAATATGCTTGTGTTAATGATTTTCTTGCAGATGAAAATACTTGTGAAATAATTAAAACCCTCGGTATTGATTCTTACCCAGTAAAGGAAATTATTGAGAATTATGCAGGGCATCTACATGTACCTACAGAATGGAAACCCTATAAGCACCTCGAAGAAAGAAGTGTGCAAGAAAAAGTGCACCAATAGTAGATTTTTCCTCTGAACGTATTCAAGAGAATATCTAGAAAAAGCGTAGAGAGGAAGAACACATAAAGAGAAGATTAAAGAAACCAGAAAAGAACCCCGATGCCACTAATGCAAATATTGTTATATTGAAGGATCTTATGGAAGCACGAACCATGGATAATGAAGTGGTTACGTTAGACCTTGAAACTTTAGAATTCATCAAAGGTAAGGTACAAGGTAACAAAACTTCTAAGCCCATGACTCCTATATATTGTGGGGAAACTTTCTTATACGGAATTTGTGAATCGATTTCCACTATAAATATTATGCCTTCATCACTTTATGAGGAACTTTGCTACAATGTAAATAATCTAGATGTGGAATCGGTAGACACTTCTATAAATTGTCATATAGAACTAATATAAAACCGTAAGGTGTTATTAGAAATATATGTGTCTTTATTGGAGCACTAATGTACCCCCTTGATTTTCATATTGTTGATATGCCTCGAGATTCTTTTTGTCCTATCTTTTTATGCAGGACTTTTGTCTCCATAACCAAAGCTCGAATTGATAATAAGAATGAGACTATTTAAATGCCGTTTGGATAAGAGGAAATGACATTCCACTTCGCCAAACTAAAGAAGAGTCCATATGAAGAGGAAGATCTCAAGGAAGTAAAAATGATTGCCGAGCTAGCCATGATTCATTTCAGCACTCCGCAAGATGAATTAGAGAGGGGCCTAATCAATTGGGAGGAGGTACTGACATGGATTGTCACATCCAGAAATTTTCCAAATTTTGTAATGTGAAAAATAAATAAACAAAAAAAATTTGCTGAAATTTAGGCTGAAAAGAAACTTTTTATTTCTAAATGGAAACTTAAAAACCCATCTTGAGCAAACTTTGAATAAAAGGGAATCCAAAAAAATTCAAATCAAGTGAAATGCATTCATCAATGAATGTACCATGAAATTCAAACTTGGGAAAAATAAATCAAAACCCTAATGGAAGAAAATCATTCCAAGATTACTCTAAGACTATGGATTTGTTGCATATAAAATTTGTCAACAAACATTTATAAGTGATCAAAAATGACAAACAAAAATATTATATGATCATAGAAATTGATTTCATTCAATTTGGAACCGTGAATAAAAAGTTATGAATTTAATAAGTTGAAAGGAAATAATTTCCTAAGCTAATAAAGCTCCTATCTAAATCCATACCAATTTGTGAGAAAATTAATCCTAAAAGGATAAACAAATATTAAATAAGATTTTACAAATTGGAATCACCAAGTTTGGACCCTTAAATAAAAAGATATGGATTTTATAAGATAAAGAAATAAAGAAATAAATAAGGAATATTTAAAAGCCAAATTAAATCTTGGCCAAATCCATAAGCAAATGAAATAAAGATATTCCAAATTAAAATAAAGGGATAAAGAATATACAAATAAAATAAAATGGCCTTACCCAAATTCTATCCCATTTTAATGAAGATAAAATTTCTAATAGAAATTATTAATTAAATCATGAGAAAATAATGATTGGAATTTACCCAAGTGGAATAAAAGTTATTTAATTAACTTAAATGGAATCAAAGAAATCATCTAAATAAAATTTATGGAATTAAACCATATTTGATTTCATTGGAATAAAGACCTTTGCCCAAATTAAATGATTAATAATCATATTAAAATACTTTAAATAATTCAAAGTGAATTATTTAACACCCTATTAAATAAATAAAACCTACTGAAAAGGTTTAGCGAAAATTAGAATTCAAATAAAGAGTTTAACAATATATTTAATCTTATTTTAATGAAGGAAAGCGCTTATTTTAATAAAGAATAAAACCATAAAAAGAATAGAGAAATTATTCTAAAACTGGTCTTAAAAAAATACATGTTTAAACATAATAGAAACTTGCTGAAAAGTTTGAAAATATTTGAAAAGGAAAAGGGTTTGAAATCATTTGAATAAAAACAAAACAGAAAATCAAAATGGAAAAAGAAAAAGAAAGCAGAGAAGGAAAAAAATAAAACAACCCAGCCCAACCCACCTAGCCCATCTAGCCCAGCAGGCCCATTTCCCCTCTCCCCCGCAGAAAACGGTTCGTAGCTAATGTTAAACCCGCGCAGTCACTGAGTCACGGACCCCACCTCGTTTTTCTCTCTCTCGCTGCCGCCAGGACCCACTTCCCCGTCACCGTCTTCCTCACCCACGCGCTGACCTCGCCGGCCGTTTCTGGCCGTTTAAACTGCCATGTTGATTTAGCCCAGTGATCACGGCCTACTAAACGCCTCCTCCCCCTCTTCCATTTCCCTCAAACCCCGTCGCCAGAGAGCCCCTAGGCTGGACAAATTTCTCCACGCGCCACCACTGCTCCGACGACCTCATACGGTCGATTCCGGCCAGCCCTCATCACCCCTTGCCTTCTAGACCCCACGAGCATGCTCGCCAGACTGGCGTACTCGCAAGAGTCAGATCACACTGGCTTCGGGACGTCGCCTCCGACGACACCAACACGCCACCGCCTCCTTCTCCAACTCCAGCGACACCCTCAGGTAGCATCTGACCTCCCCTCTCCTTCTCCTTCACGCGCGCGTACTCACCACGACTCAGCGCATCTAACAGTGCTTCCCTTTTTCTCTTGCGTGCACGGTAGCTTCGTCACCGTCTTCAACAGAGCGTTCCTGAGCCAGTGAGGATCTCCGGTGAGCAATCCACTCCGACTCCATGCGCCCCTTCGCCAACCAAGCAGACCTTGAGCTTCAGCACGACGAGGCGAACTCGGTGAGCTAATCGTCCCTCTCACGCGCTTCCTGTATCGCCGACACCGTCCATGTCTGACCGCGCCGCCGTCAGCCGCCGCCGCCAGCGCTGCCCATTCCTGGTCACACGCGCTGCAGCCGTTGGATCTTGATCGCATGGATAGGATAGAATCACTTAAGTGAAGGGGTACGCTAGATTTGTGCCACACGATCATCTTTATATCCAACGCACCACATTAGCCGATTCGTGCGAACCGGCACCGACGAATCAGGACATGACGCGTGGCCAGCCTTTGATTTAAAAACCAGATTTTGTTCTATGGAATGTTCAAACTTGCAAAAATCATAACTTTTGATCCACACGTCCAAACTTTGCAAATTTTATATCAATGGAATCAGCAAAATAAATACTTTCTAACCATGTACTTTGTTTAGTAAGTTGCTTCTGTAAACTTAGTTGTTTTTGCAGAAACTTGTGTAGGCATAATTTGAATATAAAAATTGTTCTAGAAATGTTTTTAAGGTAAAATATTTGATAAATGGTTTGTTTTGAACCTACTGACCATATAAACCAACTTTTGTATTTAAAAATATATTATGTGACAAATAGAAAATATTTATTTGAATAAAAGCAATTCTAGCTAAATAAAAATATTGAATATGGTTTAAAATGCTTTTTGAATAAAACCTTTGGAAAATGATTTGATTTAAACTCTCTTACCTTAAACACCAAGTTTTAGGACTTAAAAATTTATTTGATGAACCCTATAAAATTATTACTTTTCTAAAAGGCATTTCCAACAACATAAAATATTGCTTTGGTATAAAAATGGTTTATAGGTAAAACCTTTTGCAAATGGCTTTAATAATAAACACCTGACCATAAAACACTAACATTTGTGTTTAAAAATGTATTTGTCAAACACTAGAAAATAATACTTGATTTAAATCATTTCTAGCAAAACAAGAATGATTTAAATGGCCATTTTCACTAACTTAAATATCAAATGGTTTTGCCACTTTTATAAATGACCAATAGATGTTTTAGAATGTTTATAGCCTAATAGAAACCACTTTTACAAATAAAACAATCTTTGGCATGCTTGCATGCATTGCTTTGTTTTTATTATTCTATGTGATGATTGCTTGAATGGTAGATGAAATATTTGCTTGCTTGATTGAATTGTAGTGGAATTTGAAGAGTGTGACTATTGCAAGATCAAGGAGTGAACTTATATTCTCTACCAAAAAGGCAAGTGGTACTTCATACTTTTGTCCCAATATTTTGACTTTGCATCAGAAATATTTTGTATAGGTCTACATGTTAATTTTTACTAAGTACATATATGCTATACTTGGGAAATCCTAGTAGTTGTAGAATTGTTAGAATTTTATCTAAGTTAAGATACTTACTATTGCCATGCTTATCCTAGCTAGTAGCAACCAAGGGTAGATTATATACACATGCTATAGAAAATATTTCTAAGTCTTTGACTTATGTTTTGCTTAATAAAACAACTAAGTGAATGAAACACCTGGGTGGAATGGTGGATTGGTTTATGTTGAGTGGTTACACAAGGCCAGGGGACTGGTGAACCTTGTGTATCTCACTTGTGGAATGCCACCTAGGAACAAAAGGATTTCAGATGCCATATGTTGAGAAGCTTTTAGTGCAGCCACATGGCATTATGGGCTCTGCCTGGATCATATAGGTTGCAATAACTTAGCCAATTGGACAGTTGGAGGTAGTGGGTGATAGGTTGGAACGCGTCCATTTGGTCTAAGGGAAGTCTTCTGAAAGGTCTTGTCCTGGTGAAAATCAAGTCTTTCGGGGAAAGTGCAACACCTCTGCAGAAGGAAGAAACTAAGTACTTAGCCGTGTCCCCGGTAATGGACAATTTGAGCATCAAGACATGGAAGCTATCAAGAATCTCCTCATCCCAATTTCTAAGTTAAAAACTTGTGGTTGAACAAGGGTTAAAGGATCACCAATTTCTATTGGTAGATGCCTTGGGTGATTTTGACAAACAAAAACTTAGTGTTTTCAAATGATAAGAAAAATCTATTTTGAGCAAATCAAGCCTAAGCTCCACTTAGCCAAATGAATATAGATGATAGACTCCACTATACTACCATAGTATCACTTGCCAATACAATTCAAATGTATGGACCCTTGTGGCTGTAACTTATTATGTTGCAGGTTTGTTTTATGTTAGTGAAGTGTGTTGATTAGGATTACAAGTCTACAACCAACATGATTGCCTGTGGAACTTTGAACATGAAGGACTCCATGCTATAGTTATTTCTGATGCATTGTAAGGAGATAGCCAAATGAGCTATGTAAGATGTAATGTATTATTTTATTCCTGGTTATAAAGTTGTATTATGACCTTTGTTTCTTGCTATTACATCTCAACTGTGGATGCTAGCTATTGATCCAGGGACTAGCATTGTAAACACATGGATCTCTACCTTATTAAAGGTTGGGACCTCTACAGATGGTATCAGAGCACTGTGTTGCCTGTAGGATTGTAACCCTTGGATTGGACAAAACCCCTTAGAAAAATAGGAGTTGTATTTGTTCCAAAACTTATTTTCAAACAATCTTGTAAACTCTTTCCTCAACCATTTTGGTTTTGATTCTACATCTCTTCTATTTCAACTTGATGGACAAGACCTCAACCATGAGCAAAGACCTTACCATGAGCGAAGGACTTCACCAACTCAACTGACTTCAAGTTCAACATCATCAAAGACTTCAACTTTATTTTCACCAAGGACTTCAACTTGGATATCACTAAGGACTACAAGTGAGACAATAAATATTACTCAAGACTTGAAGACTAAGGAAACACAACTTAGAAGGAACCATCATCACTTTTGAAGTTTTGTGACCAAGATACAAGAATTTTTCCAAGGATACCATGATCTTGTTCAAGAATAAACAACTAAGAAGAATGGAACGATCTCAAGAAAAACCATATAGTTGGACCACCATACTAGTGATTAGATCAAACCCACCAACTTATGTGGTGTAGCAAAAATATTTTGTTGCCTAAAAATGTGCTTGAAACTTGTTGTTTGAGTGTAATGTTTGTTTGTGATTGCTTGCACATTGCTTGTGTGAAATTGTTGTGTGTGATTAGAATTATCGCCTTAGAAATCTTTTGCCTATTATAATCCCAATCCAACCCAAACAGATGACTTCTCCAAGAAACTCCAACGTCAAGAATGGTGACAACAACAACAACCAAGAGATGCACATGAGAGAATAACTACTAGTAAACCAAACCCATTTGAATCAGATGACAACTCAGTTTTTATCCAACAACAATGAGTTAGACCCAACCTTACAAAAGTTTTTGGAAATCCAATCCCAATTGTTGAAAGGGATGACCACTCAAATGATCAACATGAAAGACAACCATTCCCAAGGAGTTTGTGACAACCATGATGTCAAGGATGATATTATATAAGGAACTCAAGCTTGCAGTATTTGTGGAGACATGGATCACACTTCCAAAGAGCGTGAAGATCAATGCCCCAATTGTGAAGAGAAACATCCAACTAATCAATGCCCCACATCTCAAGTGACTTGTTTCCTATGCGAAGGAAATAATCATGTACCTATCCAATGCCCCATCTATTCTATAGTTCAACAAAGGAAACAAGGTGGAGTGCATCAAAAGTTTGGAGACCTCCATGAGGAAACAAGTCCTACCAAGAAGGATGAAGACAAAGGAAAATCTCAGCTTGCACCTCCATGCATTATGACTCACCTTGATGGACAAAAGAGGAAACGTACGTATTATCCAAGGATACGATTAAGGAAACAAGGAGACTTTCCCACCTTTGAGATGAGATATGAAGAGCATGAACTAGAAGAACTCCTATCTTTGGAGAAGCCTAAGAAGAAGAAGAATAAGGAAATTAGCCAAGTGTGGTGCAACAACTGCAAAGATCTAGGCCATTATATATCAACTTGTCCACATAAGATACATGAAGAACTCAACCTTGTCACATGTTACAATTGTGGTAACCAAGGACATTGTGCAAGCAATTGTCCAGAAAAGATGAAGTACAAGACAAGCAAGCCTATGAGAGATCTCAGCCTTGTCACATGTTTCAAGTGTGGAAACAAAGGACACTATGCAGATGTCTGTCCAAAGAAGTTTCATCAAGATCCCAAGTAAGACAAGATGTAATCTAGTTGAAAACTTTTTAAGGGTGGTAGTACCCTAGTTGTTTTGAAGCCAACTTGTAACCTCTAGCCTCCCCAAATCTTGGGACGAGATTTCTTTTAAGGGTGGTAGCCTGTCACATCCGAAAAATTTCCAAATTTTGTAATGTGGAAAATAAATAATTGTTGAAATTTAGGGTGAAAAGAAACTTTTTATTTCTAAATGGAAACTTAAAAACCCATCTTGAGCAAACTTTGAATATAAGGGAATCCAACAAAATTCAAATCAAGTGAAATGCATTCATCAATGAATGTACCTTGAAATTCAAACTTGGGAAAAATAAATCAAAACCCTAAAACCCTAATGTCAGAAAATCATTCCAAGATTACTCTAAGACTATGGATTTGTTCCATATAAAATTAGTCAACAAACATTTATAAGTGATCAAAAATTACAAACAAAAAATTATAAGATCATAGAAATTGATTTCATTCAATTTGGAACCATGAATAAAAACTTCTGAATTTAATAAGTTAAAAGGAAATAATTTCCAAAGCTAATAAAGATCCTATCTAAAATCCATACCAATTTGTGAGCAAATTAATCCTAAAAGTATATAAACGATAAACAAATATTAAATAAGATTTTACAAATTGGAATCACCAAGTTTGGATCTTTAAATAAAAAGATATGCATTTAATAAGATAAAGAAATAAAGAAATAAATAAGGAATATTTAAAAGCCAAATTAAATCTTGGCCAAATCCATAAGAAAATGAAATAAAGATATTCCAAATTAAAATAAAGGGATAAAGAATATACAAATAAAATAAAATGGCCTTACCCAAATTCTATCCCATTTGAATGAAGACAAAATTTCTAATAGAAATGATTAATTAAATCATGAGAAAATAATAATTGGAATTTACCCAAGTGGAATAAAAGTTATTTAATTAACTTAAATGGAATCAAAGAAATCATCTAAATAAAATTTATGGAATTAAAACCATGATTAAATTGGAATAAAGACCTTTGCCCAATATAAATGATTAATAATCATATTAAAATACTTTAAATAATTCAAAGTGAATTATTTAACACCCTATTAAATAAATAAAACCTACTGAAAAGGTTTAGTGAAAATTAGATTTCAAATAAATAGTATGAAAATATATTTTATCTTATTTCAATAAATGCAAGCGCTTATTTTAATAAAGAATAAAACCATAAAAAGAATAGAGAAAATATTCTAAAAATGGTCTTAAAAAAATACATGTTTAAACAGAATAGAAACTTGCTAAAAAGTTTGAAAAGATTTTAAATGGAAAAAGTTTTGAAATCATTTGAATAAATATAAAACAGAAAATAAAAATGGAAAAAGAAAAAGAAAGCAGAGAAGGAAAAAAATAAAACAACCCAGCCCAACCCACCTAGCCCATCTAGCCCAGGGGGCCCATTTCCCCTCTCCCCCGCAGAAAACGGTTCGTACCAAACGTTAAACCTGCGCAGTCACTGAGTCACGGACCCCACCTCGTTTTTCTCTCTCTCGCTACCGCCAGGACCCACTGCCCCGTCACTGTCTTCCTCACCCACGCGCTGACCTCGACGGCCGTTTCTGGCCGTTTAAACTCGATTCAATTCTAGTTACTGTCGCGTTGATTTAGCCCAGTGATCACGCCCTACTAAACGCCCCGTCCCCCTCTTCCATTTCCCTTACACCCTGTCGCCAGAGAGCCCCTAGGCTGGACGAATTTCTCCACGCGCTACCATTGCTCCGACGACCTCCTCCGGTCGATTCCGGCCAGCCCTCATCACCCCTTTCCTTCCATACCCCACGAGCGTGCTCGCCAGCACCAGGCGTACCTGCCAGTAGCCGTAGCTTGCCCGCGTGCGCCCTAGGACGTCGCCTCCGACGACACCAACACGCCACCGCCTCCTTCTACAACTCCGGTGACACCCCCAGGTAGCATCTGACCTCCCCTCTCCTTCTCCTTCACACATGCGTACTCACCATGACTCGGGGCATCTAATAGTGCTTCCCTTTTTATCTTGCGTGCACGGTAGCCTCATCACCGTCTTCAACAGAGCGTGCCCGAGCCAGTGAGGCTCTCCGGCGAGCAATCCACTTCGACTCCGTGCGCCCCTTCACCAACCAAGCAGACCTTGAGCTTCAGCATGACGAGGAGAACTCAGTGAACTAATCCTCCCTCTCCCGCTCTTCATGTATCGCTGACACCGTCCACGTCTGACCGCGCCGCCGCCAGCGCTGCCCATACCTGGTCACATGCGCTGCAGCCGTTGGATCTTGATCGCATGAATATGATAGAATCACTTAAGCGAAGGGGTACTCTATATCTATACCACATGATCATATTTAGATCCAACGCACCATGTTATCTGATTCGTGCGAACCGGCACCGATGAATCAGAACATGACGCGTGGCCAGCTTTTGATTTAAATACCAGATTTTGTTCTATGGAATGTTCAAACTTGCAAAAATCATAACTTTTGATCCACATGTCCAAACTTTGCAAATTTTATATCAATAGAATCATCAAAACAAATACTTTCTAACCATGTACTTTGTTTAGTAATTTTCTTCTGTGAACTTTGTTGTTTTTGCAGAAACTTGTGTAGGCATAATTTGAATATAAAAATTGTTCTAGAAATGTTTTTAAGGTAAAATCTTTGGTAAATGGTTTGTTTTGAACCTACTGACCATATAAACCAACTTTTGTATTTAAAAATATATTATGTGACAAATAGAAAATATTTCTTTGAATAAAAGCAATTCTAGCTAAATAAAAATATTGAATATGGTTTAAAAATGCTTTTTGAATAAAAGCTTTGGAAAATGATATGATTTAAACTCTCTGACCCTAAACACCAAGTTTTAGGATTTAAAAATATATTTGATGAACCCTATAAAATTATTACTTTACTAAAAGGCATTTCCAACAACACAAAATATTGCTTTGGTATAAAAATGGTTTATAGGAAAACCTTTTGCAAATGGCTTTAATAATAAACACCTGACCATAAAACACTAACATTTGTGTTTAAAAATGTATTTGTCAAACACTAGAAAATAATACTTGATTTAAATCATTTCTAGCAAAACAAGAATGATTTAAATGGCCATTTTCACTAACTTAAATATCAAATGGTTTTGCCACTTTTATAAGTGACCAATAGATGTTTAGAATGTTTATAGTCTAATAGAAACCACTTTTCCAAATAAAACAATCTTTGGCATGCTTGCATGCATTGCTTTGTTTTTATTATTCTATGTGATGATTCCTTGAATGGTAGATTGAATATTTGCTTGCTTGATTGAATTGTAGTGGAATTTGAAGAGTGTGACTATTGCAAGATCAAGGAGTGAACTTATATTCTCTACCAAAACGGCAAGTGGTACTTCATACTTTTGTCCCAATATTTTGACTTTGCATTAGAAATATTTTGTATAGGGCTGCATGTTAATTTTTACTAAGTATCTATATGCTATGCTTGGGAAATCCTAGTAGTTGTAGAATTTCTGGAATTTTATCTAAGTTAAGATACTTAATATTGTCATGCTTAGCCTAGCTAGTAGAAACCAAGGGTGGATTATATACACATGCTATGGAAAATATTTCTAAGTCTTTGACTTATGTTTTGCTTAATAAAACAACTAAGTGAATGAAACACCTGGGTGGAATGGTGGATTGGTTTACGTTGAGTGGTTACACAAGGACAGGGGACTGGTGAACCTTGTGTATCTCACTTGTGGAATGCCACCCAGGAACAAAGGGATTTGAGATGCCATATGTTGAGAAGCTTTTAGTGCAGCCACATGGCATTATGGGCTCTGCCTGGATCATATAGGTTGCAATAACTTAGCCATTTGGACAGTTGGTGGTAGTGGGTGATAGGTTGGAACGCGTCCATTTGGTCTAAGGGAAGGCTTCTGAAAGGTCCTGTCTTGGTGAAAATCAAGTCTTGTGGGGAAAGTGCACCACCTCTGCAGAAGGAAGAAACTAAGTACTTATCTGTGTCCCCGATAATGGACAATTTGAGCATCAAGACATGGAAGCTATCAAGAATCTCCTCATCCCAATTTCTAAGTTAAAAACTTGTGGTTGAACAAGGGTTAAAGGATCACCAATTTCTATTTTGACAAACAAAAACTTAGTGTTTTCAAATGATAAGAAAAATCTATTTTGAGCAAAGCAAGCCTAAGCTCCACTTAGCCAAATGCATATAGATGATAGACTCCACTATACTACCATAGTATCACTTGCCAATACAATTCAAATGTATTGACCCTTGTGGCTGTAACTTATTATGTTGCAGGTTTGTTTGATGTTAGTGAAGTGTGTTGATTAGGATTACAAGTCTACAACCAACATGATTGCCTGTGGCACTTTGAAGATGAAGGACTCCATGCTATATTTATTTCTGTTGCATTGTAAGGAGATAGCCAAATGAGCTATGTAAGATGTAGTGTATTATTTTATTCCTAGTTATAAAGTTGTATTATGACCTTTTTTCTTGATATTACATCTTAACTGTGGATGCTAGCTATTGATCCAGGGACTAGCATTGTAAACACAGGGATCTCTACCTTACTAAAGGTTGGGACCTCTACATGGATATACCATATGGGTGCCTCACATTGGTATACCCGGTCTAGCGCAGGGAAGTCCCACATGAAGACTTGCTGTCCAGGAAGATTCCGGGTGGCCCAAGCCCATTAGAAGTTTGACTCATTGAAGGACACGACTAGTGTTAGATAGAATTGCAAAGGGTTCAACCCTAACTTGTAACCGACTCAACCTAACCCCGGGACCTGGCCTATCTATATAAGGGCCAGGAGGGCACGGCGAGGAGGATCCCCAACTCATACACACATCTCACGCTAGATCGCATCTGCGCACCCCTGTAACCTTCGGTTTCGCCGTAATCAAGAACAAACAAGCAGGAGTAGGGTTTTCCCGCCGAGCGCCTGAACCTGGGTAAACCTCGTGTCCCCTTGTTGCTTGCCTGTTAACCTCCTCGCGACTTCTAGCATCCCCATCTTCTCCAAATCCAAGTCCATAACAATGGGCATTGACGAGTAGAACCCTCGTCAGGTACCAGATGACAAGGAAAGAGAAGACATGGATGATTACCTTGATTCCATTCCGGAAGCGCATAATCCACATGACTATGAGGAACTGGTAAGAAAAGGAGAGGAAGAACCTCCACCAATTGAATTGAAACGACTTCCAGACGATACGAGGTTTGAGTTCTTAGATAATGAAAATAAATGTCCTATTATTAGTAGTAAAAATTTATCAGAAAATGAAACAAATGAACTTATTTCAGTCTTGATCAAGCATCGCGAAGCATTTGGATATACTCTAAGTGATATTAAAGGAATAGACCCCTCTATTGTAACACATAAGATTACCATGCTTGAAGATGTTGTACCTGTAGTTGACACACAAAGAAGGCTTAATCCGAAAATGAAGGAAGTAGTAAGAAAAGAAGTTATATGCTTATTAGATGTCGGCATAATATATCCTATTTCTGACAGTAAATGGGTTATCCTAGCTCATTACATGCCAAGACAAGGTGGTCTTGATGCTGCTATGAATGAGGATGGTGAGCTAGTTCCTATAAGACCTATTATTGGATATCGCATGTGCATTGATTTTAGGAAACTAAACCGTGAGAGACAGAAAAATCATAAACCTATACCATTTCTAGATAAAAGTTTACAAAAACTTAGTAATAACTCTTATTTTTGTTTTCTTTATGGTTATTCCGGCTATTCTCAAATTGCTATACAACCATAAGATCAAGAGAAAAGCACTTTCACTTGTCCTTATGGCACATATATCTATAGATTAATTCTATTTGGCTTATGTAATGCAGCTGCAACTTTTCAAGAATGTGTTTTAAAAATCTTTGATGATCTTGTTGAGAAGACTATGGAAGTTCTAACAAATGATTTCGTTGTTTTTGGAACAACATTTGATAATTGTCTCTACAATTTAACCAAAATTTTTGCAGAGATGCAGGCAATCAAATTTGGTTTTGAATAGGGAGCAATGTCATTTCATGGTAAGAGAAGGTAAAGTTTTTGGACATAAGGTTTCAGAGAAGGGTATAGAAATAGATAATTCTAATATAAATGCTATAGAAAATCTTCCAGTACCTCAGGATATAAAAAACTTAAAAATGTTTCTGGGACATGCAGGTTTTTATAGGCGTGTTATAGAAGACTTTGCTAAAATAGCTATGCCTCTCACTAACCTTCTTGATAAAGATACCTTGTTCTACTTAGATCATGATTGCATTGCATTTTTTGAAAACCTTAAAAATGAATTAGTTTCAGCACCTATCATGCAATCTCCAAAATGGGTTGAACCTTTCGAAATCATGTGTGATGCTAGTGACTATGCTTTAGGAGCTATGTTAGGACAGAGAGACAGAGAGAACTTAAATGTTATTCATTATGCTAGTAGAACTCTTAATAAGATTCAGAAAAACTATGCTACTATAGAAAAAGAGTTCCTAGCTATAATTTTTGCTTGTGACAAATTTAGAACTTACATCATTAATTCTAAGGTAATAGTTCTCATACAGATCACCAAGCTTTGAGTCACCTCCTTGTGAAAAAGGATGCGAAACCCAGGTTTATTAGATGGGTCTTATTACTGCAAGAATATGATTTACAAGTAGTAGATATGAGGGGTAAGGATAATCCGGTAGCAGATCATCTCTCTAGAATGGAGGGAATAATCATTGACCCCGTACCTATAAATGAGTCATTTCTGGTAGAATATTTAGTAAATTTTGAAATCGCTGATCCTTGGTTTATGGATTATGCTAACTATCTTGCAGGAAAATCTCTACCTCATGGTATGACAAGGAATCAAAGAATGAAATTCTTTAATGATCTTAAATATTACTTTTGGGATGATCCTTATTTATATCGTCATGGACCTGATGGAATGATTCGAAAGTGTGTTCCTAACCATGAAATGAATGCAATTTTGCAAGCTTGTCATGACAGCCCTTATGGAGGACATCATGCAGGAAAACGAACTACAACAAAGGTACTTCAATCCGGATTCTATTGTCCCACCTTGTTCAAGGACGCACGCAGGTATGTAGAACATTGTGATGCTTTCCATAAAAGGGGTAATATAGGTAAAAGAAAAGATATGGCAATGACTTATAGTCTTATAATTGAACCCTTTTACGTATGGGGAATGGATTACATGGGACCTTTTGTAGAGTCAAATGGTTACACTCATATTATTGTTGCTGTTGATTATGTCACTAAATGGGTTGAAGCTATTCCAACAAGCCATGAAGATGCAGCTACCTCTGTGAACATGATCAAGGATGTCATATTCCCCAGGTTTGGAGTCCCTGGATTTTTAATCACTGGCGGTGGTTCTCATTTTATGAAAGTAAATTTCAGGAAAATCCTTTACAAATATGGAGTAACTCACCGTGTTGCTTCACCATATCATCCTCAAACAAGTGGTAAAGTGGAACTCTCCAATAGAGAATTAAACACCATACTCGAGAAGATGGTGGATAAATCAAGAAAATATTGGTCATACAAGTTGAATGGCACTCTTTGGTATACCATACTATGTTTAAGAATCCAATGGGTATGACACCGTATAAGATGATTTATGGTAAGGCATGCCATTTACCTTTAGAATTGGAACACAAAGCCTTTTGGGCAATCAAGAACTTAAATTATGATTTTAAAGTAGCAGGAGAAAAACGTTTATAAGATATTCATGCTTTAGATGAGTTTTGAAGTGAGGGTTATGAAAATGTTAGATTGTTTAAAGAAAAAATAAAAAGATGGCATGATAGAAAAATAGAAAATAAGGTTTTTAAAAGTGAGACAACGTGTTGCTCTATAACTCTCGTCTTAGGTTGTTTCTAGGAAAGCTCAGATCGAAGTGGGAATGCCCCTATATAGTTGAAGAAGCCTTTTCTTCAGGAGCGGTGAAGCTCTAGGGAAAAACACTCTTTCTTCCATGGGTGGTGAATGGACAACGCTTGAAGCATTATCGAGAAAAATAAGATATAAGTGCAGTAACCATATGTGTGATCGCCCTAAAAGAGGAGATTAAGCAAAAATATACAATGAATGGCAACTGCAAGAAGGATAAAACCGAGCCTAAATGAGCAACATCACGGTCAAGCTATTAACCATAAAAGAGTGCTTCATGGGAGGCAACTCATGTAAAATAAAGGTTTGAGTAAAGTTTTAAGATTTCAATTAAGATCTAGTTAAGCTTGTGTTGAATAAGGAACACTTAAATCTCTAGTGAAGTAGAAGTTTGGTAATGCTAAAATCCCGTTCAATGGATGTTAATGTTGGTCGAAAATTTAAGCTGTCATTTTTCTATCAAAACTTGGTATTTCATTAAGTTTCAGATTAATAAAGAATTCTCGGAGAGACAGGTAAATTTTGGCGAATCCAAAAGGTTTAACGACCAACTATACGGCGGGGAAACTTTTTCCGGCCGTATAGTTGCGATCGTATAGTTATCTACCCATCTCCGAATTTTTATTCCAGGATACAGTACATTTAATGACCAACTATATGGAAGGAATAAAATTCCCGTCTGTATAGTTGCGATCGTATAGTTGGTACCGCCGTAGAAGTGAAATCTAAGTCGGTTCACAACTATACGGCGGGACATACACGGTCCGCGCCCATATAGTTGCTTGTTATGGACAGTGGCTAGGGGTGAGTAGAGATACGTTCCCTCATACACACGAGGTTGTAGCTCTGTGAATACTTAATGAAAAAGGTTAGATGCAATCAGCTTTAAAAGGGAAGGTCAACCTCCCTAAGGGGTTGACCCCGCTCGCGTATTATCCTGCTAGACGCCGCGACAATCTAGCAGGAGTCAGCATCTGACCTCACCGTTGCACAAACACCTCAACCTTTGAGGCCACGACGCACACCCGCACCGTCGAGCTGGTCCCAGGCGACCCCAGCCAGACGGTGACGATCGGGACAGGCATGAGCCCAGCATAGGAAGGCGCGCTCATCGAGTTCCTCCGTGAGAACAGGGACATCTTCGCATGGAAACCCTCCGACATGCCTGGTGTCCCTAGGGAGCTCGCTGAGCACAAATTAAACGCCGACCCCAAAGTGCGACCAGTCAAGCGATCGCTACGGCCATTCAACGAAGAACGCCCGTCGGCAATCGCCGAGGAAGTGCAGCGTCTCCTCGCTGCGGCTTCATCCGCCAATTAAATACTCAAGTGGCTGGCAAACCCAGTCTGGTCGAGAAGAAGAACGGGACATGGAGAATGTGTATCGACTACACAAACACGAGCAGCCTTTGCCCAAAGGCAGTTCGTCCTCCAGGATCGATCGGATAATCGACTCCACCGCGGGCTCGAGTCGCTGTGTTTCCTTGACGCCTACTCGGTATAACCAGATCAAAATAGCTGTCGAGGATGAGGAGAAGACGGCGTTCATCACGCCATTCGAGCCTTCGCTACCGCCATGACCTTCGGCCTCAAGAACGAACAGCGTACCAGCGGTGCATGCAAGAATGCCTCGCGAGCCAAATTGGCGCAACATCCACGTCTACATCGACGGCGTGGTCGTAAAATCCGCTCGCCAAGGCGACCTACTGGCCGACCTCGCGAGACCTTCGCCAACTGCGGAGGTACAAGATAAAGCTCAACCCGAGCAAGTGCACCTTGGTGTACCCGCGGGCAATTACTAGGGTCGTCTCCAAGCGAGGGATCGAGGCAAACCCAACGATCGACACGATCGCCGGCTCGGCAAACCGAGTGCTGCGCGGCGTCGAGCTGGCGGGCGGGTAGCGGCTCTCGATCGCTTCATCCCACTGGCGAAAGCGATGCCCCTATATACCGCGATGCAGAATCCCACCTTCCGATTGGGACAAGGAGGCGGACGACGCTCCGTGACCTCAAAAGGTGCTACTCGCCGCACCACTACTCGCCGCACCCGTCGACAAGGAGCCCATGCTGGTTTACGTCGCGGCGTCCGGCGCGTCGTCTGTAATGGTCGTCGAGCGACCGGAGGAAGGAAAAAGCGCCCAGTCCAGCGGCGGTATACTACATCGGAGGTCCTAACGAGTCGCGCCCGATACCCATGATACCAAAAGCTGGTATACGCGGTCTTGAGCTCAGCGGCGCTGCGCACTACTTCCGTGAGCACCCCATCACGGTCGTCTCCTCCGCTCCACTACAAGACATCATCCGCAATCACGGCGGCCGGGCGGGTGCCAAGTGGGCGTCGAGATCGGCGTCCACAACATTAAATCTGAGCCACAGGCGATTAAGTCACAGCACTGGCCGATTTCCTCGCCGGGAGGAGGCCCAGCAGCGAGAAGCCGCCGTACCTCCATTCTGGAGCACATGACGGGTCCAAGAACGACGGAGGCGAGGGATAGTCTTGACCTCACCAAAGGCGACAAGCTCCGCTACATCCTCCGCCTCGAATTCACGCCTGCACCAACAACATGGCGAATCGAGGCCCTACTCCACATGCGAGCCGCAAAGGAGATGGCGTCAATCGCCCGATGCTACGGAGACTCCGACCTCGTTGGGTCAAGTCGCGGCACTGACGCCGTCTCCCCTACCATGGCGGCATACCGCCAAGAGGTGGACAAGGTGGGCGGCCACTTCACCGGCTACTCTGTCGAGTGGATCGACAGGAGGAAAAACAAGGAGGCCGACGCCCTCTCTCGCATCGGGTCGGCTCGACTCGCACCACCTGCAGGCGTGTTCCTCGACACCATCTTCACACCGTCAGTCTCTCCCCCGAAGGAGATCGACATTGGAGTCCCGCTCCAACCAGAGGCAACCTTGGTCGCACTCATCACCGAGCCAGACGACTGGACCAAGCCCTACATCGCCTACCTGGAGACAGGAAACCCTGAGCAGAGACAAGCGCCGGAATGATCGCCGATGTAAGTCCTACACCATCATCGACGGCGAGCTACACAAGCGCAGCGTCACCGGCGTGTTCCAACGATGCGTCCAACCGGCTGAAGGACGCAAAATCTTACATGACATCCACTCAGGCGACTGCGGCCACCACGCTGCCGCGCGCTCCCTGGTCGCCAAAGCCATGCGACACGGCTTCTCTTGGCCCATCATGCATGCCGACGTGTCGATATCGTCGTCCAGCGATGCGGGTGCGAATCGCCAACGCATACGTTCAAGTTCGGCGCTCAAAACAATCCCCATCACTTGGCCATTTGCCGTGTGGGGCATGGACATGGTAGGCCCTTCAAGAAGGCCCCTCGGCTACACCACCTGCTGGTCGCCGTCGACAAATTCACAAAGTGGGTAGAAGCCAAGCCAGTCCGAAATGCGACGGAAGATCGCCACTAAGTTCCTCGCGAGCTCATATACCGCTACGGTTTCCCCAGCATCATCACGGACAACGGCACAAACTTCGCCAAGGGAGCAATGGCGAGTTCTGAGAGCACCACATCCGGCTCGACCTTGCGTCGATCGCACCGGAATCCAACGGCCAGGCGAACGAGCCAACCAAAGCATCCTCCACGGCTGAAGCGACTCCAAGTACCACTCGGCGCCGCTGGATGCTGGGTCGAAGAGCTCCCGTCATCATCGGGAATCCGCACCTCGGTCAACAGTCGACGGATTCACCCCTTCTTCATGGTCTCCGGCGCCGAAGCTGTCATGCCGACCGACCGCGAACACGACTCGCCGCGGATCGTCCACTATACGGAGGCCGCAAGCGAGCAGCCCGCCAAGATGGGCTTGACCAACTCGGCCAGCGCGACCTCGCCCGATCGCGCACCGCTATCTATCGGCAAGGGCTCGTCGCTACCACGGCCGACGGGTGAAAACCCGCACCTTCCAGAAGGCGACTTGGTGTTACGCCTCATCCAGACAAGAAGGGCACGCACAAGCTCTCCCCTCGTGGGAAGGCCCGTTCGCTATCGAGCGTACGTGCAACGACGCCTACTACCTCGTCGGCGTCGCGGGGACGGTGAACTCGGCGTCAGCGGCCGTGGAATGTAAATCTCCTCCGGAAGTTCTATACCTAGAACCCCATATGTACTCTCCGATCGCTATGAATAAAAGCAGTTCTTGCAAAATTCGTCTACTCTCCATTCCTTGTGCCACTCAACTTTCGTAATTAACAGTCATGCTAAAAATCAGAAGTCAACCCTTGGTACAGCGGCCGGCGCATAAGTAGTGCGATGTAAAACCGAGTCATTTCAGGTCTTGCATCGTCCACGAAAAACGCCAATCCGGAGCCCCATCGAGTCGCCTAGCTCGACTGGTTTCTGAACCAAGACATCATCCTCGCTTCCCACAGCGACCTGGTCCTCCGCATCCTTGGCGAGCGACTCGAGCGGCTAAGTACCACGCTCGGGGACTGGATACCAGTTCGTCTCGATCGGACGAAAACGCCAAGTAAGAGGCGTGCCGGGACTCGCACCGATGACCCACCGGGCCGGGAGAGCGACGCGCTAACACAAACGCTCGTCCTCAACCACCCTCGAGTCGCGCCTTGAAATACCAAGTACCACGCTCGGGGACTCGGCCACCCGGCACCGTTCGCGTACGGGAAAACGGTAAAGTACAGAGCACTCGAGGGAGTCGCCTTGCGACTGGCTCTCCGAGCTCGGAGTCGACTCAACCAACAACACATGATAAACAACAAAACATCATATCTAAGGTGAACCCAAAAAGGCGGACGCTCGGGACTCACCCAAAATCAATCAAAACACGCAAACAAATAGCAAAATGAACACAACGTTCCATTCAATCGCATATCGCATTGTCTTACATTACAAAATATGCCTACTCGGCGGAACTTACTAACACTATTCCGAGCCGGCGATGATGCACCAGCGTCCGGCTTCCGGATGAATGCGATGTCTGGGTTCGATGGATAAGTCGTCGGTGGCCCGCCATCGCCGCGCGGAAGGGCTGCTCGACCTTGAAGTCGCGATCGGCGGCTCGGTCGTTGGTAGCGACGACCGTTTCTGATGCGGAAGAAGGTCGCCCATCGCCCAAACACGCTCCGAGTACGCGGCGGCACGTTCCTGCAGCTTAAGAACTTCAGACAGATCCACCGCGCCAGACGATGAAGGATAACCACTCGTCACATCGTCGAGGTCGAAATCTTCGGGGAAGTGGGCGAGTCGAGGCTCGAGCCGTCGGCGCTCACGTCGAAAAGCCGACGCGTCATGAACTCCACGACGGTGGCGCCTTCTCCAAGTACTCCCACACCTCAACGAGGTCACTGGGAATAACCTCCGTGTGCGACATCTCTTGAAGGTAGGCGCGGATGCAAGTCGCCGACAGCGTCGCCGAGTCGACGAGCATGCTCACGCACTCCCTCGCATCAAGAGAACTCGCTTCTTCATGGCTACCAATCACATGGCCTGCTAGACGGAAACAGTTGTGAGCACCACGGAAACCACAAACAATACAACCACAAGACTGGGAAGACGCACTCACCGAGCAACGGGCGGGCAAGCCCCGTGATGAAGCTTTGAAGCGATGTCTTATCGTCCTGAAGCCCAACGATGAGGGCTTCCGACACCTTCCGGTCTTCCTCCGCGGCAGCAACGGCCTTAGCTCGCCCGTTCGCCGAGCTCGCTTCTTCTTTCGCCTCCGCGATTCGCTCGAGGTCGGCGATCCTTTGCTCAGCGATTAACGCAGATTTCGCCGTCGGCTTCGCCGGCGAGGACAAGCTCTGGCGAGCCACCTGCACTGCGCAGCAATTGCTCAAGCTCCTTGTTTACTTCTTGGAGCGCCCAATTCCTTCTCAAAGACGCTTCGCAGCCAATCGCTCTGCCGACTCGGTTGTAAACCCCGCAAAGTTTCAAAGTCGGTTCACGAAAACAACTCGGTGCCCACCGCTACAATCTAGCGAAAGCGCACGAGGGCTGGCGGCTCGAAATTACTTGCCCGCAACAATTTAGCGGGTGCGCACTCGAGATGGCTCGAAAATTACTAAGTGCCCACCGCTACAATCTAGCGATGCGCACGGGGGGGACTGGAGGTACGGATGGCGCGCCAAGCATGCCGTCAGATTGCGCGTCCACGGACGCCAGCGGTGTGTGCCGACGTTGGTCAATCTCAGCGTCGGCGGTCTCGGCGGGTTGAGTCAGCCTCACTCGCCGTGGCCGCCTTGGTCATGAAGCGGGGAAGGTAGCACCGCCCAAAGGAGCTCGCTTCTTCGGTCTAGGCAACGAAATGCCTCGCCGTGGGCGGTAGCTTCCACAGCGGGCCAGCCGGCCGACTGCCGTGTCGTCGAGAGATGGCGATGTCATCGCCTTGGCCTTCTTGCTGCCTTCCGTGGCGGCGACCTCATCCACCTTCCTCTTACGGAAGGGTCCTCCTCGCTAGTGGCGGAGGGCACCTTGGCCACCGTCGGGTGGCTCATCTTCTTCGCTCGGTCCCACGCATCGAGACAATTCAGGAAAAACATTCAAAATACTAAGAGAGAAAGCGAAAGCGAGTACACTCACTTGGCGGCGGAATGAAACGCAGCCCTGCGAAGGCGGCGGTTTCTCAGCTCGGGGCCAAGCGGCGAGCCCGCCAGTTCGGCGCCAGGCCAGGATACTGACGGTTTCTTTGATGTTGAGGTAGCGGTTGGCGCCTCCGGCGGAGGTTTCCTTGCTAGGAGCTGCCGCGGAGCCTCCTTGCGGCGAGACCGCCACGTTCGGGACCCCTTTGCGAAGTCGCCTCGGCTGGAGCCTTCCTAGCCGGATATCGGTAGCGAAGGCGGGGCATCGAGGCCAGCGGTGCCTCCATGGATGGAGCATCTAGCGTGGTTGTTGCCGGGCCGCCCGTCACCGGCTGTGGGCATCGGAGCTGCTTTGCGCGGCGGTGAGGCCATCTTCGGCGGCCGTCCTCCTCCTTAGGGGGCCCTCGCCTCTTTCTCCTTCTTCTTCTTGGCGGAGTGGCCTGACGGGCGAGGTGGTCTCCGGAGTTCCTCGTCATCATGGCCTCGAGGCTCTGCTCGCCTCGAGTTCGCTGGCGCGTTGCCCTTGGTCATTCGGACCGTGGGGCGATCTCCTCTTCGGATTCGTCCTCATCGTCCTCGTTGCCCTTGGCGGGAGGCGACTTCGCTTATGTCTGGGCGGATGGCCCGGAGCTCGTCATCGGCGGGTGGAAGCCACCCTTCCACCACTTGGAATAGCTCTGCGTTAAACATGGAACAAAGTTAGAATTACCGCGATTGCATATGCTGATCGCGAACAAGATCAGGTTATTACCGTTGGAGCCGGACGCCTGTGGTGTATGGAGGGAGCCCGCTGCATCCGTATGCCGCCGGGTGATCCTCTTCAGCCAGAGGTAGTCCTCCAGCTTCCACTCGGCGAGGCAGGCCTTCGTCGAGTCTTCTCGCTTTGTCTTTGGTACATGTAGTGCTCGCGTTAGGCGAGCAACGAGTCGCCGCCAAGCCAACAGTTATCTGGGTTCACCGTCTGGAGCCCTTCTTCTTCGGACGCGAATGGTCGGAGCATCTCGTCGACGACCATCCGCTGATCGTCGGGAAGCTTGGCGACCGAGATTGGCTCGAGCGGTCGGCCGAGTACCGTGGGATCGCCGCCTCGTCCTCCGGTCGCCTCGGTCACATAAAACCAAGACTTTTTCGATCGCTGCTTTGGCCGGGCAGCATCAAGTCAAGAAGGAGGCTTTGGATTTCAGTGGAAGGTTAAGCCGCCCGGCTAGCATTGGGTCGCCCGCCTCCTCGGCTGATCCGTCCATGGAACAGATCTTGCCACAAGGGAAAATAGGGCCGGCCAAGTAGCACTGCAGAACGCCACAAAGATGGCGAGCTGCTCGATACTATGGGGGCCCAGATCCGAGGGCTGGATCCCGTAGTAGGCGCAGAAGCGCCGGAAGAACAGAGCAGTGGGAAACCCTAAACCCCGCTCGAGGTGACTAGTGAGGCAGATGAACTCTCTGGCAGGTTCGGGTCGTTCTCGGCTGCGGGATTCGCCAAGAGCCGCCCAGGATTCCGCCTCCTCGAAGGAGGCCAGTTCGCCAGTGCACTTGGATCTACCCCAAGGTGCGGTGGAGAGGGCCATGGCTGAGGATTTGCTTGGAGGTCGGAGGATTGCGGGTCGGTCGGATTGCGAGATCAACGGGCGAAAGATGTGCGTACTCGGAAGAAATGGTGGGCGGTTGGCTTTCCGATGGCCAACCATTCCTCTTATATAGCGAAAGCTGCCCGCCAAATTAGGGGCCGTTACCGCCGATGATTACGCCGAAAGTTACCGTTAAGTTACCTTAACGGCTAGTTTGACCACGCCGACGGTCCGCCTCCCGCCACTCGCGGCTGAGTTATTCGCCGAGCCGCGACCCGTTGGTTCGGTTCACCCAAACGCGACTCGGTTCGCGGATTTTTTCCTTCAGACAGAGCCCGCCGACGATTCGACCGATGCCAACTTGAAGCCAGATACTCGACCGGCCACCCACCGCCTAATCAACGACGGCCTCGGGACGATGGGGATATGCCTACCGGGTATCTCGGACGCGCTTCCGATCGCCCAAAGGCTGGCGAGTGGGCCTGCAGAATCTGAGTGGATCAAAGCCCATCAGGTACTAGGCGATCGGAGGTCAAGGCCCAAAGTAGTAGATAGGCCTACGGTCTGAGTTAAACGATTGACAAAGTTGTAACCAATCGGTTGAGATATGTAAACCCTAGGGAGGTAAGCCTATATAAACCTCCCTAAGGGGTGAGTAGAGACGTTCCCTCATACACCCAAGCAACTCGCCGCCTAGCCGCCGAGTTCCCATTGTAAACACCTCCATAATACAATCTAGCAGAGTAGGTCTTTACCGGGGCCGAACCTGGGTAAAACCACGAGTCTCCGCCTCATCTCGCACCGCAGATGGCTGGCCGCTTGCCCTTCGTTTCTACTACTCGCTGCCGATCGCAGATCTGCCGTGGTCATTCCCACAGTTCCTGGTACTGATGGGGATATGCCTCTTGGGGTATCTCGGTGGGACGTGTCCGACCGCCCAAAGGTGGCGAGTGGGCCTGCAGAGCGGCGAGTGGATCAAAGCCCATCGGTACCAGCATCGGAGGTCGAAGGCCCAGAGTAGATAGGCCCGGTCGAGTTAAACGATTGACAAAGTTGTAACCGAATTGGTTGAGATATGTAAACCCTAGGGAGGTAAGCCTATATAAACCTCCCTAAGGGTGGGTAGATACGTTCCCTCATACACCCAAGCAACTCGCCTAGCCACCGAAGTTCGCCCATTGTAAACACCTCCATAATACAATCTAGCGTGAGTAGGTCTTTACCCTCCGGGGCCGAACCTGGTAAAACCACGAGTCTCCGCCCTCATCTCGCACCGCAGATGGCTGGCCGCCCTTGCCCTTCGTTCTACTACTCGCTGCCGATTGCAGCATCTGCCGTGGTCATTCCCACGATAGTGGCGCCCACCGTGGGGCCTGGCCGGTCTGGCCGGTGTTCTGCGGCGAGATCCAATCTGCCCATCAACGAGACGGTCGCCACCGGCCGCATGATAGCGATCGGCGAGATGCTCCAGATCTTGCCGAGCAGCTACGTCCCGGCGGCGCGACCCGTCACGCGCAGCGTGATCCTGCCAGTCGGCACGATCAGCCTCTTCGTCGGCTTCACCGACGTCATCACCTCGGAGGACTCGGCTCGCATCCGCGAGTCGCCACCACGCGATCGGCTCTCCGAGAGCCAGATCCGCACGATCCACCGCCTCGAAAGTACGACTCGCCCACAGAACGTGGCGAGAATTCAGCGCCGCGAAGACGTGACCCTCACCGACGACGCCGACTCGGCGACCGCGTCACTCGCCGGATCCATCACCGCGGCCTCGTCGCGGGCTCCATCGCCAGGTCTCCAACGGGAGATTTCAGGACCCTCCATCCTCGGGATCTTCGACTTGACTCGGGTCGGAGAACTCCGCCGACCTCCACGACGGTGCCGCCGCCACGCCGCGACCTACATGGCCACCGCACCGATCCGCCGGAGGACCCTTTCTCCACTTCGATCCCTCCTAACGCCACGGCGACGGAGGTCGAGGAACTCCGCTGGCTGGCGGAGGCAAGACGCAAGGAGCAGGCCGAGCGAAAAATTTCGCCGAGCAGGTGATGCCAGAACTGCCACGCTACCACCAGCAGCGGATCAGGTCACGCTTCCCCACCGTTCAGGGCGCCTGAACCGACGACGAGAATGACCCGGCTCGATAGCCGAGCGCGATCTGCGAGAACGCGCCACCAGGAGGAAGCAACCGCCCGCCAGATCAACGGCGATGGGTGCCCACCACCACCCAACCGCACCTCCTGGGACCAGCCGCGGATAGTCGTCTCTCACGGAGCGAGATGCGAACGCCTTCCACCGTTCTCCACCCGATGGACAACCTCGTGGCAGGCCGAGCCGCCGACAAAGATCACGGGCGACGGCGGCGCCTTACAGATCCAGATGTCGTGGCCCTACTCGCGAAGGCCGTGGAACAGCGGTAGCGCGCCGACTTCGCAGGCGAGTGTACTCGCGCCTCGGAAGCAGGCGGCCTCAAGCGCCCGTCCGGTGGCAAACACTCAATTGCCCGCCGAGCCACCGCAGCTCAACGGCGACGCGAATGCGCACTCTCCACCAACGATCCCGGGCGGCGACCAACCTCGTCGCCGCCAATGGAGAGCCGATCGACGCCGCACTCACATCATCAACAACCAAAATCGGCGCGACGCCAGCCCGACGACTTGCGGCACCCTAACTACTGGCCGATGGCGAGCCTATGGGGTCGCCATCGACTAGGGCCCAAGTGCTTCGGACCAATGATCCGAGGCGAAAAGTACCCACCCAACTTCAAGGCGCCAAGGAGATCGAAAAATCGACTCCTCGTGCGACCCCGGTGCTGGCTTGACATACCTCATGGCAATGGGGATCGCGGGTCACACCGACCTACTCGCCCGTTACCTCCCACCGATGATGGAGGGACGCGGCAATGGATCAACACGCCCCCGTGATGATCGACTCACGGGAGGAAATGCGAGACGCCGTCGGGCACTTGAGTGCTCCTACACCGCGCCACCACCATCGAGGACCTGAACGATGCGTCCAGGGGACCATGATCGACCCGCAGCTGGGTCCAACGGTGGCAAGAGCTCTGGTACAACGCGGTCGGCATCCACCCGGACACCGCTATCCATTGCTTCAAGACCTCGTGCCGCTACGAGCCTCTAGTCGCCAAGCTCAAGCGACACGCCCGCACACTCGACAACATCCCCGACCTCCTCGAGATCGCCAAACGATACGCCGAGGAAGATCCCAATCAAGACGTCGACGACGAGTCCGGGGGACAACGACGCACGGGCGGCAACGACGGCGGCCGCCGAGCAGACCTACGCTACAGCGGCACTCGCCTCACAGGCAAGCGCCGCAACGATGGGCGAGTCGACTTGCCGCCAATGCTGGGCACGCATAACGCGACCAAGAGATACCGCCGACGGAGGGCAACGGCGACGGCGGGAACTACAAGAACAAGCCAAGGTTCGATCCCGCCCTCCTTAACCAACCATGCGTTTCACAGCAGGAAGGAAAGCCCACGCACACCACCGCCGACCGCCACACCCTCGTGGAGATCGAGAAGGCACGCAGCGCGGAGGACACCGACACCCGCAAAATGGCGGAAAATTCGCAAAGTAGCGGCTCGCTCCACACCTTCACCGGCTTCAACACGGCGCGAGAAGAAGGTCATCGCCAGCGATGTCGCCGTCCAACGCGGTGGCCCAGACAGACGTCCCCGCCTCGAACTGGTCGGAGCAGCCTATCACCGGAGCCGGCAAGACCACTCGCCACGCATCGAGTACCCGGGACGAGTCGCCCGGTGGTCAAGCCCAAGGTCGACCATCGCTCCCCAAGACTCGATGGCGGCGGCAGCTCCATCAACATCCTCTACCTCGACACCTTGAGCGATGCGGCTCCCGCGATGATGGTCGAACAACCCACACCACGCTCCACGGCATCGCCCCGGTCGGAAGGCGTACCCGATCGGCAAGGTCACGCCACCCGTCACCTTCGCGAACTTCCGCACCGAGCGGATCGTCTTCGAGCTAGTGCCCTTCGACAGCCCTTACCATTGCCCCGGGCGCCAGCGTTCGCCAAATTCATGGCGGCACCCACTACGCATAACGCGATGAAGCTCCCGGCCGCGGGCGTCATCACCATCAACGGCGACCCGACATGGCCGCCGAATGCGAGGCCAAAGGAGCCGAACGCCGACGCGTGATCGCGCGAAGCTAGTCACGCCGATGAACTCGCCAACACGCGGCGGGTCAACAACGACGACCCCACAATTCTCAAGAAGCCGAACTGAGGGCACAAACACCTCAACCTTTGAGGCCACGACGACACCCGCACGTCGAGCTGGTCCCAGCGACCCCAGACGGTGACGACGAGCATGAGCCCAGCATAGGAAGGCGCGCCATCGAGTTCCTCCGTGAGAACAGGGACATCTTCGCATGGAAACCCTCCGACATGCCTGGTGTCCCTAGGGAGCTCGCTGAGCACAAATTAAACGCCGACCCCAAAGTGCGACTCAACAAGCTACGGCCATTCAACGAAGAACGCCGTCGGGCAATCGCCGAGGAAGTGCAGCGTCTCCTCGCTGCCGGCTTCATCCGGCCAATTAAATACTCCAAGTGGCTGGCAAACCCAGTCCTGGTCGAGAAGAAGAACGGGACATGGAGAATGTGTATCGACTACACAAACCTGAACAGCGCCTGCCCAAAGGAGCAGTTCGTCCTCCCGCGGATCGATCAGATAATCGACTCCACCGCGGGCTCGGAGTCGCTGTGTTTCCTTGACGCCTACTCTGGGTATAACCAGATCAAAATGGCTGTCGAGGATGAGGAGAAGACGGCGTTCATCACGCCATTCGGAGCCTTCTGCTACACCGCCATGACCTTCGGCCTCAAGAACGCCGGAGCAACGTACCAGCGGTGCATGCAAGAATGCCTCGCGAGCCAAATTGGCCGCAACATCCACGTCTACATCGACGACGTGGTAAAATCCGCCGCCAAGGCGACCTACTCGCCGACCTCGCAGAGACCTTCGCCAACCGCGGAGGTACAAGATAAAAGCTCAACCCAGTGTGCACCTTTGTACCCCGGGCAATTACTAGGGTACGCCTCCAAACGAGGGATCGAGGCAAACCCAACGAAGATCGACACGATCGCCGGCTCGGCAAACCCGAGTGCTCGCGGCGCCCGAAGCTGGCTGGGCGGGTAGCTCTCGCCGCTTCATCCCCGCTGGTAAAAGGCGATGCCCCTATACCGCTCGCGCAAGAATCCCACCTTCCATTGGGACAAGGAGGCGGACGACGCGCTCGCGACCTCAAAAGGTGCTACTCGCCGCACCACTACCGCCGCACCCGTCGACAAGGAGCCCATGCTGGTTTACGTCGCGGCGGTAGCGTCGTCGGTATTTGTAATGGTCGTCGAACGACCACCGGAGGAAGGAAAAGCGCCCGATCCGGCGGTATACTACATCAGCGAGGTCCTAACGAGTCGCGCCGATACCTGATACCAAAAGCTGGTATACGCGGTCTTGAGCTCAGCGGCGCCGCACTACTTCCAGGAGCACCCATCACGGTCGTCTCCTCCGCTCCACTACAAGACATCATCCGCAATCGCGAGGCGACGGGCGGTCGCAAGTGGGCGTCGAGATCGGCGTCCACAACATTAATCTGAGCCACGCAGGGCGATTAAGTCCTGGCAGCCGATTTCCTCGCCGGGAGGAGGAGGCCCAGCAGCGGAAAGCCGCCGTACCTCCATTATCGAGCCACAGATTGACGGGTCCAAGAACGCGGACGGCGAGGCGAGATAGTCTTGACCTCACCAAAGGCGACAAGCTCCGCTACATCCTCCGCCTCGAATTCACGGCTGCACCAACAACATGGCTGAATCGAGGCCCTACTCCGGCATGCGAGCCGCAAAGGAGATGAGCGTCAATCGCCTTCGATGCTACGGAGACTCCGACCTCGTTGGGTCAAGTCGCCGGCACCGCGCCGTCTCCCCTACCATGGCGGCATACCGCCAAGAGGTGGACAAGGTGGGCGGCCACTTCACGGCTACTCTGCCGAGTGGATCGGCAGGAGGAAAAAACAGGAGGCCGCCTCTCTCGCATCGGGTCGGCTCGACTCGCACCACCCGCAGCGTGTTCCTCGACACCATCTTCACACCGTCGATCTCTCCCGAAGGAGATCGACATTGAGTCCCGCTCAACAGAGGCAACCTTGGTCGCACTCATCACCGAGCCGACGACCGACCAAGCCCTACATCGCCTACGGAGACAGAAACCTGCCCTTGAGCGAGACAAGCGCCGAATGATCGCTCGCCGATGTAAGTCCTACACCATCATCGGCGAGCTACACAAGCGCAGCGTCACGGCGTGTTCAACGATCGTCCAACCGTGAAGGACGCAAAATCTTACATGACATCCACTCGGTACAGCGGCCACCCACGCCGCGCTCCTGGTCGCCAAAGCCATGCGACACGGCTTCTCTTGGCCCATCGCATGCCGACGCTGTCGATATCGTCCAGCGATCGCCGGGTGCCAGCACGCCAACCGTGCCGCGTTCAAGTTCGGCGCTCAAAACAATCCCCATCACTTGGCCATTTGCCGTGTGGGGCATGGACATGGTAGGCCCTTCAAGAAGGCCCCCTCGGCTACACCCACCGCTGGTCGCCGTCGACAAATTCACAAAGTGGGTAGAAGCCAAGCCAGTCCGAAATGCGACGGGAAGACGCCACTAAGTTCCTCGCGAGCTCATATACCGCCACGGTTTCCCCAAGATCATCACGGACAACGGCACAAACTTCGCCAAGGAGCAATGGCGAGTTCTGCGAGAGCACCACATCCGGCTCGACCTTGCGTCGCACACCCGGAATCCAACGGCCAGGCGGAACGAGCCAACCAAAGCATCCTCCACGGCCTGAAGCCGCGACTCCAAGTACCACTCGAGCGCACCGCTGGATGCTGGGTCGAAGAGCTCCCCTCCGTCATCTGGGGAATCCGCACCTCGGTCAACAGGTCGACGGGATTCACCCCCTTCTTCATGGTCTACGGCGCCGAAGCTGTCATGCCGACCGACCTCGAACACGACTCGCCGCGGATCGTCCACTATACGGAGGCCGCAAACGAACGGGCCCGCCAAGATGGGCTCGACCAACTCGACGAAGCGCGCGACCTCGCCCGATCGCGCACCGCTATCTATCAGCAAGGGCTCCGTCGCTACCACAGCCGACGGGTGAAAACCCGCACCTTCCAGGAAGGCGACTTGGTGTTACGCCTCATCCAGGACAAGAAGGGCACGCACAAGCTCTCCCCTCCGTGGGAAGGCCCGTTCGCTATCGGGCGCGTACTCGGCAACGACGCCTACTACCTCGTCGACGTCCGCGGGGACGGTGAACTCGACGTCAAGCGGCCGTGGAATGTAAATCTCCTCCGGAAGTTCTATACCTAGAACCCCACATATGTACTCTCCAGTCGCTATGAATAAAAGAAACGGTTACTGCAAAATTCGTCTACTCTCCATTCCTTGTGCCACTCGCACTCGTAATTAACAGCGTCATGCTAAAATACAGAAGTCAACCCTTGGTACAGCGACCGGCACGGCTAAGTAGTGCGATGTAAGAGCACCGAGTCATTTCAGGTCTTGCATCGTCCACAAAACGCCAATCCGAGCCCCATCCGAGTCGCCTAGCTCGACTGGTTTCTGAACCAAGACATCATCTCGCTTCCCAGCGACCCTGGTCCTCCGCATCCTTGGCGTAGCGACTCGAGCGGCTAAGTACCACGCCGGGACTGGATACCAGTTCGTCTCGATCGGACGAAAACGCCAAGTAAGAGAGCGTGCGGGACTCGCCACGATGACCCACCGGGCAGGAGCGACGCTAACACAAACGCGCTCGTCCTCAACCACCCTCGAGTCGCGCCTTGAACTACCAAGTACCACGCCGGGACTCGGCCACCGGCACCGTTCACGTCGGAAAAGCGGTAAATCTGAGCACTCGAGGGAGTCGCCTTGACGGCTCTCCGAGCTTCGGGCGAGTCGACTCAACCAACAACACACATGATAAACAACAAAACATCATATCTAAGGTGAACCCGCAAAAGGCGGGACGCTCGGGGACTCACCCAAAATCAATCAAAACACGCAAACAAATAGCAAAATGAACACAACGTTCCATTCAATCGCATATCGCATTGTCTTACATTACAAAATATGCCTACTCGGCGAACTGTTACTAACACTATTCCGCGAGCCGGCGATGATGCACCAGCGTCCGGCGCTTCGGATGAATGCGATTATGCGGGTTCGATGGATAAGTCGTCACTGGCCCGCCATCGCCGCGGAAGGGCTGCTCGACCTTGAAGTCGCGATCGGCGGCTCGGGTCGTTCGCGCGACGACCGCTTCTGATGCGGAAGAAGGTCGCCATCGCCCAAACACGCCCGAAAGTACGGCGGCACGCGTTCAGCTTAAGAACTTCAGACAGATCCACGCGCGGGCGATGAAGGATAACCACTCGTCACGTCGTCGAGGTCGAAATCTTCGGGAAGTGGGCGAGTCCCTCGAGCCGTCGACGCTCCACGTCGAAAAGCCGACCGCGTCATGAACTCCACGACAGCGGGCGCCTTCTCCAAGTACTCCCACACCTCAACGAGGTCACTGGGAATAACCTCCGTGGGCGACATCTCTTGAAGGTAGGCGCGGATGCAAGTCGCCGACAGCGTCGCCGAGTCGACGAGCATGCTCACGCACTCCCTCGCATCAAGAGAACTCGCTTCTTCATGGCTACCAATCACATGGCCTGCTAGACGGAAACAGTTGTGAGCACCACGGAAACCACAAACAATACAACCACAAGACTGGGAAGACGCACTCACCGAGCAACGGGCGGGCGAGCCCCGTGATGAAGCTTTGAAGCGATGTCTTATCGTCCTGAAGCCCAACGATGAGGGCTTCCGACACCTTCCGGTCTTCCTCCGCGGCAGCAACGGCGGCCTTAGCTCGCCCGTTCGCCGAGCTCGCTTCTTCTTTCGCCTCCCGCAGTTCGCGCTCGAGGTCGGCGATCCTTTGCTCAGCAGTGCTTAACGCAGATTTCGCCGCCGTCAGCTCGCCAGCAGGGACAAGCTCCTGGCGAGCCACCTCTGCCTGCGCAGCAATTGCCTGAAGCTCCTTGTTTACTTCTTGGAGAGCGCCCAACTCCTTCTCAGCACGCTGCTTCGCAGCCAATCGCTCTGCCGACTCCAGTTGTAAACCCTGCAAAGTTTCAAAGTCAGTTCACACGAAAACAACTCAGTGCCCACCCGCTACAATTTAGCGGGTGCGCACTCGGGGACTGGCGGCTCGAAAATTACTAAGTGCCCACCAGCTACAATCTAGCGAGTGCGCACTCGGGGACTGGCGGCTCGAAAATTACTCAGTGCCCACCCGCAACAATTTAGCGGGTGCGCACTCGGGGACTGGCGGCTCGAAAATTACTAAGTGCCCACCCGCTACAATCTAGCGAGTACGCACTCGGGGACTGGACTCGAACAAACAAAACAAGTAACTATAAAGAATCAGGCCGCTGCAAAACACCGACCTGATCCTCGGGGACTGGAGGTACCTGGATGGCCGCGCCAAGCATGCCGTGCAGTTGTGCCGCGTCCACGGACGCAAGCAGCGCCGGTGTGTGCCCGCGACGTTGGTCAATCTCAGCGTCGGCGGTCTCTGGAGCGGGGTTCGGAGTCGCAGCCTCACTCGCCGTGGCCGCCTTGGTCATGAAGCGGGGGAAGGTAGCACCCGCCCCAAAGGAGCTCGCTTCTTCCGGTCTAGGCAACGAAATGCCTCCCTTCGTGGACGCGGTAGCTTCCACAGCGGGCCCAGCCGGCGCGACTGCCGTGTCGTCAGAGACAGTGACGATGTCATCGCCCTTGGCCTTCTTGCTGCCTTCCGTGGAAGCGGCGACCTCATCCACCTTCCTCTTACGGGAAGGGTCCTCCTCGCTAGTGGCGGAGGGCACCTTGGCCACCGTCGGGTGGCTCATCTTCTTCGCTCCGGTCCTACGCATCGAGACAATTCAGGAAAAAACATTCAAAATACTAAGAGAGAAAGGCGAAAGCCGAGTACACTCACTTGGCGACGGGAATGAAACGCAGCCCTGTGCGAAGGCCGGCCGGTTTCTCCAGCTCGGGGCCAAGCCGGCGACTGAGCCCCAGTTCCAGGGCGCCAGGGGCCCAGGATACGGACGGTTTCTTTGATGTTGAGGTAGCGGTTGGCGCCTCCGGGGCGCCTTCGGCGGAGGTTTCCTTGCTAGGAGCTGCCGCGACCGGAGCCTCCTTGCGGCGAGACCGCCACGTTCGGGACCCCTTTGCGGCGAAGTCGCCTCGGTGGAGCCTTCCTAGCCGGATATCGGCGCTGGCGGGGCATCGAGGCCAGCGGTGCCTCCATGGATGGTGCATCTAGCGTGGTTGTTGCCGGGGCCGCCCCGTCACCGGCCGAGCTGTGGGCATCGGAGCTGCTCGCTGAGCGGTGAGGCCATCTTCGGCGGCCGTCCTCCTCCTTAGGGGCCCTCTTTCTCCTTCTTCTTCTTCGCGGGAGTGGCACAGCGGGCGAGGTGGTCTCCGGAGTTCGTCATCGTCATGACGCCGAGGCTCTGCTGCCTCGAGTTCGCGCGCGTTGCCAGGGTCTTCGGACCGATGGGCGATCTCCTCTTGGATTCGTCCTCATCGTCCTCGTTGCCCTTGGCGGAGGCGACTTCGCTTGTGTCTGGGCGGATGGCGAGCTCGTCATCGGCGGGTGGAAGCCACCCTTCCACCACTTGGAATAGCTGCGTTAAACATGGAACAAAGTTAGAATTACCGCGACTGCATATGCTGCGACGAACAAGATCAGGTTATTACCGTTGGGCCGGACGCTTCGTGGTGTATGGAGGAGCCGCTGCGCATCCGTGTATGCCGCTGGGTGATCCTCTTCACGCCAGAGGTAGTCCTCCAGCTTCGGCGAGGCAGGCCTTCGTCGAGTCTTCTCGGCCTGTGTACTGGTACATGTAGTGCTCGCGTTGGGCGAGCGGAACGAGTCGCCGCCCAAGCCAACAGTTGTACAGGTTCACCGTCTGGAGCCCCTTCTTCTTCAGACCGCGAATGGTCTGGAGCATCTCGTCGACGACCATCCGCTGATCGTCGGGAAGCTTGGCGACCTGGAGATTGCGCGGCTCGGAGCGGTCGGCCGAGTACCGTGGGATCGCCGCCTCGTCCTCCGGGGTCGCCTCGGTCACATAAAACCAAGACTTTTTCCAGTCGCTCGCTGCTTTGGCCGGCAGCATCAAGTCGAAGAAGGAGGCTTTGGATTTCAGCTGGAAGGTTAAGCCGCCCGCGGCTAGCATTGGGCCGCCTCCTCGCGGCTGATCCGTCCATGGAACAGATCTTGCCACAAGGGAAAATAGGGCCGGCAGCCAAGTAGCACTCATGAGCCACAAAGATGGCGAGCTGCTCGATACTATGGGGCCAGATCCGAGGGCTGGATCCGTAGTAGGCGCAGGCGCGGAAGAACAGAGAAGTGGAAACCCTAAACCCGCTCGGGGTGACTAGTGAAGCAGATGAACTCTCTCGCTGGTTCGGGGTCGTTTCTCGGCTGCGGATTCGCCAGCCGGCCCAGATTCCGGCCTCCTCGAAGGAGGCCGATTCTCTAGTGCACTTGGATCTACCCAAGGTTCGGTGGAAGGGCCATGGTGAGGATTTGCTTGGAGGTCGGAGGATTGCGGGTCGGTCGGATTGCGAGATCAACAGGCGAAAGATGTGCGTACTCGGAAGAAATGGTGGGCGGTTGGCTTTCGATGGCCAACCATTCCTCTTATATAAAGCTGCCCGCCAAATTAGGGGCCGTTACAGCGATGATTACGCGAAGTTACCGTTAAGTTACCTTAACGGCTAGTTTGACCACGCCCGGTCCGCCTCCCGCCACTCGGCTCGCTGAGTTATTCGCCGAGGCGCGACCCGTTGGTTCGGTTCACCCAAAGCCGACTGTTCGCGGATTTTTCCTTCATGCGAGCCCGCCGACGATTCGACGGATGCCAACTTGAAGCCGTATACTCGACTGCCGGCAGCCACCCGCCTAATCAACGACGGCCTCGGGGACTACCGATGGGGATATGCCTCTTGGGGTATCCTCGGGGCGTTCCGACCGCCCAAAGGCTGGCGAGTGGGCACTGAGCCGAGTGGATCAAAGCCCATCAGGTACCAGCGACTGGAGGTCAAGGCCCAGTAGTAGATAGGCCGGTCGGTCTGAGTTAAGCGATTGACAAAGTTGTAACGAATTGGTTGAGATATGTAAACCCTAGGGAGGTAAGCCTATATAAACCTCCTAAGGGGTGAGTAGAGATCGTTCCCTCATACACCCAAGCAACTCGCCGCCTAGCCGAAGTTCGCCCATTGTAAACACCTCCATAATACAATCTAGCGAGTAGGTCTTTACCCTCCGGGGCGAACAGGTAAAACCCAGTCTCCGCCTCATCTCAAGCCATGAGATGGCTGGCCGCCCTTGCCCTTCGTTCTACTACTCGCTGCCGATCGCAGCATCTGCCGTGGTCATTCCCACGACATTAAGTATTCACAGAGCTACAACCTCTAGCCTCGAAAAATCATCGCCATCCCTATACAAGCTCCTTCTAACAATATCCGTGCAGCGAAGCCCGTGAAGAGGATCGAAGAAGTAGAACCTAAATAATCATCATCGCCATCTAGCAAGGAGATCAAGCCTCTCCCAAATTGGGAGGACATGTTCCCACAGAGGATGGAGATGATGAGGCAAGCAGAGCGCATAAAGAGCAAGGATGAGTATCCCCCTAATCCTTATAGTCACAACATAGGATCTTATTATAAACCTCCTCTTGCTCCGTCACCTCTCAAGCCTAAGAAGGTGCGGCCAGATGAGATTCATGATAAGATCTATCAATTGAAAAAAGCTTCAAAAGCATGTGTTGAAACTATTGGAGAAGGGAATGACTCCTACTGGATGATGAGCAAAGACCTTGAGAGAAAGGTCAATGACATCGATGGTAGAGTTGGTTTCTTAATTAAAACTGTTTTTGAGTTGACATATGAGAAGAAATTCCCCCAGAAGAATATTTTGAAGCTTCAATTCGACATGGCCGAGCTCAGCAGCCGCCTTGCAAGCATAGCTAAGGCTTGCAACACAAGGGAAGAAGGCAACGTTCTTCTCACCCATGAGGAGGAATAGGTACCAACAAGGAGTTATTTGATCCTGCCTGGCTTGATTCCAATCTTGGGGAGATATTTAAGACCTTGTAATCTATCTTATAAGTTTTATATTACTATTTTAGTTTTGCATTAGTTTGAGCTTAGAAATAAAAGTCTGCATCATTAGAATTCCCTTTAGGAATAGTCGATCCCTTTTATGAAATTCTAAGTTTATTATCATATATGGAGCATTATTGAGTTTGTGCTTGTATTATTAGATATATAAATGGCCTGAGTATAATTTTATTTGCACGGATAGCAATAGGAGTCTTCCACACCATTGGTATTAATAGAACATACAGAGATAATTTAGTCAATATGTTGTAAGTTCATGGTTTGATTTACAAAAGGAAAAAATTATCTAATCAGTCAATTTAAGAAAGAAACCTTGGACAAGGAAAAATTAAAAGTGCTATCAAATTAGAGTGAGAACAAGACGAGGCAGAGTATCCAAGTTATAAATATGCTTCATATATAATTGGAATTTGATAATTGAGATCCTCAATCTTTGAATTCCCTCCTGAAGTGAAATGTATGGCTAGCTCCTTTGCACACCACTTAAACAAAAGTGTGAGCATATATAAAAAAAGGAGAAAAGAAAATGTGCAAAGAGAAAATAGGCATACACCACTATCTTGTGGTAAGACAAAGGAACGTCTGAGATTTTAAATTCCAAGTGAATATGTTAATCCTAAAACACTTAGGACTACCTCGCTAAGTCATTCGGTCGAACTGAAACACTTTTTACATCATATTGAGAGTAAACTTTTGTGAACTATTAAATGCTAATGTGTGGAAGCCTGATAATATTATTCGGATGGTTCAACTAAGGTACTATTCATGAACTTATTCCTATGTATCATATATGATAAACACATGCTGCAACTCCCTCATTTATTTTATCGACTCGGCTTCATGAATATGAGGATCACATCCATTAATCTAACCTTGCTCGGGACGAGCAAGATTCTATGCTTTGGGAAGTTGATGAGTGCATATTTGCATCATGTTTTATATTATTATTATTATGCACTGTAGTAGTAGGATCTTGGTATTTTACGGGGTTCGCGCGCATCTTTTATGTATATTTTCACCAGGATCAGGAAAGATGATGGATACGATTGACACAATTTTTGGACCAGTTGTATTGGAGCCAAAAGGAGTCAAAAATAGCGTAAAATGCTAATTTGGGAAATATCAATAACACTAGAATAAAACCCAAGGCGATCGCAGCAACCAGTGGGTTTAACGACCAACTATACGACAGGAACACTTTTCCCGGCCGTATAGTTGCCGCTGCCACCGCCTCTTCAAATAGTTTCACCCCATGCAATCAGATCAGGGAGACGACATATAGAAGACCCATAAATCTCCAAAAACCTCACCTCCGGAAGGGATATGGAGGGGGAACTTTCCCAAGGGATCCATCTTTGCCCTACGCAGATCTAAGAGGCCAAGTAATCGATCTACATCTCCATCCATCCATCCCATCTACATCCCATCTAGATTTTGTTGTAATTCTCGTACTAGTTATAGATTTATACAAGAACTATTCATCTATAATTGTTTGCATAATCATTGCCATGATGTTGTTTGCCTCCATGTCTAAGTAGATCATTAGTTCTTGGAGAGATGGACAAACCCTAGCATCTGATTGAGATTAGATAGGGATTATCATGTTATACATCATTATGTGTATGTGTTAATTGTCTTCATCTTGATGTTGAGAGTTGTGCACCTCTTAATATTTGCCTCTTATGGGGACTTGATGAAGGGGATTACTTGTTGGTAGATGGAGGGATGATAGCACTTATTGTGACTATAAAGTTGTTCTCGTTCTTTACGTACTAACTTTGGGAAGCAAGGAGAACTCATTAAGCCATATCCATGCCACGGGAGAAATCCCTTAATAGCGAGATAATACGATTGATGTCGTTTATCTGTCAGCTGTGGTTATGACGGATGATGTGTGAAGTGGTTTCTACCTATTCGTCCATATATGGAGTTCCTCCCATAAACATATATGTCATGAGAATATTTGCTATAATAATCTTGATTACTCTACCTAAATTGCTAGTTGTGTATCCACCACTCTCTAAGAACGCCTTTTCCCTATTGTAGTTCCAAGCTATTTTACATACGCGATTCCTACTTTCTGCATTAAGTTTTACTTTAGTTTATTTAATTGCTTTGCTCAATCAAAAACCCAAAAACAATCCTTAAAACAATTCTATTTTTCCTTCATCTTAAAATTATTTATTAAGTACTTCATTTAGTTTTATTTAAAAGCATTTTAATCTTTTGCCTACTGCTTCCCGTGGGATCGATATCTTTATTTCGAAACTAGCTATAAATGATATGTGCACTTACAGTCATCACAACCACGTGGCTTCCAGGGGCGGCTAGACCTACAAGAAAGTCACAGATCGTCTATAAGGTTGGAACCCCGGAAGCAAAAGCGAAGCGATGGCCAACACCCCCATGGGTCCCTTGGTGGCGTGAGAACGGTAAAGAACAAGACACATCAAGGGCATCCATAAGCACGGAGGGGCATGGAAAAGGGAAATAAAACGAAGGAAAAGGTAAATGCATTAATAATGGCCAATTGTCATTACATTTGAGAAATGTACAACGGATCAACTAGCGTGGGGAGGACCCTGGGCATAAAAGAGAGAGCCGAAAGTCGACGGTGCAACGGAGGATCCTTCAAACCCCCTTCCACCTCGCGCGCGACTGCGTCACTCCCTCCTTGCGGCGCCCTGCCTTAGGCGTCGCTAAGATCAGAGTCGAAGATAAGCGGTGGGTAGTAGCTTTGATGGCAGAGGGTGTCGTCAAAAATCTTCACCGACAGGCGGCCCTCGCCGCAATAGCGGAACTTCAGGGCATGGCCGATATTTAGCCCTAGTCGGCCACAAAGTCCGGCACCCGTCACACAGGTACAGGCTGTTGGCGCCATCCACCCACCTCTACAAGTCCTAGATGGGCTGGTCGCCGCTTGCTTCGCGCACTCGGAGCTCGTACGAAGGGTGTTCTCTGAGATCCTCCACGAACAAGTCCGACAAGCGTAGCCACCACTTGAAGTTTATCGGAAGGAAGATGAGAAACTCGAAGCCAATAAGGCCCACCGTTTCGTTGTAACTTTCCCCATGATAGAGCGGCGGAGGAGGAGAGTAACTGTCAGGCTCCCGCCACACATAGCGACCCCGACGACCGTGGCGGGCCGGGGCCTCCATGTACAGTTACGGGAGATCTACGCCAGCTATAGAGGAGCTATGGCGGCCTCGACGCCTGCGCCTATGACGCGTCCCCTCCGACGAGGCCGAAGCCATCTCTCCCACTAGATAAGGAGGATCATCATCACGATGGCGGCTACCGGAGCTGCCTGATGCCATCGTCGTCGCCACCAAGTAGGGAGTACGAAGGTAAAAAGGCTGTGGGGGAAGTGGAGAGTGAACCATAGCCCCACACCTTCCCTCCCTTTTATAACAAATGAGGAAGGGGAATGATTGCCGTCCACCTCGCCGGCTCACGGGGAGGTCCAGAATCGCTCCCCACAAAATTTACTTTGCAAGTATCAAAGCGGGCGCAGTTAATGCGGGATGCTGTGAAATCCAAGGCGTGGCTCGGCCGTCCCGCAACCACTTGAGTGCACAGGCACGTGCATGTCAGCTCTTCAGGATGGGAAAGCATATCGTCCAATCTTGTTGCGCCTCCCACGACATGGACTAGGCGCACGGACTATTGAAGGGTGAATCCTGGCAACAACCTCTTCGTCGAACTACGACTAGCATTACAAGTTGTCGGCCCTCGCTCGGGGGCTTCTTCGGTGTAATGGGATCGGGGGTCCCTCGCATTGCGCCGTAGCGCATGGTCCAGGACCCACTGGTCAGCGGCTTAGTAGATGAGTGGCCTGGACGACAAGGGCGTCGCCAAGACATGAGCAGTGTGTGCTCGGCATAGGTATGGTCTTGACATGATGAAGCCTATGGAGACTAAGTGTCGTCTATGGTGTAGGTACCTATAGATGAGGCGAACGCTACGAGACGAGCCTCGGCCCGTCAACCGGGCACAGACAAGGAGGAAAAGACAACAAATCATGGGAGGCGGTCCGATCTCTCCTTCCTAGGGCTACCCCGGAAGGAGGGTAAGGGCCCGATCGAAGATAGCAAGGCTAGGGAGTGACCTTGTCTAAGCCCCGGAAGGACCATGTGAGCGATTCTTCTAGGCTAGGAATGGCCTGGGAACTAGAGTCAACTAAGCCTGACAGGACATGTCAGGCCTGGGCCTTGGAAACTGGTGACACACAAGCGCCTCTAGACATCATCATGGCGTTGTAGTCCACCACAATGCCCCAACGACATGAGTGAAATAACGGAGCCTGAGCTGTCACTCAACCATCAAGTGCACCTGTGCACCTCCCTTAGCCATCCATTGGCCATAGGCGCTGCCCATCTTCCTGAAGACCGCGTGGCGCACCGCGATTTCGCATGGGAACTCCCTTGGAGGTGCTCCATGATGGCCCTTGTGGTGACCCCTTGTAGTATAAAAGGAAGAACTTGGCCAGAGGAAAAGAGGAGAGACCTTCGACCAGTAGGAAACTCGTTGGACAATAGAGAGAGCTCTCTGGCTAGTAGGAGGTGATTTGTCTTGTGAGGGAGAGCTTTGGGCCAGTAGAGTGTTTGGAGAAGATAGCTTGAGTAGAACACATAGTGAGAGGGGACTTCCTTCTCCATGCCGGAGAGAAGGAAGAAAGGAGACAGAGGGGGTGAGAGGAGAAAGAAAGAGGAAGCACGGGGAGTGTAGAAGCTAAGGTAGAAAGCAGCTCCCCAGCACTAGAGAGATCATCATCTTGTACCTCGATCCACCCCAGATAATCCACGAAAGCAGGACGTATGGTTGTTAGCTGAAGGGCGGCCTGAACCTAGGTATAAAATGACCGTGTGTGATCTGTGTATGCTATGTGCTCATATCAGTAGGTTCCTACATCGTCCTTGAGGTTGAAACGCCTTCGTGACCACTACCGAACAAATATGGGGTGCCTAGCATCCTTGTTGTCCCCGTTGGCGACACGTGACACAAATTCATGGGGGTCTATAAACCCCAACGCTCCCTTCGTGGATACCAATTTTATTTTAATCCTAATAGTGATATCCTAAGTTTTGATTCAATTTGTCCATGCTTTTGTCTTGCCAGGTAAACAGAGTTGGGCCCTCAATGAGGAGGAGTTCCAGGAAGCAATGGTTTCCTCGGGGAGGATTATGTCCCCGGAAGGGAAATCCAACCGGGAGAACGCGGGCAGCAGCTGACAGTAGCAAGAGGAGGGTGAACAGGCCTGGAACACCATGGGATGGGATGACTATGGTCAGCAACATCAACATCAACAACCTTTTCCCAAGTACCAGCAGCAGCAAGGTATGCCTTCACCTTGCTGAGATTCAACTATGTCCCAGGAGTGACTTTGACCAGGTCGTGCATCACATTGATGATGACCCACAAGTATAGGGGGTGTATCGTAGTACTTTTGATAAATAGGAGTGTCGATCCCAACGAGGAGCAGAAGGTGCGGAACAGTGGTATGGAGCAGGAAATCCCTGTGAATACTTAACAAACGGATTTTTAGTGGTTTTCTGATAAGGCAACAAAACAAAGAGCAAGTAATAAAGAACAAATGCAGCAAGTGGCCCAATCTTTTCTTAGCAAAGGACAAGCCAGTGGAAATACTTGTAAAGACCAAATGGTCTCGAGCACACATGGGAATTCTGTCAAGTGCTTTCGCTTAAAATAGTTGAGTACTCTTCTTTGGTGTTGTAAGTGTTTTGTGGGTGAACCTGTGCTAATGTACCGACCATACTTGGACTAATACATACTTGTGATTAAACCCCCTGCAAACATCTGTAACTACAGGAAATTAATTAAGATATAAATCTAATCACAGCCTTAAACTCTGAGATCCTATGCTCCCTTATGCAATGGTGTCCTAACGGGGGTTCAGGTTTGTGTCACTCTGGCAACCCCACAATTAGTAGCCAAATACACAATGCATTCCCCTAGGCCCATAAATGGTGAAGTGTCATGTAGTCGACGTTCACATGACACCACTAGAAGAATATCACCACAACTTAAATACTAAACCATTGAATAATAACTCAACACAAATCCACTAATAATAACATGACTTCTCCCATGTCCTCAAGAACTAAACGAACTACTCACAAGACATCATATGGATCAAGATCAAAGATGATATGATAATGGATAACAATCTGAACATAAAAAATAATCCAATGGTTCCACACACAAGCATCAGCTATAATAGTAATTAACACCCGGAAAGTTTCCCCTAAGAACTAAAGCAATATCCAACACAATTGTTACAGTGGGACGGAGTGGTGATGATGGTGCTGGTGGAGATGATGGTGTGGATGATGATGATGATCCTGATGAATCCTAGCTTGATGACGGTGTTGGTGGCGACGATATCCCCTCTCCGGGAAGGAATTCTCCGGCAGAAATCTGTCTGTCGGAGAGATCTTTCTCTCTCGGTGTTTCCGCCCCCAGAGGCGGCGAAAATCTATCTGTGGTCGCTCCCCGAGCCTTAGGGTTCCGTAGGGAAGATATAGGCGAAGGGGCGGAGTCGGGAGCCGGGCAGGTGGGCCACACTTTCCCTAGCCACGGGGTCAGGTGGGCCCGCGCCTAGTGAGGTGTGGCCCCCCTGCAGCCCTTCTTCGTCCCTCCTTCTGGCTTCCTCAATCTTCTGGAAAAATAATATTTTCCCATATTTTTCTGGTATTTTTCAGATCTTTGCAAAATTGCATCAAAACGCCCTGTTTTCCATCAGAATCCAGACTCCAGCAGTCCATCCTCCAAGAATCATCCAACATGCATAAACATTGGAAAATACATAAGCAATACCTCATAATAAGACAAATATCAATGAATAGTGGTAGATTATGATATAGAATGGTGATGCTAATTGGGCGTATCAACTCCCCCAAGCTTAGACCTTTGCTTGTCTCCTAGCGAAAACTGATGTCAGTAAACATGTCCACAGGTTTATGGAGTGAAGTGTCGATAAAATAATACGAACAAGAAGCATCAGACGTACCATTACACAACTCATATAAGAAAGCAACTCACCATTATATAAATTAGCTTGCAACCAAGTACAGCAGTCACAGTAGAGATGCATAAAGATAAATCATAATTGTAATTGTCAAACTTGTTCTTGGTCAGAGGACACCTGGCAAACAGTTTCACAAAAATCTTTTTGTAGAATTTTACAACAGGAGCACTCTTTGCTCAAAAAGGTTTTTCACAAGTGAAGGCTTTCAAAGTAATACTCAATAGATAAGAATCTTGTGCAAACAAGTAAGATAGAGAACATGATTGAATAAATCACCATATGAATGCTTGAAACACAACAACTCAAATGCTTGCTAGAGATAGAGAGGAAGTAGGTTTACGGACTCAAACTGGTAAATAGGAGAAAGGTCCCTTTATAGAGGGTAGAAGGGATTGTTGGAGATATGCCCAAGAGGCAATAATAATGTTGTTATTACTATATCTTCATGCTTATGATAAATGTTTAGATACCATGCTATAATTGTATTAACCGGAAACATTAATACTTGTGTGAGTTGTAAACATAAAAGAGTCCCTAGTAAAGCCTCTTGTTAAACTAGCTTGTTGGTTAATATATGATCATGGTTTACTGATCATGAACATAGAGATGTTATTAACAACAGGGTCATATCATTAGGAGAATGATGTGATGGACATACTACTATAGTTAAGCGTAGCATAAAGATCAAGTCATTTAATATAGTTCATTTTCTATATGCTTTCTGATACATAGTAACCTAATTCCTTCGACCATGAGATCATGCTAATCACCATCACCGGAAGGATGCTTTGATGACATCAAACACCACACCGTAACTGGGTGGTTATAAAGGTGGCATTGAGTGTTCGGAAAGAATGTGTTGAGGCACATGGATCAAGAGTGGGATTTGTCCATCCATATGACGGATAGATATACTCTGGGCCCTCTCGGTGGAATGTCATCCAATTGGCTTGCAAGCATGTGACTGGCTCACAAGGGATCACATATCACGGTAACGAGAAAAGAGTACTTATTGGTAACGAGGTTGAACTAGGTATGCAGAGATACCGATGATCAAAACCTCGGATAAGTAAACTATCGTGAGACAAAGGGAAATTGGTATCGTATGTAAGTGGTTCATTCGGTCGCAAAGTAATCGTAGAAATATGTGGGAGCCATATGAATTTCTATATTCCTCTATTGGTTATTGATCGGAGAAGTGCCTCGGTCATGTCCGCATAATTCACGAATCGTAGGGAGACACACTTAAGGAATCGATGTTGTTGAGTAGTTATGGAATGATGAGTAAGAGACAGAATGTTGTTAGGAGTATCGGATGGGATCCGGTATATCACTAGGAGATCCGGAATGGTTCGGAGAATAAGATTCATATAAGGAAAGTCCTGTTTCGGAGTTCGGAAATGATTTCGGTGTTTTCACCAGGAATGTTCCAGAAGGGTATGGAAGGTCCGGCACTCCGGAGGGGAAGGGTACATGGATGTATCATGACAATGTGGAATGGTTGCATCATGCACTAGGTCACTTGGTTGGGCATTATGGAGAGAGAAATCAAATCCAACTTTGAAAGTCAAACGCCAATTTGAAAAGTCAAATCCGAAGTTTGCTTGGTGGAGGGAGAGTAGGAAACCTACTTGGGGAGGAAGTCCCACTCCCTCCACCCGCCGTCCATGAGGAGGAGTTGGAGGAGGACTCCCTCCTCCCAAACCGGCCCCTCCCACCTATATAAGGAGGGGTAGGGCGCCCCTACCCCTCACAGCAAAACCCTAGCTCCTGGCGCCTCCACCACAAGTGCTGTTGCCGCCGCCTAGGGATCTCCCAAGTCGCCGACTAGGGTTTCCCCAAACCCTAGCCGCCGGCTAAGCCACACCCTTGGTGCCTCTAAACCGTAGATCGCCAAGGCCCTCTCTTATTCCACCATACTCGCTCCGGCTTAAGGCGAAGCCCTGTGAGATCTTCCCTCTACTTCCGACACCACGCCGTCGTGCTTCCGGAATCACGAGGAGAGTGCTACAACCTCCGCTGCCTGCTGGAACAAGGGAGAGAAAGGTCTTAATCGAGTACCGAACGTGTGACCGACTGCGGAAGCGCTGCCGGAACGCAGCGCCGGAAGGATCATCTACGCGATCTTGAGATCGGAAGTGTACGACTACATCATCCACGAGAATCTACTCTCGTTAACCGCTTTGGATCTTCGAGGGTTAGTACTCTATTGACTCGTTGCTACAATCTAGTAGATAGATCTTGGCTTGTGTGTGTTCATGCGATAGAAATTTTTTGTTTTCCATGCTACGAACCCCTACAGTGGTATCAGAGCCGTGTCTATATGTAGATCTGTTGCACGAGTAGAACACAATGGTCATTGTGGGCGGTGGTGCTTTTATTATCAATTGCTTCTTATGTACTTTGCATCTTGCGGTATGGTGGGATGAAGCGGCCCGGGCTAACCTTACATGACATCGTTCATGAGACTTGCTCCACGCTCGACATGCAACTTGTATTGCATAAGTGGCTTTGCGGGTGTCTGTCTCTCCCATCATAGTAAAGATTCAATTTACAATGGGCACTTGATAGTTGAAACATCAACGTTGTGGTTCTTGTTCGTAAGTTAGAACGACACTTATTGAAAGCCCCAAACCACGTAAAACATGCAAAGAAAATTAGAGGCGTCTAACTTTGTTTTGCAGGGGTTTGCTGTGATGTGATATGGCCATGATTGTGTTTATATATGATGTATGCAATATCCCTTATTGCAAGTTGGCAACTGGCAGGAGCCATATGGTTGTCTTTAAATTCTATTAAGACATGCATGTCTATTCAAAGTAGTTGTAATAGTTGAAGCTAGTGGACAACAACCATGAAACGGCGCCATTGACCTTGACGCCATACCGGTGATGATGGAGATCATGTTCGTGCTTGAAGATGGAGATCGTAAGCATAAGAAGAAAGGCCATATCATATCACATATTATGAATTGAATGTGATGTTAATCCTTTATGCATCTTGTATTGCTTAGTTTGCAACGGTAGCATTATAAGATAATCCCTCAAGCACGCAAATTTCAAGTTTTAAAGTGTTCATCCTTAGTAAGTACCATTGCTAAAGCTCGTTGTTTCGAAGCACCACGTGATGATTGGGTGTGTTAGATTCTACGAGTGTATACAACGTGAGCAAGCCATATTTTCTCATGCGGATGCTAAGGTTTGATCTTGCGAGCCTAGCATGTACAGACATGGTCTCGGAACACGGATCACCGAAAGGTAAAGCATGAGTCATATAGATGATATGATGAACATGATGATTGTTCGCCTTTGAAACTATATCATGTCACGTGATGATCGGACTTGGTGTAGTGAATTTGGTTCATGTGATCACTAAAACAATATGAGGGATATTGTTTTGAGTGGGAGTTCAACAGCAATATGATTAAAAGTTGAACACTATTTATCATAAATTAAATCAAAGTGAATTTGCATAGTTGTTGTAGTCATTGGCATTCGTTTACCACCTTACGCTTAGTTTTAATTGAGATGATAGAACTATAGAATTCTGGTTAGTTACTTTACAAACTGGTATCGTATTGTTTTGAAGTGTTAATATAAAGTTTAAAAGTCCCATTGCAAACTTTCAGTAAGTTTCGATTACTCCGTGAAGTTTAATAGTTGGTATTAAATCAAGAGTAACAATTCCATTGTTAGTATATAAGTATCATGTTTATCTCCATGATTCTTGATATTCGAAAGATAGTTTCAATATCAAGGTAATCTAGGAGTTGAAAAAGTTGTTTCAGAAACCATCATGTATGGAAAATATTGCGATATCTGAAATGATGTTTTGGTTACAACATGATAGAGTATAATATGGCAAAGTTTGTGTTCTCATATTTGATGAGAATTTACAAAAGGTTGGAGACACTAGTTGTCCTAATCCTCCAAAATGTTTTGGAGAGAAACATTGTACTCGCGATTCACCGTTATAAGCTAAAAGTAGCTTGATTATGGATAATTCCATGATAAGGGTGAATATTTGATGTAGGTAAAAATTTTACTACACCAAGAGATTACTAAAGAAAGGAATTTGAAAGAACACCAAACATTTGATGATGGTGATCTACTTCAAAGTGCAAGTCCAAAGACATTGGTATTTAACTATACATGCTTTGGACTATGTGTCATGTATATGGATCCACTATTGATGTTGATAGATTTTTTCAAACAGAAAAAGAAATACTGAAAGAGAATATCATAAATATATGGCAGAAAAGAAAAGACTAGAATTGTTCAGCTTAGGTATATAGAGGATATACGTGTTATGGCTGTATTCTTTGCTTGTTAAATAATGTGGTTCTTAAGTATTGGGTACTGAATTTGTTGGTATGAATCGTCATGCGAAACAACAGAATTCATGAACTACAATGGCCTAAGTAACTAGAAAAAGAATATGTGATGATGTTCATCGAGAACAAATAAAGGGTTATTGTGTTGCTCGTTAAACATCAAAGTTTTCCTTCAAGATTTTTTTATCAGGCATTATGAGAACAAAAGGGTTGTTCAAATAATTGCCGTAATCCATAAAAGATGGATGATTTACAAATCTCGTTGGAGAAATCACATCCATAAAACTAGTGCTAAAAATGTCGAAAGACAAATTTATTGAAAGAACACTTAGGAAGTGACATCGCCGTTTAAATTATATTGGAAATAAAACATGAAGAAACTCCATGTGGATTGAATTTTTGGAGTCTTTTGATTTTTGATCAAATGACGCATGTGAAACTTTCCTAGAGATAATTAAAACTTCGTTCAAAGGCCAAAAGGGAACGAATGACTAGCTTATTGGAACTTGTACATATTGTTGTATGAAGTCCATTATGTGTAGTCAAGAGCGATGGATTTCAACTTCATATGCTTTCTCCGAAAATTTGAGTGAATATATGAATATTTACTTAATAAGGATGAAGTATGAAACATTTGAAAAGTTCAAAGACTTTCAAGATGAAGTGCAAAATCATTGTAACAAGAATATAAATAGTTTATGATAAGATCATAAAGGAAGATATTTGAGTTACAAGTTTAGCATGATACCTAAGATTTAAGTAATCTTTCCGTGGATATGCATTTCTCGAAACACCATAAGAGTATGGAGCATTCGAGATATGTAATTAAACCTTGATAAACCTTGTTTGACATGGTCAGATCAAAGGTGTAATTCATAAAACTACCACTGTATTTTAAAGATTAAAAGCTTTAGAGACTAACATTTTTCCACTGAAAAGAGCTCCATCATAATCCGCTGAAATGACACCATATAAAGTTATGGTTTGGGATACAACCCAAGTTGTCCTTTCTTAAACATTGGCATGCTATGCATAAGAAAGATGTTTGCAACCAAAGTCGGATGAACCTGTCTTTGTATGTTATTTCGAATAACTGTTCCTCCATAACATCGGAGACAAAAGTGTTTGTCGCTTAGAACGTCAAGTTTCTTTGAGAAGGAATTTTTCGTGAAAAGATAAATGGGAGGACAATAGAACTTTGATAAGGTTAAAAGAACCTTAGCTATATGTGCAAAGTTGCGCAGCGCCGAAAAGTGTTCCGGAGGCAGCAACAATGCTCATGGCTCACATGCCTCAAAGGTTGTGGTTACAAAGGTCAAAGTTTCTATTGAACCAAGTAGGTCAGGTAAACAATCAAATACCAAGATTTTAGGGTTGAATCATTATTTGAGAATAATGAACGGACTACATGCAAAGAAGCGATGATGGGCCCTGACTCCATAAAATGGCTTGAAGCCATAAAATACGTGATAATTCCATACACGAGAAATCAAGCTTTGAACTTGAAGGACCCTAGAGAAAGGTGTAAGACCTTATGGTCGTGTTTGGATCTATAAAGAAATAGACATGGATGTTTCACATCTATGAAATAGTCGATATGTTGGGAAAGAGTTCACAACAATGTTCAAAGGTTGACTATGACAAGATTTGATATTTCATAGCGATATTTAGTCTAGACTGATTAATGTAGCAACCACTACATATAATTTTGTTATGTGGTAGCTGAATAAACAAAACAAGTTCTTATAATAGAATTGTTGCCTAGGACATGTGCTTAACACGGTCCAAAGGGTTTTGTTAATTCAAAGGATGCTAAAAGTATATGCAAACTTCAATGGTTGAAGTAAGCATCGCGGAAGTTGGAATCTTCACTATGATGAAACTATTAAAAGAGTTTAATTTCATTAGAGACAATGAAGGTGCTTGAATTTGCAAAAAAATAAGTGGGAGCGCTAAGACATATTTCTAATACATTATGTGGAAGACATATTGTTGATTGGAAAAGATGTATCTTTTATTAACACATATTAAGAATTTCATCCCGATGAAAGACTTAGGAAAAACCCAAATATTTGGCATCAATAGACGCTAATATGGTTATGCCGAAAGTACATAAATGATATATTGAATGAGTTCAATATAGAAACTACAAGAAAGGTTCTTGTCGCACAGAAAGGATTGAATGTGTTCAATATTGATGATATATACAAGTGTATTGACACTTGGTAAGTGAAACAAAGATTCAAGTATAGATTGATACTTGATGTATGAAATCACAAAGAGTATTTATATCAATCATATTGTGATATGTACAAATCCAGATATGTCCTATGCTCTAAATGTTATGAGCATATACCAGAATGATTCATAAGATGATCGTTGGACGATAGTAAGGATATTCTTATGATCTTTTGGAAGAACTAAGAGTATATTATTTTTGTAGAAGTGACAAATAGATGGTTAGTTCATTGTAAAAGTACTACATTGATACTAGTTTTGTCACAAAGTACAAATTAAGTTTATCTCAATCTAAACTAAGGGTGGCACAATATAATGGAAAGTAAGTTCCATAATGAATTTGGATGAGTTCCAAAGTTAAGACATTGTGACAGATACTACAACAAAAGGCTAAGTATATGACTGCTATTATAGCAACAAAAGAGGGCATTTGTGTCAAGTAGTTTGTTATCAAACTAGGTGAAGTTCACAATGGGATATTACTATGAAGATATATTGTATGACAATATTATCAACATGTTTTAACCCCAAAGAACGAAAGGTCTCACCAAAGGACCAAATTTATACAAAGCCATCTCATTAGAGAATGAGTGATGCGTAGAGATGCAAAGACATGCAATTACACATGGACCTGGAAGTGTCAGATCCGGAGATCAGTTGACCACTAGCAATCGTGTACATACAACACCGGAAAGCCATAGGTGTTGAATACACAAAGGTTTGAAACTAGATTATTGACTCTAGTGCAAGTGGGAGACTATTGGAGATATGCCCAAGAGGTAATAATAAAGTGGTTATTATCATATCTTCATGCTTATGATAAATGTTTACATACCATGCTATAATTGTATTAACCGGAAATATGAATACTTGTGTGAGTTGTAAACATAAAAGAGTCCCTAGTAAAGCCTCTTGTTAAACTAGCTTGTTGGTTAATATATGATCATGGTTTCTTGATCATGAACATAGAGATGTTATTAATAACAGGTTCATATCATTAGGAGAATGATGTGATGGACATACTCCTATAGTTAAGCGTAGCATAAAGATCAAGTCATTTAATATAGTTCATTTTCTATATGCTTTCTGATAGTAACCTAATTCCTTCGACCATGAGATCATGCTAATCACCATCACCGGAAGGATGCTTTGATGACATCAAACACCACACCGTAACTGGGTGGTTATAAAGGTGGCATTGAGTGTTCGGAAAGAATGTGTTGAGGCACATGGATAAAGAGTGGGATTTGTCCATCCATATGACGGATAGATATACTCTGGGCTCTCTCGGTGGAATGTCATCCAATTGGCTTGCAAGCATGTGACTGGCTCACAAGGGATCACATATCACGGGAACGAGAAAAGAGTACTTATCGGTAACGAGGTTGAACTAGGTATGCAGAGATACCGACGATCAAAACCTCGGATAAGTAAATTATCGTGAGACAAAGGGAAATTGGTATCGTATGTAAGTGGTTCATTCGATCACAAAGTAATCGTAGAAATATGTGGGAGCCATATGAATTTCCAGATTCCTCTATTGGTTATTGATCGGAGAAGTGTCTCGGTCATGTCCACATAATTCACGAACCGTAGGGAGACACACTTAAGGATTTGATGTTGTTGAGTAGTTATGGAACGATGAGTAAGAGACGTAATGTTGTTCGGAGTCTCGGATGGGAACCGGGATATCACGAGGAGATCCGAAATGGTCCAGAGAATAAGATTCATATAAGGAAAGTCCTGTTTCGGAGTTCGGAAATGATTCCGGTGTTTTCACCAGGAATGTTCTAGAAGGGTCTAGAAGGTCCGACACTCAGGAGGGGAAGGGTACATGAATGTATCATGACAATGTGGAATGGTTGCATCATGTACTAGGTCACTTGGCTGGGCAATATGAAGAGATAAATCAAACCCAAGTTTGAAAGTCAAACGCCAATTTGAAAAGTCAAATCCGAAGTTTGCTTGGTGGAGGGAGAGTGTCGGGGGATAGCCCCCGGTAGGGTCACGAGAGGGGAGACATGGCGCAGCTGGTTTGGCTCCGAGTAAAGAAAGAACCAGGCCGGGTAAGAACAGTCGGGTAAGATAAGCATGAAAGCCGAGATACAAACTATCTCGGCCTGTATAGGACAAAGTTGTAACCCTTGCAGGTACCAACGAGCCGAGTCAACCGAGGAAGGGCCGGGTCAAGAAGGACACGTGGCACCTTTCCGAGTAAGGTTCGGGAAGGACCATGGTAAAGCGTGGTCCAAAGAGAAGGGCGATTCCGGGTGACACAAAAGGAGCCGGGTGACGTCCAAAGCAAGCGCTGACGTACAAAGTAACAAAAAGAACCCGAGCGCTGCATCAAGACCGTTAGCTGTCAAGCTTTATGGACCGGGCCTATGGGCTTAAGGCAAGCCCGTAACCCAACCCATATTGTAGGACCAAGATCCAAACAGTAAACCCTAGAACCCAAAGGGGTACTAGCTAGCACTGCCTATATAAGGGAGGGCATAGCAGTAGTAGAAGGTGGTTGGACCAAGTAGAGAACAGGAGTTGTGTACTTAAGCCAATACAGCTCAAGGATCACTTGTAATCTTTGGGGTATCAATCAAATTGTCATGTGTGGAGAGTTCATATTGTTCTTCGTGCATGGCTCGACCGTGTACTCCCTCCCCGGTGACCACAAGCACCCAATCGGCCCCCAACTTAAGCCTACCCATGGCATATGACGTGCCACCACCACCATAGTTGGCACCAACCGTGGGGCAAAAGCAGGTGCTAGATGGAGTCTTCATTCGGACGGGCAGCATCATCGCCAAGACCGGGGAGCGCGTCTACTCCGGCCTCATCCAGAGGTTTGGAGCGCTCAACTTCGTCAGCGACAACGCAGGTTGCTTCGGGACCAGGCCGTTCCCTAGGGGCGGTCGATTCATCAAGTTCGGCGAGCACTAGGTCTACGTCGCGGTGCGCGTGGAGCGTGCATATCCTGAGAACGTCGTCCTGGCGCCGGATCCGCCAATGGCACCAGTCGTTGGGAAACCTCTCCAACTCGTCTCCATGGAGGTAATGATGACAGCCCCAAATCCCACAACTCCCCTAGCAGTTCCAGTAGTGAATGAGAACGCAGAGGGAGGAAATCATGAGGAAACGCCAAGGGATGCAAGAACAGCAAAGGCGCCGCTGGAAAAACCTAAGAACATAGCTAGGAGCAAAAGAGCTAAGGAGTTACAGGAAGCGATAGACAAGTTGGCAGAGCCACTGGCACAGGCAACTGACCCGGCACGTGTGCAAGCCGATTTGGAAGAAGCCAGGATAAAAGTCCCGGAGAAAGCAAAGGAGCTAGCATAGTTACAGCAGGATGTGGATATCACTATCCGAGAGCTTAACTCGGCAAATCGAGTCAAGGGCACGAAGACCCGGCTTGATGCAACAAGATTGAGAGGAAGGAATCTCAATGAAGAACTGGCAGATGCGACATCAAAGATAACACCAGAGAACAGCAATGAGACGGCCACGCGCCCAACGTACAACACAGTAGCGGCTAATCTGCGAGTAGCAGAAGCAGCAATGGCAGAATTACCCCACTTGGAAGGGGAAGCAACGTAAAAGCATCCAGCATGCTGATGGGACATATTACAGAGCAAATCCGGGTATAGTAGGGAGATCACAACTGGTTCACTTGGCAACTCCTATCCCGGCAAGATCGGCTGGGCACACGGCATCCTCACCCGGAGCGGCACCCAGGCCGAGAAAAGAAAAAAAGTGTGGATTCTGTAAGAAACAAGCAGATGGTCGCTTATGATTCGGCGGTAGTTCAAGGAAACCCGGAGCATGCACAAGGTGCAAAAAGAAATAATCCCCGAGAAAATGAAAACCAGGAAAAAATTGGACAAAGAAATGACAACGGGGGCCAAAATTTTGTGCCTCATACTCGGCGGCCAACTCACTCGGTAGGAGGAGGAAATCCAGCTCCGAATAACGCACCAGCTCAGCTGTAAAGAAGACAGCAGAGCGTGGGAAAAGCAGTTCAACAGCCAGCTGACCCAAACGCAAATAAGTATAATGATGGTTACTTGGCAATGGTAAATGACGGGTATGAGCTGCCGGATAATGCATATCAAGCAGTGGGAGCAAGATACGGAGGTAGGAACCTTCAGCCGGATGATGCCAGGCTGAAGCTTGACCGCATAAAAATGGCAGAGATAATTGAGTCAGAAGGTCCGCAGGGTCCACCATGTTTTGGCCCAAGGATCATGAAGGAGCCACCGGTGCCAAATTTCCAGCTGGCCAGAGGGACAAAAACATATGATGGAAGCACAAAGCCAGAGGATTGGCTCATAGATTATGGAACCGCTGTGAAGATCGCACAGGGAAACTTGAGATGGGCAGTACGTTATGTACCGCAGATGCTGGAAGGACCATCTCGGGTATGGTTGAACAATTTGCCACCTGGAAGCATCAATAGTTGGATTGATTTTCAGGACGCCTTCGTGAGAAATTTCACGAGCACCTAAAAGAGGACGAATCGCCCACAACAATTGGCAATGTGCAAGCACAAACCGAATGAAACAGACAGGGAGTTCCTCACAAGGTGGTGTACGATGCGTACCTCTTGTGAAGGGGTGATCGAGTCACAAGCAATCGCATGGTTTGCACAAGGATGTAGACATGAGAGTGTGCTGTGGCAAAGGTTATAAAGAGATATGCCGACAAGTCTAGCAGAGACGATAAGAATCGCCGACTTGTACGCGTTCGGAGATCCGACTCAGCCACTGCTCATGTGGGTAGACGGGATGACTGAGACTCAGATTTATGACGATGCCGGATCACAAAGACGCCAGGAGATATCCGAATACAGAAGCAAGAGAAGAGAAGAGAGGCCGTATTACAGGTATGGTTCGTCTCAGGTTGCAGCAGTGAGTCAGGATCATCCATATGCTGGAAGTAGTTAGCATCAAAGGACAAATGGTCAACAACAATGGGTGCCGAAGAATGGCGGCAAAAGTTCATACAATCAGAGGAAACAGTATCAAGACCGACAAAAATACACCTATGAGATGATGCTGGATCAGCCGTGTAAGTTTCACACGCCGAGTCCGAGTAAGCCGGCAAATCACTCAACAAGGCAATGCACTTGGTTTCAGAAAGGAGACAGAGTGGACTGGCCGAATAAGAAGCTTCCACCCCCCCCTCCTCCACTTACAGGAGGAAATGCTCAAGCAGTAAGGGAAGATAACAGATATGAAAACAGGCATCCGAGGTACCAGAATCAAGAAAGAAGAGAAGCTGTGCACCAAGTGCACAATCCAAGAGGTGACGATGCCCATGTCGGCCACGGAACCAAAAATGAGTACAGAGAACATCACTAGAGCTATGTTGTCTTTGTCATAGAGACAAATGACAAGAAGAGCCAGCAGCGACGAATGATGGAAGTGAATGCCACGATGCCGGCAATTCCCAAGTACATGCATTGGTCTAAGCAAGAGATAACTTGGAGTATAAAGGATCACCCCAAAATCATGCCAACCCTAGGAGGATACGCTCTGGTTCTAGATCCAACGTTCATGGGTCCAGATATCAACGTGAAATTTTCAAAGGTGTTAATCGATGATGGCAGTAGCTATGGCCGGGCACAAAAAACCGAAACCGAAGACCGAAACCAAAAAAACCGGGACCGAACCCGAAATATCATGTAATTCGGTCTTTGGGTATGTGTTCGGTCCTGGCAATTACATGACCGAAACAATAACGGTCTGTTCGGTTGTTTGCAGTTGAAGCCCGATTCGACCGAATAGACCGAAATTTCTAGTACCGCGTAGCTCCCCATCGGCAGAATATGTCCAGCTGTAGCCCAAGAGAGGCCCGGACTTCTCATTTTCCTTGCTCCCTTGTCACTCCTAGCTCTCCTTGACCTACACTTGCCGCCACACACAAGAGCAAAGAAGCCAACCAGAGCCCAGACCTTGCCCCGCCCGCCAGATCCCTACCCAAGCTGCGGTCCTTCGACGCCTTCCACGACTCGATGAGGCGACAGCCTCCAAGATCCGACGAGGCGCCGCGACCACAGCTCCATCTCCATCTCCAGCACCCCGACGGCCAAGCTTCTTCCGGTCGGTTCCTGCGCGTCTCCAACCTCGGGGCGCCGCCCGCCGCCACGTGACCAAGCCCCAACCCAAGGTAAGAAATCTGCACCTCCCGTTGCACTTGTATACTTACATGCATTCGTTGGAGAGAATTTGTTGGAGCCTTGTAGAAGTAGAACACTAGTAGATTGTTATACACGCCTTTGTTCTGTACTTATACACGCAGACTGTTATACATGTTCTCAGCTATTGGGAATCGAGAGTGAATCACAGATTTTTTGCTGTTTTTTTAGATGGCATCCAAAAACAATTGAAGAGCCGGACCATTTTGTTCTTCAGTGGTATTTATCTAGACACTGCTTTATTAACACCATTTATCTTACCCTTGCGGATGCATTATTGCTGGACTTGCAATCGGGCAGGTTCTTCATACATTTCTGTTGCATCTACAATCAGCCAGGTGTCCATGTTCCTTAATATATTTATGTTGCTACTACATGAGTATTGTTATTTTCTGTCCATGCTCCTTGATATATTTATGTTGCTACTAGGCTACTACATGAGAAATATATTGTGTCCATTGTTCTTTGCTACTAAATGAGTATAGCTGATACAATTAGACAGTGCTACTAAATGACTATAGCTTCTGTCCATTCCTTTTTTAGATAGAAAATATAAGACAGAAGTTCAGTTGTTGCTGCATCGCCATACACAAGCAAGTCAAGCAAGTTCACCAACGAAATGTGAACGTCCAGCATGCTGTACAACTCTACATGGATGTGCACGATTCAGCAAGTTTCTATCATATATTGTGCTTGTGATATGTGAGCTTGTGATGTGTAAGACTGTGATTGTGAACATGGTCATGGATGTGCAAGCCCAGCATTTTGATGTTCTACATGGATGTATTGTACTTGTGATCCATGAGACTGTGACTGTGGGTTGATATTTGTCAAGTGGTGAGCGACTATGTGAAAGTAAGAGTGTGACTATGTAGTCTGTGTCAGTATGTAATAACTATTAATTGCTAATTTGCTTTGAACTATCATCTATCTCTTCTCTATTTGGGTAATATGGTCATGACCGAATACCGGACCGAAAAGACCGAAGACCGAATACAAAAAGACCGAAATAACCGAAGGTAATAAGGGTAGCATTTTTAGATGACCGAAATTTTCAATGACCGAAAAGACCGGATCGAGCAAACCGAACAGACCGAATGCCCGAGCAGAGCAGTAGCATCAACATCATGTACAAGGATATTATGCTCAAGTTAGGCATCAACATGAACATGCTGGATCCGACTAAGACCACTTTCCACGGGATTGTGCCGGGATTATCCTGTGAGCCAATTGGCAAGATCCGGGTCGACGTCTTATTCGGCAACAGAGAAAATTGTCGCACTGAAGCCATAGAGTTTGAGGTAGTAGATTTGGTCAGCTCATATCATGCCTTACTCGACAGGCCAGCTATGGCAAAGTTCATGGCTACTCCTCACATCGCTTACTTGAAGATGAAGCTGTCAGGCCCATGTGGGGTGATCACAGTTTTAGGAGATTACAAAATATCTATTGCTTGTGCCTCCGCCGGGTCTTCACTGGCCGAGTCACTCGTCATAGCACAAGAGAAAAGTCAGAAGTTGGAGGTGGCAGCATTGGCTAAGGCATCACAAATGTCCATGCCGACACTCACCAACCCGCATGGCAATGTGTCATTTCAAGCTACCAAGCAAACCAAGAAGGTGCAGGTGGATTAAACCTTCCCAGAGCGCACAGTAACCATTGGGGCTGGCCTTACAGATAAATAGTAAAGCAAGCTCACCAGCTTCCTCCGTGAGAATTGGGACATCTTTGCATGGTCCACTCAAGATCTGCAAGGAGTTCCGAGGGAGCTTGCTGAGCACTCTCTTCATGTAAGACCAGATGCAAGGCCGGTGAAGCAACCCCTCCACCGCTTCGCCGAAGATAGGAGGAAAGTAATAGCGGCCGAAATTGCAAGACTTTTAGCTGCTAGATTCATCATGGAAGTGCTGCACCCGGACTGGTTGTCAAATCCAGTCATGGTCGAGAAGAAGAAAGATGACCCGATTGTGGCAGTGGTATGGCGCATGTGTATTGATTACACGAACCTCAATAAGGCATGTCTAAAGACCCATTTCCTCTGCCTCAGATCGATCAAGTCATAGATTCTACTGCTGGGTGTCAGTTGTTGTCATTTGTGGATGCATATTCAGGATTCCATCAGATTCCGCTGAATCCAAATGATCAAATAAAGACAGCTTTTATCACCCCGTACGGGGCTTATTGCTATCGCACCATGCCATTCGGATTAAGGAATGCGGGCGCAACATATCAAAGATTCATGCAAAAATGATTGCAAGATAAATTGGACAAAAATGTTCAAGTATACGTCGATGACGTGGTAATAAAAACCAAACAAAGTCATACTCTAATTGAGGACTTGCGTCAAACATTCGCAAACTTGAGAAGATTCTGGATGAAACTTAACCCAGAAAAATGTACATTTGGTGTCCCGGCTGGAAAATTACTCGGATTCCTTGTATCCAGCCGAGGAATTGAAGCTAACCCGACAAAGATCAGGGCCATCGAAAGAATGGAATTGCCAAAAACCCTCAATGATGTCCAGAAGTTTACTGGATGCCTAGCTTCATTGAGCAGGTTTGTTAGTCGGCTAGGCAAAAAAGCCCTACCACTATATCAGCTGATGAAGAAATCAGACAAATTCACATGGACACAGCAAACTGATAGCGCTTTCCATGAATCAAAGAAAATGTTGGCAACAACACCAATATTAGCGTCACCACTATCCAAAGATCCAATGTTGCTCTATATCGCCGCAACCAACAGAGTTGTAAGTGCAGTAATAGTGGTTGAACATGAAGAAGGGGGCAAATCAGTCCAAAGGCCAGTATATTACTTGAGCGAAGTGCTCTCTGTCTCGAAACAGAATTACCCGCATTATCAAAATATGACATATGGGGTATATATGGCAGCAAAAAAGCTGAAACATTATTTTCAAGAACACCCAATCCGGGTAATATGCGAGGCACCTATCTCGGATATATTGGGCAGCAAAGATGCCAGCGGCCGAGTAGCCAAATGGGCCATTGAACTAGCACCATACACTCTACAATATGATAGGCGGGATGCAATAAAATCTCAAGCCATTGCAAATTTCTTTGTAGAATGGATGGAGATGCAGTACGAGCCACCACTGCCAGATCCAAATTACTTGAAAATGCATTTTGACGGGTCCAAGACGAGAATGGGTCTGGGCACCGGGATAGTGCTCACATCTCCAAAGAGAGATCAACTGAGGTATGTCTTGCAGATTCATTTTGCTGCTTCTAACAACGTTGTCGAGTATGAAGCACTCATCCATGGCATTAAAGTAGCCAAGGAAATTGGTATCAAAAGAATCATGTGCTTTGGCGATTCGGATTTAGTGATTCAGCAAGTGTCTGGACATTGGGACGCACTGGACGCAAACATGGCATTATATCGCTTCCACGTGCAGCAAATTTCGGGATATTTTGACGGTTGTGAGTTTCATCACATTCCTAGAGCAAAAAATGAGGCAACAGACGTGTTATCCAAGCTAGGATCATCTAGACAAGCAATACCACCAGGGGTAGCATTGGAGCATCTCAGGAAGCCATCGATCAAGCCATCACCAGAGTCCGAATCAATCAGGGTCATCTCGGCAAGTCAGGAATCAAAGGCAGTGCCAATGGATATCGACTCAGGGGTAGGTTCGAGTCACTCGGGGACTGATCCGTTCACCTCAGGGGTAGCCGAATCACACACGGGGACTCCTCAGGTTATGTCGGCAGAGCATATGTCGGTGGAACCAATGGACATTGATGTTGAAGCAGACCTGGAGCCACTAATACCAACATGGGCACAACCAATATTCAGTTATCTGAAGGATGGAACCTTGCCGAGTGATGAAACACTGGCAAGACAAACGACACGAAGAGAAAAAGCATACACCATAATCAACAAGGAACTATACAAACGAAGCGTGACAAGTGTACTGCAGCGTTGTATCAGTTCAGAGAAAGGCCAGGAGATTTTATTGGATATCCATCAAGGAGAGCGCGGGCATCATGCATCATCAAGAGCATTGGTAGCCAAGGCATTCCTACATGGATTCTACTGGCCAAGCGCATTGGCACAAGCACAAGAGTTAGTTGGAAAATGCAGTGGTTATCAACACTATGCGTCCAAGTCACATTTGCCAGCATCAGAATTGAAGACTATACCAATCACGTGGCCTTTCGCAGTATGGTGCCTGGATATGGTAGGACCATTCAAACCAGCAAGGGGAGGCATGACTCATATCTTGGTCATGATTGATAAGTTCACTAAGTGGATAGAAGTGAAACCAATCAAAAAACTGGACGGCAAAACAGCTGTTACATTCCTAAGGGATATAATCCTCAGATACGGTTACCCGCACAGTGTGATCACGAACAATGGCACAAACTTTGCCGAAGGAGCTTTTTCTCGCTTCTGTGGGGAACACCGAATAAGACTCAACGTAGCGTCAGTCACCCATCCAGAATCAAATGGACAAGTTGAACAGGCTAATGGCTTAGTTCTGTCCGGGATAAAACACCGCTTAATGGAACCACTCCAGAGATCACCTGGTTGTTGGCTAGAGGAACTACCCTCAGTACTGTGGAGCTTAAGAATGACTCTGAATCGATCAACTGGTTATACGCCATTTTTCCTGGTATATGGGGCTGAAGCAGTTTTGCCTGCCAACATAGAATATGACTCGCCAAGGATACGGCAATACTCGGAAGCCGAGGTAAAAGAGGCCCGAGAAGATAGAGTAGATTTACTCGAAGAATCAAGGGAACTGGCATTCTCCAGATCTGCTATATATCAACAAAATCTCCGACGCTGCCATAGCCGAAAAGTGCAACCTTGTGTTTTTTGAGAAGGAGATATGGTGCTACGGCTGGTGCAGCGCACAGCTGGAATGCATAAATTATCACCTCCATGGGAAAGTCCATTCATTGTAAGAAAATCATTGCACAATGATTCTTACTATCTCATAGATGCTCGTGAAGCGCAAAAGAACAAGGCGGACAGGTCAGGAGAGGAAACCAAAAGGCCATGGAATGTGGCACTGCTTCGTCCCTTCTATACTTAGGAGAAGCAGTGCATGTATCACTCGAACTCTCATATGTCGGACGTGTTTGCCGGCTATGTGCTAATAATAAAATGGTATGATTCAAAAAACTGACTCGGGGACTACCCCTTAGGCTTTTCATTTCAATTATTCTACGTCGGCTGGCATGATACCCGAAATTTATTTCGGAACAAGTAGTGTTTACTCGAAAGAAATCAACTCTTCGACTATGATGTTGTCCGGAAACACGGCTTCATGGCAAGCAAGAGAAAAAGATCTAGGACGGGTAAACACGAACGCCGGATAAGTACAAGGGAGAAACGCGAGTCAGCTTTAGTTTATGCCTAACTCTCTGCAGGTTGTGTTATACTATGTGTTGAGTAATCTTGGCCAAGTTATCCAAGTTTCATATCCGCTAACTAAATCCTTCGTACTTTGAGACCCTAATGTCCAACGCCGAAAAATGGTAGACAGGGGCCAAAGGCAAGGAAAGGTGACACGGCAAAATGAAACTCGGCGACTTGTCCTTGAGTGATTCGCACTAAGATCATAATGCAAGCTTATAAAGCCTATCTCAAGGCACATAATCAAACTTCAAGTGCAATGTACATTACATCTGTACCCGGCATACCGGGGATCTAATAAAAGTTCGAGTTGGTCTAAGGAGCAGGAGAACTCGGAGGAGCATTCTCGGAACCAGGAGTGCTTGGAGCATCGGCCGGGTGAGGGGAATCTGCGGCCAGGTCATCTGAGTCATCTGACTCGGTCGCCTCGCTGTCGCCACTTTCTTCAGCAGGAACTTCGATGAGCGGATCGCCAAGGTCGAGGAAGCTGGTCCCTTCACACCAAGCTTGCACCATGGTGTACTCGATCATAGCTAAGCTCGCTCCTGGCGCTTCTTGATCAGCTCCGGGTCGTTCAACCATTTTCCATCTCCCCTTATGCGAGCAAGAACGTTGAGGTTGATGTCCTCGTACCATGAAAGCACGAAGGAGAGAGCCTTGTCCACTGCAGCTCGGCCGGCCGACTCACGCCATTGATCCAGCCGGTCTTCAGTAAGGAGCAGTTTGTAGGCGAGTGGCTCGATGAGTTCGGGTGGGTCTTCATCCGGATAGAGCATGCGAAACGCATGGATAGCCGCTTTGAGCAAGTCCACACCGCAGGATCTGAGGATCTTGACCCGTTCAGACACCGCTGCGAGCAGCTCCTCCATGGACACCTCGCCGTGAGCAGGAGCACCAGCGTCAGCTCTCACTTTCTTCATGGCTCGGATGGCAAACATGTTGGCCTCAGGAAAGTTCTCTGCAAGCAAAAAGAGAAAGTTAGCAAATAGCAAGGGCAGATGGAAGAAATCCAGCAGGACTTGGACAATGCGTAAAGAGTAAGAACTCACTACCGAGAAAGAAGTTGATGGCAGCGAGCTTGCTATGCCAAGCCTTGGTCTTGGCTTGAAGGGCGTCGAGGTTCATATTTGTCGACTCGGCCTCGTCGAGCAGCTTCTTAGTCTTCTCGGCGCTGGCAGCCTGCTGCTCGTTCTTCTCGGCAAGCTCCTCCTTCATCCCTTTGACCTCGGCCAAGTGCTTCTCCTCCGTCTTGGCCATCAGTTTCTTTAGCCGAGTCACCTCATCGTGCTCCTTATGGAGTTCGGCTTGGTGCTTATCTGCTTATTGAGAACAAAAATTTGTCAGTACCAACAGAAAAATTTCAGCAATTGGCTTAGGGAGATAAGAAATTTACTCTCGGCCTCGCTGATTTGCGAGTGAAGTTCATTGATGGTGGACTGAGCGTTGGCTATGAAACAAGAATGAGAGGAAAAATGAGAAGATGAACCAAGGAGAATTACACCAAAAAAACGAAAAGGGAAAATAAAGGATATTACCTTGGCCGAAGGTGTCAGTCTGTAGCTTCTCATACGCAAGTTCAAGCTTGCGATGCGCCAGGACGAGAGCTTGGTGCACCTTGGTGCGCTCGTTATGTGTAAGCTAATCAAAGAAGACAGATAACAAAGAAAGAGTCGAGTCAGGCGACCTGCCGAATCAAAGAACTTACAGCCGAGTAAGTTCCTTACTCGGCAGTAACCTCGAGGGCTAGGGATCGAAGTTCTAATGTACAAGCTTGGAATAAAAGATTTGAAGGCTAAGTGACTATTGAAGAGCTTACAGCCGAGTAAGTTTCTTACTCGACTGTAACCTCGGGGACTAGGTGATATGTATAAGGGAAATACTCAACAGTACAAAAGAGTAAGAAGTTATGTCACCTCGTTTATTTCGTCGGTGCGGGCCATCAAAGTAATGGCCTGCTGGGTTATGTCGGAGACGACCTTGGGGCCCAGTTTCAGCTTCTTCTCGGCACGAGTGCTGAACTTTGACTCGCCTGCTGCATTCCATGCCACGGCGTAAGGCTCGGCCAAACCGAGGCTCTGCCCACTGAGCGTCCGAGTGAGAAATCGGCCCGTTTTCAGGGCGGTTCCCACAGTGGGACGGGTTGCAGCGGCAGAAGTGTGGAGGGTAACAGCCCTGGAGTCATCACCTGACTCGGCAGCCGCAGATTCGTCCCCCTTGCCCGTTGAAGCGAGCTTTGTCGCCAACGTCGGAGGCCGGATCTGAGGAGCAGAACACGGAGCGGAAACTAGAGTTGTTTGCTTGGAAGAAATGGATTTGCCAGAACAAGGGCGAGTAGAACCAGGAGCCTTGGGCTGGGTCTGGCCCTTTGACAGAATTTGAGAGCGAGCAGGAGGATTTGGAGAGGATCTTGGAGCCCCCTGACTGGGTCTAGCAGTTTTGCTGGCTCCAAGATCAGGAGGTTGTTCATTCGCATCAGCTTGAGGGTTGATGCCAAAGGAACTGGCGGCAGAAGGTTTCTCGGCGCCAGACTTGTGGGCACCAAGATCAGGAATTTTTTCCTGGCCGACGCTAGGAGCGCTAGCCGAATGACCCACCGGGTCTGACTGACACTGAGAAGCGTGAGCCTCAATAGTGCTAGCCTCAACCCGGACGGGGCTCGGCGCCGCCGAGTCAACTGGAGGAGGTGCAGCCCTAAGCGACGAGGCAATGCTAGAAGCAGCCTGATTCGCCATCAAAGGTGCAACGCTGAAAATGACAAGATATATATGAGAGAACAGCAGTATTGAGAAAGAAAAGAGCAAAGAAAGCAAGGAGCAAAAACTTACCCGGTGACAACCGGGTCGCGGATGACTCGGCGCCCAGCAGCTTGGCGAGTCTCACCCGGGCTGGCAGCAGCAGAGGCAGTAGGAGCAGCCGGACTGGGCTTGTTCTTCTTAGCCGGCTGAGTGCTGGAGGAGGTTCCGCGTCGCTTCGGCTTAGCGACGGGAATCTTGCCGACTCCGCCCATGGCGAGAGGAGGGATGTCATGTACCTGGCCAGCTACAAAAGTAAATAACAGGCTTACTCGGATAAGTAAGAAGGTTAAGCTCACAAGGCATATACCTTCAAAATTGTACAATCATCATCCTCATCATCGTCAGACCAGTCTTGTAAGGGATTGCGAGATTGAATCTTACCCGAAGCAGAAGCAGCCGCAGTGTGCGGGATGGGCATGAAGCACTCCAGGTCATACTCGAACTCATCCGAGTCAGAGCGATCCCCATGATACCCAGCAGGAGGGACAGTACTGTCATCAACCTGGTGAAGGAGATTCTGCGAAAGACAAACAGAATGAGAAACAAGAACTAAACTAAGAGTGGCAAAAGAGCTAAAGCCAACTCGGCGAGAAAGAGATTCGGAAAACTTACCCAGGGAATAGGCCTGACCCGGCTGAACGGTGGGAAGCTCCAAGCCCAATCATCCGCCAAGTTCAATTTGAAGATTGAGCTTACCCGGCGGGCAATGGAGTCGTGGGTGAGCTCCTTGGTGGAGTGCCAAGTGGGATCGTGAGAGCCACTCATGAAGCACATCTTGTGGCTCCTTGCTTGGATGGGGCTAACCCGGCGAGAAACAAAGGTACACATGAGGTCGAAGTCGGCGAGATGGAAGTTCTCATCCGGCGACATTAACCTTTCCAGGATTGCGTTAGCCTCGTTTATCGTAGCGTCTTGGTCGCACAGGTCAAGCTGCCAGTGCTTCTTGTGGGGAAGCTCATCCGAGAAAGGGGGAGCCGGATGTTATCGGTGGACCCGCTGTTTTGACATAGAAAAAGGTTCTATGCCACTTCTTGCAGGAGTCAATGCCAGTAACCCGAGGAAAGATAGAATCTCTCCTGGGGGGTGATGCTAGCAGCACCACACCGGGTCGGCCTCTTCTCGGATCGAGGAGCACCAGGATGGGGAACAACCTGAACTTTAAAGCCAAAATACTTGGCCCACAAAGGAACTGTGGGCCAAATTCCAAGATAGGCCTCGCAGGCAGAGATGAAACAAGAGAGAGAGCCAATCGCATTGGCAGGAAGATGGTGGGTTTGCAGATGAAAGGTAGAAATAAACGAGGAAAAGAAAGTGCTCACAGGAAGAGCAAAACCACGTTCAAAGTGGGAAAGGAAAACTACCCGCTCGCCATCCTGAGGTTTGGGAGAAATCTCACCGGAAGGGAGGCGGCAATCCACTTGAAGCGGAATGCGTCTGGTGGAGCGGAGCCACTCCACTTCCTCGATGGAGACCTCTGAGCCTTCCCAACCGCCGCGCTCGCTGGCAGCGCCATCGGCACCGTCGCGAGCATCCATGAGGTCGTCGGAGTCTGTCTCCTCCTCGATAAGGAGAGGCTTGGAACAGCGAGGACCCGTGCTGGAATCGAAGGAGAATGGGGGCAATCGCAGCACAGGGGCAAGAGGGAGAAGGAACCGCAAGGAGGGTAGTTCGATCTTGCAGGCGCGAGGAGGAAGAAAGGCTAAGGAAACTGAACGGGCGTGGGGAAGTGGAAACCCCCAACCTCTACTTAAGGGCAGTAAAAACCCCCGTCATGGGATCTAACTGTGCCATGCGGCCAGCGTGTGGCCGTGTACCAGGCCGGGTGAGCCAGTCAGCGAGTGCCACGTAGCCAAAGATACACGAAAAATCCAGTACCACGTCGTGGCTCGAAGGACGAGAGGCGCAGACTGATGGGACTGCCATAGTGACGGGGAATAACTGCGCAGCCGTCACTGTGCCGCCAGAACTTGGAACAAAAATTGAGGCAAGTAATCATGATTACTAGCTGTCAGTGACTGAAGTGCGCCGAAAATGACCCGGAGTTGGCCAAAGTAACTCGGCTCGAGGCAAGAATGAGCTAGGAAGTCAAAGAATTGACCCGAAATTGTCAGACTAACCCGGCAAAGTGCGAAACTGCAACGGATAAAGACAAAAACTAAGTTCCATTCACACAAAAGGAACCTGGAGACGCCTAACAGCTTGAACTGCTAGACCTCACCAGCTTCGGGGACTAATGTCGGGGGGATTGCCCCCGGTAGGGTCACGAGAGGGGAGACATGGCGCAGCTGGTTTGGCTCCGAGTAAAGAAAGAACCAGGCCGGGTAAGAACGGCCGGGTAATATAAGCATGAAATCCGAGATACAAACTATCTCGGCCCGTATAGGACAAAGTTGTAACCCTTGCAGGTACCAACGAGCCGAGTCAACCGAGGAAGGGCCGGGTCAAGAAGGACACGTGGCACCTTTCCGAGTAAGGTTTGGGAAGGACCATGGTAAAGCGTGGTCCAAAGAGAAGGGCGATGCCAGGTGACACAAAAGGAGCCAGGTGACGCCCAAAGCAAGCGACGATGTACAAAGTAACAGCGTGACACCAAAAAGAACCAGAAGCAGCGTACCAGAAGACCGTTAGCTGTCAAGCTTTATGGACCGGGCCTATGGGCTTAAGGCAAGCCCATAACCCGACCCATATTGTAGGGACCAAGATCCAAACAGTAAACCCTAGAACCCAAAGGGATACTAGCTAGCACTGCCTATATAAGGGAGGGCATAGAAGTAGTAGAAGGAGGTTGGACCAAGTAGAGAACATGAGCTGTGTACTTAAGCCAATACAGCTCAAGGAGCACTTGTAATCTTTGGGGTATCAATCAAATTGTCAAGTGTGGAGAGTTCATCTTATTATTCGTGCATGGCTCGACTGTGTACTCCCTCCCCGGTGACCACAAGCACCCATTCGGCCCCCAACTTAAGCCTACCCATGGCATCTGCCGTGCCACCACCACAACAGAGAGTAGGAAACCTACTTGGGGAGGAAGTCCCACTCCCTCCACCCGCCGGCCATGAGGAGGAGTTGGAGGTGGACTCCCTCCTCCCAAACCGGCCCCTCCCACCTATATACAGAGGGGTAGGGTGCCCCCTACCCCTCACACCAAAACCCTAGCTCCTGGCGCCTCCACCACAAGTGCTGCTGCCGCCGCCTAGGGATCTCCCAAGTCGCTGACTTGGGTTTCCCCAAACCCTAGCCGCCGGCTAAGCCACCACCCCCTTGGTTCCTCTAAACCGTAGATCGCCAAGGCCCTCTCTTATTCCACCATACTCGCTCCGGCTTAAGGCGAAGCCCTACGAGATCTTCCCTCTACTTCTGACACCACGACGTCGTGCTGCCGGAATCACGAGGACAGTGCTACAACCTCCGCTGCCTACTGGAACAAGGGAGAGGAAGGTCTTCATCGAGTACCGAACGTGTGACCGACTACAGAAGCGCTGCCAGAACGCAGCACCGGAAGGATCGTCTACGCGATCTTGAGATCAGAAGTGTACGACTACATCATCCACGAGAATCTGCTCTCGTTAACCGCTTTGGATCTTCGAGGGTTAGTACTCTATTGACTCGTTGCTACAATCTAGTAGATAGATCTTGGCTTGTGTGTGTTCATGCGATAGAAATTTTTTGTTTTCCATGCTACGAACCCCTACAGGGATTACAAGTCATAAAGAGCTTTCAAAAGATTATGGTACTTACTAGCTTTGATCCCTCATTGCCCCTATCACAGGAATCTTGAGATGATTAAGGTTAAAGTGCACAAAGAGGAGTATATGCTTGATGAAATATAAGTTGGCAATATCATGTCCCTTGAATATGAGGGCCACTCCTCATGCTACTCAACTTTGGTCACCGGTAAGTTCTTGTCATTGTAAGTACATGTGTATCATAGAGAACCGCCAACGGGGTACCCCTTGCACATGGTACATGAGCTATCCCATAACCAAAATGACAAGGCAAGCAGACAATGAGCATCTCAGCGATCTTTTTATTTACTATGTGCATAGCTTTTTATTGAGGATGCTTCATATATAGATCACTATGGTGATGCTGCAAGTTTCCACCATGATTAGGCATGGCTTATGCTAGCGGCCCAGGCGTTTCTCTAACACAAAATACAAACTCCATGGACTTACAAGTTCCCTCTTTATTTCACACCGTTGACATCCATAGACAAAAGAGCATGATATCAACTGAGTACAAAGTACAGGTGCAATGTTGAAAACGTTCCCCGTGACAGCATGGTTCTGCTAATTCCAACTTATAGATGCAAGAATATACAACTTCGATGGCACAATGTTTTAAGTATATTAGGGGCAAGAAATTAAGGTGTGCCATCAAGTTCGTGAGAGCTTTACTAACTAGTTTTCACGTAACAAAATACTTTTTTAATTCGAAAGGTAGATGAAGCTTGAGAATTTTCTTGGAATAGCAAAAGCTACTAGGTAGATATGGTGGACACAAATGGCAAAGGTTTTGGTTCAAAGGGATTGGAAACATGAGAAGTATGCCTTCTCAAAACAGGTTTTTGGCTAGCAAGGCTGGGTAGCAGGAAAGAGAGTTGAAAGAAACAAGCAACCATACAAGTAATAAATCCTAACATGCAATCTTCCTTGAAGACACAAAAGATCTTAAATAAAGAATACTAAGCTTATGATCCAACAAGAAAGAAATTAAATGATACAAAATACATGTAAGCTTTTTAATATTTTTCTTTCAAATCTCAAAAAGAAGTGCTACTGACCAGAACTTGGTTTGCCAAAACCAATTTAGATCTACTCGATGCTCCCAAAGTGATGCCAATACTGATCAACAAGATCCATCATATATTAGAGATTGCAAACTAAAATAAGAAGTGCAAAAAGTAAAAGATGAAACTTCCTATTAATATTCCAATAAAGGCACTCACACCAAGGGATACATAGATAACCAACTAAAGGAGAGATACTTCCACATGCAAACTAAACTATAAGATAACATCTCTACCAAAGATATGAATACACTAAAAAGGTAAAAGATAATGGTGGTGATACCGCGGCACTCCCCCAAGCTTGGAACAAGCCAAGGGGATGCCAAACCTGATGATGAATTACTCCTTCGGTGGTGGTGGTGTTATCTTGTCATCACAAAACTTCCAAGGCAAAGGTTCCCCATCCAAGAAGGATGTCCTTGTCTCTGCAATCCTGAAACTAGCAGCAAAGCTTATGCGATCAAATCTAGCCTCATACTCACAGTTTTGATTTTATATGTCATAGAGTTGTGCTTGTAATTGGTTGGTGGTCTGGCGAAGCGAGAATATTTCTTCTCGGAGCTCAACCACCTATTCCTCATGTTTGGCGATGAGTTCTGAACTTATCTTGTGAATAACATCCACTTCGTGTTTCGCCATCTTCTTGTACCTAAAAACCTCCTATTCCAATGCTTCCATCTTGTCTTCCAGACTTCCTTCTACCTTGGGGCCTTGAACTTCTTTCATCTGTACCTTCCCATCTTTGAGAATCAGCTCCTTGGGTTGGATCTTCAACTCATACATGTACTGGTTGAGGACATCCGCAGAGGAATCCTCCATGGGTGATCTAGAGGAAGACATTGTAGCTCCAAAACTGAGAATTTGCGTGATAAAAACAGATTGAAACAAAAACATGACGGGAACTCGATGCAAGAACCTTGGGGAATCCAGAGGGTTATATATTATGAAGTTTCAAATCATAAGGAAGGTTTTGGCACGGAAACGAGGTGGAGTCAGAGTTCGGGGGTGGCACACCCCCTCTAGGCGCAGCCAGGTAGGGGCCCGTGCTTGGGGTGGGTTTATCCACCCCCAGACTCCGTATCCTCCTCTGTTCTGTCTCATAACTTCCGTTATGTATTAAAAACATCAAAAATATAAAAAGATTGGGGGTTCACGAACCTTCTGTTTTCATCACTTTTACCTATTCAAAGACGAACTCTGCAGACTCCTTTTCTCCTTCCCCTGGAAAATCCTTTTCTCTCAAGGCAAAACACAAACTTCAATGGCAACACTAGTGCAAGCAAAACAACAAACATTAAGGTCCACCCTTCAACTGAAATCTATCAAAACAAAAGGTTTCTATAAGAGGCAAATGCAAATGATAACAGAAATCTGTCAAAACAGACCAGCTGGTAAAGATTGATTTTTTCGAAAACCTTCTGTTGCTCAAATCAACAAGTGCAGAACCAATGAAAGTTGGGTAGAAACTTGGAGAACAATATTATAAAAATACAGCTCTATGCCACATACTGAGCTCCCTCAAGAATTTTTATGGTGCAGCACAAAAATCTGTCCCAGGACAGCCACTTTTCACAACTCCTCTACTTCACAAAAGCAGTTGAACTTGAAAAAAAAACCAAAAAGAAAAAGGATAAGGAGAGGTTATTACAGAGGTAATAACTTCCAAGACTCAACAAAACTCTTGGGTTATCTCCCAACAAGTACTTTTCTTTTATTCCTTTAAGTTAGGCCTAAGAGTTTCAAAGATGCTCACAAACGAGATATAAATCTGCAGCGAAAAAGAGCATCAAGAAGCAAATAACCAACACACTTGAGTCTAACCCACTTCCTATGCATGGGAGTAGCATGAGAAAACGAATTGGTGAAACAAAAAGCCACTAGCATAGGAAGACAAAACAAATGCAACTTCAAAGCTTTCAACATAAAATGGGGAAACTTAACATTATTGAGATACATAAAACCATGTTTCCCTCTCTCATAATAACTTTCAGTAGCACTCTGAATAAAGTTGAAAATATAATTGTCACTGGCAGCAACTTTATCATCTGAGTAAGCATACTTACAGTCACCAAAAAGAGGTCCAAGGTCATAAACCAGATCAATAGAAGCAAGTTGTTCCATCCTGAAATCTTTATTAGGCAAGCTATTTTCACAAGGAGCTTTAGCAAATTTGGAAAAGTTAAACTCATAAGAATCTCTATCAAACTAGTTAAAACTTTTTCCTTCTTACAATCAATAATAGCACCACAAATGTTCAAGAAAGGTCTACCAAAAATGATAGGACAAGTTTTGCTAGCTACTGAATTAAGCACTAGAAAATCAGTAGGATATTTAATGTTACCACAAAGTACCTCCACATCTCTTACGATACCAATAGGGCAAATGGTTTCCTTATTTGCAAGGTGAATAACCACATCAATGTCCTCAAGCTCGCAAGGACCAATTTCATGCATAATTTCCCTGTAAAGCTCATAAGGAATAGCACTAGAACTAGCACCAACATCACATAAACCATAGTAGCAATGATCACCAATTTTAATAGAAAGCACATGAACACTAGCTTTTCTAGCCTTACTAGGATAAGACATAATATTAGAAGCATCTTCATAGAAGACAATGTGCTCATCCTCTATATTTCTAGTGACAGGGTCTTTCACAATAGCTAACACGGGCTCGATATTCAATTGCTCAACAGGCTCCACAATTTTTATTGTACCTTTATTATTTGCACTAATCATTATAGAATACTCCTTCACCTTAGCTCGAAAAGGTATTTTATCAACATAAGGTTCAGGCAAAATATGATTAGTAGTATAAACTTGAGTACTTCTAACAGGAACATGACTAACAACATCTTTATAAGGTGCATGGTACTTGTTCCACTTCTTCTTGGTAATTTCTATGTAAGAGGCATATGCCTTAAAACAGTTGGAAATACTTTGGGAATCAAGAACAAATTCATTACTAATATCACGGAAGTCATCAATTCCCATAAAAGATTTAATACATTCATAATCATAATTTATACATGACTTTCTTCCTTTGTCATTCTCCCAAGCTTCAGTGTTCTCTTGAATATGGTCTAGTAGATCCCATTTAGCTTCTTCCTTCATACGTGTGAATGATCCAGCACAAGAAGCATCTAGTAAATCTTTATCATGAAGAGAGAGCCTAGCATAAAATTTATTGATAATAATATTGTTAGGGAGTTCATGAATAGGGCATTTAAGCATTAGTAACTTCAATCTCCCCCAAGCTTGAGTTGTACTCTCTCCATCACGAGGCCAAAAGTTATATATCAGATTTCTATCCTTATGAATCTCACTAGGAGGATAAAATTTAGAATAAAAGAGAGATGGCATTTCCTCCCATTCCATCGATTGTCCATTCTTCAGCAGCTTATACCATTCTTCAGCTCTCCCTTTCAAGGATATGGAGAGTAACTTCTTCTTCACCTATTCAGTTGTGATACCTGCACACTTAAACAACCTGCATAATTCATGGATAAAAAGCAAGTGGTCACCAGGATGGATAGTTCCATCCCCTAAATAATAATTATCCATAACACGATCAACAATACTTGTAGGTATCTTAAAAGGATCTATCTCAACAGGTGGTGGTTCATCTACTACCCTAGCAGCGGTAGTAGTTTTCCCAACCAGAAAACCAAGTGGGTTATCCATAAGGAAACAAAGTAACAAGCAGAAACAACAGGAAATACTCACAGTAGAAGTTTCCTTTACCAGTTCCCCGGCAACGGCGCTAGAAAATAGTCTTGATGACCCACAAGTATAGGGGGTGTATCGTAGTACTTTTGATAAATAGGAGTGTCGATCCCAACGAGGAGCAGAAGGTGCTGAACAGTGGTATGGAGCAGGAAATCCCTGTGAATACTTAGCAAACGGAATTTTATTGGTTTTCTGATAAGGCAACAAAACAAAGAGCAAGTCATAAAGAACAAAGGCAGCAAGTGGACCAATCCTTTCTTAGCAAAGGACAAGCCGGTGGAAATACTTATAAAGACCAAATGTTCTCGAGGACACATGGGAATTCTGTCAAGTGCTTTCGCTTAAAATAGCTGAGTACTGTTCTTTGGTGTTGTAAGTGTTTTGTGGGTGAACCTGTCCTAATGTACCGACCATACTTGGACTAATACATACTTGTGACTGAACCCCCTGCAAACATCCGTAACTATAGGAAAGTAATAAGATATAAATCTAACTACAGCCTTAAACTCTGAGATCCTACGCTCCCTTATGCAATGGTGTCCTAACGGGGGTTCAGGTTTCTGTCACTCCGACAACCCCACAATTAGTAAACAAATACACAATGCATTCCCCAAGGCCCATAAATGGTGAAGTGTCATGTAGTCGACGTACACATGACACCACTAGAAGAATAGCACCACAACTTCAATACTAAACCATTGAATAATAACTCAACACAAATCCACTAATAACAACATGACATCTCCCATGTCCTCAAGAACTAAACGAACTACTCACAAGACATCATATGGATCAAGATCAAAGATGATATGATAATGGATAACAATCTTAACATGAACAATAATCCAATGGTTCCACACACAAGCATCAACTACAATAGTAATTAACACCGGGAAAGTTTCCCCTAAGAACTAAAGCAATATCCAACACAATTGTTACAGCGTGACGGAGTGGTGATGATGGTGTTGGTGGAGATGATGGTGTGGATGATGATCCCGATGAAGCCTAGCTTGATGACGGTGTTGGTGGCGATGATATCCCCTCTCCGGGAAGGAATTCCACCAGCAGAAATCTGTCTGCCGAAGAGATCTTTCTCTCTCGGTGTTTTTAGCCCCCTAGAGGCGGCACAAATCTACCTGCGGTGGCTCCCCGAGCCTTAGGGTTCCGTAGGGAAGATATAGGCGAAGGGGCAGAGTCGGGAACCAGGCAGGTGGGCCATACTTGCCCTAGGCGCGGGGTCAGGTGGGCCCGCGCCTAGGGGGTGTGGGCCCCCTGCGCCCCTTCTTTGTCCCTCCTTCTGGCTTCCTCAATCTTCTGAAAAAATAATATTTCCCATATTTTTCTGGTATTTTTTTTATCTTCATGAAATTGCATCAAAACGCCCTCTTTTCCATCAGAATCCAGTCTCCGGCAGTCCATCCTCCAAGAACCATCCAACATGCATAAACAGTGGAAAAGACATAAGAAACACCTCATAATAAGACAAATATCAATGAATAGAGGTAGATTATGATATAGAATGGTGATGCTAATTGGGCGTATCAATTGACAACATGGAAAACATGTTCCATGATGTGAGCGCCACCATTATCAATCTCACCCAGGAATTCACCTCCTTCAAGAATGATTTCCCGAACTACCACTCATACTTTCTGTACCACCAGCCGCTACCCAATGATGGCGGCGATAATTGATCCAAGACAGGGTAAGATCCTAAGCTTGGGGAGGTTGAAATCCTCCCCACCTTTTGCATTCATATTTTCGCTTTCTTCTTTTGATTTATTTGTTTTCTTCTAGTTGCATGTTTACCTTCAATTTTGCATTGATAAAAAACACAAAAAAAATAGATTAGCTTTTATCTTGTTTTTGTGCGAAGTTCTCTCGGCTCTCTTTTTATTTCTCTGTAGGTTATTCACTTCAAGTGACGTAGCTATAGAGAATAACGCAAGCAGTTGACCCAAGTGAGAAATGAGTAAGCGAGAGGAGGTACCACATTCCTATTGTCCCTCCTCTATAAGTTTATTCATGAATATATTGTGTTTGTTGTTTGGTTGCACTTGAGTTCAACTCCACTCTTAGCTCGTTATCTTCTAGGACTTAAACTCAAGGCTAATTTTAGTACTTTGGCTTTCACTTATGACAATTATGCTTGGTTAGAAAAACAACCTTGTTGGATTAAATTCCAATCTTTTAAGAATAAGAGAAAGTGTCTTCTTGACAACTTTGGTGCCAATGTTTTTGTGTTGAGAGTTTAACCTTAGTAGTAGTCAACCTAGCATCTGAATGGTTTGAATTGATATCACCTTTTGAAAGAACTATTTGAGCAAACAGATATTTTACGGTGATTAAGGGAGATGCCAAACTTCCCTGGTCAGTTGAAATGAGATACTTTGTTTGAAAAGATTTATGAGAGTACCCAAACTTCATGGAATTAACAACTCCTATAGCCTACGAATGATCTTGAGATCATCTCAGATTTTGGTTATGAGTTGGTTAGACATTTGTAGCATGATGCGGTGGGCAAAAATTTAGTTACATGAGCCCAAGTACTTGTGCAAAAAGAGAACTACCATCAAGATATGAGCTAAAAACATTCTATCCTTATGAAAGTATTGGCATCGCCTCACATTTAAAGAATTAAAGTTCTTAAAAAAAGGAAAAGATGGGGCGTTGGACAGTCATGAATTTCGAAGTGGGCATTAATGAAAACTCTAAGTGTATCCTTCTTTTGACACCTACTTGCGCACCCTTAATTTGACTGAAGCATTCTTGCTTAAAAAGATTTTTCTCTCATAGAAGAGGGGCGCTAAAAAGAATTGATTCGCAAGCCTAACCAAAATTTTGACAGTCTCTTTTGAGTTTAAGAATTATTAGCTAGCAAGTTTCATGCGGTTAGGAAGCAAACTTAAGTGAAATTGTTCAGATATGTTATGCTCATGTTTAAGGTTGTAGGACTTGTGACGATGGAATATGATACAACCTTGAACTTGTGAGTTTTCTTGCCTGATTTAATTTCTCGTTGTTATTCAATATAGCTTTGTCACTCAAGGGCGAGTAACAGCTAAGCTTGGAGAAGTTGATAGCTCCAAATATTGACACTTTTTTATCAATGATTTTCCTTGGGTTTTCACCGGCTTTTGTTGGTTTTGACCTTTCAACTAATGATAACATCGTGAATTAGCAAAAACTTGGTTTCTTGTATTGGTTTTTAGGTAATGAACACTTTGGAAGATCCGAGAGAATTTGTGGGATAATTACATCTAAAGAAATAAATCCCTAACTGAAGCCCTTCTCATTAGAGGTGTCCAGGGGCCATAACGACCACTGGTATGGTCGGGGGCTGCCCGTACGACCCGCCCGTACCACTTTATTCGCTTCTGTTATATCAATACAAGTAACTTTCATGAAGGAGGAGAGACGAAAAGACGAATACAGCCGCCGCAAACAATCATAGAAGATAGGAGATTGGATATGAAGAAGGATAAGAACACTGTCTCATCCTTTGACGATCCACAACCTCTCAATCATCCACCCCACCATCATTCCCACTTGTACTGAGAGAGATTCATACTTGTAAGATTAGGGTTTGAAACTTTAATCTACATTGGTTTGTATTTGATTTGATCCTCAAACAGTATTATGGCTTGCTACGGTAAAGTGGAGATGATTTCGATTTTCAATATTACTATGCCTTTTATCTATCTTTCTCTGATGTTTGAGTAAATCCCCATAGGCATGGGATATTTAGGGGATTGGTAGGAGGTGTTGTGCCTCCTTTGCATTCATCCATTTATGATTGTTCTCATGATTATTATATTGTGATAATCGATATCTATGTTTTCCTTATGCTTGTTGTCCAATTTAAGGGCCCGGATAACATGATCTCGAGTTCTCATAGGTATTCACTTGTTTACTAGCGAATCGGAGAGCCCCGAGTGACATGGCCGATATCAAAGAGGACTTAGTATTACTTGAGGATAACAAGGAACCATCTGTTAGAATATTCCCAAGAGGCAATAATAAAAGTAGTTATTATTATATCTTTGTGTTTATGATAAATGTTTACATTCATGCTATAATTGCATTAACTCGAAACATTAATACTTGTGTGATTTGTAAACATGTAAGAGTCCCTAGTAAAGCCTCTTTGTAATACAAGCTTGTTGATTAATAGATGATTATGGTCTCCTAATCCTGAACATTCGATGTTATTAATAATAAGATCATATCATTAGGAGAATGGTGTGATGGACATACTCCTATAGTTAAAGCGTAGCATAAGATCAAGTCATTTCAATAGTTCGTTTGCTATAAGCTTTCAGATACATAGTAACCTAAATGCTTCGACCATGATATCATGTTAATCACCATCACCGGATGGATGCTTTGATGAAATCAAACACCACTTCATAACTGGGTGGCTATAAAAGTGGCATTGAGTGTTCGGAAAGTATGTGTTGAGGCACATGGATCAAGAGTGGGATTTGTCCATCCATATGACGAATAGATATACTCTGGGCCCTCTTGGTGGAATGTCATCCAATTAGATTGCAAGCATGTGACTGGCTCACAAGGGATCACATACCATAGGAACTAGTAAAGAGTACTTATTGGTAACAAGGTTGAACTAGGTATGCAGATATACCGACGATCAAACCTCAGATAAGTAAAGTATCATGAGACAAAGGGAAATTGGTATCGTGTGTAAATGGTTCATTCGATCATGAAGTAATCGTAGAAATATGTGGGAGCCATATGAATTTCCAGATTCCTCTATTGTTTATTGATCGGAGAAGAGTCTCGATCATGTCTGCATAATTCACAAACCTTAGGGAGACACACTTAAGGATTCAATGTTGTTTAGTAGATATGGAATGTGATTAAAGAGATCGAATGTTGTTTGGAGTCTCAGATTGGATCTAGGACATCACTAGGAGATCCGGAATGGTCCGAAGAATATGGAAAGTCCAATTCCGGAGTTCGGGAATGGTTTCGGTGTTTTCACCAGAATGTTCTAAAAGGGTCTAGAAGGTCCATCGATCCGAAGTGGGAAGGGTACATGGATGTGTCATAACAAAGTGGAATGGTTGCATCATGTCCTAGGTCACTTGGCTGGGAAATGTGAAGAGAGAAATCAAACTCTAGTTTGAAAGTCAAACTCTAGTTTGAAAAGTTCAAATCTCAACATGGTTGCCTAGTGGAGGGAGGAAAGGAATCCCACCTAGGGGAGGATTCCTTCCTTCCCTTGCCGCTGACCACAAGGAGGAGTTGGGGGAGGACTCCCCTCCCCCCAAACCTCCTATCCCTCTCATAAATAGAGGGAGGGGCGCCCTCTTGTCCCCCACACTTGAAACCCTAGATTAGCCTCAGCCCTCTAAAAGTTGCCGCCGATTTAGAGCCCTCTAAAGTACCTGCCGCCTATCCCCTCTACTAGATACCGGCCACCACCTCCCCTTACCCCTCTAAACCCTATATTACTGAGGCCCTCTTCTACTCCACCATACCCACTTTGTCTTAGGCGAAGCCCTGCGGGATTTCCCCTCTACTTCCACCACCACACCGTCGTGCTGCTGGAATCGTGAGGAGAGATCTACAACCTCCGCTACCTGCTGGAACAAGGGAGAGGAAGGTCTTCATCGAGTACCAAATGTGTGACCGACTGCGGAAGCGCTGTCGGAATGTGGAATGGTTGCATCATGTCCTAGGTCACTTGGTTGGACAGTGGGAAGAGAAATAATCAAACTCTAGTTTGAATAGTTAACTCCAATTTGAAAAGTAAAATCCAACATTGAAAGTCAAACCAAGTGGAGGGAGAGGAGGAAACCTAGTGGAGGAAGGTTCCCCCTCCCTCCCTTGTCGCCAGCAAGGAAGAGGAGTTGGGGGAGGAATCCCCTCCCCCTTTCCGCCTCTCACTCCCATAAAAGGAGGTGTAGGGGCGCCCCCTTGCCCCACACCCAAACCCTAGGCTGGCTGCTTCCCCCTCTCAAGCCGTCGCCGCCCTAGAGCTCCTCCAAGTCGTCGCCGCCTAGATAAACCCTAGCTGCCGGCCACCTCCACCCCTTGGCCTCTAAACTCTAGTTTACAAGGCCTCTCTAAATCCACCATACTCGCTCCAGCTTAGGCGAAGCCCTACGGGATCTACTCCTCTGTTTCACCACCATGTCGTCGTGCTGCTGGAATCGAGAGGAGATCTACAAACTCTGCTGCCTGCTGGAACAAGGGAGAGGAAGGTCTTCATCGAGTACTGAATGTGTGACTGACTGCGGAAGCGCTGCCGGAACATGGCGTCGGAAGGATCGTCTTCGCGATCTTGAGATCGACAAGTGAACGACTACATCAACCACGAGAATCCGATCTTCTTAAATGTTTTGGATCTTCGAGGGTTAGTACTCTATCAACTCGTTGCACCGATCTAGTAGATTAGATCTTGGCTTGTGTGTGTTCATGCGATAGAAATTTTTTGTTTTCCATGCTACGAACCCCTATAGTGGTATCAGATCCGTGTCTATTCGTATATCTGTTGCACGAGTAGAACACAATAGTTATTGTGGGCATTGATGCTTTTGTTGTCGATTTCTTTTTGTGTACTTTGCATCTTGCGGGATGGTGGGATGACGCGGCCCGGGATAACCTTACATGGCATCATTCATGAGACTTGCTCCACGCTCAACATGAAACTTGTATTGCATAAGTGGCTTTGTGGGTGTCTGTCTCTCCCACCATAGTGAAGATTAAATTTACAACAGGCACTTGATAATACTTGTATCAACGTTGTAGTTTTTGTTTGTAAGTTAGAACGGTTCTTATTCGAAAGCCCCAAACCACGTACAACATGCAAAGAAAATTAGAGGCGTCTAACTTTGTTTTGCAGGGGTGTGCTGTGATGTGATATGGCCATGATTGTGATTATATATGATGTATACAATGATCCTTATTGTAAGTCGGCAACCGGTAGGAGCCTTATGATTGTCTTTTAATTTCGTTAAGACCTGCGTGTCTATTATCCAAAGTAGTTGTAATAGTTGATGCTGGTGGATGACAACCATGGAGCAGCGCCATTGACCTTGACGCCATGCCGGTGATGATGGAGATCATGTTCGTGCTTGGAGATGGAGATCGAAGGCACAAGAATAAAGGCCATATCATATCACATATTATGAATTGCATGTGATGTTAATCCTTTTATGCATCTTGTATTGCTTATATCACGACGGTGACATTATAAGATGATCCCTCTCACTAAATATCAAGTAATAAAGTGTTCGTCCTTAGTAGGCACTGTTGCTAAGACTCGTCGTTTCGAAGCACCACGTGATGATCGGGTGTGATAGATCCTACGTGTTCATACAACGGGAGCAAGCCAGATTTGCTCATACGTATTCTAAGGTTAACCTTGACAATCCTAGCATGTACATACATGGTCTCGGAACACGGAATACCGAAAGGTAAAGCATGAGTCATATCGTAGATGTGATGAACATGTTGATTGTTCGCCTTTGAAACTACATCATCTCTCGTGATGATCGGACTTGACGTAGTGGATTTGGTTTGTGTGATCACTAAAACAATGTGATGGATATTTTTTTGTGTGGGCGTTCACGTAGATTAATTTAAGTATTAGTTGAACTCAATTTGTCATCAACTTAGTCTAAACTATTGTAAATATGTTATAGATCATGGCGGCTCCTACCATCAATTTTAGTGCGTTCCTAGAGAAAGAAAAGTTGAAAAACAATGGAAGCAACTTCACAGACTGGTTCCACAATTTGAGGATTGTCCTTAATGCTGGTCAGTTGACCTATGTGCTGGATGCACCGCTGGGTGACCCACCTGCAGCTGATGCTACCGATGAGGTGAAGAATACTTTCCTCGCTCGGAAGAGTCGGTACTCCAAAATTCAGTATGCTATCTTGTATGGTTTCGAATCAGATCTTCAAAAGAGGTTTGAGAACTTTGACCCACATTATATTGTCCGTGAACTCAAAATGGTATTTGAGGCTCACACAGTAGTTGAGAGTTATGAAGCTTCAAAAAATTCTTTAACTGCAAGATGGAAGAGGGAATCTCTGTCAGTGAGCATGTGCTTAAGATGTCTGGGCAGGACAATAAGCTCCAAATCTTGGGTATACTGATTCCTAATGCTTTGGGGATTCACCGTGTCCTCCAATCACTACCACCTAGTTACAAGAACTTTGTGATGAACTACAACATGAAGAACATGGATAAATCGTTACCAGAACTCTTCTCTATGTTGAAGTCTATGGAAGTGGAGATCAAGAAAGAGCACCAGGTGTTGATGGTCAATAAGACCACCAATTTCAAGAAAAAAGTCAATCCTAAGAAAAAGGGTAACTTCAAGAAGGGCGGCAAGAAAGTTGCTGCTCCTGCAAAGAAGACCAAGGTTGGGCCTAAGCCTGATACTAATTGCTTTTACTGCAAGGGAGAAGGTCACTAGAATTGGAATTGCCCCAAGTACTTGGTAGATCTGAAGAACGGCAACATCAAGAAGAAAAGTATATCTGATATACATGTTATTGATGTGTATCTTACTAGTAATCATAGTAGTGCCTTGGTATTTAAAACTAGTTCGGTTGCTCATATTTGTAACTCGAAATAGGTGTTGCAGAGTAAACGGAGACTAGCGAGAGACGAGGTGACGATGCGCATTGGAAACGGCTCAAAGGTTGATGTTGGTCGTGGTCGGCACGCTCCCTCTTCATCTACCATCGGCATTAGTTTTATACATAAATAATTGTTATTTGGTGCCTGCATTGAGCATGAACATTATATTAGAATATTGTTTATTGCGAGACGGTTACTTGTTTAAGTCCGATAATAATGGTTGTTCGATTTATATGAGTAATATATTTTATGGTCATGCACCTTTGATATATGGTCTATTCTTATTGAATCTTGATAGTAGTGATACACATGTTCATAATATAGATGCTAAACGATTGAAATTGAATGATAATTCTACATACATGTGGCACTGTCGTCTTGGTCACATTGGAGTGAAGCGTATGGAGAAACTCCATTCCGATGGACATCTTGTATCACTTGAAAGATGTGAAGCATGTCTGATGGGAAAAATGACTAATACACCATTTTCTAGTATGATGGAGCGAGCTACGGACTTATTGGAAATCATACATACTCATGTGTGTGGCCCGATGAGTGTGGCATCGCGCGGTGGTTATCGTTATGTTCTTACTTTCACGAATGACTTGAGTAGATATGGGTATATATATTTCATGAAACATAAGTCCAAAACTTTCGATAAGTTTAAGGAATTTCAAAGTGAAGTAGAGAATCAACACAACAACAAGATTAAATTTCTACGATCCGATCGTGGAGGTGAATATCTAAGTTACGAGTTTGGCGAGCATTTGAAGAAATGTGGAATACCTTCAAAATTGACACCGTCGGGAACACCACAATGTAATGGTGTGTCTGAACGTCGTAATCGAACTCTCTTAGATATGGTTCATTCTATGATGTCTCTTACAGATTTACCGTTATCGTTTTAGGGTTATGCATTAGAAACAGCCGCATTCACTTTAAATAGGGCACCATCTAAATCTGTTGAAACGACACCGTATGAATTCTGGTTTGGGAAGAAACCTAAATTGTCGTTCCTTAAAGTGTGCGGTTGCGAAGCTTATATAAAGAAGTTACAGCCCGACGAGCTTGAACCCAAAGCGGAAAAATGCGTCTTCATAGGATACCCGAAGGAAACTATTGGGTATACCTTCTATCATAGATCCGAAAGCAAAATCTTCGTTGCCAAGAATGGATCCTTTATAGAGAAGGAGTTTCTCTCGAAAGAAGTGACTGGAAGGAAAGTAGATCTCGACGAGGTTGTCGAACCTTCTCTCGGATTTGAGAGTAGCGCAACACCGGAAGAAGTTCCTGTGGCGCCTACACCAATAGGAGAGGAAGATAATGATAAAGATCATGATACTTCGAATGAAGTTACTACGGAATCTCGCATGTCAACATGACTCGTACCACTCCCGATTGGTATGATCCCGCTATGAGTGCCATGTTGGTGCACGACACCGACGACCCTGCGACATATGAGGAAGCGATGATGAGCCCAAATTCCAATAAATGGAAAGAAGCCATGAAATCTGAGATTGGATCCATGTACGAAAACCAAGTGTGGACTTTGGTGGAATTACCGGATGGCGGCAAGGCTGTCGAGAACAAATGGATTTTCACGAAGAAAACAAATGTTGATGGTAATATAACCATATATAAAGCTCGAATTTCGAGAAAGGGTTTCGACAAATTCAAGGAGTTGACTACAATGAGACGTTCTAACCGGTAGCAAAGCTAAAGTCTATCCAGATTTTGTTAGAAATTGCTGCATATTACGATTATGAGATATGGCAGATGGATGTCAAAACGTCATTCCTCAATGGTGACATTGATGAAGAGTTGTATATGGTATAACCCAAAGGTTTTGTCGATCCTAAAGATGCTAACAAGGTATGCAAACTTCAGCGATCCATTTATGGATTGAAGCAAGCATCCTGAAGTTGGAATCAATGTTTTGATAAGGTGATCAAAAGTTTTGGTTTTATACAAACTTATGGAGAAGCTTGTATTTACAAGAAAATGAGTTGGAACTCTGTAGCATTCCTAGTACTATATGTGGATGACATATCGTTGATTGGGAATGATATAGAACTTCTTAAAAGTGTCAAAGATTACTTGAATAATAGTTTTTCAATGAAGGATCTTGGCTTATATATTAGGCATAAAGATTTATAGAGATAGATCGAGACACTTAATAGCGCTTTCACAAATTATATATTTGGACAAGATTCTAAAGATGTTTGGAATGGAAGATAGCAATAAAGGGTTCTTGCCCATGTTTCCCAATACGACCTTGAGTAAAACTCAAAGTCCCTCTACGATAGAAGATAGAGAGAGGATGAGTAAGACTCCCTATGCCTCAGCCATAGGTATGAAAATTTCATGCTATGTACAAGACCAGATATTGCATATGTTGTTAGTTTGACTAGCAGCTATCAAAGTGATCTAGGGGTAGATCGCTAGATAGTGGTCAAAAACATCCTGAAGTACTTTAGAAGGACTAAGGATATGGTTCTTTATTATGGAGGCGATGAACATCTCGTTGTTAATGGTTACACCGATGCTAGTTGGAACACCGGTCTGGATGATTCTAAATCACAATCTGGATACGTATTTACTTTGAATGGTGCAGCATTGAGCTGCAGGAGTGCAAAGCAAAGCGTTGTGGCAAGATCTTCAACTGAATCAGAACACATGGCTTCTTCGGATGCTTCACAAGAGGAGATATGTATGAAGGAGTTCATTACGGAGCTTGATGTGGTTCGTAGTGCGCTGGACCCAATGGCTATCTACTGTGATAACATGGATGCCATAGCCAATGCGCATGAGCCAAGGTCACACAAGAAGATGAAGCATATCAAGCTGCATTTTCATGCTATTCGCGAGCATGTCCAAGATGGTGACATAAATATTTGCAAAGTACACACAGATCTGAATATGGCGGATCCGTTGACTAAACCTCCCCCGAGGGCAAAACATGACCAACACCAAACTGCCATGGGTGTTAGGTATATTAGCATGTAATCTATATTATTCACTCTAGTGCAAGTGGGATACTGTTGGAGATATGCCCAAGAGGCAATAATAAAAGTTGTTATTATTATATCTTTGTTTTTATGATAAATGTTTACATTCATGCTACAATTGTATTAACTGGAAACATTAATACTTGTGTGATTCGTAAACATGTAAGAGTCCCTAGTAAAGCCTCTTTGTAATACTAGCTTGTTGATTAATAGATGATTATGGTTTCCTAATCATGAACATTGGATGTTATTAATAACAAGATCATATCATTAGGAGAATGGTGTGATGGACAGACTCCTATAGTTAAAGTGTAGCATAAGATCAAGTCATTTTAATAGTTCATTTTCTATAAGCTTTCAGATACATAGTAACCTAAATCCTTCGACCATGAGATCATGTTAATCACCATCACCGGATGTATGCTTTGACGACATCAAACACCACTTCATAACTAGGTGGCTAGAAAGGTGACATTGAGTGTTCAGAAAAGTATGTGTTGAGGCACATGGATCAAAAGAGTGGGATTTGTCCATCCATATGACAGATACATATATTGTAGGCCCTCTCGGTGGAATGTCATCCAATTAGCTTGCAAGCATCTGACTGTCTCACAAGGGATAACATATCACAGGAATGAGTAAAGCGTACTTATCGGTAACGAGGTTGAACTAGGTATGCAGAGATACTGACGATCAAACCTCGGATAAGTAAAGTATCGCGGGACAAAGGGAATTGGTATCATATGTAAATGGTTCATTCGATCACGAAGTAATCGTAGAAATATGTGGGATCCATATGAATTTCCAGATTCCTCTATTGGTTATTGATCGGCGAAGAGTCTCGATCATGTCTACATACTTCAAAAACCGTAGGGAGACACACTTAAGGTTCAATGTTGTTTAGTAGATATGGAATGTGATTAAAGACATCGAATGTTGTTAGGAGTCTTGGGTTGGATCCAGGACATCACGAGGAGATCTGGAATGGTTCGTAGAATAAGATTCATATAAGGAAAGTCCAATTCTAGAGTTCGGGAATGGTTTCGGTGTTTTCACCAGAATGTTCTAGAAGGTCCACTGATCCTGAGTGGGAAGGGTACATGGATATGTCATCACAAAGTGGAATGCTTGCATCATGTCCTAGGTCACTTGGCTGGGCAATGGGAAGAGAGAAATCAAACTCTAGTTTGAAAGTCAAACGCTAGTTTGAAAAAGTCAAAGCCCAACATGGTTGCCTAGTGGAGGGAGGAAAGGAATCCCACCTAGGGGAGGATTCCTTCCTCCCCTTGCCACCGGCCACAAGGAGGAGTTGGGGGAGGACTTCCCTCCCCCAAACCGGCTCTCCCTCTCATAAATAGAGGGGAGGGGGCGTCCGCTTGCCTCCCACACTTGAAACCCTAGATTGGCCTCAGCCCTCTAAAAGTTGTCGCCCATTTAGAGCCCTCTAAAGTAGCCGCCGCCTAGCCCCTCTACTAGCCGCCGGCCAGCACCTCCCCTCAGCCCTCTAAACCCTAGATATATGAGGCCCTCTTCTACCGTCTTACTGCTGGAATCGCGAGGAGAGATCTACAACATTCGCCGCCTGCTAGAAAATGGGAGAGGAAGGTCTTCATCAAGTACCGAACGTGTGACCAACTACGGAAGCACTGCCGGTACATGGCGCCGAAAGGATCGTCTTCGCGATCTTGAGACCGGCAAGTGAACGACTACATCAACCACGATAATCCAATCTCTTTAACCGCTTTGGAATCTTCGAGGGTTAGTACTCTATCAACTCGTTGCACCGATCTATTAGATTTGATCTTGGCTTGTGTGTGTTCATGCGATAAATTTTTTTGTTTTCCATGCTACGAACCCCTAAACCATCAAGCTTAAATCCTTGATCTAGTCGAAAGAACTTAATTAATGTGCTAACCATTGATGGCTGCGAAATATAGCCATCCACGTCCGCATTTAAACTAGATATTATTCATATATTTGATGAAATGTCTCTCTAAAACCTACCACTAATGCCTAATGATCAAAGGGGTATGCAATCCTTTCTTGCTATTTTTGCCTGCGTAGATAATGACGTATTATGATGGGAATCACTACATAAATGTCAAAGATATGAGATTTCCAACACGCCAAAGAAACCAGGAGCCATGAAGAGGCTATTGCAAACTTAACGACCAATTATACGGCCCGCTTCCATATAGTTGTCGTTGTGTAGTTTGCACTGACCTCCTTAGGTCAAACAGAACAACTTTTGTGAAGGGATCCCTATATAGAGAGGCTTCAGGCGACGAGAAACAAGCCCCCGACTCCACAACATCACTTCTTTCACCATAAACTCTCCCTGTTGCCACGCCAGAGGAATAGATCTAGATCTAAACCTCCAAACCCTTCTCCACCACCATAGCCATCTTCCACCACTTGTAATAGTAGATCTCATCTCCAATTTGTGACATTGTAAGACTATTTGCTATCTGTTGGGGATATACTATATGGGTATCCTCATAGCATGTCTCCTATCCGGATAACCCGGGTGGCCCACAGTTGGTAGCATGGCCCGTGGCCTACTGGGCGGACCAGTTAGATGGATCCAGAAGGGAGGCCCATGCCGGATAAAGGAAGGCTACGGTTGGAGTCACCGATGTACCCGGAGCCTTAGTGTGCAAGACACGTAAGACTAGTGATAGACGGTGTAGGACTCTGTAACCTGTCTGGCTAGGACTTTTCCCTGTAACCCTAGGACCTGGCGACTATATAAGTCGGGCCTATGGGAGCCTTTAGGGTACGATAACTTACAACTTCAGACAACCTCACACATCGAACCTATCTCTGTAACTCGACGTATTACCCTTATAGTGATTTATAGCAGGACTACGATTCCGCCACCGTCGTGGGATCTGAACCTGGGTAAGCTATGTTACCTAGTACCCGTTAACCGTCCGCCTTCCCCACGTCTCTAAACACGCACTATGAGGACCCCTCCATGGCATACTCGTCGGCAATACCACGACAGTTGGCGCCCACCATGGGGAAGAGGCGCTTCAGGCTCTTCAGCGGGCGAGGACCAAGATCTTCGCGGGAATCGGCAAAACCATGGCCATCCGTCGCGTTCTCTTCTCCGGCAACATTCCGATCGTCCCTCCCGACGAGTTCTGGATCCCGGCGAAGAAGAACCCTACGCGGTGTTCGATCGTTCCTATCGGAGACATCCACCTCTTCATTGGCGAAACCGACTCAGGCACCAGTTCCCTGGGAGTCAGAGGAGCATCAAGGCCCACACGGACCACCTACGGGCAGGATACGTTCGCGGAAGGATCGATGTCGGATCTCTCTTCGGAGTTTGCCGGCAAAGATCGGAAAAATTCAAGGCCCACCCAAACCGTGAAGGAAATATGCCCTAGAGGCAATCATAGAGATGATTATATTTCATATGTATCCATGAGTTATTGTAATGTTCCTTGAATATCCATATCAGGCAACTTGTATTGATTGGCAATTATGTGAATTGGTTGTGAAACTCTTTACTTGTATGGTTATTTAAGAGTTGTCCCTAGTCGGAGTTCATGTGAGGACACACATGAATATTAGACTAGCACATCGATTGGTTGATGACTATGTTTCGCAAGTCATAGACATGGAGATGTCAAACCAATGATGTGGACACATGTTATGAACATGGGGTTGGACTGACCCAACCTGAGACTGGCAATTAGTTGTAGCTCTCTCTCTACACATCGTGTATGTTTTGTCCTTAGACCTGAGATTGTCGCATGTACTTGAGATGTGGATCGACCTACTTTGGAGCTATCAAACGCTGCACCGTAACAGGGTATTTATAAAGGTAGCTTTTGGGTTTGTCCTGAAGCATGCTGCAAGGCATGGTCAATCAAGATGGGATTTGCCCCTCTCTACTTGAGAGAGATATCTCTGGGCCCCTCGAGTGATCGGATCCAAAAATGCATGGTCGTGCTACCTATGGTTAAGAGTTAACCTAGTAAAGGGATTTCGAATCACGGTATCGAGAAAGGGTGGTCAGCTTGGAGCTAGACCAAATATCATGAGGCAAAGGGAAAGACATGTACTAAACCTTGTGATGGTTCGTCCGATATGATCTTTGTATGCGTTTAGGAGTTGGCACGTCTTGCTAGAGTCCGCTACCAACTATTGACAGAATAAGTGTATTTGTGTCATGTCTATGTGCATATGAACCTATAGGGTCACACACTTAAGGGGCTGGAAGCCTAATGAGGATTGGATCCGAATTAGACCAGGCTTAGGCTACTAATGGGCTGCTAATGTAGAAGCCCACTAGAGACGCCTATATAAGAGAGGGTGGGGCGAGCTGACAAGGGTTAGACCTGAGATCATTCCCAGTCGCCACTCCTCACGCCTGTGTTACACACGCGGACCTAGCAGTCCGATGTCTGACGCTTCCACCCTGTACGTGTGGATACCTCGGAGGCGCTGCATCTGTAGCGCTTGGACGAGCCGCGCAAGGGGAGCTGCTCGTGGGAGGAGGAAAATGAGGAGACATGGAACGTCCGCACTGCCTCGACGCGCTTCATCAATTCCGCAACTGCGCCTGTAGTGGTAATCCCGTGATCTATGACAACAGTAATCCTGGTATACATGATAGAAATTTTTGATTTGCGCTAGTGTAGCCTACCCGTATCCCTACAGTGGTATCAGAGCCGATGCTGTTCAGTTATAGTTTCGGGATGTTTGCATATGGTGATATGCAGATTGATATGAATGATGTGATCATTTATATGGCGGTGGTTCAGGATTGATCTATGATCTTGCTTTCTATGATCGTAATTCTGAGGTTGTCGAACGACTTACCCCTACCGGTCGGTTTCCGCTATCGGGGTAGACAGTGACACATAAATCCTGTTGAATCACGCGAAGATCAAGATGATTAATCGAATCGGAACCTAGATCTAAAATTGATGTACCGTGATCAAAGGAGTTTGATTGAATCGGGACAGGAGTCGGTTTATAGTAATTTGATTTGCCGATCAAAATCCTTGAAGAAAATTGTGAAGATTCTAAATTTGATTGAATCACGCGAAGATACCGCGAGGGGCGCTGCCCCTTCAAACCCCGCAGGGGGAGACCCCCTAGACCCCCCTTAATCGTAGCCCCTTTTGTATCTCGTTAAGGTAACTAGGTGCTGCAATGTCACATGATCCGGTAGAATGCGATTCTATGCATAACTTGTTTTTGCAGGATGTATGTGATTAGTATGGCCCATATGTGTATGTGATGCATGTATGAAATTTATCATGACCTGCGTGTCGTGAGTAGGGCAGCACGGCTGGAGACATGTGCGTTGTAAATTATTGTAATGGCCTGCGTGCCAACTTGTGATGATCCCAATACTATGTAATTTTGATTACTAGCTGTTAGGAGTAATAGCTTGTATTAGTTCTTGGAGGACTCATCACTGGGAGGATGGCTCACATGTAACATGAATATGGAGATCATCATGGTGGACAGGTTCTATGGCGATGGAGATCACCATGAGAAAATGGGCCATACTGTGTCACATCTATGTGAATGTTATTCTTATGCGTTTTACTACTATGCATGCTTAGATGATAGAAGTAGAACGATCCCTCAAAAAGTTTAAGTTAAACCATGCCCTCCCAACCAAACCTTGCACCATCCTATGCCTGCATAATCGTTCGGGCCTATGAAATTAGGGTGCCGCGGTTTTCCTTGGCTGGATGGGTTTGTATCGGATACCTACACGCATAAGGGTTGGTGAACTTGACAAGGTCATCTTAACAGTTAAGGACCTTGGGGCATAAAGGTTGGGCGCCTAGTTTTGACATAGAGATGTCACCCAACAACAAGAGTCATATGTGATATGATTAGCAAGTGTTTCTTACCGATTTACCTTGTCTTCTAGTAGTGATGCTAAAGCTCACTAGTCGACTTGTTAATTTTGGATCTTGAATCACTTAGAATCAATAGAGGGATATTGATTTAAGTGGGAGTATATGCTATTAAATTGTTTAATATGTTTTACTCTTTCTTGGTTACATGGCTTAGTATTTTGCATGTTTTCTGTTGTAGATCAATGGCACCGAACACTACATCACCTTTTTCTTTGCGTTCGATTCTTGACAAAGATAAACTTAATGGAACAAACTATTCGGACTGGGTCCATAACCTTAGAATTGTTCTCAGGTCTGATAAAAAGGAAACGGTTCTGGATACCCCAATCCCCGATGAACCTGCTGATAATGCATCTGCTGCCCTAAAGAACGCCTACAAGAGAGCATGTGATGATTCTCTTGAGGTTAGTTGCCTTATGCTTGCATGCATGGAACCTGAACTCTAAAAGAAGTTTGAGGATCAGGATGCCTACGATATGATCGTTGCGCTTAAGGACATGTTCCAAGATCAGGCAAGGACTGAGAGGTGCAATGTTGCCAAGTCCTTTGTCGAATGCAAGCTAGCAGAGGGAGCAGCTGTAGGCCCCCATGTGATCAAAATGGTTGGTTACAGTCAGACTTTGGAAAAGCTTGGTTTTCCACTAGGCCAAGAGTTGGCCACTGACTTCATTTTGGCGTCTCTTCCATCCAGCTATGGGCAGTTCATTTCGAACTACCACATGCATGGGGTGGAAAAGGGCCTTAATGAATTATGTGGGATGCTTAAAACAGCAGAGAGTGACATGAAGAAGTGTGAAGGGCATAGCCATGTGATGGATGTGCAGAACAAGCCTAGCTTCAAGAAAAAGGGTACTTCTTGGAAGAAGAAGGGCAAGGCTAAGTATACGATCCCTAAGTCTGCACCCAAGCAAAAGGCTGGACCTGTAGAAGACATTGAGTGCTTAATTTGTCATGAACATGGCCACTGGAAGATAAACTGCAGCAAGTACCAGGCTTCTTTGAAGAAGAGTGGATGTAAGAGTACTTCCAACTCAGGTACGCTTGTTGTAAATGTTGTGGACATTCTTCTCGCTGATTCCTATGTTAACTCTTGGGTATTTGATACCTGATCGGTTGCTCATATTTGCCGATGCAGGGGCTAATAAGGACTAGAGAAGTGCAGAAAGGCGAAGTGGATTTTCGCGTCGGAAATAAAGCAAGGGTTGCTGCATTGTTCGTCGGTGTCATGCAACTTTACCTTCCGTCAGGATTTATTATGGAGTTGAATAATTGTTATTACATTCCAAGTATGGGTCGAAACATTTTATCACCTTCATGTTTGATGAGGGATGGATATTCATTTGCGAGTATAAACAATGGTTGTGTAATCTCTAAGAATGATATGTTTATGGATAGTGCTCCCATTGTGAATGGGTTATTTATTTTAAATCTTGATGATGCATTGTTTACAATGTTAATGCTAAAAGGCTTCGGCCTCATGATTTGAGTCCTACCTATTTATGGCATTGTCGTTTGGGGCATATAAGTGAAAAGCGCATGAAGAAGCTCCATGGTGATGGTCTTCTAACTTCGTTTGATTTTGAATCATACGAGACATGTCAGGCTTGTTTATTTGGAAAGATGACCAAGTCACCTTTTTCGGGTTTACCCGAGAGAGCGACAGACTTGTTGGAACTCATACATACTTATGTATGTGGGCCAATGAGCACGACAGCCAGAGGAGGATATCACTACTTCATTACTTTCACTGATGATTTCAGTAGATATGGTTATATCTACTTGATGAGGCATAAGTCTGAAACTTTTGAAATGTTCAAAGAGTTTCAGAGTGAAGTAGAGAATCAACGTGGCAAGAAAATAAAGGCCTTGCGATCTGATCGTGGAGGTGAATATTTGAGTCACGAGTTTAGCGATCATCTTAAGAGTTGCGGAATTGTTCCACAACTTACGCCACCCAGAACACCTCAAAGGAACGGGGTCTCCGAACGGCGTAATCAAACTTTGTTGGACATGGTTCGATCTATGATGAGCCAGTCGGATTTACCATTGTCATTTTGGGGTTACGCTCTAGAAATGGCAGCTTTCACATTTAATAGGGTACCATCTAAATCCGTAGTTAAGACACCATATGAGATGTGGACTGGAAAGAATCCCAGTTTGTCTTTTCTAAAGATTTGGGGTTATGATGCATTTGTCAAGCGACTTCAGTTAGACAATCTAACACCCAAAACGGATAAGTGCATTTTCGTGGGATATTCGAGGGAAACTTAAGGGTATTACTTCTACAACCGAGAGGAGGGCAAAGTGTTTGTCGCTCGTAGCGGTGTTTTCCTAGAGAAAGAGTTTCTCACAAAGGGAACAAGTGGAAGGTCAGTGCGACTTGAAGAAGTTCAAGAAGAGACAATTGGGGATGCTTCTACAAGTGATGCTATTGTAGCAGAACAAGTTGATGAACCCGTGGCAACAGAAGCACCACAACCACGAAGGTCGGCGAGGCTCCGCGAAGCGCGGGAATTATTATTGTTAGACAATGATGAGCCTGCGACCTATGCAGAAGCGATGGTGGACCCAGACTCTGAGAAATGGTTGATCGCCATGAGATCCGAGATAGAGTCCATGGGAGACAATCAAGTTTGGAACTTAGTTGACCTTCCTGATGGTTTTAAAGCCATCGAGTGCAAATGGATCTATAAGGAGAAGATTGATATGGATGGAAATGTTCACATCCATAAATCTCGACTTGTTGCAAAAGGTTTTCGACAAGTTCAAGGAGTTGACTACGACGAGACTTTCTCGCCCGTAGCGATGCTTAAATCTATACGGATAATTCTAGCCATTGCTGCACATTTCGACTATGAAATATGGCAGATGGATGTCAAGACGGCTTTCCTAAATGGAATCCTAACGAGGGGTGTATATGATGCAGCCCGAAGGTTTTGTCGATCCAAACAATGCTGGAAAGGTATGCAAACTTCTGAAGTCCATTTATGGGCTGAAGCAAGCATCTCGGAGTTGGAATATTCGATTTGATGAAGTTTTAAAGGAGTTTGGCTTCATCAAAAATGAACAAGAACCTTGTGTTTACAAGAAGGAAAGTGGGAGAGCGCTGGTATTTCTAATCTTATATGTAGATGACATATTGATGATTGGAAATGACATTCCTATGCTCGAGTCTGTTAAGACCTCATTGAAAAATAGTTTTTCGATGAAGGACTTGGGAGAAGCGGCATATATTCTGGGCATCAAGATCTATAGAGATAGATCAAGGAGGCTAATTGGATTAAGCTAGAGTACATACATTGACAAAGTGTTGAAACGGTTCAGCATGGAAGAGGCTAAGAAGGGGTTCTTGCCCATGTCTCATTGCATAAAACTCAGCAAGACTCAGTGTCCTTCGACTACTGATGAGCGTGAGCGCATGAGTAGGGTTCCATATGCTTCGGCTATTGTATCCATCATGTATGCAATGATTTGTACTCGCCCAGATGTTTCCTATGCTCTAAGTGTTATGAGCAGATACCAGGCTGATCCAGGTGAAGGTCATTGGACAGCGGTAAAGAACATCCTTAAGTACTTAAAAGGACTAAGGATGTGTTCCTAGTTTATGGAGGTGAGGAGGAACTCAGTGCAAAGGGTTACACAGATGCGAGTTACCTTAACGACTCAGATGATTCGAAATCGCAATCAGGTTATGTGTTTGTCATGAATGGTGGTGTTGTGAGCTGGAAAAGTTCTAAGCAAGATACGGCGACTTCCTCTTCAATAGAAGCTGAATATATTGCTGCCTCGGAGGCCGTAAAGGAAGCTGTTTGGATTAGGAATTTCCTAATCGCTCTCGGTGTGGTTCAGGGCGCGTCCAATCCCTTGGATGTTTATTGTGACTACAATGGTGCTATTGCACAAGCCAAGGAACCTAGACAGCACTAGAAGAACAAACATATACGCATGCGTTACCATCAGATTCGAGAGTTCGTTGAGGATGGTAATGTCATGATATGCAAAATACATACAGACTCAAATTTGCTGATCCCTTGACTAAGCCTCTCCCGCAGCCCGCGCATGAAGCACACACAAGAGAAATTGGTATTAGATACATTTTAGATTGACTCTAGTGCAAGTGAGAGACTGAAGGAAATATGCCCTAGAGGAAATCATAGAGATGATTATATTTCATATGTATCCATGAGTTATTGTAATGTTCCTTGAATATCCATATCAGGCAACTTGTATTGATTGACAATTATGTGAATTGTTTGTGAAAATCTTTACTTGTATGGTTATTTAAGAGTTGTACCTAGTCGGAGTTCATGTGAGGACACACATGAATATTAGACTAGCACATCGATTGGTTGATGACTATGTTTCGCAAGTCATAGACATGGAGATGTCAAACCAATGATATGGACACATCTTATGAACATGGGGTTGGACTGACCCAACCTAAGACTGGCAATTAGTTGTAGCTCTCTCTCTACACATCGTGTACGTTTTGTCCTTAGACCTGAGATTGTCGCATGTACTTGAGATGTGGATCGACCTACTTTGGGGCTATCAAACGCTGCACCGTAACAGGGTAGTTATAAAGGTAGCTTTCGGGTTTGTCCTGAAGCATGCCGCAAGGCATGGTCAATCAAGATGGGATTTGCCCCTCTCTACTTGAGAGAGATATCTCTGGGCCCCTCGAGTGATCGGATCCAAAAATGCATGGTCGTGCTACATATGGTTAAGAGTTAACCTAGTAAAGGGATTCCTAATCACGGTATCGAGAAAGGGAGGTCAGCTTGGAGCTAGACCAAATATCGTGAGGCAAAGGGAAAGACATGTACTAAACCTTGTGATGGTTCGTCCGATATGATCTTTGTATGCGTTTAGGAGTTGGCACGTCTTGCTAGAGGTCATACCAACTATTGACAGAATAAGTGTATTCGTGTCATGTCTATGCGCATATGAACCTATAGGGTCACACACTTAAGGGGCTGGAAGCCTAATGAGGATTGGATCCGAATTAGACCAGGCTTAGGCTACTAATGGGCTGCTAATGTGGAAGCCCACTAGAGACGCCTATATAAGAGAGGGTGGGGCGAGCTGACCAGGGTTAGACCTGAGATCATTCCTAGCCGCCAATCCTCACGCCTGTGTTGCACGCGCGGACCTAGCAGTCTGACGTATGACGCTTCCACCCTGTACGTGTGGATACCTCGGAGGCGCTGCATCTGTAGCGCTTGGAAGAGCCGCGCAAGGGGAGCTGCTCGTGGGACGAGGAAAAGGAGGAGACGTGGAACGTCTTCACTGCCTCGACGCGCTTCATCAATTCCGCAACTGCGCGTCTAGTGGTAATCCCGTGATCTATGACAACAGTAATCCTAGTATACGTGGTAGAAATTTTTGATTTGCCCTTGTGTAGCCTATCCGTATCCCTACAAGCCGCCCCTGTTCAGGATATAATGGTGGAAGATCACTGCAAGTCCGTCGGCTTCGCCCGTGCGTCTGGATAGCAGAGATCCAAGTTCGTCGGCGTGTTTACCATCTTTGATCTGGCACGTTGCATTCAGCGAGAGGGTGAAAACCCCCGCGATTACCTATCCAGGTGGCTCCGTATACGAGCCGATCTAGCCAACTACCCCAATGAGGATTCTATGTATCACTTTATGGAAGGATTGGACCATGGCACGCTTCTCCGGCATTCTCTAAGACGGCAGCAGGCATCAGGCCGCCTTACCTTCGAAGTCATGGTGAACACCGTCAACAACTACGCGAAGGCTGAAGCGGTAGCTCAGACAGCGCTTGCGCTCGTTGACTGAGCCCCTCCGATTCCGGTCGCCATCGTCACCACCATCGTCACCACCGCCTCCGGTCGCCATCGTCGCAGCTGCGCCGCCACCTCCAGTCATCGTCGCTATACGCCGACTTTAGCGCAGATTCAGAGGAGATAGATTTCAGTCTAGAAGATCTAGACTCTGCCATGCAGGAGATGGAGGAATAGTACACGCGCGACGAGCAAGCCAACAACGGCGTCACGTCTCGAGAGGTGTTCGTCACCATTGGGACGGCGATGGATGAAGATCAACCCGAACGAGCTCCGCCTACAACGCTGGAAAAGGGGAAGGGGCCACTTTTTGCTGCTGACGATGATCGCGCAAAGGTCATGCCTCCTCATCCTAACCCAGTGCAGCAGCCGCAGGAACTCGGCACCGGCCCGAGCAACAACAACACCAAAAACTTGCCGCCTCCGGCATTCACGTCTACTGCTTACCAAGTTACTCCAGCTGATAGAGTGATGAACGACAATCTCCTCGTTGAGCCACTGACAGTAGCTCATATCCGGAACATGACTTAGCTTGACGAGAAGCGACAGCAGCTACTGGAGGAAGCGCAGGCCATCACGGAGCAAGGCGCTAAGCTGGATCAAGATCTGGTCAACGCGCAAAAGTCCATAGAGAAATCTAGAGCAATGGAGGCCAAGTATAAGACTATGCTGCATCAACAGAAGGCCAAGAAAGCTCTGGATCGCATTATCAATGATCCTGGTGTACGGCGAAACCTAGGATGGCCCCCCTCGAAGCCGGCACAGGCCAAGCCATACATTGACAGTGAAGGCAAACAGGTGATGCCCACCCCACTGCTTAACCTCGCCATCGCCAAGACCCTTCTGGAGCAGGATAGATCGCCCGAGGTAGTGGAACAGGTCTATGACCTAGTGTCCAAGGCGGTGAAGCAGTAGGAAAAGGCCACCTCTCAGAGGCTTGAGTCGGACCCAGCGCTTTGACAGTCTAGCCAGTATAAGCCACCAAGGGACAAATCTCCTCTTGATGTTGGGTCCCAGACGGGTTCATCAGAACGAAGACGGAGGGGTGCGCGCAACAGGAAGGATGCTATCCCCATATCCTCCGACCACGGAGAAAAGGCCCGGCCTCGTCGCCCATCGCCACCGCCCCGATCCCCCCAACATCGTGAAGATCCCAAGGCTCACCATCGTACGGATATGCCCCTGCCAAGGCAGTGCATAATCGTCATCCGCGACAATGCGGAGCAGACCCGTCATGACGGAGAGCGCAACCAAGGACACAAGAGAAGGTCATGCCACGACCCTCCACGTTCGACAAGCAACCGTGATAGGCGTGAGGCATCGCAGGAGGGTAACAGCAAAAAGGCTAACCCACCGCCACCTCTGCCTCCGTCACCACCCAGCAGTCACCATGGCGGAGGAGGCCCGCATCGTTCACGCAGCCCATCCACTGTTGACAAGAATAAGAACCCGGAGTCGTACGATGCACGTTCGCGGATCGATTATATCCATGAGGCCCGGGAAGGAACATACATGGGACCACGTTGTTTTGGACCTGCAATACGGTTCGCAACTTACCCCAAGGGTTTCAGGATTGACAAGACCATCAAGCCCTATGACGGCACCGCCAAGCCAGCCACATGGTTGCAGGACTACGGCAACCATGTGGATATTGCCGGAGGTAACCCCAACGTTCCCGTCAAGTACCTCCCTTTGATGTTGGCGGGCACGGCCCGTCAATGGATTAACGACTTGCCGGAGAAATCCATCTGCAATTGGTTGGACATGCAAGAAGCGTTCACCAAGAACTTTGAGGGTACATACAAGCGTCCCTGCACTCTTGGCGATCTACAGCGGTGCATGCAAGAGAAAGACGAGACATCTCGCGCCTACCTCTCCCGATGGCTGGACATGAAGAATTACGGCGCAGGAGTGCACGCTCAGACCGCCATGGCCGCCTTCATCGATGGGTTGGAAAGGGGCACGTTGCTCCGACATAAGCTGAAGTGCTTGCAGGACAATCACTAGCTTGACTTGAACCAGATGATTCAGTTGGCTAGTGAGTTCGCAGCTGCTGACGATGATGCTCGTGGATCCTTACCGGCAACGGCCGTTCCAACTCAGGCTCGGAGGAACAACAGTACAAAGCGGAAAACTGCTCCAGAAGAAAAGCAATCTCCCAACATGGTCTCCATGACTTTTGCAGGACGAGGTGATGGCGGACAACGTGGCCGAGGACGGGGAGCTGGTCGTGGGCAGCAACGAGGAAGTGAAACTACCTCGGCACCGCTCCGTGTTCCCCAAACCTACGAAGAGTACCGCGATACGTCGTGCCTCGCACACCTCGATGTCAACGGCAAGGCCACCCATACCAATCGACACTGCAAGTTCCTCAACGACCTCAAGGAAGACCCGGAGTTCGGCTACAAGCAAAGTCGGAAGAACAGACCGCGAAGCAAGGGCAAGGGAAAGGGGAAGAAGAAGGAGGAGGAGTCCAAGGATTCAAGTGACATGGACGAGGATGTTGACCCCAAGCACGCCGCCAAGAGCGACGACAAGGGCAAGAACCCCTTCGTGAAGAAGACGCTGGTCTATCACACTTTCCTTGGCACCCCCACCGTCCGACAACAGAAGACCTCTATGAGGATCCTAATGGATACTCTGTCCCTAGTCCCCCAGTACCTGTGCTGGTCGGAGGTTCCAATTACTTGGGACAGGACGGACCACCCAGACCTTATTCCTACGGAGAACCAATACGCCATGGTCATCAACCCCCTGATTGACGGTGTGGAGTTCACCAAGTGTATGGTGGATAGTGGAAGCAGCATCAACATCATGTACCTGGATACACTGCAGAAGATGAACTTGACGGAGCCAAACCTAAGGCGGACCAACACCATCTTCCACGGCGTAATTCCTGGTCAGGAGGCTCGGTCCCTTGGGTGCATCACACTTCAGGTTGCCTTTGGCGATGTTAATAATTACCGCCAAGAACACATGACCTTTGAGGTGGTCCCCTTCAATAGCGTGTACCACGTCATATTCGGCCGCAACATATTCCACACGTTCATGGCCAAGCCATGCTTCGTCTATAACAAACTCAAGATACCCGGACCAAACGGTGTCATCATCGTATCCGGAAGCTTTACCAAGGCAAGGGACTACGATATTAATGAAGCAGCCTTCGCGGAAGCTGTCCTCTACAGTGAAGAATTCAAAGAGATCTAGAGCAAGGTCGATGACTCAGAGATGCCTGCGTCGAAGAAGCAGATCTCCGACTCTGCTCCGGCATTCAGGGACGCCATCGAGACCAAGCCGGTGGAACTTGTGGTAGGCGATGCCTCCAAGGTCACCGCCATTGGGACGAACCTGGATCCCAAATAGGAAAGTGCACTCGTCGAGTTCCTCCGTGAGAATAGGGACATCTTTGCCTCGCAACCTGCCGACATGAAAGGTGTACCTAGGGAACTTTCCGAGCACAGCTTAAACATTGATCCAAAATGCAAACAAGTGAAACAACCTCTACGACGCTTCAGAGACGAGAAGAGATGCGCCATTGGCAAAGAGATAGCTAGGTTACTTAAGGCTAGATTTATCCGAGAAGTCCTTCACACCCGATGGGTGGCCAATCCTGTACTTGTCCCCAAAAAGGGAACCAAAGAATTAAGAATGTGCGTTCATTACACCGGCTTAAACAAAGCATGTCCCAAAGATCCGTTTTCTTTGCCTCGCATTGACCAAGTCATTGACTCGACGGCTGGCTCAGAACTTTTGTGTTTTCTCGATGCATACTCAGGATACCACCAGATCAAGATGAGGAAGTCGTACCAATTGGCCACTTCGTTCACTACCCCATACGGCACGTTTTGCTATGTTACGATGCCCTTTGGGATAAAAAGCACAGGTACTACGTACCAGCGGACAATGCAACGTTGCCTTCATGACCAAATTGGTCGGAACGTTCACGCCTATGTGGACGATATCGCGGTGATGTCTAAAAAGTCAAATGACTTAATCTCCGACTTAAAAGAAACCTTTGATAATCTCCCGAAATACAACATGATGCTTAACCCTAAGAAGTGCGTCTTCGGGGTTCCAACCAGCAAATTGTTGGGATTCATCGTTTCCCAGCGTGGAATCGAGGTCAACCCGGAGAAAATCAAGGTCATCTTAAACATAAATCGTCCGACATGCCTAAAGGACATTCAACGACTAACAGGTTGTGTTGCAGCAGTTAGTCGGTTCGTCAGCCGACTTGAAGAGAAGGCTCTACCGCTGTACAAGTTGCTGAAGAAGGCGAACAAATTCACTTGGATGGACGAAGCAGATGCATCATTGAAGCAGCTCAAGGAGATTCTTTCCTCAGCGCCCATCCTTGCAGCACCCGAGCCTGGAGATCCCCTGTTAATTTACATGGCGGCAACCAACCGGGTGTTGCCTGCCAAAACCCACCGGCGAGCAGCGACTGACAACACGAAGAGCCGGGAGGCTCCCAGGACTGCTGGTGGGCCCTGGTCCCTCGGGCGACGGCCCGCAAAAGCTCCGGCACACGTCCTGGCTTGGTTCGAGATGCCACCTGACCTATACCTGGTCAGGAAGGTGAAGGATTGCTCCGATTGATTTCCTGCATGATAAACAAGTATACGTAAAATTCGAGCCGTAATCGGCTCCCAGGTTTCCCTGTAAATCGGCTCCTAAAGCCGATTGCCCCATGGTTCTGCGTTAGATTTATAATAACATGGGGTTTTGCTTGGTCACTACAAGTTAAGTCGATCTATGATAGTTTAACGTTTTCACCACGTAACTGGAACGTCCTACGCGTAATTGAGCCTAGTACGTACAAAAGATGAAGAATATCAACCCTAGAGGAGGCCTAATAACCAACATAAAGCCAATTACCGGAACATCCTCTCTAGAACGAATAAGCCACATCCTTATGCATTACCGGATCGTTCAACCCGTTTGTAAGGCCTGATTACGTAGATATTAAACTAAACCTTGACGAACAAGGCACAACTATAACAGATCGAATCGACTAAATAAAGATCAAGCAAGGTGCTACCCTTGCACTTTGGGACACGGTGCAAGGATAGCGAGATAGCTGGAGGTAGCATAACTTCGACGATAATAATGAAACGGTGCCGATGCTAGCCTCAAACAATCTATGATAATGGTATTACTCGCCATCAACAATGCTTCAGTACGAGTAAAACCGGGGAACGAAATAAGTAGATACTGCCTAGATCGCAAGATGCGATCTAGGCAGCATGGCACTTACCCGAAAGAAACCCTAAGAACAAGGGGTGGCGATGCGCCGAGATTGTGTTTGTCGTGAACGTGGTTGTTGTTTTCTCTCAATAACCCTAGGTACATATTTATAGTCCGGAGACTCTCTACTTTTGGAATAACTCTACAACTCTATCTTTACCTACACATAAACGGAACCTAAACAAACACGAATCCTACTATGATACAAGATACACGGGCAATTCAGCCCAAATCTACGCACTAGGCCGATCCAACAACACGTTGAATATATGTATCTTCTAAGCCCATCTTGATCACGGCCCATCTCCATCTTTTAGCCAAAATACGGTGGTAACACATGCCCCCCTGGTTTTGGCAATGATAATTCCAAAACCACTCTGTGTATTTTTTCCTCTTCTTCTCCTCCTTTTTTTTATCGGGCTGCGCGTAGACAGAATGCGTGGCAGAACAGCACCGTCACGCTACCCCTTCATCATTATGCCCTGTCTTCTCAACTCCTGCACAGCGCGTGATTTGACGATTTTGGCAGTGCAATCTGGGAAACCTCTATGGTATTGAACCGTCTGTCCACTATTCCCTTTATTTAAATCAGCCTGAACAGTTCGCAGTCCCCATCTTCCTCCAGTTGCCAGAAAACTTTCTCCCATCACCGGAAAAACCCTCTTTCTCGCCATGGCCTCCTCTGCTTCCTCCAATGTGTCTTCCCACTCCTCCAACTCGATGAGCGACCGAGAGCCGACGCCAGAGCATCCACCGATGGCGGCGTACAACACTCTCTCCCCACAATGGTGGGACGAGAGGGGTTGGGACTTCGCTGTCTGGTCGGAGGATGACGCATCCATGACCGACGGCGAGGAGGACCTGCAGTTCATCGCTGATGGGGAACTGGAGGCGGACAGTGCTGATGACGCTATGTCCTGGGACGGCATCGACTTCTCCGAAGAAGAAGAAGAGGAAGAGGAGGACACCTCCTCCAAAGAGTACCAGCCGGTGAAGTACTTCCGCACCGGGTCCAGCGAGGACGACGACGACGAGGACGAGGAGGCCCCTGCTGACTTCTTCGGTGACAGCAGTGAAGACGACGCCGGTAGCAGTGCTGAGGATAGCGCACAAGGCGACGGCGGCAGCAGCGACGACGACCTCGGCCTTGATTAGGAATCAGTAGTAGTAGCCGTAGTAGTGGTAGATCCCCTTTTGTAATCTATCAGTCGTTTGTAAGCCATCCGCTTTTGAATGAATGAATGAAAAATCCATTTCCCGCAGATTGTCTTTCCGCCCAAATCTTGTCGATAACATAAATAAGTCGATTTTCCAGGAGCCGATAGCAACGCATCGGCTTTCACTTGGTCATGTTTCCACAGTCAACCAAACTACAACTCAAAGAGCCGATGCACATCGGCTTTCCCCAAATTGTTGACAAGGTCAACTCAGCCGCATATTTAGGCAAACCCAAACGGCCACCTCCTAGCCCCAAACGTTAACCTGCGGCTCTCTTCAAAAAGAGCGGCCTAGATCCACAACCGCCTATCGACCAGATCGAGCTCATAGCCACAAGAACCTTCGCTTCTTACCCCGCACAGATCCATCTCCGCCGGCCAACCAGATGGCAGAATCGTCCAACACCAATCCAGAGGTCTCCGGACTGAAGGTACGCCTACCCTTCGCAGTCTGAACGCACTGTAAGAACTTGATGGCGAACATCTGAGTTAATGCCTTTATTCTGCTATTAAATTTTCTAGGTTTCAGACATCCTGCTGCCGCATCCTTCTCTCCCAAATTCCCTCTGTCTTGGTCCTCGCACAGATTCCAGTCCTGCCCATCTGATTTCTTGCGAAGCAAATAGAATCCCCTTCGTAAGCCAAGACTTAGATCTGAACTCTTGGGCCGACTGTTTGCGAGCCTGGCCTAATCCCCCTGAACATTGGGTTTATTGGTTTAGTAGAGTAGATAGAGCTTACCAATCCCAATGGGAAACTTTGGGAATAGCTGATGCCTTGCATCTATCGTTGTCTCCTCTTGAGAAACACGAGAATCTTCTCAAAACCATCGGCTACTTCTGGTCTGACGCTCTGAATTGTTTTATGTTTGGCCACGGCCCTATGTCACCAACCTTACTAGACGTGGTGATGATTACCGGTCTGGATGTTACATCGCCCAGCCCTTCTGCCTTCAAACTGACCACAGTCCCCTACAAACTGTCCTCCAAAATGCATCGCAGTTGGGGTGCTTATCTCCACCGTCACATGAAAACAAAGGGCCCTGTTTCAGAGAAAGAACATACAGCCTTCCTCAACTTCTGGTTAGAGCATTTCATCTTCTGTGGCCCTTCCCTGGCTCCCACCAAGAACTATCTCTCCTTGGCCTACGAACTAGCCAAAGGTACTCCACTTGGCATCGGCAAACTGTTCCTTGGAGAGGTCTATCGATATCTCCAGTTGATGTCTGTCAAGATGTTTTCAGGCATAGCAATCAGAACAGGTGGACCTTGGTGGTTCATCCAGCTGTGGGCTCAGCTGTACTTCCAAAACCGCATCCCAGACTTTCCCCTTCTGGCGAGCTGTTCCTTCCCTGATGTTAAAGGGAAGCATATCCGATGCACCAGCTATAGCCAAGCTTTGTATCGACTGCCAGGCAGTAAACTGACCCCTCAAGAGGCGTCAAAATGGTTCAGTATCTCTTTCCAAGGCCTGGACAACCCCAACTTCTTCCCCTATATGGAAGAAGCAGAACATTTCGAGAATCCACTCTCCTTCAGGCTGGACAATTTTGCCGATGACACTAGCACTCGGCAACTCTTTTCCACCGTTATTCGTCCCTGTTCCTTCCAGTTGGCATGAGCACATCTAACCGGATAATCAAACCCGGGTACGAATTCTACCAACCAGTCGTGGTGGCTCGTCAATTTGGCCTCGGGCAAGTAGCTCCCCACTTCTTTCTTCATCAACTTACGGAGTGTAGAGCCGACCTGCCTGATCCTCTCACCAGTCAGAGGTGTTACTCTTTCTTCGATGCTCTGCCCATCCCTATTCCAAACGACCTCACCTTTTCTTCGTCAACTGACGGCTTCGAAGACTGGTGGATGATGTGGAAAACTCATGCCTTCAGGAGGGCTCTGGGACCGTTATTGAAACAGCTTGACGCTGACTACGAGATCCCCGTGGAACAGGTACTACTACTGCAAATTTTGATGCAGCTTGCAATTGATCCTGTTACTAATTCATTCTTCTCCTTGCAGCAACAAGAGGGTCCTGAGCCAACACATAGCGACGGATCCCTCTTCGAGTTCTTCCCTCCAGCTCCTGTGGTTCTTTTCTGCAAAGACTCGCCGCCTCTGAAAAAGGTTATAATGCAGAAACAGCCGATAGCCCCGCCATCGCTTCAAGAAACCAAAGAACTCCTAAGTCACCGCCTCGAGTCCCGACTAAAACTAGGACGACGGTGAGAAAGGTAGCTGCTAGGAAGACCCTGAGGCGCTGGAGCCCTTCCCCAGACAGCTCACATGTAAGCTAATTCAAGCATTGATTGAATCTCATCATTCTTTCATTCTTGCAAAAATGTTTACACTTACTGGATCCCCTCTTGTACAGGCTTCCGTTGAAGATACCTCCAGTGAGGATACTCAGATTAGTCGAGGAGAACTGGGCCCGACGGATTCCGAGAAAACCATCACACCGAACCAGCCAGATTCACCACCATCGGCTTCCAGAAAACGGTCGGCTCCTGAACCTGCTGCCCCCCGAGCATCAGGTGAGGTGGGGTCATCTGCGGGTCCTAAGAGAGCTCGTAAAGGACAACAAGCTTCTTCGTCGATCCAGGAGGTTTCAATAACACCGTCCCCTCCGTCCCTCAATTCTTCCTGCTTGTTCCCTTTTCGTCTGCCAATTTACTTATACCGCTGAGAACACTCTTCGTGCAGATGACTGGCGTCTTCGGCGAGACAGCTGAGGCAGTGCCAACGCCGGATCTGGGAACCTCCGAAGGCGCAGGAAAGCTACCAATTTCGTCCAGCCTCCAGCAACCACGCATGACCCGATGGTCTCTTCGTCAGACATCCCCTTGACTTTAGGAGAGGTACGTTCAGGTTCTTTTGGCTCGTTTTAGCATGCTTGGACGAGATACTAACACTTTTCTGGCTGCCAGAGTTGCGATCCTTCAAGTTTGCTGTTGTTTGACCCTGAATCCATCGAACCAACTCCCTCTGTTGCCCCCACTGAGCCACAAGCTAGGGCCGCTCTACCTCAATTTCGGCGTCTTCAAACCTTGCTGTCCTCCCCGATCGAGGAGTTGATCGAGGGCTCTGAGGGAGTGAAGAGCGCCCTCGCCGAACTCCAGGGCCATCTCCCAGTGGTTTTGCAGGTGAAGCTTTGGGCAGTCGCAAATTTGTCCTTCTTCGGGCCACGGGTGAGGTCGGCTCGTGAAAGGATCAACCTGCGTCATGCCCAACTTCCGTTGAAGGCCGACATTGCAGGCAGATGTCAGCAGCTCAATGAGAAGAAGGCGTCCCTAGATGCTAAAACGGACACCTCCGTCAGTAACGCCGAGCTCGCATCCTTGAAAAGGGAGTTGGAAGATCTTGAGGAGAAGGTCCGGGTGACCAAACAGCTCATTCGTGACAAGGAAGAATCCATAGCCCGTTCCCAAAACGAGGCGGAAGGCCTTAAAGCTCAACTGAAGACCGACCTGGCAGATATACGTGCCCTGAGCAAGCAACTGGTGAAGGGTAAGGACGAAGATGACGAAGCTGAGATCGCCGAGGTGGATCATGTCCGTACTGACGCCCTTCATGCCTTCGAAGACTTTCTTCAACAGCTAAACTAGCACCTGTTTGTACCATGTATGAACCTTCAGAGTCAATGACCGTGAGTCGATGTGTGCACCTTCAGGGTCGATGACCGTGCGTCGACTATGTATTTTGTTTTTATCCGGCCGATTTTCAGCATCGGCCCCCATATTTTTACTGTCCATCGTTTCTCGTGTCTTTACCTAGCCGATTTCGTGTAACGGCTCCGCCGGTTTTACTGTCCAACATCCCACATGCTTGGGAGATATTTCTTGAGGTATTGTCCGTTGACTGCCACTGGGAACTTTACGCCGTCCAGCTCCCCGAGCATGTACGTCACTGGGAATTACACACCAGATCCCTACGTGGAACTCCTTGGAATTTCTTACCCGTTTAGGTGCCCCCCGAGCCGAATCCTTCAAGTAATTGGAGATATCAGCTCTTTGGTCGTCCGCTCCCAGGAAAGCACATTCTTGCTTGATAGATGTTGGTCGTGGCTTATCCCCGGGACCAATGTCGATCTCTTCTAGCTCATCAGCGGATGTAAACCCGTACCCTAGCTTTCCGTCACCTGTCAAATCGACGCTAAACACAGGGCAAACGGTGGGTGAGGACAACAAAAATAATTTGGGCCGATCGCCTGAATCGGCCCCCTTTTTGCTTGCATCTGACAAGGACGGTTTACACCTTATTATTTTACAGCGGCAGAGCATCTCTCTGCTACGACTACATGAACTGCTTGTCGTACGATCGCTCCCTTTTATTTTTTGTGGCCGATCGAAGGGATCGGCCGTACCACGGATGATCGTGGGCTCTTCTACTCTGTAAGGCCAGTGGATAAGACCAGCCTCACCCCGTTTTTTGTAGCTTCAATACGCTCGCAGTCGTCTAGATTGATTCCAGAGATCGGCTCTTGGTCTTCTGCCTCCCAGACGTTCATGCCAGCTATGGAGATCTCGATGGAATCGTCTGCGTGGATGACCTCCACTTCGTCTCCATCCCACTGGATCAGGCACTGATGCATTGTGGACGGGATGCAGCAATTAGCGTGAATCCAATCCCTTCCTAGCAAGACAGTGTAAGTGCTCTTGCTGTCCACGACGAAGAATGACGTGGGTACGGTTTTCCTGCCCACTGTCAAGTCCACGTTCAGCACACCTTGTGTTCCCGAAGACTGACCATTGAAGTCGCTCAACGTGACGTTGGTTTTGATCAGATCTGCGTGAGCGTCCCAAACGTCGTAGCATGGAGTATGGCATGATGTTGACTGCCGCTCCGGTGTCCACCAACATCTTGCTGACAGGTTGCCCATTGATGTAACCTCGCAGGTACAGGGCCTTCAGATGTTTGTAACCCTTCTCACGTGGCTTCTCAAAGATAACCGGCCGTGGGCCGCAGTCAAATTGTGCCACGGGTAGCTCATCGGTTCTTGGCGCGCAGAATTCTGATGGGAGTACGAACACCATGTTTGTGCCAGCCGATGTCTTTGCATCGGCTTTTACCGGTTTGGGGCGCCACTCTTTCCTGGTCGGGCGGTCTTCTGTCCCCACAGCCTGCTTCACTTTGACGGCCAGATCAGGCCGTGCTTTCTTCAACGCGTGGAGATACTGCGCTTCAGCTTCCTCTAAGTTACGCAGCCGCTGCACTCTACGCTTCTGGGTGTGTCTGAGTCCGTCGGGGCACCACCTTGGACGGTGATACCTGTCTCCGACCTTGTCATCCTTTGGCTTCTCGAGGTCTCCTGCTCGAGCGGACTCCTTGTGGCGGATCTGGGACGGAACAGGCCCTAGGCGTTTGAATACTGACACTGGCCTCGTGTCCTCCTTCAGCTGATTGCATTCCGGGCAGTTGTCGACTGTAGGCAATCGGCTCATTCCTGTACCCCAGCAATACTTGAAGAAAGGACAATCCCAATGCCTATCTGGGCCTTCCTTCTCTTTCGACGGTCCCCTAGTAAGGTGCTCATACCTTCCGTCGTCTCTGTCGTGCTGGCGACGTTGGTCGTACTGGCGCTCATACTTGTTAAGGAGATGCGTGGAATGTGGCTTCTGATATCGCACTCTCCTCACTTGTTCCTCTGTGCATCTTGCCATCACCGTGGCCGGTCGCATGGACTAGCCTCTTTTCTTTCCTTGCCCCGAGAGCGACCACCGTCCTCCTTGTACGTGTCATGGTGGTATCCAGACCCCGCCATGTTAACGCCGAACGAGAAATCTAGCTTACGTCTTGCGGAGCGACTGAGTTCTACCATGTTGACGCCGGGAAATGGGTTTGTGTCCACTTTCATGGCGAACTGCCCAAGGATCAGACGGCCTTGTTCTATTGCCATTTGGATTTGGCGGCGAAGCTCCTTGCACTCGTTGGTGGTATGAGTGAACGAATGATGCCATTTGCAGTATGATCTCCCGTTCATTTCCTGAGCCGTAGGGATTTTGTGGCCTTCGGGTAACCTCAGCTGCTTCTCCTTCAGCAGTAGATCGAATATCTGCTCAGCTTTGCTCACATCGAAGTCGAACCCTTTCGCAGGCCCTTGCTGTTTCACCCATTTGCAGGCCACGTGATGCCCCGAGCCCATTCAGCTACGGCCACCTCCTGGTCCTGCGTAGGATCTTCTTCTTCTGCATCGACCAGGCTTATCGGACGTTTAAATTTATCTTGGTACAACTCAGGGTGACGCTGCTCATACATCGTCAGTTTCTGGGCCATGTGCGCCAATGAGTTGTACTCTACCTGGAACGCCAGGTCCTTGATGGGTGCTGAGAGACCCAATCTGCCACCGACCGCTTCTCGATTAAGCCGAGTAACATCGGTTCTTAGCGATCTGGCGCTGGATGTACTCGGCCAGTTTCTCCTCGCTTACGTACTGCGCCAAGTCTGCAATGCCAGCCTCGAGCCTCGAATGGTACTGGACGTGGAACTGCTCTTCCAGTTGCTTCCAGGTATGAATTGAATCAGGTGGTAGTGAGGTGTACCACCCAAAGGCTGGTCCTGTCAGAGATTGCGCAAAGAATCTTACGCGCATCTGATCCGATGCCGAAATTATGCCTAGTTGTGCCAGGTATCGGCTTATGTGCTCGATCGAGCTTGACCCTTCTGACCCGCTGAACCTTGAGAACTCGGGGAGCTTATACTTGGGTGGCAGCGGAATCAGATCAAACTCGTTGGGGTACGGCTTTGAATAGCCGATTGTCCTTCTCTTCGGCACGAAGCCGAACTGGTCCCTCGGGATGGTGCCGATTTGCTCCACTGTTTAAGCTGTAGGGGCTAGACTCTCATGACTTGCTCCAGTGGCATACTTGGCTAGCCACGCCTGTTTGTCAGCGTCCATCCCAGCCATCGCTGCTCCGGACGCGCCTGCCCCGGAAGATCCTGACGCAAGAGCTCCTGCCGCAGAAACTCCTGCGGTTGCAATCTGTTTGGTGCGTGTCAGGTTATTGCAGTCCGGCACGTAGGCGCATATATATCCGTGTGGGATCTCCTTAGGTGGCTCAAACAGGAATTGGCAATCGCCTGGGTCGCCTCCAGCCTTGTAGACGACGTAAGCCGCTGCCCCTGGTGGTTCTGGAGCGGCAAGTGCGAACGGGATCTGCGGCCTGGTCTGGAGCGGTCTTTCCTGTTTTGCCTTAATGTGTCCCACTGGGCGTGCCAGAATGTGTTGCCTGCCAAAACCCACCGGCGAGCAGCGACTGACAACACGAAGAGCCGGGAGGCTCCCGGGATCGCCAGGGCCTGGTCCTCGGGCGACGGCCAAAAGCTCCGACACGCCCCGGCTTGGTTCGAGGCGTGCACTGACCTATACCTGGTCAGAAGGTGAAGGATTGCTCGATTGATTTCTGCATGATAAACAAGTATCGTAAAATTCGAGCGTAATCGGCTCCTGTGTTTCGTAAATCGGCTCCTAAAGCCGATTGCCCCATGGTTCTGCGTTAGATTTATAATAACATGGGGTTTTGCTTGGTCACTACAAGTTAAGTCGATCTATGATAGTTTAACGTTTTCACCATAATCTGGAACGTCCTCGCGTAATTGAGCCTAATGCATACAAAAGATGAAGAATATCAACCCTAGAGGAGGCCTAATAACCAACATAAAGCCAATTCGGAACATCCTCTCTAGAACGAATAAGCCACATCCTTATGCATTACGGATCGTTCAACCCGTTTGTAAGGCCTGATTACGTAGATATTAAACTAAACCTTGACGAACAAGGCACAACTATAACAGATCGAATCGACTAAATAAAGATCAAGCAAGGTGCTACCCTTGCACTTTGGGACACGGTGCAAGGATAGCGAGATAGCGGAGGTAGCATAACCGACGATAATAATGAAAGCGGTCGATGCTAGCCTCAAACAATCTATGATAATGGTATTACTCGCCATCAACAACGCTTGATGCTGAGTAAAACCGGTAACGAAATAAGTAGATCTGCCTAGATCGCAAGATGCGATCTAGGCAAGATGGCTTACTACCGAAAGAAACCCTAAGAACAAGGGGTGGCGATCGCGAGATTGTGTTTGTCGTGAACGTGGTTGTTGTTTTCTCTCAATAACCCTAGGTACATATTTATAGTCCGGAGACTCTCTACTTTTGGAATAACTCTACAACTCTATCTTTACCTACACATAAACGGAACCTAAACAAACACGAATCCTACTATGATACAAGATACACGGGCAATTCAGCCCAAATCTACGCACTAGGCCGATCCAACAACACGTTGAATATATGTATCTTCTAAGCCCATCTTGATCACGGCCCATCTCCATCTTTTAGCCAAAATACGGTGGTAACACCGGGTAATCAGCATCGTCGTCGTGGTAGAGCAGAAGGAACCAGGCTATGAGCTCGGAGTTCAACGACCAGTTTACTATGTGAGCGAGGTCTTGACGGAGTCCAAGCAACGTTACCCGCACTGCTAGAAGATAGCTTATGGAGTATTCCTTGCTTCTCGGAAGCTGAGGCATTACTTTCAGGTGCACCCAATCACAGTGGTGAGCAAGACTCCACTGTCCGACATCATCAACAACAGCGACTCTACGGGAAGGGTCGCGAAGTGGGGCATTGAACTTGCCGCCTTCGAGATCACCTACAAGAGACGCGACACTATCAAGTCACAAGCCTTGGCGGAATTTTTTGCAGATTGGACGGAGATGCCAGATGCTACTCCGTTGCCGGAACCAGAGTACTAGATGATGCACTTTGACGGATCAAAGCTGCTCAACGGCTCGGGGGCTGGTGTATTGCTACAGTCACCAACAGGAGACAAGCTACACTACATCCTGCAGATCCACTTCGAGGCCACAAACAACATGGCGGAGTATGAAGCACTCATTCACGGACTGCTTGTAGCCAAGGATATTGGCATCAAGCGCATAGTTTGCTATGGAGATTCCGACTTGGTTGCCTAGCAGGTGGCTAACACCTGGAATGCGCGGAACCCTATGATGGCGGCATATCGAGACGAAGTGAATGATATATCCAAGAGCTTCTTGGGCTACAAAGTCAAGTATGTGCCTAGGGAGCAAAACGAGGCGGCTGATCTTGTAGGGGTTCGTAGCATGGAAAACAAAATTTTTCTATCGCATACAAACAAACAAGCCAAGATCTATCTACTAGATTGTAGCAACGAGTCGATAGAGGAACTCACCCTCGAAGATTCCAAAGTGGTTAACGAGATCGGATTCTCGTGGGTGATGTAGTCGTACTCTTCCCGATCTCAAGATCGTGTAGACGATCCTTCCAGCCACGTTCAAGCGCTCCCATGATCGGTCACACGTTCGGTTTTCGGCGAAGACCTTCCTCTCCCTTGTTCCAGCGGCGGAGGTTGTAGCACTCTCCTCGCGATTCCGGCAGACTGTGGCGTGTACAGGAAGTAGAGGGAGATCCCAGGCTTCGCCTTAAGCCAAGTGCGGTATGGTGGAGCTTATGAGAGAGGATTAGTGGCCTAGTAATTAGACACACCAATTAGAGGGCTCTAAACCAATTAGAAGGTTCTAAACTGTTGGCTAAAGCAATTAGAAGCTCTAAACCAAAACAGCTCTAACCGGAGATCTAGAGTAGAAAGTAAAGCGTCTATGGGAGGAGCCCCTCCTTTTATGGGAGGAGGTCCTGGCGCGCCAGGAGGAGGAGTCCCTCCCAACTCGGCCTTGGGCTGGCGCCGGCTGGAGGAGTCCAACTCCTCCTCCGTTGGTTCCAACTCCTCTTGCTTGTTTCCACAGTTTCTTGTTTTGGCAGTTTGACTTTCAAACTGGACATTTGACTTTTCTGTTTTAGGATTCAATTTAATCCTTTATTTGGGACAGCAATAACACTTAGTACATGATGCAATCATTCAATGAGTAATGACACACTCATGTACCCTCCCCAGTCTTGGGACAATCCGAACCTTCTAGAACATTCCGATGAAAACAGAATCATTCCCGAACTCAAACGGGACTTTCCTTATATGAATCTTATTCTCCGGACCATTCCGGATCACCTCGTGATATCCGGATCCCATCCGAGACTCGAACAACATTCGGTCTCTTTCTCATAATACCATAACTACTCAAACAACGTCGAATCCTTAAGTGTGTCTCCCTACGGTTCGTGAATTATGCGGACATGATCGAGACACTTCTCCGAACAATAACCAATAGAGGAATCTGGAAATTCATATGGCTCCACATATTTCTCGATTACTTTGCGATCGAATGAACCACTTACATACGATACCAATTTCCCTTTGTCTCACGATATGTTACTTATCCGAGGTTATGATCGTCGGTATCTCTGCATACCTAGTTCAACCTCGTTCGATAAGTACTCTTTTCTCGTTCCGTGATATGTGATCCCTTGTGACCAAGTCACATGCTTGCAAGCTAATTGGATGACATTCCACCGAGAGGGCCCAGTATATCTATCCGTCATGAGGATGGACAAATCCCACTCTTGATCCATGTGTTTCAACCAATACTTTCCGAACACTTAATGCCACCTTTATAGCCACCCGATTCACGGTGTGGTGTTTGATGTCATCAAAACATCCATCCGGTAAAGGTGATATGCATGATCTCATGGTCGAAGGAATTAGGTTACTATGTATCGAAAGCATATAGCAATTGAACTATTGAAATGACTTGATCTTTATGCTACGCTTATCTATAGGAGTATGTCCATCACATCATTCTCCTAATGATATGATCATGTTGTTAATAACATCTCTATGTTCATGATCAGGAAACCATGATCATATATTAACCAACAAGCTAGTTTAACAAGAGGCTATACTAGGGACTCTTATTTTAGTTTACAAATCACACAAGTATTAATGTTTCCGGTTAATACAATTATAGCATGGTATGTAAACATTTATCATAAGTGTGAAGATATGATAATAACCACTTTATTATTGCCTCTTGGGCATATCTCCAACAGTCTCCCACTTGCACTAGAGTCAATAATCTAGTTTCAAACCTTTGTGTTTTCAACACCTATGGCTTTCCGGTGTTGTATGTACACGATTGCTAGTGGTAAACTGATCTTCCGGATCTGACACTTCCAGGTCCGTGTGTAATTGCATGTCTTTGCGTCTCTACGCATCACTCATTCTCTAATGAGATGGCTTCGTACAAATTTGGTCCTTTGGTGTGACCTTTAGTTCTTTGGGGTTAAAACATGTTGATAATATTGTCGTACAATATATCTTCATAGTATTATCCCTCTGTGAACTACACCTAGTTTGATAACAAACTACTTGACACAAATGCCCTCTTTTGCTGCTATAATAGCAGTCATATACTTAGCCTTTTGTTGTAGTATCTGTCACAATGTCTTAACTTTGGAAATCATCCAAATCCATTATGGAACTCACTTTCCATTATATTGTGCTACCCTTAGTTTAGATTGAGATAAACTTAATTTGTACTTTGTGACAAAGCTAGTATCAATGTAGTACTTTTACAATGAACTAACCATCTATTTGTCACTTCTACAAACAATATATTCTTAGTTCTTCCAAAGATCATAAGAATATCCTTACTATTGTCCAATGATCATCTTATGAATCATTCTGGTATATGCTCATAACATTTAGAGCATAGGACATATCTGGATTTGTACACATCACAGCATGATTGATATAAATACTCTTTGTGATCAAGTATCAATCTATACTTGAATTTTGTTTCACTTGCCAAATGTCAATACACTTGAATATATCATCAACATTGAACTTGTTCAATCCTTTCTGTGCGACAAGAACCTCTCTTATATTTTCTATATTGAACTCATTCAATATCTTGTCTATGTACTTCTGGCACAACCATATTAGCGTCTATTGATGCCAAATATTTAGGTTTTGCCTAAGTCTTTCATCGGGATGAAATTCTTAATATGTGTTAATAAAAGATACATTATTTCCAATCAACAATATGTCTTCCACATAATGTATAGAAACATGTCTTAGCGCTCCCACTTAATTTCTTGCAAATGCAAGCATCTTCATTGTCTCTGATGAAATTAAACTCTTTTAACAGTTTCATCATAGTGAAGATTCCAACTCCACGATGCTCACTTCAACCATTGAAGTTTGCATATGCTTTTAGCATCCTTTGAATTAACAAAACCCTATGGACTGTGTTATGCACATGTCCTAGGTAACGATTCTATTAGAAGAACTTGTTTTGTTTATTCTACTACCATATAACAAAATTATATGTAGTGGTTGCTACATTAATCCGTCTAGACTAAATATCACTATGACAGATCAAATCTTGTCATAGTCAACCTTTGAACATTGTTGTGAACTCTTTCCCAACATGTCGACTATTTCATAGATGTGCAACATCCATGTCTATTTATTTATAGATCCAAACACAACTGTAAGGTCTTACACCTTTCTCGAGGGTCCTTCAAGTTCAAAACTTGATTTCTCGTGTATGGAACTATCACGGATTTTATGGCTTCAAGCCATTTGACGGAGTCAGGGCCCATCATCGCTTCTTTGCATGTAGTCGGTTCATTATTCTCAAATAATGATTCAACCCTCAAATCTTGGTATTTGATTGTTTACCCGATCTACTTGTTTCAATAGGAACTTAGATCTCCGTCACCACAACCTTTTGAGGCACGTGAGCCATGAGCATTGTTGCTGCCTCCGAAACACTTTTCGGTGCTGCGCAACTCTGCACATATAGCTAAGGTTCTTTTAACCTTATCAAAGTTCTATTGTCCTCCCACTTAACTTTTCACGAAAAAATTCCTTCTCAAAGAAACTTGACGTTTTAAGTGACAAACACTTTTGTCTCTGGTGTTATGGAGGAATACTTAACAGTTATTCGAAATAACATACAAAGACAGGTTTATCCGACTTTGGTTGCAAAACATCTTTCTTATGCAAAGCATACCAATGTTTAAGAAAGGACGACTTGGGTTTAATCCCAAACCATAACTTTATATGGTGTCATTTCAACGGATTATGACGGAGCTCCTTTCAGTGGAAAAACGGTAATCTCTAAAGCTTTTAATCTTTAAAATATAATGGCAGTTTTATAAATTACACCTTCGATCTTACCATGTCAAACAAGGTTTAATTACATATCTCGAATGCTCCATACTCTTATGGTGTTTCGGGAAATGCAAATCCATGGAACGATTCCTTAAATCTTAGGTATTATGCTAAACTCTGTAACTCAAATATCTTCCTTTATGATCTTTATCATAAACTGTTTATATTCTTGTTACAATGATTTTGTACTTCATCTTGAAAGTCTTTGAACTTTTCAAATGTTTCATACTTCATCCTTATTAAGTAAATATTCATATATTCACTCAAATTTTCGGAGAAAGCATATGAAGTTGAAATCCATCGCTCTTGACTACACATAATGGACTTCGTACAACAATATGTACAAATTCCAATAAGCTAGTCTTTCGTTCCCTTTTGGCCTATGAACGAAGTTTTAATTATCTCTAGGAAAGTTTCTCATGTGTCATTTGATCAAAATCTAAAGACTCTAAAATTGCATATATATGGAGTTTCTTCATGTTTTCTTTCAATATAATTTAAACGGCGATGTCACTTCCTAAGTGATCTTTCAATCAATTTGTCTTTCGACATTTTTAGCACTAGTTTTATGGATGTGATTCCTCCAACGAGATTTGCGAATCATCCATCTTTTATGGATTACGGCAATTATTTGAACAACCCTTTTGTTCTCATAATACCTGATAAAACAAATCTTTGAAGGCAAGCTTTGATGTTTAACGAGCAACACAATAACCCTTTATTTTGTTCTCGATGAACATCATCACATATTCTTCTGCTAGTTACTTAGGCCACTGTAGTTCATGAATTCTGTTGTTTTGTATGACGATTCATACCAACAAATTCAGTATCAAATACTTAAGAACCACATTGTTTAATAAGCAAAGAATATAGCCATAACATGTATATCATATATATACTTAAACTGAACAATTCTAGTCTTTTCCTTTCTGCCATATATTTATGAGATTCTCTTTCAGTATTTCCTATTCTGTTTGAAAGAATCTATCAACATCAATAGTGGAGTCATACATATGACATATAGTCCAAAGCGTGTATAGTTAAATACCAATGTCTTTGGACTTGCACTTTGAAGTAGATCACTATCATCAAATGTTTGGTGTTCTTTCAAATTCCTTTATTTAGTAATCTTCTTGGTGTAGTAAACATTTTACCTACATCAAATATTCACCCTTATTATGGATTTATCCATGATCAAGCTACTTTTAGCTTGTAACGGTGAATCGCAAGTATAATGTTGCTCTCCAAAACCTTTTGGAGGATTAGGACAACTAGTGTCTCCAACCTTTTTGCAAATTCTCATCAAATATGAGAACATGACTTTTGCCATATTATACTCTATCATGTTGCAACCAAAACTTTGTTTCAGATATCACAATATCTTCCACACATCATGGTTTCTGAAACAACTCTTTCAGATCCTAGATAACCTTGATATTAAGAGAATTCTTTGAATATCAAGAATCATGGAGACAAACATGATACTTATATACTAACATTGGAATTGTTACTCTTGTTTTAATACAAATTATTAAACTTCATCGAGTAACCGGAACTTACTGAAAGTTTGCAATAGGACTTTTAAACTTTAGATTAACACTTCAAAACAATACGATACCAGTTCGTAAAGTAACCAGAATTCTATAGCTCTATCATCTCAATTATAACTAAGCGCAAGGTGGTAAACGGATGCCAATGACTACAACAACTATGCAAATTCACTTTGATTTAGTTTATGATAAATTGAGTTCTAATTAATAATTAAATTAATCTAGGTGAACTCCACTCAAAACAATATCCCTCACATTGTTTTAGTGATCACACGAACCAAATCCACCACATCAAAACCGATCATCACGAGAGTTGATATAGCTTCAATGGCGAACAATCGACATGTTCATCATATCTACTATATGACTCATGCTCTACCTTTCGGTAATCCGTGTTCCGAGGCCATGTCCATACATGCTAGGCTCGTCAAGATCAAACCTTAGTTTACGCATGAGCAAATCTGGCTTGCTCACGTTGTATACACTTGCGTAATCTAGCACACCGATCATCACGTGGTGTTTCAAACAACAAGCTTTAGCAACGGTGCTAACTAAGGGTGAACACCTTATGATTTGAAATTGATGTGCATGAGGGATCATCTTATAATGCTACCGTCTCTACTAAGCAATACAAGATGCATAAAGGATTAACATCACATGCAATTCAATATATATGTGATATGATATGGCCTTTCTTCTTCGTGCTTCGATCTCCATCTTCAAGCACGAACATGATCTCCATCATCACCGGCCTTGCATCAAGGTCCATGACGCTACTCCATGGTTGTCGCCCACCGGCTTCAACTATTACAACTACTTTGAATAGACACGCGGGTCTTAACATAAATTAAAGACAACCATATGGCTCGCGGTTGTCGACTTACAATAAGGAACATTGCATACATCAAATACAATCACAATCATGGCCATATCACATCATCACACCTGCAAAACAAAGTTAGACGCTTCTACTTTCTTTGCATATTTTACGTGGTTTGGGGCTTTCAATAAGTGTCGTTCTAACTTACGAACAAGAACCACAACATTGATACTAGCATTGTTGATCACCCGTTGTAAATTGGATCTTAACTATGCTAGGAGAAACATGCACCCCATAAAGCCACTTATGCAATACAAGTTACATGTCAAGCGTGGAGCAAGTCTCATGAACGATGTCATGTAAGGTTAGCCCGGGCCGCTTCATCCCAACATACCGCAAGATGCAAAGTACACAAAAAGCAATCTACAATAAAAGCATCAACGCCCACAATGACCATTGTGTTCTACTCGTGCAACAGATCTACATATAGACACGGCTCTGATACCACTGTAGGGGTTCGTAGCATGGAAAACAAAATTTTCTATCGCATACAAACAAACAAGCCAAGATCTATCTACTAGATTGTAGCAACGAGTCGATAGAGGAACTCACCCTCGAAGATTCCAAAGTGGTTAACGAGATCGGATTCTCGTGGGTGATGTAGTCGTACTCTTCCCGATCTCAAGATCGTGTAGACGATCCTTCCAGCCACGTTCCTGGCGCTCCTTGATCGGTCACACGTTCGGTACTGACGAAGACCTTCCTCTCCCTTGTTCCAGCAGCGTGGAGGTTGTAGCACTCTCCTCGCGATTCCGGCAAGACGGCGTGGTACCGAAGTAGAGGGAGATCCGCAGGCTTCGCCTTAAGCCGGTGCGGTATGGTGGAGCTTATGAGAGAGAGGATTAGTGGCCTAGTAATTAGACACACCAATTAGAGGGCTCTAAACCAATTAGAAGGTTCTAAACTGGCTAAAGCAATTAGAAGCTCTAAACCAAAACAGCTCTAAACCGGAGATCTAGAGTAGAAAGTAAGCGTCTATGGAGGAGCCCTGCCCTCCTTTTATGGGAGGGAGGTCCTGGCCAGGGGAGGAGGAGTCCCTCCCAACTCGGCCTTGGGCTGGGCGCCTGGAGGAGTCCAACTCCTCCTCCGTGTTGGTTCCAACTCCTCTTGCTTGTTTCCCAGTTTCTTGTTTTGGCGTTTGACTTTCAAACCGACATTTGACTTTTCTGTTTTAGGATTCAATTTAATCCTTTATTTGGGACAGCAATAACACTTAGTACATGATGCAATCATTCAATGAGTAATGACACACTCATGTACCCTCCCCAGTCTTGGGACAATCCGAACCTTCTAGAACATTCCCGATGAAAACACGGAATCATTCCCGAACTCAAAGCGGACTTTCCTTATATGAATCTTATTCTCCGGACCATTCCGGATCACCTCGTGATATCCGGATCCCATCCGAGACTCGAACAACATTCGGTCTCTTTCTCATAATACCATAACTACTCAAACAACGTCGAATCCTTAAGTGTGTCTCCCTACGGTTCGTGAATTATGCGGACATGATCGAGACACTTCTCTAACAATAACCAATAGAGGAATCTGGAAATTCATATGGCTCCCACATATTTCTCGATTACTTTGCGATCGAATGAACCACTTACATACGATACCAATTTCCCTTTGTCTCACGATATGTTACTTATCCGAGGTTATGATCGTGGTATCTCTGCATACCTAGTTCAACCTCGTTCGATAAGTACTCTTTCTCGTTCCGTGATATGTGATCCCTTGTGACCAAGTCACATGCTTGCAAGCTAATTGGATGACATTCCACCGAGAGGGCCCAGAGTATATCTATCCGTCATGAGGATGGACAAATCCCACTCTTGATCCATGTGTTTCAACCAATACTTTCCGAACACTTAATGCCACCTTTATAGCCACCCAGTTACGGTGTGGTGTTTGATGTCATCAAAACATCCATCCGGTAAAGGTGATATGCATGATCTCATGGTCGAAGGAATTAGGTTACTATGTATCAGAAAGCATATAGCAATTGAACTATTGAAATGACTTGATCTTTATGCTACGCTTATCTATAGGAGTATGTCCATCACATCATTCTCCTAATGATATGATCATGTTGTTAATAACATCTCTATGTTCATGATCAGGAAACCATGATCATATATTAACCAACAAGCTAGTTTAACAAGAGGCTATACTAGGGACTCTTATTTTAGTTTACAAATCACACAAGTATTAATGTTTCCGGTTAATACAATTATAGCATGGTATGTAAACATTTATCATAAGTGTGAAGATATGATAATAACCACTTTATTATTGCCTCTTGGGCATATCTCCAACAGATCTGCTATCTAAGCTTGGATCGGGGCGCAAAAGAATTCCGCCAGGAGTTTTCCTAGAGCATCTACGTACACCATCTGTGAAGGGAGCCGACATCGACAATCCGGACAGAGCTGACTCTTTCGTCCACATGGTGGCAAAGGTCCCTCCGGCTTGGACAAAACCGTTCATGGAATATCTCGAACACGGAACTTTGCCCGACGACGAGGTCGAAAGACGACAAATAGTATGACGAGCAAAGGGTTATACCATAATCAATGTACAACTCTACAAAAGGAGCACTAATGGTGTATACCTAAAGTGTGTTTCCCAGCTAGAAGGTATGGAAATCCTACGCGAAATCCATCTCGGAGATTGCGGGCATCACGTCGCTCCTCGATCGTTGGTCGCGAAAGTCTTCTGGCAAGGATTCTACTGGTTGACCACGAAGGCGGACGCCAACAAGATGATTGAGACATGCATGGGATGTCAGTATTATGCCCGACAACCACATGTTCCTGCTGAAGAATTACGAACAATACCAATAACTTGGTCGTTTGCAGTCTGGGGGCTAGACATGGTGGGACCGTTACAGACGGCACCATGTGGGTTTATGCATCTGCTAGTAGAAGTTGATAAATTCACTAAATGGATAGAAGCTAAACCCAGGTTGATGGGGCAACTGCCCTCAGGTTTGTCCGGGATCTAGTGGTGAGATTTGGTCTCCCACATAGCATTATTGTGGCATCCCGCAAAACCACTACTAGAAAATCGCGTTGAATTTGTGCATTGCATCGTCATCATCATGTGTTGTTTGCATAAAACCATGTTCGCCAGCCCGTTTTGTTCTTCTAAAACGCCCCATCTCATTCAAACACCGAAAACCGGGTCCCCGGAATATTTTGTTTTGTCCGAAATCGATTTGCAAAAGCCTTGTTTGTAATAAATGAAAATTATAATTATTTTTAGCGGGGCAGTCGAACGGGCCGATTGACCCGAACGACCGCCCCAGAAATTAAAACGGTCCACCTATCTGCCCCATCTAATCCTAAAGCTACCCACTATCCTACCCACACCCCCTGGCCACCTCACTCCCCCCAATCACCTCACGCCACCTCAGCACACCCTCTCCCTCCACCAATCCCCCCCTGCCACTTGGCCTCTCACCCCTCTCTCCCACACAAACCCCCCCACACGACCACGCACACACTAGACACACGCAAGCCGCCGCCTTGCGCCCATGCGGACCCCAGCCCCACCTACCGCGCCCCCTGTTCATCCTCTTCCTCCTCCCTGCCCGCTCCCGCCTCGCTGCCTCCCTCCCGCGTGTGCCCGCCACCGCCTGCCCCACCATCTCCGCCTCCCACCGCCGCCGCCGCCGCCCTCCTTCCAGCCACCCCGCTGAGTGCCTCGCCCGCGCACCGTCTCTCCTCTTCCTTCGCCGCTCCCAGCGCCAAGCGCCACCGCTTCCTGGCGTCGGTCGTCCCCTCGCAGCCGCCTCGACCACGCCGCCGCCCCGGTCTCCTCACGCCGAGCCCGCCCGGCCGAGCTACCTCTCCATCGCCGCCGGCCTCGCCACCTCCGACGCCGCAAGCCTCTCGCCGCCAGCCGCGCCACGTCCTCCTCGGCCTTGCCCGCCCGCGTGACACGGCGCCCGGGCTGCTCCGCCGCTCCCCGCCCAGCTGCCCCGCCTTCGCATCCTCCCCGGGCGCAGGTCGCCACCGCCTGCTCCCGGACCCGACCCGTGCGCCCGCCGATTCGCCGCCAGCCGACCGCTTTCGTTCCACCGTCTCCGCCGCTGCTCCGCCGGGGCCGCCTCCGCTGCCGTCGCCGAGCCTCCTCCGTCGCGCCTCGCCCTCTCCCGCCAGGCCCCGGCGCCGCTTGCAGACGCCGCCTTGTTCCGCCGTGCCCGCGTGGACGCGCTCCCACATCCGTGAGGACCTGCAGACACGTGCGTGTGCAAGGGCTTTGTTCCTTCAGGTCTAGCTCGTGATGTAAGATGTACAGTAGCGCTTGCAGATGTGTTGATGCGGCAAAGAGGAGTAATGGAGGATGGTTTGATGCTCCCTCCTCGGCGACGATTAGCGGGCTGTTGAGTCATCTCGGTGAACAAGAACCTCATGATCTCCTTCCGGAAGCATTGACGCTGCGTCAAGATCTTCGTCGAAACCCCGACGCCAAGATCTCCTCTCGGACCGAAGCCGTCAAGACCGGAGACCCCATGATCGCCCTCGCACAACAAGGCCGTTGGAATGAAATCGACAAGTTACGCTTCATGGGCACGGAGCACCAAGGTCGCCTCACGGAATCCGAAGCGCAGACCCGACAAGATCGGCACGACGACAAGAACGGCATCGGCCCGGAAGAAACCGATGCGCCCCGACTCTGACCCAAGTTCTGCCCCCGGACATCGAGACCCCGATGCGACAAGATCTGCCCCGATACCGAGAACGATCCCGTCGAGCCTGAACCCGTCGAACCTGGACCTGCGAACCCGAACCCGGAACCCAAGATCGTGAGCCCCTCTGATGTGTGACCCCTTTTCCTCGAACCCTATTTTATAACATAATAACAACTTGTCGCAGAATAATTGTTCATGCATGCATCTTATCTGTGGTTTGGGGGCCTTCTGCCGATTCACCTAATAATTAAATATGGGGCCCATATGCGGGCAAATCTAGCCTTATATTGGCCTCATTTAAACTTGTGTAGCGAACCGGTATCTTATCTTGCCGTGTTAAAACAACATTTAAATTTGCGGGGGAACTAAATAACTTGAACCATCTAATTATCTGTCGGAACCCCGGTTCCACCTAATATGACCTAATTGTATCGCATCTTTGCCATGACATCCATCATGCATGCATCATGCCGATCTTCTGCCGTGTATTAAATAGTGCATCCGTTGTTTCTTCTAGTGTTTTGCTTCTTCGCGGATAAGGCCGTTGAGTTGATGTGAGCTTCGCCCCGATCTTCGGTTGAACCCTTCGACAATGTTTCCAGGCGAGCATCTCCCCCTTTTCTACCTATCTTACTTTTATAGTCTTTATTCCCTCCTGTTGATCTATTGCTATCTGTGTTGCGATGCTTTAGTTTCCGTACCTGTGATGTTACCTGCAGCCTTATATTGCCTTGGACACATCCTATTACCTGTTGTTTGGTAGATAGTTGGACTTGCGCGTCGTAGTTGCTTGCTCAAGTGCTGATGTGTGTCGTCATATGCCACAGTTGCTGATGTATTGCCGCATGTTGATGTTGGAGATGATTCTAGTTTTAATTATCGTCACTTTAATTTCTGTTTAACAACTAAAATTGAAATAAGCAGAGGCATCGGTGGGTGATAGAAAATATTTGGTTTCCGAACGCCCACTTGTGTCCCGTAAGACCCCGAGTACTTGATTCCTGTTCCTTGTTTTATCGCGCTATCCACATCCGGGAGGTATATGGGACCCCCCTGGGCCAGAGCTTGACTCATTCTTATTTCTTGGGGCCACAAACTAGTTTGAGGTTTTATTTACTATCCTGTACTTATGCCATGCTACTTTCTGTATTTAAATTGTGCGAGGCACCTTGCATCTGTTAGGATTGGGACACGATTCGCGGTGTCGACAAGCCCGATTTTGGGTTCCGATGCGTTCACAAACGTCCACCCAAACCTTGAGTCCGTCTCGAGCTCGCTTACTCGTTATGGATTTACTCAAGGGTGGCCCTGAAATATTTCTGAATCCTGTGATTGTTCAGTCGTGAAAGCCTCGTTGGGTTTTGATTTGGTTTTTCCGAGGCTGATCGAGCGTGTGTTGCTATTGGTGCACCCCGGCCGGGTAAAACTTTCTGAAAGCCGTGTCCGCGGATATGGACGACTTGGAGCACAGTTTCTTGATCATAGACAAGCATAACTAAAGTTTATTGCTATAAATTTAACGTATAATGACTAGTAATCAGCTTCACTATAATGGAATGACTAATTAATACTGCCCACCATTGCTTGTTTGGCTTGTCGCTTGCGACAATTGTACCTGACTAGTAAGTATTGCAACTACAACGAATTGGCTGATTAAAAGTACCAACAACTGCTGGGATTTATGGGATATCTCATGCTATTCATATCTGATTAGTAAATTGCTGCAACTACAACGGAATGGTTAACTAAAAGTGCCCACTGCTTATTTTATCAGGACAATTATCTAAACCTGACTAGTAATTGCTGCAACGATAACTGATAAGTAAAACTGCCAACTGTGTGAGTTCCTCGGTTGACTTCCTCGTTTGGTCTCGAGGGGGAAACACCAGGATGGGTTTGTTTGGTGTTAGCTTTAGGTTGGATCCGAATAGGTCTTTCTTACCCCTCTCTGATCACCGCCAGTTGTATCGAGTCTCTATAGGTTGTTTAGTGCATGCTGTCGCTGCCGCTCAGTCCACCATACCTATGTAGGCGAGGACCGCCGAATTCTAGCCTCGCCGTGTACTGGCCTCAGTACTGACGCTCCTTCTTTTTCCTTTGCCCTTTGTCGGCACCCCTTTTGTTTAAGCAGGTTTGAGATCGACGTCGTTAGCAGGGTTACCCTTCCGGCTTGGCCTGGGCAGGGTTATGGACGCCATTGGTTATTCTTCAGGGCTCTTAGCCCCATTTGCTTCTTGTCCGTAGACGGACGCTCTACCGTTTTCAAGGTGATTTGGATCTTTGTATAATATACCTGTATTCTTGACTCTTTGAGTCGCTGTTATATATATATCTGTTCTGTGGGTCCCATCAAGGACTGTTGTGTAATGTTATTACTTCGTTTTCCACCCGCACGAAAGTGCCTGGTGGGCACCTTTGAATCGTTTCTATGCGGGTTTGGCGAATTTTGCTCAAACTTGCATAGGTTCGATTCCGAGGGTGTTACAATTATCACCGACAATGGCAGCAACTTGTCACTCGGAGAAGTGGAGGCTTATTGTTGGGAGAAGGGCATCCTACTTGACCTTGCATCTGTGGCACATCCACAATCCAATGGTCATCTTGAGAGAGCCAATGGATTAATTCTACAGGGAATCAAGCCACGTCTTGAGGCACCGCTAAATAGAGCAGCTGGAGCCTGGGCGGAAGAATTGCCATCTGTGCTGTGGAGTTTATGAACTACACCCAACAGATCCACTGGCTACACCCCTTACTTCATGGTATATGGAGCAGAAGCCATCCTACCTTCCGACATACTTCACGATGCACCAAGAGTTGCCGCCTACGACGATGATGATGTTGAAGAATCCAGACGCCTAGATGTGGACCTTCTCGAGGAGGAGCGTGTTTTGGCATGCAAAAGATCCGCCATCTACCAGCAGAAGCTACGCCGCTACCATAGTCGCCGCGTTCGGCATCGCTCGTTTAAAGAGGGGGATTTGGTGCTCCGACTTAAGCAGAAGAAGTCGCCATGGGAAGGACCGTTCATCATAAGCAAGGCGCTACTCAATGGGTCTTACTACCTCGTGGACAATCGTGAACTGAAGGATAGACCCAACGAGGATCATAAGCGTAAGCGACGTGACCCGGATGATGACTACCCGGAGCTTGATCGGCCATGGAACATAGCACAGCTACGTCCTTTTTACACTTAGCATTTTTTATCTAATTGTGTACCTCTTATATGATCAATGAAATAAAGCTCTCTAGTTCACTCATATTTCTGAGTCTTTTACCTCCTTTGGTGTTCATTTTTGGATCATATAAAACCTTTATGCACAAGTTTTGCGATTGCACTTGTGAAAATTCCGCCTACAGGCGTTAGCTTAAGTTTTCTGGTCTACACGTTCTTTGTCATTTTTATGTGGATTCTGGAGTAGTGACTTTTGGCACTTATTGTCGGTGATTTTGTGCTTAGGTTATTGACGGTGCCATTGGGCATCATCACATGAGCGCATTGTTCTGACAACGAGTCTTCCGACTCACGAAAAGTCAAGCATAAGAACCAAAGTAATGGATACGCCAGCACTTGCTTAAAAAATATATACATGTTGGAAACTGGTTCTTAAGTAGCAGGACATAGAACATTGTTTTCTGCCTTAAGTTAATACAAAGTTTTTCCGCATACGCATCAAAGGTGAAACAAATATTACAAGTTTTTTTCCATTCCTTTGGCGCAGGCGACTTGGAAGCAGCGTCATCGGCAGCAGGAGAATCACCCTCGAAGTCGGCAGTACGAAGAGACTCGGAGGAGCTTTGGTTGCCACCATCGATGGTGTTCATCGGCACGAAGACGTTGACGTCGACTAACTCGGCAACTCTGGTGTCATAGCCCGCGAGTGACGACAAGATGGATTCGTGATTAATCGCTTTGCCATCGTCATCTACGTCGGGAATTCCAGAGGTCACCGTGTCGATGTTGGCATATTTGTAATGTGCCTTCACCATTGACAGCGCCATCCTTGCACCGGCTCGTGCACATGAAGCTTTCCAGCTTGTGATACGCTCGGGGGCTCGACGCAGGATCTCCCAGAACTTCGTCACAGAGTCCGATGCCTTGATGTTGATCTGGAGGGGCTTGACAATCTCTTTGGCTTGCACGATGGCGGTGTTGATGAAGTTGCCGGCAAGAACCATGCATTCCTTTGCTGGAGGAGGCGACCGGGTTAAACCCATAGGAGCTGCAGATTCCGACAAGGAGCACATGAGTTCAAAAATGCAGAGTATCTAGACTACAGAAATCCAAGACGGAGAATCACTTACTTAAGATGCTAGCCTCAACTTGCCAGAGGGTATCCGCCAAGGAGTCCCGTTCTTGTTGGAGGAGCTTGTACGCCTCATGATGGCGTTGATTCTGCTCATCGGCAGCTTTCTTCTGCTCTCTTAAGATCGAGATCTCGTCCTTCAAGCGGTTCATCTCCTCAGTGCCGGAGTCCTGCAGGGCTTTCATGGATTCTTCATGCATCTTTAGCATGTCCTTCCTCTCCTTCTTAAGGATCTTGTTCTCGCTATCCAAATCATGAATGTGCTTGGATTTATCGACAATATCCTTAGCCTTGGCAATGGTTTCTGCAAGTCGGAGAACGCAAAGTACACAGTGAGTACTCGGACAATATCCTTAGCCTTGGCAATGGTTTCTGCAAGTCGGATTACAAAAAAGAAAGGAAAAAACAGACGCTTGCTCTTGATGATTTGTTCCTTCAAGAAGGCAGTTTTACCATTTTCGGCTTCCAGGTCCGCGCGCATCTTCTGGTACTTGTCCTTGGCCATGCCCCTCCGAGCATTCTCGTTCTATAGAAAAAAATAAAAAATTAAACATTGTTTGGTCTACTTGGAGCATCTAGCCGGAAATTTTCCACCTAGACACTCGGGGGCTACAGCGATATTTTTAACTTAGCAGTATGCTTAGTCTTTCTTTAAGTATCTAGTCGGAACTAATTCAGTTTTCGATTAGAAGCTTGGGGCTATAGTATAAAGTTTTTAACTCGGATATATGCTTATCTTTTCTTTAAGAATCTAGTCGGAACTAATTCAGTTACAACTAGAGGCTTGGGGGCTATATTATTGAAATTTATAAACATTGCGTATGCTACTCTTAAAGCATCTGGTCGGAATAGTTCATTCCACCTATATGCTTGGGGGCTACAGTGAGAAGTTTTCTAGCTTAGTCACTCTTTGAGCATCTAGACACAAAGACCTATGGTTTTCCGTCTAAATCCTCGGGGGCTACAGTGGGATACTCATATGAAATGCAAAAGGCAAATAAAACTTATGAGTGCAATGATCTTTAGGTTAGTAGCACTCTCGGCCAGCAGCTTGCCAAAGGATACGCTGTTTCCTTGCAAGATCTCTTCTTGTCGGAGGAGCTCCTCTAGACCGCACGTCGGAGATGTCGGCGCCGCACCTGGAACCAGAGCAGTGCTACCCGGTGTAAGTACCGGATAGACTATCTTTGGATACTCTATGGCTTTCTTGGGTGCGCGGGCGCTGCCTACGGCAAAAGTACCAGCTTCCACCACCGCCTTACTGCCACCGATGGAATCCTTAGCCGGAGCTTCATCCATTGGGTGTGCGGCACTCTCCTGCGTCGTCGGCTCGCCGACGACAGCAATCTCAGTAGGATCACCTGAGTCCACTTCCATGGCGGAAGGGCCAGATGCCTCCTTAGCTTGTGAGCTTGTCGGAGCGGAGGAGGGCTTGACGCTAGGAGTGACAGGAGTGATGGTGGGAGATGCATCGTGATGCAGCATGTCCTTGATGGTTCTAGAAGCCCCCGTTGTTTTGGAGGTCTTCTTCAAGCTGGTCGTGGCTTTCTTCCTGAAACGTGCAAAATGCATAAGTACATGAACAAGACAGATAAATAGGCAATGTCGGAGATAAAGTAGCTTACACAAGAGGGGGTGCTTTGGCAAAGGGGATCCCGGTAGTCTTTCTTTTCTCCGCCTCCAGGGCGGCGGTAGTCTTTTTGGAGGCTCCACCCTCCGTCTTCTTCTTCTTGCCTCCGTCGGCAGCGTCAGATGTGGAGCTCTTCCGCTTTCGCGCCAACGGAGCATCATCATCGGACACGATGGTGACTTCCTTCATCTTTGGATCATAGATTTGAGGAGCCATGTTGTCCTCACCTATGTCGCTAAGCTGTAAGGTGAAGAACCACCGTGTTAGATGAGATGACAATTGCTAGACGGAAGAACTAGAGTATATGTCATACACGGAAAGTAAACAGTTACCTTTGGGCACTTGCCGTCTATGAACATGTCATAGGTGATGGTGAAGCCACGCTTCTTGTCCTTCACCTTGACGATGTCCTTAAGATGGAGCTTGACGGAGTCGCTCGAGAAATTGTACACGGAGATGCGGAGGCTATCCCTTCTATTGCTGGTATACTCGTGCATCAGCTTCTCGCGGTGCTGCATAGGCTGGATTCGCCTGATGAACCAGCACATGGCTAGGTCCAAGCCGGTCAAACACGTCTCTACGAACCACTCTATCCGCCTTATGGCGCGGGAAGCATCGATGTCAGAGGGAAAGGAGGCCTGGGATCTTCATGTCGAAGTTTCGGCGGCGGCTCCATCGACGAAGTCCAGGTATGTTACTTATCGGCCGGCCAAAGGGATATCTGGGCCGTAGAAGTAAGTACGTTGCCAGTTCGTGTAGGACTCGTGGCCGACGATGTCGGGGAACCGCCGGCCAGGACGGATCTTGAAGCTTATGGTGCCACAATTTCTAAGTCCGTCCTTGCTGGCTCCGGCTTCACGTTTGACGGTGAAGAAATGCACGGAGAGATCTATCCTAGGCTTAATCCCTAAGTAACCTTCGCAGAGCGCCGCATAATTGCTGAGTGCTAGGATACTATTGGGAGAAAGGTTTTGGGGCTGGACTCAATAGTGGTTCAAGACGGAAAGGAAGAAGTTAGAGATGGGCAGGGAGACGCCGCGTACCAATTGTGCTTTGAGGTACACCTTTTCTCTGTCTTGGGGAGAAGGTGTGACCTCGCCGGCCGGTGCCGCCCGCCAGGCGAGCCCCTCCATCGCGGGGAGATAGCCCTCGACAATCAGCTCCTTGATGTCGCGGTCCGTGATGTCCGAACCGCGCCAATCGCCCTTGTGGGAGTCGTTGTCCTCCTCCAGCAGCTCTATCAGCGCCTGATTATGGTCGCCGCCGGTGGTCTCGACCACCGCGGAGATCGGAATGACCAGGCCCTCTGGGGGCACGATGACGGAGCTCGCCGGCTTCGCCGTGGCTTCGCCCGACGCCGCCATCGAGGGAGTAGACATGTTGCTGGCCATTGTGCAAGTTTGGAGGTGACTGGCAAGATTGGGAGCTAGGGTTTTTTACGAGGTTACGCGGAGAGATCGACGAGGCGCTCGCTGGAGGAAGAAGACGATGCGAAGAGAGAATGAGGTGAAAAGTAAAAATTCCACCATAGTTACTATTTATGATCTCCAGCGTCATGATTCGTGCAGCTTGATCGGACGATTGCCGCGTAGACGACGTGTGTGCGGACGTGCACAGAAATTTTGCCACGTCCCAACCACCGCCGCCAATGGTTCGTATCGCTCGCGTGGGAAAAGTGGACATGATTGAATTCTCTGCATGTGTGAGTTACAAGGCGTCGCTGACCTACGTTTATGTCGCCCTAGCTGACATAGGCAGATGAGCCATCACATCGGAAGATTCCGGCATGGACGGATCTAGTCCGGCTACGGAATAGTACGATGGAAGATTTAGCAAAGTCTCCGACTTACAAGTTAAAGACGGAGAAAACCTTGCAGGGTTCTTTGGGAGGACTACAAGATATTGCTTGACGATTTGCCGACATCCATCTAGGTGGAGCATTCCACGTGAAGAGGCAAGATGACGTAAGATCTCGGAGTTATTCGGGGGCTACTGTTGGGGATATGCTATATGGGTATCCTCATAGCATGTCTCCTATCCGGATAACCCGGGTGGCCCATAGTTGGTAGCATGGCCCATGGCCTGCTGGGCGGCCCAGTTAGATGGATCCAGAAGGGAGGCCCATGGCGGATAAAGGAAGGCTACTGTTGGAGTCACCGACGTACCCGGAGCCTTGGAGTGCAAGACACGTAAGACTAGTAATAGACGGTGTAGGACTCTGTAACATGTCCGGATAGGACTTTTTCCTGTAACCCTAGGACTTGGCGACTATATAAGTCAGGCCTATGGGAGCCCTTAGGGCACGATAACTTACAACTTCAGACAACCTCGCACAGCGAACCTATCTCTGTAACTCGGCGTATTGCCCTTATAGTGATTTATAGCAGGAGTAGGATTTCGCTACCGTCGTGGGATCTGAACCTGGGTAAGCTGTGTTACCTCGTACCCGTTAACCGTATGCCTTCCCCCATGTCTATAAACACGCACTGTGAGGACCCCTCCATGGCGTACTCGTCGGCAATACCACGACACTATCAACTCTATGATATCTATTACAATGTTTATGATTGTCGATTTCATCTCTATGTGTGAGTAATTATCCTTGGGCTAAGGGCTTCGGCCTAGCCATGTAGCTTGTGTGCATGTTATTAATCTTAGATGGGATCATGTATTAGTTTGTATGACATGATGATTGTAGTAACCTCTCTTGCCTCAATCTAAGGACTTGTCAAGTACCCAAGACCCTGAGGATTGATCCAGGTAAAGGGAGTGTGAGTAACGACTGATCTGCAGGATAGGAACCCCAGTGACAGAAAGCATAGTACGGCTATATGTGAGGAACTTAATTGGGATTGATGGTGACATCACTATGCATATCATTAGTTCACTTTCTTCTATGGATGAGACTAGTAGGTTATTTCCATAAGCGATTGCAGAGGCGATAACATTTATGGATGCACTGCCCACATATAATTATCTTGCTCTAACAATTACATGAGTACTTTATTATTATCTGTTATTCCCATCAGATATTTTTGCACAAATACTGGTGAAAGCCGAAGACCCTAGGCCCTCGCTCTCCATCGTCAACAACAACAAGATCGCAAACTCTTGGTTCGGTGAAAACGCAATAGGAATTCTAAAACTCTCAAAGGTCCGTTTAAGTAATCTCACTTTGCTTTATGCTTCCCGAGGATTTTATAAACCTAGGTATACTAGGTAAAAGGAGCTATACTACATCCATAATCCGGATCGAAGGTATCAACCCTTTTTCTGGCGCTGTTGTTGGGGAAGCAATAGCTACCCTGGTGAGGTTAGTAGGAACCTTGCTAGTTTTAATTCTCGTTTTTAATTTTGATAGTCTGCTTTAAGTTTTTATTTGAAAAACCAAAAAAATTAGTTAGTATTTTTAATTCTTGCTTTATCATCATTAGTACTTGTTTAAGAAAATACAAAAACATAGGAAGTATGGCTGAAAATAAGCTTGGGGAGTTTGCAACTCCTAACAATGATTATTTGCGTACTCCTATTACTCAGCCAACAATTGCTGCTGAAGATTATGAAATTAAGCCCCACTATTTAAGTCTGGTTCACCAGAATAAATTTGGAGGCTCTGTTGTACAAGATGCAAGTATGCATTTAAATACTTTCACTGAAATATGTGATATGATGCGCGTTAAACATATTGACCCCGATGCGGTCAAGATGCGCTTATTTCCTTTCTCTCTTGGAGGAAGAGCAAAAGAATGGTTGTTATCTTTGCCTAGAAATACTATTGCATCATGGGTGGAATGTACTTCTTTATTTATGACTAAATTCTTTCCACCTGCAAATACTATGCAAATCAGATCTAATATTACTGGTTTTAGACAGGAAGAGCGTGAGCCACTAGCGCTTGCATGGGAGAGAATGAAAGAATGCATGAGAAACTATCCCATCCATGGGATGGAAGATTGGTTAATTCTCCATTTATTTTATAATGCTCTTAACCCCGTTTCTAAGTCTATGCTAGACACTGCAGCTGGAGGAACATTTATGGGTAAGAAAATTACCGAAGCAACGCAGCTATTAAACAATATGCAAGACAACCATGCCCAATGGCATGTAGAAATATCAAACACAAAAAAGGTGAACTCCGTTACACCTCAAGAGAATGAAGAACTCAATGCTAAGTTGGATGAGCTCATATTAGCCGTTAAAGGTAAGGAAACCCCGGTAAGAGCTACTCCTGAACCCAATATTGAAGAAGTAGACTTCATAACTCGTAATGATTATAACCCTGCTTGGAAGAAGAATTACAATCAAATTTTCAGAAACATTACTCTACTTCAGCAGGAAACTCTAATAATAATATGGCATCAAGCAATACTAGTCTCCAAGAAACTCTTAAAGCTTTTATGGACTCACAAAATGAGCAAAACAATATTATAGTCAAAATTACGAAGAATCATGATGCTATGCTTGGTAAATTATCTAACCAAGCTATTAGTTTGAGAAATGATTTGCAGGCCCTCCAACAAAGAACAATGATTGTTGAGGCACAGCTAGGTAAGATAACCAAGAGTCAAACTTTCATTCTAGCTAAATTTGCAGGTAAAGCTAAGCCCAATCCAGTAGAAGACCTCAAGATGGTAAGAATACAAAGGGAGGAGCCCGAAGAACTTGATTATAGCAATGCTCCTTCACCAAACTACACAGTTGAAGATCTTGTAAAAAGTATCAATGTCAAGATTCCTGTAAGTGACGGAAATGAGGAAGCCATGTATCAACACTTCGTTAATGTCACATCCCAAAATTTTCCAAATTTTGAAATGTGAAAAATAAATAAACAAAATAAATAATTATTGAATTTTAGTGTAAGAAGAAACTTTCTGATTCCAATTGGAAACATCAAAACCTATTTGGATCAAATAAAGTCCTAAAGGGATTTAAAAAGATAAACAAATATAAAATAAAGTTATAATAGTTGGAATTACCATTTTTGGATCTTTAAATAAAAAGATATGGTTTTTATAAGCAAAGGCAGAAATATTAATTGAGGACTATTTTAAAGAGTCAAATTAAATCCTGACCAAGCAAATGAAATAAAATATTTCTATTTGATAAAAAGAGTAAAGGATTATTTAAATAAAATGATAAGGATTTATTAATATCCAATTTTATTTAAGTAAAGGCTTTTTCCATTTTAAATAAACACTAAAACTTGTTAAAGTATTTTAAATAAAAATTCCAAGTGTTTTATACTTTCAAATAAAACCTACTGAAAAGGTTTTGGAAAAATTTAGAAAGTCAAATAGAGTTTTAAACATATTTGAATCCTATTTGAAATAAAGACTAAAGTCTATTTATTTATTTTTAATAAATAATAAACCCTAAAAATAATTGTTCTATTTTGGACTTTGGAATATGTTGTTAAACAGAATTAAATTATACCCAAAAGTTTGGTGGTGGTTTGAATTCAAATAGAGTTTGAATTATTTGAAATAAAATCAAAACAGAAATTCAAAACAGAAAAAGAAAAAGCATTCAGTATAAAAAATGAAAAAGAGCAACCCAACCCATCTGGCCCAACTAAGCCCAGCAGCGCAGCCCACCTACTCCCCCTCTGGTGTACCGTTTTTCACTTAGAAAAGAAACCACAGAGTCGCTGAACGCTCGTCCCACTCTTTCTCTCCCTCTCTCGCAGACAGCCGGACCCCACCTGCTAGGTCGTCGTCTCCACCTCGACCGTTTCCCCCTCGCCGTTTCTGCCGGTGATGAATGCCATTGAATTGGCATAACACCGCGAGTAATTCCCGCCAGTGACCACGCTCTTTTAAACGCCACGCCCTCCTCTCTCTTTTCCCCCAAGCCACACCTCTCCTCTGCCTCCAGGCTGTGAGAATCGCGAGCTCGAACCCCTCTGGTCCGACGAGATTCTCCAGCAAATTCCGGCGCCTTCCAACCGCCCCTTGCATCCCACTGCACGCAAGCTTACTCCCCAGTCCCATGCGCACATGCCCGTGTGCTCCACTCACCTGCCCACGTCCCCTAGCGTCAACAACCTCGACACCTGAGCGCCACCGTCGTCTGCCGTTTCTCCGGCGAGCTCCCCCGGTAAGTACAAACAACCCCGAACCCTCTCGATGATGCTCCTGTAATCCCCACACTCTCCCGCGCCTAACAGCAAGCCTTGTTTGTCTTAGCGCGCCCCCAAACTTCGCCCCCGACGACAACCAGAGACATCCGACGCCGCCACTGACTCCGGCGAGCAATCCACGCAGCTCTAGTGCGCCGCTCGACAAGCCGACCTCACCTCAAGCTTCACCGCACACCCGCGAGCACGGTGAGCTATTCCTCCCTCTCCCTCTCTTCCTGAATCGTCGCCAACGCCACCGCCCGAGCGTGCGCTGCCGTCCGCCGCCGCCAGCGCCGCCAAACCATGGTCAAAGCGCTGTGGTCCGTCGGATCTAGATCGAAAGGATCAGATTAGATTTTAGATGAAGGGGTACGCATCCATCTGCGCCGTGCGTTTTAAGTAAGATCCTGCAGCCAGTATTAGTCGATCCAAAAGAAACGGTATCGACCAGTAAGGAAGCGCCACGTGGACAGAGTTTGATTTAAATTAGAAATTTGATCTATTAGATTTGCAAACTTGTAAAATTCATAACTTTAATTCTACACGTCCAAATTTTGCAAATTTTATATCAATGGATTCAGCAGAACAAGTACCTTGCAACCATGAACTTTTTTTAATGTTTTGCTTCTGGAAAATTGGTTGAAATTGCAGAAACTTGTGTAGGCATAATATGAATATAAAAATTGTTCTAGATATATTTTTAAGGTGAAATCTTTGCAAAATGGATTGTTTTGAACCTACTGACCATAGGAACCAACTTATGGATTTAAAAATGTATTTTGTGAAGTTAAGGAAGAAATATTTGAATTAGCACATTTCTAATCAAATAAAAATATTGTTTATGATTTAGAAATGATTTTTGAGTTAAGCCTTTGGGAAATGATGTGATTCAAACCTTCTGACCCTAAACACCAAGATTTGTGATTTAGGAACATGTTTCATGAACCATATAAATTTATTACTTTGCTAAAAGATATTTTCTACAACATAAAATATCACCTTAACATAATATTTGGTTTATGAGATAAAACCTTTTGCAAATGGTTTTACCACTATAGTAAATGACCAATGTGAGCTTGAAAATGTTTAGAGCCTAGTAGAAACCAATTTTACAAATAAAACTATCTTTTGCATGCTTGCATGCATGACCTTGTTTTTGTTATTTTATGTGGTGAAATGGTTTGAATGCTAGTTGAATATGTGTTTGCTTGATTGAATTGTAGTGAAGTTAGAAGAGTGATATTTGCAAGATCAAGAAGTGAACCAACATTCTCTACTAAAAAGGCAAGTGACACTATCATCCAAGTCCTACTATTTTCATTACACTTAGTGGATTTTGTAACATGCATGATAAGGACTACTATATTTTATGCTATGCTAAATCCTAATAGGATACCCTTATATCTTCCTTAGTGAAAACTTTGTAGTTGTAGTAAGCTTAGCCATGCTATATGGGATGGGATACATTATATGATTATATGAAGTGTTGGAAAGATATATGTTTTATATAATAAAACAAGTACTCAATGAACCACCTGGGTGGAAAGAAGATACTCAAGTTTTGGACAAGGTGGCAACAAAGGGAACCATGTTTATATGGTTATCTTTTGTATGTGCACTTTAAGAAAACCACCCAGGGACTTAGAGGTTGAACATGTTTCTCATACAGTGGCTTCCGTGTACAGCCACATGCTAAATGGGCTCTGGCTTAGTCAACTACATAGTGGAAGACCCATGCATTGGCATCTTCAGGTTAACTAGAATTGTGTAAGGGAAATATATCCCTACATTGGTGCCTGGTAGACAAGCTAGCATTGTGTATTGGGAGGACTTCTATGGACAGACTTTGTCACATTCTCGATCTGCCAGTACTCCATTTTGGTTAGTACTTATCCAGCGGCCACTGGTGGCATCAAGACGAGATTGTGTCATGTGGGTAAAGTGTACAACTTCTGCAGAAGATCAAATTCTAAGTACTTAGTTGTGTCCCCGGTTACGGACAACTCTGAGCAACTAAGGCTTGAAGCTATGGAAGATCTCGACATTCCAATTTCTCAAAGTAAAACTTGATGGTGACAACAAGGGATTAGAAGCACTTGGAGTTTTCCAAGAAGTTCAGAAAGATTTGACAGAATATCAAAAACTATTTTGAAAAGATAGGATAAAACTATATTGCTTTCTGCAAATGAGCCTAAACCCCACTTAGCCAAATATGCATGTAATGATAGGATCCACTTATTTCTACATAGTAGTGAAACTTGCCAATACAATTCAAATGTATTGACCTTTGTGGCTGCAACTTATTAGGTTGCAGGTTTGTTTGATGTTAGTGAAGTGTGTTGAATAGGATTACAAGTCTACAACCAACATGATTGCCTGTGGCACTTTGAAGATGAAGGACTCCATGCTATATAGATATTCTGCTGCATTGTAATGTGATAGCCACATGAGCTATGTAAGATGTAATGAATTATTCTATTCCTAGTTATAAATTTGTATTATGACCTTTGTTTCTTGATATTACATCTTAACTGTGGATGCTAGCTATTGATCCAGGTACTAGCATTGTAAACACAAGGATGTCTACCTTATTAAAGGTTGGGAACCTTACAGTTAATCAGGTATCAATAAAGGTACGTGAGCTTGAAGAAGAATATAAGAAAATTGCTGAAAAATTGCCTGTTAAGCTAGATGATATATTTGAGCCCACTATTAAGATTAAAATTGGGACTGATGAAATAGCTGCACTATGTGATCTAGGTGCAAGTGTTTCAACAATTCCAAAGAGTCTTTTTAACAAGTTGAATCTTGGCTCTTTTGAAATCACCGAACTAAACTTACATCTAGCAGATTCTACTTATAAACAAGCAGTAGGCATTAAAGAAAATACTTTAGTTTACATTAAAGGTTGTCCTGCTCTTATTAATTTTGTTATTGTTGACATGCCTGAAGATGCTACTGCCCCTGTTATATTAGGTCATCCTTTCTTAAGAACTATTAAGGCTTTTAATCAATTTGCATGAAGGGAACGTGAAGCTTCAATTGCCTTCATGGGATCCTTTTGTTATTAATTTCCCCAGGAAAAATAAAGCCAAGCAAGATGATAAGGAGGCCATCACTTTGAAGGCCAATTACTTTGGAGTGGGTGTCACACTCATATGGCCTAAGTGAGAAATATCAAGGTCAAGCTATTATACCATAAAAGAGCGCTGCATGGGAGGCAACCCATGTGAAATAAAGGTTTGAGTTAAATTTTAAGTTTTAGTTTAAATTTTATATAGAATAAAGAGTGCTAGAAAACTCCAGTGAGAAGAAGAGATTCAACGGTACTAAAAATTCCTGTTTTATATATGCCATAGTTGGTCGATATTTTACTCTGTCATTTTTATGTCAAAACAAGGTGTTTCGCTAAGTTTCAGTCTAAAAAGTAATCCTCGAATAAATCGAAATTTTTTGATGTGTATAGAAAGGTTAACGACCAACTATAGGGTGGAAATAAAAATTCCCGTCGTATAGTTGCGGCCGTATAGTTATGTTACCCATCAACAATTTTTCATCCCAGAGTACAGAAGGCTTGACAACCAACTATACGGCGAAAACAAAAGTTTCGGCCATATAGTTGTCGTCGTATAGTTACAGTCGCCAGACAGAAACCCTAAAATTTTGCCGTCAGACCAACTATACGGCCAGAACATCCTGTTCCCGCTGTATAGTTGCGTCTGACCACTTAAACGCTCGGGAAGGTACCCAAAAAATCAAAAACAAAATCCTTTTTATCTCTTCTACCTCCAAACTCTCTCAAAACCTCAAGGGATCTTCACCTCTGCTCAATTTCGTTCGAATTCCTCGCACACAAGTTTTCTACGATATGTTTCTCCTCCGATCCTCCAAATACTTTTTTGCAAATTCATCTCTGGTCTATTGTTATTATTAATCTAGGGTGAGACTTATATTTAAACTAATTGCCATGATTATCTTTCCTAGATTATTATGTTGAGGAGATTCTTTAGTGTGCTATGATGAGGATTATGCTATGACTATTACTGTTGGATCAACAAGTTTTATAATTGTCTCTTTTATTTTTTTTTAGAAGATGAACACGAGGAGCTAGACACGTGCTTTTGCCAAAGCTAGTTCTTCTAGGGCTGCAGCTCAGGAACGCATGAGGATTCAATTCAAGGACGAAGCCACCGTGATCGTTTCGACAAGATCAAAAACCGAGAACTCAAGGCAACCAAGTGGGCTTTCCCCGTCACTTTGAACCAACTTTGTATTTCTGATGACTTTAATTTACTTTGCAATAGAGTTGTCCTGCAAACCTTTGTATTCCATGATGCACCAACCTATCGCCTGTTAACCATTGAATTTCTTATATCTTTGCAAAGCACCGTTAAGGCATGGCATGGGGAGGATAAGATTTCTTTCCGACTCATTAACAATAATTATTCTCTAACACTTGATGAATGGTGCGATTGTTTTGGTTTACCCAACAATGATCCTAATGCTCTGTGTGCAGCTTTTACCAACATGGAACCTTCCCCTGAACTTTGTTATAATAGGATGAGCTTTACTTCTAGAGTCAGCAAAGGGAAGAATATTCAACATCCTGCCATTCGCTATTTGTTCTATGTTATTGATAACACCTTGCAGACGCTCAGTGAGTTTATAAGACTCAATGAGGAGGAGATCTTAGTCCCCGCAAAAGCTGCTTTCAACTATGACAACTTGTCACTTCACTTGGGGGCAATACTTGTGTCCTACTTGGAGTACCAATCCCACCAAAGCCAAGGACCAATCACTTGTGGAGGCGTCATCACCATGCTCGCCAATGTTCTAGGCATCGACCTAGGTGAGTTACAACCGGTGCTAGGTGAGCGATGTGTTGGTTTCTCTACTTTGAGGGCTTATGGAATGTTTACTAGGAGAGGTGGTGTTTATTAACTGCATATTGCTGGAGCCGGGCGTATCTACCCTACTCCTTTGCCTAATTATCTTTTCTCTATCGAGGAAGGACGTGTGCTTTATGACTTGCAGGTTGAGCAACACCAACCCGAGGAGCAGATTCCTCGGAGGAGGATGAGGACCAAGAGGAGGAGCGAGAAGTCCCTCATCGGGAGAAGCAGCCACCAAACCGGTTTGCTACATATCAAGATTTCCAAGAACTTGGAGGAACTATGGAGGGAATGCACAATCTCGCCCTGAACCTCCGAGAAACAACAAGTAACCTTTCAACTCAATTTGCGGACTGGAGTTACAACTTTTTTCCCCACCATAGTGATTTGAAGGGCTTGCAAAAGCCTAAGCTTGGGGAGGTTTTCTATCTATTTTATATATTTTGGTTTTTATTTGCTTTATCTTATTTTAGAGGTTATGATTTTATTTGAGTTTATAAGCACTCTTGTTGGTTTCCCCAACAATTTATCTTAGTTGTTTTATTTTGTTTGAGATTTTTAAGCCAAGCTTTGCCGCTAATTCTACATGATTACACTTTATCGTTCAAAGGCAAGCCTATGAGTTAATTACATGACATGGAATAAAGTTTACTCTTTTGAATAATCCATGCTTACAATAATTTTGCTGCGCTATAAGGATTCATGAAACCCGTACGATATGCTTCCCATTACTCTATCTATGCTTAAGTTTTCCAGATTAATAAAGTGGAGGAAACATGAGACTACCAATCATGAGTAAGATTATCATCTCGTTATTTTTGTTTAAATGTTGAGTTCTGTTTTGATTTTGGTTTTGTTGCTCGAGGATAATCAAGTTTAATCTTGGGGAGGTTGATGGCTATGAAATATATCCATCCACATCCGCATTTAAACTAGATATTATTCATATATTTGATGAAATATCTCTCTAAAACCTGCCACTAATGCCAAATGATCAAAAGGGATGCAATCCTTTCTTGCTATTTTTGCCTACGCAGATAATGACGTATTATGATGAGAATCACTACATAAATTCCAAAGATACAAGATTTCCAACACGCCAAAGAAACCAGGAGCCGTGAGGAGGCTACTATAAGCTTAACGACCAATTATACGGCCCGTCGTCGTATAGTTGCCGTCGTATAGTTTGCACCGACCTCCTTAGGTCAAACAGAACAACTTTCGTGAAGGGACCCCTATATAAAGAGGCTTCAGGCAACAAGAAACAAGCCCCCAACTCCACAACATCGCTTCTTTCACCCTAAACTCTCCCTGTTGCCACGCCGAAGGAATAGATCTAGATCTAAACCTCTAAACCCTTCTCCACCACCATAGCCATCTTCCACCACTTATAATAGTATATCTCATCTCCAATTAGCGACAATGTAAGACTATTTTCTATCAACTCTATGATCTCTATTACAATGTTTATGATTGTCGATTTCATCTCTATGTGTGAGTAACTCTCCTTGTGCTAAGGGCTTCGGCCTAGCCATGTAGCTTTTGTGCATGTTATTTATCATAGATGGGATCATGTATTATTTTGTATGACATGATGATTGTAATACCCTCTCTTGCCTCAATCTAAGGACTTTTCAGGTACCCAAGACCCCGAGGATTGATCCAGGTAAAGGGAGTGTGAGTAACGACTGATCTGCAGGATAGGAACCCCAGTGAAAGAAAGGGTAGTACGGCTGTATGTGAGGAACTTACTTGGGATTAATGGTGACATCACTATGCATATCATTAGTTCTCTTTCTTCTATGGATGAGACTAGTAGGTAACAACAACAACAACAACAACAACAACAACAACAACAACAACAACAACAACAACAACAACAACAACAACAACAACAACAACAACAACAACAACAACAACAACAACAACAACAACAACAACAACAACAACAACAACAACAACAACAACAACAACAACAACAACAACAACAACAATAACAATAAAGAACAACAATAACAACAATAACAAGACAACAACAATAACAACAACAGCAAACAGAATAACAACAAATAGCAACAACAACAACAACAACAACAACAACAACAACAACAACAACAACAACAACGGTAACAACAATAACAACAACAACAAGAAGCGGTGAGAATAAAGAATGACAACAGCAACAACAACAACAACAACAACAACAACAACAACAACAACAACAACAACAATAACAACAACAACAACAACAACAACAACAACAACAACAACAACAACAACAACAACAACAACAACAACAACAACAACAATAATAACAACAATAACAACAATAACAACAATGATAGCAACAACAAATAAATGACAATAACAATAACAATAGCAGACAGCGGTGAACAACAACAACAACAACAGCAACAACAACAACAACAACAACAACAACAACAACAACAACAACAACAACAACAACAACAATAACAACAACAACAATAACAAGAATAATAGACCAGCGAAGAAGAATAACAACAAACAAGCGAAAGAATAAAGAAGAATAAAGAACGACAAGAATAACAACAACAACAAACAACAACAACAACAACAACAACAACAACAACAACAACAACAACAACAACAACAACAACAACAACAACAACAACAACAACAACAACAACAACAACAACAACAACAACAACAACAACAACAACAACAACAACAACAACAACAACAACAACAACAACAACAACAACAACAACAACAACAACAACAACAACAACAACAACAACAACAACAACAACAACAACAAGATCGCAAACTCTTGGTCCAGTGAAAACGCAATAGAAATTCTAAAACTCTCGAAGGTCCATTTAAGTAATCTCACTTTGCTTTCTGCTTCCCGAGGTCTACTAGGGAAAAGAGCTATACTACATCCGTAATCTGGATCGAACGTATCAACCATTACTATGGGTAAGAGACAAATGGATCACTGGGATTGGAAAGAATCTACCAAGAGGACTCCTAGTCGGTATATGGGTTGCTTTCCTACTCACGTATCCTCTACTTAATTAATGTGCTGACCATTCTCGCTCTTTACTTCTATCATCTTTCTTTACTCAAGTTTCCTCTACTATTCACTCACCCCATCCACTCTCAATGCTTGCAGTCAATTCACTCAAGACAACATGACACCTTGGGTGCGACAGAAATGCCCCATAAAGACACTTCCCTAAGCTCCATATTGGAATCGATATAAAAACTGGAATTAATACTTCCACGAAAACATGATCCGACGAACCTGTGCTCTTGCAGTCCATCAGGAGGCTTGGCTCCTCCATGATACCGGCTACCTGGCGCCGCTGGATTTTTGGTGCCTGCCGACGTGGAAGATGAGCGCGGGTGGCGTCCCTGCTACCGGTGCCGAAGTGGCAAGAACGGATTGATGGGATCCATACGGTGATCTTCGCATGGACCCCAATGAGGCGGAGCACCCTGAGAACCATGCCTACTAGGACCAGTTCTTCCATGAGCAATGGGCACACGCGTTGGCCTACCACGAGGGAGGAGGCCCGGCGTTGTTGCGCAACAACATCTAAGGCTGGCATCGCTAGTGGAGTGTGCCGGAATGCACCATCTCCGCTGTCCTAGAGTACATCACCGAGGGAAACACCCCGTAGCTGGGCTACCCGCCACGTTCGCCGCCATCCTTCTCGCAGCACCACGGGGAGGCCTCCTAAATTCTGAGGAGGATGACTGACGCATCGTCCTTGTTCTTCGGCGCCAGCCTTGTGCTCGTCCGGCTCGCCTCCCAAACACTCGCCACGCTTAATGGTAGTGCTCCATCCGGTGAAACAGGAGCCGGAGTCTCTAGTGCTCTCTCGCCGTGCATGCGCTCGTGCGGCCTCGTCAGAAACGAGCACCCTGCTTCATCGCTACCGAGCGGCCACCTTCCGCAAGGGGTCCAAATCTGAGCATGCCGAAGAAGGAGCCGGCATAGTGGGTCGAGCCGGAGGCCGAGGTCGACTTACTTAAGATGGTGATGGAGTAGTCGCTGAACGATGTCCCGCTGATGACGGGCCCCTCCACGTGCGCCTGGTCTAGGTCGGACTTGGAGCACGAGGAGGTCGAGTGCGTCCGTCGCCTATAGGAGCAAGCCGAGCGCCAGGCCGCGCACCTCTAGTCGAGTGTGCGCCTACCAGGGCATGCCTCTCATCCTTCTTGATAACAACGAGGAATATGAGGGCGGGCCGAGGCCTTCATCATAGCAGTGGTGCTACATCGTCATCGGCCAGGGCAGATCCCAACCGCCGCAGCTGTGGAGCGACGACAACGATGCTGATGACTCCGACTACACAGTGTTCTACCGTCGCCTGGTCATGTGATCGGCTGGCTGCTTGGTATTTCTTCGGCCTTTATGTTATTTTCATGTTTTTAGCCTACTTTAAGTCAAATTTGGGTATATGTCCGAATTTGACATAATATCTATGAACTTTCCTATAATCAAATGCAGTCGCCTAAATTAGTATCAAATTTGCTGAGTTTTGTCGAAGTCTGGGCGAATTTTCAAAATACCATGAACGAAATCTAGGAACACGAGTGGGAATTCGACCGTTTCCAGGCCAAAAGTTATATCCATCCGATGAATTTTATCTTGGGATTTTGGAATCGAAACGAAAAACGAGTGGAGGTGCTCTAACCACGGATGCCTTTCTCATATACGGAAAACCGGGCGATTGGTTTGCCGGCCCATCTCAAATGTGTAGTCTGTATGTTTCTTAAAGCACCTTTTGCACGCGGGATATCATCCAAATCAGCCATTTTCATGGTAACAGGCTCTGCGCATCTGAAAAGGGGGAGAGTCACGCCTCACTCGTGCAATCTTGCCGGCATATGTCGCGCCACCATTTCCCCCACTCCCACCGCCACCCCCACTTCGAGCTCTTTATCCCGCTAAGAGCTAACTGACGAATAGGTAAGCATCCACAACGATGATGGTGTTTGTAGGATGGCAACAGCATGCGGTCTTCTTCCTCTTATCCGAGATCTTCACCAGGTACGTACTCCGATCATCTGATATCGATGGGTTTTTTCAAACACTAGAGCTGATAGCTTGGATCTTGTAGCACTTGGTAGACCTGAATATGGATTGCGGTATATCTAGTACAGTATGCCTATGAATTGTATGATATAGTGATAAATCGTTGATTTTGTGGTTGTATTACATGTTTAGGTTGCTTCCTAGAGTAATCCGTTGGTATGGTTGTGTTCTGATAGGATCTGCTAGGACCTATAGTAGTCGATCTAGGGAATACAAGAGAGAGAGCCTTACCATCGGCCTTTGGGGTTGACGATGAGCTCTCCATTGAGATCGTCGGAGTGGTGGCGGCGGTGAGGGGGTGATTACCGCCGCTACAGCGCAAGCCGGATCGGTGGCTATGGGTTTAGGTTTTTGGTGGGGAGAGTGGGCACGACAAACCTTGGGGTTTGTGACCCCGGCCCCCACCTCTTTATATTTCGTTGCGCGACGGGGTCCACCAACGATTGCGACGTTTGGCGCCCCCGATCAGGGCACGAGACCAAGGCGTTTGGGCCGTTGGTCCGGACGCGGGAGATCAACCTAACATTCTCCCCCTTGATCTCTTCTTTCATTCAACTCATACTTTAAACTTATACTTTAACACCCATTTCATCACAGATCAACATATAGAGCATGTCTCGTCATAATGGTCAATTACGCACCATAGATTCAATAGCCACTATATACCTCTCTATTTTGAACCAGATTCTTGTTCTAGGCCCTTAATATCCAGGTATCATAGGCTTTCCCTTAAACCCATGCCGGCTAAGTGTTCTCGGAACACACTGGGTGGTAAGCCTTTTGTTAGCGGATCCGCGAGCATTCCTTTTGTACTTATATGCTCTAAACTGATGGTATGATCCTGGATTCTTTCTTTCACAACATAAAACTTAATGTTAATGTGTTTGGCAATAACACTTGACTTATTGTTGTGAGCATAGAATACTGCTAGCTCATTGTCGTAGTACATTTTGAGTGGTCTTTGAATGCTGTCCACCACTCTCAACCCGGGTATAAACTTCTTTAACCAGTTTGCCTGCCCCGTGGCCTCATAACATGCTACATACTCAGCTACCATCGTGGACGATGCCGTCATGGTTTGCATGGAACTTTTCCATGATATAGCTCCACCTGCGAGAGTAAATATATATCCTGACGTGGATTTTCTTTCATCTATATCTCCCGCATAGTCTGCATCTAAATACCCTTCTATCTCAAGGGAATCAGTTCGTCTGTATGTTAGCATGAGGCCTTTTGTGCCTTTTGCATAACGCAATTCCTTCTTTACCATTTTCCAGTGATCTATCCCTGGATTACTTTGAAATCTGCCAAGTACCCCGGTAACAAAAGCTAAGTCAGGGCGTGTACACACTTGAGCATACATCAAGCTTCCAACAACAGAAGCATATGGAACCGCTTTCATTTGATCAATCTCATATTGGTTCCTGGGACACTGAAAATTCCCAAATCTATCGCCCTTGACTATAGGTGTCAACACCCGGATTTTTAATCACAGATGCATGGTATGCCATACATCGCAATCCCAGGATTACCATTTTTGTGAGACATAACAGATTGGATATCATAGTACATCATCCATTACAAACCATACATAAGGTCTTACACAAATAAGGATCTCATGATCCATCTCTTAATACAACTCAAGCAGCGGAATAACGTAATAGTAACGATAGCGTACGCGAAGCTCCATCTTCATGGTCACAGGCAATGCTGACGATGGGAGATGATCCTAGTTGTCGTAACCTTCCTGCGGTCCGTCATCCTGATACTCCTCTTCATAGTCTGGCCACTGGAATAGCTAGGGACAAAGCCATGGGTACTCTTTAAGTACTCGCAAACTAATACTAACAAGTAAAGGGGGTTTTTGTAGTAAGATACTAAGCTCTAGGGTTGTTTTGCAAAAAGCCAGATTTACCTCTACTAAGTTCAGAAGCAAAGAAAGCTATTTGAAAGTTTTATAACACCTAAGTGGGAACTTGCATTTCATGTCACAACTCTGTTATGGTCAAGTCAAAGTCATAAATCATTTCATAAGTCATTTTGAAAACATATGACGGGGGAACAGTATGGCCACTCCAACTATCCATAACCTCGGAGGAGGCTATTCGAATAGTTTGACACTCTACAGAGATTGTACACTTTCACCACAACATTCGATACATCCATCAGGAATAGTCCTGAATTCACCATACTCAGTATGCGGATAATCAATCCTAACCTTTCAATTACACGCCCTAGTATAGGCACCTCTCCTATGAGTTTGGCCTTCCAACCATGACCAACTGTCATCTTGGGAACTACACAGGTGGACAATCTTCACAAGGTAGCCTTAGCTCAGACCTTGGCCACAAGGGAACCTATACTAAGGTATATAAATTTCCAGTCAAGGCCTATCCAAATTTCGGGTATTGTGGTTGTACGGTAAAACTGGAATGGTATCGCATCCAGACAACCATCAGTTTTATAAAGGGCTAAGGCTCATGCCTTAACATTTTCATCATCAAAATCATCTGGTGTTCGAGAACACATGTCAAAACATTTCAGTAGAATGACTCATCATTCTAAGGTTTTCATAACCATTTTCACCAAGTATTCCCATCTACAATTGATCAAGTTTTATGCTTAGCACTAGCATCTACAAGTAGGGGTAAATACTAATGAGGGGTAATAAACTAGTGGGGATGTACTAAGTTCAATCTCATGCCTTAGGATGACATCAAGATTATCTAACTGAGGCCAAATTTTATGCTCTTTACGCTACCTTCAGTTATCTTTCTAGAATCTACAAGTCACTAAGTAAACTCTAAGAGAAAGCTTTGATAAAGAAAATAAAGTATTAAGCTTGCAAGTAAAACTAGGATTGGGTATCAAGTCGTGTAAGCTTGCTAAGTTGCAAGTGTTAGCTTTCCCAGTTAATAGCTTGCTAATTCAACTAGTAGTATTAGGCTTGCCTTGTGCAGAGCAGTGGTTAAAGTTCTCCTCGGCTTCTTCCTTGTAGTATCCTCCTTCCTCCTCGTATCCTTGGTCGGTACTAGCATCTATAAATAAATACGAGGTACACAATCACCAAACAATACTTAACTATTTCTAATCATCACACAAAGGTTCACACTAGGTGATCTAGCATCATCACTAACATTACAAGATTAAAGCACTTGTCCCATTTATTTTATTTTTAGAAAAGTAATTTCTACTCATTGAAAAACTACTTAAGATTTAATATTCTCCAACTCAGACATGGGATCATGTTGACACATGTCATCACCACATATTTCAGTACATGGGAATGTGATTTAAAGTGGTGTCACAATTTAATAAGGTTTAACATTTTTATTTTATTTAATTAAAGTGACTAGAAATGCGTATGTGGCATTCTTTTATTACTTGATCATTATTTATGTAAGTAAACCTACATATTTTTATATATTCTGAAAGGTATGGTCAAATGTGATTTTTTAGAGTTGGAATCAACTCAAAAGCTCTTATGGTTGAATTTTGAAAAATGTTTGAATGCAGAAAATCTTCTGCCTTGTTATTTTTACCATGGGTGATCTACAAATATAAATGGTTTGAATCCAACGGGCTTGGACTAAGCATTCCAGTACCTTTCTAAGAAAATTGGTTTCATGCATTTTGGTTCAGCGAATCGAGCTGGATTGATTTTTGAATCTAGGTACATAATTGGGTTTGAAATTAAATGAATAAAACTAAATTTGAATTGTTGGGTCGCGCGGGATGTTTAACTGGGCTGGCCCACTACGCACAGCGCACGCGCGGGCGGGTTAAGTGGTTGTCCCCACTCGTCAGTGAGACAGTGAGTGTCGAAGCGGTACGGGGTGATCTAGGCCGCACGATCTAACTCTAGTCAAACGGCTCTGGTTCATCGTCCACGTCGGGCAGCGCCGGCAAGACAGAACCCTAGCGCGGCAGGTGGGGGTCGTGGGAGGCTCACCGGGGCTTAGGCGATGGTAGGCGATGGGGGCGAACGACAAAGTCGACGACGGCGGTTCTCCTGGTACCGGCAGCTTCTCCTAGGGCGGCGCCTCTCCTCCTCTGCAGCAGCGAACTCCGGTGAAATTCTAGCCACCTGGTGCTCGCCTTGCTCCGGGAGTGAGTGGGTGTGATCAGTGAGAGGTGGGAAGTGAACTGGTGTGAAGAAAACGAGCGGGGGAGGTCTCCTTTTATAGTGGGTGAAGGGGACCGACGGGCACGGGCTGAGCTCATCGTGGTCGACGGCATAGAGTGCTACTGACATGGGCGATGGTAGGGGCGGTGTTGTGCTCCCTGGCGAAGCTCAACGGCGTGGTATTGCAGCGTGGGGCGATGCTGAATGGTCGGAACGCGTCGACGCTCTGGGCGGGTCCGACAGCGATTTTAATGGCGCACAGGTGATCCTGGTTGCGCGGCGGTGAACGAGCATGTCCGTGGGGTTGCTGGGGTGTTGACGATCACGCACGCAAGCGGCGAGGGCAGCATGCGGTCTGTGGGCGTGTGTCGCGGTTAGCGCACTGGCGCGCTCTCGGCTCGCTCGCAGAGAGGCTTGGCATGCTCGGGCAGTGTGGTCCAGGGGCTGGCAGTGCTCGAGGCTTGGACAGGAAGTAGCGGTGGACGGTGGAGTGCCTGCTAGACAAGGTTGGCGAGGCTAGTTAGGCGTGTAGCTTGTTGTCGACGTTGGGTTTGGCAATTGGGCTCAGCATGGTCACCATTAATGGCTATGCCAAGCTCACAGTGGTGTTAAGGCTTGTTAATTGGGCTAGATCATCTACCGAGAGTATAGAGTGAGTTAGAGAGGGAACAAGGTTGGCCAAAATCCCTGCTCACTATAGTGTTTGTTGTTTGTTTGTTTGATGCCAGCAAGGTGTTTGATAAAATGGCCACAAGAAATTCAAATTTGAATTTTGGATTAAAACTTGGTGGGTTTGCTAGGCACATACTAGGGAGTATCTGGTTAGTTGGAATGGTCAGGGGCACTGGTTTGGTTAGGTTTTGAAAATGTGTGACCTTCACATATGATGAAGATTCAATTTTTTACTTGTGATTTGAATGAAGTTGCCAAATGTTTCTGCAAGTTTGAAATGTGGGCTTTGCTTCACTTTTACTTGGTATTGCAAGGGTTGAAAAGAATTGGAAAAGTTTCTGTTTGAAATCTTGGACTAGAAACACTCAAAGTGACCTAGTGAGCAAGATTGGCAAAAATGACCATTTGCTTTAATTGATTTGTTTTTTATTTTCTCTTTATTTGTTTCTGCTTGGAAATGTTTTAGATGATGTTATATTCATCTTAGAACCATTCCTTACTATTTAGTTGAATCACACAAGTCCATTCATGCATTTATCAAATCATCACATACACACATGCATTCATATGATTTTAAATTAATCAAAGTTTTTGTTAACCCTAATTTTAGTGATTAGAGTTTGATGATCATTGTTTCATATTTTTGGGATGTTACAATAGGAGCAGGCGTAGCATTACTTGCATGCATACTATACTTCTTCAGAATCTTCTCTAAGTATGCCTTCTGCGATAGCCCTAAAACCCTCTTTTCTCTATCTCGGTGAATTTCAATTCCTAGAATGAATGAAGCTTCACCAAGATCTTTCATATCAAAGTTCGAGGACAAGAACTTCTTCGTCTCCAATAGTAGACTAACATCACTACTAGCAAGTAGAATTTCATCCATATACAGGATAAGGAAAATGAATTTCCCATTCTTGAACTTTGCATATACGCAATTGTCCTCCTCATTCTCATCCAACCAAAACTTTCTTATTGTTTCATGGAACTTTAAGTACCATTGTCTGGAGGCCTGTTTTAATCCATAAATGGACTTCCTTAGACGACATCCCATACATTCTTTTCCTTCCACAACAAAACCATTGGGTTATGCCATGTAAACATTTTCTTCCAAGCCTCCATTTAGGAATGTCGTCTTTACATCCATCTGATGCAATTCTAAATTGCAGTGTGCCACTAAAGCCATTGTGATTATAAAGGAATCCTTGCTTGAGACTGGAGAAAATGTCTCATTGTAATCTATTCCTTCTATTTGGGTGAAGCCCTTAGCAACAAGTCGTGCTTTATATCTTTCAATATTCCCTCTAGAGTCACATTTTGTTTTGTAGACCCATTTACAGCCTACCGTTTTGGCTCCTTTAGGAATTTATTCTAAATCTCAGACTTTTTTGCTACTCATGGATCTCATTTCATCTTCCATGGCTTCAAGCCACTTCGATGAGTGAGGACCTTTAATGACTTCTTCAAATATGGTGGGATCACCCTCCATTTGAACTTCTTCACTAACATAGAACTCAAAATCGTTAGGAATAGCTGGCTTTCTAGTTCTTTGAGACCTTATAAGGGTCTCATCTTCTGACACATTCTCTGTGTGTGGCTGTTGGGGCTCTCCCTCATGTGTGGTAACAGGGTCTTCATTTTCATTCATTGTTACCACAGGAGAACCAATAATATGTGTCACATAGACATTGCCCTGTGTCAGTGCAGCAGAAGGTATCGATAAAAATGGTTCCTGAATCATTGGAGTGGATGCATGCACCCGCTTCTCCTCAAGGTTGATTTCTCGGGATACTGTGCTCCCCCTGATCATCTGATCCTCCAGAAACACAGCATGTCTCATTTCTACAAACTTGGTAATTCTGTCTGGACAATAGAAACAATAACCTTTTGACTTGTCTGGATAGCCAATGAAATGTTAACTTACTGTCTTGGGATCTAACTTCCCAAGGCTTGGGTTGAAGAGTTTTGCCTCAGCTGGACAACCCCACACTCGCAAATAATTGAGTGAAGGTTCACGACAAGTCCATAACTCATATGGTGTTTCAGACACCGATTTACTGGGAACTCAATTAAGTATGTGAATGGCGGTTTTTAACGCCTCCATCCACAAACCAATCGGTAAGGTGGAGTAGCTTAACATGCTTATCACCATATCTATCAAGGTACGTTTTCGTCTTTCAGCTATTCCATTTTGCTGAGGCTCGCCCGGTGTTGAATACTGGGCGACTATACCATGTAGAAACCTTGCAAAGGGTCTACGAACTTGACCATATGGGGTATGCAGGTCGTAGTATTCGCCTCCACGGTCGGACCTTACTACTTTAATCTTTAAACTATGCTGATTTTCAACTTCAGCCTTAAATATCTTGAATTTATCCAATGTTTCTGAACGTTCTTTAATAGGATAAATGTATCCATAACGCGAATAATCATCCGTGAATGTTATGAAAGAGTCATAGCCATCCATAGATGTCACAGGAAACAGACTGCATATATCCGTATGAATTATTTATAATACTCCTGTGCTTCTTTTGACGCATGTCTTAATGTTCTTTACAAATTTTCCTTTAATACAATCGATGCATTGCTCTAAATTTGAAAATTCTAGAGGCGGTAGAATTGATTCTTTTACTAAGAGTTCTATTCCCCCCCCTCGAAATATGACCTAAACGATAGTGCCATAATTTCGTGAGACATCATCAATTATTTTCCTCTTAATATTTCCATTCAGGTATGAGGAGGCATTCTCATTATCAGCGCTTAATGCATTCACATTCTCACAAAGTGATAACAAATAAAGCTTGTCTTGTCTGAAGGCAAGACCAACAATCTGATTATTAAACTTGATCTTACATTGTCCATCACCAAAATGGCAAGAAAAACCACAATCATCTAAGCGCGATACACTTATTAAGTTTCGATGCAAAGAGGGTACATAAGCACATCTACTAATAAAAGTACAAAGTCATTTGATAACTCTAATGGAAGATCTCCAATGGCTTCGACTTCAGCTTGAATGCCGTTTGCAACTTTAATACTTCTTTATCCTCTTTGCAGGGTCCTTCTCATACGGAATCCCTGTAATGAATTGGCAACATGAACAGTCGCACCTGAGTCAATCCACCAATTAGATTTTGCATAACTTAAAAATAAGGATTCATCAACAAAAGTAATTAAATCCTCACCATTCTTGCACAGATACTTCAGAAAAGCTACATAGTCACTCATGTAGTGACCCTTCTGCTTGCACCACTTGCAGGTGTCCTTGTCCACCTCCTGTGCCTGGTGATCAGGAGCCTCTCCATGCGGCCTAGAAGAAGAGGGATGCCCCTGAGGTTTCCTTGGGGCTTGGAACCCTGAAAGTTCCTCTTCTTGGTTGGGCTTAGGTAGTTAATAGAATCACCAGACTGCCCCATAAGCCTCTCTTCTTCTTGAACGCATATGGCCATCATCTTCTCAATGCCCTACTTTTCTGGCTGTGCATTGTAGTTCACATCAAAAGCTTCAAATTGGTTTGGCAGTGAGGCAAAGATTAGATGAATGATGAACTCATCTGGAAGCTCCATGCCCATAGGCTTAAGCTTGAAAGACATGTTGCTCATTCGCAATATGTGGTCCCTTACACCCCCACCAGTGTATCTTGTAGTAACAAGTTTCTTAATGAGAGAGCTTGCATAGGCCTTTGAGGACCCAGTAATCTGACTCTCTACCTTTTTCAGGTACTCACTGGCGGTGGTGCACTCTGGGATTGCTCCCCTCATAGCTTCCATTATGGATATCTTAATCACCATCAAGAACTTTCTATTGGACGAGTCCCACTTTGCACGCTCAAGTTCATACTTCATTCTTATTGGTGCATGGTCATGGACCCTTTTGTTGAAGTCCACTTAACTTTCTTTTTCGCCCCTCACGGGGTCGACGGGTTCTTTGGGACAAGTCTCAGTCAGTGCCAAGTCGAGGTCAAGTAGAGCAAGCAGAGCAAGCTCCATCTCAATCTTCTCTCGCCATGAGCCGTAGTTACCTCTATTGAGGGGCTCAATAGCCGAGATGAAACTCATAGGATTGCCTGAAAGCAAAATATATCAAAACGAGTTAATTCAATGTTGGTTAAATTAAAACATAAAACTTCTCCATATTAATACTACATCACCGTTGGGCAGAAATAGCACTAATCTGGATGAAACTAGCTATGCATAGTAAAATTTTACTAACAACGTTGGTCATCAAATAAAATCATAACTATTAAAAAATTAATTCTCTCTTTATTGCATTTAAGCAATTAATTCTTGCAGCGGAAAAACATGAATGAAAAACATCAACTTTACTTCTTTACAGAAACTTTACTGTTACTTTATCATTCTCTACACAAAATTTTTGTCGGAAAAAATTGCTATAGAAAAACTCGGAAAAAACTAAGCAAAAAAACAGTGAAAAAGTTTTTGTAAATAAAAAAACAGCAAACAAACTGGTGCAGCTCTGGCGCGCGCGGCCCATTGCCTGACGCGGATGGGCGCTGCTCACTATCTGGCGCACACGCGCTCCCTACTAACTTGGCCCGCTTGACCCACGGCTGGCGCCGCTGCCTACCACCGCCCCCCCGCACGTATCTGGAGCATCCATCGCTCGAGACCTAGATCGGACGGCCACCCGTGCGCGTCGGAGCAACAAAACGGGGTGCCCCCGGACCCCAGCCCTAACCCTAGTTCATTTCTCCCCTCTCCCACCCCGCGTCTGTCTCTGGTGCCTCAGCGGCGGCTGCGCAGCACGGCTTGAGGTGAGGCACCGCCAGCGGCCCCCTCCCTCTCCGTCTCTGCAAGCCTTTCTCCCCCCTCCACTACTCTGCTCCGACTTTCTCACCCTCACCCAAACAAGCTGCGGCGAGGCAGAGGGACGGCGGCTCCCCTAGTGGCTCCTTGGCGACGTGCGCCTCCACCCGAGGGTGGGTGCGCCATCATCAAGTGGCCACGGTAGAGAGAACTTGGCCGGCGTGGCCGGTGGATTTAGGGTTGCAAATCGGGGATTATTCTCTATTTTCGCTTCGGGAAAAGGGGGTTTTATTTGTGGAATTTGAGCTAAGGTTGCAGATCTGATGGGGTTTTCTTTCCTGTGGGATCTGGGGTTTTTTCTTTATTTTCTTTCGATCTCGATATCGATTCTGGATCCGGGGAAAAGGAATCTAGGGCTTGGGGTTTTCTTTTCTTTATCCCAGATGGGATCGTGTTCTTCTACCCGACCTCGGCTTGCCGATGTGTCGGGATCGAGAGGAACAGCGTGGCCTCGCGGCGGCGCTTCTGGAAAACCCTAGCCCTCTTACTTTTCTTCTTTTCTTTTGGATTTATTCTGCATTGACTAGATCAACCATCCTAGTTGGCTCTGATACCATTGATAGGATCTGCTAGGACCTCTACTGGTCGATCTAGGGAGTACACGAGAGAGAGAGAGCCTTACCATCGGCCTTTGGGGTCGACGATGAGCTCGCAATTGAGCTCATCGGAGTGGTGGTGGTGGTGGTGAGGGGGTGATTCCCGCCGCTACAGCGCAAGCCGGATTGGTGGCTATGGGTTTAGGGTTTTCGGTGGGGAGAGTGGGCACGATGAACCTTGGAGTTCGTGCCCCCGGCCCCCACCTCTTTATATTGCGATGCTCGACGGGGGCCCACCAACAATTGCGACGTTGGGCACCCCCGATCAGGGCGCGAGACCAAGGCGTTTGGGCCGTTGGGCCGGACGCGGGAGATCAACCTAACATGTTCATGTGTAGGTTGTTTTGTTTTGGTGATGATTTGTGCAATGGTGTTGGTGTAGATGTCGATAATATTTGCAAATGTAGTAAATTGAAATATTGCTCATGCATTGTAGGACATGACTCAAGAAGAGTTCATCCAGTCCATTTTTCAGCCCCAGTAGACCTTCATTGTGGAGACCCAGCCCATGCCTATCCTCCTCACATATCCGTATAACGCAAGATCGTGTCCACGCCTCCCATGAATTCCTACATCTTGGAGCAGATTGTAGAGAAAACTTCTGCAATCTTGGCCAGAAAGAAGGCCATCAAGGCTGGCAAAACCCATAGCATAGGCCATGATAAGGGAGTGAAGTACACCATGAAGTGGGAACCATTCATGTTCACCTCCGTGCTAAATAAGTTGTGTGGGATCATCAAGAGAGGCATGAGGATAGAGAAAGGGTTCAAGGAGGTGCACCTGAACACTATTGCCAAGAAGATGTTCGAGTTATGTGTCATTAAGGTCTCCTCGCAATAGGTGTACAACCACTTGCATAAGTGGAGAACCAGGTGAATTCATGTGTCCAAGGTTCAGCCCGTTTCTAGGATTTGGGGGCCCCGGTGCAGTGCGACTTACAAAATAATTCCTAATTTTTATTCAACTCAATGACTAGTAAAACAAAATTTTAGATTAACAAAACAATTCAAACAATTTAACATGAATACACGAGTTGCAGCAGCCAAACCTTCACACGTAATCACCGATCGGGAGGCCTGTCGGGCCAACGACAAAGCTTGGTCTAGCAAGGACAAGGGTAAGGAACAGCGTATGATTCATACTCGCTCAGTTCAAACAATCAGTCAATAGATTTATTCATACTCGTTCAGTTCAAACAATCAGTCAATAGATTTGGTCTATCTATTGGTTCCCTTATGTACTAGACTATTAGAGTACAGTTCATACAATCAGTTAATCAGACTTCATCAAATTTTGAAAGAAATAAGAAGAATCACCGGATCAATCATCAGACCATCTCCACTCGGCTTTCCAGGACGCCGACCCTAGGGAAAAATTTAGGTCCGGACGCCGAAAATTGGCCTAGTCATGTTCCCAGGACTCCGGTTTCGTCCGGATTTGGGCAAACTTTGGTCTGGACTTCTCAGGCCATTCCCACCATCTCAGGAATGTCGGACGAAGCGAAAATGGGCATGGGCCAGCTTTGTCGGCGAGACAGTCCCATTTCCCCCCACGTCTAGTCGCCCAGACTGCGGCGAAGAGCTCCCCAGCTGCCTCTGTCGCCATGACTTCACCGGCGGAGCTCCTCCACACCGATACATACCCACGGCTCTAGATAGGCTCGCCGTAGTTGCCGCCGCTTTCGCATCCCAAACTTCGCCGTAGCTTGGCTTCGCTGCGAGCTCCAACCACCTCGCCCGCCAAGTGTTTGGCCTTTTGCCGGTTCGTCCATGGACTCCGACGACGAGGAGATGCTCGCTGTATTGCTTCAAGAGGAGAACGACGCTGTCGCCGAAGATGCAGAGCACATGTAGATCCTCGCCTCCCTCGCCCAGTTGTACCTGCAGACGGCAAAGACGAAGCGTGGAGGTTCGGCGAAGGGTCGCCGAAGTGCAAGGCAAGGCTAAGGATACAGGACTACTGCATGTTGTACGCCGACTACTTCGCTGACGAGCCTCTCCATGAAGAGGCCGTGTTTTGACGCTATTTCAGGATGAGCCGGAAGATCTTCCTCAACATAGTGCATGCCATCCGTGAATTTGACCCCTATTTCATGTGCAAGAAGGAGTGCACCGGCATGGTTGGGTTTTCCTCACTGTAGAAGTGCATAGTGGCGATGAGGTTGCTTGCATATGGAGCGTCGGGTGACAGTGTCGATGACTATCTCTGTATGGCCGAGTCCACCGCCATCGATTGCTTGTATAGGTTCTGTAGGGAAGTGATTGCAGTGTTTGGGAAACAGTACTTGAGAACACCCACTGCTGAAGACACTGCTCGGATCCTTGCAATCAATGAAAGTGGAGGATTTCCTGGGATGCTTGGAAGCATAGACTGCATGCATTGGCAGTGGAAGAACTATCCATTTGCATGGCAGGGAATGTACAAAGGTCACAAAGGATATTGCACTATGATACTCGAGGCAGTTTCTACACATGATCTTTTGATCTAGCACTCCTTCTTTGGCATGGCAGGATCGAACAACGACATCAATGTCCTCAACTCCTCAAATGTCTTTGCCAAGCTTGTTGAGGGTCATGCTCCCCTTGTAGACTTTGATATCAACGGGCACCACTACAACAAGGGATACTATCTAGCAGATGCCATCTATCCAAGATGGCCAACATTTGTGAAGACTATCTCAAACTCATTGATCCCCAAGCATTCTCAATTTGCCAAGGAACAGGAAGCTTGCAGGAAGGATGTGGAGCGAGCATTTGGTGTGCGCCAACAGAGGTTTGCATTTGTATGGTTCCCTGCTATGACCTGGTCGAAAGATTAGATGTGGGAAGTGATTAATTATTGTGTGGTCTTACACTACATGATCATTGAGGATGAGAGGAAGGACCCAGCCAGTTTGGTCGAGCAGAACGAGCCATACTATAGACAGAGACCTATTGACGAGCCTGGTCACCAGGTGCCTCCAACCTGGGCTGCCTTCATCACCATGCGCCAGGAGATCCGAGATCCGGCAGTGCATCAACAGCTGTAGGATGATCTGGTTGAGCACCTATGGATACGCAGGGGCAACACATAGATCCTAAGCATTAACTAGGCCGAAATATGTTGTATTTTCAGTGTACGCCGAACTATGTTTAAACTCACGCCGGGCTATGATTAAATTTACGCCGAACTATGGTCAATTTTATGCCGAACTATGCTCTGTATTCATATTATGCCAAACTATGTTGAAAACTAGACGAATTTGAGACGAATTTGGGAGGAAAAGGGTGTCCTAGGAACTCGGCCTAGGAACGCGAGTGGGAAACTCGGTGTTCCCAGGACGAAAACGAGTTTCGTCTGGCCATTTTGGTCCGGATTTCGGTCTGGGAAGGCCCAAGGAGTGGGTATGCTTTTAGAGATTTAGAGCAGGTCAGCAGGGTACATACTATGTGTCTCGACTAATCTGTTGCTTCCCAGGACGGGCCCCTCGATTGATATATCGGTAAGGAGGTCGGGACCCTCGATCAATTTGCAGCAAGGATCCAAGGACACGGAGGATAAGGTACACCAATATCGTTCAGAGTTCACGCCGACTCGACATGAGAGAACACCTACAACTCAGGTAGAACATGGGCATCATCGCATTGATCGTGATCATGAAATGGATGGATCACTGATCACGATACCATTGGATGAATGAGCGTTGAGTGATCTAGGCCGCACAAGTAAAGAAAAGAGTATTATGCTGTAGGTAATTGGGGGCCTATGAAGTTTGGGGGCCCTCTTCGGTCGCTTACTTCGAGCATCTCCATCGACGGGCCTTCCAAGGTTAGAGACCTTACCAGTGCTTAGTGGGATGATGACACATGCACCATTAACCTAGATAGGATGCTCATTATAGGGTCCATATATCAGTACTAACTATATATTGTATTTGTTCGTGTACTGGCCTTCATTTTGTTCCAACTAGCCATCTCTAACCTCCTCGCAACACTGTCACATGATCACCTCAAGGATGTTGAGCACCTCAACAAGCCAATTATGATTGTGTCGGACTCCACCTAGCCCTGAATACATGAAGACCCAGGAGTCCAACACAATGGTCATGACGAGGGCGAGACTGATCATGCTGCTAGTGCTGGCATCGGTACTGCCAACGTTACTGGTACCGCTGCTGGTAGCAGTACTATAGCCTTGGTTGGTTGTGGCTTTGACTCTTCTAAGAAGAGGAAGAGGCTGTTACTCGAAGAGGAGAACATCGTTTCCATTACCTACATGACCGAGGATACGAAAGCGGTGGTGGTCGCCATCACCACTGCTTCCCCTCTCAATGTGCACCCATGTCTCTACGACACCGTCATGAACCCTAGTAGGTTCCCTGAGGATCTGATAGTGGCGCCGAGCCATCTGTTCGACAACAATGCCCAGGGTAATTCCTTTGTTCAGATGGCCGAGGACCACATGATGCTTTGGCTTTGACCTACCTGACAAGGCACTATTACATGTAGTGCTAGCTCCTTGGAGATGGTTCTGGTGGTGGTGCATGCATGATGAACATGAACTTGTTGGCTATATATTTTGAAGTGAATAGGACTTGAACTTATTGTGAGGTGGTATATATTAACCCCTTACATGATGAAGAACTTGATGTGGTGGTAGGATGCCATCATAGAAATTAATATGATTGATAGGATCACACTTGCTTGTCATATTGAACTGATGATGCTTTTGCCTATATGATCATGCATGATTAAGTTTTTTATGTCGATTAGCTTGTGTTCTGAACTTGATTTTCCTACTTTACTTATGATTCTTATGTTGTATATGTTATGTCTCCATAGGAATTTAACTGGTATGTGATGTACTACGACAACGGCCAGGAATCTACAAGACATGGGAGGAGTGCAGCGACCAAGTGACGGGTTACAAGTACAACCACCATAAATGGTATAAGACTCTAGAGGAGGCACACAAATATGTTTTGGATTTCTCAACACAAGGTACTCCACAGCTTGCAGCTCAACAGGTTGATCCACCATAGGGTCTGGCTCAACAGGTTGATCCAGCACAGGTTGCAGCTCAACAGGTAGCTGCTCCCCAGCTTGCAGCTCAACATTTGCATCTATGCGTGGTAAAAGTATGATCATAGACTTTATTATCGTTGGCCTAGTCATGTGTTTGTGTACAACCTGTTGTTCTAAATCGTGTGATCACATGTATGACCTTAAACCCCGAACTAGTACCTAGTAATATCACCACGTATGGTGCGATGTAACCATATCGAGTTGTATGCGGGCTGCCAAATGTTGTGCCATGCATCAACCGAGTCTACTTCGGGCAACCAAATAAAGTGGGCATTAGTGTTGTCCTCATGTAGTTCAACCAAAAGAAATGTCAAAAAGGACCAAACCTAATCTCCACACATGTAGTATCCGTCAACCCAACTCCTAAAAAGGGAAACATGAGTAAGCCTAATCAAACACGTTCTAAAACTATGTACCAAATGGTACCATCTTATATTTTCAAATGTAAATCTATCGCCCTGCATCATGAATTTTGTAATTCGCGCAAATAACAATATCAGTGCGTGTTAACACAAAACTGACAGCAAGTCCCAACTGTTGGGATGACATGGCATGGCAGGAACAAACCGACTTGCTTATGAGAGATGGTCATAAATTTTGAGGCTTTTTACAATGCTACATGACCACATGTGAGCAGCTACATCTCTTTCCCATCCACATATTCACACATATTATAAGTTTATTTATTATAGGTATTTCAAAAAATATTAAAAGATCGATTACGTCATGGTGCTATCAACACAATCCGTTATGGCGGTGGTGCACAAGACCGGAGGCAGGGAAGACGACAGCGGGATCGCAATCCCGACATACCGCCGCACACACTCGAGCCATGGCAGGGCACAAATCAACCATCCACAACCCAAACTGTACAAAGTAAACCGCTCGTGGACCAGAGCCGTTCTACCAACATCTGGGGCCATCCTGATCTATAAGTTAACTGCCTACTCTTAGGCGCCTCAACCGAGCAAAAACCTCACCACACTAGCTGTAACACCCTCAGAATCGGCCCTATGCAAGTTTTAGCGAAACTCGCCAAACCCGCATAGAAACGATTCGAAGGTGCCCACCAGGCACTTTCATGCGGGTGGAAAACAAAGTAATAACATTACACAACAGTCCTCGATGGGAACCACAGAACAGATATATACAACAGCGACTCAAAGAGTCAAGAATACAAATATACGGTACAAAGATCCAAATCACCTTGAAAACGATGGGGCGTCCGACTACGGACAAGATGCAAATGGGGCTAAGAGCCCTGAAGAATAACCAATGGCGTCCATAACCCTGCCCAGGCCAAGCCGGAAGGGTAACCCTGCTAACGGCGTCGATCTCAAAACCTGCTTAAACAAAAGGGGTGCCGACAAAGGCAAAGGAAAAAGAGGAGCGTCAGTACTGAGGCCAGTACACGGCGATACTAGAATTCGGCGGTCCTCGCCTACATAGGTATGGTGGACTGAAGCGGCAGCGGCAGCAAGCACTAAACAACCTATAGAGACTCGATTCAACTGGCGGCTATCAGAGAGGGGTGAGAAAGACCTATTCGGATCCAACCTGAGACTATCAACAGACAAACCCATCCTGGCGTTTCCCCCCTCGAGACCAAACGAGGAAGTCCACCGAGGAACTCACACAGTTGGCAGTTTTACTTAATCAGTTATAGTTGTGGCACTTTACTAGTCAGGTTTAGATATTCATCCTGATAAAGTAAGCAGTGGGCACTTTTAGTTAATCATTCCGTTATAGTGGCAACACTTACTAGTCAGATACAATTATCATGAGATAGCCCCCAAAACCCAGCAGTTGTTGGTACTTTTACTTAGCCATTCCGTTGTAGTGAAGCTGATTACTAGTCATATCGGATACAAGTCAATTAATAGCAATAAACTTTAGTTATAGTTGTCTATGATCAAGCACTGTGCTCCAAGTCGTCCATAACCGTGGACACGGCTTCTCGAAAAGATTTAACCCTGCAGGGGTGCACCAAAGTATCCACAGCACTTGACCCTTTTGCGGATCGGTTAACATACACCCATCGGTATGTCGGGGCCTAAGTCACGACGCCCTGCACCCAAAGCAAGCACGGGGCCACCCACTAAGTACACCATAGCAAGTCGGCCGGTCTCGAGACGGACTTAGGGTTTGCGACAATGGTCAGAAGCGACAGCAGATCCCCAATCGGGGACTGTCGATACCGCGTAATCACTCCGCTTACCTAAACAGTACAGTGTGCTCCTCGCACAAACGTAAATACATAAGTAGCATGGCATAAGTACAGAATAGTAAAAACACCTCAAACTAGTTGTGGCCCCCAGTACAATACTTTGAAATCAGGTAATAATCGATGGGGGGCCCATATCTCCCCACCTGTGGTTAGCGCGCTCGATCTCGGAACAGGTGTCAAGAACTCGGGTCCTACGGGACACAAGTGGGCGGTCGGAAACCAAATCTTACCTATCACCCACCGATGCCTCTGCTTATTTCAATTTTAGTTGTTAAACAGAAATTAAAAGTGAACGATAAGTAAACTATGATCATCTCCATCATCAACATGCGGCAAAACATCAACAACTGTGGCACTTGACAACACGCAACAGCACCTGAGCAAGCGACTGCTACACGCAAGTCCAACTATCTACCAAACAACAGGTAATAGGATGTGTCCAAGGCAATATAGGGCTGCACGGTATATCACAGGTACGGAAACTAAAGCATCGCAACACAGATAGCAATAGATCAACAGGAGGGAATAAAGACTATAAAAGTAAGATAGGTAGAAAGGGGGGAGATGCTCGCCTGAAAACATTGTCGAAGGTTCAACCGAAGATTGGGGCGAAGCTCACATCAACTCAACGGCCTTATCCGCGAAGAAGCAAAACACTAGAATAACACCTGATGCAATATTTAAGATCGGTAGAAGATCGGGCATGATGCATGTATGATGCATGGCATGGCAAAGGTGTGATGCAATAAGGTCATATTAAGCGGAACCGGGGTCCCGACAATTAATTAAACGGTTCAAGTTATTTATCTATCCCGCAATTTAAATGTTGTTTATCAAGACAAAAGATAGCACCGGTTCGCTACACAAGTTTAAATGAGGCCGATATGAGACTAGATTTGCCCGCATATGGGCCCCATATTTAATTATTAGGTGAATCGGCATAAGGCCCCCAAACCACACAATATGCATGCGAGTATGACAATTCAATATGCAACAAGTTGTTGTTATGTTATAAAATAGGGTTCGAGGAAAAGGTTCACACATAGGGGCTCGACGATCTTGGGGTTACGGGGTTCGGGGTCGGTCTCAGGGTCCGGGGTTCGGCGGATGCGTTCTCGGACTCCGGGGTCGTTCTCGGGTTACTAGGGTAGATCTTGTCGAGTTCACTGCAACGGCCTTGTGGTTCCGATGACGACCTTGGCGGTTATCTAGGAGAAGCTCTTGTGGTTCCGCGAGGAAGTACTTGGTATGGCGTCGGGGCTTCGGACTTGCCCTGGTTGCTGTCGTTCTTGTCGTGGCGAAGCTCTTGTCGGTTCCGCGCCCTCGAGTCGGTCTCGGCATTCGGGGTAAAGCACTTGTCGTACCGGGGCGTTCTTGGCGATGTTCTTATCGTCCGGGTTCTCGAGCATCGCATCCGAGAAGGAGTACTTGGCGTCCACCGGGTGGCGACCTGGGCGTCCGAGAGATGATCTTGTTGCATCCACGTCCTTCGGGTACGGGGGGTCTCGGCGACCTTGGCGGTTCCGAGGGGAAGATCTTGGCATCCGGTTCTCGGCGAACTTGTCTTGTCGGGTTCGGTCTTCGGGGTCCGCGGGGGATCGGTCTTCGGGGTAGCACACACCACTTAACACCATCGGCACTTCCTCAAGACGGTCATCCTCACGAACACCAGGCGAAGCGCTTGAGCTATCCTTGCGCTGAAGGCCAAGGACGAGCGCCGAGGGGTGTCTGCGAGGCTCGGCAGCCTGAAGACGGTCCAGCGTCCGGCGGGCTCGGCGAGCCGCAGTCGGCCGGGAGGCGAGGCAGCTGCAGGAGGGGGTGAGGCCGACGCGGAGGCTGAGAAGGCAGAGGCGCCCGTGGCAGGCCGGCCGGAGGGGCGGCCAGCGGGAGGAGGCCTCGGGGCAGCGCTCCTACCGAGGGCGGCGAGGAGGTCGACGGAGAGGGCCGGGCCGAGAGGGGAGAGCTCGAGGGGGAGGGGAGGAGCTGGGCGCGGTGGAGGTTGCCAGCGAGGCGGGGGAGGCCTTGAGCGGGCGACGGGCGGACGGAGGCCCGGCCAGGATGCGGGGCTTGACGCGGTCGAGCGGGAGGAGGTACTGGCGGCGCGGGGCCCGGCTCGGGAGGAGAGGAGGCGTCAGAGGGGAGAGAGCGGACGGAGGGCGGCTCGGGTCGGTGACGGAGGAGGGACGGGCTTCGGTGGCGGCGGAGCTCGGTCGGGGACAGGGCATCCGCGGGGATGAGGGAGGCGTCTGGCGGCGGCGGCGAGGCCGGAGCGCGCTCGAGGCCGGAGGGGAGCGAGGAAGCTGGCGGCGGGGGACGTGGTGGCGCGTCGAGGTGAGGGAGGGGGCGGCGGTGGTTGGTGCAGAGAGCGAGAGGGAGAGGAGGGAGACGGGGCAGGGGCTGCGGGAGGCGTGCGGGAGGAGGGAGGTGGGACGCGGGACCCACGGGGGGAAGCGGTCTGGAGGGTGGGCCTGGGGCGGTTGGTGGGGCAGGGGAGACAGGGAGAGAGGGGGTTGGCCAGGGAGGCGCGCGCGCGCGTGTTGCGTGTGTGTGCTGGCTGCGGGTGAGTGGGGAGTTGTGTACTGTGTGGTGGGGTGTGGGGCTGGGTTGAGAGAGAGAGAGGGAGAGAAGGGAGGCCACGTGGCAGCATAGGATTGGTGGGGAGCTGGGGGTGGCTGATGTGGCGGCCTAGGATAGGTGGGGGTGAGGTGGAGGGTTGGGCTGGGTAGGTAGTTTGGTAGATATAGGATTTAGAGGGCTGGTTTGGGGTGGACCGATTTGAAAAATGGGGGTGGTCGTTCGGGTCGATTCGGCCCGTTCGACTGCCCCCGCTAAAACAATTAAACTTTTTATTTGTTTTAAACGGGCCGTATGCAAACCGATAGCGGCCAAAACAAAAATATTCCGGGGACCCGGTTTTGATGTTTGAATAAAGAGGGGCGTTTAGAAAACAACACGGGCTTTGCAAACATAGTTTTATGCAAACAATGCATGATGATGACAATGCAATGCACAAATTCCACGCGATTTTCTAGTAGTGGTTTTGCGGGATGCCACAATTCGACACCACTAACAAAGGATCTCGCCCTCGAGATCCGCCTCATGGTACCGAAAAAGGTCGGCGATCTGCGTCTTCTCGCTTCGTGTAGATCCTCGCGACACCACTAACAAGAGGTCGTTGATCCGTTAAATCACTCCGGATAAACAACGGACGAAGTTAAAGGTAAGGCCACCTCTAACTTCCATGGAAGGAGTAGAGTTGCATCGATCCACCATTCAACGTACATAAGCGAATGATAAGAGTAGTGGTATGGTCGCGACTCCATCCCGCACTCGAAGCATTACTCTGTACACGAATAGACAGATTATGCAACCAACTCTCAGGATTCAGACTGAAGATCTCGACAGGCGAGGTTCGGAACAAAGGAGTGATGCAGAATCTGCATCGGATCTGGCGTAGAGGATGTCGTTGCGGCGGGAAACACCGGAAGGCGCAAACAAGGAATAAAGAATGATACCACGGAAGACGGATTCCTCCGATAGCATGAAGACCGGATGTAGCAACACCGTTACCAAAGGAGGAAGTGAAGCCCTAAAGGTACGACGGAAACCCAACCACGAGAAATCCTGGACTCGCAGAAAAGATAAGAGGTGGATTCAAAACACGCTGAGGTGAGAGGAGAGCAGCAGAGGGGTAAGGAGTAAAATCAGACCTAATCAGAACTATCTAACCGATTTTGCAAAATAGTTTTGACACTCTACTTCGGCCGTTAGCTAGATTATCCTACAGGCTGGACTTGTGGGGTATCGCAACTGCTGGGCTCTGATACCACTCTGTAACACCCTCAGAATCGGCCCTATGCAAGTTTTAGCGAAACTCGCCAAACCCGCATAGAAACGATTCGAAGGTGCCCACCAGGCACTTTCGTGCGGTTGGAAAACAAAGTAATAACATTACACAACAGTCCTCGATGGGACCCACAGAACAGATATATACAACAGCGACTCAAAGAGTCAAGAATACAAATATACGGTACAAAGATCCAAATCACCTTGAAAACGATGGGGCGTCCGACTACGGACAAGATGCAAATGGGGCTAAGAGCCCTGAAGAATAACCAATGGCGTCCATAACCCTGCCCAGGCCAAGCCGGAAGGGTAACCCTGCTAACGGCGTCGATCTCAAAACCTGCTTAAACAAAAAGGGGTGCCGACAAAGGCAAAGGAAAAGAGGAGCGTCGATCGAGGCCAAGACAGCGAGACTAGAATTCGGCGGTCCTCGCCTACATAGGTATGGTGGATCAAGCGGCAGCAAAGAAGCACTAAACAACCTATAGAGACTCGATTCAATGGCGGCTATCGAGAGGGGTGAGAAAGACCTATTCGGATCCAACCGAGACTATCAGACAAACCCATCTGGCGTTTCCCTCGAGACCAAACGAGGAAGTCACCGAGGAACTCACACGTTGGCAGTTTTACTTAATCAGTTATAGTTGTGGCACTTTACTAGTCAGGTTTAGATATTCATCCTGATAAAGTAAGCAGTGGGCACTTTTAGTTAATCATTCCGTTATAGTGGCAACACTTACTAGTCAGATACAATTATCATGAGATAGCCCCCAAAACCCAGCAGTTGTTGGTACTTTTACTTAGCCATTCCGTTGTAGTGAAGCTGATTACTAGTCATATCGGATACAAGTCAATTAATAGCAATAAACTTTAGTTATAGTTGTCTATGATCAAGCACTGTGCTCCAAGTCGTCCATAACCGTGGACACGGCTTCTCGAAAAGATTTAACCCTGCAGGGGTGCACCAAAGTATCCACAGGCACTTCGACCCTTTTTGCCAGATCAGTTAACATACACCCATCGGTATGTCGGCGGGGCCTAAGTCACGACGTTCCCAGACCCAAAGCAAGCACGGGGGGCCACCCCACTAAGTACACCCGCAACGAAGTCGGCCGGTCTCCGAGACGGACTTAGGGTTTGCGACAATGGTCAGTGACGCAGATCCCCAATCGGGACTGCCGATACCGTAATCACTCCGCTTACCTAACAAAGATGCAGTGTGCTCCTCGCACAAACGTAAATACATAAGTAGCATGGCATAAGTACAGAATAGTAAAAACACCTCAAACTAGTTGTGGCCCCCAGTACAATACTTTGAAATCAGGTAATAATCGATGGGGGGCCCATATCTCCCCACCTGTGGTTAGCGCGCTCGATCTCGGAACAGGTGTCAAGAACTCGGGTCCTACGGGACACAAGTGGGCGGTCGGAAACCAAATCTTACCTATCACCCACCGATGCCTCTGCTTATTTCAATTTTAGTTGTTAAACAGAAATTAAAAGTGAACGATAAGTAAACTATGATCATCTCCATCATCAACATGCGGCAAAACATCAACAACTGTGGCACTTGACAACACGCAACAGCACCTGAGCAAGCGACTGCTACACGCAAGTCCAACTATCTACCAAACAACAGGTAATAGGATGTGTCCAAGGCAATATAGGGCTGCACGGTATATCACAGGTACGGAAACTAAAGCATCGCAACACAGATAGCAATAGATCAACAGGAGGGAATAAAGACTATAAAAGTAAGATAGGTAGAAAGGGGGAGATGCTCGCCTGAAAACATTGTCGAAGGTTCAACCAAGATCGGTAAGCTCACATCAACTCAACGGCCTTATCCGCGAAGAAGCAAAACACTAGAATAACACCTGATGCAATATTTAAGATCGGTAGAAGATCGGGCATGATGCATGTATGATGCATGGCATGGCAAAGGTGTGATGCAATAAGGTCATATTAAGCGGAACCGGGGTCCCGACAATTAATTAAACGGTTCAAGTTATTTTCTACCCCGCAATTTAAATGTTGTTTATCAAGACAAAAGATAGCACCGGTTCGCTACACAAGTTTAAATGAGGCCGATATGAGACTAGATTTGCCCGCATATGGGCCCCATATTTAATTATTAGGTGAATCGGCATAAGGCCCCCAAACCACACAATATGCATGCGAGTATGACAATTCAATATGCAACAAGTTGTTGTTATGTTATAAAATAGGGTTCGAGGAAAAGGTTCACACATAGGGGCTCGACGATCTTGGGGTTCCGGGGTTCGGGGTCGGTCTCAGGGTCCGGGGTTCGACGGATGCGTTCTCGGACTCCGGGGTCGTTCTCGGGTTACTAGGGTAGATCTTGTCGAGTTCACTGCAACGGCCTTGTGGTTCCGATGACGACCTTGGCGGTTATCTAGGAGAAGCTCTTGTGGTTCCGCGAGGAAGTACTTGGTCTGGCGTCGGGGCTTCGGACTCGCCCTGGTTGCTGTCGTTCTTGTCGTGGCGAAGCTCTTGTCGGGTCCGCGCCCTCGAGTCGGTCTCGGCATTCGGGGTAAAGCACTTGTCGTACCGGGGCGTTCTTGGCGATGTTCTTATCGTCCGGGTTCTCGAGCATCGCATCCGAGAAGGAGTACTTGGCGTCCACCGGGTGGCGACCTGGGCGTCCGAGAGATGATCTTGTTGCATCCACGTCCTTTGGGTACGGGGGGTCTCGGCGACCTTGGCGGTTCCGAGGGGAAGATCTTGGCATCCGGTTCTCGGCGAACTTGTCTTGTCGGGTTCGGTCTTCGGGGTCCGCGGGGGATCGGTCTTCGGGGTAGCACACACCACTTAACACCATCGGCACTTCCTCTGCACGGTCATCCTCTGACGAACACCAGGCCGAAGCGCTTGAGCTATCCTTGCGCACTGAAGGCCAAGGACGAGCGGCCGAGGGGGTGTGCGGCGAGGCTCCGGCAGCGCGGAAGACGGGTCCAGGCGTCCGGAAGAGGCGGGCTCGGCGGCAGGCCATGGTCGGGGAGGGCCGGCGACGGGCGCCGGGAGGAGGTGAGGCCGACGCTGCGAGGCCCGAGGGCGGCCAGGAGGAGCAAAGGCGCCCACCGAGGGCGGCGAGGAGGTCGACAAAGAGGGCCGGGCCGAGAGGGGCGAGCTCGAGGGGGAGGGGAGGGGCTGGGCGCGGTGGAGGTCGCCGACGGCGAGACGGGGTGGAGGAGCGCGGGGCAGACGGCGGACGGAGGACGGCGGCCGACGGGATGCTCGTTCGACGCGGCCGAGCGAGGAGGCACTGCAGCGGGGCTCGGGAGGAGAGGAGGCGTCGGAGGGGAGGGGGCGGACGGAGGGCGGCTCGGGTCGGCGACGGAGGAGGGACGGGCTTCGGTGGCGGCGGAGCTCGGTCGGGGACAGGGCATCCGCGGGGATGAGGGAGGCGTCTGGCGGCGGCGAAGGGGAACCGGGGCGGCGACAGGCGCTGGAGAGGCGGGGCGAGGCCGGAGCGCGCTCGAGGCCGGAGGGGAGCGAGGAAGCTGGCGGCGGGGGACGTGGTGGCGCGTCGAGGTGAGGGAGGGGGCGGCGGTGGTTGGTGCAGAGAGCGAGAGGGAGAGGAGGGAGACGGGGCAGGGGCTGCGGGAGGCGTGCGGGAGGAGGGAGGTGGGACGCGGGACCCACGGGGAGAAGCGGTCTGGAGGGTGGGGGCGGTTGGTGGGGCAGGGGACAGGAGAGGGGTTGGTTGGAGAGGCCTTGTGTTGCGTGTGTGTGCTGGCTGCGGGTGAGTGGGGGGTTGTGTACTGGGTGGTGGGGTGTGGGGCTGGGTTGAGAGAGAGAGAGGGAGAGAAGGGAGGCCACGTGGCATAGGATTGGTGGGGATCTGGGGGTGGGTGATGTGGCGGCCTGGGATGGGGGGGGGGGGGGTGGAGGGTTGGGCTGGGTAGGTAGTTTGGTAGATATAGGATTTAGAGGGCTGGTTTGGGGTGGACCGATTTGAAAAATGGGGTGGTCGTCGATTCGCCCGTTCGATCGCCCGCTAAAACAATTAAACTTTTTATTTGTTTTAAACGGGCCGTATGCAAACCGATAGCGGCCAAAACAAAAATATTCCGGGGACCCGGTTTTGATGTTTGAATAAAGAGGGGCGTTTAGAAAACAAAACGGGCTTTGCAAACATAGTTTTATGCAAACAATGCATGATGATGACAATGCAATGCACAAATTCCACGCGATTTTCTAGTAGTGGTTTTGCGGGATGCCACACTAGCGACACTAGGTTGTCACCCAAGACATGCGAGAAACAACTCTGCCACATGAAGATCTTGTCCACTAGATTCACTGGGCGTCACCTTGGTGTGCAAGTATCATTGACATGGACCCTCTTCTCCGACATCCAGCAACCTGAAGAGAAGAGAATCACATAGCAACAACTAGATATAGGCCCTTGAAGACGACGCCTCCAAGTAGGTATTGATGTAGCCGCCATCATCGCCCGCTCGGAGACCTGGATCTAGGGATTTCTCCCGGAGAGACCAAACCCCATGAAGGTATAGAAGGAGTTCCACAGCAAGCATCTCCAAAAAGGGAAGGAAGCACGATGTCTCTACCGAAACAACTTGTTAGTACTAGGATTTCTCCCAGAACTCCTCTACAAACCCAAGAACAGTCGAATTGACCGTTTTGTGGAGCACAGCAAGCACACTGGTTGCACGAGCTCGTGTAACGCCTCCCGCTTCTCTCTCCTCTCTTAAACACATTCATCCAAACCACTTGTGATTAGCACATACAAGTTTCAAATCAAGTCAAGCTCTACATAAAAATATGCGCATAGACGACGGGTTCCATTCTAACCATTGGCTTTGAGACTTGTGATCCGTATGTTCTCATATTCATAGTCAAAGTTGGATTTTTTCTGAGCATTTTTCTTCAGATTTGTCCACACAATCAATCTTTCAAAATCTCCTTTGAGGAGTAGCTTGATCTTGTTATTTCCCACAACTCTCATGTTGCAAGGTTTTCATTTTGATGCACTTAGAGGAATTCATATGTAT